>CM065813.1:42476857-43792357 GCA_033398695.1 Orobanche coerulescens
ACATAACACAATATCTCTATCAAAATCACCGATGCAATGGATGCACAATTACATTACTCATGGTGAATACCTATAACACGATACACATCCAAGTGTATAATTAACCAACATATACATCTCAACGTTACACATTCAAGATTCTGACAACTAACTACAAATCATTCATTTCAACACGTAAGTCATATTCACAAGGTACAAAATGTATAAGCAAGATACTTGCCTCGGTAGTTGACACCCGGATATTCCTACGAGCACGGCACAACCCGTAAAACCCCGAACACCTACAATCCTCTATGAAACACAACAAAAACATGATTACTACGAGAATAACGATTGAAAATAATGGAAAACACATCCAAGAACCAAAGGAAACCCTCTGAGACATTTAATCGGACATTAAATGTTCAAGATTTCCTTAGAACACCAAAAATCCCGATTGGGTTCAAACGAACTCAAGATAAGAATATACAATCCATAGAATGTGTTTAACAACATCATATAACACTAATTGAATTACCAAAAATGAACATGAATCGAAATCAAGATGAAAATCTCGAAGGTCAACCCTAAGGCATTCGAAGAATTTACCTACGATCCGGACGAACGAATTGGAGGATGATGATAGACACGGATTAAGCTTTCCAAATAGATGAATATCGATTCCTTGGATCAAGAATCACTCCAATCTCCAAGAATTCGCGACGAGGGCGAAGGGGAAGGGAAAAATGATATTTTTCCCGAATAAAATGCTATCACTGGTTTATATACCAGTGGCCTGTTACGGCCGTAACTCAAGTACCTTACGGACGTAACTCGTGCATCTTACGCCCGTTAGCAACATACGACTTACGATCGTAAGTACTTCTCTGGGCTTTTGCCCAAAATACGTAGGTGTGTTACGACCGTTATCAACAAGACATTATGGCCGTAACACTGGATCACCTTACGGCCATAACACATCATCCTTACGGCCGTAACTCTCGTGATACACGACTGCAACTGATACGATCTACGGCAGTATGTGTTCTGCTGAACGCAGTAACAAATCTCAAAAATTCCGACAATCAGGTCGGACACTCGACAATGTCATGATTACTCAAATGCACCAAATCAATAATAGACACGCCACGAGGCATAACATACAGTACCTCAACATACACGACACAAATGACAACAAGTATTCCTCAACTAAAATCATTACATAATGGTGATAAAACAGCTCATAACGTCAAAACCATTCCGATTAAATGACAATAGAGAATAATATTCGGTGTCAAAAATGCAACCAACACAAGATACAAAAATGAAAAAAATACCAGGTATTACATTCTACCCCACTAAAAATAAGTTTCGTCCGGAAACTTAAAATAAAACATCAGGGTAGAACACAACCAAAACCAAAAAGGTTCACACAACAAATATCAAATCTCCACATGAGATATAATCCAAAATACAACACGCAAATACATTACTGGGCACCACTGGGCCCTCCACGAGTAGGGGCGGGATCTCGGCTTCCGAACATCTCAACGACGGTCTGGCAGTGTGCCGCTTGGTGTCCCAAATGACAACACTTGAAACAATTAACCTACAGCGTGCAACAATTCTTCTGAGTATGACCCACACGACTACAATTAAAACATATCTTCACATTGTTCACCTTACTCACCACTGGGGTAAGACTCTTAGAATGATCAAACGAACGAGGAGTGCTCCCAGAAGGACAATGCGAAGCAACAGGCTCACAAATCTCGCTTCTCTAACCTCTTGAAAAGTTACCCGAAGTCTTCTGTCTCTTAACTCCTGAGCTAGCCTCTGTCACGGAAACATCCATCTCGATGGCTACAGCTCGGTCCTGATACTCCTTCAGAGTGGCACACATTAGTGGAGCCATACTCTCACGGATATATGGTTTCGTGCGCATGTTGAAGTATTGGATCTTGTCCGCTTCACTTCTCACTTGATCACGAATGTAACTTAGCTGCTGATTATAATCGACTATCGCCTGGGATATCGACACATCCTAGGGCGTAGCCGAGAAAAACTCAACGATCCTGCGTTAACGGACAGGCAACGGCAATACTCCGCTCCATGGCAGTCTTAAACTCATCCCACATATGTGTACAATCTATAGGCGCTACAGCCTGCCACCAGTCTGCACCTTCTTTATCGAGAAGATACTGAGCAATCGGTACTCTATCTCATCGGGACATGCCACCGCATCAAATGTTCTTCCCAACTGGAAGAGCCAGTTATCCCAACCTAACGAGTTAGAGGAACCCGCAAAACAAGGTGGGTGCATTCTCATCACATCACAACCACCTACTAGCTCCATTATCCCCCTCGGGAGGCTCATTCCGGTGCATTGCTCGATTCATCTGTGCCAACTGGTCAGCCACCTGGCGAAGGATGGTGCTGACGCCAACATTAACATTACCCCAAGATGATTGCTCCTGATCACGCGATTGGTCATCTCGACCATCTGTACTAAGCTTATTGGCACTCGGCAATGAACGAGTCTCCCTCTCATGCTCCTGATTTCGTCCACGACCACGTCCTCGGCCTCGACCTCTCGGCATACTGAACAAAAAATTACTAAGTACAACAAAACGTAACATCGCAGGGCACGCACCAAAATACCAACTCAACACAACATATCGCAAATTAATATGCCGAAAAGCCAGCTCATCATAACGTATCAACATAAGGCAACAATTATCAACACGAATACAAACACTATCATGGCAATAGAAGGAACTCACAATCGTAAACGAATCATAAGACCACATCGATAGAAAACTCATGACCATTTCTGATACAACCACGGCCATAACAAACTACGCATCATCACAATCAACAGAGCGTTAGGTATCCCATGGTCATGCTTTCTTGGAATTGCCCCCCAGAGGTTTCACCGAACTGTCCCCGGGTGGGTAACCCGTTCATACATAACATAAGCATTCCCACATATAATCAATCACATTCAAATCATGCAGCACAATGCATCTAGATGCGTGCTAAGCCTACAGTTAGCGTGCGTTAACTATATCCCCATATCTGCCCATTCTAGTCAGTGTGCGCTAATTAGTACGTTAGTGTGCGCTAACTGACACAATTCAGAAAGATTTTACCTCCACTTTTTTTTTTGAAATCAAAATAATGTTTGATTTATGAATACAATAACTTTTATGGTGTGAAGGTTTTAAAATTGTTTGCTCGATCATTTGAAAAGAGCACCAATATGCAAAAATCATTTTCTTAAAATTCTTTTCAACATATCCAAAAATGACGGTAATATTTTACAATATCCGCAATACTTTAAAACACATCTTTCAAAACCCGTCTGAGGGTGTCACTTGAAAATACATGACTGGCTCATCAAAGTTCAACCAATTTCAAAGTCCACACTAAACCGTCGTTTTAACCGCACCATTAAAATATTTTCAAAAAATCGATTTGTCTACAACATGCTCAAGTCTATGAAATCATTCAGAAAATCGTTTTCAAATCTACATGCAGCGGACATAATTACAATGAACCAAAAATAACTTAATTTAAACCATATGCCCATCCGGCATACAAATTCACCAATTCAATCAAATACAATTCGTGAACACCAAGTTCAATCATTCATCAAACCCTCCATCTGAGTTTCTCAACAAACTCTATTACCGATACATGATCAATGTTCAAAGCTTCCACATCATGCCACACCACTCGGTGTCCAAACTATCAATATATTTAGCTCAACAAACACGTAGTACATCACAAGTGCCAAACACAGATTTCATCACACAACATACATATAAATGAAATCACGAAACACATATATCTCACATAGAAGAGGATACTTACATCCCCAGGTCGCATAAAGATGAACGATACAAATCTCATCCGACAACTAAGATGACATACTGTTTCAACATACATCTCAGATAACTCGACAACTCGGATGGCACGACAAAACACGACCCAACGAATCAAGACTCAACTCAACCTGACAGCCTAGGTTTCCACAACCTAAGATCTGATACCATAAATGTAATACCTCCAAAACCATATGGGAATATTACACGTCGTAGATCCTTTCCACAAGGATCTACCAGGCTAAACTTCACAGAACGATCAAATACTTGCCCAGACCAGGATCAAACATTATAATAATACAGACTGTTAAGGTCAATTACAAGTAAACTACACGGACCGATGAGGTCGCACAATTCAATCAACAGATAATAACTCTATACAACATTACCCACAGAGGGGTCGAAGTACAATACACCGGAAGACTGATTACAACTCTGGCAATAAAACATAACTCGACCAAATTCTCAACTCTTGATTAGTATCGTAGCTCGTCACTTCCTGTGCCGATCCAGAAACTGCTCCTCAAGAACCTGCATGTACCTGGATGCAATACAAATATCCACCCTCTGATTACTCGGGGGTTAGCAAAACTCTACTGTTTTACTATTGCAAGTATCAAATCATACGAAATGTAACAAGCAAATATCAACCATGGATCAGATACAATAACCTAGTACCAAATCATTCCCGAGAGGTTTTAACAATTTAGAAAACACACTATTCCAATATATTCATCATCTCGGGATTTTAGATATATAAGACCTTTAGGACTTCGGGTCCTAAGTTTTATGAATCATTTCAAAACGTTATGGTCATAACCCAAATCTCATTTAAATCTCAATAATTTTTAAAATACGAGAATGTTTCCACAAATCACTTGGGTCTCAGCCAAATCATTCCATTTTCTAAAACTTTCCTGTAAAAACTTAATTTATCAAAACATATTCATGACTCCATGATCTCTTGCCACGAGTCTCCGTAGGTTAAACAACCCGCACGGACTAAACCAACATGATAATCCCGACTCCGTGATCTCCTGCCACGAGTCTCCATATGTTCAACAACCCGTACGGAAGGAATCAAACACATCAATCACAACAACCAGTCCTGACCCCGTGAACCTGTGTCGCGTGTCACCGTAGGTCCCGTCGAACCCACATGGTTGGACGTGATGGGTCCTGACCCAATGGACCTGTGCCATGAATAATCGTAGGCCTCGTCAGACCCGCACGATTGGACCTCAGTACACATGCTAAGTTCTGATCCCATGGACCTGTGCCATGAATCCTCGTAGGCCCCGTCGAACCCGCACGAGTTAACTTAGCAACACAACACACAATATTCATGTTCACATTACACTAACCCACTATCCCAACTCCACACAACTAGCACACATAGCACGAAGTCGACATTTCAACGAATACGAGCTTTACACAACCAAGCACACATAACACAATATCTCTATCAAAATCACCGATGCAATTGATGCACAATCACATTACTCATGGTGAATACCTATAACACGATACATGTTAGGCGCATTTTTATACGCTTATTTATCATTATTTTGTAGTATTTTGGAGAGTGAAATCGTCTAAATGAGCTTTTAATGCCTTAATTTTGTATGATTGACAGGAAATTGAAGTCCGGAAGCTAAAACGAGGCAAAACGGGCGAAAACGGCAAATGGACTCGAGCCGCAGACAAGGAAGCCGAGCCATGCAGACAGAAGACACCACGAGCGCAGAGTGAATCAGACTGTCGCGGCACGGCCAGTGAGTCGCGTACGTAAGAATTAATTAACGACTGTGCATTCACCAAGGCGATGTGCCGCGCAGTTTAGTGAGCCGCGGCACACTTGGCGGTTTTTGTATGCCCGCGCGGATTTTGAGCCGTTTGGCCGATTTCGACCGACTAATACGGACGCGATTTGGAGGATATGTGAGCTATAAATAGGGTTTAAGACCCTAATTAAATGATCTTGGAATCTTTGGATCTTTAACCTTTGAGAGCTTAAGCTTGGAGACGGTAGAAGAAGAGGGAAGCAGAAGACTTCAAGGGCGGATATGGAAGTCAAGAACGGAGGAATCCGAGCTTCATCTGCGTTTGAATTTTATGCTTTCGTTTATTTATTCTCGTATTTTCGCTTTTAGTATGTCGCTAAAGCCCTAATCTAGGTTTTGATGAAACCTTTGTTTGTGAATTGATTGAGATTATCCAATTTATTACCTTTTTATTGAGTTTTCCCAATTATGTTTAATGCTTGCAATTATCGGCCAATAGTTGTATTGATTTAATCATTCACTTGAATCGGGAGAGGAGATTTGGTGAGGAACTATTGGTGAGGACCGTTTTATTCTGTGAGATAGGAATATACTCATAGGAACTACGTGGCCTTTAGGAGATTTCATGCTTTTTGCCTATCGACGAATTAATTCACCTAGGGATAGAGTGCGTTATTCGCCCTTAGATAAATCTATTGACCTCGGGAGAGGCGGTAGAATATATTAGCAATCTCCGCCTTCAATAAATTGGGAAAATTATTTATTACGGATAATCGAGAGTAAATTCGGATAAACTAAGGTGGATTCAGAACCCTAGACTTATTTATCATTTGATTTCTTTTATCCAAGATATTGTTTTCTATTGCTTAGTCTTTTAGTAATTCTTTTAGTTATTAATCGCAAAACCCAAATTCGATTGTTGAGATAAAATTGGAATACGAAAAAATCGGTAGTTAGAGATTCAATCCTCGTGGGAACGATACTCTACTTATCACTTTATTACTTGTAAACGATGACGTGCACTTGCGTGTAGGAATTATCGCAACAAGTTTTTGGCGCCGTTGCCGGGGATTGAAATTTTCTAATATCGATTTAAGTATTTCCAGTCTTAATTTGAACGTTTTATTTTTATTTTTGTATTTAATTTCGTTTACTTGTTTTTTCCTTTCAGGACCTTTCGTGTAGTGCATGAGAAAACTCGATAACGAAGGCCTACTACCTTTGGATACCGAGCTCGAGCGCACTCTAAGAAGGAACAAAAAGGAGAAAAGAGAGTTGCAGACAACGGTCAACATGGCCGAGAATATCGAAGTCTAAGGAGGAGATAACCAAGTGCGGCAAGTTCAACCGGAACTAGCTCTTCGAGATTATGCCATGCCGCAGGTCAACGCTAATTTTTCGGGAATTCGGCGTCCCACTATCCAAGCTAATAATTTTGAGATCAAGCCTGCTATTATTCAGATGGTGCAGGCGAGCCAATTCTGTGGACTTCCGAATGACGACCCGAATACTCATATAGCTTCTTTCCTTGAGATATGCAACACGTTCAAGACTAATGGTGTCACCGACGATGCCATCCGATTGAGGCTTTTCCCTTTCTCTTTGAGGGATAAAGCAAAGTTTTGGTTAAATTCCTTACCGCCGGGGTCGATTACAACATGGGAGAGGTTAGCGCAAGCCTTCCTTGCCAAATTTTTCCCACCAGCTAAGACGGCGAGGTTGAGAAACGAAATAACCACTTTTGTCCAGTACGATATGGAATCGCTCCACGAGGCGTGGGAGCGATATAAAGATTTGCTACGAAGATGCCCTCATCACGGCATTCCTGATTGGCTTCAGCTTCATACATTCTATAATGGTTTGAGTGCTTCTACACGCACTCTAGTGGATGCGGCCTCTGGTGGGACCTTCATGGGAAAATCTATGGCCGAGGCACACGTGCTTTTGGAAGATATGGCCGAAAACGCATACCAATGTCCATCGGAAAGATTGACACCGAAGAGAGTCATGGAAGTTTCAAGCAATGATCCGATTTCCACCTTGTCAGCTCAAGTCGCCGCTTTGACACATGACTCCGGGCATTTTCGCACGCACTGACCCGTTACCATTGAGACATGCAATTGGTGTAACGGATCACACCCGAGCGCGGAGTGTCAAGTTGGAAACCCGTTCGAGAAACATCAGATGGAGCAAGCTCAATTCGTGGCCAATGGAAATCGACAAAGCAATTTTTACCCCAGCACTTATAATCAAGGGTGGCGTAATTAACAAAATTTTCCATGGAGAAATGGGCAAGCTATGAAGCCTCCACAACCTCACTTCGCGCAACCCCCACAGCAGCCCCCTCAATCACCAAAGGTATCTTTGGAAGATGCTCTTGCTCAATTGGCGGCTAACACAAGCCAATTCATGACCCGCACCGAGACGACCCTCCAAAATCATTCGACCTCCATCCGAAATCTAGAAACACAAATGGGGCAGATTGCTAATTTATTGTCTTCTCGGTCTCAAGGTGCATCACCCACCGCAGCCGAAGTGAAAGCCAAGGAAAATGTGCAAGCGGTCGAATTACGAAGCGGAAAGGAGTTGAAAGGGCAGCCTATTAATGACAAAGAGCAGCCGATCGAGCAGAACGAGGAGGAAAAGGATGAGACGCCTAAGCCAAAGGAGGTATCGACTACTCAGCCCACTCCTCAAATTCCATTCCCACAGCGTTTCCAAAAGCAAAAACTGGACAAGCAGTTTTCAAAATTCCTCGACGTTTTCAAGAAATTGCACATAAACATTCCGTTCGCCGACGCATTGGAACAGATGCCGAGTTACGTCAAGTTCATGAAATAAATCTTGTCCAATAAACGAAAGCTCGAGGAATATGAGACGGTCGCTTTAACGGAGGAGTGCAGCGCAATTTTACAAAAGAAGCTCCCACCTAAATTGAGAGATCCGGGAAGTTTCACCATCCCTTGCATCATCGGAAATTCATCTTTTGAAAGAGCCCTATGCGATCTCGGGGCCAGTATAAACCTTATGCCCCTTTCTATTTTTAAAAAGCTGGAGATTGGGGAAGCCAAGCCGACGACAGTCTCTCTACAATTGGCCGATAGATCCATCAAATATCCGAGGGGTGTGATAGAGGACGTTTTAGTCAAAGTTGATAAGTTCATCTTTCCGGCCGATTTCATCGTACTTGACATGGAAGAAGACCAAGATATCCCAATTATTTTGGGAAGACCATTCTTGGCAACAAGCCGAACGTTGATTGATGTGGAAAAGGGAAAGCTGACTTTGCGTGTTCAAGAGGAGCAAGTAACATTCAATATTTTTCGATCCGTAAAATATCCAAGTGACGCTGAAAATTGTTTCCAAGTTGACGTCATTGACTCGTGCGTGAGTAGAACTTTTCGAGAAAATTATCCACCCGATCCATTGGAATCCGCTTTGATCAAATGCTTCCGAACCAAATGGAGAGCATGCAGCCTACGTACGACACATGGATGCTTCCCCGCCAATTTTTATTCGTAAACCATTCGAGGAGCTAGGAAGTTCACTAACTCGAACGACCCCATCGATTGAAAAACCTCCAAAGTTGGAACTCAAAAAGCTGCCACCTCATTTGAAATATGCATTCCTGGGGCCCGACAACTCCCTTCCAGTTATTCTTTCGGCCACTTTAGCAGGAGATCAAGAGGCAAAATTATTAAGAGTTTTGAGGGAATACAAATCTGCTCTTGGATGGTCCATTGCTGATATTAAGGGGATTAGCCCCTCGATTTGCATGCACAAGATCCTGATGGAGGAAGACTACAAACCATCCATGGAGCATCAACGCCGGCTGAATCCTAACATGAAGGAGGTGGTAAAAGTCGAGGTTTTAAAACTCCTCGACGCAGGTATGATCTTTCCAATTTCTGATAGTAAGTGGGTAAGTCCGGTTCAAGTTGTATCGAAAAAGGGTGGGATAACAGTTGTTCAAAACGATAATAATGAATTAATTCCCACCAGGATTGTTACGGGGTGGCGTATGTGCATAGATTATAGGAAATTAAATAAGGCCACTAGAAAAGATCATTTCCCCTTTCCTTTTATTGATCAGATGTTAGATAGATTAGCCGGACACGATTTCTATTGCTTTCTCGATGGTTATTCGGGTATAATCGATTTACATAGCCCCGAAGACCAAGAGAAAACGACGCTTACATGTCCTTACGGCATTTTCGCTTATAGGCGCATGCCTTTTGGATTGTGTAATGCGCCGCGACTTTTCAACGGTGTATGATGGCTATTTTTTCCGACATGGTAGAGCAAAGGTATTGAGATTTTTATGGATGATTTTTCTGTTTTTGGAGATTCATTTGACATTTGTTTGGAAAATTTGCAGAAAGTCTTGCGAAGATGCAAAGAGACCAATTTAGTCTTGAATTGGGAGAAGTGTCATTTTATGGTGCAGGAGGGCATTGTGCTTGGCCATCGAATATCCTCACATGGAATTGAAGTCGACCGAGCGAAAATTGAGACAATTGAGAAGATGCCTCCACCCACTTCGGTCAAGGGGATTAGGAGTTTTTTGGGACATGCCGGTTTCTATCGCCGATTTATTAAGGATTTTTCAAAGATCACGAAGCCGCTGTGCAATTTACTCATGAAAGATATCCCATTTACTTTCGACGAGTCTTGTAGAGAAAGTTTAGAGTTGCTGAAGAAAGCTCTAAGCACGGCACTGGTGATAGTCGCTCCGGATTGGGACCTTCCGTTCGAACTAATGTGCGATGCTAGCGACTTTGCCATTGGGGCTGTTTTGGGGCAGAGACGAGGGAAGGTGTTCCATGTCATATACTATGCGAGCCGAACACTCGATGACGCCCAAAGAAATTATGCCACAACGGAGAAGGAATTGTTGGCGGTGATCTTTGCATTTGATAAATTTCGGGCTTATCTACTAGGAACGAAAGTGATAGTGTGGACCGATCATTCGGCAATAAAATACCTTTTGGAGAAGAAGGATGCCAAACCAAGGTTGATTCGGTGGGTGCTACTCCTTCAAGAATTCAACTTGGAGATTCGGGACAAGAAAGGGATAGAAAATGTTATAGCCGATCACCTTTCACGATTAGAGAGTTCCCTCGAGAAGGAAGAAAGTCAGCCACAAATTATAGAAACCTTCCCCGACGAGCAGCTCTACAAGTTGGATTCAACACATGCGCCTTGGTATGCTGATCTAGTAAACTACTTAGCAAGTAAAACAATTCCGAACGACCTCTCACGTCATCAAAAGAAGAAGCTAATCTCGGATGCTAAGTACTATTTGTGGGACGATCCTTTTCTCTTCAAGCGATGCCCCGATCAAATTATCCGTAGATGCATTCCGGATGAGGAAATCCACAGCAGTGTCTGAACCATTGCCATGCATCACCCTACGGTGGACATTTTAGTGGAAATAGAACAAGAATAAGGTCTTACAATGGATTTTATTGGCCGTCCTTATTCAAAGATGCTCACTCCTTTGTATCTACATGTGATCGGTGTCAACGGACAGGAAACATCTCTAGACGACACGAAATGCCGCTGAACACCATACTTGAAGTCGAATTATTTGATGTATGGGGGATCGACTTTATGGGTCCATTTCCCCCATCAAACAAGAATCTCTATATTTTGGTGGCCGTAGATTATGTCTCAAAATGGGTTGAAGCGGTGGCACTACCTACGAATGGGTCCAATATCGTAATCAAGTTTATTAAACAACATATCTTCACACGCTTTGGGACTCCACGTGCTATTATAAGTGATGGTGGGTCACACTTCGACAACAAATTTCTTGATGCGGTTTTGAGAAAATACGGAGTCACTCATCGTGTGGCCACAGCATACCATCCGCAAACGAGTGGTCAAGTCGAGATATCAAATCGAGAGCTGAAGTGGATTCTAGAAAAGACGGTCAGCTCGTCTCGAAAAGATTGGGCACTTAAACTCGATGATGCACTTTGGGCGTACCGAACTGCGTATAAAACACCTATCGGAATGTCGCCCTACCGATTGGTCTATGGGAAAGGTTGCCATCTACCCGTAGAAATGGAACACCGTGCTTACTGGGCGATAAAGAAACTAAAATTTGATCTAAAATCCGCTGGGGAAAAGCGCTGTTTGCAGCTGAACGAGTTGGAAGAAATTCGCCACAACTCATACGAAAATGCGAAACTTTATAAGGAGCGGACAAAGATTTGGCATGATAAGCACATCACGCAGAGAGAATTTGTCCCGGGTCAAGAGGTGTTGCTATTTAACTCACGCTTAAAGTTATTTCCCGGGAAATTTCGTTCACGATGGTCGGGACCGTTCACCGTAGTTCAAGTGTTTCCACATGGTGCAGTATAAGTTCAAAGAGATGGCCGAAAATTCAAAGTTAATGGACAACGGTTGAAGGCATACGTGGGAAATCCAATAGACACGCAGAAAACGAGCGTCACCTTATCCACCGCCGGATGAATGCGAGAAAAGTCCGGCTGAAGACTATAAACTTAGCGCTCCTCGGGAGGCAACCCGAGTATTAGTTGTAGATTCTTTGTTGTTTTCTTGCATTTTTAGAGTCTCTCTTTGTCTTCTTTCTTCTTTGATCCATCCTTCCCTCTCGTCTTGATGTTTTCGTGTAAAATTTCTGTGCAGGAATCAGCAAAGGGGAGGAATTCAATGATGGGCCGCGGCACAGTGCAGGTGAGCCGCGGCACACACCAGCTGATGAAAAATGGTCGATCAAACTGTACCCTATGCCGCGGCATGATCTTACTGAGCCGCGGCACACCAGGTCGCTGAGCCGCGGCACACTAAACCTGCGCCGCGGCACACTAAATGGCCAAGAAACACCCAGGAAGCCTGTACTTTGTGCCGCGGCACACAAGACCTGAGCCGCGGCACACTAACACGCTGAGCCGCGGCACACGAAAACTGAGCCGCGGCACCCGACGCCATTGCAAAACGTCCCAGTCCTACTGTACTTTGGGCCGCGGCTCACTTATATTGTGCCGCGGCCCCCGTCGAAAAATAAGAGCAGCCAGGTAGGGGCTCATTCAATCGATCGGCCTGCGTAAGATACTTCTTCCCTCCCTTCCTTTCTTCCTTCACAGGTCAGTTGATACCATTCTATTGTCTCCTTCTCAAATTCTCCAGGTAATTGTTGATTTCTAAATCATAAGTGATTCTTGATGTGAAAAGATTTGAAGTTTTATATTGCTAGTTGTTCTTCACTTTTGTTTCTAAAATGAAGTTGGAATATGGGGAATTTGATATTGTGATGGAATTGATGTTTATGAACGAATTGTTGATGATAGCTGTCGTGATTCAGGGTTATAATCTGTGTTATTATTTTTGGGATTTGGAATTAACCATCAAAATTCTTGTTCTTCATTTTAACTTGTGCACACAAGGTGTTTGATAAATTGCAGCAATGAAAAATTGGTAAGCTAGGCATTCTCAAAATTATATGCAATGAATCTTGTTGTCGAATTACATTATCCCCAACCCTTACATCATGTTAAACTTGAGAGCTCGTACTTAACTTCCTTTTTGATGATGCAAGCTCATTTATCCACACTCCACATGATGTAGTCAAGAAGCGTGCAAGCTCACCGGATGATGCCGGCACCAGCTCCTGAGCAGACTGGAGGGGAGTACTTGACCTTTTACGTTTATTGCATATCATTTTTGTCCATTGAGGTCAATGTACGTCCTAAGTTTGGGGGGGGGGGGATTTACTTTCAGTTTCTACATTCATTGATGTACTTTATTTTATTGCTGTACGTTATTTCGTTGCACTTTTCATTACTTTGCGTAAAAAAATTTTTTAGATAGCCTTGCTTGTCTTAGTTTTTCTTTATTCGTGAATTTTTCGTGCTTCTATTTGTGTGATACTGATGTTACGACACTGTTTTTCTCTCTGAAGAAGCGGGCGAGTTCTAGTCGAGTTGTAGTCAGTTATTTCTGTTCTGCTTAGTATTCAATTAGGTCCGAAATTTTTCGTGATTGTAGAGGTCTTGGCAGATAAGAGACGATACATACTTGTTTTTAAATCCCCATCAATACGTTTGGCTACATTTTCCGGATAGAGAGTCGTACTGTTTCTTTAGTCGTTTTGGCACTTAGATTGAGTTTAGAGTCGGTCAGTTTTTCCCTAAAAGTCGAGATAATGTGTTCTATGAAGGGAAGTCTAGTAACCGGGGGTATTCGCGTGACCCATTGCTTACTCTCGCGTCAAACGACGACCCTGATTAGACTAGTGATTTAGATATTTCACATGTGCCAATGATAGGGAGCCTAGTAACCGGGGGTATTCGCGTAACCCGCTGTTTACTCTCGCGTAAAACGGCAACCTTGATTCGGACATGCAAAAATTATATATTCGAGTTGGTTCTCCGCTGTAGACGAGAACTTAGTAACTAGAAGCATCCATGTGCCCCATGAGTGTCTTTTACGTCAAACGGTTTCCTAATACATGAGAATGGAGTTTCCACCCTAGGATTATCCCGATGAAACATCCCGAGATCCTAACCTAGTGGTCAACTCGAATCAAATTCTTGAGCATATATATATAAGGGGATACTGTCCGAGGTTTATTTGTTATGAAACTCGTGAAAATTGTGCCTTTAGGCGTGGAACGGACAAACTAGCTTGTTTATTTTAGCCTTTCATATTGACGGTCGATTTGACTCACGTTTTGTTAATCTTTGAGCCGGATTTTCTTCATGAACGAGTGATTAGATCGAATTTGATTACTTTGCGGAATCATTATTCGAGTGCGGCTCGCTTTTATGACACTCGTATTATTTGGAGAGAATCACAGATAGTATTGATTAGGTTGAACACTATGAGTTGCACGATGATCCACGACATTCTTTTATCAATTTAATTCTTTTGCTTGAGGACAAGCAAAGGCTTAAGTTTGGGGGTATTTGTTAGGCGTATTTTTATACGCTTATTTATCATTATTTTGTAGTATTTTGGAGAGTGAAATCGTCTAAATGAGCTTTTAATGCCTTAATTTTGTATGATTGACAGAAATTGAAGTCCGGAAGCTAAAACGAGGCAAAACGGCGAAACGGCAAATCTGGACTCGAGCCGCGGCACAAGGAAGCCGAGACGCGCACAGAAGACACCACGAGCGCAGAGTGAATCAGACTCGTGCCGCGGCACACCCTGTGAGCCGCGCACGTAAGAATTAATTAACGTCCGTGCATTCAACAAGGCGATGTGCCGCGCACGAGTTTAGTGAGCCGCGGCACACTTGGCGGTTTTTGTATGCCCGCGGATTTTGAGCCGTTTGCCGCTGACCGACTAATACGGACGCGATTTGGAGGATATGTGAGCTATAAATAGGGTTTAAGACCCTAATTAAATGATCTTGGAATCTTTGGATCTTTAACCTTTGAGAGCTTAAGCTTGGAGACGGCAGAAGAAGAGGGAAGCGTAAGACTTCAAGGGCGAAGGCGCAAGTCAAGAACGGAGGAATCCGAGCTTCATCTGCGTTTGAATTTTATGCTTTCGTTTATTTATTACGTATTTTCGCTTTTAGTATGTCGCTAAAGCTCTAATCTAGGGTTTTGATGAAACCTTTGTTTTGACGAATTGATTGAGATTATCCAATTTATTACCTTTTTATTGAGTTTTCCCAATTATGTTTAATGCTTGCAATTATCTGGCCAATAGTTGTATTGATTTAATCATTCACTTCGAATCGGGAGAGGAGATTTGGTGAGGAACTATTGGTGAGGACCGTTTATTCGTGAGATAGGAATATACTCATAGGAACTACGTGGCCTTTAGGAGATTTCATGCTTTTTGCCTATCGACGAATTAATTCACCTAGGGATAGAGTGCGTTATTCGCCCTTAGATAAATCTATTGACCTCGGGAGAGGCGGTAGAATATATTAGCAATCTCCGCCTTCAATAAATTGGGAAAATTATTTATTATGGATAATCGAGAGAAAATTCGGATAAACTAAGGTGGATTCAGAACCCTAGACTTATTTATCATTTGATTTCTTTTATCCAAGATATTGTTTTCTATTGCTTAGTCTTTTAGTAATTCTTTTAGTTATTAATCGCAAAACCCAAATTCGATTGTTCAGATAAAATTGGAATACGAAAAAATCGGTAGTTAGAGATTCAATCCTCGTGGGAACGATACTCTACTTATCACTTTATTACTTGTAAACGATGACGTGCACTTGCGTGTAGGAATTATCGCAACAATACACATCCAAGTGTATAATTAACCAACATATACATCTCAACGTTACACATTCAAGATTATGACAACTATCTACAAATCATTCATTTCAACATGTAATTAATATTCACAAGGTACAAAATGTATAAGCAAGATACTTGCCTCGGTAGTTGACACCCGAATATTCCTACGAACACGGCACAACCCGTAAAACCCCGAACACCTACAATCCTCTATGAAACACAACAGAAACATGATTACTACGAGAATAACGATTGAAAATAATGGAAAACACATCCAAGAACCAAAGGAAACCCTCTGAGACATTTAATCGGATATTAAATGTTCAAGATTTCCTTAGAACACCAAAAATCCCGATTGGGTTCAAACGAACTCAAGATACGGATATACAATCCATATAATGTGTTTACCAACATCATATAACACTAATTGAATTACCAAAAATGAACAAGAATCGAAATCAAGATGAAAATCCCGAAGGTCAACCCTAAGGGATTCGAAGAATTTACCTACGAAATTGGAGGATGATGATAGACATGGATTAAGCTTCCCAAATTGATGAAGATTGGTTTCTTGGATTAAGAATCACTCCAAGCTCCAAGAATTCACGACGAGGGCGAAGGGGAAGGGAAAAATGATATTTTTCCCGAATAAAACGATGTCACTGGTTTATATACCAGTGGCCTGTTACGGCCGTAACTCAAGTACCTTACGGCCGTAACTCGTGCATTTTACGGCCGTTAATAGCATACGTCTTACGGTCGTAAGTACTTATCCGGGCTTCTGCCCAAAATACGTAGGTGTGTTATGGCCGTTATCAACAAGACATTATGGTCGTAACACTGGATCACCTTACGGCCGTAACACACCATCCTTACGGCCGTAACTCTCGTGATACACGGCCGCAACTGATACGATCTACGGCCGTATGTGTTCTGCTGAACATAATAACAAAACTCAAAAATTCCGACAGTCAGGTCGGACACTCGACAACGTCCTGGTTACTCAAATGCACCAAATCCATACAGACACGCCGCGAGGCATAACGTACTCTCCCCGAACACATACACGACACAAATGATAACAAGTAGTCCTCAATTAAAATCACTACATAATGGTGATAAAACAGCTCACAATGTCAAAACCATTCCGATTAAACGACAATGGAGAAGAATATTCGGTGTCAAATAGCAACCAATACAAGATACAGAAACGAAAAAAATACCAGGTATTACAGAACTGTAAAAATATGACACATGGGAGACTTATGTGAAGATGTCCGGATAACAATAATGATAGACTACAACAGATAACCGTAAGAAGATCCTACATAGAAAATAATAAGAAAATGCTATTCGAGAAATTTGTAAGAAGATTCTACATTGGAGAATCATAAATTGGTGGTAAATAGGAGAACCAAAAGATATGCTAAATGAGAGAACGCTAAGAGAATACCGTGGGGGATAACTATACAAAAATATTACATGAGAAATTCATAATAAGATGTTACAAGAAAGTACCACAAGAATAAGCTACAAGTACGAACCATAAAAAAAATGCTACATGGTGGGACTATCATATATTCTATAGGAGAAAATGTATAGATGCTTGATGGGAGGACCATAAGAATATACTACATGGGAGATTTATAAGAAGATACTACACATGATAACCTTAAAAAAATGATATGTGGGAAAACTATGAGAAGATGCTAAATGAGAGACTCATAAAAATATGATGTACATGAGAATTGTTAGAAGATGCTACATGAAAAAACTATAAGAAGATATTAGATGTGAGAACCATAAGAGAATGCTAGATGGCGGAATCATAGAAAAGATGATATGCGGGAGAAATGAAACATGTTACATAGGAGAACCATAAATATGTGTGACACCGGAGATCCTAAATATATGTTGGACGCGACAACCATAAGACGTTAGATAAATGAATGAAATATAAATAAAATCTTAATACAATAATAGCAATGCTCCTACTAATTTAAAATTTCACATAACTTGAAATGGTCATTATATAATTTAGACAACATATAAGTTAAGTAATGACAGAATTAATTTAATATAATATAACTGATTTATTCACTAAATCGCTGCCAATGCCGTAATTGAAAAATATGTCAGAAACATCGGAATGCCTGAAATTTCCAAACTCCTGAGATCGAAGTAAGGATCAGATGGGAGGGTGGGTATAACAAAGCTTACCCACCAATGTTGTACTCTTTTCTTTTACCAATGTTTATTTTGTCACAATGGGTTTTGTTACTTGACAAAATTTTTAATGAGGCAACGATACTTGCACTGTTTTTTAGATTCCTTGATTGACGAATTAATCAGGGTGAGATGTAGACTTGAGGGAGAGTCTTACATCCAAGTCGCAAGTTACATTATTTTCCTTAACCAATGATTCTTTTTTTTTTTCACTGAGTTTTTATCACTTGGAAAGATTTTTAATGAGGTAACTAGACGTTTAGCTCATTGATCGACGAATTGATCACGTTCTAGAGCACATTGATCGAGAAATGATCGATAGAGGTTTTGGCTTAATGAAATTAGCATAACCTATATATCTGGATGTTGTACTCTTTTTCCTACGATGAAGGCATTTTCCCATGTGGTTTTTTGCTTGACGAGGTTTTCACGAGGCAACTTGACATGCGTTGAAGACTCGGCACAAGAGGGTGTGTTAAAGTAAATACACACGTGTGTGCCTTAATCTACAGGTTAATGGGTTTCTCCTAGTTAGTGTAGGACTAGGCCTGTTAGAATGTTCTAGAATATGTAATCTCTCTATATTTAAAGGGATTCTATCAATGAGAATAAACATATCTTCTGCCCTAATTCTTATCTTGTTTGCTTTTACTTCAACGAGTTATTTTACCACATTAATCACCCATGTCTGCACGAAGAATTCTCCATTTTATAATCTCTTGTGTTTTGTCTTGTGTGCTTTTCTTTAATTTGGACAAATTTATAGTTTTGACCAAACAAATATTTTTTACTATAATTTTTATTCAATTTAACTTGACCAAATAAATGGTGTTGGGTTGGGTAGGAGTGTAATGAAATGTACGTTCGTTAAAAATTCGCGAAAACGTTTGGTCAATATATACGAACCGAACACGAACATGTACATTATTGTTCAGTGGTTCGGAAGTTGTTCGCGAACAAATAGTAAATATTAATATATATTTAATTATTTAATTACGTTTTCAAAACTCTAGACCAAATCTATGTTCTTTGCCTTATGGAATGATTTTAAACACTTTAGTTAGATTTTTTTTTTGTATTATTATTACTTGAATTTGTATGAATTTTCACTTTTCCTTGTATTGTCATACACAAACGAACAAATGAACGCTCGAACCAAACTGTTCGAATGCAAACGAACCGAACAACCGAACACTTACGGACGAACGTGGAATTTCTAAAATTTAAACGAACCAAACACGATTAAGTGGTGGGAATGTTCGTCGAATACGAACATGAACCGAACATACCATGTGTCGAATGAACGAACGAAGAACGTTCGTTAAGGTCACTGTTCGGTTCGAAAAACACCTCTCATTTTGGGAAAATAAATAATTTCTTTCCACAATTAATTTATATCATTATTAATATTATATTAATTTCAAAATACAAAAGAATAATTATTTGAATAGAAATGTAAGGATAAGTGATAACCATAAAAAGTTAAATTTGATATTTAGATATTTTATAAACCGAAAGGGGTTTGAGTAATTGGCAAGTGTTGCATACAAGTTCAGCTAGAAAATAAATAGTAAAGTCACTTTTTACTCGGGTTTAAAATGAGTACAATATATACATTCTAAACATATACTATAAGTCGTATGACTTCTAAATGTTTGAACATTTTGTTCTATACATATATTAATAATGTTTTGATGATTAAGTTGTTATACAAAGCAAAACAACAAAAAGACGAAACCAAGCATCGAAGGAATCGAAGTGCAAAAAGCTGGATTTTTACAAGGTTAACGTACGTAAGATATTAGAAATAGCGTACGTAACTAGTGCAGATTAACGTACGTAAGAGATATAAGTTAACATACGTAATGTGTTCAAACGAGAAGATCGTTGGGAAGAGTCAAAGTCAGAAAAGCAGCAACGGATGTATGATGTCAGTAATGATGTAAAGCTAACGTACGTAATGGATAAATGGCTAACGTACGTAACACAAGAAACGAATGTTACTGGACTGAATTTGGGAGAATCTAACGTACGTAACAGGGATTGATTAGAATACGTAAACAAGCTTACGTATTTAATATTGCAGAGATAACGTACGTAATGCAGCATGAAGAGCCAACGGCTATTTTGGTTGATGATGCCTATAAATACCATATCTTTGGTATTATTCCATACAACAACTTCAAGCAGAACATAAATTCATCATAGATTAATATACTTACATTGTTGTTGTAATATTGAGCTTATATTGTTAGTTTGAGTGTTTATACATTCAACATTATACACGAGAGGTAAAAGAAAAGATACGATTGGATTCGGTATTATTAGAGTCAAGGATCCGACATTATTAGAATCGCAATAGCTATCTTTAGTGAGGTTTATCTAGTACCGATAGAAAGCTAGAGTGGTTGATTCCTTGTCCGATAGAAAAGGAAAACGGTTTAACTTGGACCGACACAAACATAACTACGAGTGGTTTATCACGGACCAATAGAAGACGTGATTGTAACGGTTATCCCTCGACCAATAGAAGATAGAGGACGTAGGCTCGTTTATAGCCGAACCTCTATAAACCTTAGGTCGTTTAATTTCCGCAATTTAATTTATGCTTCCGCAACATGACGCATAATCCCGATCTCGATCCAACAATTGGTGTCGGAGCGGTTCCTCTAATATACGGCTTAACATCCGAGGAGTCGATCCAAATGGCGTTCCAATTTGCTCCAGTCGAAGACCTTGCTCTTAACCGACCACCATTTTTTGATGGCGCAAACTTCATGACGTGGAAGAAAAAGATGTCGTTCTTTATTCGTGCCTATGATATAGAGGTTTGGACGATCATTTGCCTTGGCCCGAAAGTTCCAATCAAACCTGACGAATCTCTTAAGAGTTTCAAAGAATATAATGACGAGGATTGGAAGAACGACCATCTAAATTGTAAGGCTACTCAACTCTTATATTGTGCCTTAAATCCGGAAGAGGTCAATCGAATCTCATCGTGTGAAAGTGCTAAAGAGATATGGAAAATTCTTGAAATCACACACGAAGGGACAACTCAAGTCAAAGAGACGAAGATCAATATGCTTCTCCATGACTACGAGTTATTCATGATGAAGGGTGACGAGTCCATCATCAACATGCTCGACCTATTTTCGGTCATCACTAATGGACTTGCTTCATTCGGTAAACCATTATCTAGTAGTGAAAAAGTCAAGAAAATTTTACGATCACTACCTAGTGAATGGGACGGCACCGTGACTGCAACTATGGAATCGAAAGATCTCAATACGCTTGATTTTAGCGCCCTCGTTGGTTCGCTAATTAATTATGAGATAGTGTTAAAATCACGAAGTGTCAAGCCAAATCCGAAGGAACGATCAATAGCCATGAAGGCTAAGTTGTCAAAGAGAGAAGAAATTCCGATGGATGATAGCGACGAAGAATCGGCATATTATGCCAAGAATATTAATAAGTTCCAACACTTATTAAACCGGAGAACGAAGGACATCCAAGCTAGCGAATCTAAGAAATTCGACAATAATTTTCGATTATGTGGTAAACCAGGCCACTTTGCTAAGAATTGCAGAGCTAAACCCAAGAAGGAGGTCCTCGTTGCAACATGGAGCGATGACGGCGAAGATGATGATTTTATCAATCAAAATAATCTCGCTCTCATGGCCCGAAGTTCATTCGACGATAGCGACGTCGAAAGTCGGGTAAGTACGTCATCTCAAGATGAGTTATTTGAAGTATTCGAGTTATTACATACCAATTTCCAAAATGCTTTAAAAGAAATTAAATCTCTTCAATCGAAAAATGAATCATTGGAAAATGAGATTTCCAAAATTCTTGAAAAAGGGAAATTTATCGAGACCAATCATTCGAAATGCGTTGAAAACGAAAATCTTTTAAAGAATGATCTTTTGAAAACTCAAACCAAGTTGAAAATTTAACAAATAAATTCTCGTGTGGAAACGAGAAATTTGAACAAATGCTCTCGGTTCAGAAATTTACTTTGAATAAAGAGGGGTTAGGATTCAAACCGCGTTCTAAAAATGAATCCGTAAATTTTAAAATACCCCGATGTGACAAATATTTGAAAATTGGGCACCATATTTCAAAATGCAAAAGCCCAAGACGGACGATTAAAATCAAAAAGATTTGGGTTCCAAAAGGAACAATTATTTCAAATATCGTCTATGTCTCAAATGAAAAATCAACTATAGGTTGGGTCCCCAAAAATTGATTTTTTATCAAAATATATTTTACTTAGGGGGAGTTTATACCCTATTTATTCATATAGTAATATTCATCATGCATATTTTATTTTTGGTATCATTATATTTATTTTTCTTTACACTCTTTGATGAAAATAAAAAGGGGGAGAAAGGAGAAAAATGGGATTAACCCTGAAAGGAGGAGAAAAATCAAAGATAAGTCGATAAATGGAAGTTGAAAGAAGAAAAGGAGAAGAAAAAGTCGAAAGGATGAAGTTAAAAAGAAAAATGAGGAGACATCGAAAAGATGATGAAAATTCGAAAAAGAAAAGAAGGAGTCGAAAAAGAAATGGGAGAAGATATTAACGAAACGGACAAAGTCAAAAACTTTGGTCTGTACACATATACATATATTTGTATTTTTTGCAGGTAAATCCCATTGACGAAGTGTTGTTTTGTAATCATCAAAAAAGGGGAGATTGTTGGAACATTTTGTTCCATACATATATTAATAATGTTTTGATGATTAAGTTGTTATACAAAGCAAAACAACAAAAAGATGAAGCCAAGCATCGAAGGAATCGAAGTGCAAACGGCTGGATTTCTACAAGGTTAACGTACATAAGATATTAGAAATAGCGTACGTAACTAGTGCAGATTAACGTGCGTAAGAGATATGAGTTAACGTACGTAATGTGTTCAAACGAGAAGAATGTTGGGAAGAGTCAAAGTCAGAAAAGCAGCAACGGATATATGATGTCAGCAATGACGTAAAGCTAACGTACGTAATGGATAAATGGCTAACGTATGTAATACAAGAAACGAATGTTACTGGACTGAATCTGGGAGAATCTAACGTACGTAACAGGGATTGATTAGCGTACGTAAACAAGCTTACATACGTAATATTGCAGAGATAGCGTACGTAATGCAGCATGAAGAGCCAACGGCTAGTTTGGTTGATGATGCCTATAAATACCATATCTTTGGTATTATACCATACAATAACTTCAAGCAAAACATACATTCATCACAGATTGATATACTTACATTGTTGTTGTAATATTGAGCTTATATTGTTAGTTTGAGTGTTTATACATTCAACATTATACACGAGAGGTAAAAGAAAAGATACGATTGGATTAAGTGTTATTAGGATCAAGGATCCGGCATTATTAGAATCGCAATCGCTATCTTAGTGAGGTTTATCTAGTACCGATAGAAAGGTAGAGCGGTTGCTTCCTTGTCCGATAGAAAAGGAAAACGGTTTAACTTGGACTGACACAAAGATAAGTACGAGTGGTTTATCACGGACCAATAGAAGACGTGATTGTAACGGTTATCCCTCGACTGATAGAAGGGAGAGGACGTAGGCTCGTTTATAGCCGAACCTCTGTAAATCCTTACGTTGTTTAATTTCCGCAATTTAATTTACGCTTCCGCAACACGGCGCATAATCTCGATCTCGATCCAACACTAAATTTACAATTGGAATTTAAATGTTAATCTCTCTGTTCATATTATTTTTGCATAATGTTTACTTTGTAATGTTCATGTGATTTTTGAAAGATATAATTAATGTTGTAAAAGTTATATTTTATTAATTAAATATTTTATTTATTTAAATGTGTTCAGGTAATTGTCGAGCATTATTATATGGGTTTGTACGAGAATGGTACTTAAATCACTTTTACTCATATTTAAAATGGTACGCGTATATAAATTGTAACCAGTTTTCGTGGACAAATTCTAAATTTATCTAAACTTTGATATTTATACTATTTACTCATAGTGTTTACTTTGTAATATCCGGTATTTATTGAGATGGTAATCTATTATTGAAACAATTTATATTTGATTATTTAGATTTTTATATTCAGATGAGTTTGGATATCTAGCGAGCATAACTATACACATTTGGTACATGAATAAGTAGTAAAATCACATTTTTATTGGTTAAACGGTATGGGTATATAGATTCTAAATGGGTCTAGGTGGTTGAACCCTAACTATACCATTTCGGATATTATTAAATGATTTGGGATGAAAATGGATAATAAAATCACATTTAACTGAATTTCGAACAAACACAATTATAAACGGTTACGGACATAGGCGAATGGATATTGGGGCATGGTGGTGCACGTGCACCACCAAAATTTTGTAAAAAAAAGGCCCTCCTTTCCCATGTATATATCGACCTAACCCCTATTTTTAATACTTAGTGTATAATTGTGTAGGCGGTGTGCTTGTGCATATCATTTATGTATTTTTATCTACTTTGTCCTTTTTTATTCGACAGTGTTTGAATTGGTTTAAAGAAGTAATTATTTTAACTATTTACTTTATCAAATTATATAGAATATTTATATTATATTCTAATATTGTCCAATACTTTCTCTCGTAATTCTATGGCAATGCCAGTCGTAAGTTACTGGAGATCTTGTATGAAATCTTAGATGTGTCCCTATAAAAAATGCTTGAAATGTTTTTATGTATTTACCAAAGTCTTAGTACTAAATACGAAAATAAATAAGGCATAAATTATAAATGTAAGAGCATATAGTAATCGTAAATAAAGTTCAAACAGAAAGCTTAATATTGAATTGAATAATTCTAATCAAATAAGCTAACCTTTTAAATTTATTAATAGTTTGTATTAAACGAATCCTATGGGATTCGACCTTGAATCTGTTACTAAACATAATACTTAAACACATTATTCAATCCAACCCCAATACAAGAGTTTAATTTGTATATTATTTTTTAAGAAAAAATTATTGGTAGGCCTTAAAAAAATGTGAGTCGTACCTCCCCAATACTCTACCCGTCGTGTTCGTTGTGTGCTCCAATAGAAATTTGATACCGGATCCGCCTGTGATTGCGGATGGCTGATTCCCCATCGTTTCAATTCGTGGTTGTGCTTTACATTGTGAATAACTTTGGGTGCCTCAAACTCAACCAATTATAAAACTAACTTTAAAATTTACTTATAAATTACAATTAAATCAATTTCTCATCAGAAATCAACGGATTATAAATTAATATATATATATATAATAGCATTACAGATTAAAAACATGGTATTAATTCTCTCTCCTATATGGCATTCTCTTAACATCGAATTCCTATTTATCTAAAATTCTTAATCCCACATTGATTTGAAATGATACTTAACCGATAAATAACTTAAATAAATAGAATTAAATGTCTTGAATCCCAAATCGATTTAAAATAGAACTCCGGCAATGTAGAACCTAAATAATACTTAGAATTCAGTGTGTATTTTACAAGTCCATAGTTGTTTCATACACAAGCTTAAGAATTTATTTTATTTTGTTCAATTTGGTCAATTATTAAATTGGACAAATAAATAGTTTAATTTTTTAGTAAAAATTTAATTTTGTCAATTATTAAATTTATATTAATTCTATTAATCAAAATTTGAATCTCACATCTTTTATTTTAGTACTTTTATTTTAAGTGAAAATTTTAGTTTGGCCAATATTAATAATGTCAACTATTAAGTTAGCCAAATAAATTACTTTTGTTTTTATTGGAGAATCTAATTTGATCAATTATCTAATTTGCACTAATCGCATTTATCTAAAATCTTGAATATCACATCAATTTTAAATGAGGCTCTGTTGATTGGGGAGCCTAAATAAATATTTAAAATCAATATATGTTATTTACTCCATAATTACTTCGCACCATGAGTTTAATAGTCTTATTTTTATTGAGAATAATAATTTGGTTAATATTAATTTAGCTGATTATTAAGCCAAATGGATAGTTCCATTTCCATTAAAAATTTAATTTGGCCAATTAGTAGTTTGTATTTTTAATCCCACATCGATTTTAAACGAGACTCCATCGATTGGATAACCTAAATAAATACTCATCACCAATATGTATTTTTTTTCACTCAAAATTATTTGCACCACCAATTAATAATTTTATTTTTATTGAAAAACACAATTTAATCAATATTTTTTTGCCCAGACATAACAAATTTGGTTAATGTTAACTAGGTCAATATCTGTATAGACCAAATAAATAAATTTTACTTATATATATAGAGAGAGAGGATCATATGAGAATATTTTTTATGTTGTGAATTGAGAATAAATCTGAATCATTGATTTGTGTGTGATGTAGGTCCAGATTGGCTTATTCTCACAAAAACGTATACATAGAATGTAATATTCTAGTGCATAGATATTTTGATGCATATAATGCAGAATTTTTATGCATTGCAAGTTTGATGCACGAAATGCATATATGGATCAAATTCATTCTTATTTCTTAACTTAAGTATCATTCTTACCAGAACCCACCCGATACATACATATATATATATATATATATATATCGGAGCACCACTTTAACTCTCTCTCATAAGTGGTATTTATAATTTTTAGATTCTTACTAAAATATTCCATGTCACATTGGTTTTGATCAGACTCCACCGATTAGTGAACTAAATAAGCACTTATTCATTGTGTATTTTACCATCACATTTATCATAAGCAATTAATTTGACTAATTATTGAGTTGATCAAATATATAGTATTATTTTTATTGGAAATAAAATTTGGCAAATGCTTGAGTTTGCCAATGAGTCGTCGCGCGCCCAAGTCTATTCCCAGCTGCATTACCTTAACCAGGGCTTCATATTCGGCCTCGTTGTTAGATGCCCTCAAATCGAATTTTATGGCATACTCTAATTGTTCACCCTCCGGGGTAGTAAGGATTATCCCTGCCCCAGAAACACTGGTTGTTGCCGATCCATCCACATGTAACAGCCACTGTCCCTCTGGTGGCGATGGCATGGCCCCCTCTTGGATAAAGTCTGCTAGGGCCTGAGCTTTAATCGCCGTTCTCGACTCATACTCCATGTCGTACTCCCCCATTTCTACCGCCCACTTCACCAGACGACCTGACACGTTGGTTCGCCCTAATATTTCTCTTAAGGGCAAGTTGGTTCGCAGTTTTATCCCACAGACGGCGCCACTTGATGTAACCGAGCTGATCGGTCACCATGAACCGGGTTAATCTTAGGAGTTTAGCTAAGAAAACCCAAAATGTATGAAGTATTGTCTTTCTTTCTCTCTCTAAAATATGCTATATTCTCAGAATGTGTGTCGTTTATGAGAAACCCCCCCTCTCCCTTTTATAGGAGGGAGGTGCCTTATTGTCTAAGGTTTTCCCTAATTTCCAGAGAAAATCCCGGATATCCAGGGGTTCAACTGCGATTTTCCATCCCTGGATTTCCGGGATTGCAAGGTATGGGCTATCAATCCCTGGGTCTCAGGGATTCTGTCAGGTGAGTCAGGATCTTCTTTCCCTAGAGTTCGACCTTCCTGAGCTCGGAGGTTTTAGATCGGCTCATATTATAAAAGATTACTTAGGTCGGGTCATTCCTATTCAAATCCGCAGGTCGAGAGACCTTTGAGGTCGGCAACCTTTTATCAGATATCACAGGTCAGCGGGACCTCCGAGGTCGGCGACCTTCTAAAGGACCTTGAGGTTGGCATCCCCTTATCTAAGAACCTAGGTCGGACTTTTATTGGTCCATATTTTAAACCGGGTTTTCAGGGAGCGTACATTCGGCGTCCTATCAACCAGTCCCCCCTACTCTAGTCGAGCTGTAAGACCGAGTAGAGTAAGATTTGTTTATAACCGGACGACCTTGGCACAATAATCCTTGGGACTCCCGTTCCCAGATAACGAGGTTCTTCGGACTTCGTGCGCTATAATAACCTGTCTTTTCCTTTCCCCGTCTCCCAAACGTCGCGTCGATGGCCAAATCCAGGTGTCGACCTGCTATAAGTCGGACAAGGCGGTGCCAGATCCCAGACGTTCTTTTGTAGGAGGCATCAGACGCTCCAGATCGCCCTTTCTCTTCTCGATCTTCGCCCCCCTCCTCTATAAGTATGAATCCTCTACCCCCTTCGTCCATTTCCCCTTTTCTTCTTGCGACATACTAGTGTGAGGGTAACTCCGGCGACACCTGCGACCTTGATTTCTTGCTCTCGGTGGTACTTCCTCTACCTTTCTCCGGCGATCTTCCACCCAATCTCATGGGTATGTTCCTCTAAACATCTTTTTAGTTTTTGGTTTGTTTTACAGATATTTTCCTTTTCTTCTTCCTCCCTTTTCTTCCTCTTATTATGTCGTCTGCTTCGGATTCTCAAAATGTTTCCGACGAATCGGCCGTGAACTCCTTTTTATAAGGTCTTTCCTCTTCTGATGAGGACTTGGGGGGTAGGTCGGGGCGAGCTACTGGTTCCTCCCTCTGTCTTAGGGATGAGCCCTTAGGTGAGGTAGACTGGTCCGAGCTAGGTGACATCCCTCCCTCTGGCATCCCCCTAATCATTGTAGATCCTCCTTCCCCTCCTCCTATGGACGAAGTAACTGTGACCGGCCTCTTAACCGACCCATATCAGACGGTCGTAGGAGCGACTCGAGTTCTCCCTCCTCATCCTCTATCGAGGACTAGCCCAGCCGCGCTGGCTAGTTTTATAAAATTTCTTAGACTTCCCGCGGGGTGGGAATTTGTCACGCCTCAAGCTAGTGACACCCCGGATCATCCTCCCCCGGGGCATATTACCTGGTTCGTGGATCAGGTGAGCAGTGGTCTTTGCTTTCCACCCCATCCCTTCCTTGTCTCTCTCTCTCTGTTAAATACAATCTTCCCCTCAACCAGTTTTCTCCTAACTCTTTTCGTTATATGGTTGGTTTTCTCGTGCTGTGTCATTACAGACATGAGGAACCCGACCTGGGATTATTCTAATTTTGTTTTGGGCTAAAGAGTTTTAAAGGCTCCTTTTATTTGACTTCCCGAAACAACGCCCATTTCTTCACCCACCTCCCTTCCAATGTGAAGGACTGGAGGTCCCGCTTCTTTTTCCTCCGGCTCCCTACAACTGATTCTTGGGGCTTTCCAACGGAATGGACGCAGGCTACTCCGAGCCAGGATCCTATTCCTAGGCGCAATTCCATCCGGGCTGCGTGGGTCGAGAAAGTTCGGGAATGGAATGACATTCCCTATAATGCTTTCCAGCTAACGCAATTCCATGATCTTCTGTTCCATTGTGGGCTGAGCTCGAATCCTTACCCAGCTATCCCTGACATCGGTAGGTTTTATCGGTTTTTTCCCTAGTATGATTTTTGTTATTTTGTTTTTTAGCTATTTCCCTGACCGTTTGTATTGTTTTTTGTAGATCGGTTCATGCGGACCTGCCAGTCGGATGCCTCCAAGCCGGCTGAACCAATGAAAGAGAGGGTCCCTAAGTCGACGAATCCCCCCAAGGAGAGGGCAGAGGGCTGAAAAATTAAACGGAAGCTCCCTTCTCGCCCCAAGTCTGGGGTAACTCTCCCCTCCGACCTGGCTCCTACCTTGACCATCGGATGAAGCCTTGCGAGCTCGTATCGGCAGCTTCAGGTCACTCAGAGGGCCCCTTCTCCTAGCTCCCCCACTTCCAAACGGCCAAAGACCGCGGGTCCCCCAGGTCCGGCTATGGAGACTCTTCTCCGTTGCAAGGAGTTTGAGAAGTTTCTTCCGTATTTCAGCTCCATGGTCCTGGCTAAGGATAAGCTGGGATTACGAGATGCCGCGGAGGACCCTCGCTTCGATGCCATGATGATGTATTTTGGGAAGGTATTAACCCTTTTCGCCTTCCTCCCCTTTTTGACTATTTTCATATTTATTATTACCCCTTTGCCGTCCTGATGTAACTTGCTTTCTTGTGCAGTTCTTCGCCACCTTTGTGACCTTCGCAGAGGACCATAAGATCGGCGCTACGTCTTCCTCCCAGCTCACCCAGATGTCAACCGACCTGGAGGCCGCCCTGTCCGCTAATCCGATCTCTCGGCCCAGCTTCAGGAGAGGGAGTATCGCTTAGATGCTGCCCTTAAGAAAAGTTCTAAGCGGGAGGCGGTTTTGGAACGGGCTCAGATGGCCAATGTTCAGCTGAACCAAGAGCTGAAGTTTTAGAAGGCCATGTCTACAGCTGAAACGGAGAAGGTGGGCCAGCTCGAGGCTCAGTTGTCGGAAGCTAGAGCCGAATCCGAGAGGGTAGCCCAACTTGAGGCCCGGGCTAAGGATGAGTTGGAGAAGGTCGCCCAACTCGAAGCTCAGGCTAGAGCAGAATCAGAAAAGGTTACCCAGCTGGAAGCTCAACTAGCCGAGGCTAGATCCGAGGGATCCTCTTATGAGCGCGGGGTGACGGATGGCCGACGTCGATTTATGACCAGTGACGTTGGTCACTCTTTCCTGGGGGCCTACCGTTCCGCCCTCCTAGCCCGGTATCACAATTCTACCGCTTTCCTGGTTAAGCTAGCCCCCGCTGCGACACAATATTTCGATTTTGCTCTAACTCGTGCTCGTGAGCAACTAGCTTCTTTGGGCTTTACGGGCGAGCTGGACCGGGATGCTGCTTTAAACGGGGATCCTATTCCTTCGGGTTGGTCTGGGGACGTGGAAGAGTCTCCGGAGGCAGCCTGGTGAGAGGACGCCCTTAAGGAGTCTATGAAGAATTCTGGCCTGGATTTGGAGCTGCCTTCTACTCCTCCTAACTCTCCTGCTAAGGCCGGCACTCCTAATCCCGAGGTGACTGGGACCGACCTTGATGTTTCTCCTTCGTTGCCTCCTCCATCTTACGAGCCTGTAGTTTAATCTGTTTAAGTTTTGTGTAGACATGTACACGTTTTTATTTTGTCTTGTTCATTGTATTGGCACAGCAGTTTTTAATGAAAAGTTTTTTGAGTTGAATACACTTTGGATTTGTGTTTTGTATCTCCTCCTGTTTGAGTTAAATACACTTTGGATTTGTACGATAGTTCGGCGTTGATTGTAATCTTGATGTATCTGAGCCTGTTTGATTTGATACGCTCACTTCCCAATACGACTCGGCCTTTTTCTAGTATAGCCCCGACTTTTTTCCGATTCGCAATTTCTTAAATGTAATCCGACCACTTTGGCCTTTACGAGTTGTAACGGTTTAGTGCTTTTTAGGTTAATTTGACCTAACCTTTTCACCGATCTTTAGTATAGGTTGGGTATTTCCCTTAGTCATAGCTTTGCAGGGCGGTTCACCCTTATTTAGATCCGAAGGCATTTTTCCTAATCGGATGTCAGAGGGCGGTTTGCCCTTACTAGGATCTGAAAGCGTTTCGCCTGATCAGATGTCAGAGGGCGGTTCACCCTTACTCGGATCTGAAGGCGTTTCGCCTGATCAGATGTCAGAGGGCGGTTCACCCTTACTCGGATCTGAAGGCGTTCGCCCGATCGATGTCGAGGGCGGTTCACTCCTTACTAGGATCTCAAGGCGTTTCGCCCGATCGATGTCGAGGGCGGTTCACCCTTACTGATCTCAAGGCGTTACCCGATCGGATGTCGAGGGCGGTTCACCCTTACTCGGATCTCAAGGCGTTACCGTCGAGGGCGGTTCACCCTTACTCGGATATGAAGGCTTTCGCCGATCGATGTCGAGGGCGGTTCACCCTTACTCGGATCTCAAGGCGTTACCGATCGATGTCGAGGGCGGTTCACCCTTACTCGGATCCGAAGGCGTTTCGCCTGATCAGATGTCAGAGGTCGGTTCACCCTTACTCGGATCTCAAGGCGTTTCGCCGATCAGATGTCATTTCTAGTTTTACTTGATCAACACATTCAGAGAGATTTTTTTGTAATAGACTTTTATTAAAACAACACAAGCTTTTTTCCACACCTCTTCACACAAAATACTTTTTTAAGTGACATATGTTCCAAGGTCTTTTGATGAGGTGCCCTTCCATATCCTCGAGCTCATAAGCTCCCCCGCATAAATTCGGATTACCTTGTAAGGGCCTTCCTGGCCTCCCAGCCTTTCCTGTTTTTCGAGGGCATCACCGCCTAAGCACCAAATCACCGACCTGGAACTGTCTCTTCCTGACTCTTTTGTCATGAGCTGTTTTTGTCAGGCTTTTGTATCTTTCAGTTCGTGCTTCCGCCGCTTCCCTTCTTTCTTCTATGGTATCTAACGCCTCCTTCATTATTTCCTCGTTCTCCACCTCGTTGAACCATCGAACCCGATGGGACATTTCTCCGACTTCTGCTGGGATGACGGCTTCGGACCCGTATACCATGTCAAGGGTGTTTCTCCGCTGACGATCTAGGTGTGGTCCTGTACGACCATAGTACCGAGCTAAGTTCATCCACCCATCCTCCTCCAACTTTGTCTAAGCGGATTTTTATCCCCTGCAAGATTGTTCTGTTAGTTACCTCCACTTGCCCATTAGCCTGCGGGTGAGCAACCACAATAACCTTTGCTCGATATGCATACCCTCGCACTGTGATCGGGTTCTCTTCCCATTGAATTGGGTTCCATTATCTGAGATGAGTATCTGGGGCGCTCCGTACCTGCAGCAAATGTTGTTAAACAGAAAACTTATGATTCTTTGCTCGGTTATGGTGGCCACGGGCTCGGCCTCTACCCACTTGCTGAGGTAGTCTATGGCTACTACTAAGAACTTTCTTCCTCCCGAGCCAGGTGTAAACTGCCCCATGATATCAATTCCCCATTTAGCGAATGGACAGGGGGCTCCCATGGTGATCATATCCTCGGCTGGGATGTGAATTAAGGGTGCGTGCACTTGACATTTTTGGCATCGCCTAACCATTTCCACTGCTCTCTTGCTCATGGTCGGCCAGAAAAAACCGGCCCTTAGCGTTTTGCTAATCAGCGCTCTTCCTTTGGTATGGTCTCCGCAGCACCCTTCATGGATTTCTTCCAATATACTCCGCCCTTGTTCTTCCGAAACGCATCGTAGGTATGGACCGAGGTAGGACCTCTTGTATAGCTCATCATTAATGCAACAGAACCTCGCTGCTCTTCGCACAATTTTCATTCTTTCTTGCCTTTCCTTGGGTAGTTCTGCCCTTCTTAGGTATGCCAACAAAGGAGTTCGCTAATCGCCATCTCGCTCACCTCCATCACCTGTTTCATGATGCTACTCCGGTTGCTCCCTTAATCGCATCGCTCACGAGCGGCAATCCACTAAGGAGCTTCCCATTTTGCTAGGTAATCACCAGATTTTCCGCCCTAGGGATATGGATTAACTTCCATTCCCCTAGTTTTTTGGCACCTCTCTCACTTCCTCCACATACTTCTTCATCCGATCTTCATTTATCTCAAATTTTCCTTCTACCTATTGTGTGACCATTGGGAATCGAGTAAGCAATGAGTCGTCGCGCCCAAGTCTATTCCCACCGCATTCCCTTAACCAGGCTTCATATTCGGCCTCGTTGTTAGATGCCCCAAATCGAATTTTATGGCATACTCTAATTGTTCACCCTCCTGGGTAGTAAGGATTATCCTCGCCTGCAACCACCGGTTGTTGCCGATCCATCCACATGTAATGACCATCGTCCCTCCGGTGGCGATGGCATGGCCCTCGATAAAGTCTGCTAGGGCCTGAGCTTTAATCGCCGTTCTCGGCTCATACTCCATGTCGTACTCCCCCATTTCTACCGCCCACTTCACCAGACGACCTGACACGTTGGTTCGCCCTAATATTTCTCTTAAGGGCAAGTTGGTTCGCAGTTTTATCCCACAGACGGCGCCACTTGATGTAACCGAGCTGATCGGTCACCAAGAACCGGGTTAATCTTAGGAGTTTAGCTAAGAAAACCCAAAATGTATGAAGTATTGTCTTTCTTTCTCTCTCTAAAATATGCTATATTCTCAGAATGTGTGTCGTTTATGAGAAACCCCCCCTCTCCCTTTTATAGGAGGGAGGTGCCTTATTGTCTAAGGTTTTCCCTGATTTCCAGAGAAAATCCCGGATATCCAGGGGTTCAGCTGCGATTTTCCATCCCTGAATTTCCGGGATTGCAAGGTATGGGCTATCAATCCGTGAATCTCAGGGATTCTGTCGGGTGAGTCAGGATCTTCTTTCCCGAGAGTTCGACCCTCCTGAGCTCGGAGGTTTTAGATCGGCTCATATTATAAAAGATTACTTAGGTTGGGTCATTCCTATTCAAATCCGCAGGTCGAGAGACCTTTGAGGTCGGCAACCTTTTATCAGATATCACAGGTCAGCGGGACCTCCGAGGTCGGAGACCTTCTAAAGGACCTTGGGGTTGGCATCCCCTTATCTAAGAACCTAGGTCGGACTTTTATTGGTCCATATTTTAAATCGGGTTTTCAGGGAGTGTACATTCGGCGTCCTATCAAATTTCTCTATATATATAATACTGTTATGCATGCGGAGCATCACGGTAACTCTCTCATATGTGGTACTTTTTATTTTTATATTCTTATTTATTTAAATTTTCTATTCCACCTTGATTTTTTATGACACTCCAATGATTGAATAACTAAATAAATATTTAAAATAATTGTGTATTTGCTACTCTATAATTATTTTATTTCACCACTTTAATTCGGTTATCTATTGAGTTGGCCAAATAAACTATTTTATTCTTATTAGAAGATTTAATTTAGCAAATTATTAAGTAAACCTCAATGGCTCAAATATGTACGTATTTATTTTCTTAATATCTAATTTATATATGCATAAATATTATTTTAATATTTAATATTATTTTTAAAAACTCGATTTTCTTCACTTCCAAATAAATATATAAAGTATTAATAGCAATACGAATTTGTAATACCACGTTAACTCTCTCTGCTATATGATTTTTTTTAATCTTTTTTATTCTTATTTATCTAAAACTTGAATCCCACGTCAAAGTATATGAATAAAATTTCTAATCTTTTAGCCGTTATAATATTTATTCTTAACATTTAATTTACAATGTTTAAGTTTTTATTGAAATGTATTAACCAATCACTATAGCAACTTATGTTTAGTTATTTAAATCATATAAATTAGAATATATTGACTAATTAGTGGATATCCGAGAGGAGTCTGGGATATAAATGGGTAATAAAGTCATCTTTTAATTGAGATTGTGATGAATACGAGTATATAGATTTTTATCGGGTCTGAATGGCTGAACCGTACTCTCATTGTTTCATGTGTTGTACGAGTTTTGAACTAGAATAAATACAAAAAATAACTTTCAATCCCGTTCAGGAAGATTATAAGTACATAAATTTTAAATAATTTCGGATGATTGAATTTGATCCTCATCATTTCTGTTTTTTGGTATATCCACTACGGTACGATTCTGGGTGGCTGAATTTTAACAAAATATTTAATTATTTTTAAATTTTTACTTATAAATTATAATTTAAAATAATTACCCATCAAGTTTCGACTGACTGTATACACTAATTTATATCATATGGTATTATTTCCATTGTTTTTAATTGAGACAAAGACTTCTTATTATTTGGTTCTGGATTATAATGGAATAAAACAAAATGACTCACTAAACTGCCTGCACTTTTTTTTCTCATGAAGTACTATGCAATTCTTATTTTGGATCAACTTTTCTATATTAAGACAAGAGTAAGACTGCGTACATTCGATCTTCCTTACCTCGTTTTTTGCGGGAATCATTGAGACATTGTGGTTAGACTGCTCGTGTTGTATTTCATATTGGTTGTGTAAACTCATTTCTCTGTCTGTCATTGTTTTTTTTTAAAGCAGCCGCTATTTGTGTTAATTGAACCGAGTCGGGAATTAATATACGTAGCAGCTACGTAAGTGCAATTGTCTTCTTCTTAAAAGTAGGCAAGACAGCCGCTTTTTATATTAGTTGAGCTGAGCGGTCATTATTACTTATTTTTAATCAAGCAATCAGAGGACAATTGTGAAAGCAATGATAAGTTTTCCCTCTCACTTAGGTTAATCTTTTTTGATACCAATGTTTTAAATTTATACTTGATTATTTTTCGGAATAACAGTCTTAGCTCCTCAGAATTGTCATCAGCTAAATCGTCAAATTTATATTCGACATATTGATTTTTAAATATTCTCAACTATCGCACACAAAAAGTCATCCTCGTTCATCGTCTTACGGCCCCAACTAGAGGTGGTATTCTGGCCGCAGTAATGTACCTGCAAGACGCTTACTATTTGCCCCGGACCGGCCCGTTGCTATTTGACCTGGACCGGCCCGTGTACATTTAGGTTATGTGGGCCTTAGGGGCCTTTGTTTTAGAGGCCCAACCCAGACCGGCCGAGCCCGTCTAAAACCGTTGGCCCGGCACAGACCGGCCCGAGCCCGTGTTAGCCCGTGAACCGGGAAGGCCCGATCCGTTTAGCCCGTCTAAAGACCGTGAACTGGGAATGCCCAATAGGGTTTTTTATTTCTTTCCTATCAATTTATACCAAAAAGGTCAAAATCCAGCTTTCATTTAAGAAATCACATCTTATTATGTCCAAGAGGCATGCAAAGAGGAAAGACATTTCAAAGATTCTATATCCACTAACATTTCACACCCGACAATAGTCCGATGCACTATAGGAACACTTCGCAATTAACTTGAAGAGGAGTAAAATGAGAGAGAGAGAGGGGGGGAGAGAGAGAGAGTTGTTAATTCTTTATAATAAATTTCAAGTTCATTTTGTTGGTCTTTGTAATAAAATTTTTGTCTTACAATGAAAAAAAAATGTTCAGCCCGACCCATGAACACAATGGGCTGTGGGCCGGGTCGGGCCTTGTGTTTGTAAAAAAAGACCGGACCGGCACGGCCCGACCCTTAAATGGAGCGGGCTTTAGCAGCCCGGCGCGATTGCCACCTCTAGTCCCAACCTATCTAGCCGCATGTTCTCACCGAGTTCAGTCGTCTCTCAATGATTGTTTCATGCTGGATTCCACTATACAGCCGCAGGTTCCTACTGAGATCAGACATCCTACATTGACCCTTGAAGTTTTCAATATTTAATTGTCCACTAGCGTATTTTGAGAATTAGAGTCTATTCTTCAGTTGAAACTGATGAGTAATAGGCCCTTAATAAATTTGCGTCCCAGTGGAATTCGAACCAGATCCCCCACTTAAATTGGGAGACCCTAGTTATTGGGGGCAAACTCAATGGTTCTCCCACTTAGGTTAATTATGATTAAGGGCGATAGTAAGAGAAAATCACACATCAAACTTTATCCATTATTCAAACCCACTAACCACGATATGATGTTTGAATATTAAGCGTGTTGTCGGTCCCTTCATTTTTGCACAGAAAATTCGTTAAAACGCGTGGTCAAGATTTTTTTTTCAAGACTCGCGGCTTCATACAAATCATTATAAGCATATAGTAGGGGCTCCGTTCATGGAGCATACCCACGTAGTGTATTATTTGCTGGATATACGATACGTGGCGTATATGTGAGGTATTCCATCTAGTGCATCAATCTGCACCCCACATACACGCCACATGTCGTGCATTCAACGTGGAATATATTACGTGGGGACGCTCTATGGACAGAACCATAGTAGGGGGTCAAAATACTCATAGTTGAGGGTCTGATTTAAGTTCTTCTTTAACATATTTTAATTTAATTCGTTTCGATTCAGTTCATCAATTTAATTCAGTTCAATTTTAATTATGTTCAGTTTAGTTCAGTTCAGTTCTGTTCAATAAGCTTCAGTTCAGTTCAGTTCTAAAATCAATATTATTATTATTATTATTTATATTATCAATAATGTTATATATATAATAATTATTATAACTATTATTAATGTTTTGTTGTGGTAATAATTCTTATTGTTGTAAATATTATTTGTTAATACGATTAATTACTAGGAGTATCATTGATATAATTAATATTATCAATAGTACTATATAAATTTTTATATTTCATATTAATATTAATATTATTATTGTTGTAAGATAAATAATAATTATTATTATCGTATATATTGTTATCTAATATTATTATTAATTAATATTATTATTAATATTAATATTATCAATAGTACAATAAATAACTTGTAGTATTATTAATAATTTTATTATTTATTATCATTGATATGAATAATAGCAATAGTATTATATATAATTTGTAGTATTAATAATTTTATTATTATTATTGTTATTATTATTAATGTTATTGTAATATAATTATTATTGTTGTATCTATTGTTATGTGATGTTATTATTATTTTTATATTAATATTATCAATAATATTATGTAAATCTATTATTAGTACTATTAATTTTTTTATAATATATTATTGTTATTGTTGTTGTTTTATATATGTTATTGTTATTGTTATATTTATGTTATTATCTAATATTAATAACAATTATTATTATTTAGTAACTTCAGTTCAACTCAGTTCAGTTGAGTTTAGTTTAGTTCAGCACAATTCAGTTCAGTTCGATTCAGCAAAATTCACTTCAGTTCAGTTCGCTTCATCAAAATTCAGTTTAGTTCAGTTCAATCCAATTTAATTTGTTCAGTTTAGTCCAGTTCAGCAAAATTCAGCTAAAAAACAGAGACATTACTTGGGATCAATTTAAAGGAAACTCAAGATCGAGCCGATATTAATCAAACCAAACTCGAACTCAATCTATTTGAGTAGTAATCGACTTTATAACCGAGCTCAATTATACTTGACTTGGTAGGCTCGCAAGCCTAATCCATCTTTAATATATTTAAAATTTTACTCTTAATATTTTTGTTTATTCAAACATATGCATTGATTATACAATAAATAATATCATAACCACTTGGATAACTCTGTGGTCTTGAGTTTGACTCCACTTATATTTCTCTTATATAACATCGAATTTCACAAAATATAAAATAAATAAACAATATTAGTAATAATAAAATAAATGTAGTGTAGCCGAATCAGCCTCGAATTTATCGAGTGTTCATACTATTCGAGCTCGGTTGAACTCGAATCTGACATAATTCGATTCGACTCGACTCGCTTACAATTCATATCTCTTACCATTTCTTTTCCCTTTCTTATAAATAATGCAAATTTAGTATCTTATGAAGATGTATTCGTGGTCCTATCATGGTTGATTTGTACAGTAGACTTTTTAGTTTATCTAGAGGAAAAAAAATTGAAAAATTGAGTCTCTGGATTATTATTTTTAGGATTCTGCATAGAAAAATATAGGCTAAATAGAAAAAAATTAAAAAATTGACTCTGGATTATTATTTTTAAGATTTTGCATAGAAAAATATAGGCTAAATAGTTATTTTGGTCCTTTATCTTTGGCCAAAATTTTATTTTCGTCATTTATCTTTCAATTGTTTTATTTTTGCCCCTCACGTTTCAGATATGTTTCATTTAATTACGTCTATGCCGTTAGTTTTTTTGACAGACGCCACGCTGACAGTTAACTGTTGACGTGGCGTCTTACACGTCATTATTGGCGTGCCATTTTTTAACGACGTGGCATGCCACGTCAGCATTTATTCAATTAAAAATTTAGAAAAATAATTAAAACATATTTTATAAAGAAACTGAAATTGAGTTAAAGTTAAAAGTAAATAACATTTATTTGTTATTACAAAATAACAAATTTGTTTTAATTCAAAAACCATCTTCATCTTCAGCCTTTGAAAGTTAAAAGTAAATGCCACGTCAGTATTTATTTAATTCAAAAATTGAAAAAATAATTAAATTTTAATTTTCAATCTTAATTTAATCTTAATTTTTTTTATTTTAAGAAATGAATTGATTTTGCATCTCAGTTTTTTTTAAATTTGATTTATGCTATTTACTTTAAGTGACGTGTAAAACGGCACGTCAGCAATTAACTGCCAGCTTGGCGTCTGTCAAAAAAACTAACGACAGAGACGTAAATGAAACCTATCTGAAACGTTAGGGGCCAAAACAAAACAATTGAAAAATGAAGGATGAAAATGAAACTTTGGCCAAAAATAAAGGAGCAAAATGACTATTTAGCCAAAAATATATAAATAAGTAATAAAACACGATCTTTGATTTTGTTTAGAAAATAATCAAATTTTAAGGAGCGACAATCATTTCAAATCTGAACTTGACGGAACTTTAATCATGTTGTTCCTTTGCACTAATGAAAATCCAGCTTGTGGCGATTTTATATAATAAGCTAATTACATAATAAAATGCAACGAATCGAATACCGATCCAAAATATTGTCGATTGGTGTTTGACCAAATCTTTCGATTAACTCTAGAGTACTCACCTTCATTTTTCTCCTCTCTTCAAGTTAAATACATACAACTCATGAAAATCTCGTGACTAAATTAGCGTGACGTTTGCAAGCCAAATTTAATGAATTTTTTTGAAGTCAAAGAGCGGATCTAAGTGTATTAGTGTCTAGAATTGGTTCATTGATATCGACACATCTGAGATCGCCAAATATTCGGTCTCTCGGTGCGACAGAGAAAGGAGGCTTAAGCGAATTGAATTCTCTGGGTTCGAGGCGAAACGAAGCCCTTGAATTTCATAATGAAAAGAATTTCATTTTCTTAAAAAATCCAATTATAGATCAAACCAAATGTGGTGGTTCGTCATTCACACTTCGCCTATATACTAATACAAGATAATTTTGTTATTAGAAAGTATACACTTACCTATAGGTAGACATCGGTATTGTAGTCACGGAATAGAGTAAAACAAATATTCAAAATTATGAAATTACAAAATAACTTTCAATTTAGAAAATAAATTAAAAATAAAAAACTTGTTCCATGTAATTACGATTTCGTCCTTCTCATAATGTGTTTTACCATAATACAGATTAGATTTACTATTTTCCGTTAAACACGTTATCAACACGTAAGCTCTAAATAAAAGAGAATGTTGGTGATTTTAGTGTCACCTGGCATTTTGTGTAATTGGACCTAATATGTGAGTTAAGTGGTTTTATAATTTGTATTCTAATATATATTCGGGTGTGTGCGGAGTGCACGCACATATAAGATCGAATTATAAGACGGCATGATAAAATGTCGGGGGTCCGGGGGCAGCGCCCCTAGCGGGGTCTAAGGGGCAGAGCCCCTGGCGGTGGTCCCGGGGTTTGGGGCAGAGCCCCTGGCGGTGGTCCCGGGGTTTGGGGCAGACCCCAAAAGGTCTTCGGAAATTTGGATTGGTAACTTAGTGAAAATTCCGAATTTTAGAGGGAGACTATGGTAAAATTGACTAATTTCGTCAATTTTGGAAACCATCAGTCATGCCCCTAATTTCGGATCACTAATTAATCCTAATGACGGCGCTGCCTAATGTAACCCTAATCTCGCCCTAATGTAACCCTAATTCGACATGTATAAATAAGGCTCTTCTCTTTGAGTCTGCACACACCTTTTCTGATCTCTCGCTTTTTCTGACGAATTTAGAATCTCTCTAGCAATTTGGCTTATGTTTTTGTGCCAAGATTCGTAAGTGTCCCTTTGGATGATCCCAGACTGGATTTCCTGTAACCCTGACATAGGGTAGAAATATCAGTTCGAAAAGTAATTACACGATCCATTGGGAATCCGGATCTCCATCATAAACCCTAATTATCCCCACAATCGAACTGGTATTTTCTGTTTGTGGAGATGGCTTAAACAATCCGCGATATGACTACAAAGTTCAGCAAACTGGACAAGTTCGAGGGCAATGATTTCAGGCGCTGGCAGAAGATGATGCACTTCATGCTGACTACTCTGAATGCGGCGTATGTGCTGAGTACTCACAGACCAGAGGTGGTTGAGAACGAGATATTGGAGAATACCACGGAAGAGGAGAAAGTGGGACAACGATGACTACATCTGTAGAGGCCACATATTGAACGGTATGTCTGATTCTTTATTTGATATCCATGGTGATGCTAAAAGTGCTAAGGAATTATGGGACACCCTAGAATCAAAATACATCGCTGAGGATGCTTCGAGTAAGAAGTTTCTGGTTAGCGATTTTAATTCTTATAAGATGGTTGATTCAAGGTCTGTCGTAGAACAATACAATGAACTCCTTCGCATTTTGGGTCAATTCAAACTGCGACATGAACATGCATGAATCCACTGCTGTGTCTGTAACACCCCCAGAATCCGACCGGGAATGTTACATGCCGTAGACCCTTATCACAAGGATCTACCAGGCTAAACTCCAAAAGACTACTCAATGATTGACTGATCGGGGTCAAATTAATTACAAAGCAGACCGACAAGGTCATTAACCAATTCAGAAATTAACGACATTCATATTTCAATGACAATAATAAACTTGAACACAGAAAAGAATGACAACTCAATTTAATAAATGAAAGCTACACTCATACAAGGGTGAATACTCGACCGACAGAGAAATACCGACCAAAATGAAACAAAAGAAAAGACTCTGACTCTGGTGTGATTAGCATCATTGTCCTCCGTCTCCTTCCAAGCCAATCCTGTGACTGCTCCCGAGCTGCCAAAACCTGAGCGCATAACAGGCACCCACCCCCCGAAAACTCAGGGGTTAGCAAACTGGAATTTTTGCTAGTACAACTACATAATATACAAGATATACAAAAACTATCAACACAAACTCAACAACCACGAAGCCTTAACACAAACCACACATTCACACAAACAGCACATCAAAACATTCGTTTACACAAGGTGAAAGGTAATTACATAGCCATATTCTCTTTACGGATCATAATACCAATGAAACTTTAAGCAAGTCCAATGAGTTAAAAGATCTAGCTTGAAAAACACCTTTTATAAAAGGAAAAGCAATTTGATAAGACAGTTTGAAAACATTATTATTGACTCGGGTCATCTTGGGGTTTTGAAAATCGAATGGGAATACTTTTAAAAAATAACTTCAAAAGCTCTCTGGTCCTCGACCCAGCATGTGGAAAATAATTTGCAAGAAAACCATTACAACGTTATTCGGAGTCCTCGACCCAATTTATGAAACACTGTCACAAGCGAGTCATTACAACATCTCACGGGGTTCTCGACCCAATATAAATAATATCATCACGAGATCAATCATCTCAACATTTTATGGGTCCTCGACCCAATTTACAGAATATCATCACCATACAATCAAGGATACAACCTCTCATTCGACAAATCCTGCTCAAGACCCCTGATTAATTAGCCTCGGAGATCTCGTCAAATATCATTGGTTAATTAACCCTGATACCAACATTTAAAACAAGTTGAAACAAACTTTCAGAAACACAAATCGCGGTCTATATCAAGACCGACATTTTAAAGCGAGTTGAAAGAATTTTGAATTACGAACATCGTTCGGTATCGGGGTCTTAGCTGTCACTCAAATATCCGTAACCAATAAGCCTGCCAGGTGCCTCCCTTGCACACCTATACACCGGCATTCACTCCACTATGTTGGCCGCCCCTTGAACATGTCACCGCGCCGGCGATCACTCCCGCAAGAGCCGCCCCTTGCACGCGCATTAGGTAACACCTGTGTTCACCAACCATATGGAGCCGCACATTTCAGCGTACACCAGGCCGGAGTATACGCCTCACCCTCAGAGGTTCCCGGATACGACGTTTCTCACAAAAAGTATCCACATTGTTTCAAACATCAAGCACACAGACAAACGTTACAACAATTATCAACTCAGTACACCAAGTCACACAAATTATCCGTCAGTCCATAACCACACAGCTAAACAATATCACGCATGTTATCAATCAAAACTCAATCACAATAAGCCTTCAGGCATAACCAACCAACGTCGCACATATATCCCTATATTGCGACTCAACCGAATATATATATATATATATATATATAACCTTACTTTATTATATCTATAAGTATAGTTCATCCATCAATCCAAGTTGAGTACGTCAACTAGTGTTAGCATTCATCACTTGAAATTCACCGACATAGGCATATATATATCAATATACGTATATACATATATATATCTTTAACATATAAATATATATAAATATATATAAATATATATAAATCTCTCTCTCTCTCTCTCTCTCTCTCTATATATATATATATATATATATATATATATATATATATATATATATATATTTATATATATATAATTATAAATTCATACACTTCGGCAATAATGATTTCACGTAGTTACAATTCGTATATCAAGGTACTTGCCTTGGTAATCTCTCGCGAATACTCCGAAAATACGGTTGATTGGAAAAATCCGGAACTCCAACGAAAACGACGATCGAAAAGGCTCAACGCCAGATTTTCATAGGGAATTCGTCCCTAATATCCTATCATCAAAAAAAAAATTATATGAGGAAAAACATTGCAAAACGACCGAATCTCCCTCTGTGGTATTTTCCCAGACACCTTGAAGGTGTCAATTGAAACTCATATAAACGCCGAATCAGACATGACAAAACCGTGGAAAGATGATGAAAATGATAGGACACAACTTACTCTTCGATTATCCATCAGTAATCTGAGTTAATACGATTAAATCGGACGAAGTCAACTAAAATCCCCAAAACTAAATTTTTAGGAAATCATACCTTGATTTGATGGATCGGAGAAGGTTATAGGGCGATCAATCAATGATATGAACTCATGAGCTTCATTATCTTTGGCCACCAAAGCCCTGGCCGCGGAAGGGAAAGGATAGAAGTGAAAAATGGGCGGAAACAGGGCTGCTCGGTCATATTTATACTGCCTAGTGTGTGCTAATCACTTACGGCCGTAACTGGCATCCTTACGGCCGTAACCGGCATCCTTACGGCCGTAACCGGCCTTCGTGAAAGTTCTGCCCAGCAGCCTGCCGACCACGTACGGCCGTAACCGGCCTTCGTCCGGATGCTGCATAGCACCCTTACGGCCGTACCCGATCACGACTTACGGCCGTAACCGGCCTTCGTCCGGAAGCTGCCCAGACCCTGCCGAGCACGTACGGCCGTAACTCGGCCAGGCGGGTCTCTGGCCCAAAACGTGCGATCGTGACTCGGCTGTGGCCAATTCCGACAATCCGGTTAGGCGTTCGACAACATTTCGGTCACATTAACGCACCGGTAAAGATTCAAAATAATAATGAGCAAATTACGAAACACAACATACCGTTCATAACAGGAAAAACAAATCCCACATAATTATAACGACACGAAATCACCGACACCAACCGACAAATAGTTCAAGGCAACCGGAATAAAAGTCTCGGGTATTACAATAAACACAAAAATCAATCATCGAGAACAATAATACCGATACTAGGCAACCGAGAAATATCCGGAAAAATCCAAAATAACCGGAACGAAAATCCCGGGTATTACAGTGTCAAGTGTGATTGACAAACTTCCACCATCCTGGAAAGATTTCAAACATAACCTAAAACACCAAAAGGAGGAACTGTCATTGGTTCTGTAATATCCGACTGTAATTCTTCATCCTTACTGTTGTTTTGTTCAGATAATTTGACTATCGTTGAATCAAGTTACGTTTATTATATGACTAATGTCGAGATATTAATGAATTGAGTTAGTTATCATTGTATTTCACTTTATGTTTGTTGGTTTAATGTTAATTGGAGAGTTGCATTTTTGGACCTATTCAGGCGGTGTAACGTACGCTACATGGTTTAATTAACGTACGTTAAGCTCGTGTTTTAACGTACATAATTCGTTATCTGTTGCGTACGTTAAGAAAGAATCTGACATCAGTAGACTTCCGCACGTGAATTTGTATCCGTTGCCATGCACGTGAAATGTGATTGGACTGTCGTGTCGGTCAGAGTCAACCCTATTTAACGTACGTAATACCCTCTTCTTTAGCGTAAGTAAATCGCCTGTGAAATCGATTCAGTAGCCCCTGTAAGTCGATTACGTACGTAACACCAACTGGTTAGCGTACGTAACAGTGTTAACGTACGCTAAGTTTGTTCGACAGCGTACGTTAAGGCTGTACAGTCTATTTAAAGACACAGCCTGTTTTGCATTTATTCGCAACTCCAACCCGATTTTCTCTCCATATATCGTCCCCCTGCACCCCCAACCCATATCAACCTCCTCTAACTTGTGTTTAAGCCTTAAATCTTGGAGTGTAGCTCATTACCTTGAAGTTTAAAAGGTGTTCTTGAGCTTGGAGTGTATTTTCTTGTAGTGTTGAGGGTTGTTCATCGTTTCTGGAGGTATGTGTGCATTTCTCCTTTGTATTTCTCGTATTTTGATGTTAGTAATGAGGTACACTTCACCTAGAGTTAGATTAATCAAGTAAAACATGGTTATAATTAAAATTTTAACACTTCTTGATGAATATGATAAATGAGGGTTTGGAATGGATGTGTTCTTGATGTTATAGTGATAGTAACCATGTTTGTAATTATCATGCTCATCTTTCTGGATGAATTAAGCTTAGTAGAATGTTTTTGGATCGGTTAGCTTCATCATAGTTAGATTTAATCAAAAGAATTGATATCATAAAGTGTTTAAACACCACATTAGGGATTTAATTACTTTAGGAAGAACTTGACAATGTTAAGGATAAGATTATGTTCTTTTGTTCAGAAATCTTAGAGGTTTTATTATCATTATGGTTCAGCTCATAGAGACTTTGGCAAGGATATTGATGAATACTACAATAACCTTTTAGTAATCTAATGTGTTGATAACTTAAGAACATAGTTGATCATCATGCTAAATAGATAGTGTTCTTGAGAAGGTAATGTTGATTATGAATGATAAGGTCGTAATAAATTTGAGTATCGAATTCGTTATGATTATCCTTGTACAGTAGTAGATGTTGTAGAACATAAGGAATTGATTAAACCGATTTTATTGGTGAATTGAAGATGTTTTGTTCATAGAAATGACAAGAGTATTCAAGGACATTGTTGATATAGTAATCCGATTGTGGAAGACGAACTATATGTATTGAAATCCTTCAAATAATCGATAGAATATTCGTTAGGGTGAAATGAATTATTCGAGTAGGTTGCGGGCGTCGTTTCCTATGAATTAATATTAATATTATGTGAATATATTATTGAATGAATTACGTTTCATTCAAGGTTGCTTGTTCGATTAAATGTTTAACCGAGGATACCGTCCGTTTGATCATTTGGAGAAGGACTATCTTTTGCCTACGGAGTTGAGGCAAGTTATCTTGCTTGGTTGTAATGATGATTAGATTCTTGTGATGATTATACGTTTCATGTATATGAAATGTTTATGAATTAGTGACTCGTAATTTGATATTGTCCTTGACGTTGTTCCGTTTTTCATCATGGGATTGCATCCCCAAGTATGTCACTTTGAATCGTTGATCTCGTTGGTCCTCGTTGTCACATCGGTGAGTTTTTTCTTGATCCTTAATCAGATATATGATTTGTTGAATTCATTGTCATGTTGTATCGTGACATATCTGGAATCATATCTGCGTGCCGATTGGTTATTGTGTAGGATTTTTAGCCGGGCACTTATATAGTCATACGTGGATATTTTCCGTATTCGACTGTGCACACGAGACGTAGTTCGTGAGGCTAATTAGGTACATTGTCACACGTATATTATGGATTCCGTATACGGGGTGGACATGTACACGGACACATTTCTGGATCGGGCGTATTGTGATGTCCATCTTGGGCCATACTATTTAATCGTTCATAGTTCATGTATGATTGGATATGTTCGATGATTTTGGGACTGATTGTTCATACGCCCGAGGGGTATGTTCAATAGTTGGGATGTTTTCTTTGAGATCTAATATATGTGGATTGTATAATGTCGGGATAATCATTTATCATGTATATCTGACTCTGTGTTTGGGCGAAATACTTGTGTTGTATTTTAGGTCGAGGCAAAGGCAAGTCACGGGAAGAGCACGGTGACGGCGAAGGGTTCGAGGGATACTAGTTCGGGGGACCCATGTCTTTTATGTCCGGTTATTTTAAACTGTGTAATGTTACTTTAGTTCCGCTTTATTTAAATTATTGTCTGGTTGTATTAACACTTGAGGTATATTCCATCTCCATATGATTTATACTTATATTTCGGATCCTGTGTATCTTAAGGCCATTGGCCATACCATTAATAAACTCCTAATCGGAGTAATGACTATTTATTGTGGTTCAGTATCACAAAGTAATATTTATTTAATCTGTATTTTGATGTCGCCTGGTGGGTCCCAGTGTGGGGTCCACGGCTCTGTAATAGTCGCCTTTTGGGGTGTTACAGAAGATGGTATCAGAGAGTGTTGTTTTCTCTTTAAGAGTCGTATAGAATGAACTAGTATCCAAAGACCTTCGTGTCACGTGTGACCTGTGCAAGCGCCTGACCCTACGAGCCAAATACGGTATGTACTTTACGAATTACTGGCATGATATTGATATCGGGATGGATCTCTTTGTTGATCTTGTTATTTCGAGGATCTGTGGCGGGATCTATCTGATTGATAATTTGAGGCAAATGCTGGATTGATTATATGATTGAAATTGTTTGACTCGACGTCAATGTAATATTCTGTGTGACACTCGTGGTGTCGCTAATTCATTGTGAACTGTTTTCTCAAATATGTGATTCCTTGTTGCTATTAACTTAGCATGAATTGTGATTAGTATCTTGAACTGTACTTATAATTATCATTATGATTGATTCTTTCAGTATGGAAAGAAATTTGAGAGGTCGTGGCAGAGGGGGACGAGGCCGCGGAAGGGGCCGAATTCCGATACCTCGAGCCAAGAGACGCGCGAATGTGGATCATAGTTCCGCATACAGTAGTTCGCCTACTAGGGACCAATCACACCACAGTGGGCGTGAGGATGCGCGTGTCGATCCTTACGTTGTGATACAGGGCATGATGACTCAAATGACCCAGATGGGTCAATTAATGGAAGCTATGCAGAGGGCCACTACTGGCCAGCAACAGGGGCCTCATCCTCCATCTCCTATGCTTGGCGAACCCGTGAGTCGGATCATCAGCGACATCTCTCGCCAGCGACCTCCGACCTTTGAAGGCTCCTCTGAGCCTGCTGATATTGTGCATTGGATCAAGCATTTTGAGAAATTATTCGAGATGGTGGACTGCCCGGAGGATAATCGCGTCTCCGTAGCAGCTTACAGTAAAACCTCTATAATTTAATACTCGATAAATTAATAACCTCGATAAAATTAATAATTTGTCCGGTTCTAACTTGGGACCAGTACAAAATTGGACCCCAATCGATAAAATAATAAAATAATAATTTTTTTGAAATCCCAATGTAAATATATTGGTCCCAGCGAAACTATAAATTAATAATTACTAAAATATTCCAAAATTCTAGAATTGTCTAGTAAAAAATGAATCAATAGTCACTTGTTTTTTTGTAAACTTCAAATCTATATTGAGTTCATCTTTAAATCTCCCAATTGCACTTAAGTGTTGAGGCACTTTATTCTCGTATTGCAACAAAAAGTTGTGAAGAGTTGTTGCCACTTGCAATGCTTCTTTCCGAGTGACCGATTCCAAAGGTACTGAATCATCATCAACTTCATCATCAACCGAATTTTGAACGGTATCCGCGATAATTTCTTCAATGCATTAATTTGAGAGTTGCTCACGAATATAAGCCAACTCTTTAAATTAATAATTTATTAATTTATTGATATAATAATATCTCGCTAAATTAATAAAATATCCTGGTCCCAACATTATTAATTTATAGAGATTTTATTGTACTATCTTAGCAAGGGCGCTCACACTTGGTGGCTTTCAGTGAGGCCAGCTGATGGTGTATACACTTGGGAAGAATTTAAAAACCTCATGCTAGACCGTTACTATCCAGGACCACTCTGTGAGGCCAAGCTTTCGAAATTGCTGAACTCGGACCCGTCCGAGGATGATGATGTACTATCTATCGCCGAGAAATTTCAGGCACTTCTCCCTTTCGCCTCGTCGATTGTTCGAACGGAGGCTGATAAGATCAAATATTTTCTCAAGAGGCTTAAACCCCGAATGAGAATGCAGCTGTTGAATCACCACTGTACGACCCTATCGGAGTTCATCGAGAAAGCTCTCGAATACGAACTCACCGCGAAGGAGATTTCCAAGAAGCAACCACAGTCCAACAACAAAAGATCCAGGAACCCGAACCAGACTGAGAGTAACCGGGGGGCATTCAGGAAACCCCAGTCATTGCAAAACCCTTCTGATCGACCACCCATGGCGTCGAAGCCAGCTAGATCGCACTCTCGACCAGTCCCCTCATCTGTTGTGTGCTATAACTGTGGAGACCAGGGGCACGTCAGCTCCAAATGCCCGAAGCCAGCCGTCACATGCCATACTTGTGGGAAGAATGGGCATTGTGCTCGTTTTTACAGGAATGGAGCTGAACGTGAACCAGTAACATCTCATGCTCCAGTTCAGTCTTCTGTCCAGGACCGTGGGCCTCCGTCCGCTTCTTATCAGACTACCACGGCAAACAGGGGGATGGGTCGTGGGAATCAAAGTGGTACACATGGTGCAGGAGCTGCGAAACCCAGGATTTACGAGATGAAGATAGCTGACGATCCCGAGGCCAGCATGATTGCACGTATACTCGAGATCCACTCTCACCCGATGTGTGTTCTTTTTGATACCGGCGCTTCACACTCCTTTATATCTATTTCTTGTTTAAGTTTTCTGCCTCTAGACCATGTTATCATTTGTGAGCCTTATGTGATTGGTCTACCCGATGGTAGAAGAATTATTGGAAATCGTGAAGTCCACGACTTTCCGATTCGTATGAACGACCGTGAGTGGTTGTCAAACCTGATTGTAGTCGATTTACCTAAGGATGATATAATCTTGGGTATCTATTGGATGGATCATCATGATGCCATACTTAGTGTCTGCAAGTGAATGGTAACCGTCACTTTTGATGATGGTTTCGAGTGTATATTTCGAGGTGATAATCCCAGCCGTTCCGGGAGAATCATCAGCGCTATGAAAGCAGTGAAACTGCTTAATCAAGGGTGTATTGTGTTGTTACCCAAAATATTATTCGGAAGGGATTGCTGGAATGGGTGAGTAACAAACAAATGCGAGAGCACGTTCGTGGGGAAGTAAATAACACAAGATTTGCCGGGGTTGTTAGTCCCGGGCTTGAATGCTCTCGCGAGATATTACTAATACGAATACTTGGGAGTACAAATATTAATGTTAGAGTACAATTACAATGAGTGTAAAGACCCTAGTTATCTTAGCTCTTGAGTGCTGAAGATCACCGGAAGAACCAAAGTTGATGCTCTGTGAGTTCTTGTAACAATGATGGAGTGTTGTGTTGACTGTGAGAAATCGATGGTCTCTCACTGTGTGAATTAGCTGAACTCTCGTATGGAAATAATTTCTGAACTTGTTAACCTCTTAAAATCTCAACCTTGAACCAGTTGTTGAAGGTTCCCTATTTATAGGAGTGGAGGAAGCTGGGCGATCGCCTCTGCAGTATTATAATAAGTGGGCGATCGTCTTTAGCACATGGGTTGGTCTCCTTAGAGTCCACAACAGCTGTTGGCAGCCAGATGCACGAACCAATGAGAAGACCACACGCGTCCGGAGTCGTTGTCTTGGGAGGCCCCATCTAGGATCTTTCAGCGGGTCTGTCGGTAGGTGAGGCCGTCCTTGTCACTGATAGCTGTTGATGGGCTGGAGTAAAGCCTGTTCTTGCGGCGCCTTGAGGTCTTACCTAAGACCTTTCGGCAGGTCTATCGGTAGGACAGCTGTTGATGGGCTGGAGTCAAAGTTTTTTATTCTGTGGCGCCATTCGCGGATCTGATCGTGGGTCCTCGCTCCGAGATCCAGTCCTCATAGATATGACGGATGATGGCCTTATACGTGTTGTAGGACGGTCGTCCTTGGTCGGGCACCAGAGTCGATCGCTAGGTGTCAAGAGGCGATCGCCCCGGACGTCGATCGCTCGGTACCTGAACTTGGTTTGGACTCTTCGCTTGGCAAGTCTGCCTTGGATTATTTGATGCTGTCTTTGGTCGCTCGGACCTTATGCCGATCTCCGTCGAGACGTATAAATCGCCGCACAACATATTGGTTATTGGTGCTACATGACCAAAACAACAGACCGACCAGTTGAATTGGCCGACATTCCGGTAGTCTGAGACTACCCAGACGTATTTCCAGACGAGTTGACAGGCTTACCTCCACATCGTGAGGTGGAGTTTATTATTGAGTTAGATCCAGCATCCCTGTTTTCGAAAGCACTGTATCGTATGGATCAGACTGAGATGCAGGAGTTGAAGAACCAGCTTGAGGAGTTGACTGAAAAGGGCTATATTCGACCTAGTGTGTCCCCTTGGGGAGCACCAGTGTTATTTGTACGAAAGAAAGACGGATCTCTGCGTTTATGTATTGATTACCATGAGCTAAACAGGGTAACCATCAAGAACAAATATCTGTTGCCTCGTATTGATGATTTAATGGACCAACTTCAGGGAGCTCCTGTGTTTCTAAGATCGACTTGAGGTCCGGTTATCATCAGTTGAGAATTCGAGAGTCTGACATTTCGAAGACAGTCTTCCGTACTCGCTATGGGCATTATGAGTTCGTGGTGATGCCATTTGGATTGACTAATGCACCAGCTGTATTCATGGAGTTGATCAATCGGGTTTTTATTAACTATCTAGACCGCTTTGTAGTCGTTTTTATTGACGACATTCTGATTTACTCTCGTGACCACGAAGAGCATGCACATCATCTCCACCAAGTTCTCGATGCGTTGAGGAGAGAACAACTTTTTGGGAAGTTTTCTAAATGTGAATTCTAGATGCATGAGGTTATCTTTCTTGGGCATGTGATATCAGCCGAAGGAGTGAGAGTGGACCCACAGAATACAGAAGCCATTCGAGACTGGCTACCTCCGAACAACATGAAGGAAGTTTGTAGTTTCCTCGGCCTAGCAGGTTACTACCGACGGTTCATGGAAGGATTTTCCAAGATTGCGCAACCAATGACTAACCTACTGAGGAAGGATAAGAAATATTTGTGGTCAGAAGCATGTTAGCAAAGTTTTGATGAGCTCAAGAGTCGATTGATTTCAGCACATGTCTTAGTTCTACCAAAAGGAACGGAAGGATTCATGGTGTATAGTGACGCGTCGAGGCAGGGCCTTGGATGTGTACTAATGCAGGAAGGGAAAGTGATTGCCTATGCATCGAGAAAATTGCGACCCTATAAAGTTAAATATCCGACCCATGAATTGGAGTTAGTAGCCGTAGTGTTTGCTTTGAAAATCTGGCATCACTATCTGTATGGAGTTACCTGTCAGATCTTTACCGATCACAAGATGTTGTGTCGAGAATTACACGTCTCAACAGGCGATCGCCTCAGAGACCAGGCGACAGAGCCAGAGCCCAGCAGCCAAGGCAGATCTGCCGACCTAAGGTCCCAAGACAAGTCCCGGTGCCGAGCGATCGACATCTAAGGCGATCGTCTCTCGGTACTTGGCGATCGACTCCTGGTGACCGACCGAATGGCGACTGCCTCATGCCACGCGAAGCCATCGCTCGTCCAATCGGCAAGGGCCGAAGATCGAAGACAGAACCCACATGCAGATCCAGAAAAGGCGCCGCAGCACATGGGTCGTTGACCACAGCCTGTCAGCATCCTTCCACCAACCGACAGGCCAAAAGGTGTTAGTGGGACCGCCCGTGACAGCAACTCAGGACGCGAGCCGGATCCTCATTGGACCGCACAGCTGGCTGCCAGCAGTAGCCGCAAGCTTTATGCAGGCAGACCATGTGACATAAAGACGATTGCCCCATTATTATATTGCACGAAAGGCGATCGCCCGCCAGAAAACAGGGCATCTCAGCCCCTATAAATAGAAGGCTGCCTGCACTTGGAAAACTCTCGGTTTTCTGTCGGAATTCCTGGGGATTTTCACACAACATGGCTTTCTCACTCTTGGCAACAACTATCTCTCGGTTCTTTCTTCTCTCTCAGCCTCTCTCACATAGAAGACGATCGGCAGAGAGCAAGAACACCAAAGCTTCGCTCAAGAGTTAGATAAATAGGATCTTTTACACTCATTGTATTTAGATTCTTACATTAATACTTGTATCCACGAATATTTGTAGTAATAACATCTCACGAGAGCATTCAAACCCGGGCCTAACAAACCCGGCAAATCTTGTGTTTTTTCCATTCCCTCGGACGTGCTCTCGCAATTTGCTGTTTCTCGACTATTCCAGTAATATCTATCTTCGGATAATATTTTGGGCAACAACAATTGGCGCTAGAAGGAGGGCATCTACCCTCATTTTCATTCCTACCATCTCGAAGAACACTCACTGTTCTCCGGGGCATATACCTGAAGAAACACTCACTGTTCTTCAGAGAAAGCTTTCAGAATCATGTCTTCCGCCTCCGCATCGAAGAAAGCCGCTGGCCGATCCACCAGACGCCTCCTTCAATCTCAGTCTGAGCCACAGCCGATGGCGGAGGGTAGCCTCCGCGGTCCGAGACTCTCGATCCCGCCCCTGAGGGACGGACCAAGCCTCTCGCTCGATCAGTTCCAAACTGCGGAACAGATCGAGGAGGCCATGGCCATCCTACAGGAGCGACGGAGTGCTCTCGACGCGCCGCCCGCTATAACCCCCTCGACCATCCGCCGCATGACCAAATGGAAGTTCAAGGCATTACTGACCGAGCAATCGCCAGTAGGCTCCCATTCGCAAGAAGAGGCGCTCGCTAGCTGGGGCACCTGTATTTTCGATCGCCTAGGCAGCGACCCATCTTGGCGACCGGGGCAGTCCGGCCCCATCCACGAGACGACGGAGCTCGAGTCCGTCACCAGGAGTTCGGCGTATCCAACTCCCAGAAGGCAGGCCAGCCACCTGGATCCCCCTCGCCAAAGAGCCGAGGTCGGCAGCAGCGGAGTCAGGAGATCGATACACGATCGCCTCGGCTCCCGCTCCAAAAGCCGATCCACGAGCGACCAAGCTACAGCGATGGCCGCAATGCAACGCCAGCTCGACGACATGAAGGCGCTCCTGGAATCTGGGGCAGACGCCAAGAGCAAGATTGCCGGGCCGAGCGAGCCGCTCACGGTCCACATCGAGCTCGCCCCCGTGCAGCATAAGATCGCTCCTCCGCAAACACCTTTATACGAGGGGAGGTCGGACCCCGAAACTCACCTGAGCAAGTTCCACATCTACATGACCGGGTGTGGGGCATCAAACGCGACCAGGTTCCGAATGTTCCCTCTGACGTTGGACGACCTTGCCCACAGGTGGTACACCTCATTGCCGCCTCGATCCATCGGTTCCTTTAATCAACTGGTGAACAACTTCACAGCGTACTTCGCCACCAAGGTCGCTCGACCGGAATGTCCCCATCGCATGATGCAGATCAGGAAAGGGGAAGAAGAGTCCGACTCGGACTACATCGACCGGGTGGACGAGATCATCCTCAACGGCGAGCCCGTAAGCGATGAGATCGCCCTCTACTCGGTTCTAGAAGGATTCCATGGTCTTTCGCCTATGTTCAGGCATCTTACGAAGGACCTCCCCCCAACCTACGCGATCTTCCGCGCCAAAGCCGCAGACTTTCTGGCCAGGCAAAGGTTTCTTCTCAGCCTATGAGCAGCGCGATCGGTGCCCGAACGACGATATCCAGTCTTCCAACTCGATCTCTGATATCAAGCAACTTCACCGAAACTGGAGGACTCGCTCGCCATATACAGTTCATCATCTAACATGTTGGACGAAGGCACGAGATCGCCTCCCCCGCACAACGTACACCGTCGAAGGTCGGCATCTACATGACGATCCGAGGTAGAAGAGTGCAGCCATGGTCCTGGTAGTCGATGGAACCGACTGCTTCGGCCATGCAAGGTCCCTTTGGGTCAAGATCGCCCGCCCTTCGTTTAAATACGAGGCCGACATAGTCTGAGGGCCCTCCAAAACTAATCAGTGGACACGATCGCCCACCCTCAAAAGTTCATCATCCAACATGGTGAACCCGGACAATGTGACGCGTCACTACCCCCATCTCAACATACACCGTCGAGGGTCGCCATCTTCATGGCGGGCCGAGGTGGAAGCATAGCTAACAAGCCGCGGAAGTGGAGTTGATTAATCCGACGACGCCCCGCGCAAGGACTCCTCTAGACCAAGACCGCATGCCCTCCATTTAAATACGAGGCGAGGCGCAGCCTAACAGAGGACCCTAACAATAAAATGAGTCACGAGACAGACAATGTCGCTCGTGCATAAGACACGGTCATGGAGTCGGTCCATCGAACTCTGCGACTGTGCACGGTTCCTCAGCGACGAAACAAACAAGTTTCTACGAGGGATCGGCCAAAATTATTTTATGCAGGTACAAGACCGAAGATAGCTAGCCAATCGACAAGATCGCCCAAGTACGGAAACCAAAGTCAGCTCAACGGATCGCCCGTCTCCATTCTACACGATCGCCAGCAAGAACCACCTCACCCCATGTCTTCAACATCAGAGCAAGCTGGGGGGCAATTGTTGTGTCGAGAATTACACGTCTCAACAGGCGATCGCCTCAGAGACCGGGCGACCGAGCCAGAGCCCAGCAGCCAAGGCAGATCTGCCGACCTAAGGTCCCAAGACAAGTCCCGGTGCCGAGTGATCGACATCTAAGGCGATTGTCTCTCGGTACTTGGCGATCGACTCCTGGTGACCGACCGAATGGCGACCACCTCATGCCACGCGAAGCCATCGCTCGTCCAGTCGGCAAGGGCCGAAGCTCGAAGACAGAACCCACATGCAGATCCAGAAAAGGCGCCGCAGCACATGGGTCGTTGACCACAGCCTGTCAGCATCCTTCCACCAACCGATAGGCCCGCCGAAAGGTGTCAGTGGGACCGCCCGTGACAGCAACTCAGGACGCGTGCCGACTCCTCATTGGACCGCACAGCTGGCTGCCAGTAGCAGCAGCAAGCTTTATGCAGGCATCCCATGTGACATAAAGATGATCGCCCCATTATTATATTGCACGAAAGGCGATCGCCCACCAGAAAATAGGGCATCTCAGCCCCTATAAATAGAAGGCTGTCTGCACTTGGAAAACTCTCGGTTTTCTGTCGGAATTCCTGGGGATTTTCACACAACTTGGCTTTCTCATTCTTGGCAACAGCTATCTCTCGGTTCTTTCTTCTCTCTCAGCCTCTCTCACACAGAAGACGATCGACCGAGAGCAAGAACACCAAAGCTTCGCTCAAGAGTTAGATAAATAGGATCTTTTACACTCATTGTATTTAGATTCTTACATTAATACTTGTATCCACGAATATTTGTATTAATAACATCTCGCGAGAGCATTCAAGCCCGGGCCTAACAAACCCGGCAAATCTTGTGTTTTTTCCATTTCCTCGGACGTGCTCTCGCAATTTGCTGTTGCTCGACTATTCCAGCAATATCTATCTTCGGATAATATTTCGGGCAACAACACAGGAGCCTGAAGTACATTTTTACTCAGAAAGAGTTGAACATAAGACAGAGAAGGTGGCTAGAATTAATCAAAGATTATGATATCGAGATCCTTTATCATCTAGGCAAGGCAAATGTAGTTGCCGATGCCTTGAGACGTAAGACAGTGCAGGAGCAGATGCTTAGCCGCTTGAAAGCTCAGAGGGATTTGCAGTTGGATCTTATGAGGCCAGAGATTGAAGTTTGGTTACAGCGTGTTCAAGGACAACTTTGCATACTTGAGATTTCTTCGTCTCTTGATGATATAATCAGATCGAAGCAGGTTACAGACCCATTCCTATCTCGAATTCGGGATGAAGTCAGTTAAGGGAAAGCCCCTGGATTTGTGATCCACGAGGATGGATTGATATGCTTCAGGAATTGAGCGTGTGGACCAGCAGACGAGGAGTTGAGGAACTATATCATGAGAGAGGCCCATGCTACCCCGTACTCTATTCACCCGGGGTCTAGTAAAATGTATAAGGATTTGAAACAATATTATTGGTGGGGAAATATGAAACATGAGGTTGCCGAATTCATTTCGAGATGTTTAACCTTTCAGCATGTTAAAACTGAGCACCAGCGACCCGCAGGAATGCTGAAACCGCTCCCGATTCCCGAGTGGAAATGGTAGGACATATCGATGGATTTTATCACTAGCTTGCTGATGAGTCGTCGAGGAATGAATACGGTTTGGGTGATCATGGACCGTCTAACAAAATCAGCCCACTTTTTGGAGATTAAAGATACGTGGGGTCCCGAGAGATTGGCCCAGCTATTTATTAAAGAGATTATAAGGTTACATGGTACCCCCAAGAGTATTGTATCGGACCGTGATGGGCGATTCGTGTCACACTTATGGAAGGCAGTTCATCGTGCGATGGGCACGCAATTGAACTTCAGTACGGCCTTTCATCCGCAGATCGATGGTCAGTCTGAGAGAACTATCCAAACCCTAGAGGACATGTTGAGGTCATGTGCTCTTGATTGGAAGGACGATTGGGAAACCCAGCTACCCTTGGTGGAGTTCACTTATAATAATAGTTGGCATGCTTCGATTCAGATGGCTCCGTATGAGGCATTGTATGGTCGTCGCTGTAGGTCCTCTTTGTGTTGGGACCATCTGTCAAAATCTCTGGGTACGGAACCCGATATGTTGTTAGCAGCCCGTGAGAAGATCGCTCTGATTAGGAGTCGTTTGTTAATGGTTCAAAGTCGACAGAAGTCCTACGCAGACCCACCGTTGACGACCACTTGAGTTCGAGGTTGGTGACCATGTGCTAATGAAGATGTCTCCTACTCGAGGTGATTTTTGTTTTGGGAAGAGAGGCAAGCTGAGCCCAAGGTACATTGGGCCGTTTGAGATTTTGGAGTGTGTAGGTGATCTGGCCTATCGACTCGCTTTACTACCGGCTTTGAGTAGAATTCACAACGTGTTTCATGTCTCCCAGTTGAGGAAGTATGTTGCTGATCCGGGCCATGTACTTCAGTTCGAAGAGATTGAAATAGCGGAGGATCATTCGTACGAGGAGCATACTGTATAGATACTCTAGAGGAGGATCAAATAGATACGGAACAAGACTATTCCCCTACTGAATGTTCAGTGGTCACGACACAGAGTCGAGGAGGATACGTGGGAAATCGAGGATAGCATGCGAACAAGATATCCCGAATTATTTGCCCCTTAGTTTCGAGGACAAAACTCCTTTTAAGGGGGGAGTATGTAATATCCGACTGTAATTCTTCATCCTTACTGTTGTTTTGTTCAGATAATTTAACTATCGTTGAATCACGTTGCATTTATTATATGACTAATGTCGAGATGTTAAGGAATTGAGTTAGTTATCATTGTATTTCACTTTATGTTTGTTGGTTTAATGTTAATTAGAGAGTTGCATTTTTGGACCTATTCTGGTGGTGTAGCGTACGCTACATGGTTTGATTAACGTACGTTAAGCTCGTGTTTTAACGTACATAATTCGTTATCTGTTGTGTACGTTAAGAGGGAATCTGACATCAGTTGACTTCTGCACGTGAATTTGTATCCGTTGCCATGCACGTGAAGTGTGATTGGGCTGTCGTGTCGGTCAGAATCAACCCTGTTTAACGTACGTAATACCCTCTTTTTTAGCGTATGTAAATGGCCTGTGAAATCGATTCAGTATCCCCTGTAAGTAGATTACGTACGTAACACAAACTGGTTAGCATACGTAACAGTGTTAACGTACGCTAAGTTTGTTCGATAGCGTACGTTAAGGTTGTACAGTCTATTTAAAGACACAGCCTGTTTTTCATTTCTTCACAACTCCAACCCGATTTTCTCTCCATATATCGTCCCCCTGCACCCCCAAACCGATATCAACCTCCTCCAACTTGTATTTAAGCCTTAAATCTTGGAGTGGAGCTCATTACCTTGAAGGTTAGAAGGTGTTCTTGAGATTGGAGTGTATTTTCTTGTAGTGTTGAGGGTTGTTCATCGTTTCTGGAGGTATATGTGCATTTCTCCTCTATATTTCTCGTATGTTGGTGTTAGTAATGAGGTATACTTCACCTAGAGTTAGATTAATCAAGTAAAACATGGTTATAATTAAACTTTTTAACACTTCTTGATGAATATGATAAATGAGGGTTTGGAATGGATGTGTTCTTGATGTTATAGTGATAGTAACCATGTTTGTAATTATCATGCTCATCTTACTGGACAAATTAAGCTCAGTAGAACGTTGTTGGATCGGTTAGCTTCATCATAGTTGGATTTAATAAATAGAATTGATATTATAAAGTGTTTAAACACCACATTAGTGATTTAATTACTTTGGGAATAACTTGACAATGTTAAGGATAAGATTATGTTCTTTTGTTCAGAAATCTTAGAGGTTTTATTATCATTATGGTTCAGCTTATAGAGACTTTGAGAAATGGCAAGGATATTGATGAATACTACAATAACCTTTTAGTAATCTAATGTGTTGATAACTTAAGAACATAGTTGATCATCATGCTAAATAGATAGTGTTCTTGAGAAGGTAATGCTGATTATGAATGATAAAGTCGTAATAAATTTGAGTATTGAATTCGCTATGATTATCCTTGTATAGTAGTAGATGTTGTAGAACATAAGGAATTGATTAAACCGATTTTATTAGTGAATTGAAGATGTTTTGTTCATAGAAATGACAAGAGTATTCAAGGACATTGTTGATATAGTAATTCGATTGTGGAAGACGAACTATATGTATTGAAATCCTTCAAATAATCGATAGAATATTCGTTAGGATGGAATGAATTATTCGAGTAGGTTGCGGGCGTCGTTTCCTACGAATTGATATTAATATTATGTGAATATATTATTGAATGAATTACATTTCATTCAAGGTTGCTTGTTCGATTGAGTGTTTAACCGAGGATACCATCCGTTTGATCATTTGGAGAAGGACTATCTTTCGCCTACGGAGTTGAGGTAAGTTATCTTGCTTGGTTATAATGATGATTAGATTCTTGTGATGATTATACGTTTCATGTATATGAAATGTTTATGAATTGGTGACTCGTAATTTGATATTGTCCTTGACGTTGTTTCGTTTTTCATCATGGGATTGCATCCCCAAGTATGTCACTTTGAATCGTTGATCTCGTTGGTCCTCGTTGTCACTTCGGTGAGTTTTTCTTGATCCATAATCGGATATGTGATTTGTTGAATTCATTGTCATGTTGTATCGTGGCATATCTGGAATCATATCTGCATGCCGATTGGTTATTGTGTAGGATTTTTAGCCGGGCACTTATATAGTCATACGTGGATGTTTTCCGTATTGGACTGTGCACACGAGACGTATTTCGTGAGGCTAATTAGGTACATTATCACACGTATATTCTGGATTCCGTATACGGGGTGTACTTGTACACAGACACATTTCCGGATCGGGCATACTGTGATGTCCATCTTGAGCCATATTGTTTTTCATAGTTCATGTATGATTGTATATATTCGATGATTTTGGGACTGATTGTTCATACGCCCGAGGGGTATGTTCAATAGTCGACATGTTTTCTTTGAGATCTAATATATGTGGATTGTATAATGTCGGGAGAATCATTTATCATGTATATCTGACCCTGTGTTTGGGCGAAATACTTGTGTTGTATTTTAGGTCGAGGCAAAGGCAAGGCACGGGAAGAGCACGGTGACGGCGAAAGGTTCGAGGGATACTAGTTCGGGGGGCCCATGTCTTTTATGTCCGATTATTTTAAACCGTGTAATGTTACTTTAATTCCGCTTTATTTAAATTATTGTTTGGTTATATTAACATTTGAGGTATATTCCATCTCCATATGGTTTATACTTATATTTCGGATCCTGTTTATCTTAAGGTCGTTGCTCATACCATTAATAAACTCCTAATCGGAGTAATGACTATTTATTGTGGTTCGGTATCACAAAGTAATATTTATTTAATCGGTATTTTGATATCGCCTGGTGGGTCCTAGTGTGGGATCCACGGTGCTGTAATAGTCTCCTTTTGGGGTATTACAGGTTCAACTTGCTAGTCATCTTCGCATTGAAGAATCTCTTCGTGCAAAGGATAATGACAAATCTGGTAAAACCAAAGGAAAAGTTGAACCTAGACAACCCTCTGTTCATATGGTTGAAGGCAAACCAAGGAACCCGAATAATAAAGGACATGGCAAACGTAAGCTAGAATATGTCCCAAATAACTCCAACAAAAAGAAAAAAGAACTGGCTTGTTGGAGGTGCAACAAGGTGGGACATTGCAAACGTGATTTTCATGTGAATCTAGACAACAATGGTACTGGAAACAGTGGAGCCAATGGACGTGGAAATGGGTCGAAGGACCAAAGTTAAAGGAGGTCAGTATTTGACCAACCTTGGTAATTCTAAACAGAATTATGTTTATCATGTTTCACTTATTCCAGAATCATTCTATGTCCCGGATGATGATGTTGCTTGGTGGATCGACTCCGGGGCAACGAACCATGTATGCAAGGATAATGTTGGAACATTTTGTTCCATACATAAATTAAAAGTGTTTTGATGATTAAAGTCAATAAACAAAACAAAACAACAAAGAGGCGAAGCAAGCATCGAAGGAAAACAAAGTGCAGAATGCTGGAGAAAATCAAAGCTAACGTACGTAACAAGGGTATGTTAACGTACGTAATATGGGCAAGCTAACGTACGTAATGGAGGTTGTATAACATACGTAAACTAGTTCAAACAAGTAAATGTTGGAGGAGTCAAAGTCAGAAAAGCATGCAACGGATATATGACGTCATCAGTGACGTAATGTTAACGTACGTAATAAAGAATTGCTAACGTACGTAACCCAAAATGATGAAGCTCACTGAACTGGATTGTGAAGAGGCTAACGTACATAACCCGTGGAGTTTAACGTACGTAATCAAGCTTACGTACGTAACCAGAGTTACATAGCGTACGTAATGCAGTGTACAACAGTTGGCGGCTAGTTTGATGATGGAGCCTATAAATACCATGTCTATGGTAGTGATTCATACAACAACTTCAAGTATACTACACATTGATCTGAGATTGATATTCATTATATTGTTGTTGTAATATTGAGCTTACATTGAGTGATTGAGTGTTATACACAAAATCATACATGAATGGTAAAAGAAAAGATACGATTGGATTTGGTCTTATTTGGATCAAAGATCCGGCATTGTTAGAATCCCAATTGGTATCTTCGTGAGGTTTATCTAGTACCCATAGAAAGCTAGAGAGGTTGATTCCTTGTCCTATGAAAAGGAAAACGGTTTAACTTGGACCGACACAAAGACAAGTACGAGTGGTTTATCACAGACCAATAGAAGACGTGATTGTAACGGTTATACCTCGACCGATAGAAGAGAGGAGAAGAGGTTTTCCTTTATCCTATTGAAAAAGATACCGAGAGAGGACGTAGTCTCGTTTATAGCCGAACATCTGTAAATCCTTGTGTGCTTTAAATTTCCGCACTTGATATTTATGCTTCCGCAACACGGCGCAATATCCGATCTTGTACCCAAAAATTGGTATCGGAGCGGTACTCCAATACGCGGCTTAACATCCGAGGAGAAGATCCAATGCCGTTTCAATTTGCTCCTGTCGAAGGCCTTGCTCTCAACCGACCACCATTCTTTGATGGCTCAAATTATTTGACATGGAATAAAAAGATGTCAATCTTTATTCGTGCCTACGATATAGAGATTTGGAAGATTATTTGCCTTGGCCCGAAAATTCCTCTCAAATCCGACAGTACGCTCAAATCTTTCGAAGAATACGACGATGCTGATTGGAAAAATGACCATATAAATTGTAAGGCTACTCAACTCTTATTTTGTGCCTTAAATCCGGAAGAGGTCAATCGAATCTCATCGTGTGAGAGTGCGAAAGAAATATGAAAAATTCTCGAAATCACACACGAAGGGACAACTCAAGTCAAAGAGACGAAAATCAATATGCTTCTCCATGACTACGAGTTATTTATGATGAAAAGTGACGAGTCCATCACCAATATGCTCGACCGATTCTCGGTTATCACTAATGGACTTGCTTCGTTCGGAAAACCATTGTCTAGTAGTGAAAAAGTCAAGAAAATATTACGATCACTACCTAGCGAATGGGACGGCACTGTGAGCGCGATTATGGAATCTAAAGATCTCAACACGCTTGATTTTAGCGCCCTCGTTGGTTCGCTAATTAATTATGAGATCGTGTTAAAATCACGAAGTGTCAAGCCAAAGCCGAAGGAATGATTGTTAGCCATGAAGGCTAAGATGTCGAGAAAGAAAGAAGAAATCCCGGTGGAAGAAAGCGACGAAGAAGCGGCATATTATGCCAAGAATATTAATAAATTACAAACCATATTAAACCGAAGGAAGAAGGATAGCTCGAGCGAAACGAAAAATTCGACAACTCTTGTCGACTATGTGGAAAACCAGGCCACTTCGCTAAGCATTGCCGAGCTAAACCCAAAAAGGAGGTCCTCATGGCAACATGGAGCGATGAAGACGACGACGACGAATATATTGATCAAAATAATCTCGCTCTCATGGCCCGAAGTTCGTTCGACGACAGCGACGTCGAAAGCCAAGTAAGTACATCCTCCCGTGATGAACTTTTTGATGCATTTGAATTATTGCATACGGATTTTCAAAACGATTTATCCGAAATCAAATCCCTTAAATCTAAAATTAGATCTCTGGAAATTAAAAATTCCAAAATTATCGAGAAGGGAAAATTTGTTGAAATCGATCATTCAAAGTGTATTGAAAATGAAAATATTTTGAAGGATGATCTCGCTAAAATTCAAACCGAGCTTAAATCTTTGACAAAGAAATTCTCGTGCGGAAACGAGAAATTTGAACAAATGCTTGGTATTCAAAAGTTTACTTTGAATAAAGAGGGGTTAGGATTCAAAATACGTTCGAAAAACGAATCCGTTAATTTCTAAATACCCCATTGCGAAAAGTGTTTAAAAATCGAGCATCATATTTCAAATTGTAAAAGCCCTAGACGAATGATTAAAATTAAGAAAATTTGGGTTCCTAAAGGAACAATTATTTCAAATATCGTTTACGTCTCGTAACAAAAATCAACTATCGGTTGGATCCCCAAAAATTAATTTTGATATTTTACAAAGGGGGAGATAATACTTTTAGGGGGAGTATATTTTTTGAAAAACGGGTATAAACTCCATCCTACTTATGCATTTATTTATCATAAATTAGTATCATGCATATTTTATATTTATTGCATATTTTTATTCGATTGGTATTTTATTGCACTTTTTGATGAATACAAAAAGGGGGAGAGATAGGAGAATGGAGAAATAAGTCGAAAATGGGATTAACCTTGAAAGAGGGAGAAAAATCGAAGAAAATCGAAAGCATACAAAAAGAATTGGAAAAACGAAGGAGTTGAAAAATAAAAAGGAGAAGTCGAAAATAACAGAAAATACAAAAATGAGGGGACGTCGAAAAAGACGATGAAAAATTTGAAAATGAGAAAAGAAAGGGAGAAAAGAAAGAAGAAGTCGAAAAATAAATGGGATAAGAACTAACGAAACGGACAAAGTCGAAAACTTTGGTCTGTGCACATATACATATTTGTATTTTTGCAGAAAAATCCCATTGACGAAGTTTTGTTTTGTAATCATCAAAAAGGGGGAGATTGTTGGAACATTTTGTTCCATACAAAAATTAAAAGTGTTTTGATGATTAAAGTCAATAAACAAAACAAAACAACGAAGAGGCGAAGCAAGTATCGAAGGAAAACAAAGTGCAGAATGCTGGAGAAAATCAAAGCTAACGTACGTAACAAGGGTATGTTAATGTACGCAATATGGGCAAGCTAACGTACGTAATGGAGGTTGTATAACGTACGTAAACTAGTTCAAACAAGTGAACGTTGGAGGAGTCAAAGTCAGAAAAGCATGCAATGGATATATGACGTCATCAGTGACGTAATGTTAACGTACGTAATAAAGAACTGCTAACGTACGTAACCCAAAATGACGAAGCTCACTGAACTGGATTGTGAAGAGGCTAATGTACGTAACCCGTGGAGGTTAACATACGTAATCAAGCTTACGTAGGTAACCAGAGTTACATAGCATACGTAATGCAGTGTGCAGCAGCTAACGGCTAGTTTAATGATGGAGCCTATAAATACCATGTCTATGGTAGTGATTCATACAACAACTTCAAGTATACTACACATTGATCTGAGATTGATATTCATTATATTGTTGTTGTAATATTGAGCTTACATTTAGTGATTGAGTGTTATACACAAAATCATACACGAGTGGTAAAAGAAAAGATACGATTGGATTTGGTGTTATTAGGATCAAGGATCCGGCATTGTTAGAATCGCAATCGGTATCTTCGTGAGGTTTATCTAGTACCCATAGAAAGCTAGAGAGCTTGATTCCTTGTCCTACGAAAAGGAAAACGGTTTAACTTGGACCGACACAAAGACAAGTACGAGTGGTTTATCACGGACCAATAGAAGACGTGATTGTAATGGTTATACCTCGACCGATAGAAGAGAGGAGAAGAGGTTTTTCTTTAGCCTATTGAAAAAGATACCGAGAGAGGACGTAGGCTCGTTTATAGCCAAACCTATATAAATCCTTATGTGCTTTAAATTTTCGCACTTGATATTTACGCTTCCGTAACACGACGCAATATCCGGTCTTGTACCCAACAGATAAACGGTGGTTTGAAATATTAACACCGCTTGAAGATGGATCGGTGCTGAAAATGGGAGACGATTCTTTTATACCTATTTGTGGTGTCAGTGTCGTTTGTCTTGAATTTACTTCTGGAAAGTGTTGTTACCCAAAATATTATCCGGAGATAGTATTGCTGGAATGATCGAGTAACAAACAAATGCGAGAACACTTCCGTGGGAAAATAGATAACACAAGATTTGCCGGGGTTGTTAATCCCGGGCTTGAATGCTCTCGCGAGATGTTATTAATAAATATACTTGTCGAGTACAAATATTAATGTTAGAATCTAATACAAGGAGTGTAAAAGCTTCTAGTTATCTAGGCTTTAGAGCGCGTAGATTGCCGGAAGAACCAGATGGATGAATCTGTGAGTTCTTGCTTAGGATATATGATGAATGTGTATGAATATCACTATGAATGCCTAAGTGTTTGCCAAAAGAGCCTTTGATTCTCTCTTTGGTGTGTATTTTGCACTTAATTCGTAGTAGAATTCGCCTCCTTTTTGGCCGCAACAGTGAGTCCTCTATTTATAGGGGACAAGGTAGTTGGGATCCCTCAGGCGATCGCGGGCGATCGCCGTTTTCTATATTAAAATAAACGGCCGATCGTCCCGTCACGTGGGCCTGTTCCCTTGAGGTCCGAGGTTGCAGTTGGAGGCCAGCTGGGTGAACCAATGGGAAGCCAGCACGCGTTGCGAATCGCTGTCTGAGGAGGGCCCACTTCGTACCTTTCGGCGGCCTTGTCGGTAGGTGTGGTAGGTGACAGGTTGGGGTCAATGATCCTATTTGTCGGTATCCTTTGAAGATCCGCGGGTGGGCCATCGTCCAAGATTCGATCTTCGACGACTTTGACGGATGCTGGATCCCCACGTGGCATGAGACGATCGCCTCTGGTCCGTTCCTCAAAGACGATCGCCAGTTACCAAAAGACGATCGCTGGTTATCAAAAGCCGATCGCTGGTTACCGAAAGGCGATCGCTGGTTAACAAAAGACGATCGCTGGTTACCAAAAGATGATCGCTGCATTATGCCGAACTCTAGGCGTTCGTCCGGAGTTTGTCTTCTATGGTTGACTTTTCTGGGAGGTCGCCGATCGCCTATTATGGCGAATAAATCGCCGCACAACAATTGCCCCCAGCTCGCCTCGATGTTGAAAACACGGGGTGAGGTGGCACTGTTGGCGATCGCCGATATTTTAAACGACCAGCCGACCTGAATTCAAATATGGACGACCTTCTTTCGCGTCGGGAGCAGCGGGAAAAGAAGGCGGGCCTTCCAAAAGTGGCTGGGACACGCGTCGTGCCGTAGTTGGGGGAATCCGACGGTTTGTCAGACCTGTCGGCTGGCATGCCCTCGAAAAGACGCGTACGCGGGATTCGAGGGCCACATTTAATGCGTCCCCACGTGACGGTTGTGATTCAGCCCCCGAGGTTTCTCCTATTTGCACTTAGGCCCTCGTCCCCCTCTATAAAAAGGGGAGGGTTTCTCCTCCTTCACTTTTTACGCGCCCTTAATATCCATAGCCGAATTTCTGCAGAAATTTCCGGAGCTTTTGTGCCGACCTCCTTCTCTTGTCTAGGTAAGAAAAAATTAACCTTCTCCCTCTCTTTACTTTCTATTATGTCGGGAGGATCGAAAACCTTCGAGACCGGAAGCTCTTCCATTGCCGCGTCGCCCGAGCAGGAGGAGGCTCGTTAGAGTGGATATGGAGACGGCCGCTGAAGCTATTCGGCGGGGATTGCACCGAAGAACTCGAAAAACTTTTCAACGAGGCCGAGGTGGCGAGGACGGCGGCACGGTGGAGCGAGGGCTCGCCGGTGGATGAGGACGATTTGGTGCGGGAGGCACAGGAAAGAAAGCGGATTCGGCCCGCCTATGTGGCTTTTGCTCGGATGATGGAAGCGATCGCTGGACCACTGTCCAGGTCGATTTCGAGGCCTACACCGCCGCTCACCCTTACGAACATGTGAATCGGACGGTCTTTGTGCCGTCCCGTCTCCGTGGACTCTCGGGACAGATCCAGTACGGCGACCAAGAAAGACTGAGCCGTGGAGGGCAAATATCACATCCCCTCGACGTTTCCCTTCACGTGCCTTTGGAGAATGAGCGCGCCGACCAACCGCCCGAGGATATGGTCGCCGTCAACGAGATGATTATGGAGGCGGGTCTGCGATTCCGTTGCCATTCGCCGTCTCCTATTCTTTGATCGCACTGGAATTTGACGCCTCTTCAACCTTGAGCAGCTGGCATAGATCATCTGCACGTTGACCTTGTTTGGCGGTCACGGTTATTCCGTCACCTTCTATACTGGAGATGAATTATTTGTTTAAATTGGTTGCGCAGAAAGGGTCGATCGGCGGATCATCATATCCAGGCCGACTCGGAGAGTGGTCCTCGGCGTGCGAATAAGACCAAGGGCGACTGGCTAAATGGTGTTGGGTCGGCGGGGCATGGCGATCGGCGTCGAGTGACATGCCGAATGAGGAGTTGGAGATTCCCACCATTTTAGGAGAGGAATCCGAGTAAGGATTTAAACTCTCCCCTTGATTGAGCTTATCTTGGACTGATCTAATTTTGTTTTCATTTTGCAGGACCTCTCGTTCCAGCGATCGACGATCTTCCATTCGATTTCTTGATCGTTTGGGAGCGGATCCGTGCTTTGCCGAACTCCTTTATTGACGTTCGATCGCTTGGTACCGAAGCTCATCGGTTGGGGGCTCGTTTGTTTTGCTACCCCCGTCACTTGAAAGTTCAAGGTATGAGTTTAATTGGTGCTTCCTTTCTTTGACGATCGTCTTCAAGAGGTCGTTTTGTTTTGTCTAACTTGTTTGTATCTTTTCTTTGACAGAGGCTTATTTTCCCCGAATTGCCGAACCTCCGCCAGAGATAGCTATGTCGGACCTGGGAGTTCTTGGTCGCCTTAAGTTGGGCAAGCAGACCGGTCGCGTTCCTGCGACGACATCTCACCCTGCCCCGGTGACGAGACCCGCTGAGGCGCCAGTCGCCAAGCCGGTGGTCGAGGGAGAGGAACAGCTCAAACGCCGCAAGAGGCGGAGGTCGGAGTCCCCGATGATCTCTGAGGCGGACGTATCGATTCTTGAGCCTCCGGTCGCTGCGGCTCCTATCTCCGCCATCCCGATGATGGAGCGATCTGTCCCCAAGCCCACGGTCTCCGGCCCCCGGTCATCTGGCAGCTCGGCGAAGAAGATGGCGATCGCTGATGCGGAAACATCCCGGGGCAAGCCTTTTTTCGGACGCGATCCCGAGCTGGTAAATAGGTAAGAGTGGGTCAAAAATTTTCTGAGTTAGGCATTCTGAGCATGGTATGGGCTAACTCCTTGGTTTCCTTGGTTTGCGCTGCAGGGTTCGTCTCGCCGACCCGGACGTCGCCCCCATGGTGCTGGACTTTCTGTCGAGCAAGGCTATGCAAGGTTCTCTCGAAGTCCCTGCTTACGTTCGCCAGGCAATCACTTCTCTGCCCAAGGCTTGGACGACCGACCTTGATGCGATCGCTCGTCGGCGATCTGGAGACGCCATGCGGCGGCCGTTGCCACAGCTCTTGAGACGGCGGCGATGGCCGTCCAGCGCTCGGGATTTTGAGGCGACCCTCCACCGCTCATCTCCATCGCGAACTCGAGACCGCCGGAATAGAAATATCGAGGATGCCAACCGGATCCGGTCCATGGAGAAAGAGTATGAGGAGACCGCCAAAGGCTAAGCGGGATGTGGACCGATTGAAGCGGGAGCCGAGCCGCTCAAGGAGGCGCCGAGCGGTCATGTAATAAGGAGAAGGAAACTCGCCGAAGCTCGAGGCTTCGCAGAGGAGGCGGCCGGGCTGAAAGGCTGCAGTGGATCGGCTCGGTGGTGGTGGAGCGCGAAGAGAGAGCTGGAGAAGGCCAGGGGCGAGAATGTTGCCAAGGCGGCCGAACTGGCGGAGGTCGAGAAGACGGCGGCGGATCTGAAGGGGCAGCTGAAGGCGATCGAGTTCGATCCCTACCTTAACGTCGGGCACGTCGGCGAGTTCGCTTACTACTTGGCCTATCTTGTGGTTCGAGCCGCTAAAAAGGCAGGGGTCGAGATCGGTCCCCTGATGGAAAACTTCAGATCCTATGTCCTCAAGCATCCTCTGCATCCAGAATTCTCTCTGCCGATCCTTGACTTTGTCAACCTCGGGATCGACTTGAGTTGGTATACCGGCAAACTCATTCATCCCGAGGCCGATGGGGGTGCCCAAGCCGATCCGCAACCCGAGGGCGAAGACCAGCAGGCGGGGCCTTGAGAGGCATTTTCGTTTTTCCTCCGTAACTTGTACTTTTTGTTGTAATGCCTTCGGGCCTTGAAATGTATGAGGCTTGTGTTATGAATAAAATACTCCTTTTTTCATTCTGTGTAATGTACTACATGCGATCGCCTTTGACTGTTTGCGCGCAATTTTTCCGAGTACGTGTATGTTTGCTTTCGACTTTTTGTTCGTTTGGCCGATCGTCTGAGTGTTGAAAGTGTTGGCATGTTTTGAATTGGAATTCTTACTTGTAATTTTCGTCGGACGACCTTGATCGCCCTGCATGTTTTTGAGCGAAGCCGATCGAGTATGGTTCCTCTTTGTTCGATTGTATTTGAGAGTAGCTCGACCTATCCCTGCCCCCTTGTTTTTGTTCACTTATTGTAAGTAAGGAAACAAAGACTAGTCTGTCTGGCGAGCTATCTTCATTTCGCCGATTCTGAAGAGTCATGTGTGGTTGGGGTGTTCGATGGACCGATCTCCCCAATCGTGTCTTCGTGTGCGAGGGATATCGTGTATCCTGCGACTTACTTTTCGTGAGGGTCCTCCGTTGAAGCTACGCTTGCCTTGTGTTAAAAGCGAAGGCGGGCGATCTCGGCTCTGGAGGAGTCCTTGCGCGGAGTGTTTGTCGGCTTATTCGACACCACGTCCGCGGCTTGTCGCCACTGCTTCCACCTCGGCCCGCCATGAAGATGGCGATCCTCGGCGGTGTGCGTTGAGGCGAGGGTAGCGACACGTCGCATTGTTCGGGTTCACCATGTTAGATGATGTACCTTGAGCGTGCGATCGCGCCTGCGGATTATTTTGGAGGGTCCTTCGGCTACGTCGACCTCGTATTTAAACGAAGGGTGGGACGATCTCACCAAAGGAACCTTGCATGGGCGAAGCTGTCGGTTCCATCGACCTCCAGGACCATGGCTGCATTAATTTTACCTAGGATCGTCGTGATCAGCGATCGTCGGTGATATGCGATGCCTGGTGGGGCGATCGCCATAATAGATGGGATAACAAAAAATCTCATTATATTCCTTGTACATCATTGAAATCGAGTATAAATTTATTACTGATAGTATTTTTTCAGATGCACGGCGTTCCAGGGATATTGGTCCGGAGTACCGTCAGGATGTTCCAGTTCGTAGGCTCCTTTGGTTAGCCATCTGGACACTCTGAAAGGTCCCTCCCAGTTCGGACCAAAAACGCCCGTGTGGGCTTGGATCTTCTTAAGGACGAGATCGCCCACTTGAAATCTTCTTTCTCTGACCTTTGAATTGAAGAACTTCTCGGCTCTCCTTTTGTGGATTGCGTTCTTCATTTCTGAGGTCATCCGTCTTTCTTCGAGCATGTCTAGGTCAATTCGTCGGGCTACATCGTTGTCGGTCGTCATCTCCTGTTCGGTTCGATGGCTGAGGACGGCGATCTCCGAAGGAATCACCGCTTCTGTTCCGAAGGTAAGGGCGAACGGGGTTTCGCCGGTTGAATTGCGGGTCATCGTCCGGTAGGACCACAAAACGTCTGGGAGCTCGCTCGCCCACCGTCCTTGCCTGGATTCGAGTCGTGCTTTGATCGTGTGTTTGAGGATCTTATTCACTGCCTCTACCTGCCCGTTAAATGCGAGGGTGATAGGCGCCGAGAATAGCCTTTTGATTCCCCACTTTTCACGATTGCATGACTTCTAAGCCGTCAAGCTTTCCCGTTGTCGGAGATGATGGCCTAGGGCAAACCGAATCGGCATATGACGTTTTTCCATATAAACTTGATCACTTGCTCTTGGCCGATCTTGTTGAGCGGTTCGGCCTCAGCCCATTTGGTGAAATAGTCGACCCCAACGATGGCGAACTTACAGCCTCCTAGAGCCGTCGGCAAGGGACCTATTAGGTCGATGCCCCATTGCGCAAATGGCCAAGGGCTATACATGGAGGTGAGTATTCGGGTGATAGTTTAATGTTGGGGCCCATTATTTGACACCTATGACACGATCTCGGCATAGGCGATCGCATCTTTCCGAAGTGATGGCGGAAAAACCCTTGTCTGGTTGTCTTATGGATGAGGCTCGCCGCCGCGTGGTTTCCACAAATCCCATCATGGATCTCGGCTAAAGCAGCTGACCTTCCTGCAGTGTAATACACTTGAGGAGGGGAAGGCTGAAGGCTCGCTTGTAAAGCCGATCGTCCAATAGGGTATACCTGGTCGCACGAAGCTGGAGTTGGCGAGCTTTAACACGGTCGTCAGGGATCGTTCCGTCCTTTAAGTATTTGATGAACGGAGTCATCCAATTCTCTTCGGCGATGGCGACCGTGGTAACCAAATTCCTGTCGATCGCTGGCCTTGCTGATTTTGTGATTTGGATGTTGGAGAAGTCAGCTGCCCCATCCGATGATGCTAGCTTGGAAAGAGCATCGGCCTGGGAGTTGTGCTCTCTCGGGACTTGTTCGATTAGTACTTCTTCAAATTTTGTGCACATTTCGGCGACCAGCTCTTGGTATTTGACCATCTGTTCGCCGCGTGCCTCGTATTCTCCCTTGACTTGGTTTACGACCAAAAGGGAGTCCATGAAGATATGGAGGCGTCGAACATCCAAGGCGAGGGCTAGATCAAGCCCGCCTACCAGAGCTTCGTATTCAGCTTCATTGTTGGTCGCACGAAAACCGAAATGCACAGCATTTGTGAAACTCGGACCGTCGGGGCTAATGAGGAAAATCCCTGCCCCTGCTCTCGCATTGGTCGCTGAGCCATCTACGTATAATTTCCAGGCAGGTCGGCCGACCTGAGTCGGACTGTGAGGGAACGTTAATTCCACCACGAAGTCCTCCAGAGCTTGGCCTTTGATCGCCGTGCGAGGAGCGTAAGTGATACCGTATTGGGCGATCTCCAGCGACCACTTGAGGAGTCGCCCGTTGGTGTCCGGTCGGTGCAGGACTTGTCTTAGAGGTAGAGTGGTTAGGACCTCCACTTGGTGATCGAAGAAGTAAGCTCTCAGCTTTCGTACACTCATGACAAGGGCGTAGGCGATCTTCTCCAATGGTGTGTAACGTGTCTCAGCGTCGTGGAGCGCCTGGCTAACATAGTAGATCGGCAAGTGGGTTTGCCCCTCTGCTCGCACTGAACGGCACTCAGTAGCGACCTCCGAGGCCGCCAAGTAAAGGAATAATTTTTCACCGGGGATCGGCTTTGCCAGGATCTCGGGGTTAGATAGATATTCCTTTATCTTGGTGAATGCTATCTGGCTTTCTTTCGTCCATGCGAACTTCTTGTTCTTGATGGTCGCGAAGAAAGGCTTGCTTTTATCGCCGAGCCGTGATATGAAACGGTTGAGGGTAGCTAGACAACCCGTGAGGCGTTGCACCTGCTTGATGTTTCGCGGTTCCTGCATGTCAAGGATCGCCTGTATCTTGGTGGGGTTCGCCTCGATCCCCCTTTGGCTCACTATCTGCCCCAGAACTTCCTGAGCCCACCCCGAAGTTGCATTTCTTGGGGTTCAGCTTCATGTTAAACTTCTCAAGGATGGCGAATGTCTCGGCGAGATCGTTGAGGTGATCTTCCTTCTTGAGGCTTTTGACTACGATATCGTCAATGTAGACCTCCATGGTCTTGCCGATCTGATCGGCGAACATCCTGTTGACTAATCGCTGGTAGGTCGCCCCTGCGTTTTTCAAGCCGAACGGCATTCTGGCACAAAAGTATATGTCTTTTTCCGTGTGGAAAGATGTGTGTTTTATGTCTTCCTCCGCCATTGGGATCTGATGATATCCGGCGAAGGCGTCCATAAACGACATCATTTCACAACCTGCCGTGCTATCGACCAGGTGATCGATATGAGGCATCGGGAAGTGATCCTTTGGACATGCCGCGTTGAAGTCGGTGAAGTCAATGCATAATCTCGAGGCAGATTGGCTTTTGGCGAGCACCGCGTTGGCGACCTTGTGGTTAAATGCGTGGCAACTCCGATCAATTTGTTGTTGAGTAACTTCTGGACTTCTATGTCGAGCGCCGCGTATTTCTCGGGACCGAACTTCCTACGCTTCTGGTGAATAGGCTTGATCGCCCGGTCGATCTTCAGATAATGGCAAGCGTGTTCGGGACTTATGCCAACCATATCTTGATGCGACCAGGCAAAGACTCCGATGTTCCTACGTAGCAAGTTGATCAGATCCCCCTTTAATTCGTGGTCGATGCTCGCGCCGATCTGTACTTCCCGTTCTGGATGATCCGGATCCATCGTAATACTTTCCAACTCTTGGCGAGGCAGTCGCTCTCGTTTGTACGATCTCCGGACTCGGTCCTAGGATCGATGTCGAGGCTTGGCTCGAAACCGATCCTTGGCTCGATGTCGTCCGTCAATTGATGAGAGACGGCGTCCCCTGAGTCGGGTTGGTACGAAGTGTTAGGCTCGTCGATCTCCATGGGTTGATCGTCGGTCGCATCAATGTTACATATAGTATGGGAAGTATTGAAAGAAGTAACAACATAGGAGTAACTCAAACATCTCTTTGCCATTAGCTGATCTCCTTTTACGATCACCGACCGTCCCATCGGCGGTGGGAATTTGATACGATAAAGAAAGATGAGGCGACCGCCTCAAAGGTTTCTAAAAAGGGCGACCTAGGAACCCATTATAGATCTTTGGGCCTATCTATGATTACAAAGCTTAGGTTCCTAGTTATCCTAACCTTGGGATCATAAAAGCATACTAGCTCAACAGAGCTTGATCCTCCCGTAGGCTTGGTGTGTTGTCGCGAACCCTTGAAGCACGGTGTCGAAAGGCTTGATGAATTTGATTAGGTTGCCGAGTTGGTCTAGGGCGGATTTGAATATGATGTTGCAAAAACTCCCATTGTCGACCAACACGCGATCGACCGTCTTCCCAAGGATGCAAGCGGAGATCACTAGTGCATCCTCTTTGGGACATTGCACTCCTTCCCTGTCCTTGTTGGAAAAGGTGATGAGTGCGTCTCTAGAGATGGTCGGTTCCGGAGGTACAACGACGTGGACCCCGGCGAATGCCCTCAGCTCGGCCTTTCGTTTCCTGTTCGACATGGTGGAAACCGGGGAAAGACCCCCGAGGTTTCCACCTCCCGCTTGAAGCATGTTGACCCGGACGCCAGAGTTGATCGGTGGGACCGAATCATCAGAGTATTCCGGCTCATGCTCGATTCTGCCGACCGGATTGGGAGGAGTTCTATCGTGTTGCCGGCGTTCGCGCCCTCCGGTCCTTTCCGTCCTTGGTTCCGGCTTGGTGACCAAGTTGTCCAGTTTGCCTTTCTCAAACAGTCGCCAGAGCTGTCTGAGGAGGTCGCGGCATTGGCTAGTGTTGTGGCCGGTAGGGGTGTAAATGATGCGAGTCGAGCTCGAGTATTGGTATACTCGACTCGAACTCGATAGCCATTTTTCAAGCTCGAACTCGACTCGAAAACACTCGAGTAGTTAAAATCCAAGCTCGACTCGACTCGTTAGTATGTCGAGTCGAGCTCGAGTTTGAGTCGAGTCTACTCGAGTCGAGTGTTGACCGAGTTTTGACCGAGTCGATTTCGAATAGCTCGCGAGTTGTCTCGTTTCATTTACACCACTACATAATATCCTTGGACGAGGGCCCATAGCCAGGTATATCAAAGGAGAGCCTTCCAAACTCCTTTAATAGTCTCATTTGAGTCACAATCATAATTACATGGGCGATGTCGGACAAGGAATTTGGCTTAAATTTACTACCCACTTGTGAGCCAAAATAAACATCACCCACCCGATGTGGAGAAGCTATTTTGCTTTTAACTTGTGTGAACACTTCAAACACACTTAATCAATATAGAATAATATCTAATTTTTTATTATCTAGCTAGTAATTTTATTTTTGACCAATAAAATTGTTATTTCTTTTACTTAAAATATAAATCTAGTATGTATTAATATTTTCTTACTTTTTGTCCAATTAATAATTTTTTTGGTTATATTTCACAAATTATATTATATACATATGTAAAAAAATTCGAGTATCTCACGAGCTTATCGAGTCGAGTATTGGGTAGCTCGACTCAACTCGTTAGTATGGCGATTCGAGCCCGAGTTCGAGTCGAGCCTACTCGAGTCGAGCGTTGACCGAGTTTTGACCGAGTCGATCTCGAATAACTCGCGAGTTGTCTCGTCTCGTTTACACCCCTAGTGGCCGGGACTCTTATGATAGGCACAGAATTTGCTACGGTCTAGGTGACCGTGGTCCCTTATTGGCTTTGGCTTGGAAAGCCACTCGCGACCCTTGATCGCGTTGAAGATGTGGGCCGGAGATAAGTTGAGGTTGTGAAGAAGGTGGACTTCTACATCCTCGAAGGCTTTGAACTCGCCAGGCGGCTTGGCGATCGCCTTTCTGGGCTTGGCGACCGCCTTCTTCTGGACATGGGAGGGTGCTTTTCCTTCTTCGGATGGTCCCTCTTCTAAGCGGAGTGAGAGCATCCTCTGTCTGGCCAGGAAACCGGCGGCTTTGTTGCGGAAGATCGAGTAGGTCGGGGGGATATCTTTTGTGAGGTGCCTGAACATGGGCGAGCGTCCGTGGAATCCGCTCATAACTGAGTTGAGAGCGATCTCGTCGCTGACGGGCTCACCGGTGAGGACAATCTCGTCTACCCGGTCGATGTAATCCTCATCCGATTCATCCTTCCCCTGCCTGATTTTCATCATGCGGTGAGGACCTTCCGGGCGAGCGACTTTGGCGGCGAAGTATGACGTGAAGTCGTTCGCTAGCTTCTCAAAGCAATTGATTGAGCGAGATGGTAGTGAGGTGTACCATCTGTGGGCGAGATCGCCCAGAGTTAACGGGAACATACGACATTTTGTCGCATCTGAAGCTCCGCATCCGGTCATGTAGATCCGGAATTTGCTTAAGTGGGTTTCCGGATCCGATTTCCCCTCGTATAAAGGTGTTTGTGGGGGATTGATCGTTGGTTGGACTGGGGCGAGCTCGATCTGAGTCGTGAGTGGTTCGCTTGATCCAATGATCGATCTCCTGGCGCTTGCCCCATTTTCCATGAGCGCCCTCATCTCATCGAGCTGGCGTTGTATGGCGGCTATCGCCGTCGCCTGACTGCTCGCCGATTGACTCTCACAGCGCGAACCAAGGCAATCGTGTACTGATCCCCTGGCCCCGTGGTGAACGACGATCTCCCTTCCAGAGGGTTCCTTTCTTGGGCGAGCAGGGGCTCGTTGACCAGTCTGTCTCTTGGGAGTCGGATATGCTGAACTCCTGGTAAAGGATTCAGATACCGATGTCTCCCGGCTGGGGCCTGAGTGCCCAGGTCGCCATGAGGGATCGCTCCCTAGGCGGCTGAAGACGGAATCGTCCCGCCTCACGAGAGCCTTCCCCTGCGGCTCGGGGCTTTCTGTCGATTTCTCAACATAGATCCCCTTGAGCTTCCGTTTGCTTGCCGGCGGTTGGGCGCGGGGTGATGGTGGGCGTATCGTGGGCCCTCTGCCGTTCACGAGGATGGCTATAGCCTCCTTAACTGTTAGATGTCTGGGCTGATCGAGTGAGAGGCTAGAACCGTCCCTCGGGGCGGGAGTGAGCCTAGCGTCGCCACGGCCGCCTTACGCCGTGGTGGTGGGATTCGGTCCTCGCCGGAATAAGATTTCCGTGAGATCTCGAGTGGCCCTCTTGGAGGTTGTTGCTGATGTCATTTTCTGAAGGTTTTTCTATTGAAGAACAGTGAGTGTTTCTTCAAGTATATGTCCGGAGAACAGTGAGTGTTCTTCGAGACGGTAGGAATAAAAATGAAGGTTTATATTGCGTCCTTCCTCTAGCGCCAATTGTTGTTACCCAAAATATTATCCGGAGATAGTATTGCTGGAATGATCGAGTAACAAACAAATGCGAGAACACTTCCGTGGGAAAATAGATAACACAAGATTTGCCGGGGTTGTTAATCCCGGGCTTGAATGCTCTCGCGAGATGTTATTAATAAATATACTTGTCGAGTACAAATATTAATGTTAGAATCTAATACAAGGAGTGTAAAAGCTTCTAGTTATCTAGGCTTTAGAGCGCGTAGATTGCCGGAAGAACCAGATGGATGAATCTGTGAGTTCTTGCTTAGGATATATGATGAATGTGTATGAATATCACTATGAATGCGTAAGTGTTTGCCAAAAGAGCCTTTGATTCTCTCTTTGGTGTGTATTTTGCACTTAATTCGTAGTAGAATTCGCCTCCTTTTTGGCCGCAACAGTGAGTCCTCTATTTATAGGGGACAAGGTAGTTGGGATCCCTCGGGCGATCGCCGTTTTCTATATTAAAATAAACGGCCGATCGTCCCGTCACGTGGGCCTGTTCCCTTGAGGTCCGAGGTTGCAGTTGGAGGCCAGCTGGGTGAACCAATGGGAAGCCAGCACGCGTTGCGAATCGGCTGCGAGGAGGGCCCACTTCGTACCTTTGGCGGCCTTGTCGGTAGGTGTGGTAGGTGACGGGTTGGGGTCAATGATCCTGTTGTCGGTATCCTTTGAAGATCCGCGGGCGGGCCATCGTCAGATTCGGTCTTCGGCGACTTTGACGGATCTTGGATCCCCACGTGGCATGAGACGATCGCCTCAGTCCGTTCCTCAAAGACGATCTTGATTACCAAAAGACGATCATTTGGTTATCAAAAGCCGATCATTTGGTTCTGAAAGGCGATCATTTAGTTAACAAAAGACGATCGCTGGTTACCAAAAAATGATCGCTGCATTATGCCGAACTCTAGGCGTTCGTCCGGAGTTTGTCTTCTATGGTTGACTTTTCTGGGAGGTCGCCGATCGCCTATTATGGCGAATAAATCGCCGCACAACAGAAAGACAATTAGACTTTTTGATGTTTTGTTTGTTCCTAAGATTCGAAAGAATCTAGTTAGTGGCAGTAGTTTGAATTCTGATGGTTTTAGACAAGTTTTTGAATCGGATAGGTTCATCCTATCTCGAGGTGGAATGTTTATTTGTTTTGGATATTTGAATAATAGAATGTTTCGTTTGAATGTTATTGATAAGTCTTCACCGGCTCAAAATTCTGCATTTGTGTCTTCTACTTCTAAGATTGATGACTCTATGCTTTGGCATGCTAGATTGGGTCATGTCAATTTTAGAAGGATGCATGAGATGTCAAAAGATGGATTACTTCCAGCCTTTGACACGAATCCAGAAAAATGTAAAACATGCATGCTTACAAAAGTGACGAAATAGCCTTTTCCCAGTGTCGCTAGAAATTCGGCTTTTTTAGAACTTGTACACAGTGACCTGTGTGATTTTTACTCTACTCCTTCCTTGGGTAATAAAAAGTATGCTGTCACGTTTATTGATGACTATACTCGGTTTTGCTATGTGTATTTGTTGCATTCTAAGGATGAAGCCTTAGATAAATTCAAAATATACAAAACCGAGGTGGAATTGCAATTAGGCAATCCAGTTAAATGTCTTAGAAATGAAAGGGGAGGTGAATATATGGATCCCATATACTTCCAATCAGTTGGTATCATTCATGAAACCACAGCACCTTACTCGCCCGAACAGAATGGAATCGCCGAATGCAAAAATCGAGTTTTAAAAGAAATGGTAAACTCGATGCTTTCTTACTCGGGATTAAGTGAGAGATTATGGGGTGAGGCCATGTTAAAAGCCTGCTATTTTCTGAATAGGGTTCCAAATAAAAAGAACAAAACAGTCCCATATGAACTTTGGTTCAAGAAAAAGCCGAATTTAAGTTACTTTCGGGTTTGGGGATGTCGGACAGTTGTAAAACTTACCGAACCCAAAATAAAAACTTTCGGTGAATGAGGAATAGATTGTATATTCATTGGATATGCTGAACATTCCAAGGCATATAGGTTCTATGTAATAGAACCTAATGATTTGGTATCGATTAACACCGTTATCGAGTCACGCGATGCGATTTTTGATGAGATGCATTTTACATCAATTCAAAGGCCTAAGGATCTGACTTTTGGCACTAATGAAGTGCAAAATCTATAAAATTCATATGGTATTACTGTACCAGAAACACAAGAGCTTCGGAAAAGCAAAAGAGGCCGAATTGCGAAAAATTTTGGTTCCGAGTTCCAACTGTTTTTGGTAGAAGGAACAAGGGACAAAATTGGTTTTCAATAATGTTATTGTTACAACATTGAGGATGATTCTAAGACTTTTCAAGAGGCCATGGAGTCTCGAGATGTTATCTTTTGGAAGGAAGTTATTGATGACGAAATGTCATCAATTCTTGAAAATAACACTTGGGTGTTGTGTGATTTGCCTCCGGGTTCTAAACCACTTGGTTGCAAATATATTTTCAAAATGAAAATGAATGTTAATGATACTATTGACAAGTTCAAAACCCGGTTGGTCATTCAAGGTTTTAGACAAAAACCCGGTGTTGACTATTTTGATACGTGTGCTCCAGTTGCGCGTATTTCTACTATTAGATTGTTAATTGCCTTGGCAAGTATTCACAATCCGATTATCCATCAAATGGATGTTAAAACAGCCCTTTTGAATGGTGAACTTGATGAAGAAGTTTACATGAAACAACCAGAAGGTTTCGTTATGCCCGGTAAAGAGCATATGGTTTGTAAACTTGTGAAAGCTTTGTATGAGCTGAAAAAAGCACCCAAAAAATGGCATCAAAAGTTTGATGTGGTTATTTTGTCCGCTGGTTTTAAGTTAAACCAATGTGACAAATGTGTTTATAGTAGATTTGATGAAGCTACTAGTGCTGGAGTGATCATTCGCTTATATGCAGATGACATACTGATTTTCGGTACTGACCAAAATTAAGTAGATGAAACTAAGAAATTATTGTCATCTAGATTTTCCATGAAAGACTTGGGATAGGCTGATGTAATTCTTGGAATAAGAATTAAGCGGGTGAACAAAGGTTTAGTAATGACTCAAAGTCATTATATTGAGAAAATTCTCAAACGGTTTAATTTTAGTGATTGTTCTCCCGTCAGCACCCCTATAGACTCCAGTGTGAAGTTAATGCCAAACACTGATATTCCCCTTTTGAAATTGGAGTACTCTAAGGCTATTGGTAGCTTGATGTATGCCATGACAAGTACCAGGCCTGATATTGCTTTTGCTGTGGGAAAATTGAGTAGATACACTAGTAATCCTAGTGCTCACCATTGGCAAGTATTGAATCGAGTGTTTAAGTATATCAAGGAAACTATGGATTATGGATTGAGTTACTTGGGATATCCTTCGGTTTTGGAAGGACATTCGGATGCAAGTTGGATAACAAACATGGAGGACCATTCCTCAACTACTGGTAGGATATTCTTGCTTGGGGGAGGTACTATTTCCTGGGCTTCCAGGAAGCAAACTTGCATTACAAACTCGACAATGGAATCTGAGTTTGTTGCGTTAGCTGCTGCTGGTAAAGAAGCAGAGTGGCTAAGAAATTTAGTCTATGAGATTCCTTTTGTTAGCTGTTGCTGCCTTGCCAATTTCTATCATTTGTGATAATGAAGCAGCCTTGGCTAAGGCATATAGCCAAGTTTACAATGGCAAGTCTAGAAACTTAGGTGTTAGACACAGTATGATTAGAGAACTAATTATGAATGGTGTGATTTCAGTTGAGTTTGTGAAATCGCAACAAAATTTGGCAGATCATTTGACTAAGGGTCTGTCAAGAGACTTAGTGCACAAGTCTGTAATTGGGATGGGATTAAAATCTATCTAATTCTGTAATGGCGAGACACCCAATTCCCTTATAATATGACATTAGGAGTTGAATTCAATGAGGAAAGCTCACACTTATAGATTGGAACACACAAAGTATTCATCCAGGTACGTGTTCGGTTCTGCAGTTGATCAGGTTGAAGTTTAACTTCTTAATAATTCCTTTGATAAAATGTATGTGCAGATACATGAAGTAAAGGAATTACCTACGCGATTGTGAAGTGTAGCCTCATTTCAAGAGGTTGGGGACTTGGCCTTGATACAGTCATGAGAGGATTAGGACACACGGCTTAATAATAGTGTCAAGTTGTATTTTGTTAGAGAAATTCAATAAACTAGTATGTATTTTATTCAATTCTCGAGTATTTGAAAGTGTATAATACTAAGATAAAAATTCAATAGTTTCGATATTTTCATTTATGTACTGGTTTGGTTTGTTTGGATTAATATTATGTTGGTTCATGGGTTAGACTAAAATGGGGGTGGATTGTTGGTGATTTTAGTGTCAACAGACATTTTGTGTAATTGGAACTAATATGTGAGTGACGGGGTTTTATAATTTGTATTCTAATATATGTTCGGGTATGTGCGGAGTGCACGCATGTATAAGATCGAATTATAAGACGGTACGATAAAATATCAGGGGTCCGGGGGCAGCGCCCCCCGTGACGGGGTCTAAGGGGCAGAGCCCCTGGCGGTGGTCCCGGGGTTTGGGGCAGCGCCCCAAAAGGTCTTCGAAAATTCAGATTGGTAACTTAGTGAAAATTCCAAATTTTACAGGGAGATTATGGTAAAATTGACTAATTTCGTCAATTTTGGAAACCATCAGTCATGCCCCTAATTTTGGATCACTAATTAATCCTAATGACGGCGCCGCCTAATGTAACCCTAATCTCGCCCTAATGTAACCGTAATTCGACATGTATAAATAAGGCTCTTCTCTTTGAGTCTGTGCAAACCTTTTCTGAGCTCTCTCGTTTTTTGACGAATTTAGAATCTCTCTAGCAATTTGGCTTACATTTCTGTGCCAAGATTTGTAAGTGCCCCTTTGGATTATCCTAGACTGGATTTCTTGTAACCCTGGCATAGTGTAGAAATATCAGTTCAAAAAGTGATTACACAATCCATTGGGAATCCAGATCTCCATCATAAACCCTAATTACCCCAACAAAGAAGACTTTAAAAACTGGAAGAAAAAGGAAAACAATGGCGCGTCAGTGATATGCATTGCGAGACTGCACGAAAATCGTGTTTCCTGATATGGCAACTATTTGGTTTCCTTGATATTTTCATGTTCAAGATAAATCATAGTACATTCTGAACGGTGGATCTCAGATTTGGAGTTCATTTGGTTCTGATTTGGGTGTGAACAACAGGCATTCTGCGCCAGTGAACCTATTTTGTGCAGCTTTGTTGCTTTAACTGGTTTGGGAGAATTTTGAAAGAAACTTACATACTTAAAGGAGTAAACTACATTTTTGATTCTCGTAGTTGTATCAAAATCTCACTTTTGATCCAAAATTCAAAAAATCGCATGGATTAGTTCAAAAGTCCACGTGGACTTCAATTTTGGTCCAATTTTCTAACCTAGTTAGTTTAGTCGTTAGCTTGCACCGTTAGTCCTTTCAGTTAAAAAAAAAATCCAAAAAAAATAATTTGAAAAATTCGAATAAAATTCAAAAATTATTTTTTTTGATGAATTCTAAAAAAAATTCGAAAATAATTTGAAAAATTCGAAAAAAGTTCTAAAAAAATTCTAAAAAAAAAATTTGAAAAAAAATTTCTAATAAAAACTTTTCTTAAAAAATTCGAAAAAATTTCTATAAAAATTTTTTTTTGACGAAATTTTTTTTTCCAAAAAAAAAATTGAAAAAAAAAATTTCTAATAAAAATTTTTCTTAAAATTTTCGAAAAATTTTCTAAAAAAAAAAGTTTTTGACGAAAATTATGTAACTTATTAAGATAACACTGTAAAGTTTATTTTATAAATTTACAGGAACATTATGTTATGTATATCGTTTATTTATAGTCGTATAAATTTTTGTAATAAAACATTTTATATATTACATAATATAAATTACAAGATGATATTCGAATATAAATTTACAAAAATTTTTAGATATTACATATGTAATTTACATTATGTAATTTATATGTAATTTATATGTAATTTGTAATGTAATTTATAAAAAATTTTATTACATATTTTTATTCGAATATAAATAAACGATATAAATTACATAATGTTCCTGTAAATTTATAAAATAAACTTTACAGTGTTATTTTAATAAGTTACATAATTTCCGTCAAAAAAAAAATTTTTAGAAAAATTTTCGAATTTTTTAAGAATAATTTTTATTAGAAATTTTTTTATTGGAAAAAAAAAAAATTTTTAGAAATTTTTTCGAATTTTTTAAGAAAAAATTTTATTAGAATTTTTTTTTGAATTTTTCAAATTATTTTTTTTGGATTTTTTTTTATCCGAAAGGACTAACGGCAAACATCGATTGGCTAAACTAACTAAAGAAAATCGACTAAAAGTGAAGTCCACGTGGACTTTTGGACTAATCCGTGCGATTTTTTGAATTTTGGACCAAAAGTGAGATTTTGATACAACCACGAGGACCAAAAATGTAGTTTACTCTACTTAAAGATATAAATATTCAACGATGGAGATTAAATGGAGCAGTATTTCTTGATGAAATAATTGCCGAAGTGAAGCAATTTTTTTGTTCTGCTGTTGCGTTGTCCATTTATGTGAGATGTATCCACCGATCTGATCTTCTTCCTCAATCCAGTAACTCCTCATCCGACCAGCAGTTCCGGACATTGACCCGACCAAAGAAACGCGATCTAACCGCAAGTTCAACCTGATTGCTGATCCCATAACCCAATTTGGTCCAGAAGCCCAATAAGTCTAGAAACCCTAGCTCGACCCATCTAATCGACCCGATGCAGTTGCGTGACCCACCCCACTGAAGTAAAAAAAAAAACAGCTACCAGTCACTTCGGCACATTCTCTGTCTAGCCCGATCATCCAGCTTGTCCCGGCTAGTGTTTTAAATATCACTTTTTACATGTAGCATTTTTGTTCCCTAGCGGGGTAACACATAGCGTAAGCTATTCGGGCATATCAATTACCAACTTTAAAAAAAATAAAAGTATATAATTATATTGATAAATCAATGAGATAATTAATCACAAACCATAAAGAAATAAGAATATATTTAAACCAGTAAATTATGTGCAATATCAAGAGAGGCGCAACTCTTTGAGTTCAGAGATGCATAAAAAATTGCAGATCTCATCTCAAAAATTGAGCTTTCCTCACTATTCGCACTATTTACGCCTTTTCCTAGGGATTCATTCTATTTTTTTTACATGTGGATGTTTTCTTTGTTGAAGCCGATCAATGTGAAAATAAATTATTTTGTTTGGTGGATTAATAAAAGACTACCTACCCTTAAGAAATTATGTTATCAGGCCTTCACGATTTTTGCACAAATAGTGCAAGTTTTTACCTAAATAACAATAAGGTGCACTACAGCGTAAATAGTGCGCCACATGAACAAAAAACGCATGCTATTTGTACAAAACGCTCTTTTGGTCGCGCTACTTTGCGCTAAAGGTCTGTAGCACGCTATAACGCGCTACGATTCGCGTTATACCGCGATATTTAAAACACTGGTCCCACCTTATCCCCAACCCATGAAACTTTTGATCCGACCCGAACGCTTGATCAACCTGTCTCATGTCGAGTTTGAGCTAATTATCGAGCTCAATAGCCCTTTTGGGCGTCTTTAACTCTCTCATTTTCCTAATTCGTGATTCTTTTAGTTAGCCTTTTGTATGTATACGAATCTGACTATGTTTATTGATCTCCATGTGTCACTTATAAAAATATGTCACTCATCATATGAAGACACTATATACGCTTGTAGAAAAGCAATTTTTCGCATTTCGTTCAAGGGTCGAGGCGAATATTGCAAATTATATAAAAATTTTAAACAAGTCCTCACATAAGATACTATAAATCTTCCCATTTCTCAATTCATCTGTTTTGGGAATTTTACTTCAGTGGAATTCGATCACGGTTCTTTTTATTCCACGATATTCTGGTGGACGAGATTGAGAGTAAACATTCTTTATTTATTACGGTTCTCAGGAAGTAACCCTATATAATTGTTGAAAATCAATAAGTGTGGACAAATGAATAGCCCATCATTTTGCATGTGATATGTTATCATTGTTTGATTGATTTTGTTACAATATTTGAAAAGAATGAATATTTCTGTAAAAGTATAGTTATGACTTTGTTCTTGATTAGTCACTATTTTGTGGCAATTATAAAAATAGTATAAATATTGATTAACGATTGATTTATCGCGGGTAAACTCGATATGTGATGGATTTTGTCACGATAAAATTGAATTGAGTGACCATAATGTTGGTCTCGACCCAATCCAATACTTGGTTGAATCAATCTTCCATCTCATTAATATTCCACGTATGAGTGTAATAGTTACATCGTATTCTTGCAATATGGTGAATGTATACGAAAAATATATGGAGTTGTATGAAACTTAATATATGGAAGAAGATGGGAGTAATTCTCCAATTTATGAATTCTGATATATATAGAAATTGCACATTGCAGCGAATACATGAATTCAATGACTATATGTCTTATTATTTTTCCAAGTATTTATAAAGGCATATACCTTATATATTTGACTATGTTCTTTATTTTGATTGGATGGTCAAGACATATCGGAGACAAGATATTCATCATGTCTTATAATTCAAAATGCTTAGTTATGATGCAATGCTCCGCATAACATAATATAGCCAATATAGCGTATGTTTGTGTATGATTTGAATAACTTAGTCGATTTTGATGCAGCTTGGTGGATTTTGTCGCATCCTCCTTAGTATTTGTGTATGATTTGCCTAAATAAAATTAGTGATTTTTTAAGCCAACCTTTGCTCTGTAACACCCCCAATCCTCTCAGGGATATTACATGTCGTAGACCCTTTCCTCAAGGATCTACCAGGCTGGTAACAAAATCAAACAACTAAACATGGCCTTTAAGGCTAAGGACCAACTTGCTGATATTTTTACAAATCCTCTTCCCGAGGAATCATTTAATTCTATTCATTTGCAACTTGGTATGGGTTCGTCTTTCAATTAATACATACAACTCAATTTCAATACATGCCCAGGCAGGGGTCAAAACAAAACACTCCCGTGCAACGGAAAAATACTGCAGCAGAAATAAACTACAACTAGGCTAACACAATATCGTACAGGTCCTCATGTGATTAGTATCGATCATCTTTCATCATCCTTCATGCCAACCCTGTGTTATTGTAACACCCCCAATCCACTCAGGGATATTACACGCCGTAGACCCTCTCCTCGAGGATCTACCAGGCTGGTAACAACATTTGACATCTCGACAATGCCTTCAAGGCTAAAATGACTCAGTAGACCGATTTGGTCTTTCAATAAAAATATACAACTCAATTACAAACACATACCCACGCAGGGGTCAAAATACAATAAACTCCCGTACAACGGAGAAAAGATACTGCAGCGGAAAAGAAAATACAACTAGACCAATACGATATCAACGGATCCTCGTGTGATTAGTATCGTTCATATTTCATCATCCTTCGTGCCGACCCTGTGTTATGCTCCAAAACCTGAATGCAAAAATAGACATCCACCCCCCGAATACTCGGGGGTTAGCAAAACTCCACTGTTTTGCTAGTACAAATACAAGTGCAAAAATACGAGCCATACAATTCACATTCCACGAATAACAATAACCAGAAATCCTCAAAAAATCCAAACGTAACGAAAAGCACTTCCCGAGGAAAGAGTTTGGTAAAATATTCTAAAACCGAAAGGTCACAAATCAAGGAAAAACAATTTATAAAACCGTTTAATTGCCATCGAGAGTTTTGATAGAAAACAACTTAGGATTTTGAAATCCTTATCTTTCCAAAAATCAACAGGGTCACAGCCCAAAGGTTTTGTTTTCACAAATAGAAAACCGACAATAATTCACAGGGCCAGAGCCCAACATCACGTGTCCTCGACGGACATTAAATCAACAAAACATAATCGCACACGCGCATCGCCTAGGACCGGAAAGAAGCCACAAATCCCACTCGAGGCCTCGAAGGACCCTCCCGAGCTGGCTAGCAAAACAAATCACACACATCTCACGGTTGGATCAATCGCTTGTTGCATCCTGGCCACATGATCGCATGCCATGTGCCACCGTAGATTATCTCAGGCTCTCACGGTTGGATCAATCACTTGTTGCATCCTGACCACATGATCACGTGCCATGTGTCACCGTAGACCTTCAACCATATCCACACATTCACACAAATAACATATCACATCAAGGATATTCAAACAATTCGCCAAGAGGCATCAAACACTTAGCAAAACACCACGTCCAACCACAACGCACGGAAATGAAATAATATACGCCCACACGCAATACCAAGTGCAACATCAACACCAAACATATCCATAGAATTCACATAGTCATTCTCAAACCACACCATTCACAAAACACACGCGTTTTGAAAGCAAGCTTTTAACAAGGCTAAACCGAATCTTTTGAAAACTCATTTCAAACAATCAAACAACCACATAAAGACGATCACCAATTATCATATTCAAAAAACAAGAATAGTATGGACAAGGTACTTGCCTCGAATAAGAACAACGTGGAGAATCGACCGGAGTAAGTTGACACGAACCGACTACGAACACGCCGACTACACCGATCGCCAACCCGCATTCATAAACTACGAAGGACAATAACAATAATGAAATGAATTCCCTAACACGACTTAAATCCGTTGAATTCAAAGAACGAATGACGAAAGTTCAAGCGTTTTCCCCAAAACGGCCAAGAACACGATTCGTCCCGACAAAACACGAAAACAGAATTTCAAGTTGAAATATGGATATACAATCCATAGAATATGTTTAACAACATCATTTAACCATAATCGATCCATCAAAATGGATGAAAAACGAGATCGAGGACAAATCCCCCAAAAAGTCGATTCAAAGGAAATCAAGAAATATACTTCGATTCGACGAAGAACAGAGGATTAAATGATGTTAAACACAATAATACTACCAAGAGTAATCATACCCATCATGAATTAATCAATAATACGGAACAAATCGGACAAAAACGCAAAAACCCCCAAATTCACGAAATTAGGGTTCTAAGGAAGATTACCTTGATTCGCTGGATCAAAGGATGATAACGGAGGATTTATTGATGATATGAACTCAATAACTTCATGGATTTGTTGTTAAACAACATGGCTCCATGGTAAAATCACCCTCAGCCGCGGAAGAGAAGGAGAAGAATGAGAAAAATGGCCAAAAACCCGTGTGCAGGGCCATAAATAGCCGCACCTGTGTGCATGGCCCAGTGAGTGTGCGCGCACGAGCCCAAAATGACTCCCGGTGGTGGCGGTGTGCATGGCCGTCCGGCGTGTGCGCGGCACCAGTCTGATCGGTTTGGCGAAAAATGCCTGAGTGTGCCGCGGCCCTGCCGGCATGTGCCGCCCAGTGCGGCTGCTCGGCCAGAGGCTGCCGAGCACTCTCGGCCGTGACTCGGCCGAGCTGCCGAGCACTACCGGCCGTGACTCGGCGATCTGCCGGCAGGCCAGTGCCGGCCATGACGGCTGGCGGGGCGACTCGACGGCCGACGACCCCGAAACCCAAATCTGAATACGAATCGATGGTACGGTTACGACGTACTCGCAAAGACGAATCTAAGAGCTAAGAGAACACATAATTCCGACCACCCGAAGGCTCGGAATTCAACAACGGAAGTAATTACCCAAAACTGTAATATCCGCATTTTTCTTTCCCTTATATTTTCATCTTTGGTGTATTTCTCGATCGTAGTGCCCCTCGTGTACCTTTCAGTGTGTCATTCCTGTCAACTGTTGAACTGTTTTCTCATTATTGTTGTGCGGAACCGCCGTTTCGGGGTTGTCTTGGATCCATTTCGTGTTATTGGTTCCCAAATATTGATTCCTATCGTTTTTATTCCCTTTCCGGATCATTTTTATCATCTTGGGACCCAAAAGGGGTGTGGGCCGTGGCACAAGGTGTGTGCGCCGCGGCACACAAATTTCTCCAATTGTTGGTCGAGCGATCTGTACTGTGTGCCGCGGCACACCCGTCCGGTGCCGCGGCACACCCGTGTGACATCTGCGACCAAAACCCGATCAGACGGTCTTGCGGCACACCGCCAAACACAGGAGTAATTTTTGGCTCGTGCCGCGGCACACTTGCCGTATCTTTGCGGGACACAAAGCGGTCAACTGTGCAATCTCGTCCTTATTAGACGAGATCGGCCATTTTTCTCCTTCATTTCACCTGCGCGAGAGAGAGAGGTCTAAATGGGGAGAACTTCTCAGCATTCTTCATTCGGGGGTCGATTTTCATCATCTTCCTTCAGTTGTGAGGCTCGGATAATCAATCTAACGCGTGTTCTACGGATCTTAGTACTTGAATCTTCAAAGGTAATATTTCTAGAACCCTATTTTCGATTAATTTGGGGGTTTTGGGTTTTTCTTCCGATTCGTTCCGTTTTGTTGATGGATTCATGATGAATACGATTAATATTGTGTTGTGTCAAGATTTAACACCTTCCGACCGGAGATCGCCTCCGCGGCCGAGCGGTGCCGCGTGATCGCCTCGGCCGGCGGCCAGACTGCTGCGGCGGCCAAGGCGGATCTGCCGAGCGGCGACAGGCGACCGAGCCTCAACCCAGCGGACCTAAATCGGCCAAAGGAAGGTCCCGGGACAAGTCCGATGCAGGCGATCGACCTCGGATACGATCATCACTCGGCACTCGGCGGCAAACTCACAGCGATCGACTAGCGGACGATCCTCTCTCGGCATCTGCCGATCGACCCATGGTGACCGACCCCTGCAGGCATCTGCCGTCGACCCTTGGTGACCGGCCGTTGCCAACCTTGATGGGCCGATGGCCATCCCGGTCGGCAAGGCCGAGCAAGCAGGCAGACCCACGTGCGAGATCCACAAAAGGCGCCGACAAACTTGTCACCTACCTCACCTACCAGATGGCCTGCGGACTGCGAAAGGAGGCGACGGACAGACATGTGACTACGGCTGTCACCCTCTGCGACAAAGTCCGCCAAAGTAGCTAAGTGGGACCTCCTGTGACAGTGCTTAGGACGCGTCTTTGGATCCTCATTGGGCCTTGCAGTGGCCACCAGCTGTAGCTTTGGACTTTTGGCAGGCAGCCCCTTTAGGACGATCGCCCCGTTACATTAAATGCCGAAAGGCGATCGCCCACTAGGGGACAGGGCCCCTCAGCCTCTATATATACAAGGCAGCCTTCACTTGTAAAAAGGACCGAAACTCTTCTGCACGAGACCGAGACTCTGACTCTCTAAACACTTCAGCTTCCTTCGCATTTCACACAATACAGAAGCAAATTACTTACACTTGGCTAACATCCAACGCTTGGCAAAAGCTTTCTTTCGGTCTTACTTCTCCCGGCCTTTTCTCCTCGAGCAGATTATCGGCGGGACGAAGAACACCAAGCTTCGCTCAAGAGCCGGATTAACAGAGTCTTTTTATACTCATTGTATTTAGATTTCTCTCATTAATACTTGTATCCACGAATATTTGTATTAATAACATCTCGCGAGAGCATTCAAGCCCGGGCCTAACAAACCCGGCAAATCTTGTATTATTTATCTTCTCTCGGAAGTGCTCCATATCGTTGTTTGTTGTCCGTCTTCGGCAATATTAATCTTCGGATAAATATTTTGGGCAACAACAATTGGCGCTAGAAGAAGGGGATCCAACCTCGATTTTTACACCTACCGTCCGAAGAACACTCACTGTTCTCAGGCGGATATTTGAAGTGACACTCACCGCACTTCAAAAGAAATCCTTCGAAATCATGTCTTCCGCCTCGCGTCGAAGAAAGCCGTGATCGGCCAAACCCCTGTTCCGTCCCGATCCGAGCCACGGCCGATGGTGGAAGGTAGCCGCCGCGATCGAGGCGCTCGATCCGTCCACGGACGGCGGCCCAAGCCTCTCGCTCGATCGGTTCGAACCAAGGAACAGATCGAAGGGCCTGGCCGTCCTACGGAGCGACGGAGTGCTCTCGGCGCGCCTCCGGCTACCGCCCCCGGTCTCTCGCCGAGATCAGCGAAGCTCAAGGCACTCTTGGCGAGCAATCACCCGGGAGGCTCCGTCCGCGAGGAAGAGGCGCTCGCCCAGTAGGGCACCTCTGTCTTCGATCGCACAGGCGGTGACCCGGCACAGCTCAGGCGGTCGGCCCGGCTACGAGGCAGCGGAGTTTGAGTCCGTCACCGGGAGCTCGGCTGCAGACTCCCGGAAGCGGCTGGCCGTCTGGCTCCCCTCGCCAAATTGCCGAGGTCGGCGGTGAGGCCGGAGATCGATACACGATCGCTGGGCTCCTGCTCCCAAAGCCGATCGGCAAGCGACCAAGCCACGGCGATGGCTGCGATGCGGCGTCAACTCGGCGACATGAAGGCGCTCCTGGAATCAGGCGGCGCCAAGAAGGCGATCGCCGGGCCAAGCGAGCCGCTCGCGATCGACATCGAACTTCGCCCCCGTGCGGCCAGATCGCTCCCCGCTAACACCGTGTACGAGGCGATCGGACCCCAGTGCACCTGAGGAAGTTCAACATCTACATGGTAGGTGTGGGGCATCGCGCGACCGGATGCCGAATGTTCCTCCTCGGCCGGAGGACCTCGCCCACCGGTGGTACACTTCATTGCCACCTCGGTCCATTGGCTCCTTCAACGAGTGGCGCACGGCTTCACCGAGTACTTCGCCACCGTGGTCGTCGGCCGAAGGTCCCCTTCGCATGATGCAAATCAAGCGGGGAGAAGAAGAGTCCGACTCGGACTACATCGGCCGGGTAGACGTAATCATCCTCAATGGCGAGCCCATAAGCGATGAGACCGCCCTCTACGCGGTCTGGGAGGTTTTCGGGGTTTTCGCCTATGTTCGGGCATCTTACAAAGACCCGACCTCGACCTCGCGGCCTTAGGGCAAGAGCCGCGAATTTTATGGCGAGGCAAAGGTTTCTTCTTAGCTGTGAGCGCGATCGGCACCGGACGACGATCTCCCGCCCGATCGCCAATATCGACCTACGAATAAGCAATCGGCGAGCGGCGATCGCGATCTTCGCCCGATCGCCGATCATCACGCTACATCATCGGCGATCGGAGGACACGATCGCCATCTACAATCCGGCATATAACATGACGGACTAAGGCATAAGATCGCCTCCACCGCACATCATAAAGCCATGGTCACTGGCGATCGATGGAACAGGCCGCCGGCCATGCAAGGTCCCTTTCGGCCAAGATCGCCCGCCCTTCGTTTAAATACGAGGCCGGCGTAGTCCGAGCTCTCCAACATTAATCGGTGGACACGATCGCTCGCCCTCAAAGGTTCATCATCGACATGGTGAACCGGACAATGCGACGTGCCACAACCCCGTCTCAACGTACACCGTCGAGGTCGGCCATCTCCATGGTGGCCGAGGTGGAAGCGAGCTAACAAGCCGCGGGCGTGGAGTTGATTCATCCGCCGCCCGCGCAAGGACTCCTCTAGGCAGAGACCGCACGCCTTTCGTTTAAATACAAAGGCGAGGCGCGGCTAACAGAGGACCCTCATAATAAAGTGAGTCACGAGGCACTCATTGTCTTCGCGCACCAAGACACGGTCATGGGGTCGGTCCATCGATCTCGCGTGCACGATTCCTCAAACAAAGCGAAACCACCAAGTTTTCCATGGGGATCGGCCAATGTTGTTTTTGCAGTACAAGACCGAAAGATAGCTAAGCCGATCGACTATGTTAGCCCAAGTCCGAGTCCTAAGTCGGCTCGGATCGCCGTCCTCATCCAGACGCGATCGCGGCCAAGAACCACCTCGCCCCATGTCTTCAACATAGGAGCAAGGCAGAGCGGTGTTGTGTCAAGATTTAACACCTTAGGCCGTGATCGCCTCAGGCCGAGCGGCCAGGCTTCTTGCCGGCGGCAGCGGATCTGCGGCCGGCGGCGACCGGGCGGCCGAGCCTCAACCCGGCGGACCAGCTAAATCGGCCAAAGGAAGGTCCCAGACAAGTCCGTGCAGGCGATCGACCTCGAATACGATCATCACTCGGCACTTTCGGCGGCCAAACTCTGGCGATCGACTAGCGGGCGATCCTCTCTCGGCATCTGCCGTCGACCCTTGGTGACCGACCCCTGCAGGCATCTGCCGTCGACCCTTGGTGACCGACCGTTGCCAACCTTGATGGCGGCCGATGGCCATCGGTCGGCAAGGCCGAGCAAGCGAGGCAGCACCACGTGCGAGATCCACAAAGGCGCCGACAAACTTGTCACCTACCTCACCTACCGGCATGGCCCGGACTGCGAAAGGAGGCGACGGACGGGACATGTGACTACTGTCACCTCGACAAAGTCCGCCGAAAGTAGCTAAGTGGGACCTCTGTGTGATGCTTCGGACGCGTCTTTGGATCCTCATTGACCGCAGGTGGCCACAGTGTAACTTTGGACTTTTGGCGGGCGGCCACGTGCCCTTTAGGACGATCGCCCCGTTACATTAAATGCCGAAAGGCGATCGCCCACTAGGGGACAGGGCCCCTCAGCCTCTATATATACAAGGCAGCCTTCACTTGTAAAAAGGACCGAAACTCTTCTGCACGAGACCGAGACTCTGACTCTCTAAACACTTCAGCTTCCTTCGCATTTCACACAATACAGAAGCAAATTACTTACACTTGGCTAACATCCAACGCTTGGCAACAGCTTTCTTTCGGTCTTACTTCTCCCGGCCTTTTCTCCTCGAGCAGATTATCGGCGGGACGAAGAACACCAAGCTTCGCTCAAGAGCCGGATTAACAGAGTCTTTTTATACTCATTGTATTTAGATTTCTCTCATTAATACTTGTATCCACGAATATTTGTATTAATAACATCTCGCGAGAGCATTCAAGCCCGGGCCTAACAAACCCGGCAAATCTTGTATTATTTATCTTCTCTCGGAAGTGCTCCCGCAACTGTTGTTTGTTGTCCGTCTTCCAGCAATATTAATCTTCGGATAAATATTTTGGGCAACAACATATTGTTAGTATCTTTAGCTTTCCTACGGATTCATGGATATTTTGCGGATTTTTACGGAATCAAGAGGGTTTGGTTGTGGTCCGCCCTCATTGTTATTTTTGGTACGAATATACATGAATCGTAGGCGGGTTTCCGGGTGTATTCCATTTCCGTAATCGTCTAGAGTTGGTTGTGATTGTGTTATTCGAATCGTTAGGTTCATTTCCGCCGGTTCCTTGCGGTCGTGTTCAACTCTTCCTTTCCGTTCGTATCACCGTCTATTAACCGAGGCAAGTACCCTTATGAACTTACAATCTTGACATAGTAGTTTTGTATGAGGAATTGTGTGTGTGTGTATACTCACTACGGGTTAGATCCGACGGGGTCTCGGTAGGGCTCCACGAAGCTGTGGAACCGCGAGTTGCTTTTAACCACTACGGGTTAGATCCGACGGGGTCTCGGTAGGGATCCACGAAGCTGTGGGTCCATGATTGGTGTGGTGCATTTTACAAATGTGGTTTTGATTATTGGCATTTCCGGAACTGAGTGATTTGGAACTATGTTTTCTTGAATTGCATGCATTACTATATGTGTAAGATGTAAGTCGTTCATTTGGTTACTTGTACTAGCGTAATTGCTAACCCCTTTGGGGACCCGTTTTGGGGAAATTCGTTTTATGAATTTCAGGTCAGGTTCATCGAGGCAGTGGGTCTTTGGACCAGTATGCGGATGATGGCCGTGCGTGATGATTGTGCACGAGTGGTGTCTTGTTGCTTTCTATCTTTTACCTTTGTGGTCTTTAAACTAATAGAAGTACTCGAGTACTTAAGAACTTTTACTTAGGAATTTGTATTGTTGTTTATTATGTTGTGATGGATTATGGTGTCATGTTTGACCGGTTAAACCGGGTGAATTATTTTGTTGGGCGTCTTTATGACGAGGTATTTTTCTGTTGTTTCTGTGAGTCGATGAGTATGATGCTTGTTCAGCCTGGTGGGTCCCATGTAGGGATTCACGGCGCTGTAATATACCTCGGATATCCTAGGGGTGTTACAGAAAATGGTATCAGAGCACTAGGTTTATGGATACCTAGGCTTGTCGGTTTATTGGGTCTTGTTGTATTTTGGTTTGCACATCATCATCACGCTGCCATGATTCCGGTACTACCAGTGCCCGTAAGTTTTCTTTCCCTCTGTTCTTTATACTCTTGTATCGTACCTCTAGTTCTCGATTTGCGATCGTCCTTTTCTTGTACTTACCATCGTATGGCTTTTGCTACTTATTTAACTCCAGTATGGATGCTGGAAGAGGTCGTGGTCGTGGTCGCGGTCGTGGTCGTGGACGCGGCCGGGGACGTGGGGCAGCCGGTGGGGCGGCCACGTCACAGTCTTCGGGAGCCGGCAGTACCGGTGACCGTCACAGTCATGCTTCCTCTCAGGAGCGCGCCGACCTTGGTATTGCGGCTGTTATGCAGCAAATGGTGAACCAAATGGCGGCAATAGCTCAGGCGGTTCAGAACCCGGATCCGGCCCATGCTAATCAGGGCGGAGCGGATCGTTGGCTTCAGGATGTCATCAAGATGCATCCTCCTCAGTTTTCGGGAGCTTCAGACCCAATCGGCTGGGAAGGGTGGATCAAGGAGATATCTAAAGTCTTCACTGCTACCAATTGTCCCGAGGACCGTAAAGTCCCTATTGCTCAATACTTTCTCACAGGGGACGCTACGGACTGGTGGGAGGCCGTTGGGCCCAAAGATCATCTTTGCTTCGTGAGTTTCAAGAATTGATGGAGCCGAATATTGCCGTGGCCGTCGACAGACTCGGGTACATGCTTTTATGATGCTCAACCACGGGATATCCCGTATCTCAAGCTATTGCTGATTTTAACAAGGAGTTGGGTTATGTGAAGACCCGAGTTGTCGAGAGAGCGACAAAATTTTCCATTTTTCCGTAAGGATGAAATTGTCTATTCGGGACTACATGTCGGGGCTCGTCTGTACTACCTTGAAGGATTACGAGTAGGGCCCTTGCTTACGATATGTCAGCGGCGAGTGAGGCGGCCGCGAGTAAGCAGTCCAGGAATTTTCGGGCCACAAAGGTGGGGGTCGGCGAAATTCCAAGTATGCTAACTTTTCATTTGGTGGTGGCCCGGCTCGATCTCAGGTTTCCCGTAGGGCTGCGGTGCCCCTTCTCGAGAGGTGAAATGCTTTAAGCGTGGCGAGCAGGCCACATCGATCGTATTTGTCCGAACCCTTTCTTTGGCGATGTAATCAGTGTGGCCGGTCGGGTCACAAGGCCGCTTTATGTCTTGAGAGGGAGAAAATCCTTGGTGCCCGGGCTTCCATTCCAGCGCCTAGGGAACCAAGTGTGAATCGGGGATCGTTTGCTCCCAATCTCCGCCGAGTGCTAGTCGGGAGAGGTCGGGTCAGCCCTCCAAGGGGAGCTTCGGCGTCGGCTCGGCCCACTGCGTGTCTATGAGATGCGGAGAGCCGATGATCCGGCGGCTCACGTAGCGGCAGTACCGTTCATATTCTTTCTCATCCTGTCGGTGTGCTTTTCGATTACGTGCTACTCATTAGTTCATAACTCTTGATTGTGTGCGCATTTTTAGTCTCGTCCATTTGACGAATAGTGATACCTTCATAGTTAAGCTTAATAGAGGTGATAGGATCGTTGGTGATCAGGAGGTTCGAGACTGTTCTGTGTTTATTTGTGAGAGGGCTTGGCCCTCTAATCTTATTGTTGTGGGTATTGAGGGTGAGGACTTAATTCTCGGGGATGATTGGCTCGATCGGCATGGTGCAATCATGAACTACCGCACGAGAATCATCACCATGTTAGCCGATGATAGCACCGAGCACTCTTTCGCCGGGCGAAAGAGGAACAGTCGTTATTAACGCCTTGAAGGCGATGAGACTCCTGCGAAAGGGGTGTACCGGCTATTGGTGCTACGCCTTGAAGGCGGAGAGTGGTGGAGTCGAGCTTTCGTCGATTCCAATCGTTAATGAGTTTCCTGATGTTTTTCCTAACGAGTTACCGGGATTGCCAACAGATCGCGAGGTCGAGTTCGCTATAGAGTTAGAGCCGGGTGCGGCTCCTATTTCAAAGGCGCCCTATCGCATGGCACCTTCAGAGATGTCCGAGTTGAAGAAGCAGTTGAGTGAGCTTCTGGAGTCGGGGTATATTCGACCGAGCGCCTCGCCTTGGGGCGCACCGGTCCTGTTTGTGCGGAAGAAGGATGGTTCACTACGTTTGTGTATCGACTATCGCGAACTAAACAAGGTGACCATCAAAAACAAGTATCCTTTGCCGAGAATCGACGACTTATTCGACCAGTTGCAGGGAGCTGCGGTATTCTCGAAGATTGATTTGAAATCGGGGTACTATCAGCTTCGGGTGAGAGAGTCCGATGTGCCGAAGACAGCTTTTCGGACGAGATACGGACATTATGAGTTTGTAGTTATGCCTTTCGGGTTAACTAATGCGCCGGCGGTGTTCATGCAGTTGATGAACAAAGTCTTTATCGAGTATTTGGATAAGTGTGTCGTCGTCTTCATTGACGATATTCTTATTTATTCGAGGAACGAGGAAGAGCATGCCCATCATTTGCGGATAGTGTTAGACATTTTGAGGGCCGAGCAACTCTATGCGAAGTTCTCGAAATGTGAGTTCTGGTGACGGAAGTGATGTTTTGGGTCACGTGATTTCGGTAGGGGTTCGTGTAGATCCGCGAGAAGATCGAGGCGGTGTTGGATTGGGCACCGCCCAAAACGTGAGAGAGCTCAAGTTTCTTGGGTTTGGTGGCTACTCCGTAGGTTCGTCGAGGTTTCTCGGCGGCTCGACCACTTACACGATTGCTCAGAAGTTAAATGCGGAATGACGAGAGGCGATTCGATTTTGAGGAGGTGAAGAAGCGTTTGACTTGACTCGGTTTTGGCGTTGCCGTGTGGCAACGAGGATTCGCCGTTTATAGCGATGCTTGGTCGTGGTCTTGGGTGCGTATTAATGCGGACGGCAAGACCATTGCCTTTCTTGTCGAGACAGTTGAGGCCGTATGAGCTTAACTACCCTACCCATGATTTGGAGTTAGCGGCGGTCGTATTCGCGCTCAAGATTTGGCGTCACTATCTTTTCGGCTCTGCATGTCGATTTTTACCGATCATAAAAGTCGAAATACATATTTACTCAAGGGAGTTGAATATGAGGCAGAGGAGGTGGTTAGAATCGATTAAGGATTATGACCTCGAAATCCTTTATCATCCGGCAAGGCGACGTCGTGGCCGGCCAGCGTTGGTCGGAAACCGATTGCATTGCGATCGCTTGAGATCCTTACGTCTCGATCCGAGCTTGGCGAGCTTTAATCGAGTTAGATGTTGAGGTTCTATTGCAGGAAGCGTCGGGCAATTTCGTGCTTTGGAAATTTAAATGCGTCTTTGATCGATGAGATTAAGCTGAAGCAGTCAGAGGACCCGATGATTACTCAAATCCGAGAGAACGTTCTTAAAGGAAAGTCTCCTGGATTTGTGATTCACGAAGATGGCGTTTTGAGGTTTCGGGGTCGGCTTTGTCTGCCGAACGACTCAGAGTTGAGACAGAGTATTTTGCAGGAGGCCCATGCTACACCTTACTCCGTTCATCCTGGTTCGAGTAAGATGTACAAGGACTTGAGAAGGAACTTCTGGTGGAATGACATGAAGGAGGAGGTCGCGCAGTTTGTAGCAAGGTGTTTGACTTGCCAGCAAGTCAAAATCGAGCATCAGCGACCGGCTGGGCTTTTGCAGTCACTTCCCGTTCCGGAATGGAAATGGGAAGATATATCGATGGATTTCATTACGAGTCTGCCGAGATCGAGGTCGGGCATGAATATGGTATGGGTGATTGTCGATCGTCTGACCAAGTCGGCAATCATTGTCCTTGTTGCTTCTTTCAACGTCCTATTCTTTCGCTCGGCAACACCATTTTGTTGAGGTGTACGGGCAGCTGAGTATTCGTGCTGTATTCCATTCTCCGAACAGTATTGCTCTATAAAGCGGTTAGTAAATTCAGTACCTCTGTCGGAACGAATGCACACGATACTCGACGCTTTTTCATTTTGCAACTTCCTCAGGAGCTCGGGCAGCCTTGATGTTGTTTCCTTCTTCTTGCTAAGAAAGATCGTCCAAGCATACCTGGAATAATCATCAACAACAACCACGCAATATTTCTTACCTCCCAAACTTCTTTGGGTCTGGGACCGTAGAGATCCATGTGTAGCATTTCCAACACTCTTTGGGTTGAAAGGTAGGATTTGCTTTTCGTGGTTGACTTGACTTGCTTGCCTTTACGGCATGGTCATGACATTGTCCTTCTTGAATGACACATCTGGCAAACCTCTAACCATACCCTGTCTTGAAAGCTTGTTGATAGTCTTGAAGTTGATGTGAGACATCCTCTTGTGCCATAACCAGCTAAGATCTGCAGTGCCTTTGGCAACAAAACATGGAATTGAGGAGCTCATAGGCTTCCAGTCAGCAATGTACATATTACCTGATCTGCTTCCTGTAAGCACAACTTCCTTGGTTTGGGTGTTCTTGACTCTACAACGATCTATATAGAACTTCACCGAGAAGCTGTTTATCACGGGCTGGCTAATACTAAGTAGATTATACCGTAAGCCTTCAACATATGCAACATCGGTGACCTTGAATTTCTGACAAGTAGGTTTCCTTTCCCTCTTGTTCTTCCTTTAGACTTATCACCGAAGCGAACTTTTGGACCGCGACCTTCTACAAAATCGAGATAGCTTGCTCCTATCTCCGGTCATGTGTGAGAGCATCCACTATCGAAGTACCGGTATCCTCCTCTAGAATGTCCTGTAACAAAGAAATTAGGTAGATTTAGGTCCCCTTTGATTTTGGGTCCATATATGTTAGTTCCTTTAGGTACCCAAACTTTCTGACAATTTGTTTCTTGTAGGATGTACTCGGTCTGATTGCGATATCTACGGGGCATATCCGTAGTTGTTATAATCATGATAATTACTATGCATGTAAAATTCGGGGTTATTATTATTATTATTCGATCGAGTGCCGTCTAGGAGGTGGAGCCATTTTCTAGGCCTAACGACTTGTCTTCCGGGTCTCAGTTGGATTCCCAATCTTTGTTGTTGATACTTGAAGCATCTCTTTGTCTTGAGGGATAACGGGGCTCTGTATCCAATACCTAGGCGCCTTTATCGAGAATGCTGCTGTGCGGGCCTTTGGTGGTTGAATCGCCTTCTTCTGAATAGTATCGGCTTTGATGATATGCTTGTGGAGCATGTTGTAGATTACGCCTTACAGTGGTATTGGTTCCACTGTCTCGAATAGTAGAGTTGTGGGGCGGAATTGCGGCCTTCGGTTTTCTCGATACTGACGAGTTCCTTTATGGGACTAGGAGTATCTTAGGTCTGGAATGTGTTCCACACTCTTGACGAACACAAGACTAGTTTTTCCTTTGTTCGACCATGAGCCGTATCCTAAGCCACTTTTATCATGAGCATGTTGCCCGGTGCTTAGAATTTCTTCCATTCTTTTGGACGATTTTTCAAAAGACTTCAGAATGGTCTCAAGTTCAGTTTCTCGCTTCTCGAGAGTTGTGATTTTGGTTTGTAGTAGAACCAAATCATTTGCCTTGCTCTCATTGTGGGTTTTAACCTCATTTAGTTCATGAGCAAGTTGATGATTGCTCTCCATGAGTTTTTCAAAATCGACTTTGCTGGTTTCACAATCAAGAGACATATTTTCATAATTTATTTTCAAAGAAGTCATTTTCATCTTTCAGCTCTAGATTTGTTAATTGAAGTTGTATATTCTCAGTTTTTAGAGTCTCATGGGCCTTTTGAATGTTTTTAAACTCATTCATCATATTTTCGAAAGTATGAGATGCATTAGATGGAATAGCTGAGGTTGAACTTACCTCATCGTCATTGTCTTCACCTTACGGAACATCTTTGGCCATAAAGCACATGTATGCTTTATCATCGAACTCATCGTCGGATGAATCACTTTCGATGACCACGAAGACATTCTCGATTTGGATGGTGTGGGGAGGCTTCGATTCTCAATCGGGGCCTTGAGCTTGTCTTTCCAAGCACGTCTTCTTTCATCTCTCTCTTGTTGCTCGGCCTCGTGCAATCTTTGGACTTTGGGATGAGGACATTTGTTTGCATAATGGCACAGTTTCCTGCAGATTATAGCACGAGTTAGCATCACCGGATGATGTTTGGTACTTACCTTGTTGTGAGTTTGGGCTGTAGGAGTCTTTCAGTGTTTAATGAACTTTTTGAATTTATGCATTAGAAGCGCCATTTCATCTTGGGACGGGATGTCGTCGTCCTTTATCGGCATTCTTGTGGCCGGGCTTCGGCGAGCTAGGCATCTTTGTGTCGACGGTTCGATACTGTGGCGAGAGTCATGACCTTTGAAGGAGATTCTTGACTTTCTCTCTTCACAATGTCATACCCAAAAGCTTTAAGGTCGGAGAAGAGATCAAAAGTGGATATTTCATTAAGATTACGGGATACACGCATAGCCGTGGTCTTAATGTCCCATCAGTGGGAGAGATCTGAAAATTTTTAAGTTCTTCTCCTTTTGGGTGTAAATCTTGCCCAACGCTTCAAGTTCACCAACAATACCGGTAAATCGAGGCCATGTTCCTCAAGTGTTTTAGTTGGTTTCATTTCAAAAGATTCAAATTCTTTGAGTAAGTTTTGAAATCTTGTTTTCTTTTGAGAGCTCGGTTCCCTCACAAATTAACTTGAGTTTATCAGAGATTTCTTTGGGTTGTTTTGCAGCTCTTTACCTTTGAGAACGTGCCTTTGTCAAGAGTGACAAATAACGCGTTCTTAGCCACGTTGTCGAGATTGGCTCGCTTCCTTTCATCTGTTGTCCATTGCTCGCGTTCTTTCTCGAGCATTTCAGCATGGGCTTGGCCCTCAATCCTTGCGGCTGGATTGACCTTCATGATCTTGATCGGACCATCCTGTATAACAAAAATCATCTCTTCGTGCATTGCTGCAAGATGAGCTTCCATTCTAATTCTCTAGTCGTCAAATTTGTTAATAGAGAACATAGGGACTTTGTTAATCATAGAAGTATCCATACTGATAATATAGGAATGAAAGAGACTGTTTTGAAAATAAGTGATTTGAATCTGATTCGGTTAAAAAGAAATACGACTGATTCTTTTTAGAATCAACCGCTCCGATACCACTTGTTGGCCACTTAAGTATACTGGATACAGTTTGGAAAATAGTTTAAACAACAAACTGTATGGAATCTAAATCTGAGTGCGTAGCGGAAGTCTTGGATACAGTAGGTTGTTATGGATACAGCAACTAAGTGTATGGTGTATACTTAATATATCACAGTAATTTAAAACAGTAAAAGCAGAAGGTAAATAACACAGTAATTAAAGTGGTTCGAGGTAAACCCCTCTACGTCCACTGGTCCTCCACACAGAGTAAAGTTTATTATAATTCTGCGTACACAACTACGTAATTATAAACAAACCTATCCTTGTATCGTTCACAGATTGATACAAAGAATGTCACTTTCAACCGTTCACAGTTGGTTAAAGCTTTTTCTTGACTAGCTTCTTCACACACGGTTCAAAGCTTCGTCCTTATTCGTCCCACACAGTCGAATAACTTGTTGAGTTCACACGAGCTCGGTTTTTACACGAGGTAGAAGGTAGGTGACCAGTAAGAACAACGGACTTTGAATATGAAGTTCTTGAGTGATGATGGTCGTTCTTGGTGTTGAGCCTTTGTATATCTCTTTCGTTCTTAATTGCAGTATGCTTTGGAGATATGTTTGCTCAGATGATAACTTTGATAGCTTTGAGAGTTAGGTTACTTGGGTTACTGATCTTCAATGTCTTCATAGGATATATATAGTCTCTGAAGAAAGTATCCGTTGAGATGTATCCGTTTGAATAAGATTTCCTTCAACGGGAATATGACATGATCCGGATTTCGCGGGATTAAGAAGATCGAAGGCGCGATTTAAATACTTTATCCTTGAGTATTTAAATACTTCTTTGTTCAACGGGACTTGACTTGTGTTCCTTCTTGTCCTTTTGTGAACTGTATGGAAGATAACTGTATTTAGAGCATCGAGACAGTTTCCATACTTGGTCTTTTACAAGTCTTCTTGCTGTACTGACGAGCTTCACTTATGCTGATTCGAGGTAGGTCTTCGATACAGGATAAAGCCTTAAAGCCTCGATACAGTTTCCTTTACTGTATTTGGCATATATGTCAAAACTTTCTTTATGACATTCGATACAGGGATTCGAGTATCCCGGCTGTTTCGATACAGGGTCTTTGTTTTCCCAACAACCTACATTAATGTCAATATATGACAGTAAACTGTATACACAATTCTCATTAAATATAATAGAATAAATACTTTTTGAAATGTGTACATGTCATAAATATTTTCTATGATATTGGTATTTTTTTAATAAATTATGTACTACACAGTTTGTAAATATCATTACAAAATAGAAAAAAGACAAGTTCATCTAATATAAAAGAATATATAGCTGAATATACTAAATATTTATTTACAATTTTTTCGAATAATACAACATTTATACTATTGACATATATTTCCGGAACATGAAAATATTGTAAAAATCTGAAACTATTCATCCAATAAATATTTAGAAAATTTTGAAAAACATTTTAAAATATTTAAAAATTATTCAATGAATAAAAAATAAAACTTTTAAATAAACGGACGAATACACTAAAATATCTAAATATTTTGAAAAAAAGAGTAAAATGTAAAACTTTTATTTTTCATATACGAGATAGATCTTAGATATTCGTTTGAATAAATATAACAATTGGTTATCTATAAGAAAAAAAATTAATTTTGGTGTGACAACAATTATCTTGGTACTTAGTGACCGATTGTTTTGCACATACAAATAATATTGTTAATTTTTAAAATGAATATGAATAAAAGTATTATAATCACGTTTGAGTATCCATACTCATCAACCTACCCATTTTCATTTTTACACATATTATATATACTAAATATTATTTAATAATTTTTTTGGTGATTATATATTTTATTTTATTGTTTTGTATATAGTATGTAGTTTTCAGTTGATACAACAATACATGTTCTTACGAAATAATATGATATTTGTTTACTTATTCTATAACTTAACATATATAAAATAAATATAATAGATTATATTTATAAATATCTTGTATATTACACAGAATTTATACTAGTTTGTTGTGAAAAACATCACTCGGCCCATTTAGCATCCTATTTGACCCATTAACCATATTGGTAACTCAAATCAACAAATTTACTAATTTGATATAATACATAAAGTAGATACAACTAAATTAAAATAATTAACATTTAAAAACTCAAACGAACAAGAAAAATTAATGAAGTACAAATGAATTTGAAGCCAAGATTAATACTCCCTCCGTCTCATAATAGTTATGTGCACGAATTTTAATAAAAGTTATGTAGTTGTGAATTTGAGTGGAGAAGAGATCCAACTTTTTGTTATACATGTATGTTAATTATCATTATTGATTAATTAAAGGATAAATGACGTGGATCATCCTTGATATTGTTGTAAATAAGTTGAAAAGATGGAGTAAAATTATAAGAGATATTTTCTAAAAATAGAAATGGTATATTCTTGTGGGACGGACGAAAATGACAAATTGACCACACTCTTGTGGGATGGAAAGAGTATATAATTTCTATTTATATTTACCCCATTTCAATAAAGGTAACTACAGTAAATTATTAGATTGTGCCGCTTAGTTCTTGATGCAACATAAGCAAGGTTTGTATAAAATGAATAGACCATAGTGATTATGGTATTGATAAGTTCATAATGCATTATGAACGTGGGTCTCCAAAACTGTCGAGAAAATATTTAACACACTATGTATTGATTTTTCGAATGTTAATATTAAATATGATTAGTCATTCAGACCCGTGCGTTGCACACGGGCTCTATCTAATTGGTCATAGTGTAATGTGTGGTATTTATTTTCGTCATTAGGTTTGTAAGTTGTGATGGTATCACAACTTTTGTAAGCATCGCATGAGTTTAAGATGAATGAGTTTAATTAGTTGTTTGGTGACTTTTATATTTAGATCGAGTCATTCAAACCCGTGCGATGCACAGGGGCTTAATCTAAATGTTTATAGTATATTGTTCAACACTAATTTTCGTCATTACATGGGCTGTATATAAGTGTTCATAGCGTAATCTTTGGCACTTATTTTCGTCATTATATATCTTAGTTGTGATGATATCACACCTTTTCTAAGCATGACACACATTTAAAATAGTTTATTGACATTAAAAGAGTATATGTGAAGAGACTTTTTTCAAGATGCTACATTTAAAAGAGTCTATTCACATGTAACTTTTTAATATGTATAAGTTACATACTAAATGTCAAAGGGAGGTTAAACGCATACCGTTCTTCAAAATAAATGTAACCCTTATATAAAATCGTAACAAAGTGGATATTCGCTATATTTTGAGATCTAGCTTGTGACAATTAATTATCCTTTTGGTTTATCATATCAAATAGGGCTGGGCAAAAAAACCGCCCCGCACGTCCCGTCCCGCCCCGCACCGCAAAAATGGCGAGGGAGTGCGGTTTGATATATCAAAATTTCCCGCCCCGCATCAAACCCGCACCGCCAAAAAAAATATAAAACGAGTGCGGTTTTATTATTATTTCATCCGTCCCGCCCCGCCCCGCTTCGTCCCGCCCCGCCCCGCATATAACAAGATAAAAAACAAAAAAAATAGTCAAAATTCTATTTCACTCCGCCCCGCCCCGCCCCGCTCCCTTCTTGCCCCGCGAAAAGTGTGGCGCGGTGCGGTTTTAAGTTGTAAAAATGCCCCGCCCCGCATAAAACCGCACCGCACAAAAAATACGGGGCGGGTGCGGTTACACTCTCGCCCCGCCCCAAACCGCCCCGCCCCCAACCCTAATATCAAATACGGTAGTTCCACATTACTACGCTTAATTAATCGAACTTTATTTTATGCACAAAAACCATTTAAGTTTCAATATTTTTTATTGTTGTGAAAATCGGTCCAATATTGTTAGTATATTTAATTTGTACCAGGTTGTATATATAAATATATTTGAAGACATCAATCTCAACATATAATTTTTCTACTCTTAATAACTAATATAACAATTTCATTTTGCCAAATTTGTTTGTCATTCTACAAATGAAACTAAAATTATATTAAGATAATCAATTAATCTCCATAGTGATATTACTTATTGAGTAAGATTTAAATTTAATTTATAATAGATTATATAAATGGTATATCTATATTGTTTAAACTACATAAATCGTCAAAATGATATTATTTATTATGTAAGATTTAAACTACAGTAAAATTATATAAATGATAAATTCTCAAAATAACATAATCGCTTAATTGCCGATACTAATTGTGGATATGATTACTCGAATCATTAATACGGATTTGTTTTATCTATAGTCTATTGCTTTGCACCATTTATGGATAAAGATGATAGTGAGAAGATATTTTTATTATATACTACCATTTTCAATATGTAACATCGACATAACTTACACAATCATATCAAGTATCAAAGTCACGCAATATTTCAAGACGTTTAATTAAGAAAGTGACATTAACACACATGAAGACAAAAACTACATTAAGAGCAAAAATATGAAAATGCACCAACAAAGTGTAGTAATAATTATTGACTAAAAATTGAACTCGTCACATTATTTTCAATAAACTTACTTGCTAACGAATCAATAGTATTAGCCCATTTATCGGTATTATATGAAGCAAAATATTGCATGTTTAATTTGTAACATATATTAATATGAATGCTAAGTATTCATCCCACCGATGGCCATGGCGTCGTTCTTGTTTTTGTTGTTGTTCTTGTTGTTGTCTTTGTCGTTGTTGTTCATTGGCCTTTTTCATGTTTTGTTCTTGATACAATTTTTGTGACTTCTCGATATCTTTCTTTAATGCTTCTTGACTACCGCAAAAAACAATTAGATATAGTTGATCGTTAGTAACTTAAATACGCTTAATCAATATATTGCATTTTCGATCAAAATAAAAATGTTCGTGCATGTACCACATAATTGATAAGACAACGATGTGTAGGATCTCTTAAACCATTAGAAGATGATATTACTACCAAACCTCCTAAGCACCATCTTTATGTCCTACGTTATTCTGTACACACAAAACACACGTGAAATTTACATAAAACAATATAAATCAATATGCTAAATAAGCTAGACGATATGATGCTCACTTTACCACCATAATAAGTTGTAGCGTGTGCGCGCGGTGTGGAGGAATTTGTTTTTGTTGTGTGTGATTTTTGACACATTATATAGTTGATAAAATATTTGTAACTCATGGGCGGGAAGGTAAAAGAATAACACTAATTGGTGTGTTTAATTTATGCATTAAAGACCAAACACTTCATCTCCACATTTCACTTTATGTGAATATTCATTGTACACTTAACGAAAGTTCTTGGCGTGCGCGGAAATTAATGTGGAATAACAAATATGATACAATCAATTCATCAATTATTAATCATGACCACTTACATTTATAAGGCTTCTTAAGCTTTATATATATAAGATATTTTCATATATAATAATGTATAAAAATAATCACGTGAGGAAAATAGATCAAGATACTTATTACTCTTATGTTCCGTAAAACTTTGCCTGTTTCGACACTAATTTGAAAAAAAATAATACAAAATATACAAAATGTCCAGTCCCATTATGTAAAAAATAAAATGAATTCTCGAACCACTCGAATGTTTCATATTATTTTGTTTTTTCACATTGCGACTACTTATATATTTTATATGATTTTTCTAAATTTGACAGACAAATTCCTACTATATACTATAAAGAGGAGGAATAGGGTTGCGTGCCATAATATAAAATTGGGGAAAAAAAAAAACGGCTTCAACGCAGCGGGCAACAATTAAAAAAAAAAAATGCAACGCAGCGGGCGCCCTATAGGAGAAGAAATAGGGTTTCGTGCCCCATAAAATAATATTTTCCAATTATTATATTTAACACACATTATTAAAAAATTCAAACTTTACTGTAGCAACGATAAAGAAATTGTAACTCAGTATAGCATAGGAATAAAGAATAAAAAATTACAAAACACACCCTCAACTTTTTAATATTTACGACTTTTTTAGATAACAAACTTTATTTACCAAATATTTAACAGATACCTGCCGGTTTCGTTAATAAAAAAATACTACCAAAAAGGCCTCTCGATAACGAACAATACAAGCCCAATATTGATATATTTTTGACGTACGTACTATTTTATAAAAAATGTTGAAGTTTCTAAATAAAAGAACTTTCAAAATACACCCTTAACCTATCAAATAACTTTAAAATTATTCTAAATTTTAAAACTATAACGGTCAAAATTAGCCCCGCCGCAACACATTGGTGCCCGACACAATATTTATTCCAAAAAGGACGTCGTACGACAACTACAAATATAGTTTGACACAACATTTATTTCAAACAAATACAACACGTGTCGGCCAAAAAATACCACGATCTTACAACGAGAAGCCCCGCCCAAACATTATTCGTAAAGAATTATCGTAAAAATTCCTCGAAAATTCCCACTGCAACGCAGCGGGCGCCTTCCCACTTGTTTAGTACTATGTATATGGAGTGAGTGAGAGCAATAATAATATTAAATATATTAATTAATATTAATACTTTTTTAGAGGACATTAATAATAATACTTATAAGAGTATGAGTTAACTACATTTTTAGTCCATGTGGTTTGTCGGGTATTTTACTTTCAATCCAATTTTTTAAATTTTTTTGGGTTTGGTCCAAAAGTGAAACACCCGTTTCAGCTTTGGTCCATTTTGGTGTTGATTGTTAGTTTGACCGGTTAAACAACATAAAATGACTAAAATACTCTCCTTTCATTCTTTTTTTTTATTATTATCATTATTATTATTATTATTATTATTATTATTATTATTATTATTATTATTAAAGTTAAGTATTTTTATTTAAAAATCATAAATAAAAACTTGAAAAACTTTGGATCTTAATTTAAATTGTATTAATAAAAATGAAAACTAGAATATTATTTTCCATAAAATAAATAAAAATCTGAATTATTTTATTTTATTTATTAAAAAATTGCTAGTAATTTTTTTTATTTTTTTTACTTTTCATAAAAAAACATTGTTTTATTTTTTAAAAAAATCTAAAAATCTTAAAAGACAGATTAAAGATTGATTACTTGAATTCAACTTCACCGGAGAAGATAACCGATCAGATTTTTTTATTTATTTTATGGAAAATAATATTTCAGTTGTTATTTTTTTTGAATTCTAAATATAAACTCAATTTTTTGAATTTCTGTTAATTTTTATCCGTTAAGTACTAACAAAGTGCTTAGTTGGCAGTTAAAGGACACGTGGCATATGTTTATTGGCTGATCAATATATGACGTAAAATAATAAAAAAATATAAAAGTTTAAAAAAATAAAAAATCTAAAAAATCTGAAACAGTTAAGAAAAAAACCAGAATTTCATTTTTTTATTTAAAAAATCTGGAAAATTAGAAAAAATAACTTAAGGTATATTTTTAAATTCTGGAATATAATTAATATTAAAAAGTCGGAAATAAAAAAATTATAAATTCTGGATATTATTTATAAATTATTTTAATAAAAATAAAAACTAGAATATTATTTTCTAAAAATCTGAATTATTTTATTTTATTTATTAATGAAACGCCGAGAATACCCTCCTAACTAACGGTCAAACCTAGTCAAACTAACGGTGTTAGTAAAAACGGACTGAAACTGAAACGGGTATTTCACTTTTGGACCAAATCCGAAACTTTTTAAAAAATTGGACTGAAAGTGAAATACCCGACAAACGACAAGGACTAGAAATATAGTTAACTCTCAGAGTATATAGAATGGGTCAGGGTAGTGGGCCAGACCCAATTAGCTTCCAGACCCAATTAGCTTGATAAATGCTCGCAGTGGTACACTACGCCTCACTAGTTGTACCTTTCTGAACCACAAATCTTAATCGGCCGAAGACCACTGGAAAAGGAAAAATCGGGCGCGTCAAAGTCAACGAAAATGTGTAGTAGAGAAAGTTTCTCGATTACCATTGCGATGGCATGCACGTGCCTCCTCTCCGGTGCTATCAGTGGTGCATTTGCAGCAGTTCCGGAATTGGGATCCGCGCGTGTAGTCTTTCAGGTGTACTCGTGTGTTTCCTCTCTCTCTCTGTGTGTGTGTGTGTGTGTGTGTGATCAGTACTTGGTGATAAGCATTTACCTTGTTTTCGTATATAGAAACTTATTTTGTTCATAATTGTTTATGTTACTGCAATTGGCATGTGAAAATAGTGTTTCGGGTTGAAAGATTTATGCTTTTCTTTCATAAACTTGTAAGTAAATTTATTTAGTTAGAGTATTTTGAATAAGTATGTTGTTGATCTGGTAAAAATGCAATAATTTATAATACTCTTACTTGTACTTGGATCGAATTTTCATGCCTGCTAGTTGTTTGATTTTGTGTTTCAATGAGACTGTTGAGATGTCATATATCCGCTAAATCTTTCATTATATGCAAAGGTGAAATCTGAATGCTGTGCGAATTTGAGTGAGAAACTTCAATGTATAATGTGTTTCTTTTAGTGGAAGTGTTAGAAGTGTTAGTTATTAACAAATTTAGAGAAGAACAGAGGTGGAGAAGAAGGAGAAGGACGGAGAGAATTTGGGAAAAACCATTTTCATATTGAAGGAAATCAATTATACAATGGCTAGGAAATAGTATTTGTACTATCTAAGCTATGACTCAACAACCAAGAAAACAACCAATGAGAAAGCTCCACATGAGCAAACTAATACACATAAGCAACCAGCTGCCAACTAATAACAGGAAAATGAAAAACATATTTCATTTATTAGTTATTACGTTCAACCGTGTTGATATCTTATTTTATTTATTTTATCTTATGGTATGGGTTTTGATTACAAAAAATTTATTCGAGTATTTATGAATGGAGTGGTGTTTTTTTGTAATGCAGACAGATTATGGGGACATTGAGTTTGGTTTCTATCCCAATGTTGCACCAAAGACAGTTGAACACATTTTCAAGCTTGTTCGGTTGGGATGCTATAACACCAACCACTTCTTCCGGGTATCGGTTGCAAACTAAAACACATGAAGTTTTTCTTATTATGATCGTTCTTGGGATAAACATAAAAAATTTGGATGAAACAAATACTTGCGGATTTTGCAGGTAGACAGGGGGTTTGTTGCTCAGGTGGCCGATGTTGCTGGAGGAAGAACTGCACCAATGAACGAAGTGCAGAAGTTGGAAGCTGATAAAACTATTGTTGGTGAATTTAGTGACGTCAAACATGTGAGGGGCATTCTTTCTATGGGAAGGTTAATGCCATTTTTCTCTATCTTTATTCCGTTGACCAGAATTCTTATTTATTTGTCCCTTAAATAATTACAAAAACTACCCTTGTGGTTTCGGCTATTTACAGAAAAAAAAATATGCCCGCTCTAAATATTATGAAATCCACTCTTGGCGTATTCCATCTTACATATGGCTACAGCCGTTAGTTGACCCGATGGAATTTGCTAACCTAAAAAAAGATAGACAGTTACACCAATCAACTTTTCAGAATATTACAAGAAATCTCAACTTTTCATCTGACAGCAGGTGTAAAATGTAAGTCCTATGTTCTCTCGAGGGTGGCTTTTGTATTTTTCAATGTCAGCCGGGTTGTTTTGTAATTTGGCCAAGCCTCTTGATAAGTTTCTTCAGAATTTCTTGTACTACCGAGACATCTTCAAAAGATTTCGTCTCCCTTCAATGTTTAATCTTACTATCAATATTTGCATTATTATTAGTTTTATTCACTGGTTCGCAATGTGTCTAATCATTTGGCATGCATACATGTATATACCATTGTAAATTCCAAAACTTGCAGTTCTATCTGTTTTATGCAATAATTTTCTTCAGCAAGAAATCATGTAAAGTTTTTTTTTTTTACGTTCTTTTCTTATCCTTTTATTGGCATGATACCAAACACATATATAGAGTTGTATTGTATACTTGCCAACCGTGTCAAAAAATTAACTCTGTTTCGTTACAGATATTCCGACCCTGACAGTGCACAGTCTTCGTTCTCAATACTCCTTGGAGATGCCCCCCACCTTGATGGCCAGGTATGCTGGATGACTCTTCAATGTAATGTTTTGACACACTGCGTCATAAATAGTAACTGCCTTTTGTGGGAATATATTTCAGTATGCAATATTTGGTAAAGTTACTAAGGGCGATGAAGCATTGAGAAAACTCGAGCAAGTTCCTACTCGGACAGAAGGAATCTTTGTTATGGTATAGCTCATCATTTTCTCTTTCTCCCTTAGTGTGTTTGTGTGGATTCAAATTCTTTTTTAGCTATTTTAAAATGTTTGAGATGATATCCCTTGATTTTAATGTGTTAGGGAAAGGTCTGAAGTGAAAAGACTATTTTATTGCAATTTGATATTTCTCTTTTTAATCAACTTGAGTTATAAATAATCAACTATCCCAATTTTGACTATCTATATACTCCATCTGTGCAAACTAATATTTTCCCTCTTCTCTTTTCCAGCCAACTGAGCGTATAACTATTTTATCGACATACTATTATGGTAAGTTCGATTCAATTTTTACCTGTGCTTATATGACTCGAACATTCATCCGAATAGTCTTATTCAACATAACTTAATCCAAAGCTTTTTAAATCAACTCTGTTCAATTAGTTTTATTCATGATCCTTTGCTGAACTTATATGCAACAATTGTTTAACTTATCCTGGATTTGTCCCTCTGTAAATTACGTATACTTATCATAGTCAATCTTAACAGGTCATTTGTCGACAAAAGTAAAACCAGCGAGTGTCAATTATGAGATTGTTGACTAGATTTATAAAGTTCCTCAAATATCGTATAACATGTTTGATAACTTATAAGATGTCATAAAGTGGTCAGGGAAATATTTTGTTGAGGATATTATAAGCTTCCGAAACAAGATGTTGGGTTTCTACAACCTCAATTAACGAAAAGGCTTTTGCTTCCTTTTTTAAAGATCTTATTAAGAAGTACAAAATTGCCATTACTGACATCTTATAAGCCCATAATCGTTCTTGGAGTCTTTTTAGCTGCGTGGAACTTAGGAGTTACGACTATGGAATAGTATTTATTCAGTGTTGTGATTCTTCGTTTTTTTTCTATTTTCTTTTCACTTTCCAAGTTCCCAGAAAAAAAGGAAGAAAAAAGCAACATATCATTTTTATTTGTCTTAGATATCGAGACGGAAACTTGTGAGAACGATAGGTTGGTACTGAAGAGGAGACTTGCGGCAGCTGCTGTTGAAATTGAAAAACAGGTCAAACAAAATTAAATAAAATTGCATCAGTTTCATTTGTCCTCAAGAATATCAAAATTTTACTCATAAACAAGGATTTTTTCGTGTACATTGCAGAGAATGAAATGTTTTGCATAGACTACACTAGGCCAGGACGAACAGGCTACTACACAGTAAGTTAATTTATTCACTTTCAGACTTTCTGCATATTGTTAGGAAAATAACTGACATATTTTATTTTATTAGATACGTTAGAGCAAAAATAAAGAGGCATAATAACACATGAGATTTATGTGGTTTGTCATTCCAGCAGGGCAATGAACCGTCTCTGTTAGCATACCTGTTGGATTCTGACTTCCTTCTATCTTCTCCAACATTAGCACATCATCCATAATGAAGTGATAACAGAGACCAATGTATTTTCTTCGAGAATCAAATGATGAATTCTTTGCCAAATGTATCACACTCTAACGATTGCTATCACACTTCTCCTGGAATCATTCAGTTATGTTAACAAACCCTGAAGCTGTATCAAAACTTTTCTAGCTTAAATAATTGCAACATACTCGGTCTATGTGGTGCTAAAGCTACAAACTTCTGTATCGACATCCTACTAACAGTTGCTGTTCCAGTAATGATTGTATAATGTGTGGTGCTTTCTTGGTGATCGACATCTCCTACATAGTCCGCATCTCCTGCATAGTTTGCATCTAAATACGGGCATAGGTACCTCAAAATCCACTTAGCTGTTCCTAATAAGCTTTCGCTCGATTTGATATAAACCTGCTAACAACTCCCATTGCATTGCTGGAGACCATTGCGTGCATCAAACTTTATGTTGGTGAAGCACAAGGAATTTTAACCATGTCCATTTTTTTCTTATCTGACGGGACTGGACTGGTCCCTGGATAAGCAAAAATGACCGGCCAAGGGTGGGCTAATTGGTTTGGGTTTGCTCATGTTCAATCTTTTGTAAGAGATGGTTCGTGCACTCTGCCTGAGATAACTGAAAAATTCACTTTGCATTATATCTTGTGATTCGCATTCCAAATATCGTTCTTGGTGTATCCAAGTCTTCATGTCAAATTCTTTTGACAATTGCTGCTTCAAGTTTCACATTTCGTCGGTCTCAGAACCATCTAGTAACATATCATCAACATAAAGCAGCAAAATGATTAAACTGGACTTATATTTATATATATATATATATATATATATTGAAATAGCAACAATGGTCGGAATTGCACTCATGGAAGCCTTATTTGTGAATAAACCAAACTTAACCAAACCAAACATACCCAATATATCCCGCGCAGAGCAGGGTTTGGGGAGGGTAAGATGTACGCAGACCATGCCCCTACTTTTCACGGTAGGGAGGCTGTTTGATGAAGGCCAGAACAGTGCGCGATAAAGTATAGCGTGATATATACAAAGAAGCATATGATACGAAAAAGCTCCAAATCATACCTGAGCCCATGGCTTAATTCACATGAGCCTTACCTAATGGGACTTTGGCAATTGCACTCTCGATGAATGTTGCTCTAACAGAAGAGATGTTGACTCTGCGTACAGCTCACTGTCGAAAATACACCATATGCAAAAGGCAATAGGATAAAATATACAATAAAAGTAAAAGATGCAATGCTCTAGGTCAAAGCTAACCGAGACAACCCAACCCTGAGGCTCTCAACTACATCATCGCTCCCTACAAAAGAATCCACAACTCTGATCTGGCGCCTCCAAGAGCCCCTATCAACAGTTATGGTCTCGGAAAGGTTTAAGGCCTTCAAATCTAATCTCAGCTGCTCCTCCCACGTCCTCCTCGGTCGGCCTCTCCTCCTCTCCCCGACAACCAATAAACTCTCGACCCTCCTCACCGGAGCAAAGTCTGCCTCCTGCGGACGTGGCCAAACCATCTCAATCTCCCTTCCCTAACTTTCGCTGAAATGAGCGCCACTTTTAGCGCGTTCCTGAAAATCCCGTTCGAGATTCTATCCAGCATTGTGCGACCACACGACCAACGTAACATTCTTATTTCAGCCGCTTCCAACTTGCTCTCAAACGACTTCTTTATTGCCCAACATTCGGAGCCATACAACATAGCAGGTCTGATTGCCGCTCTATAGAATTTACCCTTCAACTTTAGAGGGACTTTCTTGTCACAGGACCCTATTCTTTGCTCTCCACCTTAGCCACCCCGCCTTGATACGATGAGTGACATCATCTTCACACTCACATTCCTTCTGAATGATCGAACCCAAATACTTGAACTTATCCGTACGGGGTACGATCTGATCCGCAATCATTACCTCTACTTCTTCCTCGTTGGCCTCACCACTAAAGTTACACCAGAGATACTCGGTCTTAGACCGGCTCACACGCAAATATAAGCTCGTTCTGCACACCTGTTGTCCATCCCTTTCACGAAAACCCTTCTCGGACATGTATATTTCCTCTCAAGGCAGAGATCTTCACTGGAAAAAATATTGAACACGGACCTGATAGTATTGAGTTTAACAAGGGAGATTCTCAGTATAATCGGCTCCTTTTGCTGGACGTGTTTGATGATGACTAGTCGGGTTTTATATATGTTGAAACTATCATGTTCCTCCTTCAGCTGATACTAATGTTTAAAAAGCGATAACGCGAGTTTTTGGTATTTGTAGTGCGTAGCGCAAATGTAGAAGCGCATAGCGTAAGCGACTTGAAGGATTTTAATTTAAAAATAAAAAATATTATACTTCCTCTGTTCGGCCCGAACTGCAACATTTGGTCCAAAAAAGTGTTCCTCTAGAAGTGTAATATTTCATTAAATACCATTAAAACCTTTTACATTTTAATCTACACCACACACTCACCATTTACAAAACTTATACATCTATCATATCCAATCATTCTCTTAAAATACACCAGTTTTACTTGAAATGTTGCGTTTCGACCGGGATGGAGAGAGCACTAAAGAAAAGTACTGAAAATCCTGATGGAGGGAATACTAAAGAAAAGTACTGAAAATCACCAGGGCACTACAAATAACACTAACAAATATCCAAAGAACATAATTTCAGTACACATTTAAAGTTTGAAACACATCAAGTTCAGGACTAACTACTTCTCAAAAGATAAACTACAAATTCTATACTTGAACTCTCACCAATTCTTTTCTGCAATGCACGAGAAGGAGAATAAGGAAGAGTATCATCATCACCATTGTCACCATCAACAACTTCAATTTGTTTATCAAATCATTGAAATTAACAAAGGGGACGGGTGTCACACTAAGGGACGGTTGGGTTGGTTTTTCATTAAGCTCTGTAGGGGTTGTTTGTACAGATTTAGTTGTCTGTATAAATTAAGTTAAGTTATTATTCGGTTATAATGCTGAATAAACAGTCTGAATGACAGAAATAAATGTTTTATCCTTCACTATATATTAAATACTGATTAAAACAATTATTCAATAATCATATTAAATGATTGATTTTAAATGATAAAAAACATCGATTTAAATGGTTTTCTAAAATAAAATATTAAATTATTTCCTTTTAAAAACACAACTTTATATTAATATTATATTAATATAATAATGTAATCAATGATTGAATAATAATATATTTAATAATATATATATATATATATTTATATATTTTACTAATATATATTAATATTATTTTCTTTTAAAAATATAACTTTTATATTAGTATTATATTAATATCATATATATTGAAAGATTAGGTCCTAAAAATTGAATGTGGAGTATTAATGACATCAATTTTGAAGTGAAAAAATTATGAAAAGTGAAAATTCATCCTTCCAATATACGAGATTAATGTCATGTGCATGCGTCAAATAGCTTTCCAAGTCTCCTTCATTTAATCATTTGCTCCTTTCATTTGCCTTCAAATAAATGCACAAACCCTTCAACCACCATCATTGAATACTATAAATAACACCATTTGAAGAGCAAAAAGTACAAAATGTTTGAATGGTCAAAGCTAGATGCGTGAATCACCTGATCTTTGGTCTTTGTTAATGATGTGTGTGTGTGTGCAAAACTTTAATTTGTGTGTAGTTTGATGATTTCGTACGAATCACATGCTTGCTGTTAGTTTATTATTGTGTGTGTAAATTGCTGATATTGTGAATCATGTGATGTCATGATAGTTTGTTGTTTATGATAACCTTTAATTTGAGTATCACTTTGTGTGTAAAGTGATAATATCGTGCAAATCACGTGTACTAGGTTTATATTGTGTATGAAGCATGTTCAAAGGTCGACTTATAACTATAAATACAATTAACTTATGCATCCAAGTCATCCAACTTTACCTATAGCCATGACATAGTTTCTAAAATGGTTTGTTTTATTTCGCGATATCTGGATGAAGATTGAGTTGTGCCGTTTTTTGAATTACATGGGAAATACAAACTTTGAGGTCCTACTTGAGAGCTTTTCATAGACTTATTGTAGAAGTAATGCCATTTATGTGGAAGGCATTGAGTTTCAGTCCATTGATAATGTAAGTTTGTGGATATTCTTTTGTTTTCATTCTACACTCTTATATCTCAAAGCACTCAAGATGCATGCATGAGTGACATTTTCTTTTAATATAGTACTTTTACACATGGTCTTACAATTTCTAAATAGGCGAAGCAGGAAGATATCGATGAAATAATGGATGTCCAAAAACTATTGCCAACCGACGGTGACAATAGATCTGAAAATGATGACGAGGGTAGAAAGGTCTTTTTTTATTCCTATTAATTACTATTATCTTATGAAGAATTGGCATACACCTTACGGTTTTGGTAATATCTTCTTTCAACTTTTTGGCGACAGTTGTTTTCGCTAAAAGTGAACGAAAAGAAACATTTCAAGCTTTCAGCAATGGATGTTTTATATGAATGTTCTAAAGTGAAGCATTTTCATTCTAAACCCTCTACTGAGTCGAGGTTACTACTTTACATTTATAATTATTAGTTTATACTTTCAATATTTGTGTTCTTAAGATTAATCATCCAATTTCTTTGTGGTGAAGGTTACAAATATGGAGGTTGATAAAATATGGAGGAAATGTGATTTTTTGTTTGTGATAAGACATGTTATGAAGGTGTGGATATAGCGGTGAAATTCGATGTTGATAGTAGTCTGCACATAGAGGACAAATCTGATTTGCATCATTGCTAATAACACTGACTTTGAAGAGCAACAAAAGGACGTTTGGACCATTTAGGGTTGAAGAAGGAACACCCTTTAGTATATTATATGTTTTGTTCAAGTTATTTTATTACGTATGGTATTATAATGATTTTTCAAAGCATATAAATGCTAAATAAAAGAATATATGAACACTCGATTGCTGTAGATATTTTTTATATATATTATGTTTTTAGTGACTTTATATATATTATGTTTTTAGTGCAAATTTTTATAAAGTATGTGGTCGGAGTTGGTGGGGTGATGGTTGTGGGCAGTGGTAGTGGTTGTGGTGGTGGTGGTGGCAATGGTGGTATTGGTGACGGTGGTAAAGAGGTTGAATGAGGACTGTTTGGGTTAATGTGATTAAGTGGGTGTTTGTTAAATATTATGATGTCGTCATGTAAAAGACATTATCTCTGAATTTTTTGCACATTACGATTTTCAAAGGACATGCAGATGACATGCATACACGAATCATGATTTCAAATACTTTCATGTAATCCTTCTGAAAAGAAAATGATGACATTTGCTTTTATAAGAAAATTTAGAAAGTTTTACATGATGTATAATGTTTATGAAGAACATAATCTAATATAAACTAATTGTAGGTCGATCTATGACTACTTGAAGGTCAAATAAACACGTAACAAAACTTAAAGGTGTTTTATTTAGATGAATAATTCATTACATATAATTCTTTTCACTATATGCTATTCTTAAGTCGTTATATTAATCTTCATTTTATAAGAATCCATATCGGCTAATAATTGATATGTTTCGGGAAACATTGAATTTGGTTATTGTGACACATGCATTACGTATTGTGACACATGCATTACATAATTTATATATGTGTGGGTCTTAATTAATAAGGTCTTGAAAATAATGCATTCATGAAGAGCATTAATAAGGGTTGGAAACTTCAATTTTTTCTCGAACCCATTTGTAAAAGACATCAACAAAAGATTGTTGTATATTTCAGCCTCACCATCATACTAACACTCAGCAATTTACACAAACATTATGCGATGAACAATTAGATAAAACATGTGTGCATCACACGGGCACAAAACATATAAAAAATTATATTCGGCAATTTACACAAACATTACGCGATGAACATTAGATACAACTTTTGTGCATCGCACGGGTTCTGAACATTAGATAAAACAAATTCAATGCATTTCATATAACTAATTACCTAAAACTTATACTACAAACATAAAAAAGAAAATGACAATAACAAAAAAATAAGCTACAAGCTTCTCAAAAGGCAACAAACAACATCCGACGCAATCTTGATAACACATTGATATAAATTCAACCATCTGCACATATTCAACCATATGCATCAACATTACGCACAAAACACGTAGATACAACGTTTGTGCATCACACGAGTTCTGAAAGCCAATAAGCTACATTGACATAACAAAACCCAATTACTTCGTATGGAATATGGGCCAACTAAGACCAATACTCTATTATGAAACATTAAGAATCCAATACATTAAATATAACTAATTATCTAAAACTTATACTACAAACATAAAAAAAAAAGAAAAAGACAATAGCAAAAAAAAGGGCTATAAACTTCTCAAAAGGGCTATATACACATATTCAACCATCTGCACTAACATTACGTACAAAACACGTAGATATTCAACCAAAAATAAAACCGGTGCATCGCACGGGTTCGTAAAGCCTCGTAATATATGTAATAAAGGGTTGATAATAATATATTTAATAGAATGTTATATATACGGTTAATATATTAATATAATTTTTTTAAATACAATTTATATAATAATATTATATTAAGATAATTATATATAAATATAATATATGTATATAATGAAGGGTTTAAAAGTGAAAAGTGAGGAGGACAAATATGGAATAAAAGATTAAACAAATGGCTTAATCCATACGATTCTCCTTTTATGGCTGATTGATTAACAATATGCTTAATGAATAAGCCATAAACGAACAGTCAGATATGACTTGCCGAATAAGCCATACAGGCTATTAAGCCCATTAAGACATTACCGAACAACATCCAACAATGGGATCACCGGAAAACAACTCATCATTTTCAACCGGAGAAGGCTTGTCCAGAAGGATGGGATATTGCATTGGAATCAATTTCATCAACCACAAAGGGACCAATTTTGTTTTCCCTTCCAATGCTTCTCTCCGTTATCTTAAAACCGTACTTCACAAAGAGCAACACATTCAACCTTTTATGTTATGATTAATTTGAAAACTTGAAATTTGTATTTGATATCACAAATAAGGCTAGACTTTAGAATAATATATGTTACCTGGACTCGGGCACGAATGTCTGGTATGGTGCATATTTAAGTATCAGACTCGATTTTCATGAAAAAGATCAGTTTTTGGTCAAGATGAAGTGTCCAAGTCAGAGTGGTGAGTGTCTGACATGGGTACCAAAGAGGAATTGAAGGGTCTGGGTGACATAGAGAACTATTACCGACTCAAGATGCTCTAATTTCTTTCACATCGCGGAACATTACTGTAACACCCCCAAGACGTTCAGGGCATATTACAGCGCCGTGGACCCCACACTGTGGAATCCACCAGGCTAACGTACCGAACAAGACATTCGACAAAGACAAACAACCATCAATAAGACAACAATTCATAGTAAGAATACAAACCGACAATTAACACCTGACATTAAATCCATTTCCCAAAGCGGGAACACGAACAAACGGGAAGTACTCGAGTACTTAAACCAATTTTATAATACAAAAATCCCAAAACAATACATCAACCATAATCGACAAAACAAGACACCAAGAATCGACCACTGGACAATATCATGCTTGCCCATCATCCTCATACGGCTCGGTGCTCGCTTGTCCCCACGATCAATACCTAAAATACAAAAAGTATTTCCCCCATTTAAGGGGTTAGCAACAACTGCTAGTGCAAGTACAATCCATTTGAACTACGCTATAATCAGATGAATATATGCGCCAAAAAGTCATTTTAGAAAATATTTTATATTCCGGAATATTTATGATGTACGATCACAAAACACATTATCTCCAACAAATCACAATTCAAAGTTAACCGTTGGTACGAGACTCACGGCCACCGTACCCCGCAGAGCCCCGTCGGACATCCCTGGGTGGCTAACCACAGTTTACGATACGCACACTCACGGCAATACGTATCCCTAGAGGCCCCGTCGGACCGTCCCTAGGTGAACATACACATAACCATCCACAACAACCACGATACAGCCATAATTCAAATACTAGAACATGTAAACAAATGTAAAGTACTTGCCTTTGAGACATTCTTGAAGAAACGGAAGTGAAACACGACTACGAACGGTCCGGGTGGAAAACGACGGTTCCTAAATGAAGGATCAACACAGTTCAGTCCCAACGGACAACAATACTCTAATGGAATACACCCATAACCCCGATCACATGATACGACAATGAACGATCAATTGATACGGGCGAGGGTTTACGCAAAATCTCCCCGTATTGATAATTTGCGGATTAAAATCAAGGAAATTGGATTTAGAATCACTCAATAATCACAATCGGTAAAGAATATCGTAACATAGTTGAACAATTCGGAACTAAACCCTAGAATCCCGAAAAACCCCCAAATTCGTCAAAGTTAGGTTTCTTGAGGAATTACCTTGAATTCGGACTATGGAGGATGATTATGCTGATGACAATATGCTAACACGACTCTACGGTGATGGAATTTGAAGAGAACTCCGGCCAGCACCGGTGGAAATCGCCTCTGAAGTCGCACGTCGAAGAAAACGAAGAGAAAAGAATAAAACTGTTGTTCCTGGACTGCCCGCTGACTTATATATTCTGTGAAGTTAGCGCACGCTGTCATATATAGCGCGCGCTAACGGGGCCGTGACAGGTCCAGTGGCTACTGCCACCATTCGCTAGCGTACGCTAACAATAGGGAGTTAGCGTACGCTAACTGCACATCGGTAGCGCACGCAAGGTAACAGGAGTAGCGTGCGCTACTTACACAGCAGTTGAGTACTGCTGATGTCACATCAGCAGTAAGCTGCTGTTGAGGGTACAATACACGAAACGCACGACGAGACCAGAATCCCGGAACATAAACGTAAAGCATACAAGACGACGGAGCTAAGCGCTGAAAGAAAATATAATTCCGACCACCGGAGGGTCCGTAATGCGACAACGAAAATGAGATTCCCTAAACTATTAGGAAATTACAAAAATGGCCCAAGTGCCCGAAAATCACGAAACGACGTCGGATTTACAAACCGAAAGTCTCAACACGACCAACTCAATCATACGAACTTGTGCAAACCAAGAAACAACAAAAAAGAACGAGTTTTACGAGAATCGAACGTTCATACGGCAAAACATGTCATAAAATGAAATTACGTGAAAACATCATCAAAGCTCGCCCAATGGAAAAACTCCAAGAGCAAAGTAGATTTGAAATGTCGAAACGGTTACAAGCGAGTCGATAAAAATAGACATACACCAAAAAATGGAAACTGCTAAAAATGGAAAGTTACGGATATTACATTCTCCCGCTCTAAAATAAAGTTTCGTCCCGAAACTTAAGAATCAAAAAGTTCGGGATGCCTCGAACGCATATCCTCCTCTAACTCCCACGTCGCTTCTTCTACTCCGTGCCTCGACCATTGCACCTTAACCAAAGGAATGGTTTTATGCCTTAACTGTTTGTCGCGACGCTCCAAAATTCTGACGGGCCTCTCCTCAAACGTAACGTCTTTCTCGATCTCTACGTCTCCAAAATCAATAATGCGGGACGGGTCCGGAACGTACTTCCTCAACTGGGAAATGTGAAATACGCTATGCACGTGACTCAACGACGGAGGCAAAGCCAAACGGTACGCTAACTCGCCCACTCTCTCCAATATCTCGAAAGGTCCAATATATCTCGGGCTGAGTTTCCCCTTCTTCCCAAAACGAAAAACTCCTTTCGACGGAGACACTCTCAACAGAACATGATCTCCCACCTCAAACTCCAAAGGTCGATGCCTAACATCCGCATAAGACTTTTATCGACTCTGAGCAGCCAACATTCTCTTTCTAATCAACTCAACTTTCTCCCTCGTCTCTAACACGAGGTCCGGCTCGGTGCCAACCAAATTGGACGGCTCATCCCAACATATCGGTGATCGGCAACGTCGGCCATAAAGTTCCTTATACGGTGCCATCTTAATCGACGCGTGCCAGCTATTATTATAAGTAAACTCAATCAAGGCCAGATGTTCCTCCCAGTCACTACTCCAGTCTAACGCACACGCGCGCAACAAATCCTCAAACGTCTGAATGGTACGTTCGGACTGCCCATCGGTCTGGGGGTGGAACGAAGTGCTCAAACGTAACTGTGTCCCCAATGCCTTATGTACCGCCTGCCAAAAATGCGATACAAATCGGCCATCTCTGTATGAAATAATGATCCTCGGTGTACCATGAAGTCTCACTATCTGCGCGATAAAAATACGAGCCAACTTTTCTGGACCCCAAGTATCCTTGATGCCCAGAAAGTGCGCCGACTTAGTCAGTCGGTCTACAATCACCCACACCATATTCATACCAGTCTTCGTCCTCGGCAAACCCGTGACAAAATCTATAGAGATATCCTCCCACTTCCACTCCGGGACGGGAAGTGGTCTCAATAACCCGGCTGGCCGCTGATGCTCAATCTTGACTTGCTGACAAGTCAGACACTTAGCCACAAACTGAACTACCTCATTCTTCATGTCGTTCCACCAAAAATTTTTCCTCAGGTCTTTATACATTTTACTCGAGCCCGGATGGACTGAGTAAGGTGACGCGTGAGCCTCTCGCATAATACTCTGTCTCAATTCCGAGTCGTTCGGAATAGACAACCGACCTCGGAACCTCAACACACCGTCCTCATGAATAACGAATCCCAGGACTTTCCCCTTCCCTACACTATCTCAAAGCTGAATAAACATCGGGTCCTCTAACTGTCCCGATTTAATGTCATCGACCAGAGATGAAGAAATCTCAAGAGTACGCAACTGCCCGGAACTCTCTGGCAGTACAACCTCAATGCTCAACCTCGTAAACTGTCGCTGAAGTCCCGACTGGGTCGTAAGTAGCTCAAGCGCCCGAAGCGATACCGATTTCCGGCTCAAGGCATCTGCTACCACATTAGCCTTGCCCGGATGATAGAGGATCTCGAGATCGTAATCCTTAATCAATTCCAACCACCTCCTCTGTCTCATATTAAGCTCTTTTTGGGTGAAAATGTACTTCAAGCTCTTGTGATCGGTGAAAATCTGACACGACGAGCCATACAAGTAATGACGCCAGATCTTCAACGCAAATACGACTGCGGCCAACTCAAGATCGTGCGTAGGGTAATTCAACTCGTACGGTTTCAACTGACCGGAAGCATAGGCAATCGTACTCCCGTGCTGCATAAGTACGCATCCGAGTCCTTGGCCCGAAGCATCACTATAAACGGAGAAACCATCATTACCACTCGGTAAAGCCAAAACAGGAGCGGTCGTCAACCGCTTCTTCAACTCCTCAAAACTATTCTGCCTCTCATCGGTCCACACAAACTTCTCTGACTTCTGTAACAACTGAGTCAGCGGTCGAGCGAGCTTAGAGAACCCCTCGACGAATCTACGGTAATACCCGGCTTATCCTAGAAAACTGCGGACCTCCTTCACGTTCTTGGGCGGTGCCCAATCCAACACTGCCTCTACCTTATGTGGGTCCACACGAACACCCTCGGCCGAGATCACATGACCAAGAAACATAACCTCCCGTAACCAAAAGTCACACTTTGAGAACTTCGCAAAAAGATGCTGAGTTCTCAAAATGTCTAACACGACATGCAAATGACGAGCGTGCTCCTCCTCACTCCTCGAGTAAATCAGGATGTCATCGATAAAAACGACTACACACTTATCGAGGTATTCGATAAATTCATAAGCTGCATGAACACAGCTGGTGCGTTGGTTAGCCCAAAAGGCATAACCACAAACTCGTAGTGTCCGTATCTCGTCCGAAAGGCCGTCTTCGGAACATCGGTATCCTTCACTCGGAGCTGATAATACCCCGATCTCAAATCAATCTTCGAAAACACGGTTGCCCCTTGCAATTGATCAAACAAGTCATCAATCCTCGGGAGCGGATACTTGTTTTTGATGGTCACTTTGTTCAACTCTCGGTAGTCGATACATAAACGAAGTGACCCGTCCTTCTTCTTCACAAACAGGACCGGTGCGCCCCAAGGTGAGGCGCTCGGTCGAATATACCCCATGTCTAGCAACTCTCCCAACTGTTTCTTCAGCTCCAGCATCTCGGCGGGCGCCATACGGTATGGCATCTTAGAGATAGGTGCTGCACCCGACTCTAAATCGACGGTAAACTCAACTTCTCGGTCCGGCAGCAAACCCGGCAACTCATCTGGAAAAACATCAGGATACGCACACACTACCGGAATAGACGAGAGCTCGACTCCCTCTTCTTTCGATCTCAAAGTGTAACACCAATAGCCCGTACAACCTCCTCGAAGAAGTCTCACCGCCTTCAAGGCGCTGATCAGTAATCTCTGGCTACTCCGCTTACGCCCCACAAAATAATGCTCGGTACCGTGATAGGCTAACATCGAAACGGTTCTCGTTCTATAATTCATGATCGCCTCATGACGGTCCAGCCAATCCTCACCCAGAATCAAATCCTCATCTCTAATATCTACCGCAATCAGATTAGAAGGCCAAACCCTCCCCGCAATACTCATTGGAAAATCTCTAACCTCATGATCCCCCACGATGCTATCCCCACTAGGCAGTTTAACAACAAATGGTTCACACGCAACCAAGCAATCAATATGCAGACGACGCACACAATCCATAGATATAAAAGAATGCGTGGCACCAGAATCGAACAATACGGAAACAGGATGATCAAGGATGTGGACGGTACCTGTAGCCACCGTCGCGTCGGGATCTCCGGCTCGCCTCATCTCATACACACGGGGCGGAACAGACCCCGCACTAGAAGCTCCCCCTCTAGAAGGCTGCCCACGTCCTCGACCTCTACCAAAACTCTGCTGCGACTGAGGAACTGTCGGTGCCTGGTTCACGCTCGGCTCTCCCGCAGCTGGGGCTGATATCTGAGTAACTGGAGCTCGAGCTGCATCCATACAAAACTTAGCACGATGACCCATCCGACCACAAGCAAGACACTGAATCGGTGGCCTATCACACTCACTCATCATGTGGCCCGGACGACTACAGTTGAAGCACGTAGGACCCCGAACGGAACCAGTAGGAGCAGACCTAGAACCGTTTCCTCGCCCAACTGACGGCGACTGACTCCCGAAGACTCGCGAACCAGACTGAGCCTTCGGATATCCTCCAGACTTGCCTCCCGAAAACTGACCGGCGGTCTTCTGCTTCTTTCCTTCGGTTGCCGTCTCTGTCGCAGAAAACGACATCTCATAAGCCATCGCTTTATTCTGATATTCTTTCAAAGTCGTGCACCCCAGACCAGACATGTAGTGGCGCACCCTCGGTTTCATCCGCATGTCAAAGTGGCGGATCTTATCAAGTTCATCTCGGACTTGGTTCCTCACATAATGCAGCTGTTGATTGTAGTCTTTGATAGCTTGAGAAATAGGAACATCCTGGGGCTTAGCCTCAAAGAAGGCTCGGATCCTCCCCTCTTTCACTGGCCAAGGATGATTCGTCTTCCATCGTATCCCGAAACTCGCCCACGCAATGCCTTGGTCATGCGGTTTCACCGCTTGCCACCACGTTGCTGCCTCCTTGGCGAGGAAGTACTGAGCAATGTGTACTTTCCTCTCCTCGGAACAATTAGCAGCCTCAAATACTTTCTCCATCTCGAATAGCCAATTCTCCCAACCGGAAGGGTCGGAAGCACCATCAAACTGTGGAGGACGCATACGAATCACGTCCTAAAGCAACTTATCATTGCCGGATCCAGTAGGCGGAACCGGGTTGGCATTAGCTTGGCCGACTAGAACGGCCTGAGTCAGTAGCGTCATCTGGTTTGCTACTTGCTGCAAAATGTTGGCCACTCCAACATTCTCATGTGCATTGCCGGAGCTAGCAGATTGGTCCTGCTGACCTCCGGAACTAGGGGGAACACTGTTCGACAAAGAAGGCATCGCCGAATCAGTTCCCGAGTGATCGGACATGGCCGCCCTACCGGCTGCGCCACGTCCCCTACCGCGTCCGTGACCGCGTCCGCGTCCTCTACCAGCAGGAATTCTGAAGAAGTAATGGATAAGTACAATTCAAACACAAAACACAACAAGATACTAAGACACGAATAGAACAGAACAGTGAAACGAGTCAAGTTAGGAAAAACTTACGAGCACCGGCGTACTGAGATGATGGCATAGCAGTGATACTGTCCCAAAAATGACACTTAACTAGACCCAAATAACCAACAGCCTAGGTATCCATAACCTAAAGCTCTGATACCATATTCTGTAACACCCCCAAGACGTTCAGGGCATAATACAGCGCCGTGGACCCCACACTGTGGAATCCACCAGGCTAACGTACCGAACAAGACATTCGACAAAGACAAACAACCATCAATAAGACGACAATTCATAGTAAGAATACAAACCGACAATTAACACCTGACATTAAATCCATTTCCCAAAGCGGGAACACGACATTAACAATTCAAACGGGAAGTACTCGAGTACTTAAACCAATTTTATAATACAAAAATTCCAAAACAATACATCAACCATAATCGACAAAACAAGACACCAAGAATCGACCACTGGACAATATCATGCTTGCCCATCATCCTCATACGGCTCGAGTGCTTGCTTGTCCCCACGATCAATACCTGAAATACAAAAAGTATTTCCCCCATTTAAGGAGTTAGCGACAACTGCTAGTGCAAGTACAATCCATTTGAACTACACTCTAATCAGATGAATATATGCGCCAAAAAGTCATTTTAGAAAATATTTTATATTCCGGAATATTTACGATGTACGATCACAAAACACATTATCTCCAACAAATCACAATTCAAAGTTAACCGTTGGTACGAGACTCACGGCCACCGTACCCCGCAGAGCCCCGTCGGACATCCCTGGGTGGCTAACCACAGTTCACGATACGCACACTCACGGCAATACGTATCCCTAGAGGCCCCGTCGGACCGTCCCTAGGTGAACATACACATAACCATCCACAACAACCACAATACAGCCATAATTCAAATACTAGAACATGTAAACAAATGTAAAGTACTTGCCTTTGAGACATTCTTGAAGAAACGGAAGTGAAACACGACTACAAACGGTCCTGTGGAAAGCAGCGGTTCTAAACGAAGGATCAATACAGTTCAGTCCCAACGGACAACAATACTCTAATGGAATACACCCATAACCCCGATTACATGATACGACAATGAACGATCAATTGATACGGGCGAGGGTTTACGCAAAATCTCCCCGTATTGATAATTTACGGATTAAAATCAAGGAAATTGGATTTAGAATCACTCAATAATCACAATCGGTAAAGAATATCGTAACATAGTTGAACAATTCGGAACTAAACCCTAGAATCCCGAAAAACCCCCAAATTCGTCAAAGTTAGGTTTCCTGAGGAATTACCTTGAATTCGGACTATGGAGGATGATTATGCTGATGACAATATGCTAACACGACTCTACGGTGATGGAATTTGAAGAGAACTCCGGCCAGCACCGGTGGAAATCGCCTCTGAAGTCGCACGTCGAAGAAAACGAAGAGAAAAGAATAAAACTGCTGTTCCTGGACTGCCCGCTGACTTATATATTCTGTGAAGTTAGCGCACGCTGTCATATATAGCGCGCGCTAACGGGGCCGTGACAGGTCCAGTGGCTACTGCCACCATTCGCTAGCGTACGCTAACAATAGGGAGTTAGCGTACGCTAACTGCACATCGGTAGCGCACGTAAGGTAACAGGAGTAGCGTGCGCTACTTACACAAGCTTCGATCTGCGATGTCACATCGGCAGTCGATGAAGCTGTACAATACACGAAGCACGCACGAGACGTAATCCGGAACATAAACGTAAAGCATACAAGACGACGGAGCTAAGCGCTGAAAGAAAATACAATTCCCACCACCGGAGGGTCCGTAATGCGACAACGAAAATGAGATTCCCTAAACTATTAGGAAATTACAAAAATGGCCCAAGTGCCCGAAAATCACGAAACGACGTCGGATTTACAAACTGAAAGTCTCAACACGACCAACTCAATCATACGAACTTGTGCAAACCAAGAAACAACGAAAACGAACGAGTTTTACGAGAATCGAACGTTCATACGGCAAAACATGTCATAAAATGAAATTACGTGAAAACATCATCAAATCTCGTCCATTGGAAAAACTCCAAGAGCAAAGTAGATTCGAAATGTCGAAACGGTTACAAGCGAGTCAATAAAAATAGACATACACCAAAAATGGAAACTGCTAAAAATGGAAAGTTACGGATATTACAACTACAAGTAAGGCTAAGAACACAAATAGCAAAACTAGTAAATTCAGGTGTCGTACTTCCGGCGTTCCCACCATCTTGCTTAAAAAGAATATAAACATGTATTAAGAACAACTATATAAACTAAGTATGAAAAGCATGAAAGAATAAAAATAATATCCCATCCCACAATTTTCTTGACGTATAGCCATTGGACATCCAAATTCTCATTGTTGTTGTCGTAATTGTCCAATTGGATATCAAACGTACAAGTATATAATCCATATATACTTGTTAACAATTAGAAAAGCCAACTTCTTAACATATTTATTGATTCAAGTACTATCCCACGACATGTAGAGGATGATGAGGATAACGAAGTTGTGTATTCTATCTCTCATCTCTTTTCCTCTAAATAAGCATTTTATTAACTCAACAACAATTAAATTTTATGGTCTCTTTTGCCATATCCGTAAACTTATATATATAACTTTCGGATGACTGCTCCTCCGAATCAACATCTCTCAAGACACTAACAAGAGGGGAATTAATTTTTTTTCACAATTACATATAGATAAAAATTATTATCATTTACCACAATTCGCTTAACTATTATTCCTTCAATTTTTTACGCTTGAGGAGAAGTAACCCACTTTTCAGAAGCAAACGTCATTTCAAGATCCATTTTTTTTTATTGTACATGCTTTGAAGAGTGGAAAATTTGTGGCAAAGCGGGCTATGGAGGAACGGAAAAGCTATTTATCATTTGTATACATCCTTATTAAAGCAAATATTGTGCGATGGCCATAAATGAACTTCACCACTTCTTAGCATGTTCAGTTGCCTCATTAAATATTCTCACTTTTGCAATATCCTCTAACATAAGATCAATGCAATGCGCCGCACACATTGTCCACCGTAAACTTTTTCTAGTTTCCATAAGTCTTTTCATATAATTTGAAGCATTATGCGCGACGATTTGGATAATATTATCCACTCCAACTTCACTTATAGCCTCATCAAAATATTTGGATAATTTGAAGCATTTTTAATATTATCCATTTTTAATGGTATCAAAATAGCGTGTGCAATTGCGGATGGCGTGACACAATAATGTGTCCCGATATTCCAACAGCATTTAATTGTGTTTCGCACAGATCGTGTTCGACAGCGCGCATCATAGCACGCAAACATGCATTTTATTATGAAGTGCCTTCTTGCCCATGGGTAAATCAACAAGTTCCAACGTCCGACTGCGGAACAAACTTCATCTCGTCTTTCATGGCAATCTCCCACTTGCTGACATCTCTGGTCTGACATGCTTCCTCATAGCATCGATGCTCACATGCATCAGTTAATAATGCATAGTTCATACATCTTCTTTTAGGTACATGAGGTTAAGAACTCCTTCTCAATTCAAGAACTGGAGCATGAGATTATGATGGATCTGACTGTTGGTCGCTTGATCAATTGATCCCTCAACCAGAGGAATCTCAACTATCTGCTTGGCAGGGCTTTCTGGGACATCATCCACCTCTTCATATATACTGCTCACTATGTTCTCACTCAATGGCAACTATGTTATGCCTATTCTTATGCATTACTCGTTCGTTGAAGATCACATCTATACTGCGGATCGTCTTACTGTTTTTTGACATCTTCTAATTGTCGCCATGAGAGACTGTTGAATGGTCTACGAAGCACGAACACTCTCCCGAAGCCATGTATCCCGTCTGATACGCGTGTTAGAGAGTGGCCGGATTTTTTTTGTATGTCGGACATGCCCTGACACACTGGAGACACTTTAGGACACGCGAAATGGAAACATTGGGCTGTTTTCTATGTTATTGTAGGAGAAAAGAGGAGGAAGAAGAAATTTTAATTTGGTTTCGATTACCCAATTTTAATTTTCAACAAATTTCTCTATTCACATGAATAGTAACTCAGTCGAAAATAGACAAAATTGACAATGTGGCTCCGAGATCATTGGTTGGGATAAAAATGCAAGACCTATGTGGATCGGCCAATTAGGCTTATGTCTAGGCTGCAAATAGGTCCAGTCAAATTGAATAGTGAGATATTTCAAGTCGACTCAGGTATTATTTGAAATTAATTTTGAATAGCAGGTCGAGTTCGAAAGTCGGCTCCAAAATATTTCGGGTGGGGTCGAGTCGGGTAATTTGGATTGAGTATGGAGCGGGTACCAGATTCATGATAATTTTGACATTTCTTTTTTATTTTGTGAGTAATTTCATGCCGAGTCGGGTATTACTCGGACTAATTTCGAGTTTAAGTGAAACTCGGACCCATTGAAATTATTTTGAACTGGTTTTCGAGTTGGTTTTCCCAAGCGAGTTTCGAGCTACTCAGTTTATTTGCAGTCCAGGCTGCTGCAGATCTTTACTAGAAAAAAATACACCGTGTTTACAAAATTTAACTACATAAAACAATTTAAAAACATTTATAAAATTCTTCGCATTTTTTTTTCGCTAGAAGTTTTCGCTCAAGTTTATATTTTGCACTCCCTACAATATAGTTAGGGTTGCTTTGGTCAATGCACCTCCATTTGTAGAAGTGCAATAACGTGTTATGCATTGATTCAGGTGGTCCAATTTCCACTTTGTGCACTTCAGTTTCGAAGGCATTAGCAAGGCACATTTTCTTCGGTGCCCATATGCCTTTCTTTTGTTGTTTCCTTTCATATTTATTAGTAAAAATGATGGTTCACACTTCAATTTTCATCATCAAGTGTCAGATGGCCACACTAGGCCCGAACCGGAACCGGCGGACCGGTCTACGGGTTTTAATCGGCCCGTCGGTCAACGGTTCAAAACCCGGCCCAGAACCGTCTCACAAGGGCCGGTTACTATTCGTCCCAGCTGTGAATTGGAACCGCCAGGCCAAACCGTCGGTTCTTAAAAAAAAGGGAGAGGCGCAGTAGAGCGGCAGATTAGAAAAATGGCCGTTGCATGATGCCTGTAGAAAAAAAGACGCTGGCAGTAGGTGGACAAGGACTTCAATTCTCCTATAAAATAACAACAATCTCACTCTCTCTCTCAAGTGTCCGATGGCCACACCCACACACCGTCTATTTATCGAAGAACACTGATAATAGTGTTACATATTGATTTTTGTTTTTCCACTTCATCTCTTTGAGTGGTTCACTTTAAGCAAACATCCAATGAATTTCTTTAGAGAATTTTGACGATACATCTTTGATTGTGGCTATATTTTTAGATTTTTATCTCCTTATTACTGAACCATTATGATTGTTTATTATGCCCTATATTTTCCACTGAATTTCTATATGTTGGCGCGATATTTTTTAACAGCAAACTTGGGTATATGTTGTTGGGAAAATGGCCTCAAAGATTCCCAACAAGCCCCCTAAAGAATAATAATAGAAAAAAATAAATAACATAAGAATATACGTGGAAAATCCAAAACCGGAAAAAAAACCATGGCCCCACCGGAGAAAATACTACTATGCGATAAATTTTTACAATTACACAAATTCTCTCTCTCTCTCTCTCTCTCTCTCTCTCTCTCTCTCTCTCGACCCCAAACCAACTTCCGCACTACAACAACAACTCTTTGACTAACACACATTTCTCCCAACTCTCTACTAGAGAATACAAGAAAGTAACTTAAGAAGAATCAAATACAAAGAGAAGTAGTGCATTTGATTTTGGTGCACTTGGAATAAAGACACAAGGCCTCCTTATATAGCATTAGGAAGCCTCCTACTCTTTTCTTGTTTCCAATGTGGGATGGCTTCTTTTATTGGAGTAAGAAGCCTCTCACTCTTTGTGCTCTTTCAATGTGGGATAAGACTATTTTATTTTACAACAAAATCCCAACAATCTCCACCTTGCTAAAATAAAAGAAAACTTCACCGTCTTCACCCACAATCCATTGTCTTCACCAACAATCATGATTCTTAAACCAAAGAATCACCATTCTCAAAACAGAGAATAACCTACTCCACCATATGAGTAGAACACTTAGAACAAACCCTTCTAAGAATTTTAACCACTTAGAATCAACCATTCTAAGAATTTCCCTCAGCACATGTCGAAAAACTTGCAGAAATATTTATGGTACAATTTCCCTATTGGCCACCGGAAGTTCATCAGCCCTCGAAATCAATCTTCACCACACATCTTGCATCAATGCCAACCCAATGCCCATGTGTAAATTCGTGAACCTGCTAAAAAAAGGACACATCCCTTTCTATGGTAACGGGCATACCATGGGGATGCCAACTTCTCAAAAGAATTCTTCACCGTCAGTGACGACGGAGACATTGTTAGCAGAATTGGAGCATTTTGTCGAATCTGCTCCATGTGGACAATTTAGTTTAGCATATCCAGATTTTCCACACTTCCAGCACGTCGGAGTCCTCAAAGGGTCTTCTTCTCGTTCCTACATATCAAAACCGCACCTTCTGATGAAGTATTGCTGCCACCTTCTAGTCTTTTCTCCTCGGACAGGATTTTGTTAGTAACATATTCATACTTCATGGTCTCTTTCCGTACATTAGAATAAGCTTCATATGTTGATAAGATGAGAAAGATAATATAAGCGTTAACGCTTTATCTTCATCTTCAACCTTCACTCCAATAGCCTCCAGTTCCGAAACAATATTATTAAGAACACTTAGATGATATGAAATTTTTGTACCTCCATCCATACGTAATGTATGAAATTGCTCCTTGAGATACAACCGATTTGAGATGCCCTTGCCTTGGTACAACTGTTCAAGCTTCTCCCAAAGCTCATTTGCCGTTGATAACCCATGCACATTAGCTAGCACATTCTTTGCAAGACACAAACGAATTGCACTAGCCGCTCTCAGATCCAAATCTTCCCATTCTTCATCATCATTTTACTGGTCCCACTTTTATCACCGCTAGAAACAGGGACAGGTTTTCCTTTTAATGCCTTGTGTAACCCTGATTGAATCAACATATCCTTGACTTGAACTTGGCACAAGCCAAAATTGATCCTTCCATCAAACTTCTCTACATCGAACCTCATGGGACAGAACTTTGACATCGTATCTATATCTTAACCTGAAATACCAAGACACCCAAATACGACCAATAGAAATTCATTTATGATGTGGAAGATCAGACAATGCTGCAACCAAAGAGCATAATACGAACCTCTAAGACCGAGACCTCCCCCGAACCTGGCTCTGATACCATTTGTTGGGAAAATGTCCTCAAAGATCCCCAACACCCTCCCAAAGAACAATAATAGAGAAAAGTAAATAACACAAGAATATACATGGAAAATCCAAAAGCGGAGAAAAAACCACGGCCCCCACCGGAGAAAATACTACTATGCGATAAATTTTTACAATCACACAAATTCTGTCTCTCTCGACCCCAAACCAACTTCCGCACTACTACAACAACTCTTTGACTAACTCACACCTTTCTCCCAACTCTCTACTAGAGAATACAAGAAAGGAATTTAAGAAGAATCAAATACAAAGAGAAGTAGTGCATTTAATTTTGGTGCACTTGGAATAAAGACTCAAGGCCCTCCTTATATAGCATTAGGAAGCCTCATACTCTTTTCTTGTTTTCAATGTGGGATGGCTTCTTTTATTGGAGTAGGAAGCCTCCCACTCTTTGTGCTCTTTCAATGTGGGATAAGACCCTCTTTTATTTTACAACAAAATCCCAACATATGTATGCAAGAATACCATGTAATTGTGGCGAAAATACCATTGAGTTATAGGTAAATTTTATGCCGCACCTCTCGAGCATCTAGTGCTAGGTCCTAATCCTGTCATACTGATAGTGATTTGACTTATATAGACTATCGACATGTACAAGTGTACATCACTCTATCTATAGATGACAAAGTGAACATCTTACTATATGCTTCTGAGATGAGAGTATCATTGCTGAATTTGTTACGCGATAATGGTTCTGAATTCTATTGTTATCCTATTTTGTTAAAAATGAACACTATTAGCAAGTCTTATATGTTATGAATTATGAAGCACGGACACTTCTTGTTGCAAATTTTAGCTGTGTCGTGTTTTATTGTACGTGTAAAAAAATGTATCCACGCCGCGTTCCCGTGTCGTGTCCCGTATCCACTCACCGACTCACATGTCCGTGCTTCCTAGTCTCGTGAGTAAGTGATTACGGCCTTAACATTGTGATAGGCGACGTTTAATTAAAGGAGAGTGAAATATCCATTATTTTTCCTGCCGTTCTTGTTTATGACATATATATATATATATATATATATATATAAATGATTGATCAAATGAGAATGAGTTTCTGAATAAAAAATAAGAATAAATCTGAATCACTAATTTTTATGTGATCTAGGGTCCATATTAGATTATGCATAGAAATATGTACCCCATGCAATAAAATGCTAAGCACTAAAATTATGCATTATATGCATCAAAATATTGATGTATTAAAACAATACATTCCATGCATAAGTTTTCATGTAAATAAATCTTGGTCATTCATTTAGTCAAAATCTATGTATCAAATATATTCTTATGTCTTAACTTATATATATATATATATATGGAAAAATGTTATTTTAGGCCCGTAACTTTGGCCTAGTTGGGTTATAAGTACATTATCTTTTCGGGCCTGGAGAAGAAGGACATTAATTTTAAAAAGTGGGAAAACAAGGACAATTAAGCCCGAAGGACGTCCGATTGGGCTTAATTGTCCTTGTTTTCCCACTTTTAAAATTAATGTCCTTCTTCTCAGGCCCGAAAAGCTAATATCCTTATAACCCAACTAGGCCACAGTTACGGGCCTAAAAAAATATTTCAGCCGTTCGGAATAACTCATCTAACATGAAAATTAAATATATTCTTAAAGAATATAGTATTAAGAATTACATGTTTTAAGTTTTAACTGAACTGTATTTAGGGCTAGTTCATAGCATAGGTTAACAAAATTAGCCAGTGAGTCCGCTAAATATTAATACAGACATAATTTTAATATCTTATATTTATATTTAATTTATCCCTTATAATAAAATAAAATTAAATTTACTCATTTTTTTTGGGCATCACAATCGTTTTGAAATATTTTTTTCTAGTGTATATAGTATTTAGTTAAATTTTAAAAAAAATTATTTCGAGTTATTTTTTTTAAAAATAATTATTACTTAAAATAAAATTTGAATTTAATTAGTTCTTAGAAATCATGGTTTAAACGGAAACCAAACCAAAAAATAAAAATCGAATAAAATCACACCGAATTTAAAACACACCAAACCGAACTAAATCTATTCGTGCTCACTTCTAATCAAAAGAAATATTTCTCACTGAGTTAGTATTTTTTTTAAAATACCTTTTCATTTTTTAGAAAGTTTAAAAACACTTCAAATTTATTTATATTGTTTAGAAGAGTTGGAGAAAAAATATTTTTGTTAAAATATCAATTATGTATTTTTGTTAAGAGTATTATAGGGTTATTTAAAATGGTCGTGTGAAGCAAACGAATGCTCCTGTGAACATCAAGATTTTTTAATAAAAAGTTATTTAAAAGTAAAAGAAAAGAACATTTTGATATCTTCTCCGTCCAAAAAATATTTATAATTCTCTTAATTTTTATATTTATATCGTAATATATGAACTAAAAAAATAATTTTAAAAATATTATTGATTAAATTATCAAAAAATACTTCAATTATTTATAATTTTTTAAATCAAATCAATAAATTTTTATTATAAAATCAAATTTAATCGAGTTAACCAATTCAATTAGTTTAATTTATTTTACCCCATCTAAAGAATTTTTCAAATTTATTAATATAAATAAAAAAACTATATCAATATTATTTTTAACTATATCATAATATTCATGTTTTTACATTTTTTTGCTGTTAATTAGTTGATGCTTACTAATTTTTAAATTTTATACATAATTGTTTTATTTTAAATTATTTGATAGTTTTAATTTTGTGATGATTTTCAAATTTTAAAACTTAAAATTTGAGTACATTTCGGTTATTAAGATTTTAATGATGTGTAATTATTAAAAATTTAAATATTTTTATTTTTAAAAATATATTTCAAAATAATTGAAATAAAAATATTAATAAAATTATAATAATTGAAAAGATAAATGGTAACATAAATAAAAAAGTAATTTATAAACTTTAGAAATAAAAAATAATTTAGAAACTTTAGAAATAAATGGTAGTGTAAAAAGAACATTAGCTTTTCGGGCCTGGAGAAGAAGAACATTAATTTTAAAAAGTGGGAAAACAAGGACAATTAAGCCCAATCGGACCTCCTTCGGGCTTATTGTCCTTGTTTTCCCACTTTTTAAAATTAATGTCCTTCTTCTCCAGGCCCGAGAAGACAATGTCCTTATAACCCAACTAGGCCAAAGTTACGGGCCTAAAAAACATTTTTCCCTTGTAATAAAATGCTAAGCATTAAAATTATGCATTATATGATCAAAATATTAATGTATTAAAATAATACATTCCATGCATAAGTTTTCATGTAAATAAATATTGGTCGTCAAAATCTACCTATCAAATATATTCTTATGTCTTAGCTTATGTGTGTGTATATATATATTCCACTACCATACAATTAAAGCCATGAAAGGCAATATGAGAAGAAAAATGTAGTCCTCATATCTTATCCACATTTAAAATAAAATCTCATCAATTAATGCTTAATATTTCTGTTTCAGAGGATGCAGAATGTATCTCAAATTAAAAACTACTCCCTCCGTTCCATCGATCTTGATTTATATTCCTTTTTGGGTCGTCCCAAGATACTTGGTCATTTCCTTTTTAAGACACATTTATCTCTCACAACTTTAAATATTATATATTCATACCATTACTTTATACACTACTTTTCAGTTTTTGTTAAATCCCGTGCCGAAAAGCAAATGCTTAAGATGGGTGGGACGGAGGGAGTATATATGAAACACACCACATGGTTCAGGATGATATAAATTGAGTTATTTCATGAATTCGAGTTCATAATACAATATGTACCCAGAAACACAAGGCATGATATAAAGTGCCGATGAACTTGATCCGAGTATTTATGTCATTTACTCATTTATGATCTCTTTTATATTCATCACGAGTTCATTGTGTATCATGAACCCGGGTTCATGATATAAACTGCCCATATAACCTATTCTCTGTGTGTTTCTATGGTGGTTGAATGGGGTGGGTGGGGGTTGAGGGATTATAGAATGGTCCATGGTTTTTTTTTCAGAGAAAATTATTTTATAGGCATTTATAGCTCTGTGTTGTTGGGTCAATTCACTACTATGGTTGCAAATTTGTATGGGACATGAAAAAAGCAGCAGCCAAGCCCATACGGAGATGCATGACAATGGGGATATGACTTATGAGTCTTGTAGTTTAATATCAATTTGTTGGAAAAATAGCTTAATTAATACCATAATTAATTATGATAACTAATGACATGATATATTTGGAATCTACATTTTGTGTAGATTAATTTAGTGTATTTACTTGTTCAATTTCGTTAAGAAATGAATGAGTAATTAATGCACAAAGTTAAGCCATTTAATAGTTGGGAATGTGGTGTGGAATCTCATCCCACATTGGAGAAGTAAGGAAAAGTTGAGCTATTTATAAAGGACTTTCCATCATAAAGGAGCAATCAAGTGTGCTCCATTATGGTGCACCCTAGTTGGCTTTAATTAATTTTTAAGGCTAAAATCCGAATCCTACGGGGAAGGTGCAAAGCACCTTCCGAGTCCGAGCACGTGCACGTCGCACTTGTCGCAATGGGCGCTTCGTAGGCGCACTTTGCACTTCGCGTTGACTAGGATGACACGTGGCAGTGACATGGCGGGAGTGGAACACGAGCGGCGGTTAACGGCCGAACCAATGAGTAATTAATGCACAAAGTTAAGCCATTTAATAGTTGGGAATGTGGTGTGGAATCTCATCCCACATTGGAGAAGTAAGGAAAAGTTGAGCTATTTATAAAGGACTTTCCATCATAAAGGAGCAATCAAGTGTGCTCCATTATGGTGCACCCTAGTTGGCTTTAATTAATTTTTAAGGCTAAAATCCGAATCCTACGGGGAAGGTGCAAAGCACCTTCCGAGTCCGAGCACGTGCACGTCGCACTTGTCGCAATGGGCGCTTCATAGGCTCACTTTGCACTTCGCGTTGACTAGGATGACACGTGGCAGTGACATGGCGGGAGTGGAACACGAGCGGCGGTTAACGGCCGAACCAGTACAATGGTTCGGACCATTCGATGTAATCTGGACCAGCACAATGGTTCAGCTATTCTAAACCAATGAGGCCCTTCCCACCGGACCACAAGGTGTCTATCCAGTCAGAAAGACACACCGATGATGATTGTACACACACATAATAATCAAGATAATAATATACTCATACTAGCCTAAGTTCATACTACAAGTCCCAAATATCCAGTAGTTCGCCCGGAATTCGATTCCTAGTACAAGGTATCGAGTTCATAGAAAAATCATTGTATCTTGGGGACGTTTGTCGTTCAACCGTGTCGGTTAACGGCCGAACCAGTACAATGGTTCGGACCATTCGATGTAATCTGGACCAGCACAATGGTTCAGCTATTCTAAACCAATGCGGCCCTTCCCACCGGACCACAAGGTGTCTATTGTAATACCCGGTTGTAATTCAGTAATTATCATTCAGTATTTATCATTCAGTCATTATTACTCAGTAATTTCATTCATTATTGATCATTTGTCACTCATATTCAGTCATGGTATTCATCATTCAGAGTAATCGTATCGTGTATCAATCGTCATTCATCACTAATCGAATTGGAGTTTCGTGCCGCGTTTATCATCATTGTCATTTCGTTGCGAGCTGTGCGTGAGGAGTAGCGCACGCTACATACTCCTTTTAGCGTACGCTAATTGGGTATAGGTAGCGCACGCTACCACTCAGCTTTAGCGCACGCTAAGGTTGTCTGGTGCGATCCGAAGTCTTGGGTGCGGTGAGATTATTAGTAGCGCACGCTACGATTGGTAAGTAGCGCGCGCTAGTGGGTTGAAGTAGCGCACGCTAATATGAGGTGTAGCGCGCGCTAAGGGCGGATCGGTTTGAGTCCGGTGGCTCTTTCGCACTGAATTATTTCATAGCGCACGCTATGTGTTGTTGTTAGCGTCGCAACCGATATATTAGCGCACGCTAAACTATGGTTGTAGCGCACGCTATCGAGTCGAATCGAGGCGACAGGTTTACGGACTCGATCGGGCATCAATATTTCGTTAGCGCACGCTAATAATGGATCTTAGCGCACGCTAGTAATATGGCCGTAGCGCACGCTACAAGAAGGTACGTAGCGCGCGCTACCGTGTTCGGACAGTGGGTCTTGGACTACCCAAATTACTCGTTAGCGCACGCTACGCACAAGGGTAGCGCACGCTAACACGGGTGACTATAAATTGGGACAGTTTAGTCGAGTTCGTCATTATTCATCTCATTTCATTCCTTCGGTAGTTTTGGGCGATTTCGAGCGATTCGGAGAGGATTCTTCGAGGTGTAATCATCAATCATCATCTTCAAGCTCATCTTTCGGATTAATCATCATCTCATCATCTTCATCTCATCGAATCAAAGGTATTAATCTCTTGGATCTAGAATTTGGATTTTGGGTTTTCCTTCCGATTTCTTCGAGTAAGCTTGGATTATCATTGGAATATGTTAGATATGGATTATCTACCTTGGATAAGTATAATCTGACGGATTTAATGGTTATTTTCTGAATTATTTCAAGAACCCTTGGGGTTGACTTCGGTTATTTTGGGGATTTCCGATTGTCGTTATTATTAACTTGAATTGTGGACTTCTATGAGATTATTGATGTCATTGATAATGTTGTACTGGTTTGAATCGATCATTTGGGAGTTGGTTCGATAATTTGGGTTTGGTTTTAACCCACGGGTATCTCAATGTTTTCGTTAGAGTTCACCTACGAGTTCGGATATTGTGGTATCGACGTTTGGGTCGGTTATGATCGTATTTGATTCGTGTATTGATCGGTTGTTGGTAATTATTGTTATTCAAGGTTGTTCGGGCGACCGGCATTTCATTTAGGACGTTGTTCGTGGACGGACATTCTTCATCGGTATTGTGTAAGTTAATTCTTACTCAGTTAAAAGGATATTCATTCCTTTTGTTGTTGTTCATTCATAATCGTAACTCATTCATCAGTGTATTAATCGTATCAAAACTTGTCATTATCAATTAATCACCCCAGTCATAAGGAACGACGGTTCCGATCATTTCATTGAGCTATCATTCATTTCACCATCATTTAATCTTGGTGAGTCATTATTCATTTTCGTTGTCACTTTTGTCATATTGTGGCATTCCGGGTCATACTGGCGTGCCGGGTGGGTATGTGTAGGATTTTCATGTCGGGCACATTATAGTCGTGTGTTGGTTGGTGGCCTCACATTGGACTGTGCACACGAGTTGATGGCTTCGTGAGACTGATTAGGTACAAGACCACACGTGTATTCGATCGATACTCGTTGGTGGCTTGTGCACGGACACATTTCCATCCCGGACGTAGTGTGGCGCCATTCCTTGAGCCGTACTGATAGTCGATTCATATAGCATGTTTGATTGCGTATGTTTCGACAGGATAATTCATAATTTCAGATATATCATGATTGTGTATTTTCAACCCTTGAGGATTGTTGTTACGTATGGCCCGGCCGTTGGGGATCTTGTTTTCAGGTCATGGCAAGGCTAAGGCACGGGGAGAGCACGGTGACGGCGAGGAGTCCCAGTGATACTAGTAGGGGGCCCCAATCTGTTCAGTCATTTATTCAGTCATTTATGTTTCCTTTATTTATTCCGCTGCAGATATTCCGTTGGAATATTCATTTCACTTATTGTTGTATATTTTATCTCCATATAAAATATACTTGTATTCAGTATCATCCTGGGTGTGTTGTATAAAACTCCTCATCGGAGTACTTGATGTTGTAATGTGGTTCGGTACTACATTTACCTGTGTAATTCATTCATTTTCATTCGCCTGGTGGGTCCCAGTCGGGGGTCCACGGCACTGTAATATCCGCCTAGTTTGGGGTGTTACATCTATCCAGTCAGAAAGACACACAGATGATGATTGTACACACACATAATAATCAAGATAATAATATACTCATACTAGCCTAAGTTCATACTACAAGTCCCAAATATCCAGTAGTTCGCCCGGAATTCGATTCCTAGTACAAGGTATCGAGTTCATAGAAAAATCATTGTATCTTGGGGACGTTTGTCATTCAACCGTGTCTACTGTGCGGGGCAATTTCGTCTTACGGAGAGAGAGTCCAACTCTTGCCTCGGTTTTGCATCATTTGTCATTTTCTACAACAATTAAAATCAACACAATTTGTACCGTGGATTATACGTTTTTTTTTTGTTTTATACATAAACTATATTTTTTATCAATTTTAAATTTACACTCCAATAATTTATCATTTTGCAGTATCCAGCGAAGAATTATGGCGACTTTTTGTAAGAAAAATGTATATTTAAAAGTCAGAAAATAATTTGTATATAAAATAAAAAAGTCACTGTATATCTTTAATATATAATTGTAATAGCTTCAGTGTCACACTTATTTTGGTGTAACACCATATAATAATAAATATATTAAATTAAATTATAATAGTTTATATTCTTATATATAATTAAGATATCTTTAATATTCATAATGGTTCATTATTTGAATGTCCAAAGTACAATTCACAACTATACAATAAATATATATATATATATATATATATAGGGATTGACTATGGTGGAAACACCTTTAATGGTGAAATCTAGAAACCAATTGCATTATTAAGTAATTTTATTGCATATTTGTTATTATTTGTTGCATCAAGCTGGTCGCTAGTATATGCAACAAACAATGCAATAAAAAAATACATAAATGCATATAATTCTACTCATTTACAGCCGTTAGATCACTAATATCAATGGCCTACAAAAGTTTCTAGATTTCACAAGGTAATTAGTTTCTAGTCTACAAGCGCATGTCATGTTGCCTCGTTAAAACCTCGTCAAGCAAAAACCCAGTGGGAAAAATGTCTTGATCGTAGGGAAAAGAGTACAACATCTAGACACATCAAGTTTAGACTTCGTCCTTTGAATCTATCCTCTCATATGATCGTTACATTTAATCATAGCGCTACTAAGGTGACCATTCCATCGATCCCTAAAATCGTACATCTTGTTACCTCGTTAAAAACCTTTCCAAGTGATAAAAACCCTGTGGGAAAAATGATCCTTGGAAGGAAAAGAGTATAACGTACGGTGTGGATGTAAGACTCCCCCTCAAGTCAACATCTCCCCCTGATTTGTACATCAATCAAGGATACTTTGAAAAACTTGTGCATGTGTCGTTTGCCTCATTAAAAACTTTGCCAAGTAATGTGAGCAATGGGAGAAAATAAACCTTGGTCAAAGAAAAGAGTACAACGTCGGTGAGTAAGTTTCTTTATGACTCACCCTTCTCCCTCTACCTTTACATCGATTTCGGGAGTTCAGAAATTCTCCACATTCCGATACTTCTCACATGTTTTTCAAACACGGCCTTGGGCAGAGATTTGGTGAACAAATCGGCCACATTCTCCTCGATCGACTTGCTTTACTTGAATATTGAGGAGAGCACATTTGTTCTTGATTATAGAAGAATTTTGGAGATATGTGTTTTGTGTTATCCCCCTTGATATACCCAAGCTTCATCTGTTCGATGCAAGCTGCATTATCTTCATATATGCATGTGGGTGCTCCAGTGACATTACTTAGTCCACTGTTATCTCGGATATGTGTAATGATAGCTCTTAACCAAATACACTCACGTACCGCCTCATGCAAAGCGATAATTTCGGCGTGATTAGATGAGGTAGCTACGAGGGTTTGCTTTGTGGATCTCCAAGATATAGCGGTGTTCCCAATAGCAAATACATAGCCAGTTTGGGAACGACCTTTGTGTGGGTCGGATAGATACCCTGCATCAGCAAATCCTACTAATATGTTCGTCGGGGTAGGTTCTATGGCATTAGCATTTACTTTAGCATTTGCCTTTATGGAAGCAGTTTCCTTTGCCTGCTTGTAGGGAAAGAATGGTCCCAAGTCAATGGTTCCTTTTAGGTATCGGAATATATTCTTGATACCATTACAATGACGTTGCGTCGGAGCTGAACTAAATCGAGCAAGTAAGTTTACTGAGAAGGCGATGTCCGGTCGCGTACATTGAGCTTAGTACAATAGAGCGCCTATTGCACTTAAGTAGGGAATTTCAGCTCCCAAAAGCTCTTCGTCATCTTCCTTTGGACGAAATGGATCTTTCTTCGCATCCAAGCTACGAACGATCATGGGAGTGCTAACCGGGTGTGCTTTGTCCATGTTAAAGCGTCTAAGTATCTTCTGGACATAAGCAAATTGGTGGATGAGAATTCCACAGACTCTATGTTCTATTTGAATACCAAGACAGAAACGAGTCTTCCCAAGATCTTTCATCTCAAACTCAGTTTTCAAGTATCCGGTGGTTTCTCTTATTTCATCAAGAGTGCCGATTATATTCATATCGTCGACATACACTGCGATGATCGCAAATCCGGAACTTGTTTTCTTTATAAAGACGCAAGGACACAGTTCATCGTTCTTGTATCCCTTTCCAATCAAGTATTCACTCATACGGTTATACCACATCCTTCCGGATTGTTTCAAACCGTAAAGTGAGCGTTTCAAACGAACTGAATACGTACTCCGTGGTCTGGAGTTACTTGATTTGGGCAATGAAATGCCTTCGGGCACTTTCATGTAAATCTCCGTATCTAGATCCCCATAGAGATACGCAGTGACCACGTCCATTAGCTGCATTTCCAATCCTTCGGAAATAACTAGGCTGATTAGATAACGGAACGTAATAACGTCCATTACGGGGGAGTACGTTTCCTCGTAATCTATACCAGGGCGTTGTGAGAAACCTTGTGCAACAAGGCGAGCCTTGTACCTCAGGACTTCGTGATTCTCATTACGCTTTCTGACAAGAACCCATTTGTGTCCAACATGCTTTACACTTGGCGGAGTTAGCACTACTGGGCCAAGTACCTTGCGTTTTGTCAGAGAGTCAAGCTCTTCCTGGATAGCTTCTTTCCATTTAGGCCAATCGGCTCTTTGTTGACATTCTTCAACAGAGCGTGGTTCGACATCATCGTGCTCTATAATTTCTTGAGCAACTGTGTATGCAAACACATTATCAATATGAGTGGTCGATCGTTCCATCAAATCAGACGCACTTTCATAGTTGATCGAGATCTCTTTGTTTTCTAATGCTGAATCGATCTCCGGGGCGTCCCCCATTAATGATTCATGGACATAGCTATAGTCAGAGATGATCTCGTGGGAAGGATTCCCATTATTGATGATTAATGGGTTGGTTTGTGCATCACCTGCCCTTTTCTTCCTTGGGCGGGTGTCTGTCGAATCGGGTGGCCTCCCCCTTTTCCTTTTGGGAGCCAAGGCCTCGATCGCGCTTCCACTGGGTGCGATCGCATCACTCGGTACGTTGGTGATGTGCCCTTTATTCGGTACTTCTAACCTTGCAGGCACATTTGCAGCTGGAATGTGTGATCTTGTCACTTAGGCGATATCAGTAAACGCATCAGGCATCGAATCTGCTACGTTCTGAAGATCAAGGATTCGTTGTACTTCACGATCACATAGTGAGGTACGGGGATCATAATGAGACAGACTCGGGACGTACCAGGACAATTCCTGTCGTTCCTTGAGAAATTTCTTTTTCTCCTCTCCCCCTAACGACGGGAATTCTGACTCATTGAAGTGACAATCCGCAAAACGCGCGGTAAAGAGATCACCTGTCAAGGGTTCTAAGTAGCGGATAATTGTTGGGGATTCGTATCCAACGTAAATACCTAAACGTCTCTGAGGACCCATTTTATTGCGTCGTGGGGGCGCAATCGGCACATATGTTGCACAACCAAATATGCGTAGGTGTCAAATATCTGGTTCATATCCAGTTACCAACTGGTACGCAGAAAATGGTTGGCCAACGGTGGAGTGCAGAAGCGAATAAATCTGCAGTGCATGTAGGACTGCATATCCCCAAGCATAGATGGGCAGATTGGTGCGCAAAACCAATGCTCGTGCTACCATTTGGATTCTTTTAATGGTTGCCTCTGCAAGACCATTTTGTGTATGCACATGGGGAACAGGATGCTCTATATCGATTCCGATTGACATGCAGTAGTCATCAAATACTTTAGATGTAAATTCTCCTGCATTATCGAGTCGAATAGACTTGATAGGGTGATCAGGATGGTGAGTCCTTAGACGAATGATCTGAGCTAGGAGTTTTGCAAATGCAGCATTTCTAGTGGAAAGGAGTGCGACATGTGACCAGCGTGTCGAAGCATCCACCAATACCATAAAGTACTTAAATGGTCCGTGCAGGTGGATGGGTCCACAAATATCTCCTTGTATACGTTGTAAGAATGGGATGTTCGCTTTAGTATCTTTAGTGTAGGAAGGTCTCGCTCCTACTTTAGCTAAAGAGCAGGCTTTGCAGAATGAGCGATGTGCTTTTGACATAGTCAATTGCTTAGAAGGGGCATATGCCTCTATTTCTTTAGATGACATAGCATGATTAATATCAATACTGTTCTTCGTGTTGAGTTGTTGACCGTTTTTCGCTCGAAAGAAAGGATGTCCGTGCGAGTTCTTTAGGATACGGATCATCATATCTCGACCAGGATGACCTAGTCTATCGTGCCAAAGCCTATATGAGTCTTTGTCCTAAATTTCATTCATGGTGACAGCATAGGATTCGAATACCCTAATGGTTGTGGTGTACAGTCCACTATTTTGACTCTTAAGTTTTTCTAATATGCGTTTACGTCCACATTTATTAGATGTAATATAAAGGAACTCGATTCCATTCTCACAGTGGGTTTCGACGTGGAAACCATTGCTACGTATATCTTTAAAACTTAGTAAGGTTCTAGGGGCCCTAGGTGCATATAGAGCATCGGTAACTCGGATAAGAGTGCCGTTAGGCAATAAAAATCGGGCATTGCCTCGCCCTTGGATGAGTTGGGAGGACCCAGTCATCGTGGTTACCGAGGTTTGACATGCAATTAATTCCGTGAATAGAAGTCTATTCCTAAGAATGGTGTGGGTGGTCCCACTGTCAATCAAACATTCAAGTTCTCCCCGATTCATTCCTACGAAAAGGAGAGAAAAAAATTAGAACCATAAACATGCAACCAATATTCATTTCTTCGAAATAAAGCTAAGGATATAACGTAAGCAATAATAATATCTTGTTCTAGAAAAAAAAGTTTCATCACACCATTATTGAAAATAAAATATCGATAAAATCGTTCCGAGCTAACAATGCCAAATGTAAACGAGAAAGTAAACATAATGAAACATTCAGTCATAAAGGGGTGCCTCTAATGACTGTGATACGTATGGCTCATTGTGATTATCGGTGATTGTGAAATTGACGTCTGGGGACTCGTCGAGAGCATCTTCCTCCATATAGTGAGCCTCCCGTTCTCTGGACTCTCTATATTTCTTGTAGTGTGCTGCGACTTGTTTACTTGCATGGCAGTTCTTGTAGCAATGTCCATCATCTCCACATCGATAGCACGGTTCATTGCCAACTCTGACTTTGGGGGCGACATGGGGGGTAAGTGCTTTGTTTCCTTGGCCAGAAGAGCCGAGAGCACCAGGTCTTCTCATTACATTGGAAGAACCCCCACGTCCTCGACCACTGTGCCCTCTTCCACGTTGTGGTTTGGGGTTGCCATGACCAGTCCCCTGTGCATTGGGGTTCTTTCCACCTTTCACTTTGCCATAGTTGGCGTCGGGAACTTTCTTTGTCCCAGCCGGCCTGGCATTGTTGCTCACTAATACTTCATTGTGCCTCTCAGCCACTTGCAGTAGGTTGATAAGCTTATTGAAGGTAGTGATGCGTTTATTGTCATACTCCAGCCTATACTGGTTCGCTAGTATAAGGGTGGAAGTAGGGAAAGTGGAAAGAGTTTTCTGAATCATATCATCTTCTGTGAGGTCCTTTCCACAGAAATTAAGGCGTGCTTTCAGACGGAGCATATCTTTGTTGAAATCATTGATCCGTTTATAATCAAGCAAGCGGATTTCATTCCACCTTTGCAGTCTGGGAGCAAGGTATTGTGGATGTTCCCAAAACGCCCTTAAGGGCATCCACGATTCTTTCGGGATTTCAACTGCAGATATTCCCACCTTAGGCTCGGGTCGATATGTCGCCTAAGAAACATTAATGCACTAGCTTTGGTTTTGTCAGACGGTACTTCGCCTGCTTTTTCAAAGATAGTAGCACTATAGTCCTTAACGATAAAAGTGGTCTCTACGTCAGAAACCCATCTATGGTACTCAAGCCCTTCTGAGTCCAAGATGTCAAATTCAGGACGAGTTGGATCAGTCATCTTGAGACAAGAAAAAAAGGAAAATGAATTTTCACAGTATATCATGAGTACTTTCCATGATAAAATTTTCAATAATGTGGAGGGTTATTATTTTTCAGAACCAAGATATGGTCAAAATTACTTTCGATGCTATTGTGGTTACCGATGAAATTACTTTATCACGGTTCGAGTTGATATAGATAGTAGAAATAAGTCCTCTAAAATCTACTAGTGATGGAGCCTAATTTGCATGCCATAACTATATATGTATGCAAATATATGTATATTTATAGATATAATCACATAGGCCCTATGAATATATCTATACACGTATAAATGCAGTCAAAGAGGTATCTTATGCCGCAATAATTTTTAATTGAACGTGAATTTATTTTTAATTCAAGTTGCTTAAGCAATTTATTTTAAACTAGTTAAAATTATGAATGCATCATGCTTTTAGTTTAATTAAGCATAAATAAATTGCAGAATATAAATATGCAATCAATAGTAATTAAAAACATATAAATTCGCATATTGCAGATAGTAGGGTTCGTATTTGTGTACTTTGTATTGTGAATAGGAGCAGAAAATCTGGACTGAATCGGGTCTGGATCGCGGGCCGAGTGCTGGACAACCGGGTCTGTATCGCGGGCCGAGTGCTGGACAATCGGAGTGCAGATCGCGGGCCTTTGGACAACCGGCCCGAGAACGGAGCGGGAGGCAGGTTGGCCGCATGCCCTTGGTCCGTGCGGTGGTTTCCGATTGCGGGCGGTTGCGGGCGGTCACGTCTGGTCCGATTGAAAGCCGGCGATGGAGACGGGACTGGTGTGCAGTCGACGGGAGGGCGAGTTTTCTTTCTTCGACGAGTCTGGTGCGACGTCGGACGGGGGGGAAGGGATCGCGATTCTGGGCGACTAAGGTTTCGGTCGCGGGTAGAGGTGACGGCTGGGGAAGGTGCGGTCGGGGAAGTCGCGAGCAGAGGTGATGGTTTGCGAATCTGGGCGAGTTCAGTCGCGGGCAGATCGCGTCGGACGTCGGGGAAGGATGCAGGTGGGCGGCTGCGGGGTTGGGTTTCGGTGGTGGCGGCTAGGGTTTCGGCCGCGGGATTTTCAGAAAAAAAAATGGAACGGGATTTTTCGTGCTCAGCCGGGAACTACGTGCTGATAACATGTTGAAGGGAAAATAACTTGAGACAGAAAGTAGGGCAAAAGTATTGTATTATTCCATCAATGAGATCGCTTAAATAGGGTGAAGTACATACAAACAGGCCTCAGCCAAACCCTAACTAGGAAAGCCCATAAACTAACAGACTTAGGCACACAACGGGCATTATTCCTTTAACATATACTTTATTTTTCTTAAATTCTCTTCTATACACATTCTCTCTTTTTGTTATATTATATATCAGATATAATTGTGATATATATATATATATAATTACATACTGTAGATATAATTATATAATAATATTAATAAAAAATACTAAATATATTCTTTAGAATAGGTTTGGTGTCATTCCAACTTTGGTATAACATCATAATTATTATAGTATTTATATAATATAATAAAATATAATAATCTGTGAGAGTTCATATATGATGTTCGTAATAATAATAACAACAACAATCACAACAACAATGACAACAACAATAATAATAATAATAATAATCTTATTCATTATACTAAACTTTTGGAATCCCATAATTTATGACCTACCTTTCAATTTCTAAAATTGGAAATGCATGAATAATAATAACAATCGCAATAAAATCTTTAAAATTCTGTAATTTATGAACTACACTGTCACTTTCTAATTTTTATTTTTTTGTGGAAGCTCAAGATACAATGTCCATAATCGTAATAATAATAAGGGATATGTACACATTCCATTCCTGCTAAACGACTTCAAATCAGACCAGTACTCACAATTTGAATAATTATAAATTCGTTCAAAAGTCAACACCGGAAGTGAGATTGGGGTGTGGATGTAATTGTTCAAACAAACATCCACGTTAGCAAGTAGTTTGAACAATTGCAAATTCGTCCAAAATCAACGCTGGACGTGATATTTGGATGTAAATGTAACTGTTCAAACTGTGAATAATAATATGTAATTGGACCAAAAAATAAGAATACTTTATGTAATTCGCCCTAATAATAATAAATAATAATCATATACATAGTACTAAAACTTTTCAAGTCCCATAATTTATGAACTATCCCATAATTTATGAACTATCTTATGCATTACTTAATAAAATTTCTAAAATTCCTTAATTTATGAATCACTCTTTCAATATTCAAAATTAAAAAAAATACATGTATCAAATATTCAATATAAATATTATTTTATCTTCAAAAGATCAAATACAATATTTCAGAAAACACTTGTTCCACATACATACATTAATTTTTTTCAAGTATACAATATATATAAATAGTACATACATTACATAGCCAAGTGTGTTGACTCAATATTCAAAGTGAGGTATCATTTCGCATCGTGGGATTGTAGCAACACAAACCCAACATGGATAAATGAATATGTCTTACACGTGACATCAGATGAGTGTGTTTTTGTTGTTGTCATCAATGTTGCCTTCTAGACTAGTAGGTGTGTAGTGTAATATATGAGTTTGTTCAAATTTGCCTGAGTTCGTTCACAATAATACTAATATTAATTGGACCAAAAAATAAGAATATTTTATATAATTCGCCCTAATAATAATAAAGAATAATCGTATACACAGTACTAAAACTTTTCAAATCCCATAATCTATGAATTATTTCATAATTTATGAACTATCTTATGCATTACTCAATAAAACCTCTAAAATTTCCTAATTTATGAACCACTCTTGATTTTCAAAATTAGAAATACATGTATCAAACATTTAATATAAATATTAACTTATCTCAAAGGATCAAACACAATATTCCAAAAAACATACAATAATTTTTTTTCAATTATATAATATATATAAATAACACATACAATACATATGCACCTGTAGTAACTCATTCAAAGTGAGGTATCATTTTGCATCGTGGAATTGTAACATTTTGAGTATGCACAAACCATACATGGATAACTGAATATGTCTACACATGATATCAAGTGAGTGTGTTTTTGTTGTTATTGTTGATAACTGATTCGACCAACGACACGTGAACTGACTTAGATTAGATGGATCAAAACCACATAGAAAACAATAAAAAGCTGAATGAATAAGATAGCTGAATTTCATTGATTCTAGTATTCTGTGATAGAGCCGAGCTGAACTTTTAAGCCGGTATATATTTATTGCTTTTTTACAAGTCCTTTTTTATCTCTCTCTTTTTCTCTCTTTTATGGAAAATTCCAAAAGTCCTTTCTTATCATACATTCTCTCTCTATATAGAAAATCTTAGCCAATCATCACGACAACTGGAGAATATTTGGGAATGCATCTAAACACTTGTGAGAGAGAGAGAGAGAGAGTGCGCGTTAGACACGTGGCGGCCTTTGGGGATTGCTTTGGGAAGAGGGAGGACAGAATGCATTAACTGTCCTGTGTGCCTGTTCCGCATATCCTGTGTGCTTGTTCCGCATGCTTCTGGCGATGCTTATCCGTTGTGGTCGGTACTGGGGTCGGCCCTCGGGTCTCCTGCTGCTCTGATCGGTCGTGTCATAACGGTGTTTTGGAGCGTATTTATCCTGGATCTGGTCGGTCCTTTCGTTTTTGCTCCAGACTGGTCATCGGGTCGGCCCCAGGTCTTTTGACGATTCTGCCAGGTCCAATCTTAACGGGACCTCGGAGTAAATTTGATATGTACTTGGTCGATCCTCCCTGCTACTCTGCTCGGACGATTTTCCCAGAAATCGGTTCTTTTGTCTTATGGTCCTCTTAACCGGGATGTCTGAGTTGGCGGGGAGCGAATACATGGATGACAAGGCAGATGGACTATCAACAAGGGCCCTCGAGTCCAGGGCCGTGCCGAGTGGCCGGGGCTGGAGTCGATTCGTAGCTAGGCCGATCCGGCTTCTTAAGGAGGATGGAATTCTCGAAGGGACGTCTCTTCAAGAGACGTGTCGGTTCGATTTCCACGTCTGTGTCAAAATGAGGGACGCGTGGCAGGATTTGATTTGACGGCACCGCCCACGCGTCACGATGGTTTAGTGTTATGCGTTAGGCATTTAATGCCCGTCTCTCATTATAAATAGAGGCGTTCTTCCTCTTTCTTCTTTCTTTTTACTTCCGCCATTCTTTCCAATTTTTTGGAGAGAAAAAGTTCCGGTGAGTTTCTTTTCTTACTTCCATTCTTTTTGTTTGTCATTTCAAGTAACCGATATGTCGGATCTGGGGGATGTGAGGGCGGTGGAGTTGGCCGTGTCGCCGGTGTAACACCCCAAACTAGACGGATATTACAGTGCCGTGGACCCCAACTGGGACCCACCAGGCGAATGAAAATTAATAAATTACACAATATAAATGTAGTACCGAACCACATTACATCATCAATTACTCCGATGAGGAGTTTCAAGTACAACACATCCAGGAAATACAGAATACATGCATATTTCATATGAAGATAAAATATACAACACTGAATGAAATGAAAACCAAACGGAACTGCAGCGGAAAATACATGACAAGGAAACATGAACAAATGAAGAGATTGGCCCCCCCTACTAGTATCACTGAGACTCCTCGCCGTCAACGTTCTCTTCCCGTGCTTTTGCCTTGCCATGGCCTAAAAACAACATCTCCAATGGGGTCAGTTACACAGAACAACAATTCTCAAGAGTTGAACAATATACAATAATCACATGAATGAGTTATGAAATTAAGTTGAATGATGGGCATCATAGTATGCCACGAATGGGATGTGCAAGTGCACAAGCCTATCGGGTTCCCGGCGTCCCGCATAAACACCCACAAAACTTGGCCTAATTAGTCTCACGGAGGCACGTTACCGTGTGCACAGTCCAATGTGTCTAGATCCCTACAAACACAATGAACTTAATGTGCCCGACTAAAAATTCCACACATATACCACCCGAAACGCAATACAATCCCGCAAGGTCATAAGAACGAAAGCGACCATGATGAAGAACAATGAATAGAACCGACAAGGGTCAAGAATGACTCACCGAGGTGAACTAATGACGCAATGAGTGATAGATTCAAATGAAATGATTGGAACCGTTGTTCTTCGTGAATTGAATGATAGTAAGATAATTATAAGTCCCAGCATGATTAATATACTAGCATGAATTATACATATGAATGAACAACAACGAAAGTAATGACTATTCTTTTAACCGAGCAAGAATTAACTTGCCTCAAATACCGGTGAATTATGTCCTTCCTCGAACAAACGTCCTTAATGGAGATATCGGTCGCTCGAACAACCTTGAATAACACAATTACCAACAATTTGCTTAATATACGTATCAATTGTGCTCATAACCAATTCAAGAGATCGATACAACAAATCCAAATTCGTTGGGGCATTTCGACAAACACTTAGTAAACAATCTCCCATTATTTACAACTAATCCCAATTGTATCGAAAACCAACCTCTAATGAGTGATTCAATCCAACAAAACACCATCAACACAATCGATAATCCAATAGGAATACTCAATTCGAGGTTACGATAGCATCTAATTGAAAACCCCAAATTCCAAGTCAACCTTCAAAGTGTTCTTGAATAATCTTCCAACAATCCAATGATAACTCATAAAAACTCACAATCATACGTATATCCTTCACAAATTATGATTATATCATCCAAAACATCATGCTCCAACTCAAAATCGAATCTAGGGTTGAAGAAGTTACCTTGAATTAGGATGAAGAATCCAAAAAGATGATGTTAATCCACACCAATAACTTGAAGAGGATGAATTATCTAAGATTGATGATGCTAAAATGCCCAAGAAATTGCCCACAAGATCGCCCAAGGAGAGGAGGAAATGTTGAAAATGGTTTAGTAATTAACCATTTATTAAGAATAAATATTGTTAATTGAATATTTATTATTTAATTAAAATATTTATTAAATGTTAATCTACGTCGTGAGTAGATGAACGTGGTATATTTATTATTTCTAAACCCATTTCTGGTGAGTGAGATATTATATATTAAAGTTGGATGTTGGAGTAGGAACTAACATGATATATATGATGTTAGTTGTCCCACATTGATTGTGGATGGATGTTTTGGCTTGTATTTAAAGTTTTTATCTATATGGGCTTAATAAAAGTGGGTTGGTGTATAAGGGTGTCCTCGCTCGCGCGCACACACACACACACGTACTGCCGCCGCCGACCGTCCGTCCGTCGGGTCGGGTCGGGTCGGGCTCGGGCTCGGGCTCGGGCTCGGGCTCAGTCTCAGTCTCAATCCAGGAATAGGACCTGGATCTTGGCAATTGGTGCTTTTGGCTGGTGTTTGGGATTATCTTTTTGGATCAAATCCGTAAGTCCACTAACCTTTTGGTATGGACCAAGACCCTTGAGTTGCCTAGTTAATAGGGGCAGGACAAGATACAAGACTCTTCATCAGACCGAGCCCTTTGGGCGTCTGAAACCGCCAGCCATCATGGCAGGATTAATGGCGACGAGTCCCTTCACTTGATCGAGATGTGCTATATATATATCTGCATTTGGTCATTGCAGAATTTATGAAAAATACAGTGCATCTTATCAAAGCATAGCATACCATATTCAAGTTCGGTCTTCATTCCAGTCCAGTTCACAGGTGCTCGTTCAATTTGCGGTGCTGCTACTGTTGAGACATTCAGATCGTTTTAACCTTTGGGGACAAGCTGTTTTACCGTGAGCACTACCGGGGCGTATTCTCGTCTTGCAGGCAGAAGCTCTAGATTCGGACGATCTTTTGTCTTTTTTATTAAAAAAAGTGTTCTTTCGTTTCAAGTGTAATATTTGATTCTGTTCTTTCTTGTAGTTTAGTTTAGAATATTATTTGTAATACACGTGCAACAACCGAATTATTCCAACAATCGCAAGACGAGAATAACCGACCTAACTTGTTCGTGTCATCCTGAAACTTTTGCTAGAGAAAAATATCGTTCAATGCAAGCACCGGCGCATCCACTAATCCATCCACCGGTTCTGGAACCATTGGATCATCAAGCTCTTCAGTAGCTCCAACTTCAAATGCTTGTCTCAAAAAATGCTGTTCTACATTACCCCAATGGGGCTTGCGAGCTTCCTGCGTGAAGAAAAGCTCATGTACCTGCTGAGAATGAGGCGAATGTTCAAGTGCGTACCAACTATGATACCTAGGTTCATTCCGACTATCTGTGTCGGAATATGTTTCTGAACGGGCTTGATGATGGCCTGTTCAATGTGTTCAACATCAAGGAGACTTCCAAAGAAATTTGGGATGCTCTTGAGTTGAAATACCATGTTAATCCTGCTAGCACGAAGAAGTTTGTTGTGACGAGGCTAACCGAATTCCAAATGGTGGATACTCGTCCAATGATGCCCCAAGTATAAGAGTTCAAAACTCTTATACATGATGTTCATTCTGAGGGGATGCCTCTACCCGAGGCGTACACTGTGGCGCTCTTGGTCGACAAGTTTCCGCCTAGTTGGAAGGAGTTCAAGGGATACCTTAAGCATAAGCGAAAAGAAATGACTCTTGAAATTTTGGTTGCTAAGCTCCAAACTGAAGCTCAAGTCCGTGATCAAGACTTGAGAACCAAAGCTCCTATGGATGCTAAGACTAATCTGACTGAAGGTGGGGGCGGACCTTTCAAAAAGCGTCCACGTCCTACCAAAGGCAAGGGAAAGGATGTGGCACCTCCAACGAAGTTTACCGGAACGTGCTACAATTGTGATAAGCCCGGTCATATGGATAAAAACTGCCGAAAGCTAAAGAAGTACAAGGGAAAAGGCAAAGTCAACCATGTCGAGAAGGACTTTGACTCTTGGGACAAAAATGACCTTGCTGCCATGATCACCGAGGTAAATCATGTCTCGGAACCTAACCCTGTTACTTGGTTTCTTGATACATGTGCGACTGTTCACATCTGTGTGAACTGAGACTTGTTTTTCACTTATAAGGAGATTCAAGACCGCTTCATCACAGAGGCAAGTGATCGTACCTCTCCAGTTCTTGGAATTGGGACTGTTGTGCTTCAATTCACCTTCGGTGTGGAGATAACTCTGAAGGATGTGCTGCATGATCTGGCAATCCGCAAGAACTTGGTGTCTGGTGTCAAATTAGTTAGAGCTAAATTTGATGTAGACCTTCGGAGCGATTTATCATAATACGCAAGTTTGGCAAGACTCTCGGGAAAGGTCATATTGTTGAGGACATGTTCAAACTTAACGTTCGTACTTGTAAGCCTCCAAAGGCAGTTGCTAATAATAACGCTACAACTTCTGCTTATTTGCTTGAGTGCTCAAATTTATGGCATTGTAGATTAGGTCATGTGAATCTAAATGCTATAAAAAGATTAGTAAACTTAGATTTGCTAAAATTAAATGAAATCAAAAATCAAAACAAATGTGAAATTTGTGTTGAGGCAAAAATGACGAAGCTACCGTTTCATTCGGTAAAACGGAATATAAAACCCCTTGAATTAATTCACACAGACGTGTGTGATTTAAAATTTGTGCAAACTAGAGGTGGTAAGAAGTACTTTATCACTTTCATCGATGACTGCACAAGATTTTGTTATCTTTATCTTTTGAGAAGTAAAGATGAGGCTATTGAAGCCTTTAAGAACTTCAAGACTGAAGACGAGAATCAATTAGGCTATCGTATTAAGATGGTTCGAAGTGATAGAGGAGGTGAATATGTAGCTCCATTTGAGTAATTATGCAATGAAAGTGGTATAATTCATCAAACCACGGCTCCATATGCACCACAATCTAATGGCGTTGCTGAACGTAAGAATCGAACACTTAAAGATATGATGAATGCCTTATTCATTAGTTCAGGGTGCCCCAGAACATGTGGGGGGAAGCTGTCTTGACAGCCAACTATATATTGAACAAGATTCCACGCAAACGTAAGGATGTTACTCCTTATGAGTTGTGGAAAGGAAGAAAACCATCATACAAATATCTCAAAGTGTGGGGGTGTTTGGCGAAAGTTGAGGTGCCTCTAGATAAACAAGTTAAAATTGGTCCTAAGACGATCGATTGTATCTTTATTGGTTATGTACTTAACAGCAGCGCTTATAGGTTTGTTGTACACAAATCAGAGATACCCGAAATTCATGTAAATACAACGATTGAATCAAGGAATGCTGTATTCTTTGAAAATATCTATCCTTATAAGAATAAGGTTGATCCTAACTCTAGTAAAAGAGTTGATGATGAAGCTACAAGTTCTAAACTTGTAGATGAGCCTATTTTTTATGAAACCATATATTAAAATGAAGCCTCAAGCACGAATCCGGTGTTATCTAAACGACCGAATAGAAAGAGACATAGGTCTACACCAATCAATGTAGAACCTAGAGAAAGAGATACTAGAGTACGAAAAGTAAAGATATATGGACCAGACTACGTCTTTTTAATGTTAGACGGTGAACCGATATCTATAAAAGAAGCTTTATCCGGTCCAGATGCGGCTTTTTGGAAAGAGGCAATAAACATTGAGATTGAGTCTATTATGATGAATCATACTTGGGTGTTAGTTGAACTACCACAGGGTTGTAAGGCTTTAGGATGCAAATAGATCCTAAAAAAGAAGTACAAGTCTGATGGTACTATTGACAAATATAAGGCCCGACTTATAGTTCAAGGCTTTAAGCAAAAAGCTGGTTATGATTTCTTTGATACCTGCTTGCCCGTGACAAGACTTACATCTATTAGGATGCTACTCGCCATTGCTGCTTTGCGCAATCTCGAGATTCATCAAAGAGATGTTAAGACTGTATTTTTGTATGGGTAGCTGGATGATGAAATCTATATGAAACAACCGGAAGGGTTTGTAGTACCTGGGAAAGAGCACATGGTATGTAAACTACAACGGTCTTTATATGGCTTGAAACAAGCACCTCTGCGGTGGCATTTGAAATTTGACGAAGTGATGTTGTCAAATGGTTTCAATATCAATGAGAGTGGCAAATGTGTCTATGTTAAAACGGGTGACAATTACGTTATTGTTTGTCTATATGTGGATGACATTTTGATAATGGGTAGCAACTCTCGTGTGATTGGTGAAACGAAACGAATGCTAAGTAAGAATTTTAGCATGAAAGATATGGGTTTGGCTGATACTATTCTTGGAATTAAGATTCTGAAAACACCTAACGGAATTGCTTTGACGCAATCTCATTATGTTGAGAAAGTGTTAAGGAAATTCAACGCTTTTGATAAACCCATAGCTAAGACTCCTTGGGAACCGAATGTTCATATGACTAATCATAAGGGTGAACTTGTGGGTCAAGATGAATATTCTAAGATCATTGGGAGTTTGATGTATCTGTCAAATTATACCCGTCCTGATATAGCATGCTCGATTCACAAGTTGAGTAGCTATACAGCTAATCCAAGTAAAGAATATTGGAGGGGTATAGAATGAGTACTTAGTTATTTAAAATATACTTAGAACTTTGCGATTCATTATTCAAGAGAGCCTGCTGTACTTGAAGGGTATTGTGATTCTAATTGGATATCCGAATTGAAAGACTCATTTTCTACGAGTGGATATGTGTTCACTATTGGAGGTGGTGCTGTATCTTGGAATTCCAAGAAACAAACTTGTATTGCTAGGTCTATCATGGAATCTGAATTCATAGCTTTGGATAAAGCTGGTGAAGAAACTGAATGGCTTAAGAATTTCCTCGAGGATATTCCATGTTGGACGAGACCTGTGCCGTCTGTGTTGATACACTGTGATAGTCAAGTTGCTATTGGACATGCACAAAATATGTTTTATAACGGTAAGTCTCGACATATTTATAATGCCGTGAGGCATTTGATCTTGAGTGGGATTATCTCAATTGACTATGTAAGGTCAATATATAATCTGGCGGATCCGCTGACGAAGATTATTAATCGAGATCAAATGTATAAATTTTTAGAGGGAATGGGTGTTAAATCCACATCTTAAGGATGATTATAGCGGAAACCCAACCTTGTATATTGGAGGATCCCAAGAGCTTGGTTCAATGGGATAACGAAGTTATAATCATTCGTGTGTTAAAACACTCAAACATACCTATTCTCTGAGAACAGTGAGTGATTGTTTACCTACATGTGGTGAGGTTAAGTCTTATGATTTTTAATGATTCTTGATTACCTCGGAGAGGTCAAGTATAGTAGGATACTTGGGAATAAGAATCATCTATATAAGTGTGAAGTGAGGGCCGCTTCATTTGATACACTTATGAATCCAAAGGGGTGTCCAAGGCCGAAAAGGACACAAAACGTTAGAACGGACGAAATTGAGATGATATTGTGTCTATATTATTGTCTCGGTATACACCATGCAGGACTAGTTCAAGGTTTTTCATGACCACTATGCCGCCAGTATAATCGATGATATTGACCATGGATAGGTTCAAGGTCACAAGCCACCTAGCCAAATGCGATATTGTCTCTTAAGGACTGGACTATGCATTTGCATTCATTTTGCATTGGCATTCTCACTCATGTGGGGGATTGTTGGAAATGGTTTAGTAATTAACCATTTATTAAGAATAAATATTGTTAATTGAATATTTATTATTTAATTAAAATATTTATTGAATGTTAATCTACATCGTGAGTAGATAAATGTGGTATATTTAATATTTCTAAACTGATTTTCAGTGAGTGAGATATTATATGTTAAAGTTGGATGTTGGAGTAGGAACTAACATGATATATATGATGTTAGTTGTCTTACATTGATTGTGGATGGATGTTTTGGCTTGTATTTAAAGTCTTTGTCTATATGGGCTTAATAAAAGTGGGTTGGTGTGTAATGGTGTCCTCGCGCGCACACACACACATGCGCGCGCCGCCGCCGCCGACCGACCGTCCGTCCATCGGGTCGGGCACGGGCACGAGATCGGGATCGAGCTCGGGCTCGGGCTCAGGCTCAGGCTCAGGCCAGGAACAAGACTTGGATCTTGGATCTTGGCAATTGGTGCTTTGGGCTGGTGTTTGGGCTTATCTTTTTGGACCAAATTCGTAAGTCCACTAACCTTTTGGTATATACCAAGACCCTTGAGTTGCCTAGTTAATAGGGGCAGGACAAGAGGCAAGACTCTTCATCTGACTGAGCCCTTTGGGCATCTGAAACCGCCAGCCATCATGGCAGGATTAATGTCGATGAGTCCCTTCACTTGATCGAGATGTGCTATATATTTGTGTTTGGTCATTGCAGAATTTACGAAAAATACAGTGCATCTTATCAAAGCATAGCATACCATATTCAAGTTCAGTCTTCATTCCAGTCCAGTTCGCAGGTGCTCGTTCAATTTTTGGTGCTGCTACTGTTGAGACGTTCAGATCGTTTTAACCTTTGGGGACGAGCCGCTTTACCGTGAGCACTACCAGGGTGTATTCTCGTCTTGCGGGCAGAAGCTCTAGCTTCGGACGATCTTTTGTCTTTTTTATTAAAAAAATTGTTCTTTCGTTTCAAGTGTAATATTTGATTCTGTTTTTTCTTGTAGTTTAGTTCAGAATATTATTTGTAATACACGTGCAACTACCGAATTATTCCAACAGGAAAAAGGTAGGGGATGAAATGAGCTCTCTCCTCACAAACCCGCTGGAAAAAGGGGTAAACAGCTTCGCGTGCCGTGACACAGACTGAGTGTGCCGCGGCCCGCGGCCAAAAACTGCTCTAGCAATTGGCTTAGTGCCGCGGCCCGACCAGCAGAGTGCTGCGGCCCGACCAGCAGAGGGCCGCGGCCCATGGTACAATCGGGTCCAACACCAAATACACAAAGTGTGTACCGCGGCGCACACTACCTTGTGCCGAGGCGCACACTATTCGGGCCTAAAAATGACGAAAAACGACCCGAGAAGAGAATAAAAGTAATAGAGCTCAAAACTTGGGAACAGAAACACGAAATGGAAGTGCGGAAACCCCAAAACGGTGGTTCCGAGCAATGATTACAAGGGTTTGCCCAGCAATAGCACGATTCGAACAAGGAGTAAATTCGAAATAATATGAACTCCAATATCAACACCGACTAACGAAGCAATTACAACAATCAAGATAGTATTCTCATCTCGATTCTCAAGCAAGGTTGAAATAATGAATAATATCGATACATGACTCAAAGTTACTCCGAACGGTGAACCCGAATGAATGAATATGAATGTTGAATGATTATTAATGAGTGAGAATCACAGAGTGACAATTAATGAGTGAAAAAAATAAATGAGTTTACAACCGGGTATTACAGCCGGACTATATGGGGGTGGCGGATTTATCCCTAGGGGGACTCCCGTCGACTGGAGTGATGAGGAGGGAGGCAATGAGGTAGCGAGGTCGTCGGGACATGAGGAGGCATAGGTGGTGGTGCCGCTGGCGGAGCTTCGGATGAGGAAGGGGAAGTTGAGCCTGAGGTGGCCTGGATTCAGCCTCGGCCGTCCCTTTTCGTGGAGGCGGCGTGGGACTCGGCCTCAATACGCAGCGTCGTTACGAAGGAGCAACTGGTGGCCTGGCGGCGGCGGTTCAAAATCCTAGCGGCGGTGAGAATGTTCGTCCCGTATTCCGAGGTGAGGCCTCACCTGCCGCCGTGTGGCTGCACGGCCGTGTATTACCACTCCTTGTTGGCAGGGCTGAGGTTCCCGCTTCCTTTGGCTCTGTCCAGATTCCTGAGGCAGTGCTATTGCCCAAATTCATCCCAATGCCTGGGCTCGAGTGGTGGGTTTTTTCATTCTTTTCAACCAGCAAGGTTGGCCCGAGCCCAGTTTTGAGGAATTTAATAGCCTCTTCATGTGGAGGTCGGTCGGAAGATCTGGCTCGGGTTGGTTTTATTTGACAGCTCGGCATGCCATGCACAAGGAGGTGGTGGATGTGCTGAATACTATACACAGCTGGAAGGAGCAGTGGTTTTACATCGGGGGACCTTAGAGGAGCTCGGTGGACAAGTTCAAGTCCGGCATTGTGGACGTGGAGCTTTGGATCCCGTACACTTTATTGCAAAAATGCGTAAGTATTGTGTATTCTGTTTTGTTCGTTTTTTGTCTAACGCTCATCATTTGTTTCCTGTGCAGATCATATTCCGGCGCAGGAGACGCCCTCTGAGTTTGACGACCGTATTGAGAAGCTTTTGGAGCTTTCCCCCGAGGAGAGGAAGTCGCACCTCCTTACCATCGAGGAGAATCTCTGGGCTATCAGTCTTCGATCCACCGACCCGAATAGGTCTGATTCAGGTACCTTTTCCCCTTTTTTTAACTCCCCTTGTTTTTCTAGTTTCCCGGATCAAGGTTGCATCAGAGAGGAGGGAAACTCCGGCGCAACGGGTGGAACGATTGGCTACTGAAGCTGCCGAGTAGAGGAAGCGCATGGGGGATAAGTGGAAGAAGGAAGGGACCGAGCCCAATGGTAGCGTCAACAAGGCGGAGGCTCCCTCTGCTCCGCTGCCTACAATGCCGAGTCGTGTCCGGGCAGGCCGTGCGGCTGAGAAGGAAGCCTTGGTTGATTTAGAGGGGCACTACCTTCCAGTTAACAAGGACCGGGAGGACCTCTGTCCTGAGATGAGGGGGTGGAGGCCGTACCGGTTCCTCAACTATGTCCGGGCGACCACTCCAACTGCCGAGATGCTCGATTCGGGGTTGGACGCTAAAATTGGAGATGGTGACCAACGATATGGATCCTGCCGAGCATATCCAATTCGCAAATGCTCAGCTCGGTCGTGCGCTGGGAACCTATGTGAAAGATGTCGGGGAGTTCCAGGCCCTGCTTGAGATGCATAAAATGATGGCGGCCGAGCTTCAAACCCTTCGGGAGGAGCATCATCTCTACCCTTTCATGATCAAGTCTCTGGAGGAGGAGATAGCCTCCATGAAGGGGGAAATGGAGATTCTGGAGAGCCGTGCTGGTGAGGCCGACATATGGAGGAAGAGAGCCCGCGAGATGACCGAGGCGGCGGAGGCCATGCATAAGCAGTGCGAGGATATCCGGGCAGAGCACGAGGCCTATCTGAGGGAGACAAGTGCCTAGATTGAATGCATGACCGAGCAGGTCAGCACTTGCGAAGCTGTGGGCTATGCTAGGGGTCTGGCTGACGGGGCGACTGCCTTCAAGAATACGGCCGAGTATGAAGAGTTGATTAACTTGAATTACGTCTCCACCTGATACGAGATGTTGGATCTCATGAAGGAGGGGAATACGATCGAGGAGGTCCGCACCTACATCGTGACTCAGGCGTCCGACCTGCAGGTGGAGCCGATGGACGCTGAAGAGCCTGAGGAGGCCGACGAGGCTACAGGAGGTCCAGAAACGTCCCCTCCTGGTGAAGGCGAGTGGCAGTCATTTCAGGCGGCTGGCCAGAGTGCCGGAGTCGAGTAGCTTTAGCCTTTGTCTTGTATACGACCTGTGTGCCTCATTTGTTGGTGCAAAATCGGTATTAGCGCCGTTATGCGGAAGCGTAAATATAAAGTGCGGAAATAAAATGACACATGGATTTATAGAGGTTCGGCCAAACGTGCCTACGTACTCTCTCGATATCTTCTTCTATAGGCTTAAGATATAAACCTCTACACCTCTCTTCTCTTCGGTCGAGGGATTACCGTTACAAGCTCGTCTTCTATCGGTCCGAGTAAACCGTTCTCTTACTTGTCTTTTTGTCGGTCCAAGTTAAACCATTTTTCTTTTCTATTGGACAAGGAATCAACCACTCTAACTTTCTATCGGTACTAGATAAACCTCATGAAGATATCAATTGCGATTCTAATAATGCCGGATCCTTGATCCTAATAACACCGAATCCAATCGTATCTTTTCTTTTACCTCTCTTGTATGATTTAATGTATCACACTCGATCACTCTCAATTTAAGCTCAAGAACAACAACTATAATGTTGACAATGATATCTCAAGTGTATATGGTTTGTTCAATGTTGTTATATAGATTAATACCTATTCACTTGGTATTTATAGCCTTTCTCCACAAACTAGCCATTACTGACCGTTTTGACTTGCTAGCGTGCGCTGGATTTCCTTAGCGTGCGCTATTGCTTGTAGCGTACGTGTAGCGTGCGTTAACTGCTTGTAGCTTCAGTACAGTGGCTACTGTCTCTCTTCCTTAGCGTGCGTTAGCTTCTCCATTGCGTACGTTAAGTACACACATTAACATGCGTTAACTTTGCATCTTGCGTGCCCTAACCAAGTATCCGTTGCATGATTTTGTCAAACTGACCATTCCAACTTTATGACTTTGATCCTTACTTTTTCCAACGGATTGACTTGACTTGAATTCAAACTCTTTAACGTGCGCTATTCCTTATCAATAGCGTGCGCTATCTGTAATACCCGGTTGTAATTCAGTCATTATCATTCAGTAATTTCATTCGGTGATTGTCACTCAGTGGATTTTCACTCATTTATAATCATTCATCAATCATGTTCATTCACCCGTGTTCACCGTTCGGAGAAACTTCGAGTTGTGTATCGTTATTGTCCATTGTTCAACTTTCTGCATATGAGTTCGACTTTGTTAGAGAACCATCTTTGCAATATTATATAGCATCGAGTTAGCTTTCCAATGGTTCGAACGGTGAGTCAATCGGAGTCCGGACGAGAGAGTTATGGTCGTTTTAGCTCACCCGCTTATTTTTCAGTTATTGGCCGATCACTGCCGACCGAACTCGGCCGTGTCGTCCGACACGGCCCGTGCCGTACTCGTCTGGAAATGCCGAAGTCTCTGCCCACAGGACTCGACCGTGTCGTCTGGCACGTCCGAGTCGAACTCTTCCGGATAAGCCAGAACCGACTGCCCAGACGCCCGACCGTGTTCCAGGACACGGTCGAGTCATGCCGAGTCGCTGTCGGACGGGTCACTATCGGAAGGCCCCTCCGCACCGCGACCGTGTCAAGCGGACACGGTCGAGTCCCTTCCGGCCAGTTGCGCGCCGCGACCGTGCCGATCGGCACGGGCCGTGTCCGGCAGGGCAGTCAACCCCTTTAAATTCGTTTTTTGAGCATTTCAGCCCATTCCTTCCATTTCTTCCACCTTCATACGAGAGAGAGAGGCTTGAGGGAGAAAATTCTCTTCACCTATCACTTGAGTGTGGTTTTTAATCATTTTCATTCGGTTGTGAAGCTTGGATACTCGATTAAACTCGTGTTCTTCGGATCGAAGTGGTTGGATCTTCAAGAGGTAATTTCTTCAACACCTTGGATTTCGATTCTATGTTGAGATATGATGTTTTGGACGTTATAATCATGTTATATGAAGAGATATGTATATGATTATGAGTTTGTATAAGGATTCATTGGATTATTAAGGGATTATCCAAGAACACTTTGAATATCGAGTTGAAATTGGGGGTTTTCGATTAATTGTCGTTGTAATCACGTTTTCGGATATTCGTCTTGGATTATTAATCATATTGGTTTGAAACACTTCTTCGAGGATTTGATATTGGTTTTTGAGGTTTGATTGTAAACAATCGGAGTTTGGCCGCAACGTGTTTGATTTAATGCCTCAATGGATTTAGTTTAATCGTATCGACGTTTTGAGTTCGTTATATTCGTGTTTGATTCGTATATTGAACGGGTTGTTGGATATTGTATAATTCAAGGTTGTTCGAGCGATCGATATCTCAATTAGGACGTCATTCGTGGAAGGATAATTATCACCGGTGTTGAGTAAGTTAATTCTTACTCGGTTAAAAGGATATTCATCCCTTTTGTTGTTGTTCATTCATAATCATAACTCATTCATTATTGTATTAACCGTATTAAAACTTGTTATTGTCAATTAATCATTTCAGTCTTAAGGAACGACAGTTCCAATCTTTTCATTGAGTTATCATTCATTTCATTATTACTCTCATCTCGGTGAGTCATTCTTGACTTTGTCAGATTATTATTTATTCATTGATATTCATTACGGTCATTCTCGTTCATATGACCTTTTGGGTTCATAATGCGTGGCCGGGTGTGGCTGTGTGGAATTTTTAGTCGGGCACGTTATGGCCATGTATAGGGAGTGATACATTGGACTGTGCACACGGTAACAGATTACCTCCGTGAGACTAATTAGGTACAAGGACGGGTGTGTCCGGTCATTCGTCTTGTACACTTGCACAGAACACTACGGGCGTACTATGATACCACTCTTCAGCGTAATTCATAACTAAGGATATTTCATAACTTCAGTTAAATCATGATTGTGTATTTTTCAACCCTTGAGGATTGTTGTTCTGTTTAACTGACCCCGACTGGGGATTTTGTTTTTCAGGTCATGGCAAGGCAAACGCACGGGAATAGCATGTTGATGTCGAGGAGTCCCAGTGATACTAGTAGGGGGCCCCGATCTTTCAGTTATTCATGTTATTGTCCTTTATTTTCCGCTGCAGACTTTCATTTGGATACTCCGTTTCATTCAGTGTTGTGTATTTTATCTTCATATAAAATACACTAGTATTCGGTATTGTCCTGGTGTATTGTAATTAAACTCCTCATCGGAGTAATTATTGTTGTAATGTGGTTCGGTACTACATTTATCCTGTGTAATTCATTCATTTTCATTTGCCTGGTGGGTCCCAGTTGGGGATCTACGGCACTGTAATATCCGCCTAGTTTGGGGTGTTACAGAGTTGGTATCGGAGAGTGGTTTTGAATACTACCTTCCGAGTCATGTCTCATTTGAAATCATCGTCATCAGACTAGTATCATTGGACTTTCGTGTCACGTGTGACCTGTGCAAATGCCGAGCCAATCGAATGGAAGAACTGTAAGATTTCTAACGCCATGGTATAATTTCTCGCAATAGTCATTCATTCAAAGATTCATCATTTAACAATCCTCAAACATCATCATTCATTGTGATTAGGACGATCATGTTAACTCATTAATCACTTAATTCATTTCATTACTCAGTTATTGATCAGAACGATCATGTTAATTCATTAATTACTCAATTCATTTCATTACTCAGTTGTCGATCTGGATGATCATATTATTAATCTTGTTAAGTTATTAAAAATAATCATTTCAAGAATTTCATCGATAATCATGTCACTTCATAAATCATTCATATAATCACTAAGTTATAGAATGTATACTCATTTTCATCATCTCATGACGTAATCATAACGTGATAATCATGAGGGAAATATAATAATTATGCGACATTCCTAATTACTTATGGAGAGAGCTGTCAGGGTATGCACGAGAAGAGGACTCGGTGCGGGCCGAAACCCATGAAATAATCACTGTGCCGGGAAATCGTGCCCAGGACTCGGCTCGATCAGAAGATGTTCGGGTTGATCCACTCACTTTTATGCAGGCCATGATGACCCATGTGCAGTTGCTCAATCATCATTGCGCCACTCTGGCCGGATTAATCGAGAGAACTCTCCCGTATGAGCCAGCTGCTAAGGAAAGTACTGAACAACAACCTTCATTTGTCAGCAAGAAATCAACGAAGCGTAATCTATCCGAAGGCGGTCAGTCAACCTGCAAGAAGCCTCGTGTGAGTCCTATCGTTTCTGAGCGACCTCCTACGGTGCATAATCGTGCGGGATCTTAGTCCCGAGCGGCCAGTTCGGCCATCACCTGTTTCAATTGTGGAACGCCGGGTCATTACAGCACAGAGTGTCTGAAACCATCTATCACGTGCTATAATTGTGGGAATTTTGGGCATAAGGCCCGTTTTTGCCGAAAGGACTCCAAGTCGGCTCCGGCGGCATCTCAGGCCCCGAAGCAACCAGCGTTTCAGAATCAGACTGCTTTGTCATCGTCGTTTAAGACAATGGAAGCAAATAGAGTTGGAGCTCGTATTTATCAGACGGGAGCGTCCGGTTTGGGGGCCGGCAAGTCCCAGATTCATGTGATGAGGAGGATCGACGATCCGGTGGCCCGAATGATTTCAGGTATACTCGTAATTTTATTTCAACTTGTGTGTACCTTTTGATGCTGGTACACCGCATTTATTCATTTTCGAATCATGCTTGAATAGACTTATTTCGGGATAGTCCTATTGCTTGTGGACCTCATACCATCGGTCTACCTGACGATGGAAGAATTTTCGGAATCATACCGAATTAAGCTTAATGACCGCGATTGGTTGATGGATCTAATCGTGGTGAATTTATCTTAGGACGATGTAATTTTCGGTATTAGTTGATTCAATCATCTTTATACTATCCTCAGTGTTTGTTAGCGTTTGGTCGCTATCTTTCCGTCGTTGGTTGTCGAATGTGTGCTTCAGGGAAGTAATCCCCGTTGTTCCAGAAGAAGTATTATTATGACGAAAGCAGAGAAATTCCGCAATCGAACTATCCAATCATTCCTTGTATCATTTCCATCGATTGGCCTTTCTAAGGCAATCGAGTTATTCAATCATTCCTTGTATCATTTCCATCGATTGGCTTTTCTAAGACAATCGAGTCATTCAATCATTCATTATATCATTTTCATCGATTGGCCTTTCTAAGGCAATCGAGTTATTCAATTATTCATTGTATCATTTTCATCGATTGGCCTTTCAAAGGCAATCGAGTTATTCAAACATTCATTGTATCATCTTCATCGATTGGCCTTTCTAAGGCAATCGAGTTGTTCAATCATTATTGGTATCTCTTTTTATCGACTGACCACTCTAGGGCAATCGAAATGTTCAATCATTCGTGGTATCATTGTCATCGATTGACGATGTATTTCCAGACGAGTTATCTGGTTGCCTTCACATAGAGTAGGGGAATTCAGGAGTGAGTTGGAGCCGGTACGTCCCCTTTATCTAAGGCACCGTATCGGATGGCCCCGACCAGAATGCAGGAGTTGAAGATTCAACTTGAGGAGTAGTTCGAGAAAGGCTATCTCCGACCGATTGCGTCCCCGTGAGGAACACCAGTGTGATCTGTCAAGGAGAAGGATGGCTCGTCTCGTGTGTGTATTAATTACCAGGAGTTGAACAGGGTGATGATCAAGAGTAGTATCCCTTACCCCGTATTGATGATCTTTTAGATCAACTTCAGGGAGCCTCAGTATTTTCCAGGATCGACTTAAGATCTGGATATCACCAGTTGCGGATTAGAGAGTCGGATATCGCGAGGACAGCGTTTCGTACACGCTATGGTCATTATGAGTTCGTAGTTATGCCGTTCGGGCTAACTATTGCACCTGCGGTATTCATGGAGTTAATGAATCGGGTTTTCATCGACTTTTTGGATCAGTTTGTTGTTGTCTCCATCGATGACATTTTGATTTATTCTCGTGATCGAGAGGAACACGAGGTACGTCTTCATCAGGTTCTCGACGTGTTAAGACGCGAGCAATTTTATGGAAAGTTTTCTTAATGTGAGTTCTGGATGTCCGAAGTGACTTTTCTCGGGCATGTAATTTCATCTGACAGAGTTCGTGTCGACCCTCAGAAGTCGGAGACTATCCGAGATTGGCAACCTCCGAAAGATATTAAGTAAATCCGATGTTTCCTCGGATTAGCTGGTTAATTATCTAACCCACGGCCGGAGCTAGCAACCGTGGTTTTCGCGTTGGAAATTTGGCGTCGTTACCTTTATGGCATCACCGCCGATCTTCACCAATCACAAGAGTTGAAGTATATATTTACTCACAAGGAGTTAAATATGCGACAGAGGCGGTGGTTGGAACTAATCAAAGATTTTGATATCGAGATCCTTTACCACCCGGGAAAGGTGAACGTTGTCACCGACGCCTTGAGTCGTAAGTCCGTTCAGGAGCAGATGCTTGCTCGTTTAACAGTTCAGAAGGAGCTTCAACAGGAATTCCTAGGACCCAAGATCGAGGTCTGACTTCAGCGAGTTCAGGGACAGCTTTGTATGTTAGAGATTTCATCGTCACTTGAGGAGGTAATCAGAGAGAATCAGAGTTCAGACCCTTCATTGTTGCGCATCCGTGAAGATGTGGCTCAGGGGAAAGCCCCTGGATTCGTGGTCCACGAGGATGGACTTTTGAGGTTTAAGAACCGGTTGTGCATACCGGCGAATGACGAGTTGAAAAACTCTATTTTGAGAGAAGCTCATGCTACCCCTTATTCTGTTCATCCGGTCCAAGAAGATGTACAAGGACTTGAAACAAAATTACCGGTGGAGTAATATGAAGCGAGAAGTCGCAGAATTTGTTTCGAGATGCTTAACTCACAACAAGTTAAGATTGAACATCGGCCGTGGGTATGCTGAAAACCTCTCCCTATTCCGGAATGGAAGTGGGAAGACATTTCTATGGATTTCATCACGAGTTTGCCGACGAGTCGTCGTGGCATGAATGCAATCTGGGTGATTGTGGACCGCTTAACTAAATCAACTCATTTCCTTGAAATCAAGGATATGTGGAGTCCCAAGAGACTGGCCCAGTTGTTCATCAAAGAGATAGTGAGACTTCACGGTACTCCTAAGAGTATCGTTTCCGATCGTGACGGACGATTTGTATCCTTTTTTTTTGGAAATCAGTTCATCGTGCTATGGGAACTCAGCTTAATCTCAGTACTGCCTTTCATCCTCAGTCCGACGGACAATCAGAGAGAACTATTCAGACATTAGAGGACATGTTGAGGGCATGCGTCCTCGATTGGAAGGACGATTGGGAAGCCCAGCTACCACTGATCGAGTTCACGTATAATAATAGTTGGCATGCCTCCATTAAGATGGCACCTTACGAGGCCTTGTACGGTCGTCGTTGTCGATCTCCCTTGTGTTGGGACGACCCATCAGAGTCAATCGGCACCGAGACCGATATACTTATAGCCGCCCGGGAGAAGGTAGCTTTGATCAGGAGTCGTCTGTTGACTGCTCAGAGTCGAAAGAAATTATATGCATATAATCGTCGACCACTAGAGTTCGAGATGGGTGACCACGTTTTGGTCAAGGTATCCCCGAGTCGAGGTATCTTCCGTTTCGGAAAACGGGGGAAATTGAGTCCGAGATTCATTGGATCGTTTGAGATTCTGGATCGAATAGGCGAGTTAGCTTACCGTTTGGCTTTACCTCTGGCGTTGATCCAAATTCATAATGTATTGCACGTCTCGCAATTGCGGAAGTATGTTGCCGATCCGGGTCACATACTTCAGTTCGACGAAATCGAGATCGCAGATGATCATTGTATGAGGAGCGTCCCATACGAGTGTTCGAGAGGCAAATCAAACAATTGAGGAATAAGGCGATTCCTTTGCTCAAGATTCAGTGGTCTAGACACGGAGTCGAAGAGGCTACTTGGGAAACCGAGGATGGTATGCGGGAGAGTTATCCCGAGTTGTTTGACCCTTAGTTTCGGGGACGAAACTCTTTTAAGGGGGGGTGTATGTAATACCCGGTTGTAATTCAGTCATTATCATTCAGTAATTTCATTCGGTGATTGTCACTCAGTGGATTTTCACTCATTTATAATCATTCATCAATCATGTTCATTCACACGTGTTCACCGTTCGGAGAAACTTCGAGTTGTGTATCGTTATTGTCCATTGTTCAACTTTCCGCATATGAGTTCGACTTTGTTAGAGCACTATTAATTTTTGGTAACTCCAAAATTTTTGAATCTTTTCAATATTATAGAGCATCGAGTTAGCTTTCCAATGGTTTGAACGGTGAGTCAATCGGAGTCCGGACGAGAGAGTTATGGTCGTTTTAGCTCACCCGCTCATTTTTCAGTTATTGGCCGATCACTGCCGACCGAACTCGGCCGTGTCGTCCGACACGGCCCGTGTCGTACTCGTCCGGAAATGCCGAAGTCTCTGCCCACAGGACTCGACCGTGTCGTCTGGCACGGCCGAGTCGAACTCTTCCGGATAAGCCAGAACCGACTGCCCAGACGCCCGACCGTGTTCCAGGACACGGTCGAGTCATGCCGAGTCGCTGTCGGACGGGTCACTATCGGAAGGCCCCTCCGCGCCGCGACCGTGCCGATCGGCACGGGCCGTGTCCGGCAGGGTAGTCAACCCCTTTAAATTCGTTTTTTGAGCATTTCAGCCCATTCCTTCCATTTCTTCCACCTTCATACGAGAGAGAGAGGCTTGAGGGAGAAAATTCTCTTCACCTATCACTTGAGTGTGGTTTTTAATCATTTTCATTCGGTTGTGAAGCTTGGATACTCGATTAAACTCGTGTTCTTCGGATCGAAGTGGTTGGATCTTCAAGAGGTAATTTCTTCAACACCTTGGATTTCGATTCTATGTTGAGATATGATGTTTTGGACGTTATAATCATGTTATATGAAGGGATATGTATATGATTATGAGTTTGTATAAGGATTCATTGGATTATTAAGGGATTATCCAAGAACACTTTGAATATCGAGTTGAAATTGGGGGTTTTCGATTAATTGTCGTTGTAATCACGTTTTCGGATATTCGTCTTGGATTATTAATCATATTGAAGATGTTTTGTTGGTTTGAAACACTTCTTCGGGGATTTGATATTGGTTTTTGAGGTTTGATTGTAAACAATTGGAGTTTGGCCGCAACGTGTTTGATTTAATGCCTCAATGGATTTAGTTTAATCGTATCGACGTTTTGAGTTCGTTATATTCGTGTTTGATTCGTATATTGAACGGGTTGTTGGATATTGTATAATTCAAGGTTGTTCGAGCGATCGATATCTCAATTAGGACGTCGTTCATGGAAGGATAATTATCACCGGTGTTGAGTAAGTTAATTCTTACTCGGTTAAAAGGATATTCATCCCTTTTGTTGTTGTTCATTCATAATCATAACTCATTCATTATTGTATTAACCGTATTAAAACTTGTTATTGTCAATTAATCATTTCAGTCTTAAGGAACGACGGTTCCAATCTTTTCGTTGAGTTATCATTCATTTCATTATTACTCTCATCTCGGTGAGTCATTCTTGACTTTGTCAGATTATTATTTATTCATTGATATTCATTACGGTCATTCTCGTTCATATGACCTTCTGGGTTCATAATGCGTGGCCGGGTGTGGTGGTGGAATTTTTAGTCGGGCACGTTATGGCCATGTATAGGGAGTGATACATTGGACCGTGCACACGGTAACAGTTACCTCCGTGAGACTAATTAGGTACAAGGACGGGTGTGTCCGGTCATTCGTCTTGTACACTTGCACGAACACTACGGGCGTACTATGATACCCCTCTTCAGCGTAATTCATAACTAAGGATATTTCATAACTTCGATTAAATCATGATTGTGTATTTTTCAACCCTTGAGGATTGTTGTTCTGCTTAATCGACCCACTGGGATTTTGTTTTTCAGGTCATGGCAAGGCAAACGCACGGGAATAGCATGTTGATGTCGAGGAGTCCCAGTGATACTAGTAGGGGCCCCCGATCTTTCAGTTATTCATGTTATTGTCCTTTATTTTCCGCTGCAGACTTTCATTTGGATACTCCGTTTCATTCAGTGTTGTGTATTTTATCTTCATATAAAATACACTAGTATTCGGTATTGTCCTGGTGTATTGTAACTAAACTCCTCATCGGAGTAATTATTGTTGTAATGTGGTTCGGTACTACATTTATCCTGTGTAATTCATTCATTTTCATTTGCCTGGTGGGTCCCAGTTGGGGATCTACGGCACTGTAATATCCGCCTAGTTTGGGGTGTTACACTATCTTCATCTTCTTGCATGCGCTAGCCTTGATCTCTAGCGTGCGTTATTCTTTATCAGGTAAGTCCTTATGTCTTCAGATAGGTTCGTTAGCGTGCGCTAACATTGATGTCTAGCGTGCGCTAATGCAGTCCAGATTTCAACTTTTGCGTCTTCGATTTCTTCATTGTTCTGCTTTGCCTCTTCGTTGTTTTGCTTTGTTTAGCAACTTAATCATCAAAACTCTATTTATGAATATGTGGAATACAATATTCCAACAATCTCCCCCTTTTGATGATTACAAAACAACCCTTGAATTGGATAAAACCTGCAAAATAAAAGTATGTATATTTATACATATCAAAGTTTTCGGCTTTGATCGTTTCGTGAGTTTTACCCATCTTTTCTTTTTCTGTCATTTTCGACTTCTTCATTTCTCATTTTTCAACTCCTTCGTTTCTCCCCCTTTTTGTATGCTTTCTTTTTTCTCCTTTTCGACTTCTTTGATTTTTATTATTTTCTCCTCCTTTTTACTTTTTATTTTTCTCGTCATTTCTTCCATGACGCTTTTTGTCCGATTCTACTCCTTCTTCCTCTTTTTGTATTCAGCAAAAAGTGTAAAACAAAATATACCAATTGATTATAAATATGCATGATACCAATTAATAAACATAAAATATGTATGATACCAATTAATGAAATAATAATATATGAATAGGGTATAATTCCCCCTGAAAATAATATCTCCCCATTTTAAAAAATATTACTCCCCCTGAGTAACATATCAATTGTTAAAAAATAATTTTTGGGGATCCAACCTATAGTTGGTTTTTCTTTAGAGACATAGACGATATTTGGAATAAAAATTCCTTTGGGAATCCAAATTTTTTTAGTTTTAATCGTCCGACGTGGGCTTTTACAGTTTAAAATATGATGCCCGATTTTCAAATATTTTTCACAATGGGGTATTTTGAAATTTAAGGGTTCGTTTTTCAAATGCGATGTGAATCCTAACCCCTGTTTATTTAAAGTGTATTTTTGAACCAAGAGCGTTTGTTCAAATTTCTCGTTTCGACAGAAGAATTTCTTCGTTAAGTTTTTTGAGCTCGGTTTGAACTTTAACAAGATCATCTTTTAAAATATTTTCATTCTTAATGAAATTTGAATGATCGATCTCAATAAATTTTCCCTTTTCAAGAATTTTGGAATTTTCAAATTTTCAATGATTTATATTTAGATTTAAGGGATTTAATCTCGGATAAAGCATTTTGATAGTCCGTTTGTAATAACTCGAATGCTTCAAAAAGTTCGTCGTAAGAATTACTTACTTGGCTTTCGACATCGCTATCGTCAAATGAACTCCGGGCCATAAATGCAAGCTTATTTTGATCAATGAAATAATCATCAATATCTTTGTCACTCCATGTTGCAACGAGTACCTTCTTCGGATTTGCTGCTTGGCAATTCTTTGCGAAATGGCCTGGTTTACCATGTACTCGATAGTTGTTGTCGGATTTCTTATATTCGCCCTATTTGATGTCTTCCTCTCCGGTTTAATAAGTGTTGGAACTTATTAATATTTTTGGCATAATATGCCGATTCTTCGTCGCTTTCGTCCACCGGGATTTCTTCTCTTTTAGACATCTTAGCTTTCATGGCTATCGTTCGTTTCTTCGGCTTTGGTTTGGCATTCCGAGATTTAAGTACTATCTCGTAGTTTATAAGAGAACCAACGAGAGCATTAAAATCAAGATTTTTTAGATCTTTAGATTCCATTATTACCGTCACCGTACCATCCCATTCTCTAGGTAGTGATCGGAGAATCTTCTTTACTTTCTCACTACTCGAAAGTGGTTTTCCAAAACATGTTAATCCATTTTTGATGGCCGAAAAACGATCGAGCATGATCGTGATGGATTCATTGTCCTTCATTTGAAATAGTTCATACTCGTGAAGAAGCATGTTTATTTTCGTTTCCTTGACTTGAGACGTTCCTTCGTGTGGTACCTCAAGCATTTTCCAAATTACTTTGGCACTATCACACGATGATATCCGGTTGTGTTCTTCCAGATTTAAGGCACAATACCGAAGTTGAGTTGCCTTACAATTGTAATGATCATTTTTCTAATCCGCATCATCATATTCTTCAAAAGATTTAAGCGTACCGTCGGATTTAAGAGGAATTTTTGGACCAAGACATATTACTTTCCAAAGCTCGATGTCATATGCTTGGATGAATATTGACATCTTTTTCTTCCGTATCATGAAGTTTGATCCGTCGAAAAATGGTGGTCGGTTAAGATCAAGACCTTTGACCGGGGCAAGTTGAAACGCCATTTGGATCGACTCCTTGTATGTTAAGCTGCTTATTGGAGGTACCGCTCTGATACCAATTGTTGGTTCAAAATCGGTATTAGCGCCGTTATAGAGGTTCGGCCAAACGTGCCTACGTCCTCTATCGATATCTTTTTCTATAGGCTAAAGATATAAACCTCCGCACCTCTCTTCTATCGGTCGAGGGATTACCGTTACAAGCTCATCTTCTATCGGCCCGAGTAAACCGTTCTCTTACTTGTCTTTTTGTCGGTCCAAGTTAAACCATTTTCCTTTTCTATTGGATAAGGAATCAACTACTCTAGCTTTCTATCTGTACTAGATAAACCTCACGAAGATATCAATTGCGATTCTAATAACACTTAATCCAATCGTATCTTTTCTTTTATCTCTCTTGTATGATTTAGTGTATCACACTCAATCACTCTCAATTTAAGCTCAAGAACAACAACTATAATGTTTACAATGATATCTCAAGTGTATATGGTTTGCTCATTGTTGTTGTATGGATTAATACCTATTCACTTGGTATTTATAGCCTTTCTCCACAAACTAGCCGTTGCTGACTGTTTTGACTTGCTAGCATGCGCTAGCTTTCCTTAGCGTGTGCTATCGCTTGTAGCGTATGTGTAGCGTGCATTAACTGCTTGTAGCTTCAATTTAGTGGCTACTATCTCTCTTTCTTAACGTGCGTTAACTTCTCCATTACGTACCTTAAGTACACACATTAGCGTGCATTAACTTTGCATCTTGTGTGCGCTAACCAACTATCTGTTGCATGATTTTGTCAAACTGACCGTTCCAACTTTGACTTTGATCCTTACTTTTTCCAATGGATTGATTTGACTTGAATTTAAACTCTTTAGCGTGCACTATTCCTTATCAGTAGCGTGTGCTATCTTTATCTTTTTGCATGCGCTAGCCTTGATCTCTAGCGTGCGTTATTCTTTATCAGGTAAGTCCTTCTGTCTTTAGATAGGTTCGTTAGCTTGCGCTAAAATTTATGTCTAGCATGCGTTAACATTTATGTCTAGCATGCGCTAATGCAGTCCAGATTGCAACTTTTTGCGTCTTTGATTTCTTCGTTGTTTTGCTTCGCCTCTTCATTGTTTTGCTTTGTTTAGCAACTTAATCATCAAAACTCTATTTATGAATATGTGGAATACAAAACATCCTTAGCTTTTTCTGGATGTTTTTTGTAAAAATGTTTTTCGAATGAGTAAAATTTCCTTTTCAGTACCTGTTTAGTCGTTTTCTTTTGGATGTTCCGGTTGGGTTGGTTCTGTTAGGAATATGCCCTCGAATGCCACTCAGAGGATGAGAGAGTGAGAGCATTTGTATTATAATTATGAATATTTAATAAGGTAATTATTATTTCTATATTATTATATATCACTGGTATTGTGATTTGGTATATAGAATAATAGTCCGTACATTTGAGAGCAAACATTCTACTCCTTATGGAGATAAGGAGATAGGCACGAGAAATGTTTAGAGCTCGAATGCTTAATTAAGTTCGCAAGTCGATAAAATTTAATTGGGCATTAAGTATAGCCAAGAGTTGTATAACGTGTACTTTGACATGTAGAGTGCCTGTCTTCACTAAGAGTTCGTGGGAGCACACGCTATAGGTATGCTAATGAGATTAGTATACTCTGTAGGTCACAAGTCGTCCACGAATAAGTCTAGAGGGGGGGTGAATAGACTTATTGAAACTCTTTATCTCTTTTTCTCAAAGAGTAAGTTTCTTCAGCTGATAGATAAACAAATGACTTGGAGTCGTTTGTTCTTAATATGTGCGGAAGTCAGCTGATGACGAATACACAGCAACTAATGAAACACTTAACAATGAATGCAGCAGTTAAAGTATGATGCAATAAAATAGTAAAATACGCAGGCAATTATAGTGGTCTCAGAGGTGGGGTAATCCTCTACTAATCCACTTTTTTCCAAACCAGTTGGAGATGAATTCACTATAATTTTCAACCAGTGATAAATATTACAGTGATTCAACCAAACTACAACAGCTTCCAACCAGTGGAAATCCGTGCTGTTGTAACACACTGATCGCCTTGCACCTCTTGATCCTCGATCCTTGGATGCCTTTTCAGTCTCGAACTTCAACCAGTGAAGTACCCCGAACTCAGGATTTAAGACACGAGTTTTTGTCTTCTCCAACTAAGAGCTTCTTCAAGTATGAACTTTTTAGAACCGCTCTTTTCACGATGTTGTATTTCGCCTTTTGATTGCTTGAATGCTTTGATCGCTTGAAAGTATGTTCGCACCGGTGTTTTTCTCAACTTCAAATATTTGGATATATATAGGTGTTGATCCATGAGCATTTCTTCATAGCCGTTGCAAATCTGTAACAAATCAGTCCGTTGGAGGGAGACTTTTTTGTTTATTCTTTTCTGAACGTTGCAAGGCTGGATTCCCATGTTTTAATCTATCTTCCGACCGTTGTGAAGACTTCTGCATGTGATGTGCCGAATATTTTGAATATAAAACGTTTAAAGTCTTCAAGGTGGGCCTGGATGAATTATTTAATTCATATCTTTTGCGGGAATCTCTCCAATTTGTCTCTTCACGTTGCATGTGACTTTCCGTAATACTTGACTTTTCAACGCATGCTGACGTGGACTTGGAGTACTTGGCTGATCTCGACTAGGCTTATGTGCAGTTAACTTCTCTGCAGTCTGGACCTCTATGATGTTCACTGTTTAGGACTTGTCTGATCAGATGACTTGTCTGAGGTGCCTTGACTGCAGTCTGGTCAAACATCCCTGTTGATTTTTGTTGACCAGAACTACTCTGACTTTGACTCGGCTGTACCTCTCTGATGAACTCAGCTGATATTTAGTACTTAGCCGATTTTTAGCTTAACTTATTTTTGGCCTACAGAAGATACTCATTTGGTTCTTCTTTACATTTTGCCAAGTTTTACACGTAACATATTTCGCCTATGGAAGATACTCATTTGGTTCTTCCTTACATTTTTGCCAAGTAATAAACATTTGAATTTATATTAATGACATCATCAAAATCTAACAAGTATTCCTTACAAATTCCCCCTATTTTGATGATGGCAAAACTTTAAACAAGTAATCAAATGTACAAGTCTGCACTTAGGTGCAAGACATAAACTCAAAATCAGTCTTGTTTTGAGACAACTAGGAGTTGTCATTCAAATGACTATATATATTAATTTTCTGTTGATTACAAGTACATGGCTTGGATAGAATAAATACAGAAAATTTAATCAATTACAAAAATTACAATTACATCCAAAAACTATCTGCCCCTTCCTCTGCGAATAGTTTGCTTGGGAGGTCTAAATAGTTTTGCACCGATTGGTCTACTTTTGATGGGTGCAAGACCATATTTCCTCCTTATGACTAGGGCAGCAAAGTCTTGGTCTTCTTTTGAAGAGAACTTGTGCTCTTCACATAGCTTTCTAATTTCTTCTTGAAGCTCTAGCTCGTCAAGCTCATTATCCAAACGGGTCGGCGCTTCCACTGCTCTGAATGGAGGAATCATAGGATAAGCGTGCCATTTGGCTGCATATTTAAGCAAGATCTTCCACAGAGTAGGCCATCTAGCATCCATGTAGTTGATGAATGACTGTTGGGGTGAGCATTCTTTATCTTGGAGAATCTCCCAGAGGTAGAACTGCTCTGTGAATTGTTTCTTGGCATCCGCCCAATTGGTCATGAATTCTGTTGGTAAGAATTCTTCAACATACCACAACGGTTTGCCTTCCCATTCGAATCTTTGTTCTTCTTTCTCTTTTGTTCTTCTCTTCTTCTCCAAAGACTGCTCTTCAGGTTGGCTGGGGGCAGATATCTCCTTTCTTTTCAGACTTGATGGTCCTCCTTCAATTTGGAGAATATCTTGCCTCTTCTTTGATCTTAGCTCTTCCCTTATTTCTCCTTGAGTACTTCCTCCCCCCTGTATTCTATCTTCCCCCTTTTTGCCAGCATCAACTAAAGTAGTCAACTGCTGCTCTATTCTGCACATCCAGTCAGACATGCCAAATGGCATTCTGTTGTTCGTAGGGGGAGGAGGCTGAGGTACTTCCCTCTGCAGCAAAGTGTCAATCTTGGCATTGATGGATTGGAGGTCAGGGGTGACCTGAGATGCCAGCAACTCTCCAATAGTGTCCTTCACTATTTGTCTTATCAGGTCAGTCATCGCAGGTGAGATCTGTGATGGTGGAGAGTGCTCGCCTGAGTCTTCTGCAAATGAACCACTGGACTGCAGGCTCCTATCTGCAGCTGGTACTCCAGATGGGGTCTTTTCTGGGGTCCCTGATCTGGAGTCCTCAGCCAACTCGGCGTCCAGGCTGGTATACCGGGCAGGCGCCCCAGCCCTATCTGCAGCCTCTACTTCTTTTTCTTTTTCTTTTTATTCTTCATCTTTTTCTTTTTCTTTCTCAGCTCCTTTATCTCCTCCTTCATCCTTGTCATCATCCTCCTCATCATCATTATTATCATCATCCTTATCCTTTTTGTCTCCCCCTTCATTCTCATCATCTTTTTCACTTTCATCATCATCCTTCTCTCCTTCATCATCTTCCTGTTCTACTTCTTCCCCTTCTTCTTCTTCTTCATCAACTAACTCTTCTGTTTTCTCAACTTCCTCAGATTGTTTTTCATCTAAAATGTTTTCTTCTTCTCTTTTCTCTTCCTGCTCCTCTTCGTCATTTATGACAATGACCTCCTCATCTTCTTCTCCATTTACTTCTTCAATTCTAATTTCTCTCTCTTCTTCCTCCTCTTCTTCTTTTCCAAAGGAACCATCAAAAATACTATACATAATGGAATGGATGAATTGGTCCATGTTGGTTTTAAAATGAGACATGAACCAATTATCCTGGAGGATCAACACTATGTCTGATTCTTTACAAAAATGAATCAGTACCTCCTCTGTGGCTTGGGGATATTCCCAACCACTGGTTTCAATATAATACTGAAGTTTTGTAAATGACAGTGATTTGAAAAACTTCCACTCTTCAAAAATATTGACAAAAGAGTGTTTTAAGGCTTGTGGTTTAACAAGCTGTAATTGTTCTATGGACAGGTTGAAAACATTATTGTCCAGCAGATTAAATATGTAATTTGCTTCAGGGATTGATATGATTAAACCTGCTTCTTCCTCCTCAGAAATGTATGCTGGAGTGAGGACAGCCACAATCTGAGTTTCCAGGCTGCCTGGAGCAGGCTGGTCTTCCAGATGGGTAGGTGACTTGGCTGCAGGACTGGCATGATGATCTGACTGCTCCTCCTGACTAAACTGAAGTCTCCTGGGCCTCTTGGGAGAGGGTTCTGGAGATGACTGCATGATGGATGGCTCTCCAGGGGCTGGTCCCCTTCTCTTGAATCGGACAGCTATTGGGGTGTTATCTGACTGAGTCCGACTCATTGCCGATTGGGTTGGCCGCAGTCGGTCCGACTACTTCAAGAATAATATCTGGGGTAAGTCCTTGTGTCAGGTAGCTCCTTTAACATCTGAGCTGCTCTCCTGTTGTTCCCTAACTTCCTCAAAGTTTCTTGGTCCAGATGACCAAGTCTCTTGTTGGTGTGGAAGGGGTCAATACTTCCCTTCGCCATACCTGTCTTCTCAAGGATCCAACTCCGCTGCGTTCCAAACGCCAGCTTGGATCTGAATCTTTTTTCATCAGAAAGCCATTCGGCTTTGTTGACTTCTCGAACAAGCTGCCTAAAGATATAGTCAGCCCAATCAATCTCCTCGTCTTGAATCAGTGCTCCCAGCACCATAAACTTCACCGACGACAGTTGGTCGTAGCTGCCGGCCATACCAATAATGATTTTGTTGGCTATATCCAACGCATATCGATAGACCTTCTTAATCTCGCTCCTTTTGGTGGTGAGTTTCAGCTTCTCCGGCTGATTGTCCGCCTTGATCTTTATCCAGGTGTCGGCTGCTTTCTGCTTGAGGGCTTCGACAGCTATGCCGCGGTGTTTCATACCAAAAACTGTACGAATCGACTCCCGCGATATGTCGACTTGTCTTCCGCCAACTGTGCTCCTAATTCCATCTTGAATCAAATAGGCTTCGCGGTAGAATGCGATAACATCCTCCTTGTACAAATGTTGGGGATTGATATCCAGAAATGGGTAGATCCCATTTAGCTTCATCGTACGGATTAGGTCAAGCACGGTGTAATTTTCTAGATTTGCTTCCAATAAACCTTCGAAATCAACGACCAGGGAGAAAATAATCTGGTCCTTGACCGCTTTCATGTTAACGCCTTCGAAGTACGATTCCATTTCTGCAAACAAAGAATTTTTAGTGTATTTGGAGTTCAAGAATTTTTGCTCTGTAAATCTAGGGTTTGAAAGATTGGTAAGCGTAAAAGGTAAAGTGAAGGGCTTCCGTCCTTATAAAGAAGATGAAAAGACGTATGGATTAAATTATTATTATTTTGAAATGGTGGTACGCCTTTTGAGATTCTATTTAAATTTCAAATTTGAAACGGTGGTCCAGGTTTTAATTTTGAAATTTGACGGTTGGTTTTAATTGGCCACCGTGGAGGTCGATTTATCAATTGATCGCCACGTGTATTTAAAATGCCACTTGCAAACCAAAAATTAATATACTATTATTATATATATGGCAGATAATAATTAAATATTCAGAGGTCGGTTGAGTTTAGAAAACTTAGCTAGTTTGACTGTTGACTGCTCTACATCAGGTGAGTTGACTCCATGGACTTCTCGCCTGAGATTATGATCAGCTAGGTTCCTTTGTCTGCCCTTCGTCCTCTTGTCTGCATCAGCTAGGATCTGATTCCTTTAGTCATCTAGGTTCCTTCCTTCCTCTGATATGCTTCAGCTTGCTTCTGTACTAGATTCCCAATCTAGTAGACCAAGATCTCTGCTCAGCTCCAAAAACCTTTCTTCTGGCAAAGGTTTGGTAAAGATGTCAGCTATCTGGTAGTCTGTGCTGACTCTTTCAACTCTTACTCTCTTGTTAAGCACTTGGTCTCTGATGAAGTGGTGCTTAACATCAATGTGCTTGGACCGGATTGTTGGTTATTGCAATAGCACTATTGTTGTCACACCAGATAGGGACTTCATTGGCAATGATATTATAATCCCTCAGCTGTTGTCTGATCCATAAGATCTGTGCACAACAGCTACCTGCAGCTAGGTATTCTGACTCTGTGGTGGAGATAGAGTTAGAAACCTGCTTCTTGCTAAACCAGGATATCAGTCTGGTTCCTAGGAATTGGCACGTTCCACTAGTACTTTTCCTATTGATTTTGCATCCTGCGAAATCTGCATCTGAATATCCTAACAGCTCGAAATTATCATTCTTGGGATACCATAGTCCAACATTGACTGTAGACTTAAGGTACTTAATTATTCTCTTTACTGCATCTAGATGTGACTGCTTAGGATTAGATTGGAATCGCGCACAAACTCATACGGCATAGGATATGTCTGGCTTGCTTGCAGTGAGGTATAGCAATGATCCAATGAGTCCTCTATAGTGGGTTGAGTCCACTGATGTGCCTGCCTCATCTGCGTCTAAGTGAGTACTTGTGCTCATAGGGATTCTTGCTGGCTTGGCTGATTCCATTCCAAATCTCTTGATTAGATCTTTGGTATACTTAGCTTGGTTGATGAAAATTCCCTTTTCCATCTGCTTAAATTGTAGTCCGAGGAAGAAGTTAAGCTTTCCCATCATACTCATCTCAAATTCTCCTTGCATGAGGTTGGAGAATTTCTCACATATATCTAGATTGGTTGAGCCGAATATGATGTCATCCACATATATCTGGACTATCAATATGTGGCCTTCGTGCTCCACTCTGAATAGGGTCTTGTCCACCTTTCCTTTGCAAAAACCATTCTTCTCGAGAAACGCAAATAGTGTTTCATACCTTTGCAAAATCTTTGAATGCAGCATATGCGAGGAATAGTCTGATGGCCTCTAATCTTGCAACGGGTGCATAGGTTTCATCAAAATCTATTCCTTCACACTGTGCATAACCTTTTGCAACAAGTCTGGCTTTATTCCTAACAACAGCTCCGTCTTCATCACTCTTATTTTTGTACACCCATTTGGTGCCAATAACCTTCTTATAATCTGGTCTGTCTGTTAGTTCCCAAACTTTGTTCCTTTCCATCTGCTCCAGTTCTTCTTGCATGACATTTATCCAAGAATAATCTTCTAAAGCTTGTTCTGTTGTTTTAGGTTCTACCTGTGACATAAAGCATGAGAACATAGCCATTCCTGCGGGTAGAGTTGACTGTATTGTCTTAACTCAATCAGTCAGCTTCCCGATAATTTGCTGGATTGGGTGATCTTTGAGCCATTTGGGGATATCGTCTTCTTCTGGGTCTGTTCCCCCTGTTGAATTGCTCTGGTGGATTTCTGCATCAGCTGGGTTCTAGTCTCCTTAGTCTGCAGCTGGATCAACTACCGTCTTGTCATATGCAGGTTGGGTCTGATCTGCATATGAGTCTTTGTCAGCTACAGCTGGGTGTTCATCAGTGGCAACTGGATCAGATAGGTTTGGTGATCCTGTTTGATCTGCAGTTGGGTCTTCAGCAGCTACAGTTGGATCTTCAGGCTGGTCTGCAGGTGAGTCTACCATTCCAGTGTCATGTACAATGACTTCTTCAAGGGTCGCTGATTTGAGCTTGTTCTCAATTAGCTCAACTTGCTTCCTGTACTCAACAGTAGATTCATCAAAAACAACATGGGGTGTTTCCTCCACAACTAAGGTTCTTTTGTTAAAAACTCTATATGCCTTGCTTCTTTGTGAGTATCCCATAAAGAGACCATCATCAGTTTTAGCATCAAAGGCATTTAGTTGTGTTTTACCATTGTTGTGGATGAAACACTTACAGCCAAAAACGTGAAAGTAAGCCACAGTAGGAGTTCTATTATTCCAAACCTCATAGGGAGTTTTGCCATGTCTCCCTACTATCATACTCCTGTTCTGAGTATGGCAAGTCCGGTTGACACTTCAGCCTGTAACCTTTGGGCGTGTCCTCTTCTGCAATCATGGACCTTGCTGCTTCCTTCAGGGTTCTGTTTCTTCTTTCAACAACGCCATTCTGCTGGGGAGTCCTGGCTGCAGAGAGCTCATGCTGGATCCCATTCTGATCACTGTAATCAGTGATCGCCTTGTTGAGAAACTCTCCTCCTCTATCTGATCTGATCTTGATGATGGATAGGGATTTCTCATTCTGGATCCTTCTCGTGACTCGTAGCTTGGTCAAGGTTTCACTTTTCTTATACAAGAAGATAATCCAAGTGTACCTTGAATAATCATCTACTACAACAAGTGCATGCTTTCGGCCGCTCAGAGTCCTTGGCTTGATAGGACCAAATATGATCCATGTGGAGTAGATCTATGATCCTTGTTGTGAGAGTTGTAGGCTGGACTGGCTTAAATGATGCTCTGGTCTGCTTTCCTTTCTGACAGGCATCACAAAGCGCTTCCTTCTTGAATGCTTCATCTGGAAGTCCTCTGACCAGCTTCTGAGAACTGATCTTGTTGATGGCTTTGAAGTTCAGGTGACATAGTCTTTTGTGCCACAGCCATCCGTTCTCAGCTACTATCATGGATAGAAAACAGGAGTTAGGTGTTCCTGTGTTCCAATCTATCATGTAGACATCTCTCCTTCTGAATCCTTGTAGCTTCACTTCTCCAGACAGGATATCTATCACCATGCATTTCCAGATGGTGAAGACTACTAGATTCTTCTCATCGCAAAACTGGCTTATGCTCAGGAGATTATACTTGAGCCCTTTGACATAATGAACTTTGGATATCACAATATTTCCTCGGTGCAGCTCTCCAAAGCCCTTTGTTTGTCCTCTAGAGCTATCTCCAAAAGTTACATCAGGACCTCTTTCTTTGGTGTATTTGGACATCATCTTCTTGTTCCCAGTCATGTGCCTTGAGCATCCAGAATCTACAAACCATTCTTCACCTCCAAAGTTTGAATTTGTGGAGATGTGGTTGTAGTCCTTCCACCTTTTCTGCAATCAAACAAACAGAGATTTAGGTACCCAAATCTGTGTGGGTCCTCTGGGGTTAGCTGGTTTCCTGGAGAATTGATTTCTCCTTGGATTATAAAAATTGTTATTATTATTACCCTTATAAGGTGTGTAAGGTCGAGGTCTGAATCTCCTGTTGGGATTGTATACCGGATATTCCTCAAAATATTGATAGTGTGGGCCATTTCTAAATCTTGGCTGAGACCATTTATTAAATCTTTGAGCTCTCCACACTTGTTCATTTTGGAAATTAGGATAACCTTGAGGTTTCCATCTGCCCCTCCCATTTTGAAATCTGTTTTTGGGGAGTTGTTGATAATAGTGGGCATGTTGTCTGGGCTGCTGCTTCTGCCTTGGCCAATGCCTAGTCGCTTGTCTAGGTGGCTGCCTTGTGAACCCTGGCTGCAGCCTAGACTTGTGACTTGACTGTTGTCTATTTTTAAATATAGGTTTGTATGTAGGCTCAGCATTCGAGACAATTGTTTCTCCCTTGATGAAAGTGGTTTTAGAACTAGAGGGAGTGTGAAGATCATATCCAAGGCCTGATCTGGAATATAGTGGCCTTTTATTGGTACACAATTCTTCCAGAGTTGAATACGCCTTCAGAGAGGTTATTTCCTGCGCCTGAGTCTTATTTGCCTGAGTCAGCTTAGTAAATTCGGGTTTGACATGAGCAAGTGCAGCTGATTTTTCTTTAAGTAAAACAGTTAGTCGATTTGTCTCAGCTGTATTAACATCAGCCTGGTTTTTCAAGTCAGCTGCAGTTATCTCAACCTTATTCAGTTCTAGGCTGAGTTTTTCAAAATCATTTTTCAGCTGCCTATTCTCATCTTGCAGCTGAGTCTTCTTAGCTGATACAGCTAGGTGTGCAGATTTAAGTGTCTCAAAATCTTTAAATAGCTGATTTACAGATTCGTGCAGATCCATATCTTGTGACATGGCTGAACTATTATTTGAACCAGAGGGTTTTGATGTTACCTCTTCATCAGCTAAGTTGACCATCAGGCAGTCATACTCTTCATCATCATCAGAAAAGAATCCCCTGCTTGATTCTACATGCTCCTGATCTTCTCCGATGAGGGCCTTCCTTCTATCTTCTTTTCTGCCCACCTCCTTCTTGCTCTCGTCCTTCTTGAGATCAGGACAGTCGATTTGGATGTGTCCTGTCTTGTGACAATTATAGCACTCCACCTTCCAGCTTCCGGCTTTCTGATTTCTCCTGGGATTCTCCTTATAATTTTTCTTGTATTTGGAGTAGTTTTTCCGGAAGTTGCTGAACCTTTGCATTATAAACGCCATTTATTCCTCAAAATCTAATGGATTTGGAGGCTTTACATCAGATAAGGTCTTGGAGGGGGACTCGGATGCAAAGGCTATTCCCTTCTCTGCAGGCTTAGTTGAGGATGAACTTGGAAGCTCGAACTCATAGGCCTTTAGATCAGAGAACAACTCTTGGATCTTTATTTTATTAAGATCATTGGATTCTCTCATGGCCACTGCCTTCATACTCTATTCAGGATTGAGAGATCTTAGAACCTTCAGTGCCATCTCCCTGTTGCCATAAGATTTGCCGGGGGGGTTGATCTCATTGATAATCTCAGTGAATCTTGTGTCCTCTTGGTCTATGGATTCGCCATTCTTCATTTTGAAGTTGTCAAATTTTTGAATAGCAATTGACAACTTGTTTTCCTTGACCAACTCCGTTCCTTCACACATTAGGGCTAATGTGTCCCAGATTTCGTTGGCATTCTTGCAATTTTTGATCTTGACCATGAGTTTGATATAGTACATCTCTAGCCCGGTTATCAAGATTGGCCAACTTTCTTGCTTCTGGAGTCAGATCTGTCCTCTTCTTTGGGATTTTCTCTGGCTTCCCTGCTGCGATCTCCTCTGCAGTGTTGTCCTTCTCGAAGATGAATGGACCATCCTCTATGATGCACCACATGTCATCATGAATTGAAGATAAGTGTGCCTGCATCCTTATCTTCCAAAGATCATACTCATCAACTGAAAACACAGGGAGTCTAGAATGCATGTGTTCCATTATAGAATGAGAGTAAGATATATCTCTGATATAGATCTGGTTCGTGAAATAAATGAACCAACCTCTCTGATACCACTTGTAGGTCACAAGTCGTCCAGAAATAAGTCTAGAGGGGGGGGTGAATAGACTTATTGAAACTCTTTATCTCTTTTTTCTCAAAGAGTAAGTTTCTTCAGCTGATAAATAAACAAATGACTTGGAGTCGTTTGTTCTTAATATGTGCGGAAGTCAGCTGATGACGAATACACAACAATTAATGAAACACTTAACAATGAATGCAGCAGTTAAAGTATGATGCAATAAAACAGTAAAATACGCAGGCAATTATAGTGGTCTCAGAGGTGGGGTAATCCTCTACTAATCCACTTTTCTCCAAACCAGTTGGAGATGAATTCACTATAATTTTCAACCAGTGATAAATATTACAGTGATTCAACCAAACTACAACAGCTTCAAACCAGTGGAAATCCGTGCCGTTGTAACACACTTGACTGCCTTGCACCTCTTGATCCTCGATCCTTGGATGCCTTTACAGTCTCGAACTTCAACCAGTGAAGTACCCCGAACTCAGGATTTAAGACACGAGTTTTTGTCTTCTCCAACTAAGAGCTTCTTCAAGTATGAACTTTTTAGAACCGCTCTTTTCACGATGTTGTATTTCCCTTTTTGATTGCTTGAATGCTTTGATCGCTTGAAAGTATGTTCACACCGGTGTTTTTATCAACTTCAAATCTTTGGATATATATAGGTGTTGATCCATGAGCATTTCTTCATAGCCGTTGCAAATCTGTAACAAATCAGTCCGTTGGAGGGAGACTTCTTTGTTTATTCTTTTCTGAACGTTGCAAGGCTGGATTCCCATATTTTAATCTATCTTCCGACCGTTGTGAAGACTTCTGCATGTGATGCACCGAATATTTTGAATATAAAACGTTTAAAGTCTTCAAGGTGGGCCTGGATGAATTATTTAATTCATATCTTTTGCGGGAATCTCTCCAATTTGTCTCTTCACGTTGCATGTGACTTTCCGTAATACTTGACTTTTCAACGCATGCTGACGTGGACTTGGAGTACTTGGCTGATCTCGACTAGGCTGATGTGCAGTTAACTTCTCTGCAGTCTGGACCTCTCTGATGTTCACTGTTTAGGACTTGTCTGATCAGATGACTTGTTTGAGGTGCCTTGACTGCAGTCTGGTCAAACATCCCTGTTGATTTTTGTTGACCAGAACTACTCTGACTTTGACTCGGCTGTACCTCTCTGATGAACTCAGCTGATATTTAGTACTTAGCCGATTTTTAGCCTAACTTATTTTTGGCCTATAGAAGATACTCATTTGGTTCTTCTTTACATTTTGCCAAGTTTTACACTTAACATATTTGGCCTATGGAAGATACTCATTTGGTTCTTCCTTACATTTTTGCCAAGTAATAAACATTTGAATTTATATTAATGACATCATCAAAATCTAACAAGTATTCCTAACATACTCGAACATGACTCACCTCAATTCGGTCATATGGATATTATTCAGGGTTTGTCAATAACTGAATTGAAAGGTTGTGATAGGTATACATGGACCTTTGACTTGAGGTTTCAGTAGGAGATGTGCTTGTGACATTAAGTTAGTCATTAGAGTGGTTCGATCCAATCGCCGATAGGTGGGGTCAACCTCGAAATGCAATTTAGTGGGCAAGTAGCAGTCTCTACTGAATACCAAGATAGAATTCTTTCTCCTGTAAGTGAGCAGGTAAATGTCCTATGCGGTTAATGGCAAATGAGATCATAAGTCTTTGGCCAAAGCATTTAGAGCTAGTTGTATTTGATACACGAGAGCTTGATGATCTCGGTTTGCATTAACACAATGCATAGAGTCAAGTTACAATAGGGTTTGACTTTACCGTAACCCTAATACTTGACCGAGACATATGATTGAAGGGTTTATACGTATGCGCTATTCACGACATAATGGTTTTGAATGATCCAATCATTCCTTCTTAGTTGGGTTACGGTACAGAGCACTAGATTGGCTAAGTGTTACCCGTACGCTTTGGTTCCTCCCATTACCGACTAAGACAGACATATGGAGTCGCGCACAAGGATATTTGATGGATAAATATGTATTTATTATCTCTTCATTATATTGGATATTAGATATCTAATTTGATTTATTTGATAAATCATGCAGTCTAGTGAATTGAAATTAATTACTGGGTGATTAATTTAATTCATAAATAATTATTTCTTGAAAATATATTATAATAATTTTGTATTTGATAAAATTAATTAATTGGATTAATTAATTAAGTAAAAATACATTTGAGATAAAACAAAGTGTACTTAACGGACTAGACACGCGAACGTTCGGTACACGAACCGAGTGGCTCGGCTCATTTTCTCACCATACTCTAGTGGGCCACCCCCTTTCATGTATGGAAGGTGTCTTGCATGTGTGTGAGGTGTGATAGACTTATTTTATGTAGGGTGAGGACAAATGGATGAGATTTAGAATCTCATCATTTGATCTCACTTTGTAATATAAATGATACAGTTTATCACACTATTTGATGAGTTGAAAACACACACACACACCCCATACAAAGGTGCTGATCCAGCCGTGAGTTCACAAGAGGAGGGAGAAAAATTTATTTTCATTTTTCTTGTTCATCTTAAAGAGAAAGAAAAGGAAGAAGAGAAGGGAAGAAAAAGATTGTGTCGATTCCTAGCCGTGTTCTTTGAGAACGAATTGACATACTATTTTTTCGATCAATATATGACGCGTGTGAAGTAGAGACATTCGGCATTTTCGGTGTTGAATCATTCAACAAGCTACAACGAATTGGATTCGTGTTCGTGTCGGTAACCGAAAAAAGGCTTGCTCGGGGTTTTCCTTCGAAGATTATATTATCAAAGGACTACGAGGGTAAGTATTCTTTGATTATCATCCTCGTTATTCATATTCGTTCATACGATGCTTGATCGATCCGTTTTTGGGGTTTGGTTTTATTCGGTTGGACCGTGTTGTTACCCAAAATATTATCCGGAGATAGTATTGCTGGAACGATCGAGTAACAAACAAATTGCGAGAACACTTCCGTGGGAAAATAGATAACACAAGATTTGCCGGGGTTGTTAATCCCGGGCTTGAATGCTCTCGCGAGATGTTATTAATAAATATACTGTCGAGTACAAATATTAATGTTAGAATCTGATACAATGAGTGTAAAAGCTTCTAGTTATCTAGGCTTTAGAGCGCGTAGATTGCCGGAAGAACCAGATGGATGAATCTGTGAGTTCTTGCTTGGAATTTATGATGAATGTGTGTGAATGTCACTATGAATATGTTAGTGCTTGCCAAAAGAGCCTTTTGTTCTCTCTTTGGTGTGTATTTTGCACTTAATTCGTGGTAGGATCCGTCTTCCTGGCCGCAACAGTGAGTTCTCTATTTATAGGGGACTAAGTAGTTGGGATCCCTCGGGCGATCGCGGGCGATCGCCGTTTTCTATATTAAAATAAACGGCCGATCGTCCCGTCACGTTGGCCTGTTCCTTGAGGTCCGAGGTTGCGCTGAGGCCACCGGGTGAACCAATGGGAAGCAAGACGCGCGCGAGTCGCTGTCCGAGGGGGTCCACTGTACCTTTCGGCGGCCTTGTCGGTAGGTGCGGTAGGTGACAGGGGTCAATGATCCTTTTGTCGGTATCCTATGAAGATCCGCGGTGGGCCATCGTCCAAGATTCGGTCTTGACGACTTTGACGGATCTTTGGATCCCCACGTGGCATGAGACGATCGCCTGCGAACTGTTAGACAAAGACGATCGCCAGTATCGAAAGACGATCGCCGTTACCAAAAGACGATCGCTATATTATGCCGACTTTAGGTGTTCGTCCGAGTTTGGCTTCTATGGTTGACTTTTCGGGGAGGTCGCCGATCGCCTATCGTGGCGAGTTAATCGTCGCACAACAATTGCCCCACTCGCCTTGATGTTGAAAACACGGGGTGAGGTGGCACCGTTGGCGATCGCCGATGTTTAGACGACTCACCGATCTGAATTCAAATATGGGACGACCTTCTTTCGCGTCGAGCGGGGGAAAAGAAGGCGGGCCTTTCATAAGCGGGCCGACACGCGTCGTCTTTGCCGTTTGGGGAATCCGACGGTTTGTCGACACTTACCGGGCATGCCCTCGAAAAGACGCGTATGCGGGATTCGAGGGCCGCATTTAATGCGTCCCCACGTGACGGTTCCGATTCGGTCCCGAGGTTTCTCCTTTTTGCACTTAGGCCCTCGTTCCCATCTATAAAAAGGGGGCTTCTTCTCCTTCACTTTTTACGCACCCTTAGCATCCATAGCCGAATTTCGCAAATTTCTGGATCCTTAGAGTGCCGATCTTCTTCTTCTTTCTAGGTAAGATTAAATTTAACCTTCTCCTTATCTTTATTTTCCAATATGTCGGGAGGATCGAAAACCTTCGAGACCGGAAGTTCTTCCGCTGCCGCCGCGTTGCCTGAGCGGGAGGAGGTTCCCGTTAGAGTGGATATGGAGACGGCAGCTGAAGCTATTCGAGCGGGGATTGCACCCGAAGAACTCGAAAAACTTTTCAACGAGGCCGAGGTAGCGAGGACGGCGGAGCAGGGGGGTTCGCCGGTGGATGAAGACGATCTGGCGCGGGAGGCCTGGGAAAGAGAGAGCAGACTCGGCCCCTCCTATGTGGCTTTTGCTCAGATGATGGAAATGATCGCTGGACCTTGCCCGGAATTCGATTTCGAGGCCTACTCCGCCGCTCACCCTTATAAACATGTGAATCGGACGGTCTTTCAGGCCGCCGTCCCGTCTCCGTGGACTCTCGGCCAGATCCGGAGTACGGCGACCAAGAATGACCTGAGCCGCTGGAGGGCCAAATATCACATCCCCTCAGACGTTTCCCTTCACGTGCCTTTGGAGAATGAGCGCGCCGACCAACCGCCTGTGGTATGGTCGCCACAACGAGATGATTATGGAGGCGGGTCTGCGATTCCGTTGCCACTCGCCGTCTCCTATTTGCCGATCGCCTGAATTTGGCGCCTCTTCAATCGACGCCGAATGCTTGGCTGAGATCATCGCACGTTGACCTTGTTCGGCGGTCACCGGTTATTTCGTCACCTTAGCGCTACCGGAGATGAATTATCTGCTTAAATTAGGCTGAGAAAGGGACGATCGGCGGTTATCATATCCAGGCCGACTCGGGAGAGTGGTTCTTGGCGTGCGAATAAGACCAGGGCGACACAGCAAAATGGTGTTGGGTCGGCGGGGCATGGCGATCGGCGTTGAGTGAAGGGCCGAATGAAGAGTTGGAGATTCCCACTATTTTCCGGGAGAGGAATCCGAGTAAGGATTTAAACTCTCCCTTTGATTGAGCTTGTCTTGGACTGATCTAATTTCGTTTTCTTTTGCAGACCTCTCGTACGGCGACCGACCTCCCCTTTGATTTCTTGATCGTTTGGGAGCGTATTCGTGCGTTGCCGAACTCCTTTATTGACGTTCGATCGCTTGGTACTGAAGCTCATCGGTTGGGGGCTCGTTTGTTTTGCTACCCTCGTCACTTGAAAGTTCCAGGTATGAGGTTAAATGGTGTTTCCTTTCTTTGACGATCGTCTCCAAGATGTTGTTTTATTTTATCTAACTTGTTTGCACCTTTTCTTTGACAGAGGCTTATTTTCCCGATCGCCGAACCTCCGCCGAGAGATAACTATGTCGGACTTGGGAGTTCTTGGTCGCCTTAAGTTGGGCAAGCGGTGGTCGCGTTCTGCGACGACGTCTCACCTGCCCGGTGACGAGACCCGCCGAGGCGCCGGCCGCCAAGCCGGTGGTCGAGGGGAGGAATAGCCAAACGCCGCAAGAGGCGAGGTCGGAGTCCCCGTCGATCTCCGAGGCGACGTATCGATTCTTGAGCCTCCGGCCGCCGCGGCTCCTATCTCCGCCATCCCGATGATGGAGCGATCGCGCCAAGCCCACGGTCTCGGACCCGGCTGCCGCGGCTCGGCGAAGAAGATGGCGATCGCCGATGCCGAGACATCCCGGGCAAGCCTTTTTCTGACGCGACCCAGTGGTCAACAGTAAGAGTGGGTCAAAACTTTTCTCGAGTTAGGTATTTCGAGCATGGTATGGGCTAACTCTTTGATTTCCTTGGTTTGCGCCGCAGGTTCGTCTCGCCGACCGGACGTCGCCCAGTCTTGGACTTCTGTCGAGCAAGGCTCCGCAGGTTCCATTGAAGTCCCCGCTACGTTCGCGTGCAATCACTTCTCGCCCAAGGCTTGGACGACCGACCTTGACGCGATCGCTCGTCGGCGATCTGGAGACGCCATGCGGCGGCCGTAGCCCGGCTCTTCAGCGGCGACGATGGCCGTCCAAGCTGCTCGGGATTTTGAGGCGACCCTCCACCGCTCACCTCCATCGCGAACTTGAGACCGCCGAATGTAATTATTGAGGACGCCAACCGGATCCGGTCGATGGAGAAAGAGTATGAGGAGACCGCCAAGCGGGCTAAGCGGGACGTGGATCGATTAAAGCGAGAGCCGAGCCGCTCCAAGGAAGCTGCCGATCGATCCTGTAATAAGGAGATGGAGACTCGTCGAAGCTCGAGGCTTCGCAGAGGAGGCGACCGGGCCGAAGGCTGCGGTGGATCGGCTCGGTGGTGAGCCGGAGGCGGCGAAGAGAGAGCTGGAGAAGGCCGGGCGAGAATGTTGCCAAGGCGGCCGAATCAAGTGAGGTCGAGAAGACGGGCGGATCTCGAAAGGGCAAAGAAGGCGATCGAGGTCGATCCTTACCTTAACGTCGGGCACGTCGGCGAGTTCGCTTACTATTTGGCCTATGCTGACGCTGTCCGAGTTGCTAAAAAGGCAGGGGTCGAGACCGGTCCTCTGATGGAAAGCTTCAGATCCTATGTCTCCAAGCATCCTCTGCATCCGAATTCTCTCTGCCGATCCTTGACTTGGTCGACCTCGGGATTGACTTGAGTTGGTATACCGGCAAACTCATTCATCCCGAGGCCGATGCCTGTGCCGATCCGCGACCCGAGGCGAAGACCAAAGCGGGACTTTGAGAGGCTTTTTGTTTTTCCTCTGTAACTTGTACTTTTTTGTTGTAATGCCTTCAGGCCTTGAAATGTATGAAGCTTGTGTTTATGAATAAAATACTCCTTTTCTCATTCCGCGTAATGCATTATATGCGATCGCCTTTGACTATTTGTGTGCAATTTTTTTGAGTACGCGTATATTTGCTTTCGATTTCTTGTTCGTCCGGCCGATTGTCTGAGTGTTGAAAGTATTGACATGTTTTGAATTGGAATTCTTACTTGTAATTTTCGTCGGACGGTCTCGATCGCCCTGCATGTTTTTGAGCGAAGCCGATCGAATATGGTTTCTCTTTGTTCGATCGTATTTGAGAGTAGCTCGGCCTATCCCTGCCCCCTTGTTTTTGTTCACTTATTGTAAGTAAGGGAACAAAGACTAGTCTGTCTGGCGAGCTATCTTCATTTCGCCGATTCTGAAGAGTCATGTGTGGTTGCGGTGTTCGATGGACCGATCTCCCCAATCGTGTCTTCGTGTGCGCGGGATATTTAGTATCCTGCGACTCACTTTTTGTGAGGGTCCTCCGTTAGGCTACGCCTGCCTTGTGTTAAAACGAAAGGCGGGCGATCTCGGTCTGGAGGAGTCCTTGCGCGGAGTGTTGTCGGCTTATTCGACACCACGTTCGCGGCTTGTCGACTGCTTCCACCTCGGCCCGCCATGAAGATGGCGATCCTCGACGGTGTACGTTGAGACGGGGGTAACGGCACGTCGCATTGTTCGGGTTCACCATGTTAGATGATGTACCTTGAGAACGTGCGATCGCGCCATCGACTATTTTGGAGGGTCCTTCGGCCACGTCGACCTCGTATTTAAACGAAGGGCGGACGATCTCAGCCCAAAGGAACCTTGCATGGGCGAAGCTGTCGGTTCCATCGACCTCCGTGACCATGGTCGCAATAATTTTTCCTAGGATCGTCGTGATCGCCGATCGTCGAAGATATGCGATGCACAGTGGGGCGATCGCCATAACAGATGGGATAACAAAAATCTCATTATAATCCTTGTACATCATTGAAATCGAATGCAAATTTATCACCGATAGTATTTTTTCGGATGCACGGCGTTCAGGTATTGGTCCGAGTACCGGGATGTTCCAGTCAGAGGCTCCTTTAGTTAACCATCTGGATACTCGAAAGGTCCTTCCCATTGGACCAAAGACGCCTGTATGGGTTTGGATTTTCTTGAGGACGAGATCGCCCACTTGAAATCTTCTCTCTCGACCTTTGAATTGAAGAACTTCTCGCTCTCCTTTTGTGGATTGTGTTCTTCATTTCGAGGTCACCGCCTTTCTTCAAGCATGTCTAGTCGATTCGCCGGGCTACATCGTTGTCGGCCGTCATCTCTGTTCGGTTCGATGGCCGAGGACGGCGATCTCCGAAGGAATCACCGCTTCATTCGAAGGTAAGGGCGAACGGGTTTCGCCGGTTGAATTGCGGGTCGCCGTCGGTAGGACCATAAAACGCCCTGGGAGCTCGCCGCCCATCTTCCTTGCCTGGATTCGAGTCGTGCTTTGATCGTGTGTTTGAGGATCTTATTCACCGCCTCTACTCCGCCTGTTCGTGCGAGGGTGATAGGCGCCGAGAATAACCTTTTGACTCCCCACTTTTCACTGCATTGCATGACTTCTAAGCCGCCGAATCAAGCTTTCCGTTGTCGGAGATGATGGCCTGGGGCAAACCGAATCGGCATATTATGTTTTCCATATAAACTTGATCACTTGTTCTTGGCCGATCTTGTTGAGCGGTTCGGCCTCAGCCCATTTGGTGAAATAATCGACCCCAACGATGGCGAACTTACAGCCCCCTGGAGCCGTCGGCAAGGGACCTATAAGGTCGATGCCCCATTGCGCAAATGGCCAAGGGCTATACATGGAGGTGAGCTGTTTGGGTGATAGTTTTATGTTGGGGCCCATTATCTGACATCTATGACAAGATCTGGCATAAGCGATCGCATCTTTCCGAAGTGATGGCCAGAAAAATCCTTGTCTGGTCGTCTTATGGAGGAGGGCTCGCCCGCCCGCGTGGTTCCCACAAATCCCGTCATGGATTTCAGCTAAAACGAGCCGACCTTCCTCCTGTGGAATACACTAGAGGAGGGGAAGGCCAAAGCTCGCTTGTAAAGCCGATCGTCCAATAGGGTATACCCGGTCGCACGGCCGAGTTGGCGAGCTTTAACACGGTCGTCGAGGACCGTCCGTCTTTTAAGTATTTGATGAACGGAGTCATCCAATTCTCTTCGGCGATGGCGACCGTGGTAACCAAATTCCTGTCGATCGCCGGCCTTGCTGACTTTGTGATTTGGATGTTGGAGAAGTCGGCTGCCCCATCCGATGATGCTAGTTTGGAAAGTGCATCGGCACAGGAGTTGTGCTCTCTCGGGACTTGCTCGATTAGTACTTCTTCAAATTTTGTGCACATTTCGGCGACCGGCTCTTGGTATTTGACCATCCGCTCGCGTGCCTCATATTCCCCCTTGACTTGGTTCACGACCAAAAGGGAGTCCATGTAGATATGGAGGCGTCGAACATCTAGGGCGAGGATAGATCAAGCCCGCCTACTGAGCTTCGTATTCGGCTTCGTTGTTGGTCGCACGAAACCAAACGCACGGCATTTGTGAAACTCGACCGTCTGGGCTAATGAGGACAATCTCGCCCCGCTCTCGCATTGGTCGCCGAGCCATCCACGTATAATTTCCAGTGTGTCGCGACTGGCCTGACCGTGAGGGAACGTTAATTCCACCACGAAGTCCGCGAGCTTGGCCTTTGATCGCCGTGCGAGGAGCGTAAGTGATACCGTATTGTGCGATCTCCGGCGACCACTTGAGGAGTCGCCGTTGGTGTCCTGGTCGGTGCGGGACTTGTCTTAGAGGTAGAGTGGTTAGGACCTCCACCGGTGATCGAAGAAGTAAGCTCTCGGGCCGTACACTCATGACAAGGGCATAGGCGATCTTCTCCAATGGTGTGTAACGTGTCTCGGCGTCGTGGAGCGCCTGGCTAACATAGTAGATCGGCAAGTGGGCTTGCCCCTCTGCTCGCACCAAAACGGCACTCAGTGCGACCTCCGAGGCCGCTAAGTAAAGGAATAATTTTTCACCGGGGATCGGCTTTGCCAGGATCTGGGGGTTGGATAGATATTCCTTTATTTTGGCGAATGCTATCTGGCTTTCTTTCGTCCATGCGAACTTCTTGTTCTTGATGGTCGCGAAGAAAGGCTTGCTTTTATCGCCGAGCCGTGATATGAAACGGTTGAGGGCGGCTAGACAGCCTGTGAGGCGTTGCACCTGTTTGATGTTCCGCGGTTCCTGCATGTCAAGGATAGCTCGTATCTTGGCGGGGTTCGCCTCGATCCCCCTTTGGCTCACTATGTGCCCCAAGAACTTCCCTGAGCACACCCCGAAGTTGCATTTCTTGGGGTTCAGCTTCATGTTAAACTTCTCAAGGATGGCGAACGTCTCGGCAAGATCGTTGAGGTGATCTTCCTTCTTGAGGCTTTTGACCACGATATCGTCAATGTAGACCTCCATGGTCTTGCCGATCTGATCGGCGAACATCCTGTTGACTAATCGCTGGTAGGTCGCCCCTGCGTTTTTCAAGCCGAACGGCATTCTGACCCAAAAGTATATGTCTTTTTCTGTGTGGAAAGATGTGTGTTTTATGTCTTCCTCTGCCATTGGGATTTGATGATATCCGGCGAAGGCATCCATAAACGACATCATTTCGCAACCTGCCGTGCTATCGACCAGATGATCGATATGAGGCATTGGGAAGTGATCTTTTGGACATGCCGCGTTGAGGTCGGTGAAGTCTATGCATAATCTCCGGAGCCAGTCGGCTTTTTGACGAGCACCGCTGGCGACCCACCGTGGTTCGTCCGTCGCTACTCCGATCACCGTTGTTGAGTAACCACGGACTTCTATGTCGAAGGCCGCGTATTTCTCGGGACCGAACTTCCTACGCTCGTGAACAGGTTTCATTGCCGGTCGATCTTCGATAATGGCAGCGTGTTCGGGACTTATGCCAACCATATCTTGATGCGACCGTGCAAAGACACCGATGTTCTTACGTAGCAAGTTGATCGATCTCCCTTTAATTCGCGGTCGATGCTCGCGCCGATCTGTACTTCCCGCTCGATGATCCGGATCCATCGTAATGCTTTCCAACTCTTCGACAGAACGGCCGCCTCGTTTGGTACGATCTCGGACTCGGTCCTTGGATCGATGTCGAGACTTGGCTCAAACCGATCCTTGGCTCGATGTCGTCCGTCGATCGATGAGAGATGGCGTCCCTCGAGTCGGGTTGGTACGTAGTCTCGTGCTCATCGATCTCCATGGGTTGATCGTGGTCGCTTCAATGTTACATACAAGACGGGAAGTGTTGGAAGAATTAACAACATAGGAGTAACTCAAACATCTCTTTGCCATTAGCCGATCTCCTTTTACGGACTGACCGTCCCATCGGCAAAGGGGAATTTGATACAAGAAAGAAAGATGAGGCGACCGCCTCAAAGGTTTCTAAAAAGGGGCGACCTAGGAACCCATTATAGATGTCGGGCCTATCTATGATTACAAAGCTTAGGTTCCTAGTAATCCTAACCTTGGGATCATAAAAACATATTAGCTCGACGGAGAGCTTGATCCTCCCGTAGGCTTGGGATCGGTTGTCGCCGAACCCTTGGAGCACGGTGTCGAAAGGCTTGATGAATTTGATCAGTTGCCGAGCCGGTCTAGGGCGGATTTAAATATGATGTTGCAAAACTCCCATTGTCGACCAACACGCGATCGACTGCCTTCCCAAGGATGCAAGCGAGATCACTAGTGCATCCTCTTTGGGACATTGCACTCCTTCCCCTGTCCTTGTTGGAAAAGGTGATGAGCGCGTCTCTAGAGATGGTCGGCCCGAGGTACTACAACATGGACTCCGCGAATGCCTCACTCGGCTTTTCGCTTCTCGTTTGACAAGGTGGAAACCGGGAAAGGCCCCCGAGGCTCCCACCTCCCGCTTGGAGCATGTTGATCCGACCGCCAGGTTGATCGGAGGGATCGATTCATCGAGTACTCCGGCTCATGTTCGATCTCGCGATCGGATTGGGAGGAATTCTCTCGCTCGGTCGGCGTTCGCGCCTCCGCTCTTTCCGTCCGGGTTCTCGCTTGGTGATCAAATTATCCGGTTGCCTTCCTCAAACAGCCGCGAGCTGCCTCGAGGAGGTCGCGGCATTGGCTAGTGTTGTGGCCGGACTCTTATGATAGCACAGAATTTGCCGCGGTCTAGATGACCGTGGTCCCTTATCGGCTTTGGCTTGAAAGCCACTCGCGACCCTTGATCGCGTTGAAGATGTGGGCCGGAGATAAGTTGAGGTTGTGAAGAAGGTGGACCTCTACATCCTCGAAGGCTTTGAACTCGCCAGCGGCTTGGCGACCGCCTTTCTGGGCTTGGCGACCGTCTTCTTCTAGACATGGGAAGGTGCTTTCCTACTGACCGTCCCTCGTCCAAAGGCGGAGTGAGAGCATCTTCGCCCGGCCGATAATCCGGCGCCTGACGCGGAACGTCAGATAGGTCGGTGGAAAATCTTTTGTGAGGTGCCTGAACATGGGCGATCGTCCGTGGAATCCGCTCAGATCGCGTGGTGAGCGATCTGCCGGCCGACGGGCTCACCGGTGAGGACTATCTCGTCCACCCGGTCGATATAATCCTCATCCGATTCATCCTTCCCCTGCCTGATTTTCATCATGCGGTGGGGACCTTCCGGGCGAGCGACTTTGGCGGCGAAGTACGACGTGAAGTCGTTCGCCAGCTTCTCAAAGCAATTGATTGAGCGAGATGGTAGCGAGATGTACCACCTGTGGGCGAGATCGCCCAGAGTTAGCGGGAACATACGACATTTTGTCGCATCCGAAGCTCCGCATCCGGTCATGTAGATCCGGAATTTGCTTAAGTGGGTTCCCGGATCCGTTCTCCTCGCATGCAGGTGTTTGTGGGGGATTGATCGTTGATTGGACTGGAGCGATCTCGATCTGGACCGCGAGTGGCTCATTTAGCCCAGCGATCGGTCTCCTGGCGTTTGCCCCAATTTCTAGGAGCGTCTTCATCTCGTCGAGCTGGCGTTGCATAGCGGCGATCGCTGCTCGATCGCCGCCGATTGGCTCTCGATCACGAACCAAGGCGATCGTGTGCGATCCCCTAGCTCCGTGGTGAATGACGATCTCCCCGCCAGAGGGTTCCCTTCGGGCGGCAGGGCTCGTTGACCGGTCTGTCTTTGGGAGTCGGATAAGCCGAACTCCCGTAAAGGATTCAGATATCGATGTCTCTACCGGGCCTCGAGCGCCTTGGCCGCCATGAGGGATCGCTCCTAGGCGGTCAAGACGGAATCGTCCCGCCTCACGAGAGCCTTCTCCAGCTGCTCGGGCTTTGCCGATTTCTCAACATAGATCCCCTTGAGCTTCCTTTTGCTTGCCGCGATTAGCCGACGGGTGATGGTAGGCGTATCGCGGCCTCTCTCGCCGTTCCTCGAGGATGGCTATAGCCTCCTCAACTGCTCCGATGTCCGAATCGGTCGAGTGAGAGGCTAGAACCGTCCCTCGGGGGCGGGAGTGAGAGCCTAGCGTCGCCACGGTCGCCTTCCGCCGTGGGCTGGGATTCGGTCCTCGCCGGAATAGGATTTCCGGCAGATCTCAGGGTGGCCCTCTTGGAGGTTGTTGCTGACGTCATTTTCTGATGGTTTTTCTATTGAAGAACAGTGAGTGTTTCTTCAAGTATATGTCCGGAGAACAGTGAGTGTTCTTCGAGACGGTAGGAATAAAAATGAAGGTTTAGATGTGGCCCCTTCTTCTAGCGCCAATTGTTGTTACCCAAAATATTATCCGGAGATAGTATTGCTGGAACGATCGAGTAACAAACAAATTGCGAGAACACTTCCGTGGGAAAATAGATAACACAAGATTTGCCGGGGTTGTTAATCCCGGGCTTGAATGCTCTCGCGAGATGTTATTAATAAATATACTGTCGAGTACAAATATTAATGTTAGAATCTGATACAATGAGTGTAAAAGCTTCTAGTTATCTAGGCTTTAGAGCGCAGATTGCCTAAGAACCAGATGGATGAATCTGTGAGTTCTTGCTTGGAATTTATGATGAATGTGTGTGAATGTCACTATGAATATGTTAGTGCTTGCCAAAAGAGCCTTTTGTTCTCTCTTTGGTGTGTATTTTGCACTTAATTCGTGGTAGGATCCGTCTTCCCGGCCGCAACAAATGAGTTCTCTATTTATAGGGACTAAGTAGTTGGGATCCTCGGGCGATCGCGGCGATCGCCGTTTTCTATATTAAAATAAACGGCCGATCGTCCCGCCACGTGGGCCTGCTCTTGAGGTCCGAGGTTGCGCTTGGAGGCCACCGGGTGAACCTAATGGGAAGCAAGACGCGCCGCGAGTCGCCGTCCGAGGGGGTCCACTTGCACCTTTCGCGGCCTTGTCGGTAGGTGCGGTAGGTGACAGTCGGGGTCAATGATCCTTTTGTCGGTATCCTATGAAGATCCGCGGTGGGCCATCGTCCAAGATTCGGTCTTCGACGACTTTGACGGATGCCGGATCCCCACGTGGCATGAGACGATCGCCTCGAACTGCTAGACAAAGACGATCGCCAGGTATCGAAAGACGATCGCTGGTTACCAAAAGACGATCGCTATATTATGCCGGACTTTAGGTGTTCGTCCGGAGTTTGGCTTCTATGGTTGACTTTTCAGGGAGGTCGCCGATCGCCTATCGTGGCGAGTTAATCGTCGCACAACAGACCGGTTTATTTTCCACTGCACATCTCGATTTTACTCACCGAATCCCAACAGTGGTATCGGAGCGAGGTCTATGCGATCGTATATTCGATATTATAATTTGAAATGCTTGATTTTTTTTTTTGTGATTTGGAATCGCAATTATTTAATTGTTAATGTTTAATTGTTCATCTAAAACTTATTTTTCATGATTTTATGTTACAATATAAATCTAATTTTCTTTTGGAAAATTGATTTAGTTATGTAATATAAAAATTAGAAAAATATTATTTTTGGATTCAGGACGAAAAATGAGTCGAAAATGACCGACTACAGCAAGTCGGGTCATTGGTCAATGCAAGCCGGCCGTGGGCTTGGCCCGGGCCTTGTGTTTTCCGATTCTATTTTTATATTTCGTTCGGTAAATTAATTTCCCACAAATTAAATTGGATTTAATTTGACTAAAATATAATTATGGTAATTTTATTTTAAGGGAATTAATTTAATGAAATATTTATTTTGTCTGGAACAAATTAAAATTAACGGTTAAATGATTAATTGGATTAATTCTAATAGTTAGATTAATTTTTATTGATTTGATCAATATTTAGATTAATCATTTTTACCATTTATTTAATGTAATTGTTGATTAGTTTTGAATGGGGATGTAGTTCATGGACATAGTTTTGAATCGGTTGTTTTGTTCGATTGGGTTGTAAAGGCCGTTTTGAGGCTATTTATTTTATTAGAAAATTTGTATAGGATGCAATTTTTCAAATGTAAAATTTATATATAATGATGAAGACTGGAGGAAGATCCGCTTGAGAAGACAAAGATTCAGGACCGAAGAAATGTAATTAGATTACGATGTTTTTGTTCTAGGAACGGTCAATGAACTGCATGTTGTTAGTTTTAGGTTGTGTATGTTTTCATATTCTATGACAAACAAAAAACCGACAAACCGCGCTTATAAACGGATTAATGTGCAAAGTGTAACATATAATCGCATTAATACTTCCACTTATAAACACTAAGTTATAAAGGTTATGAGGTTTCCTACCCTCCGTCAAACTAATGGAAAATTGAAATCTAAACTGGAATATTATTCTTCCGAGTATGTCGGGGTAATATTTTTGGGGAGGTTGATAAATTCCTAGAGTTCATTAGATGCCTTTGGTTGTGACAAATCAAACTCCTAGAAACCGTATGGGTTTCCGGGTAAGATTCAATTGTCAGACTAATAGGAGTTGATGGTTTAAACTTAGATAGTTCAGCGAGCCATAGAAACCGAATGGGTTGAGGGCAAGTGAACTAGGGGTAAAAGAAGATCGAATCATCCATTAGATGGGTTGGTGTTAGACACCACTTTATGGATAATAATAGAATAGAAACCGTATGAGTTGCTCTCTATTAAACTTTGTAAAGAAATCGATCACCACTATAAAGTCACCCGTGACTTCCGAATTTCACATGGGAGTGTGAAAATACTGATAAAATAGTGGGAGCCGAGTTATGAATAAAGAAAGTCCTTAAATTCTTTACTCGGATCATAATTAAACAATTACTAACGAATCTTAAATTATTCTCTGCAGTTAACAATAACTCTCAATATGACAATGAACCCACTCGCTATACTACTAGAAAAGAACATCCTGACTGGTCCGAACCATGTGGACTGGCTTCAGAACTTGAGGATTGTCCTAACTATGGAAATGCTGGGATACGTCTTGGAGGCGGATATCCGAGCGGCTCCTGCAAGAACCCGAGCCAATCAGGAAGATGTCGATGCCCATGAGAAATGGGTAAAAGACGACGTAAGAGTGCGCGGGTATATGTTAAGCTCAATGACGAATGAGCTTCAAGATGCCCATGAAAATATGACGTCTTCGAGAGCCATCTTAGCGCACCTGGATGAGCTCTATGGAGAGCATAGTCGAACTGCTAGATATGAGATATCGAAGCAATTATTCAGCACTAGGATGAAGGAAGGAGAGAAAGTTGGGGACCATGTCCTCAAGCTGATCTCGATGATTGAGAGATTGGAAGCTCTTGATTTTCAGATGCATGCATCTCTCCAAACTGACCTTATCCTGCAGTCACTTCCTGACTCCTTTTCCCAATTTGTCATGAACTTCAACTGCAATGAGATTTCCTGTAACTTAGCTGGGCTAATGAACAAACTGATGACTGTCCAGTCTCAGATGAAGACAAAGGGAAAGAAAGCGGCACTTGTGATTTCTTCTGGGACTTGGAAGTCCAAGAATAAGAAGAAAAAGAACAAAAAGCAGTTAGGTCCAATAGCCAAAATCGATAAGGGAAAGAGCAAGGCCCCAATAGTTCAAAAGAGCAAGGGGCCAAGAAAACGGATGTATGCCTCAACTGCGGTGAGATAGGCCACTGAAAGAGGTACTGTCCAAAGCTTGACCGTAATGCGCCTTCAGGTACGGAACTACTGGTTTTGGAAAAAAATTGTTCTGTAACTGTATATTCTACTTCTTGGATACTTGATTCCGGTGAGAGTTCTCACATTTATACAATGAATTAGGATCTGGAACGAAGTAGGAAGATGGATTCAGGGGAGGTGATGGTCACCGTCGGAAGTGGGCATAGTGTCGAGGCTTCTGATATTGGATCCCTTATGTTGGATTTAGAATCTGGTTTTATTCTTACTTTAGATGATATACTTGTTTTGCCCATGGGGCACAAGAATATTGTATCAATTCCGGTCATGGACCGAAAGGGATTTCACTTCTTTATTGGAGATGGGTCCTGTCGTATTTATTTCAGAAACAAATTGGTTGGTAATGCTACATTATTAAATGGTTTGTACCATTTAAATCTAAAGAATAAAACAACTGTGAACACTATAACTAGGAAATGTGGTAGGGATGAAACAAACCAAGCACTTGTAACACCCCCAAACCACTCGGGAATATTACAGCATCGCAGACCCTCTCCGTGAGGATCCCAGGCGAAATACAAAAACAATACATCACATGCTGTCATGGCTACATAATGAACCATTAGACCGATTTGGTCATTTGCCACAACACACATCAAACATACAAAACTTTTCCCCGAAACTCATACCCACGCAGGGGATGGAATACATCAACGTTCCCATACAACGGGAAAATAATACAGCGGAGAGATAACAAACAAGACTATCAAAATACTCAACGATTGGTCTTCATGTGATTAGTATCGTCGTATTCCATCACCCTTCGTACCGATCATGTGATTCGCTCCCTAGCGACCTGCAAGTACCTGGACGCAACTCAGACATCCACCCTCCGAATACTCGGGGGTTAGAAAAACTCCACTTTTTTCTAGTGCAAGTATAAAATACGAATACAAGCCATACACGATATACTCCAAGAACATAATAATCGTGAACATTCTTCCCGACATAAATCACTTGATCAAAACAGTTCAAATCATGAAAGGTAGGAAATAAACCAAATATATATCTTACAAAACATTTCACGATCTCGGAAGTTTTGAAAACATTTGGGATTAAGAATTCTCAAGTCTTTCGAAACCACTTAGGGACACAGCCCCAAGATTATTTTCCAAAATACAATTCCGATAACAAAACACGGGGTCCACGACCCAAATTACAAAACACGGGGTCCATGACCCAAATCACGAAACACGGGATCCATGACCCAAATCACGAAACACGGGGTCCACGACCCAAATCACGAAACACGGGGTCCACGACCCAAATCATGAAACACGGGGTCCACGACCCAATCAAACATCTCAACATACTCACATGGATTATTCGCGTCCCGTGCTAACAAGCCACAAACCTCAGATGCTCCCATGGAACATACCCGAGTGAATAACCCGATGAGAACCATACGATATCACATATCACAGTGACAATAGTCACACAATCACAACCATACATACGTTCATGATTATCCTGGCATCACACTAACAAGCTACGAGCCTCGGAGCTTCCGCGAGACATACCTGATTGGACAACCCATGACCCGTACATCACACGACCCATCCATAACCATAAGTTATCCCGGCATCGCGCTAACAAGCCACGAACCTTGGAGTCCCCGCAAGACATACCCGGATTGGATAACCCCACAAGTTATCCCGGCATCGGTCTAGCAAGACATGAACCTCGGAGTCCCCGCAAGACATATCCGATTAGATAACCCTACAGTCACGCCCGACCCATACTAGCAAGTATGGATCCCGAAGATTCAACAATCTTACCCGGTGGCGCATCACTTACAACAATCACACAACAATGAGCAAATACCAAGGCAAACAACACTAAGCATCACAACATCCTTTTCGAGAAGTAACAACTAATATCACATAACGACAAATATTCACCGAACAAGTACACGTATCGATACACAATCCTCTACAAGTGATTACGGTCTACTATATTCACGAAGTGTGATCATAACATCTTACGACGTATAACACATACTCACATATTCCGAATACACATTTATTCACGAAGTACACGCATTATCTTTGAAGAAAACCCATTTTATCGAGAATATACTGATCCTTTTAAAGTTCATTAAAACATTTGGATCGAACATATAATCAATTATCAACCATTACGTCTACGAAACATGAAACGTATGGGCAACATACTTGCCTTGATACCACGAGCAACGAAACAACGAACGGACACGGTCGGGTAGCCCTCGAACTCCTAGGAACGACCAAGAACTCAACAACTCCACGAAAACTACGAAAATAATCACCACGAATCAATAACGCTAGACGGAATCTGAATCGACCCGAAAAACAACAAGAACCCGAGGGTTTCTTCAAGGAAATCGGGAATCAAGTTCCGGGTGATAAAAAATCGATAAATGAGTTACAAAATCCTAAGATCATGACCAATACAACAAGAATACCATGAACAATTCATCAATCTCGGATAAAATCAATGAATCACGAAGAAACCCTCAAAAATTACACAACTAGGGTTCTAAGGAAGAAAATAACTCAATCCGACAAAGAACAAGGATTTGATGTTGATCTAATCGACAAAGGCCTTCTAAAACGCCTTGGAAATAAGTAGAATCGGCCAAGAACGCCACTCCCCATCGCACACGTCCGCCAGCCGCCACAAGAAGAAGAAAAACGCAAGAAATGAGGTTTGGCCCGTCGCTAGGCCTATATATGGCCGATCACGTTACGTCCGTAACCAGCAGTGCCTTACGGCCGTAACTCGGTCAACTCCCATTACATACGTAACGACCGCTGCCTTACGTACGTAACGAGTACACCTTACGACCGTACTTGACACGGACTTACGGTCCTAACTAGGTCCCCAGGGCTACTGCCCAAAAATTCCGATTCATTACGGCCGTAACCGGCCCAAGCCTTGCGGCCGTAACGCAACATTACGGCCGTAACAGTACAAAACCTTACGGCCGTAATAGAGCTCCCAGAGCTACTGTCCGAAATCTGCCGACACCTTACGGCCATAGCCAGTCAGGCCATACGGCCGTAATCGGCCATGCCTTATGGTCGTAATCTGCCAGGCCTTACGGCCGTAACTCGGTCTAGCAAGCATCCGACAGCCCGGCTAGGTGCTCGCCGACGACTCGATCACGCAAACACACTGACTATGATATAAAACAATAACGAGCAGGCTACGAAACCCAACGTACCACAATGTACGCACACGATTCAAAAGATGCGGACGACAACAATCCACTCGACCGAAGAAAAATTCAATGAAACCGGAACGAAGATCTCGGGTATTATATTCTACCCCTCTTAAAAGAAGTTTCCTCCCCGAAACTAAAACCATAGAACGAACAACGCGAAACAATCTTAGATAACACACGCTATCCATTTCCGACAACCTGCAACGAGTCACATGCAGCACGTGGCTGCTACCACCCATATTGCTATGCCAGAATGATAACAAAGCGTAACAGACAAAAATCAAGGCGGTTAACCAACCCGAACAGGACATCAATCCAAACGCGAGTTAATCGCTGAACAAATACGAAATTCCACACCCCAATAGTGGGAAGATCGAAAATGGAGTTAATTTCCCGAACTTAAGGACATTACGAAGGGATTTGAACGCTCAACAATCATGATACGAGATCAACCAAAAACCGAACAACAAGCGATCGAACCACAACAATCGAGACACAATGGTCGAAGAATCATATTCGAATCACGATGAAAATTAAAAATCAAATAACGACTCCGAAGTTCACACCTCGACTCGAGACAACAAGTGTTCTGGTAAAAACGACCAGGTACTCATCTACATATGATTCATAGGAACGGAACTGAATTCGGAAAAGTCACAACGACAAACAGATTATTCCGAAACAATACCACAACACATTCGAACAACAGAAAGTGAAGAATAGAACAAGTTCAGAAAATATCAACGAACACAAACGAGTCAATAGAGTTGAAAATACATAAGTTCAAAATTAGATCCACTTCTAATAAAAGAAGTTTTCCTCGAAATTCGAAACGACAAAGCCAGGAAATAACATACACACAACTGGTAAACTACACACCTTAAAGACTTCTCAGAGTCGACCCTGATATCAGTATTCAAGTCCGTGCCTCGGAAGGCTCGGTGACCAATTCGCAAAACTGAACTCGGTGTCCCGCGAGTCCGCACTTGAAACACGTTACTGGCAGAGAAGGGAAATGTGCACGAACATTCCTCGACACATTGCAGTTGAAACACCTCATGGCTTTACCAGGGGTCAAAGCTGACGATTTGGAACTTTCAGTCCCACGCATCGAGCGATGATGTAACACCCCCAATCCACTTAGGGATATTACACGCCGTAGACCCTTTCCTCAAGGATCTACCAGGCTGGTAACTAAAATCAAATATATCAATATCGCCCTTAAGGCTAAAATGACTCAGTAGACCGATTTGGTCTTTCAATTAACACATACAACTCAATCTCAATACATACAAAATACAACACATTCCCGTACAGTGGGGAAAAATACTGCAGCAGAAATAAAGTATAACCAAACCAATACGACATCGTATGGATCCTCATGTGATTAGTACCGATCATCTTTCATCATTCTTCATGCCGACCCTGTGTTATGATCCCCAAAACCTGAATGCAATACAGACATCCACCCCCGATTACTCGGGGGTTAGCAAAATCCCACTATTTTGCTAGTGCAAGTACATAATCATACGAAATATAACAACTAAATAGAAATCACGAATCGGATATGACAATTAACTACCAAAACCTTCCCGAGAGGTTTTATTAATTAGAAAGCAATCAATGAAGTGTTTGAAAATAAATTCCTCATCTCGGGGATTTTAAAAGTAGAAACCTTGTTGGACCTCAAGTACTTAGTTGAAAAATAACCATTTCAAGATGAATGGGTCTCGGCCCAAAATCCTTTTCCGTAAAACGACCTTTACAAAACCGTTGGGATCTCAACCCGATTCTCATCAAATCACAATACACGATAACAATAGCAAGGTCCACTTTCCGACACCAAAACCCCACAATTAAAGGACTGAGCACATACGACAAAATACTCTAGTGCCATCCTAGCCAAGTAGGCCAAATGAACAACTTACCTCTTACACACTTAGTCAATGCATGCAATCATGAAATCATCGTTCAAAAACACTCGTTTCCGGAAATGCCAATATCGAAACACATTTATAAAAATGCACCACAATTAACCGCGGACCCACGCCTCTGTGGACCCCTACCGAGACCCCGTCAGATCTAACCCGTAGTCGTTAAAAGCAAGCTCATGGACCCACGCCTCTGTGGACCACTACCGAGACCTCGTCGGATCTAACCCGTAGTGACCATACACACACATCACTCATGCAATACTACTATGCTAAGAATGTAAGTTCATTAAGAATACTCACTAGAGATGGCCACTTACCCGACACCATTATCACACTCACCACAATACCTTCATCATGGACAGTCAATCACATCACAACAACACAATTAACACGGAATACATGATTCCACATCATTAAACAAGCAGAGGTATCATTAAAGCCCTCAACGTTCAAGATAATCAAATCATAATCAACTCACACGAATCATAGTCACGAGGATAAACCAACCATCGTAAATCCAACATGTAAACTCTATTTGCATGACACAAATTGTATAAGATAATACTTGCGTCGAAACCACGATCGAAACAGGATGATGAATGGAAAGCGGTCGGGCAGCCCCGAACTCCCGAACACGATCAAGAATACAACAACACCGCGAACACTACGAGAATAACACCACACGAATTACCAACATAAAACGGAGATCAACTCAGAATCCTTGAGCACCTATAATCCTCCAGAAGAAACAACAAAAACATGATTACGATGAGGATCAAGACCAAAAACAACGGAGATCACATCAAACTATCGAAGGAAAACTTATTCGAACATTTAATCGAACATTAAATGTTCACTACACCTCAAGAACACCGAAATCACCATTTGGGTTGAAACGAACCGAAGATGTGGATATATGATCCATAAAACATGTTTAACAACAACATTTAACACCAATCGATTCATCTAAACCGGATTGGGTTCGGAATTAAGAACAATATGAATTCAATGGTTTCCCCCAAAATGGCCAAGAATGCGAATCGACCTGGTGAAATCATGAAAACGAATTTCTAAAACATGGGTTACGATCCATATTACTAGATAACTATGATGCACGGATTCTTCAAAATTGGGCAGTATGCAGTATCGGATACTGCATGAGTGCGGGTGCGATTCGCGTGGGATTCGCACGGGATTCGCCACGTGGCGAATCCGTGCAAAAAAAAAAATCGGACTCGCGTATCCTGGCACAGGATATGCGTATCCTGGCACAGGATACGCGTATCCGGTGCCAGGATACGCGAATCCGTTTTTTTTTTTTAGTTTTTTTTTGTAATTTTTAAAAAGTAAATCAAATAAATTAAAATACAAAAAGTAAATCATTTAATAAGTAATTACTTTTACCTTTAGCAGTATTCACGGACAGCATTAGAAAGCTCCGCTGCTCAAAGTCATTTTGAATTGTTTTTTGTATGACTTGTTTTATGTATTTGAATTGATTTTATGGTGATATTTGAATTGTTGTTTTTTATATTTAACAAGTGTTATATATAATAAAATATAAAATAAACAGACGTATCCTTGCCGTATCGCACCCTAATATTTTTAAAAAACCGTATCCCCGCACCCGCATCTGCCCGCACCCGCCCCCGCCCCCCCGCACCTGTGCAACATAGCTAGATAACAGCAAAGGGATCAACGATTTCAGATTAAACTCATGAAATCAAGACAAACCCCCAATTATTCCCGAAATAGGGTTCTAGGATGATTACCTCCATTCAAAGGGAAAAATGATGCTTTGATGTTGTTAATCTACACCAAGACCTTGATGATTATGTTGTAGGATGAAAGATTGATGAATTCTCGTGAAGAATCGCCCCAAGGTTCTGCCCCTCGCCAAGAAGAAGAGAAATGGTCGAAGTCTGACCAAAACAGAAAAGGATTCTGTACTTGTACAGACACCAGTTATGGACGTAACATAAAGACAATACGACCGTAACATACGACCATTACGACCGTAAATCACGGCATTTACGGCCGTAACATACGACAGGTTACGGCCGTAACCTACCTTCTGGCAGAAAAATACATTCTGTTCTCAGGTCAGTCCCGAACGGCCTCAAAATGCGTCGACGCGGAAAACATGACATAACGCGAATGAAAGATTCTCAACAACGAACGAAAGCGCTAATCAAACGTGTGATTCCGACAACCCGGAGGTAGGAAAGAGCGAGTACGAAAACAAGTACCCAAAACTTTGGGAAATTATGAAACGGCCCAAACGTACGGAAAATCACGATACAACAACGAATAACCAAACCGAACAACACATCTAACAAGGTTAAAAGGACTTAAGAGAAACACGAAACAATAGTTTTGGGCGAGATCCGCAAGAATCGAACTCAAGTGCGGAAAAGTCTCTCAAGAACACGAAACTCAACCAAGCGACACCGAAACAAACTCGGATGACAAAAAGTGCAGAATTAATCATTCTCAGAATGACGAAACGGTCACAAGCGAGCCATTAAAATGGACTCGTGCCAAAAAAAAGAAATTTACCGGAAATCAAAAATTGCGGATATTACATACTACCCTCCTTAAAAGAAATTTCGTCCCGAAACTTAAAACAAGTAGGGAGAAGCAATATCCCACCGGGAACATCACAACGAGATACACAAGAACTGCGTAACTTATGCCCATCGGCAAAATGTTACAAGAAACGCAAAGAGACAAACTCGCGAAAGCATGCTCAACGACAATCATCGCAATGTCACAAGCAAGGACATAATAAAACCAACAAGTGCCAAGAATCACCAAACAGATAACGCAATCAAGTCAATTATCCCAACCATCAAGAGACAAAAGGCACCTATTACAAGAAAACACGCACAGTCGAAAAATAGAAATGAAGCGCACAATAATCCACAAAGGTAACCACGGAGAACTCCGACCACGCCGAAATTCTCTAAAACCGCACTAGGCATCTCCATGTTCTTTCGGAGCAGAGACCCAAACTCGATCCCCAAACCTTTCATCTACCGTATCGCAATGCACGACTCGGTGTCCCAAATGACCGCAATCGAAACAGCTGACCAACGGTGAACGACAATTCTTCGCGGTACGAAATCAGGCAACAACAAGCGATCAAACACGATTGAACAAGAATGATCGAACAACAATAGTCGAACAACAATGATCGAACAGCAATGATCGAACAACAACGATCGAACAACAATAATTGAATAGCAATGATCGAACAACAATGATCGAACATCAACATTCGGACAACAATGATCGAATAGCAATGATCGAACAACAACGATCAAATAACAATGATCGAACAGCAATGATCGAACAACAACGATCGAATAACAACGACCGAACAATAACTTGGAAGTTCACACTTCAACTCAAGACATTAAAAGAGCTTGTAGAAACTAAAAGATGTTACTTTCGAACAAGGTTCACAAGAATCAAACCGAACTCGGAAAAGTCACAGCGATAACCAGATCAATTCAAAACAATATCATGGCTCGTTCGAATGATAAAAACCGAAATACAGAACAAGTTCAGAAAGTATCAACGAACACGAGCAAGTTGATAGAATTAGGAGAGGGAAAAAAATGCAGAAGTCAAAAATAATACGGGTATTACATTCAACCTCTTTTCAAAAGAAGTGTCGTCCCCGAAACTCACAAGAACGAAAGCAAGGTAACAACACAACAAGTAACTGACAGTAACATCTTTCAAAGGCCTCTCAACGCCGATCCTGATATTTGTGCTGAAGTTCGTACCCCGGAAGACTCGGTAACCAACTCGCAAAACTGGATTCTGTGTCCCTCGAGTCCACACTTGTAACACGTTACTGGCGAGAAGGACAATTTGTACGTACATGCCCCGGCACATTACCGTTGAAACACCTTGGCATACCGAATATACAACTGCTAGGTACAATGGAACATAACATCGCAAAACAACATCCCGGAGATGCCAACTCAGTACAACATATCAACGTAAAGCAATACACAAAATCACAGCAACGACGACATACATTCGGCAATTTCAATGGCTCGAACGATAGCTAGTACACAATTACAACTCATCACCAAACAAGCACCAATGTACACAATCATACAAACCCAAGCTCTAACAGCTCGCACAGGTGCGATAACACACAAATCACCACGAAACGAAAACATTAAATACCAACATTACATCTCTCACAGAGGGCTAATACAACAAATGCGTGGCGAACGACTCAACGTTCACACCACCAATTCAATCACAGCTCGGGGGTGAACACCCTAACGAAAATACTAACATCATACATACATTACTGGACCACAAACAGTAATGATAGGTTTTAAAAATGAAAACCACCTTTTGAAAATAATTTTGGGAACACCAATTGATCTTGAGTGTCATATCTCGAGAAAATAACACAACCGTCGTTATTGAGACTTTGAAAAACCATATTGTTGGCCACTAAGTATACTGGATACAGCTTGGAAAGTGTTTTAAATAACAAGCTGTACGGTTTTTAAATCTGAGTGCGTAGCGGAAGTCTTAAATACAGTAAGTTGCTGAGGATACAGCAACTCGATGTGCAGTGTGTACTTAAATAATCACAGTTAATAAAACAATAAAGGCAGAAGGTAAATAACACAATATTTAAAGTGGTTCGAGGTAAACCCCTCTACATCCACTGGTCCCCCACATAGGAGTAAAAAGTTTATTATAATTACTGCGTACACAACTACGTAATTATAACAACACTTAATCAATATATCGTTCACACAGATTGATATAAAGATCTTAGCTTTCAACCATTCACACAGATTGGTTTTAGCTAACACTTTACTGGATTCTTCACACACAGTTCTGAAGCTTTGTCTTCTTAAATGCAAGTCCGTCACACACAGTTCGGGAGTAGCAAGGATTCCTCAGTCCACACAGGGCTGATATGAGTTTGTTCAAAGATACAACAGGGTTTGAACAACATCTATGACTTTCTGGGCTTTAAGCTGATAATGTGTTGTTCAAGGTTTGAGCACTGTATATCTCTTTTATCTGAATAGCAGAAAGCTTAGGGAGATATGTTTTGCTCTGAATATTTCTTGTAAGCTTTGTTCGTTTGTAAGTCGTGAATATTCTGTAGATTTTCAGTAGACGATCTGTAGTGCTTGATATTCAAACTCTGGAGATATATATAGCCTCTGAAATATATCCGTTGAGCAAGATTCTGTGACAACTGATATTTGACTGGGATCCGGATATTGCGGGATTTGAAGATCTTCTGACTTACAGTATTTAAATACTTTATCCTTTAGTATTTAAATACTTCTTTATCAATGGGACTTGACTTCTAGCGAATACTGAAGATTCCTTCTTGTCCTGTTGAGAGCTGTATGGAAGGATCACTGTATTGATATTTCGAGATAGCTTCCATACTTTAGCTTTGCGGGACTCTTTGCTGTATGATCAATATACTGTATGGTTGGGACTGCGAGAAGTCTTTGATATAGGTTGATACTTGATCAGCTTTTAGATATAGCTAATGACGGTATTCAGGATTTGGCATATTGTCAAAACATTCTGACAATACGATCGATACAGGGTTTGTTTATTCAAACAACATCGATACAGGGTTTTTGTTATCCCAACAATTTCCCCCTTTTTGATAATTTGCCAAGTCCTTCCGAGTCTTCCTTTTTAAAACCTTATGATGTTTATCCAAACATCCTTGATGATTCCAAAACTTTGACACTTAGCGGTTTGAAGTAGGGTAGACTTCTTGGTCTTCTTTCGAATGTTCTGGCCTTCAGTATTTGGCCTAACACTAAGAATTGCTCGCAGGCAAGTTCAGCTTTTATCAAAAGAAAGTTACATTGAGAACTTATGATTGGCGCGCAGGCACAATCTTACATTATTTTCTAGATGCATACAACTTAAACTATGAACTGTTCGCAGACAAGTTCTTACAGCTTGTGTATGAGATAGGTTTCATAATATTAATACAGTAAGAATAAATAAAGTGACTGTATACATATAAGAACAAAGTAGATTACGAGTTGTAATCTTTCAAGACAGGCAAAAATTTTATTGATATTTGAAATGAGGAGTACAAAATTTTGCTGTTTGGAAGATAAGATTACAAAAACTATAATACAAGGAAGTTAACTCCTATAGTATGAATGCCTCCATGGTCTTTTTGGGTCATTCTTGGTGTTTTTTCCACCAGTATTGATGGGCTTCCTTGTCTCGATTATGATAGATGGCTCGACCTTCATATGATTTGTCGAAGACAAGAATCCAATCCTCTGGGAGGGTCACCAAGTCACCATTCTTGTGCTTTGATTTCATCTGCAGCTGTAGCGGGAGCGTTCCACCTTCCAGATTCGTCTTGAATTCCTTTGCGGCTTCCTGCACCGTTCTGCATCTATTGAATAAATGGGAATCCCTGATAAGTACAATGAAGTATCTTAACAGTTCATTTCTCCTCCAGTCTTTGATCTCTGCAGTGGTAGGTTGACGGTCTGCCGGTAGGTTCAAAGACTGCGGCTTTCGGACTAGGCTTTTCCAAGGATACTCAGGATCCTGGAATTCTGGTCTTTCTCCCTGTATCCTCACGTTCGGCGTTGAGATACGGGCTATATCTGTAGTGATGGAGTCTTAAAACGGAGCTAACAACTCTTTCTCTTGCTCCAACCTCGTTCTCCTAGTGGCTTCCCTTGCTTCTTTCCCCTTTTTGGCATCATCAAGGTATGACACCTTTTCATCAAGATGTTACAGGATCTCTAGAGCGGCATCCTGTTTCGTCTCAATATTTGACATTCTCTCAACAAGGGAGGAGAGCACCTGCGACATATCTTTTATGTTCTTGTCATGGGCTCGCAGTTGGGAACCGGATTCGATTAGAGCAGATGCGGTCTTAGCCTCAGATACGCGGAGTTTCGATTGCTCTTCTCTCAGGATCTTTTATTGCTTCTCTTGCAGTTGGCTCAGAGCTTGCTTGAAGACATGTGGCAATACAGTGAAGGCTTCGACTACTCAAGAGACTTCATGCTTTAGTTCGGTCATTTCTTCAACAGCAGATGTGTGAAGCCAATCAAGAGCCTTTTCTACAAAGTGTAGAGGATTGACTGCGTCCTGAATAAAGACAGTTTGGAGGCCAATAACACGTAATCGCTCTTTTCTGGTTTCGGTGCTGGGAGAGTCTGGCTGGGTAAAGTCCTCGACTCCATTTAACCTTCTCAAATTCACATCAGGGCGTGAAGTGAGTTCAATATCCTCAGGTATAGCACCGTCGTCGGATTCCAAGGTGGTTGATGGGGTGGGAATAACTGTTTCAGGTTCGGCGGCAGGGGGTGCGGCATCCTCCTGTTTCGAAGTGGTTTCTGTAGACATGGATACAGGAGGGACCAATTCCTCCTAGTGTCTCTCTGCATCCGCCTGTTCCGGCAGAGAGACTGATTCCTCTTGCTGGATGGCGCGTGATTCTACTTCGACGGGGGCAGCGACAGGCTCGGGTGCCTATTGCGAAACATGTTCTTCCTCCTCGACATGAGGGACTGAATACTCATTGTCGGGAACATTGTCTTGTTGTGGCGAATGGGGCGACTGATGAGTAGATGTCCCTTCATCTTTATTTGCTTGGGATTCCTCTCGACTCATCCACAGACCAGCCTGGAGTGCATCAACATCATCGTCGTAATCAGGATCAGATTTTGGACTATCGGGAGTTTTTATTGACGAAGCTTTTCCTTTCCTTCTAGCTTCAGCCTTATCAAGCAGATGACTCTCAATTAGCTCATTAACGAATAAGTTGTCCCATTGGATCAGGACAGCAATTTCTTGAGTGTCCGTCACTTCCAAAACGAATTTTTCTTCATTACACCACTCGCTCCAGTTGTACAAAGTTTCGTACGGAGCAAGTCTAAAGCTCTTCCATTGGAGAAACCGCTCGAATGACTGTTTAATCTGCACAGAAAGCAGGGTCTTGGAAATTATTGTGTCCGGGGAGGGACTCCGTACAACGTCTGGGTTTGCTGTAGGAAGGGGTTCCTCTACAGGTGTGGAATCCTGTATTGGAGAGGGATTCCTTACAGGGGATGGTACCCCGAAGGAAGATGGATCCTGAACGGGTGTGGAATCCCATATAGGAGAGGTAGCTATTGGCTCTAAACAGGCAGCCGACTCACCAGAGTCTTTTGAGTTGGCAGATGTCCTAGTATCCGTCGTAGCCGCCAAGGGCTAGGGATCTACTGTCGATACAATAGCGGGCATCTCTTCCACAGGGGTTGGGCCCTGGGGTAGTTGATCAGTGGGTTACGCCACGAGAGGAGCATCCTCAGAGGGTTATATAGCTTTAACTTTTGTAAGCCTCATTAGCTTCCTTTTCGGCCTCTAAACAACAATTGGTGTTTTACTGTGAGATCTTTTTCTCTTCTTCGAAGATTCGACACTTTGGGACTAAGAAGAAACGTCCCTCGGATCTGCAGACAGCGGCAAATTCTGGATAAAAGGTCTGTTGGCAATTAGGACGCTCTGATTGAAGGCAATGGGCCTGACGCCTCCTAAGAATATCCGTGAACTGATCTTCTCTGCTTCTGCGGTTTGCTGAAGTCCGCACTTCGTCAAAACATGGTTTAAGAATAAACCAAACGATTTCTTCTGAGAAGCAGGTTTATACACCTCTTCCTGCAAACGCTTAAGGATGACCTGACACCAATTGACCTTCTCACAGGTCATTATAGCGACCATCATCCTGAATATGAGATTGGTGCACATCTCAAAAGCACCTGTACGATTCTCAATAATGCGGCAACAAAAATCATGTGAATAAACAAACGGTAAACAAAAATTCTTCTTATGGCATGTGGTGTGAACCACTTCCACCGTTGCTAAACCGGTGAATAATCCATAGTACTGAGTCAGCAGTTCTTGGGACCCAAAGGTCTCAAGTTCTTCCATAGTCAGGCCATCAGAATGAAAATGTTTTGGAGAAGCTCTTGGTCAACGCGGATCTCCACTCCGCGGATAACTGCTGTGATATCAGCGACATGACCTCCTAGAGCCAGAGGCAGAAAACGAACCCGGCGTTGAGGTATAATTCCTCAACCAGATGAGCTTCATAGTTCTCGGCGGTGTGCCTCCCAAGGCGGTAGAGGCCTTGTTGATGGATTCTTGTAGTGACGACCTCCATGGCATCGACGTCATCACTTTCAGCATGAATGCGTTCCATCACTCCAGATATGGAGAAGATCAGTCCATCGATGAAGTTGAGTGACTTCTTGAGAGAGGTGGAAGATGTCTGAGTAGACGCCATTGATGATTTTGCAAGTAACGGTGAGAGATACAAGAAAAATATGCAGTAAACACAGAAAAATCTTGTAGGCTGAATGCTTGAGTGCTCTTAAAATATGCAGAAGGCGTAAAGAGTCTCAAATGGCATTTACAGTCCTTTTATAGTAGGCGGCGAAGAAGGGTTTTCAGAGAATGAATGGTCAGATTTAAGGGATGGGAACCGGTGTTTGAAATGAATAATACGATGGGTAGTGTAATCGGTACACTTATCCATTGATTTTTAAAATAGCAGTGGGTCCCACTTCTGACATTTCATATTACCCTTAATGCCTGAAACGGTTGTATTAAATATTAAACAATTTGAAAACATCGCAGCTTTTGAGATTCGATTGTCCATATGTCGTGTAAGGCATTTAATGTAAACGACGTTTGACATGAAAACAGGGCACGTGGACAAAAATTGTTTTTAAAAGGAAATATTATAATATATAATGAATCGAATTCCCATAGTTTGTGCTGTATCCGCGATGATACAGCGTTCCCCCTTAAAAGGTACATATAGGTTTCAATTCTATACAACAACTTTTGGATTTATGCTGTATTCATGGGTCATACTGTATTCCCCCTTAATTATTGCACACGTCAGTTGTAGGATGATTTATATCTCTTTGTTCCCTACAGTGCTGTATTGAAGGCTCTCAGTGTACAGATAATTAATGGTGGATACTGTATTCTTGGGTCTTACAACATTCCCCCTCAATTGTTGAGTAAAAACAGTAAATACTTACAGGGAGTCAGGCTGTAGCAATCCCAATTCTTGTCGAAGCATGTTGAATCTTGTTGTGTCGAGAGGCTTTGTGAAGATGTCGGCCAACTGAATATCTGTATGAACTTTTTCCAGCCGAACATCCTTGTTCTCGACATGATTCCTAATGAAATGATGCTTCATGTTGATATGCTTAGTGCGCGAGTGCAATACAGGGTTGTGCGTTATTGCAATTGCACTCGTGCTATCGCACATGATTGGCGTTTCCTTGGCTTCAATCCCATAATCTGACAACTGTTGCTGCATCCAAAGGATCTGCATACAACAACTACCAGCAGCATAGTATTCTGATTCAGCCGTGGAAAGTGAGTTTGCCAATTGCTTCTTACTGAACCAAGATACAAGTCTAGGTCCAAGAAAGTGACAAGTTCCACTTGTACTCTTCCTATCTAGCTTGCAGCCTCTGAGATCCTAGTCGCTGTAGCCAACTAAATCGAATCCGCCTTCTTTAGGATACCACAGTCCTACATCGACTGTTCCTTTAATATACTTCAGGATTCGTTTAGCTGTATTGAAGTGTGATTCTTTGGGTGTTACTTGATATCTCGCACACACTCCTACAACAAACTGGATATCGGGCCTGCTACCCGTTAGGTACATGAGAGAGCTAATAAGCTTCCTGTATATTGACTGGTCAACCGGCTTTCCGACTTCATCAGCACTAATTTGCACGGAAGTGCTCATGGGGGTTGACGATTATTTGGAAGTATTCATTCCAAATTTGTTGAGAAGCTCCTTGCTGTATTTTTACTGGTTGATGAAAATCCCTGTAGGCAACTGCTTTACCTACAAACCTAGGAAATAACTAAGTTCTCCCATCATACTCATTTCAAATTTACTTTGCATGAGATGAGAGAACCTTTGACATAAAGCAAGGTTAGTTGAACCAAATATTATATCGTCTACATATATTTGAACCATTAGAAGGTCATCACCTTCCTGTATTTTGAACAAAGTCTTGTCCACAACACCTTTCTCAAATCCATTATCGATTAGATACTGGGACAGGGTCTCATACCATGCTCTAGGGGCTTGCTTAAGTCCATACAGTGCTTTCCTTAGCCTGTATACTAGGTCTTCACCTTCTGGATTGACAAACCCTGGTGGTTGTTCAACATATACTTCTTTTGCAAGGTCTCCATTCAGGAATGCACTTTTCACGTCCATTTGGTATACAATGAAGCTTTTATGGGCGGTAAAGGCTAGAGATATCCTAATATCTTCTAGTCTGGCTACAGGGGCAAATGTCTCATCGTAGTCTATGTCTTCTTCCTGTCTATAGCCTTGAGCGGCTAGTCGAGATTTATTCCTGATAATGAGTAGATTTCGATCCTTCTTGTTTCTAAATACCCATTTGGTTCCAATAACTGATTGATGCGCAGGTCTGGGTACAAGATACCATACATTGTTTCTTTCGAAACCGTTAAGCTCTTATTCCATAGATGTTATCCAATGAGAATTATTGAGAGCTTCTATGGTAGAAACAAGTTCGGACTGGGCTAAGAATACAGCAATAGTGCACATATTGAGTCTTCTAAGCTCGGATTGAGATTTTTCCATTCAGGAAATGGTGATATCTCAGTATCTAGTTCTTCTTGTGCACACAGTACATTTCCTTGTGTACTCTGTATTCTCCTACGGGTGGAAACATCAGCATTAATGTTTCCAATGATCAACTCTTGCGGGTGATCTCTCAACCATCTTCGGTTGGGTTCTAATTCGGGGTCCCGTACTGTATCTTGAGTTGCTATAGTTTTGGCTTCAGTTTGTACAACATCGGCTTCATCTACGTCGATTCTTACAGCTGCGGGGTTAATTTCTAGGTCAACAACAGGTTCTATGAGAGTTGGTGGATCTAAGATGGAAAGTTGTTGGATGTTCTAAGTAACAGCTTCTACTCCTGTAGGGTCATGTTGAGGTTCGTCGAACACTACATGAGCTGTTCCTCGATCGTCAGCTTCCTTTTATTAAAGATCCTGTAAGATTTGCTGATGGAGGAATATCCTACAAATATTCCTTCATCTGACTTCTCATCAAAGGTTCTAAGTTGATCCTTCCCATTATTCAACACATAGCACCTGCATCAAAAAATGTGAAAATACAAAACTAACGAAGTTTTGTTGTTCCATACCTCGTATGCTGTTTTGTTGTGGTGCTTGTTGACGATACAACGGTTTTGAGTGTAACATGCTGTATTGGTTGCTTCCCCCAGAAACGCTGTGGCAACTTGCTTGCGGCAATCATTGTCCTTGTTGCTTCCTTCAGCGTCCTATTCTTTCGCTCGGCAACACCATTTTGTTGAGGTGTACGGGCAGCTGAGTATTCGTGTTGTATCCCATTTTCCAAATAGTATTGCTCTATAAAGCGGTTAGTAAATTCTGTACCTCTGTCAGAACGAATGGACACGATACTCGATCCTTTTTCATTTTGAAGCTTTCTCAGGAGCTCGGGCAGCTTTGATGTTGTTTCCTTCTTCTTGCTTAAGAAAATTGTCCAAGCATACCTGGAGTAATCATCAACAACAACGAGACAGTATTTCTTACCTCCCAAACTTACCGGGTCTACAGGACCATAGAGATCCATGTGTAGCATTTCCAACACTCTGTGGGTTGAAAGCTAGGATTTGCTCTTCAGGGTGGACTTGATTTGCTTGCCTTTTTGACATGGTCCATAGACACTGTCTTTTTGGAATGATACATTCGGCAATACTCTAACCAGTCCCTGTCTTGAGAGCTTGTTGATCGTCTTGAAGTTGACGTGTGACATCCTCTCATGCCATAGCCAGCTTAGATCTGCAGTGCCTTTGGCAACTAAATAAGGAATTGTGGAGCTCGTAGGCATCCAGTCAGCAATATACATATTACCTGATCTGCTTCCTGTGAGCACAACTTCTTTGGTCAGGATGTTCTTGACTCTACAGTGATCTATATAGAATTTCACCGAGAACTGTTTGTCACAGAACTGGCTAATACTAAGTAGATTGTACTGTAAGCCTTCAACATGAGCCACATGTCCATCAAAGCACACTTTTGGACCGCGACCTTCTATAAAATCTGATAGCTTGCTTCTATCTCCTGTCATGTGCCGAGAGCATCCGCTGTCGAAGTACCATATGTCCATCTCCAAAATGTCCTGTAGCACATAAATTATGTAGATTTAGGTCCCCTTTGATTGTTGGGTCCATGAATGTTAGTGCCTTTTGGTACCCAAATTTTCTTGACAGCAATTTGTTTACTGTAGGTTATATTTGGTACAGATTTGCGGTATCTACGTGGGGCATGTACATAGTTACGGTATCCATGATAATCATTATGCATGTAAAAATCAGGGTTATTATTATTAATCCAGTACGTGTGCCGTCTCGGAGGTGGAGCCATTTTCTTTGGCCTTACAGCTTGCCTTCTGGGTTTCCAGTTAGATTCCAGAGCTATTGTCGATGCTGTGCGGACACCTGCTTTCTTGATGGATAATGAGGCTCCTGTATCCAGTACCTAGGCGTGCTGTACTAAAAGTACTGCCGTGCGGGCCTTTGGTATTTGGATACAGCCTTCTTTATGAACGGCTGTTGGCGCTGTTGATATGCTCGGGGAGCATGCTATTGCGTATGCCTTACAGGTTGGAATGGCTTATGATTCTGCTGTCTTGAATAGGATTGCGGGGGCGGAATGGCAGCCTTTGCTTTTCACGGTGCAGCAGGTTCCTTCACAGGACTAGGAGTATCTTCCGATACAGGAATGTGTTCCACACACTTGACGAACACAGTACTAGTTTTCCCTTTGTTGGAAAATGAGCTGTATCCTAAGCCACTTTTATCATGAGCATGTTGCCCAGTGCTTAGAATTTCTTCCATTCTTTTAGATGATTTCTCGAAAGATTTCAGAATGGTCTCAAGTTCGCTTTCTCGCTTTTCGAGAGTATTAAATTTTGCTTGAAGTAGAACACAATCATTTGTCTTGCTTCCATTTTGAGACTTAGTCTCACTTAGTTCATGAGCAAGTTGATGATTGCTCTCCACGAGTTTTTCTTTCTCGACCTTGCTGTTTTCACAATCAATAGACATATTTTCATAATTTATCTTTAGCAAGTCGTTTTCTTCTTTCAGCTCTATGTTGGAAAGTTGAAGCTGAATGTTTTCATTTTTTAAAGTCTCGTGGGCTTTTTGAATGTTCTTAAATTCATTCATCATGTTTTCGAAAGTATGCGATGCATTTATAGGAATAATTGAGGTTGAGCTTACCTCATCATCGCTATCTTCTTCTTCCGGAATGTCCTTTGCCATAAAGCACATATATGCCTTATCTTCGAACTCATCGTCAGATGAGTCACTTTCAATGACTACCTCAAGACATTCTTTGGATTTGGATGGTGTGGGGGAGGCTTCTGATTCTCCTATCAGTGCGTTGAGCTTGCTTTTCCAAGCACGTCTTCGTTCATCCCTCTCTTGTTGCTCGGCTTCTGGCAACCTTTGAACTTTGGGATGAGGACATTTGTTTGCATAATGTCCTGGTTTCCTGCAATTATAGCATAGGTTAGCGTCACCAGAGGAAGTTTCAGTACTTACCTTGTGAACAGGCTTGGGCCTGTAGGGAGTCTTTCCAGACTGTTTGATGAACTTTTTGAATTTGTGCATGAGGAGCGCCATTTCATCTTATGACAGGATATCTTCGTCGCTGTCAGCATTCTTGTAATTTGGCTTTGATGGGCTGGGCATGCTGTGTCGACAGTTGGATACAGCGGCTAAGGCTGTAGTCCTTGCCGGAGATTCTTCAGCTTTCTCTCTCCTGTCTATATCGTACTCAAAAGCTTTGAGGTCAGAAAAGAGATCAAAGGTAGATATTTCACTAAGGTTACACGACACACGCATAGCTGTGGTCTTAATGTCCCATCGGACAGGGAGAGATCTGAAAATATTTAGGTTTTTCTCCCTTTGAGTATAAATTTTGCCCAAAGGTTCAAGTTCACCAACAATTCGAGTGAATCTGAGGTCAAGTTCCTCAATTGTTTCAGTTGGTTTCATTTCAAAAGATTCAAATTGCTGAGTTAATTTGGAAATTTTATTTTCTTTTGAGAGCTCAGTTCCCTCACAAATCAACTTGAGTTTATCCCAGATATCCTTAGCTGTTTTACAGCTTTTTACCTTCGAGAATATGCCTTTGTCGAGGGTGACAAACAGCGCATTCTTCGCAACATTGTCGAGGTTGGCGCGCTTTCTTTCATCTGTGGTCCATTGATCGCGCTCCTTATCGAGCATCTCAGCATGGGCCTGGCCTTCAATCCTTGCGGCCGGATTTACCTTCATTATCTTGATGGGGCCATCCTGTATAATAAAAATCATCTCTTCGTGCATTGCTGCAAGATGAGCCTCCATCCTAATTCTCCAATCATCGAATTCATTAATAGAGAACATAGGAACTTTGTTGATCATTGATGTATCCATATGACAATGTAGGAATGAAAAAGACTGTTTTATAAAATAAGTGATTTTGGATCTGATTCGGTTAAAAATATGACTGATTCTTTTTAGAATCAACCGCTCCGATACCACTTGTTGGCCACTAAGTATACTGGATACAGCTTGGAAAGTGTTTTAAACAACAAGCTGTACGGTTTTTAAATCTGACTGCGTAGCGGAAGTCTTAAGATGAAGAAAACACTGAGAGAATAGGTAGAATCCTTAAGAACACATTCAAGGCTGGAGATAGTATAACATACCTTAAGATGAAGAAAACACCGAGAGAATAGGTAGAATCCAACTCCGGTTGCTTGTTTGCCAATCCAAGATGTTTCTCCTCTTCAATGATCAATGATAACGATCTCCAATCTTCAATGATCAAGTAGAGATGGTCTATAAGAGTTTAAGGAGGCTGGAATGTCTCTGGGCACGAAGTATGTTGAAGGCTAAGTGAAACCAACGAGCTGAAATGAAGTGGGCTGATGTCTTATTTATAATTTTCTGACCTTAACGTACGTTAGCCATCATGCATAACGTACGTTAGTCTCTTAGCGTACGCTAGCCAACATTCTTAGCGTATGCTATCGTCCACTGATAGTTAACTATTCTCATTCTGTAGACAATTACGTAAGTTAAACCATCATGTTACGTACGTAAGCAACATCCTTTAGCGTACGCTAGACATGCTCCTTAGCGTACATTAACAAACGTTGACTTCAAAAATGTCCAGGTTCATCCGAGGGAATCTTATCCGGATCCATGTACGGCTGGCACATGTGCTAGCTGCCCAGCTCAATTATTGGCCTCTTTACGTAAGCTACGCTTCAATCGTAGCGTACGCTATACTTGTCTACATAACGTACGTTAGGCTTTCCTCTTAACGTACGTTAACACGTATTTACATGAAAAATTACGTAATGATATTATCATGCACATGGATACGTATATGATAAAGATCATACTTCAATTATCGGTATCATAATTTCGAATAATACAGGGTTCAAATACAGATGAAATACTCAATAATAAATCCGGATATTACACTCACTCGGTCCGATGACCTTTCTCCTGGCGCTTGCCCCAGTTTCCAGGAGCTCTTTCATCTCGTCGAGCTGGCATTGCATAGCGGCCATCGCCGTAGCCTGGCTGCTCGTGGCCCGGATCTCGGAGCGGGAGCTGAGGTGATCAAGTACTGGTCCCCTGGCTCCGCTGTAGATGATGTCTTTGCCGCAGGGCTCGATTCCTCGGCGAATGGGAGCCAAGCGCCCGACCTGTTTTTGTTTGGGTGTTGCGTATGCCGAACTCCTGGTGATGGATTCGGACTCCGTCGTATCATGGCTGGGGCCAAAATGCCCCGGTCGCCACGATGGATCGCTTCCTAGGCAGCTGAAGACGGGGCTTTCTGACGATTGCTCGACAAGTAACCCCTTGAGCTTTCGTTTACCCGCACGGCGGATGGCCGAGGGGGTTATAGCGGGCGTATCGCATGCTCTCCGTCGCTCCCTTAGGATGGCCATGGCCTACTCGATCTGCTCCGCAGTTTGGAATTAATCGAGTGAGACGCAGGGTCTGTCCCTCGGGGGCGGGAGTGAAAGTCTCGGATCGCTGCGGCTACCTCCGCCGTGGGTCAGGGCTCGGATTACGCTGGGATATGGCGTCCGGCGAGCTGTTAAATGGCTCTCCTCGAAGTGTTGGCAGACGTCATTATTCTGAAGGTTTTCTTTGAAGAACAGTGAGTGTTTCTTCAAATATATGTTCCGGAGAACAATAAGTGTTTTTCCAAACGGTCGGAATGAAAATGAGGGTTAAACGCCCTCCTTCTAGCGCCAATTGTTGTTACCCAAAATATTATTCGGAAGGGTTTGCTGGAATGGATGAGTAACAAACAAAATGCGAGAGCACGTCCGAGGGAATGTAAATAACATAAGATTTGCCGGGGTTGTTAGTCCCGGGCTTGAATGCTCTCGCGAGATATTATTAATACGAATACTTGGAAGTACAAATATTAATGTTAGAGTACAATTACAATGAGTGTAAACACCCTAGTTATCTAGCTCTTGAGTGCTGATGATTGCCGGAAGAACCAGAGTTGATGCTATGTGAGTTCTTGTAACAAAGATGGGATGTTGTATAGAATTCTGTGTTTCTGATCCAACTCTCAGAAGACTGATGGTTTTTGAACCTTTTTCCAGTTGCTAGAGGTTTCTTATTTATAGGAGTGGGGGTAGTTGGGATGTCCTGATCCCAAACGGGCGATCGCCTTTTCTGCATTATAATAAGCGGGCGATCGTCGTAGCACATGGGACGGTTTCCTTAAAGTATGCAGTTGCTGCTGACAGCCAGATGTGCGAACCACCGAGGAGGCAACACGCGTCCCATGTCACTGTCTTGGGAGGTCCCACCTAGGACCTTTCGGCGGGTCTGTCGGTATGTGAGGCTATCCTTGTCACCGACAGCTGGTGACAGGCAGGGGTCAAAGGGCCTTATCCTGCAGCGCCTTTTGCGGATCTACACGTGGGCCTTCATCCTGAGATTCGGTCTTTGTAGACTTGACGGATGCTGTCTTTCCACGTGGCATAAGGCGGTGGTCTTTGGTCGGGCACAAGAGTCGATCGATAGGTGCCAATAGGCGATCGCCCTGGACGTCGATCGCTTGGTACCTGATCTTGGTCTGGACTATTCGTCTGGCAAGTCTACCTTGGTTTATCTGATGCTGGCTTGGTCGCTCGGCCCTTATGCCGATCACTGTCGAGGCGTATAAATCGCCGCACAACAATAGGCAATCCCAGCAATTCTCCGACTCTGAGATCCATCGAATCTTTAATGAAAAAATTCATCCTCGGCCCATAACTCCTGAAAGGGGATTCACTCCCCCCCAAGACGGCGAAGTATTAACCATGATCACCGAAATGGGGTGGACAAGATTTATCGCACAACCCGAGCCGACCGTAATCTTTATAGTACATGAAGTCTACGCCAGCGCTTTGCTACTCTATATCCAGGGAGGACAGATGTTGGGGAGACCGGATATACGTACTGAGGTCGTTATCCGTGGCCAGACAGTGGACTTCTCGGTAGCAGCAATTCAGAGTTTATATGAGCTACCCGAGGTAGATGAATAGGCATTCACGCGGACAATGGGTAGCCTCACGAGGGAGGCATTGTTGGAAACACTTACTCAGCCGGAGTCCGTTTGGGAAATGCGTGTCCCGGTATCTGCAGCTTTCTTCTTCAAGAGCTCCCATCTGAGTCGGCTCAGGCGAGCTTGGCTATATTTCTTCTGCTCACGGGTCGACCCTACTTCGCAGCTCTGCTGTCTTGCTTCCTCACTCCCGACTGCTATATGCCATCACGGACGGACTTTGATTTGATGTGGCCCCACGTCTAGCCCGGTCTATTCTCCAGTGCATCCAGGTAGGGGCCAAGACGGGACTAAAACATCCCTCTCTGATTTGCGCCTTATGCCGCCAGTCGGGTGTGACTTGGTCAGATGACGAGCCTACTATAGCACCCCAGGGTCCGATCGATCATCGTATTATCTCTCATTTCGACCAGTGGGGTGGCGCGCGGGCACACCCGCGAGGACGAGGATTTCTTCTAGATGAGCCACATGAGCACTCCTCAGAGCCACTTCTTCTGACTCATGACCCGGCGGCAGATACTGAGGATCAGACCGAGTCCACTCCACTGCCAGCGAGAGATCACCTTCTTCGCGCAATGTTTGATGGTTTGAGGGAGGAGATGCGAGCAGACGAGACAGCATGATCGCAGCCGTTCGACAAGAAATGTACGAGCAGGTCCGTCCGGCCAATCGGCATGCGGAGAGGCACTTAGCTGCGAGGGACGCTTACCATCTGGATTACTTAGCTGTGTGGATGGACCATATCCTCCATCCAGACGGGCCATTCGTCCCTCCGTCCAGGCCACCTACACCACCGACTTCACCTGACGAGGCTGATGCCAGTGCCTGAGCTTACTTTCATTCAGGGGAGTGCTTGACCTGTCCTTTACTTATACTTATTTGTCGTCCATTGGGGTCAATGTACTTCTCAATTTTTTCTTTGGGGGAGGGGTTACTTTTTAGTTGTTATTTATTTGGTTTTCCTTGCTTATCTTCTATGGTATGCTGGATATTGTTTGCATTCGTGAGTATGTCGTGCAGCCTTGTGTAAGACCGAATATATGATACTGATTTCTATTTGAAGAAACAGATGAGTATTAGTCGAGTTTACATTATGCGATATTTATTTCCATCGAGTATTCATTTCGGTCTGATTTTTTGCGTCATTATGGTATTTTGGCATTTAAGAAATGAGACATACGTGTTTGTAATGTCTGCATTACACGAGCCATCGTCTATAGGTTTGGTGGCGCTATTCACTTAGCTAGTCGTCTAGTAACTTTAGCCTTGTAGGCATTACATTAAGTACCTACGGTTAGGCATTGAGTCGGACATTATTAATTCCCAAAAATTTGAGCAACCTTGCATGTTCTATGATGGGAAGTCTGGTAATCGGGTGTATTCACATGACCCGTTGTTTACACTCGCATAAAACGACAACCTTGAATAGACATGTTCATTAGTAGTTTAATTGTTCAGAAAAATTGCATCTCCGATGATAGGAAGCCAAGTAACCGGATGTATTCATGTGACCCGTCGTTTACATTCGCGTAAAACAGCAACCTTGAATTGGACGTGCGGGTGAAGATATTCGAGTTTTTTCTCCGCTGTAGAGGGAGACTTAGTAACTAAAAGCATTCATGAGCCCCATGAGTGTCTTTTATGTCAAACGGTTCCCCAATACATGAGAATGGAAATCCACCCTAGGGTTCTTCGGATGAAACATCCCGGGAGTCGAAACCTAGTGGTTAACTTGAATCATTATAGTTATTAAATAAAAGGGAGTGTTGTACGGGGAATATCATTTATGCTGAAAGTCTTATGTTTTTGCCACGAGGCTGTGGGACTGGGTGAGTTGGCTTGTTATACTCTCAACATTCATATTGGCGGTCGGCTCAATTCATGTTTGTTAATCTTTGAGCCTTGACTTTCTTCATGAGCTAAGATTAGCACTAAAAATGGTTACCTTGAGGAATCATTGTCCGTAATGTGACTCACTAGTACGATATTCGTATTATTCTTTGAGATTTCAGCGTAGTATTAATTAGTTGAGCACTATGGATTTTGCACGATTCTCCACGATACTTGTATTCTCGTTTGAAATTGATTTTTTTTTGTTTGAGGAAAAGCAAAGGCTTAAGTTTGGGGGTATTTGTTACATGTTATTTTTGTGCGCTTTATTGTCATTAATATATCTTTATTTTGGTCTAATTCTATGATAATGAGCCCCTAATTCATGAAATTTGCATATTTTGAAGGAAATTAGAGTCCTGAAGCTCGAACGTAGAAAAACGGGCCAAAATCGACATTTTTGGTCGAGGGCCGCGTCGCACCGAAGCTGGGCCGCGTCACAGGCACAAGACAGAGCAAACCGGCACAAACTATACCGGGGGCCGCGACACACTCTCTGCGGGCCGCGGGCCGTAATGATTTTATGCCCAGGCCTGGGCAGCGGGACAACTAGGGCCGCAACACACTTAAGCGGCCCGCTGCCGCATGGCAGGATTCTTTTGACCGCGCACTGGGCCGTTGGAGGCGGATTAGACCTAATTCTCGGATGCATTTTGGATGAAAAAAGGTTATAAAAGCGCAGTAAAGGTCAGAAAAGAAATCATCGAAGGAAGAGGAGGAGAATACCTAGCAGCAGAGAGCGAAGGCCAGAGAACGGAGGAAGACAAATTCTTCAATTGTGTTTGAATTTCTTCCTTATGTTTAATTCAAGTATTTGTATATTGTTTTCTAGCATGTCGGGCTAGACCCCTTTATTCTAGGATTGAGATGAAACTGAGATTATGATGGATTAATTCTTGATTTTACGTTATTGATATATTTCCCTTTTCTATTGAGTTTTCCCCGATTGTTCTTAATGTTTTCAATTGTGTGGCCTATGATTGAACTGTTCTAACTACGTAACTTGAATCGGAAGAGGAGAGTAAGTAGTGAAATTGGGAGAAAACCGTTTTGTCTTGTGAGATAGGAATATACTCATAAGAATTATGAAGCTCGTTTTGAAGATTTTAGAACTTTTTGGCTAATGTCGAATTAACTCACCTAGGAATAGAGTGAATTATTCAATTTAGAAAATTCTACTGACCTCGAGAGAGGCATTAGATTAAATTAGAATCATAGCTTTCAATGAATTGGGAAATTACATAAATTATATTAATCAAGATTAATTTGGATTAATAGAGGCGAATTCTCGATCCTAGATTCTTCTCCTATTTGATTTCCTATTATCAGACTGTCGATTCTATTGTTTGTTTTTAGTTTATCGCAATATTTAGTTATTAATAATTATTCAACCACAAAATTTCAGTTGTTCAAATAAAATTAGAAATACTAATAAATTGGTACTTAGTACATCAGTCTTCGAGGGAACGATACTTTTCTCATCACTTTATTACTTGACAACGTGCACTTGCATTCACAGAACTTCGTAACAATGACGCGTGGTACCCTATGCTGACCTCGTCCATATGCTCGGCTCTGGAGCTGGATGCAAGATTTGCTAAGGAGTCGGCTTGGATGTTTTCTGTTCGAGGAATATGTTGTATAGTTCCTCGGAAATCCTGCAGCCGGGCTCACGCTAGGCGGAGGTACTTGATCAGTTTAGGCTCCTTGGCCTCGTACTCGCCCTTGATTTGGTTAACCACCAATTGGGAGTCGCTTAAGATGGTGAAACGAGTGAGACCGAGGGAGGTCTCCATTTCTAGTCCGGCCAGGAGGGCTTCGTATTCCGCCTCATTATTAGTGGCCGGGAAACCTAGGCGAACGACCGAACAGAACAACCGATGATCGAGATTGACCAGGACTATTCCTGCGCCTTCTCGATCAGCAGTTGATGACCTGTCCACGTAGAGTGACCATTCCTCATATCGCTCATTCTCTTGGGTGATTGATGGTGTAAACTCCGCGATGAAATCTGCCTGGACCTGACCTTTTATGGCGGTGCACGATTCAAAGGCTATGTCGAACTGTCCGAGCTCGACGAACCATTTAATCATCCATCCTGAGACGTCCGGTCGGTGCATGATTTGTTTTAGGGGGTAGTTCGTTAAGACGACTAGCTGATGTTCGAGGAAGTATGGACTTAGTTTTCGGGACGCCATTATGAGCACATATGCCAACTTTCCCATTGGGGTGTACATGAGCTCGGCATCGTGAAGGGACTGGCTGACATAGTAGACCGGATGTTGAATCGAATTTTCCATCCAGATAAGAGTAGCGCTGATGCCGGAGTCGGACACAGCGAGATATAAATAGAGAGGCTCTTTGCGTGCCGGTCGTTGCAGGATCGGTGCGTCCGTCAGGACTTCCTTGATTGCTTCAAAGGATTTCTAGTAGGGGTCGATCCATTGGAAATCCTTGTTCTTTTTTATTGCCTCAAAAAAGGGTTTGCATTTGTCAGTTGAGTGAGAAATAAAACGACTTAGCGCGGGAGGCTCTGGACTTTTTTGACCGAATTTGGCGGAATAAGTTCAGTCACTGCCCTGATTTTATCGGGGTTAGCTCCAATTCCTCTTTAGCTTTCCATGTAGCCGAGGAATTTCACCGAGCCTACCCCAAATGAACATTTTTTTGGATTTAACTTCATCTTGTACTCTCGCAAAATCGCAAAAATTTTATTTAGATCATTTACATGGTTGGCCGAATGCAAAGACTTTACAAGCATATCATCTACATAAACCTCCATCGTATGACCTATCAAGATATAGAACATTTTATTTACCAGGCGCTGATAGGTCGCGCCAGCGTTTTTAAGCCCAAAAGGCATCATGCGGTAGCAGTATAGGCCACGGACCAAGTAGAATGAGGTATTTCTTTATCAGTAGGATGCATCCGGATATGATTGTGCCCTGAGTATGCGTCCATAAAACTCATTAGCTCGTTTCTGGCAGTTGCGTCAACCATGTAGTCGATGTGAGGTAGGGGATAGCTATCTTTTGGGCACGCTTTATTTAGATCGGAGAAGTCAATGCAGAGCCGTCATAGTCCGGTCGGCTTCTTTACTAGGACCGGATTGGCCACCTAGGTCGGATATCTGGCCTCCCGAATAAATTTGTTGTCGACTAGCTTCTCCACTTCTTCTTCCAATCCCTTTTGCCGCTCAGGTCCCAATTTCCTTCGCTTTTGAACGACCGGTTTTGAATTGGGATCAATATTCAGCCGATGGCAAGCAAACTCTGGATCAATTTCATCGACATATAATAACACAATAACTTGCACAATGGAATATTTCTTTAGAAATAAACTTGCATCAGCACTTGAAGAAATATACCCACAAATGTCAAGTACTGAGCAATTTTTCCGTACCAGGCATACAGAGCTTATTTAAGCCCATAAATAGCTTTATTTAGTGGGCACATGACTTGGGAAATTCTTTGAAACGAACCCCAAAGGTCAGTCAATATAATTTTTTCTATCTTCTCTATAAAGAAATGCATTATTTACATATAGTTGCCAACGTTTCCATCCTTTTAAGGCTACCGAGGATATAATAGCTCGAACCAACATCATATTTGCTAGTTGACTGAAGATATCTTCATAGTACAACCCATAGTTTCGGGAGAAACCACGAGCAACAAGCCTCGCTTTATATTGATCAATACTTCCATTCGATTTACGCTTAACTTTATATACCCATTTGCAAGAAATTAGTTGAACTCCTTCAGAACTCAGTCCCATGTTTCATTCTTATATAATGCTGAAATTTCTTCCTTCATAGCAGCTTACTAGTTTGGATTGCCTTTAACATCTTGATATGATGATGGTTTAGAATCATCAAATGGGCCACCAAAGAAACATTCGGTAATTTTATCATAATGAACTCCTGTAGTATAGTCCTTGTACCTTTCATTCCTCTATGCGTTATTTTTCATCCTCGAGGTGACTGGTCAATTTATTAAGCTCCATCATTTGCTTCATGATTCACGTCATTACATGGAACAAAGGTATGTCTTTGTGAACTTGGAGTTGGAAGACATGTTATGTCTTTTTATCTTCATTTTGATTGTTGGATGGATCTCCAAGTTGTGTTAATATATGATGTATGTGATAGGACTACATTATATCAAAAATAACAACTCTATATGTCACAATTTGGTGTGTTTTGAGGTCCACACATCGGCAGCCTATCCTAATAGGTCCATAACCCACAAACAAACATTTTTTAGCCATTGCATCCATTTTCGCATGCAGCTGATCTGAAACATGAACATAATATATAGAGCCAACAAATCTAAAAATATGAAACAAAGGGTTTTTCCTCATTAACAAGATCATATGGAGCTTTCATGTTGATAACTTTGGAAGACAATCTATTTATCAGATAGCAAGCACACATCATAGCTTCGGCCCATAGCTCTTCAGGAAGACTCTTTGTATGCATTCAACTTATACTAACCTTTTGTAAATGCATCAATTTTCATTCAGCAACTCCAGTTTGTTGCGGTGTTTTTGGACATAAAATTGTCTCATTATGCCATGCTCCTCGCAAAAATCACCAAATTCTTTTGATTACTCCCCCATTTCGCCCGAAGTGCAACATTTGGTCCAAAAAAAAGGTGTCAATTTAGAAGGGCAATATTTCATTAAGTACCTCAAATTACATCAAACAATCACCTTTTACTTTTTAATCTTCACCTTACACTCACCATCTGTAACGACCCGATTTCATGAATACTTTTAATAATAAGAAACTTGTAGAAATTTCAAGTCGTTACGGATACTAACATGCTCCTCGCAAAAATCATCAAATTCTTTTGATATAATTCTCTTCCATTATTACTTCGCAAACACTTAATTATTTTCTCATCTCCCCCTAATCTTCCTCTTGAATTGCTGGAAGATTGAGAAGTATAAGACTTTTGTTTCATAAAGAATAACCATGAAGACCTTGTATTAATCATTAACGATGACAAGCATATAGTGAAAACCAGTATAACTTGTTGCTTTGTTTGTTAATGAATCAGAATGAATTAGCTCCAAAGCTTTTCTAGTTTTGATTGAAAGTTAGCCAAATGGAAAACGACGTGCTTCACCATATTGACAACCTTCACAATCAACTTCATGATGAAAGTGCAACATTTAATTATCAACTCTGGCTTAGTTTTGATTACTCCCCCATTTCGCCCGAAGTGCAACATTTGGTCCAAAATAAAGGTGTCAATTTAGAAGGGCAATATTTCATTAAGTACCTCAAATTACATCAAACAATCACCTTTTACTTTTTAATCTTCACCTTACACTCACCATCTGTAACGACCCGATTTCATGAATACTTTTAATAATAAGAAACTTGTAGAAATTTCAAGTCGTTACGGATACTAACATGCTCCTCGCAAAAATCATCAAATTCTTTTGATATAATTCTCTTCCATTATTACTTCGCAAACACTTAATTATTTTCTCATCTCTCCCTAATCTTCCTCTTGAATTGCTGGAAGATTGAGAAGTATAAGACTTTTGTTTCATAAAGAATAACCATGAAGACCTTGTACTAATCATTAACGATGACAAGCATATAGTGAAAACCAGTATAACTTGTTGCTTTGTTTGTTAATGAATCAGAATGAATTAGCTCCAAAGCTTTTCTAGTTTTGATTGAAAGTTAGCCAAATGGAAAACGACGTGCTTCACCATATTGACAACCTTCACAATCAACTTCATGATGAAAGTGCAACATTTAATTATCAACTCTGGCTTAGTTTTGATTACTCCCCCATTTCGCCCGAAGTGCAACATTTGGTCCAAAAAAAAGGTGTCAATTTAGAAGGGCAATATTTCATTAAGTACCTCAAATCACATCAAACAATCACCTTTTACTTTTTAATCTTCACCTTACAATCACCATCTGTAATGACCCGATTTTTCTAAGGTATTTCATAAATACTTTTAATAATAAGAAACTTGTAGAAATTTCAAGCCGTTACGGATACTAACATTTTCTAAAAAAAAACACTCACGGAAATAAAATAATTTTAGATCTCCAATACAACCATCAAAATTTAACAACGGGAAATGATTGTCAAACATAAGGTTAAGTTCATCATATTAAACTTGAGCGGAAAAAATATATACATGTAATATTAAATTTATCATTTATGGGCCTGCCCTGTAACTTGTTCTCGTCATTCCGAATTAACCTAAAAATTTTACATAAAAAATGGGATGAGCTTTCTATCGCTCGTGGGAACATCACAACTCAATAATAATCACAATACGTAACGGAGGCATAACATGAATGTTTATTATATAAACATATAACTTGAGCATGTAAACATATACTGATAATTGGTATGAAAAATATGTGACTGCATGTTAATCATAAATATAATATATCATCTATACAGTCCAAATAAAGTAATTAAAATTGACAAGTAATAATTCCCACCTGAAATTGAGATGATGTAAATGATGATGCTTGAATCCGTATGAATCGTCCTAATCGTGCTCTCGATTCTCATATCCTCTGTCATAGAAAGTCGAAGTGCAGAAGAGGTTTGAGAATGGCTGGCACGATTTGCAGATAAATAGAATTTTTGTATGTAATTTTTTTTCTTTTGATGTGAAGTTTTGATGTGAAATATTATAAGATTGTAGAGTGTTTTGTGCGTTCTACAGATTGTAGATTTTTATACTGAAATTTGGTTAACTGCCCATGATTCAAAACTTCTTCGTGAAGCTCCTCCCCCCAACTCCACTTCTGCCAACCTCCAGCGTAAGAACGTGGAGTTTCCATATTTCCGATCGTGTGGAATATTTTTAATTTGGGCTGGAGGTTTTGGGCTGACCATTAAAATAGGGGTTGGACTTGGTTATTATTATTATTAATTGGACTTGGGAATTAAAATTATTAATTAACTTGGGTCTAGGGTTAAATTAGGAATTCATGAATTAGGCTTGATGGACTTATAATATGTGGACTAAACGAACTTAAGGTACATGTATAAATGATGTTTGAAATGAGCTTCGACTTATATTGATTGTGCTTAATAAATAATTATAGGCCCAACTGATAATTAAATTTAAACGATTATTCAATATGTACCATAAAAAAATAATTAATAAATTTAGAAATAAATTTCTAAATTTAGCGGGTAGTACATCCTACCCCTGTTGGAAAAAGTTTCATCCTCGAAAATAGTATATATACTGTGAATAAGAAAATCGGGGTAGTAAGCTCGAAGTTCCTCTTCACGCTCCCAAATAGCTTCATCCTTGTTGTGATTCTGCTACTGAACCTTGATGAGCACTCTATCATTATTCCTTAATGGAATAATCTTCCTGTCGATTTTCGCAATTGGTTGTTCGACGTATGTGAGATCTTTATTCACTTCCATCGTTGAATAGTTGATCACATGACTAGGACCGTGAACGTACTTTCTCCACTACGAGACGTGAAAAATATTGTGTACTGCTGAGAATTCGGGTGGTAATTCCAAACGGTACACCAAATCTTTAATTTGGTCGAGGATCTCAAATGGTCCAACGTATCTTGGTCTCGACTTGTTCCTCGATCCAAACCAAATAACTCTATTAGTCGGGGATACTCTTAAGAAGACCTTTTCTCTAATATTAAACTCAAGATCCTTCCTTTGCTTGTCGGCATAAGACTTCGGGCGATCTTGAGCTATCTTAGTCCATTCACGGATCTTCTCAACTACGCCTACGGTCTCTTCAATCATCTCGGGGCCCAAAATTTTCCTTTCACCTGTCACAATAAATCGGTGATCTGCACTTTCTACCACAAAGTGCCTCGTAAGGGGCCATTCTGATCATTGCGTGAAAACTGTTATTGTATGTGAATTATACCAAGGGTAGTAACTGTTCCCAACTATTTTCCATGTCTACCACACAAGCTCTTAACATGCCTTCATGTATGTGTATCGTCCTTTCTGATTGGTCGTTTGTTTGTGGGTGATAGGCTGTACTAAAATTTAATTTAGTTCCCAATGCTTCCTACAAGCTTTCCCAAAACCGTGATGTGAAACGAGTATCTCTGTCTAAGACGGTAGGCACTAGTACTCCATGCAGCCTTACGATCTCTTTAATATACAATTGTGCATACTGATACTCCTGAAGTTCATCTTCACAGGAATGAACTGACTTTGTGAGGCGATCAACCACTACCCAAATCGCCCGATTTCCTCTTTCTGATCGAGATAAGCTTACCACAAAATCCATAGTGATGTGTTCCCATTTTCACTCTGGGATATGGAGTGAATTTAATAAACCAAATAGACGCTGATGTTCGGATCTCACCTGCTGATAAATAATACATCTCCTGGCAAAATCAGTCACGTGTCTTTTCAAACCTTCCCACCAAAATTTTCTTTTCAAACCTTGGTACATATTTGTGCTACCGGGATGAGCAGTGTACGGGTTGTTATGTGCCTCTTCCAAAATTCCCTTCTTCAAATCCATATTGTCGGGCACACAAATTCTTTCCTTGTAGTATATCATACTATCTTTTGATATACTAAATTCTTTATCCTCTCTAGCTATAATACGCTCCTTCATTTTGACCAAGATGTTATCTTGACCCTGACCTTCCTTGATCTTCTCTCTCAAGCTTGGTTGTACTGAAAACTTCATTACTATTGCTTCCACCGGCTTTAACAGTGTAGCCACCTCTAGGTTCATCTTTGAGGATTCTCTGACTATTCTGTCTTCCTTAGTCAATATACGTTTCAATTCTCCTCTAACCTTGCGGCTTAGATCATCTGCGACCACCTTCGCTTTCCCTGGATGATAGTAAATTATGCAATCGTAGTCCTTCACTAATTCCAACCATCTTCTTTGTCTCATATTCAGTTCCTTTTGAGTGAATAGATACTTTAAGCTTTTGTGGTCGGTATAGATCTCACATTTACCAGTAAAGGTAATATCGCCATATCTTCAAGGCGTGAACTACCGCAGCTAGTTCTAAATCATATGTCGGGAAGTTCAACTCATGCGAACTTAATTGCCTTGATGCATATGCGATGACCTTACCTCGATGCATCTGAACACATCCTAATCCTTGATTGCATGCATCACTATAGATCACAAATTCCCTCGATGGATCCGGAATTGTCAAAACTGAAGCTGAGGTTAATCTCCGATTATGCTCTTAAAAACTTTCTTCGCACTTCTCGTTCCTTATAAACTGTTATCCTTTCCTCATTAGTCGTGTCATCCGTGTGGCTATCTTAGAAAATCCTTCAATAAACCTCCTATAATATCCTGCTAATCCTAGGAAACTGCGAACATCATTCATGTTAGTTGGTGTTTTCCAATCGTTGATATCCTGTACTTTAGTCACTTCAACTTCAATTCCTTGAGCAGTAACAACATGTCCAAGAAATGCTACTCTTTTAAGCCAAAATTCGCACTTGCTAAACTTCGCATACAACTTCTCTTTGCGAAGTATCACCAAAACTATCCCTAGATGTTTCTCATGTTCTACTTCATCCTTCGAATAAATTAGTATGTCATCTATAAACATGATGACAAAGTGATCCAAATAGGGTTGGAAAACTCTATTCATCAAGTCCATAAATACTGCTGGGGCATTACTTAGTCCAAATGGCATTAATACGAACTCATAGTGTCCATATCTTGTTCGGAATGCAGTCTTCGGAATGTCCTCGTATTTGATCTTTAATTGATGGTATCCTGACCTCAAATCTGTCTTCTAGAATACTCTAGAACCTCCAAGATGGTCAAATAAATCTTCAATTCGGGGAAGTGGATACTTGTTCTTTATCATGAATAGATCCAACTCAAGATAATCAATACACATTCTCATGATTCCATCCTTCTTCTTTACGAATAACACCGATGCTTCCCAAGGTGAGACGCTTGGTCGGATAAAGCACATATCGAGTAACTCTTGAATCTGCACCTTCAGTTCTTGTAGTACCTTTGGCACCATCCTTTGATATAAGGGCTGCCTCAGGCACCAAGTCAATTGTAAACTCCATTTGGCTATCTGGTGGAACACCCGGTAAGTTCTCCGAAAAACGTCTAAATAATCCTTAACAATATGGACGTCTTTGATTGTTTCCTCGGACTTCGACTCTCCCATGATATTCACCAGATATCCTTGAAAATTGCCCTTACGCAATATCTTTGTTGTTTTCATGGATGATATCACTGGAGGGGCTTTGCTACATTGGAAAATGTCCTCTACTCCAACTACGGGATGCAAGACCACGTTCCCCATTGCGCAATGCAAAACGGCATCATACTTATCCAACTAACCCACACCCAAGACTACATCAAAGTTATTTATCTCGAATATGTATAGATCGGCTACATATAATTGTTCATTTATCTCTACAGTTATACTATTAGCTACATCATCGACAGAAATTATTTATCCCGATGGTATACTAACTTCAAGGCTTTCTGAAGTTTTTCTACTTCTAAATCTAGTCATACTAAACAACTTCTTAGAGATAAATGAATGAGATGCGCCAATACAAAATAACACCAAAGCGGTAATTCCAGCGATAGATAATATACCTGACATCGTCCCAGGCTTCTCCTTGTCAATCTCAGATAGACTGTACATACAACCCTTTTGTTAGGGTTGTATACTGGAAAGCATACATTATGCTTGTATTACCTTATTTCCCTGTAACTACCTATGAGAATATTAATTATATTTAATCACATATTTTGCATATTTATTCACGTTATGGTTATGCAAATGAATTGTCTAATTATTTTATATTGTAGATAATATGGTGTGTTGGTGTCACACGAAAGATCACATTAAGTGCCTTATATGTTAGGAATATGCCCTCGAATGCCACTTAGGGGATGAGAGAGAAGGGGTATTGTACTTGGAATTATGGAATTATCAGTTAAAGACAATATGATTCATTCACTATTTGTTGTATTTCAAATGCATTCTTGATTTGGTAAACATTGAAGTGAAGTCCATCTAAATAAATCGAACATTTCATTCTCGTTATCGGATAAGATAAAATGCACTGGAAGTGTTTAAATTATTTACGTAAATCGTTCGCAAGTCGATAAACTTAAATGGGCATTATGTTTTGAAGAAAGACTTGTATAACTGATGCTAGGACATGTGCATATCTTAATAGCATATTTATAAGTATATTGGTGGGATCAGTATACTCGAACATGAATTATACTTGATTCAGTCACACGGTATTCACTCATGGAGAGTCAATAACGAATCGAAAGGTTGTGATAGTATACATAGACCTTTGACTTGAGGGTTCAGTAGAAGATGTTCCTGTGACGTATACTTTGTCATTAGGGTAGTTAGACTCATTTGCTTAATTGCTGAGTCAACCTCGAAGTGCGTACTATATGTAACACCCCAAAAGGCGGTTATTATAGTGTCGTGGACCCCACACTGGGACCCACCAGGCAATACCAAAATACATATTAAATATGTATTACTTTGTGATACTGAACTGCAATAAATAGTCATTACTTTGATTAGGAGTTTACAAATAGTATGGCCAACGGCCTTAACATACACAGGATCCAAAAATACAACTATAAACCATATGGAGATGGAATATACTTCAAATAACAATACAATCGGACAATAGTTTAAATGAAGCGGAAAATAAAATTATACGGTTTGAACATAACCGGACAACAAAAGACTTGGCCCCCCCGAACTCGTACCCTTCGAATCCTTCGCCGTCACCATGCTCTTCCCATGCCTTGCCTTTGCCACGACCTAAAATACATCAAAAGTATTTCGCCCAAACCACAGGGTCAGATATACATGATAATAATTCTCAAGACATTATACAATTCACATATACTAGATCTCAAGGAAACATCCCGACTACTGAACATACCCCTCGGGCGTATGAACAATCAGTCACAAACTGTCGAACATATCCAATCATACATGGACTATGAACGACCCAAAAATATGGCTCAAGATGGACATCACAGTACACCCGATCCAGAAATGTGTCCGTGCACATGTCCACCCATATACGGAATCCAGAATATACGTGTGACAATGTACCTAATTAGCCTCACGAACTACGTCTCGTGTGCACAGTCCAATATGGAAACATCCACGTATGACTATATATGAGCCTTGGTAAAAATCCTACACAATAACTAATCGGCCTGCAGATATGGTTCCAGATATGTCACGATACAACATGACAACAAATTCAATAAATCATATATCTGATTAAGGATCAAGAAACTCACCGAAGTGACAATAAGGATCAACGAGATCAACGATTCAAAGGTGATGAACTTGGGAATGCAATCCCACGATGTAAACGGAACATCATCAAGAACAATATCGAATGATGAATCACAGATTCATAAGTGTTTCATATACACGAAATGTGTAACCACCACAAGAATTCAATCATCATTATAACCAAGATAACTTGCCTCAATTCCGTAGGTGAACGATAGTCTCCCTCCAAACGATAAAACAAATGGTATCCTCAATTACATACTCAATCGAACAAGCAACCTTGAATGAAATGTATTTCATTCAATAATACATTGACACAATATTGATATCAATTCGTAGGAAATGACACCCGAGACCTACTCGTGCAATTAATTCTATTTCAATGAACATTCTATCAATTGTTGGTGAAATTCAATACTTCTAATTCGGCTTTAATAATTAGATTACCATACTATAATATCTTCTTGAATACTTTTGTTATCACTATAAACAAGTTCATACGTTAAACACCTTCAATTCACCATTAAGAATAGGATTATCCAAGTTCTTACGGTTCTTCAACATCTACCTCTATACGAGAACCATCATAACGAATTCAATACTCATTCTATTATGACATTAACATTCACAATTAGTATTACCTTCTTAAGAACCTTATCCACTTATTATGATGATCAATACATACCTACGTCATCAATACAACCGATTTTCATATATAAGAGTTATAGTTGCTAATCAAAACCCTTTTATCATCTCCCAAAGACTTGGCTAAGCTAAAAATAGAAATGAAGTTGTAGTTTATTTGGTTCAAGAACATCACCCTAATCTCTAACATTCATCATGGTGTTCTAATACATTTTATGTTAATAATTCCATCGATTAAACTTAACTACAATGAAACTAAGGATTATTATTGTCCTAATGATGTTAATAGGCTAACAAGATGAGTATGATTCTGATAAACATGATCATTACCATTAAAACATCAAGAACATCTTCATTCCAAACCCTTAATTACCATATTCATCAATAAGTGTTAAAAAGCTTAATTACAAACATGTTTTACTTGATTAATTCAATACTAGGTGTAGTATACCATATCATTAACATCATAACTACGAAAATATAGAGTAAAATCGCACTACATACCTTCAGAAACGAAGAACAACCACCAAAATCACAAGAACACACTCCAAGCTTCAAGAACAACTCTAATCCTCCATTCAACAAGCTCCAATCCAAGATGCAAAGCTCAAACACAAGTTGGAAGGGAGTAAAGTCGGTCTAGGGAGGCAGGGGGACGATTGTTGGAAAGAAAAATCAGAGTTTGGACCTGCAAATGAAGACACAAGCGGTCTTTTTATAAACTGCACAGTTCGTTATGTACGTTATCGTATGAAGATAACGTACGTTAACCCCTTTACATATGCTACACCCAAAATATTACGTACGTAATCTGCCTCCAGAGGCTACTGCCTCAAAACACCAACATCATTACGTATATTATTGCCTTAGCATTACGTACGTAATGTACGTCAACTAGGCTGCCTCGAAAAGGTCAAGTATCCGGATCATGTCCGGCCCCCACGCCGAAAGCTGAGATCGGATAAGATTCCAAGCATTACGTACGTAACCTGAACTCCATTACGTACGCCAATGACTAAGCGTACGTTAAGTTAAGTCCTTAGCATACGTTAAACACAGAAAACACAGTAAAAAAAATGTAACAATCTACCCAACGTCAAGAAATCAACCATAAGGCGAAAGACAATTATAATCAAGTTTATTCTAATATATCCCGACATCAATAAACATTAAATAAATATAATATGATTACAACGATACTCAAATTATCCGAATAATACAACAGTAGATAAGAAATTACTGTCGGATATTACACTATACGGGCAGGTGGCAGTCTTTACTGTACGCCAAGAAAGAATTCTATCTACTGTTAGAGAGCAGGCGAATATTATATACGGTTGATGGAAATAAGATCATAATTCTTTGGCCAAAGCATTCTGATCTAGTCATATTAAATACACTAGTAATCAGTCGGTCTTGCCCACTAGACTGGCTAAGTGCTGCCCGCACTCATTGGTTCCTTCCAATGCCGGCTGAGACGGACCTACAGAGTCGCGCATCAGGATCGTTGACGGATAAATATGAATTTATCATCTCTTTAATAATATTAGATATTGGATATCTAATTATGATTTATTGGATAAATTAAAATAGCAGTCTTATGAATTAAAATTAAGTTACTAGGTAATTAATTTAATTCATAAATAATATTTCTTAGAGAAATATATTTGTATTTGATATAATTAATTAATTAGATTAATTAATTTATATAAAATACATTGGAGATTAAACGGAGTGTATTTAACGTAGTTATTTGACGAACGTCCGGTACACGGGCCGAGTTACTCGGCTCGTTTCCTAGAAATTTCCTAGTAGCCGCGCACCTCCCCTCTCACATGGCTTTGTCATGTATTTTTGTTGGTTGTGGAAGACTTTAAACATGATTCCATTTGATGGTATCATGTGATAATTTTATTAATGATATATCTTATCATATTGATTTGATATAAATATATTTATTAATCATCTTAAAAGTCATTACAACACCACAACTTCACTTCGGCCGATGGAGAGGGAGAGTTTTTTTTTTCTTCTCATTTTATTCATCTTCGTGGTGATACAAAAATAAAAAAAATAGAGAGATAAAATTCTTAAGATAACATCTTAGCCGTGTTCTTGGAGAACAGAGTTGCATTGAATTTTTCCTTCAAGTTCCATCGCATGGTGAAGTAGAGACATCGTACTTTTGGTGCTTGGAACGAAGGAAATTCGTGTTCGCGACCGGGTTCGTGGATAACATCAACTTACGAAGATATTATCAAAGGCTTCAAGGGTATGTGACTTTGATCGTTTTATCTTTATCTTTTCATTTTCGTATATACGTTACTTGATCGATCATGTTTGGGATTCTTTATTAATTTTCTGCTGCGTATTTCGTTTTTGTTTCCGGAATCCCAACAGTGGTATCAGAGCGAGGTCAATGATACCGTATATACGATTATTTATGCATTTTGAATACTTTTGGTTGATGTTTATGATTTAGAATCATTATTGGTAAAATCATAGATATTTAAATTATTCGTTGTAACATCACATTTTGGAAACGAGCCAAAAAATTGAGCCGAACGGAGGTCGGACTCGGCAGCCCGGGGCTGCCCGAGTCACTGCCAAGCGGTGCCTGGCAGGATGGCCGGACAGGCTGCCTGCTACCCGGTTAGTAGTAGGCAGGTGAGTCGCTCCAGCGGGTCACCCTCGGCCAGCCCTCTTTTTCGGGCTCCTGGACTTCGTATAGTCTCTGTATTACGTTTTAATATTTTCCCACATTTTAAATTGGATTTAATTTGATTAAAATGAATATTTGGAATATTGTTTTGAATGGGAAAGATATTAAACGAAAACACTATTTTTGGTCGGATTACTTCGAATGGATTGAAATGACGATTTTTAGTATTAATTGGGTTAATACCATTAAAATTGAATATATTAATTTTTATATTGATTGGATTAATATATTAATTGATTATTTAATGTTAATGCCATTAATATTAATTGGATTAATATTGTAGAAATTAAATAGATTAATTTTATATATTAATTGGATTAATATATATTAAAATTAATTATTTAATTTCATTGCCGTTACATATTGTTTGGAAACCTTATGTGATGGTGATATAGCTCGTGGACTTAGTTTTGATTTGTTCGTTTCGATTGGGTTGTAAAGGCCATTTTGAGCTTATTTATTTTTACTAGAAAATTTGTATAATAGGATGCATTTTCTATGATGTAATTATTTATTTGGCTATGACGGAGATCGAAGACAACCGACCGAGAATACGAAGAATCGAAGACTATTTTATTTTTCTTTATTGGGTCATTCGCTTGGCCAGTATTTAGGAATAGGTCCATGAGCTATATGTTGGTAGTAACTAGGTTACTATTTAATATTTTTCATTTTGAATGATTGACACACAAACGCGCTTATAAATGAATTAATGTGCAAAGTGTAACATTAATCGCGAAATTCTCCCGACTACAAACAAACTAAGATTGAAAAAGGTTACGAAGTTTCCTACCCTCCATCAAACTCGTAGAAAATTGATACCCGAGCTGGTGTGCTATGCTTCCGAGTTATCGGGGTAGTACATTTGGTAGAGGTTGAAAAACTCTTGAGTGCATTAGATGCCTTCAGTTGGTGATAAATTTTGCCCCTAAAAACCTGATAGGTTGCCGGGTGAGATTCAATAGTCAAACTGATAGACGTTGATGGTCAACAACTTAGATAGTCTGGATTGCCAAGAAACCTGATAGGTTGAGGGCATGAAGACTAGGGGTAAAAGAAGATCGAATCATCCATAGGACGGGTTGGTGTTGGACACCACTTTACAGAAATTAATAGGCAAGAATCCTGAAAGGTTGCGTCTCTTAAAATTTGTAAAGAACTCGATCACCACTAGGAAGTTAATCTTATCATGACTTTCGGGTTATAACACAGGAGGGTGTAATTACGATAAAATTAGTGGGAGCCGAGATAAGAAATATACAAGCCCTTAAATTCTATACTCGGTCATAATAAAACAAGTAACTAATTCAATCTTATCTATATCAATGCACGGAAACATAACTATATCTCTCTAAAAATGTCTAAGAACCCACTTGCAATACTACTTGAAAAGAAACTCATAACTGGCCCCAATTTCGTTGACTGGTTGCGGAATCTGATGATTGTACTCAGCATGGAGTCTTTGCGATACGTCTTGGAGGCGGACATTCCACCGACTCCAATCCAGACTAGGGGTAATCAGGAAGAGATTTACGTCCATGAAAAATGGGTCAAGGATGAGGTACTGGTACCTGGCTTTATGATGGGCTCAATGACTAATGAGCTGCAGAGAGAACACGAGAAAATGACTTCTGCTAGGCAGATTCTCGCACACTTGACCGAATTTTATGGAGAGCACAGTAAGACTGCGAGATATGAGATATAAAAGAAGTTAATCAGTGCTAGGATGAAAGAATGAAAGAAAGTGGGAGACCACATCCTCAAGATGATCTCTATGATTGAGAGGCTCGAGGTGCTCAACTTTAATATGGATTTATCCCTTCAAATTGATCTCATCCTTCAATCTCTGCATGACTCCTTCATGCAGTTTGTAATGAATTTCAACTATAATGAGATCTCATGCACATTAGCTGGCTAATAAATAAACTGGTGACGGCAAAGTCTAACATGAAGACTAAACCGAGGGAGGCTGCTCTTGTGATTTCTTCTGGGCCTTGGGGGTCCAAGAACAAGAAGAAAAAGACCTATAAACAGTATAAACCCAAAAAAGGGGTGCAGATAGGAAAGGGCAAGGCCCTGAAGGTTCAGAAGGTAGGCGGTCATAAACCTACGGACAAATGTCTTGAATGCGATGAGCTGGGCCACTGGTGTAGGACTTGTCCCAAGATTAATGGCGCATTAGGTACCGAACTTTTTATTTTTAAAACCAATTGTTCCACTACTGTATATTCTGCTTCATGGATTCTGCATTCAGGTGCTACTTCTCATATTTGTACTATGAATCAGGATTTGGGACGAAGTAGGCAGCTTGAAGCTGGGGAGGTGATGATCACTGCCGAAAGCGGACAAAGTGTCGAGGCAACCGATATTGGATCACTCCTACTGGGTTTAGAATCTGGTTTTATTTTGATGTTAGATGAAGTACTCATTTTGCCCAAGGGGCATAAAAACATTGTATCCGTTCCAGTCTTGGCCCATAAATGATTTTATTTCTTCATTGGCAATGGTAGTTGTAAAATTTATTTTCAAAATAAATTGGTTGGCGTAGCTACATTGTTAAATGGTTTATATCATCTGAACTTAGAAAATAAAACAACAGTGAACACTATAACTAGGAAACATGGCAGACAAGATACTAATCAAGCTCTTAAGTGGCACTTTAGACTTGGTCATGTTGGTCAGACCAAGGTTCAGAAAATGGAGAAAGATGGACTTTTAAGTCCATTAGGTGTAGAACCCTATCTAACTTGTGAATCTTGCCTTAGAGGCAAAATGACTAAGTCACCCTTCATATGGACATTTGAAAGGGCTGCTGAAAAACTTGGGTTGGTACATACCGACATTTGTGGTGCTTTGGAAACAGCCCGAGACGGATATCAATATTTCATAACATTCACAGATGATCATACTAGGTATGAGATTGTGTACTTGATGAAATATAAATCCGAAACGTTTACTAAATTCAAAGAATTTAAGGCCCTAGTTGAAAAATAAACTGGATGTCATATCAAAGCACTTAGGTCGGACTAAGATGGCGAATATATGAGCAGAGTTTGATGAGTTCCTTAAGGAACATGGAATAGTACGCCGCCAGGAACCCCACAGTTAAATGGTGTTTCAGAAAGGAGAAATCGGACTTTGTTAGACATGGTCCACTCTATGTTAAATTACACTGATTTACCAATTTAGCTGTGGGGGTATGCCATACTTACCGCTGCCTATATCCTAAATAGATGCCCTTCCAAATTCGTTCCTATCACTCCGAATGAGATGCGGAAGGGTAAGAAACCAAGTCTTAAATACATAAAGATTTAGGGATGTCCAGCCTATGTTAAGAAGGCTAAGGTGGACAAACTGAAGCGAGGTCCGTCAAGGGACGTTTCATTGGATACCCATAGGACTCGATGGGTTATCTATTCTACATGCCAGAAGACCATAGGGTCATTGTGGCTTTACAAGCGCACTTCCTTGAGGATGAATTCATTCAGGAAGGTGGCTCGGGTAGAAATATCTCTTTGGAAGAGAATAACGAAAGTCCTGAGGAGACATCTGATCAGGGATCACGAACCAAATCTATTGTAACACAACCAAAACTTCGAAGGTTTGATAGGGTGTCTTGTTGGAGGAAAATCGGATATTTGCGCCGTTTTGTGCGGAAGCGTAAATAAATTGTGGAAAATAAATCACACAAGGATTTATAGAGGTTCGGCTATTAACGAAGCCTACGTCCTCTCTCGATGTATCTTTTTGTTTAGGCTTAAGATCAAAACCTCTATGCCTCTCTTCTATCGGTCGAGGGATTACCGTTACAAGCTCGTCTTCTATCGGTCCGAGTAAAACCGTTTTTCCTTTTCTATTGGATAAGGAATCAACCACTCTAGCTTTCTATCGGTACTAGATAAACCTCACTAAGATAGTGATTGTGATTCTAACAATGCCGGATCCTTGATCCTAATAACACCGAATCAAATCGAATCTTTTCTTTTACCTCTCGTGTATAATGTTGAATGTATAAACACTCAAACTAACAATATAAGCTCAATATTACAACAACAATGTGAATATATGATTCTCAGATGTATGACTCGTTTGCTTGAAGTTGTTGTACTCAAACAATACCATAGGGATGGTATTTATAGGCATTTCCCATAAACTAGCCGTTGCTGGCTGTTTTGACTTGCTAGCGTGCGCTAGCTTTCTTTTGTAGCGTGCGCTAGATATTTCGATTTGATCCGGTAACCCGTTTCTTCTTTAGCGTACGTTATACCGTCTATCTTACGTACGTTATCTCACTTACTTAGCGTACGTTAACCATGATTGAGTAGCGTGCGTTAACGTAATATATCCGTTGCCTTTACTTGTCAAACTATCCATTTGATGCTTGACTTTCCGCCGAATCTTTCCAACGTTCGGATTGACTTGATTCAAACTTCTTAGCGTGCGCTAATCCTTCATTTTAGCGTGCGCTAATGCTGATTTCATTGCATACGTCATTCTGTATTTGAATTCCTTCACAACGGTAACAAGACTTCGATGGCATGCGTTAATGATAACTAGTAGCGTGCGCTATCTCATCAGCTGACTTCACTGCAGCTTAATTCGAAACTTGGCTGGAATGCAGATTACTCCTCGTTAGCGTGCACTAACATATATGCCTTAGCGTGCGCTAATGCAGTCCAGATTGCAACTTTTTGCGTCTTCGTCTGCTTCGTCGTTTTGCTTCGCCTTGATGTTGTTTTGTTGTTTAGCAACTTTAATCATCAAAACATAAATTAAATAATGTGTGGAATAAATATTCCAACAATCTCCCCCTTTTTGATGATTACAAAACAACTCTTGAATTGGATAATCTGTAAAAAATAATATAAGTATATTTCTACGAATCAAAGTTTTCGGCTTTGATCGTTTCGTTAGTTTCTCCAATTCTCTTTTCTTTTCGACATCTCCTTTATTTTTCAACTCCGTCGTTTTTCATTTTTCAATATTTCAACTCACCTTATTTGTATGCTTTTCTTTTCTTTTCGACTTCTTCGATTTTTCTCATTTTTTATCTCAATTCATCTCCTTCTCCTTTTTATCTCAATTCATATCTTTCTCCCCCTTTTTGTCTTCATCAAAAAGTAAAAAAAAAATATAAAGGATACCAAATGTAATATAAATATGCATGATACCAATTTATGCATTAATAAGGGTATAACTCCCCCTGAAAATATTATTTGTTAAAATTTATTTTTGGGGATCCAACTGATAGTTGGTTTTTCTTTTGAAACATAGAAGATGTTTGAAACGTTTGTTCCTTTAGGAACCCAAATTTTCTTAATTTTTATCGTCCGGCGAGGGCTTTTGCAATTTGAAACGTGATGCCCGATTTTTAAACACTTTTCACAATGGGGTATCTTAAAATTGACGAATTCGTTTTTCGAACATGGTTTGAATCCCAACCCCTCTTTATTTAGAGTGTATTTTTGAACACATAACATTTGTTCAAATTTATCGTTGCCGCACGAGAATTTCTTTGTCAAAATTTTTAGTTCATCTTGAACTTTTAAAAGATCATTCTTTAAAATATTCTCGTTTTCAATGCATTTCGAATGATCAATTTCGACAAATTTCCCTTTTTCAAGTATTTTGGAGTTTTCAACTTCCAAAGTTTTATATTTAGACTTGAGGGATTTAATTTCATTTAAAGCATTTTGATAGTCCTTATGTAATAACTCGAATGCTTCAAAAAGTTCGTCGTAAGAATTACTTACTTGGCTTTCGACGTTGCTATCGTCAAATGAACTCCGGGCCATGAGCGCGAGATTATTTTGTTCAAGAAAATCTTCATCGGGATCTTCGTCGCTCCATGTTGCGACTAGAACCTCCTTTTGCTTTACTCGACAATTCTTAGCAAAGTGGTCTGGTTTACCACATAATCGACAAGTGTTGTCGGGTTTCTTCGATTCGCCCGCTTGAATGTCCTTCTTTCTCCGGTTTAATAAGTGTTGGAACTTATTAATATTTTTGGCATAATATGCCATTTCTTCATCGCTTTCGTCCACCGAAATTTCTTCTTTCTTTCTCGGCACCTTAGCCTTGAAGGCTATCGATTTTTCCTTCGGTTTTGGTTTGGCATTCCGAGATTTTAGAACAATCTCGTAGTTGATAAGAGAACCAACGAGAGCACTAAAATCGAGAGTATTTAAATCTTTGGATTCCATTATTGCCGTAACCGTACCGTCCCATTCTCGAGGAAGTGATCAGAGAATTTTCTTTACTTTCTCACTACTCGAAAGTGGTTTTCCGAAACATGCTAATCCATTAGTGATGACCGAGAATCGGTCGAGCATAATCGAGATGGATTCGTCATCCTTCATTTGGAATAATTCATAATCGTGAAGGAGCATGTTTATCTTCGTCTCTTTGACTTGAGACGTACCTTCGTGTGTTACCTCAAGCATTTTCCAGATTTCTTTGGCACTATCACACGATGATATCCGGTTGTGTTCTTCCGGATTTAAGGCACAATAAAGAAGTTGAGTTGCCTTACAATTGAAATGGTCGTTTTTCCAATCGGAGTCGTCATATTCTTCAAAATTTTTAAGCGTACCGTTGGAATTCATTGGAATTTTTGGACCAAGACAAATCACCTTCCAAAGTTCGATATCGTAAGCTCGAATGAATATCGACATCTTCTTCTTCCAAGTCATGAAGTTCACGCCATCAAAAAATGGTGGTCGGTTGAGAGCAAGGCCTTCGACTGGAGCCATTTGAAACACCATTTTTGATCTTTTTCTCCTCGGATGTTAAGCCTTGTAAAGGAGTACCGCTCCGATACCAATTGTTGGAGGAAAATCGGATATTTGCGCCGTTTTGTGCAGAAGCGTAAATAAATTGCGGAAAATAAATCACACAAGGATTTATAGAGGTTCGGCTATTAACGAAGCCTACGTCCTCTCTCGATGTATCTTTTTGTTTAGGCTTAAGATCAAAACCTCTACGCCTCTCTTCTATCGGTCGAGGGATTACCGTTACAAGCTCATCTTCTATCGGTCCGAGTAAAACCGTTTTTCCTTTTCTATTGGATAAGGAATCAACCACTCTAGCTTTCTATCGGTACTAGATAAACCTCACTAAGATAGCGATTGTGATTCTAACAATGCCGGATCCTTGATCCTAATAACACCGAATCAAATCGTATCTTTTCTTTTACCTCTCGTGTATAATGTTGAATGTATAAACACTCAAACTAACAATATAAGCTCAATATTACAACAACAATGTGAATATATGATTCTCAGATGTATGACTCGTTTGCTTGAAGTTGTTGTACTCAAACAATACCATAGGGATGGTATTTATAGGCATTTCCCATAAACTAGCCGTTGCTGGCTGTTTTGACTTGCTAGCGTGCGCTAGCCTTCTTTTGTAGCGTGCGCTAGATATTTCCAGTTTCAGTCCAGTAGCTTCGTTTCTTCTTTAGCGTACGTTATACCGTCTATCTTACGTACGTTATCTCACTTACTTAGCGTACGTTAACCATGATTGAGTAGCGTGCGTTAACGTAATATATCCGTTGCCTTTACTTGTCAAACTATCCGTTTGATGCTTGACTTTCCGCCGAATCTTTCCAACGTTCGGATTGACTTGATTCAAACTTCTTAGCGTGCGCTAATCCTTCATTGTAGCGTGCGCTAATGCTGATTTCATTGCATACGTCATTCTGTATTTGAATTCCTTCACAACGGTAACAAGACTTCGATAGCGTGCGTTAATGATAACTAGTAGCGTGCGCTATCTCATCAGCTGACTTCACTGCAGCTTACTTCGAAACTTGGCTGGAATGCAGATTACTCCTCGTTAGTGTGCGCTAACATATATGCCTTAGCGTGCGCTAATGCAGTCCAGATTGTAACTTTTTGCGTCTTCGTCTGCTTCGTCGTTTTGCTTCGCCTTGATGTTGTTTTGTTGTTTAGCAACTTTAATCATCAAAACATAAATTAAATAATGTGTGGAATAAATATTCCAACATGTCTCACTTACCTGAGAGGTATGTATATACACATGTCGAGGAACTGGGTATCCACAATGCACCTGATAGCCGTAAGGACGACCCTGTCACCTATGACCAAGCGATAGTGGATGTGGACTCTGATAAATGGCAAGAAGTAATGGAAGCTGAAATAGACTCGATGCATGCCAATCAGGTCTGGACTCTAGTAGATCTACCAACTGGCATGAGGCCTATTGGAAGTAAATGGATCTAAAAGAGAAAGACTGATGGGGATGGAAAGGTTGACGCCTATAAGGCTAGGCTTGTGGCAAAGGGTTATACCCAAAGGGAAGGGATTAATTATCATGATACCTTCTCGCCCGTAGCTATGATCAAGTCAATTCGCATGATGCTTGCCATTGCTGCCTATTACGATTATGAAATATGGCAAATGGACGTCAAAAAACAGCTTTTCTAAATGGATACCTCGATGAGGAAATCTATATGGTACAGCCATAGGGTTTTGTGTCCAAAGCTAATATTCATAAGGTGTGTAAGCTGCAACGAGCCATTTATGGACTAAACCAAGCTTTTCGGAGTTGGAACCTTCGATTTGACGAAGCAGCCAAGGACTTTAACTTCGTGCGAAATAAGGAGGAACCATGTGTTTACAAAAATAGATAAAATCCTGAGAACATTCAAGATGGATGAATCTAAAAGAGGGTTCCTTCCCATGTGACATGGAGTTCATCTCACCACAAAAATGTGTCCTAAAAGTGAGGAAGATAAGAGAGAGATGAGTAAGGTACCATATGCCTCGGCAGTGGGTAGCCTCATGTACGCTATATTGTGTATGAGACCAGATTTAGCCTACGCTATGAGTATGGTAAGTCGATTTCAAGCAAACCCGTGAAGAGAACACTGGACTGCTGTTAAGAACATTCTTAAGTACTTAAGAAGAACTAGAGATATGGTTCTTAGTTACGGTGGTGGAGAACTAAAGGTGATTGGATTCACCGATTCTGATTTTCAAGGAGACAAGGATAACTTTAAGTCGACATCTCGGTATTTTTTTACTCTCAATGGAGGAGCAGTATCTTGGAGAAGCTCCGAGCAAAGTGCTACTGTAGATTCCACCTGCCAAGCAGAGTACCAAGCTGCCTCAGAGGCTATCAAGGAAGCATTTTTGATGCAGATGTTTGTAAAAGAACTTCAAGTGGTGCCTAATGCGGAGCTGCCTATATCACTATTCTGTGATAATGATGGAGTTGTTGCCCAAGCCGAGAAGCTGAGGGCTCACCACAACAGCAAACATATATAGAGAAAGTATCACATCATTCGAGAGATGGTTGAAAAGGATATGTTTCGTTGCAAAGAGTATACTCAGAAGACAATGTCTCTGACCCACTGACTAAGCCGTTATCTCAGGCTATCTTGGAAAGACATCTGAAGAACATGGGTATTGGATACCATGGTATGGCATTTAGTGCAAGTGGGATATTGATAGGAATATGCCCTCTAATGCCACTCAGGGGATGAGAGAGAAAGGGGCATTGTACTTGTAATTATGGAATTATCAGTTAAAGACAATATGATTCATTAACTGTTTATTGTATTTCAAATGCATTCTTAATTTGGTAAACATTGAAGTGAAGTCCATGTAAATAAAGCAAACATTCCATTCTTGTTATCAGATAAGAAAATGCACTGGAAGTGTTTAAAGTTTATTTACGTAAATCGTTCGTAAGTTGGTAAACTTAAATGGGCATTAAGTTTTGAAGAAATACTTGTATAACTGATGCTAGGACGTATGCATATCTTGATAGCATATTTATAAGTATATTGGTGGGACAAGTATACTCGAACACGACTCATACTTGATTCAGTCACACGGTATTCACTCGCGGAGAGTCAATGACTAATCAAAAGGTTGTGATAGTATATGTAGACCTTTGACTTGAGGGTTCAGTAGAAGATGTTCCTGTGACGTTTACTTTGTCATTAGAGTAGTTAGACTCATTTGCTTAATTGCTGAGTCAACCTCAAAGTGCGGACTATACGGGCAGGTAACAGTCTTTACTGTACGCCAAGAAAGAATTCTATCTCCTGTTAGTGAGCAGGCGAATGTCCTATATTGTTGATGGCAAATAAGATCATAAGTCTTTGGCCAAAGCATTTTAATCTAGTCATATTAGATACACTAGTAATCAGTCGGTCTTGATTTGCATTAACACATGTATATAGTATAGACAACAGTAGGGTTTGACTTTACCGTGACCCGAAGACTTCACCGGGACATCTGATGAAGGGTCTATACGTATATGGTATTCATGACATAATGGTTCTGGAATTATCCCTTCATTCGTTTTCAGTCGGGTTTTACAGTAGTGCCCGCACTCATTGGTTCCTCCCAATGCCGACTGATACGGACCTACAGAGTCATGCATCAGGATGGTTGACATATAAATATGAATTTATCATATCTTTAATAATATTAGATATTGCATATCTAATTATGATTTATTTGATAAATCAAAATAGCGGTCTTATGAATTGAAATTAAGTTACTGGGTAATTAATTTAATTCATAAATAATAATTCTTAGAGAAATATATTTGTATTTGATATAATTAATTAATTAGATTAATTAATTTATATAAAATACATTGGAGATTAAACGGAGTCATTTGACGAACGTCGGTACACGAGCCGAGTGACTCAGCTCGTTTCCTAAGAATTTCCTAGTAGCCGTCCACCTCCCCTCTCACATGGCTTTGTCATGTATTTTTGTTGGTTGTGGAAGACTTTAAACATGATTTCATTTGATGGTATCATGTGATGATTTTATTAATGATATATCTTATCATGTAGATTTGATATAGATATATTAATCATCTTAAAAGTCATTACAACACCACATCTTCACTTCACGTCGCCCGAGAGGTATTTTGGGAGAGGGAGAGTTATTTTTCTTCTTCATTTTATCATCTTCGAGATGATACAAAAATAAGAAAAATATAGAGATAAAATTCCTACGATAACTTTCTAGCTGTGTTCTTGGAGAATGGAGTTGTGTTGAATTTTTCCGTCAAGTTCCATTGTGTGGTGAAGTAGAGACATCGTACTTTCGGTGCTTGGAACGAAAGGAATTCGTGTTCGTGACCGGGTTCGTGGACAACATCAACTTACGAAGATATTATCAAAGGCTTCAAGGGTATGCGACTTTGATCCTTTTATCTTCATCTTTTTATTTTTGTATATACGTTACTTGATCGATCCTATTTGGGATTCTTTATTAAGTTTCCACTGCGTATTTCGTTTTTGTTTCCGGAATCCAAACATTATAAAACAATATAATAGTTCAAAACCTATATAATTATTAGACAAATTATGTGAAAGATTGTAGTGTATGCTTGAGATTAGTTGGTGTTGACTATTAGTATGCATTAGCGTATTTGATACATTGAATTGGATCGTGAGATAATTTTCTTGGGAGTGGTTCGGCCGATTCAGTTTGTTGTTAAAGGAATTCCGGTAGATTGTTGCCCACACGACATCCGGATATAGGCAGGACCATACTCTAGAAGATCTAAAGGTAGAAATACAAGGAAATCGAGTAAAGATTTGAAGACTTTGCTTCAAATGTAATGTATTCTTAGATCTCTTAGATCTAGATAGGAATACTACGAGTTATCATAGATAGACGTGTAGATTAATTTTGTTCGTTTAAATTGTTTATTAATCTATTAATTAATTATTTGACGAGCCTAAATAGATTCGGTTCATGAGGGCCGATATTAGTAAATCAAATCTGATGCTTCCACTGTGTTTTATTTCCAACAATTGGTATCAGAGACTGTCTTTAAGTTCCATTCAATTTAATTAATTTTGTGATTAATTGCTAGCAATTTAAAATTTTCATATATTATGATATCTGGAATATTTTTGCTAGAATTGTCTTGCAGGTGAATATGATCAAATTATCATGGCTATATGAGTTTATTTTATTTTTACACGTTCTGGTAATTTTGTCTGGTTTTTGAGGCATGTATAAGTTTTTCCCGTGAGAAAATACACGGGCAGAATAGGATTTTATTTTTCCTTGTAATTTTGTGGTAAATTCGATGTATTTTATTTCGTATAAAATTGTAATCGAATTGGAGTACACAAAGTACGAAGGATAAATAAGTCCAGTGCGAAAAGGAGTCCCGATCGAACGAACCGACCGAGACTAGAAAGCTGCCGAGTGGTCCGGCCGCGAGCTCGCGGTGCAGTCTGCGGTCCAGGCTGCTGGTCGGGATGGGTCGGGTCGCCCGATACGGGGTCCTATTCATTTTTCCGCTGTTTGTTGCGTCTATTAGTGCACAATATTTAAATTTGGAATTTTCTTGTGCAAATAATTTTGCATGGAAAAGAAAGTTCCCAAATTTGGAAATTTTGTGGGCCAACCGGGAAGAGTTGACGAGATGCTTGAAGCAGTGAGAGATTTCGAGCCGAAGATTTTTTCGTAATTCAAAACGGGGAATAAAAGCCATGATAATTGGATTTGATTATTCAATTTATTTTATTGTTGGTATTTATTGTTTTGGATGTATGCGTGATATGTTTATTGCATGTTAGGACGTGAAAAATAAAAACCTTAAGGCTAAAATAACTAACTGATTAAATTGATTTATTTTTGAAAATAAGACCAAATTGGCCTCCATAATTGATTTAAATTGTGAAGTAATTAGCATTCGCGTTGACATTAGGGTCTTCCTCCATATCGGATGTGCTAATTATAGGTCCGCTAATTTTAAATTTCAAATGATAACATAAGGAATGTTATTTTTATAGGACCTCTCTATCTGTAGGACTATTATTTAAAAGATAATATTTTAAGGATGTTAAATTATGATGTTCACTTAGGTGTATTAATTAATAAGCTCCTCATCGGAATCTATGTTAATTAATACATGGCCAAGAGGAACCAACTATTAATTTTACTTGTAATAACGTAAATTAACTAGATAGTAAAATTAAAGACGTAAAACTCTACTTGAAAAATGTGTGTGTAAACGTCCACACGATCATGGCTTGCATATGCGGGATTTTTGAGGTGTTGGTTGCTAGCATATATATTGTGTTTTGAGGCTTTTCAATATATTTTTCTATGCATTGTGTGATGAATGTTTTTAATTTTTATCTCAGATGTCTTTCAATCCACTTGCTGTAATTCTCAAAGAAAACAAACTAGATGTCACTAACTTTGCTGATTGGAAACTTAATCTTAATATTGTCCTGACTGCTGAAGAACACAAGTTTGTTCTAAATGAGGAATGACCATTGGAACTTGATGTGGATTAGACACCTGATGAGGTGAAAGAATACCGCATATGGAACAAATTTGATGAGATGGCTTGATGTTACATCTTGGCTTCTTTAGCAAATGTATTGCAGCATCAGCATCAGAGTATGGGTATAGCCATGGAAATGATGAAAAATCTCGGCGAGATGTTTGATCATCAGAACCGGGCGGCTAGGCAAAATGCTATGAGGGTCTTGATGACGACCCAAATGCCTAAAGGAACCCCGATAAGGGATCATGTTCTAAAGATGATTTCTCATCTAAACGAACTTGATATCTTAGGGGATACTATTGTAACACCCCGATATATTCAAGATTATTACAACGCTGTAAATCCTTTATGTAAGAGGTTACTAGGCTAAGAATTTAAAACGACATCATTAAATACCAACAGTAAAATTTATTATTACTTACTGAGTTTCAAAAGAACAAAAAGTCATCATCAAACAATAAACAATACAATACCATCCAAACAGTACAAAGCAACAACATACTCGAGTAATTATTAAAAATCACAACACAACTGAAAGGCCTTTCTGGACCGTTAACATCACTCAGCACCCCTGTCGTCATGTGGCTCCCATGGTTGTTTTTCGGCTTTCCTGGATCCTGAACATAAAACACATGTTCACCCCCAAAGGGATTATCAAAACGATGCTAGTACAAGTACGATAATTATACAACAACAGATTATTCGACGACACATGAAGAATAATGCAATATCGATAACAACACAACAACAACAAACCAACAATGCATTACACAATATGTCAACCTCAACATACTCATGGTAATCCAACGATCCAGCACACACAGCATAGATGCCCATGATGATCCCGTCGGACCAACATGTGGTGGAAAACCCATCCAACGATCCAGCGCACACAGCATAGATGCCCACGATGATCCCGTCGGACCAACACGTGGTGGACAAACAACTACAGCACAGATGCATGACAACATGAACGACATTAACACGGATAAACATAATTAAAGTACTTGCCTTGGATTAAGGACAAGGATTTGAATACTTCAACAAATGTCAACACACTCGAAGGTCGTCCCTTCGCTCAACCACTTGCAAGACTCGCAGCTTTTTTAAAATATAAAAAATAACGGAGAGCTCAATATATGTAATATAACCAACTCACGAACATATAACGTTCTAGACTATAACCGTGTTGAACATCTCTCTTATGGCTGGTTCACGGTTCACTACATAAAGAGCACTAATTCGGACTAACAAAATACTCCAGGCGAATCAAATGATCATAAAGGAATACAATGTCGACGTCTATGAATTCAAGGTTATACAAGTCATCCAAAATTCCATATTCCAACACTTGATTGTCAACTCTAAAGTATGGTTCGACTAATCCATGATACATAATAGGTACAAATATAAACGAGTTCTCGGTTAAATCATTACTAGGATCCCTGTTCTTCACAAGGTAGTTCTACTTGCCAAAGTTCTATGTTCAATACGATGATAAACACTTCAATCTAACCATCAATCCGGTCAACACAACCTTTCTAACACATGAATTTAATCTTGTATAAACCCTTAAAAATCCTCCTCTTAAATTCCTTCGTCAAAGGTTGTAACATCTACAAGTCATTCCATATATGAATATTCTGAAGTCACCATCAAAAGGTATGTTATTATTTTAGAAACTTAATCCCAAATTTGACATAATCAAGGTTCAACTCATAATCTCTTAACAATGGAAAACCTAAGTATATTCATCCCAAACCTTCTTAAACGTGGTGTTCGATTCAATAAGTTATCAAAAACTTTCATAACTTCAGTAACATGCTCAAATCATTCAAAAGAACACGAATTCCAGGTTGGGATTGCATGACATACCTTACTACGGAGGAAATGACGAAACAATCGGTAGAACGTAACGCCGGATGCTTAAACACTACTCCAAGATGTCTTATGATCTCTAAAATCCGATAAAGAGGCTGATATAGTAGTTATATAAGGTTGGGAGGTCTGAGAGATGGGTGGAGTTCAGATAAAACGAGTGAAAGAAATGAAAGGGGTTGTTGTCCAATTTATAGAAAGTGACCTGTAGCGTGCGCTATCCTAATACTTTAGCGCACACTAAACACCGTTGACTTAAATTTTCCAAAAGTCGTCCAGCTTCACTCCAACACATCCTTACCCAAATCTGTGATCCGATCTCACCTACTGATCTTTGTCTCAATCATGTTGACTGCACATAGCGCGCGCTACCATAACGACATATAATGCTTAGGTATAGCGTATGCTAAGTCTGTACATTAGCGTGTGCTAATTCATGCAAACACATGCATGAATTAACATCCTTTACAACATACATTCATGAATAATGGATTATTGATACGAAAAATCATACTTTGATTAATTGTACGACAAATCAAATACCACTGGATTCAGATACGGATGAAAATACATGACAAATATCCGATTATTACATACTCCCACTCTAAAAAGAAGTTTCGTCCCGAAACTTAAGATAAAAATAATTTCGGGTATCTCGACTTCATACTATCTTCAGTTTCCCAAGTTGCTTCTTTGACTCCATGTCATGACAACTTTAACCACGGATATGGGTTTATTCGTCAATTGCTTGACCCGACTCTCGAGTATCTTGATTGGCTTCTCCTCGAATGTGCCATCATTAGCCACTTCGATCTCGCCGAAATCGATGACATGACTGAGATCTGGTACATACTTCCGTAATTGGGATACATGAAACACATTATGAACGTGACTTAGTGATGGAGGTAAGGCCAACCTGTACGCCAACTCTCCAACTCTTTCAAGGATCTTGAATGGTACAATATATCATGGACCTAGATTTATTTTTTGGAAAATTCCTCGAGTAGGAGAAACTTTAAGTACATGATACGCAATTTTAAATTCTAACGGGTGATGGCGCACATCTGCATAAGACTTCTGTCGACTCTGGGCAGTCAACAATCTTTCACGGATTAGAGCTACCTTTTCTTGAGTCTATACTATCAATTCTGGTTCTGTCCCAATTAAGTCAGATGAATCGTCCCAGCATAAGGGTGATCTACATCTTCTCCCGTACAACTCTTCGAAAGGTGCCACCTTAATGGAAGCATGCCAACTATTATTGTAGGTAAACTCAATCAATGCTAGATAGATTTCCTAATCAGTCGACCAATCCAAGGCACAATCTCTCAACACGTCTTCTACTGTTTGAATAGTCATTTCGGACTGCCCATCAGTTTGAGGATGGTAGGCCATGCTAAATCTCAACTCGGTTCCCAAAGCCTTATGAACTGCTTTCCAAAAATACGACACAAAACGACCATCTTGATCGAAAATAATGGTCTTCGGTGTTCCATACAATCGGACTATTTCCGCAATAACTACTCGCGCCAATCTCTCTGGTCCCCAAGTATCTTTAATGCCTAGAAAATGAGCCGACTTGGTTAAACAGTCAACTATCACCCAGATCATATTCATTCCCATACTGGTCTTCGGCATGTTGGTGATAAAGTCCATCGATATATCTTCCCACTTCTATTTTGGGATTAGAAGTGGATTCAACATCCCAGCTGGTCACTGATGTTTGATTTTAACCTGCTGGCAAGTCAAACACTTTGAGATGTATTCCGCCACTTTTTTTTAATCTTACTCCACCAAAAGTTCTGCTTTAAATCTTTATACATCTTACTGGTGCCCGGATCAATTGAATAAGGCGTGCTATGAGCTTCTTTCGTGACCGTTTGCTTCAGAACATCATTATCCGGGACACAAAGTCAACTTTGAAATCTCAAAACTCCGTCTTCATGGATTACAAAGCATGGGGCCTTTTCTCTGCTTACTTCATCACAAATCGAATCATGAGAGGGTCTCTACTTATATTTAATTTCATCGGTCAATGATGAATTAAATCCATCGCACATAGTTTTCCTTGGACTCCTTGTAACCACACTTTAATTCCCCCACGAATCAACTCTCGTTGAATGCTGGACTGGGACGTGAGCGTCTACAGCATTCGAATAGAAACGGGTTTGCGGCTCAGTGCGTCTGCCACTACATTCGCTTTGCCCGGATGATAGAAGATTTCCAAATCATAGTCTTTGATCAATTCCAGCCATCTCCTCTGTCGCATGTTTAATTCCTTCTGACTGGAGATGTATTGAAGACTTATGATCTGTGAAGATCTGACCGTGAGTCCCGTACAGGTAGTGTCGCCATATTTTCAGTGCAAAGACAACAACTGCTAATTTCAAATCATGTGTTAGGTAATTAACTTCATATAGTTTCAACTGCCATGAGGCATAGGCGATTACTCTATCATTCTGCATTAGTACACAACCGAGACCCTGATTTGAAGCATCACTGTAAACCATGAACCCTCCAGTTCCCTGTGGTAGTGATAAAATTAGGGCTGTCGTCAACCTCTTCTTGAGTTCGTCAAAACTGACTTGGCACTTGTTATTCCATTCGAACTTTTTGTTTTTTTGTAACAATTGAGTAAGGGGACGGGTGATTTTAGAAAACCTTCCACGAACCGACGATAGTACCCAGCAAGTCATAAGAAACTTCTCACTTCTTTCATATTCTTAGGAGACTCCCACTGCGTGATTGCCTCGACTTTATGTGTATATACTCAGACTCCTTTCGCTGATAATACATGACCAAGGAACATTACTTCAACCATAATTCACATTTAGAAAGTTTGGCGTACAATTGTTCGTTTCTCAAGAGGTTCAACACAATCCGCATGTGCTGCACATGCTTGTCTGGATTCTTAGAGTAGACCAAAATATCGTCTATAAAGACAACTATGAATTTATCCAAGTGCTCTATGAATACTCGATTCATTAACTACATAAACACAGCAGGCGCATTGGTGAGATCGAATGGCATTACTATAAATTCATAATGCTCGTAGCGAGTTCTGAAAACTGACTTCGGAATATCGGATTCTTTAATTCTCAGCTGATGGTATCCGGATGTCAAATCAATCTTCAAAGACACTGTCGCTCCTTGCAACTGGACGAACAAATCATCAATCCGAGGCAACATGTGCTTATTCTTAATCGTCACTTTGTTTAGCTCTCGGTAGTCAATGCACAACCGAAGTGATCCGCTCGGCTGAATATAGCCTTTGTCCAACAATTCTTCAAGTTGATTTTTCAACTCATACATCTCAATGCGTGCCATACGATACGACGCATTGGAAATAGGTGTGGCTCCCGGTTCCAGTTTGATGGTAAACTCTACATCTCGCTGGGGAGGTAATCTAGGTAATTCGTCAGGGAATACATCCGGAAATTCATTTACAACTGGGATAGACGAGAGTTCTAATACTCCTTCTTCTTTCATCATTGCATAGCACCAGTATCTGCAACAACCCTGTTTCAGCAGTTTGATAGCCTTCGTTGCCTTAATCATTTTCCCTAAGCTTCCTGGTCTCCACCCTTCAAATAAGAATTCAAAACCGTCTTCAGTTATCATAGAAATATTCCTCTTACGGTAATTCATAATAGCTCCGTATCAGTTAAGCAAAACATCTCCAAGAATTAGGTCATCTCCTTGAATCTCTACCATGATCAGATTTGAAGTCTTGTCTCTGCCTCCGATTGATATGGGAAAATTCCTAGCTTCTAAATTCCCCACAATTCTTTCCCCACATGGTAAACCACAATATAATGTTCACATTCACGAAAACAAGAAATATTCAAACGATTTACACAAGACAGTGATGTAAATGAATGTGTAGCTCCGGTATCGAACAACGCTAACTAGTTGTGAAAGGATCTGAATCGTACCTTATGCAACCGTTGTACTCTGATCATATGCCCCCCGTATTTCGTAGAGGCTCGGAGGGACGGATTCAACACTCGATGCTTCCTTCCGGTCATAATGTCCTCTGCCTCTCCCACGGCCAAAATTTTGGTGTGGTTGAACACTCTGCTGAGTTTGAGGCACACTCGCCTCTTTCTGATTCGGATGCATAGTATGAGCTCCATAAGATCTAGTAACATCTCTACAGAACATTGCACGATGCCATTCTTGCCCACATTCAAAAGACGTTAGCAAAGGATATGAACAGTCACGCCAAAGATGCCCTGATCGGCCACAGTTGAAGCATTTCCTAGCTGCATCATTAAAGGCGGGTGCCGACTTGGAATTCTTCCCTCCTTTAGATGGATGTGGGGGATTCCTGAATGAGTGAAAATATGATTGGGCATTACTAGGCTCACTACTCTTGTGCTATGTGAAACTACCAGAAACTTTCTGCTTCTTCGTCTCGGAAAACTTTTCCATAACTGTTTCTTTCATCTCGTACGCCGGAGCTTTATATTGATACTGACGGGGAGTAGTGCATTAAAATCCTGACATATAATTCTGTATCTCCGCCTTCATTCTCATATCAAAGTGAATCATCATCTCTGCATCGGTCCTGACAAGGTGTCGAACAAATACCAGCTGTTGATTGAACGTCTTAATCGCCTGAGCCACAGGCACATCAGAAGGCTGCACGGAGAAAAATTCTCGAACTTTGGCTTCCCTCACAAGACGAGGGCAGTACTGAGCTTCCATCATAAGTTTGAACTCTCCCCAATCGGCATCATGATAGATAGGTCGGATAGGTTCCCACCATTCAGATGTAACACCCCAAATCTCATAAGAGACATTACACACCATAGACCCTTCGCAAAGTCTACCAGGCTAACACATGACACATAATCCACAAAATAAATCCCATAAGACACATTAATAATAATAAGTAGGGCCACAGCCTCAGCCAAAACAATTTAATTCAACACTAACAAAATAGAGAGTGAAATGTATTCAATTGCCCGCGCATGAGACTTCAATGACATCATTAATCAATAACTGAATAAATATATAAAAAATAAATTACACCGACTCGAGCCTCATCATCATGCTGGACCATCATTTGCATGCTTGTCTCATGCCGGCTCCTCAGCTCGTCCGGTACCTGAAATGCATAAGACGCATTTCACCCATTTAAGGGGTTAGCATTCAAATAGCTAGTGCAAGTACACAATTACACTACATTATATACAGAAACGATTCAACACAGTCAATTCATTTGGAGAACATTTGATATTCATATTCCGGAATATCACATTGACATCAAAACAGTATATCAACTCATCTCAATATCACAATTCATCCACACTTAGTAACCCGTGGCCATACCCCTTAGTATCGACCCCCAGACGCCCCGTCGAATGCTCCAGGTGGGAAACCACTTCCGCGGCCGTACCCCTTAGTATCAACCCCCAGACGCCCCATCGAATGCTCCGGGTGGAAGGACAACAACACACACACACATAATATCACAATTCATCATATGTATCGAGACCGTAATATACATAACAGAATGTAATACATGTACTTACCTTCAATAATACTACGCAAATGAACTGTGAATGGAGAGGATATGATCCAAACTCACTCCAAGGGTTCGCTCCTAGCACACAATGATATACAATTAACTACAACACTACGGGTCAAAGGGGTTATCCTAGATTCTACCCTTTTGGAAGGATTTGTCGAACACTACGAGTGCAAAATGGGTCGCCATTGATTAACGATGGAATAACGGGACTTCAGTCCACAAAACCATAAGGAAAACTAAGTATTACGAGCATACTATCGAAATTTAACAACAATCAAAGCCAATTCGTTTAGAGATATGAAATCACCCTAAAATCCCTAAAATCCTAAAAACTAGGGTTCTACGAAGAATACCTTGATTCAAACGGTGGAATACAATTAGGTGATGATAAATCCGCACAAGAAACCCAAAGATAGCAATAGATGATGATATCTGCCTGAGATCGACCTTTCTAGCCTGAATTCGCCGTGGCTCACCAAAGGAACGGGAAAAGGATGGTAAAATGACGAATTAACTAATGTTGTCCTATTTATACTAGACAGACTTAGCGTGCGCTACACAACACTTAGCATGCGCTAACGGTGTGCAAAATACTAGTGCAGAAAGAAGTCAAAGGCTTCTGTCCTCCCATTAACATATGCTGCTACCAGCTTAGCATGCGCTAAGGATAGCAATTACCGTACGTTAATAGCTAGTTAGCATACGCTACCTGGTTCAGTTCAGAAATACTGAACCTCATGTCCAGTCCTAGAGTATTCTGCCCAGATGCATTAGCGTACGCAATTATATAAGTCTAGCATGCGCTAGATATACCCTCATAGCGCACGCTACAAATATCACGCTAGCATGCGCTAATTGTTCCTGTACAGAGTACAGTTAGGAAACTCAACCAGACTGCACCCAACTCGGAAGACATGAAACTCAATAGTTACGAGCGAATAGCGAGACATAACAAGATAACAACAACATGCAAGCACAATCTCCCTATCCGAACATACGATTCCAACCATTCATTGAAATGAGCGATAGTTCTAAAAGTGATACCCAAAACTATGATAATTTACAAAACAGCCCCAAACTCTCAAAAATCATAACCCGAGTCCAACTAAAATCTCAGAAGGTTGTAACAAACCCAGAAGTATTTAGGGAACTCATAGAAGTAATAAAATGTCGGTTAAGGGCAAGATTTACGAGAATCGAGTCTAAACGCAGTAAAGTTACACAATAATTGAAATCTCGTAAAAATAACTCTGAAACTCATTCGGATGGTCATGAACGCAGAACAAAAGAACTTCAGAATATCAAAATACATACAAGCGAGTCGTCCGAAATGAAAAAGTACTAAAAATAGAAAGTGCGGATATTACATTCTCTCCCCCTAAAAATAAGTTTCGTCCCGAAACTTACAAAGCGAATAGCTCAGGGTATATCGACTTCATATTTTCTTCCATCTCCCACGTGGCTTTCTCTGATCCATGCCTCGACGATTGCACTTTAACCAAGGGAATGCTTTTGTGCCTAAATTGTTTCAACCAACGCTCCACTGAGTCGGTCTCTCTTCAAAGGTAATGTCGGGACCTAATTCAATCTCTCCAAAATAGATAATATGGCTAGGGTTCGGTACATACTTCCGAAGCTGAGAAACATGGAACACGTTATGCACGTGACTCTAGGACGGTAGCAACCCTAACCGATATGCAAGCTCTCCAACTATCTCTAAAATCTCGAACGGTCCAATATATATCGGACTAAGTTTGACCTTCCGGCCGATGCGGTAAACTCCCCGAGTCGGAGACACCTTCAGCAAAACATGATCTCCAATCTCAAATTCTAACAGCCGATGACGCGTGTCGGCATAGGACTTACTATCGACTTTTGGCCGTTAACAACCTACCACGAATCAAGGCGATCTTCTATTTCATCTCAACAACTAAATCTGGTTCGGTAACAATCAATTCGGATGTATCATTCCAACACAAACGGCGATCTGCACCTTCTTCCATACAATGCCTCAAATGGTGCCATTTTGATCGATGCATGCCAACTGTTGTTGTACGTGAATTCGATCAACGGCAAATGGTTAGTCAATCGTCAATGACCCAAATCATGTTCATCCGAGTCCGGGTCCTAGTCATATTGGTAATGAAATCCATAGAAATATCCTCCCACTTCATTTCTGGAATAGGAAGTGGCTGCAATAACCCCGTGGGTCGCTGATGCTCGATCTTAACCTGCTGACTGGTCAAACACCTCGACACAAACTTGGTAACGTCCGTCTTCATGTTACTCCACCATTAGTTACTCCTTACATCCTTGTACATTTTGCTTGTACCAGGATGTATGGAATAAGGCGTAGTATGAGCTTCTTTCAAGATTTTTTGTCTCAACTCGACATCACTAGGTACACACAATCTGCCTCTAAACCTCAAAATTCCATCATCCTGAACCACAAACCCATGAGCTTTCCCTTTCTTCACGTCCTCCCTCAATTAGACTAAGAATGGGTCATCGTACTGCTTCGCCTTTGATATCATCAATCAAAGACGAAGTGATTTCCATGCACATAATTGCCCAAGAATCCTATGAACCCAAACTTCAGTATTCTGACACATCAAATCCCGTTAGATCCTGCTTTGAGGCGTGAGTACCTCTAACATCTGCAGCGCCACCAGCTTACAACTCAATGCATCTGCCACTACATTGGCCTTGCGTGTATGATAAAGAATCTCTAGGTCGTAATCTTTGATTAATTCTAGCCACCTACGCCGCGTCATGTTCAACTCCTTCTGACTAAAGATGTACTTCAGACTCTTTTGATCCGTGTAAATCTTACATGACGAACCATAGTGATAATGCCTCTAAATTTTTAAAGCGAAAACGACCGCAGCTAACTCCAAATCATGTGTAGGGTAATTTGCTTCATAGGGTTTAAACTAACGAGACGCGTAAGCAATTACTCTATCTCTCTGCATCAAAACACATCCGAGTCCGTGGCCCAAAGCATCACTATACACCATAAAATCCTTGTTCCCCGAGGCAAAGCTAAAACTGGTGCGGTAGTCAACCGTCTCTTCAACTTCTCAAAACTATCCTGCCTGTCCGCATTCCACTCGAACTTCTGGGTTTTCTGAAGTAATTGCATGAGTGGTCGAGCGATCTTAGAAAATCCTTCTATGAAACTACGATAATAGCTCACAAGTACTAGAAAAATCATCACTTCTTTTACATTCTTATGCGGTTCTCATGCCAACACCGCCTCTATCTTCTACGGATCAACCCGAACTCTCTCTGCTCAAATTGCATGCCCGAGCAATGTCACTTTCTTGAGCCAAAACTCACACTTAGAAAATTTCGCATACAACTGCTCAGCTCTCAAGGTGTCTAACACAATCCGGAGATGTAATGCGTGCTCCTCCTGACTCCGGGAATATATAAGAATGTCGTCGATAAAGACGACCACAAATTTTTCCAGATACTCGATCAAAACTTTGTTCATTAACTGCATGAACACTGCTGGGGCATTGGTTAGCCCGAAAGGCATAACCACAAACTCGTAATGGCCATATCTCGTCCGAAAGGCAGCTTTCGGTATATCGCTATCCCGAATCCTTAACTGATAATAACCCGATCGCAAATCAATCTTCGAGAAGACTACCGCTCTCTGAAGCTGATCAAACAAGTCGTCAATACGGGGTAAAGGGTATTTGTTCTTGATGGTCAACTTGTTCAATTCTTGGTAGTTGATACATAAACGAAGCGATCTATCCTTCTTCTTAACAAAAATCACAGGCGCACCCCAATGTGATGCGCTCGGTCGAATATACCCTTTATCGAGCAATTCTCCCAACTGTTTCTTTAACTCCAACATCTCCGACGGTGCCATATGGTGCGGTGCTCGAGAAACAGGAGCCGCATTCGATTCTATATCAATAGAAAACTCAACCTCCCACTGCGGTGGTAATCCCGACAAGTCATCCAAAAATATATCAGGATATTCGCTAACAATTGGAATTGACGACATGTCAACTCCACCATCTTACGCCTTCAGAGCGTAACACCAATAGCCTACACAACCCTGGTTTAAAAGTTTCATCGCCTTCAGGGCGCTGATCACATTCCCTGATCTACCCGGCTTACAACCGACATGAGTATGCTTCGTGCCATCCTCGGCTACTATCGAGATAGTATGAGTCCGATAGTTCATAATAGCACCGTGACGATCCAACCAATCGTCCCCGAGGATCAAATCCTCACCCTTAAGGTCTACAACAATGAGGTTCGAAGGCCAATCTCTGCTCCCGATCCTCACTGGGCAATCTCTAACTTCCTGGTTCCCAACCATACGATCCCCACTAGGCATACCCACTACAAACGGTTCACACTCAAACAAGCAGTCAATACCGATACGACATATACAATCCAAAGCAATAAAAGATTGAGTAGCACCTGAATAAAAAAGCACCAAAACTGGATGAGAAAGGATCTGAGTGGTACCTAATGCCACCGGAGTGTCTGTCTCCTCCGTACGTCTCATCTGATATATCCAGGGGGTACTGAGCCCGAACTCGATACTGCACGGTGATCGGGTTGACCCCGATTGACTAGACTCCCCTGATCAACACTATACTTCTTCTGAACTGCAGTGGTAGTCGGTGCTCTGGCGGCCCTAGTAGCCTTCTTGCAATGTACTGCCCGATGCCCAGTCTGCCCACAAGTAAAACAGTGAACTAACGGAAGTGGACAATCCTTCATTAAATGCTCGTACTGATTGCAGTTAAAACAAACTCTGCCACCAGGTGTAGTGGACTGGACTGAACGGTTACTCTGAGACCCTCCGGCCTGATGAAACGGCCTCTTCTCAGATACAGGAGCAGATTGAGAATTCGACAACTGACCACCCTTACCGGTTGAGAAACTTCCAGCAGTTTTCCGTTTCTATGCCTCGGAACCCAACTCTGACTCCGGAACTGCCATCTCAATCGCTAGGGCGTGATCCTGGTACTCCTTCAATGTGCCATGCTCTGTCTGATATGCGGTTTCATGCGCATATTAAAGTAGCAAATCTTATCAGCCTCGGTCCTCACTTGCTCTTTCACGTATCCCAACTGCTGGTTATAAGTGATGATGGCCTGAGAGATTGGTACATCCTGAGGCGTAGAAGTAAAGAACTTTACGGTCTTACGCTCCCGAATCGGCTGTAACAGCCCCAAATCCCATTGGGTTATTACAGTGTCGTGGACCCCACACCAGGAGATCCACCAGGCGAACACGACTAAAAATACATCAAATTAACCAACAAGGGAAATCACAGTCCCAAACTATGACATCTGATAAAATATTCCGATAAGGAATTTCAACGACAACGATGGGCCTACATGGCCAAAAATGAAAATACAACACCCACGAGCCTTGCTCGGGTAATACATAATGACAACGACTGACAAACTGGAGAAACACTCCCAACTGACTGACCAACATGAACACCGAACAATTCGGGACTAGTATCACTCGGGTGCCTCGTCGCCATCGTCATGCCCCTGTGTCTCAACTCTCTCCAAGAGCACCTAAAACATGAAAACATGTTCGGCCCCCACGGGGTCAGTCATCCAGATAATGAACATCAAATACATGTATAACATGATATGCATCCAAAGGCAGAATGAAACGGTATAATAATAATAATAATAATAATAATAATAATAATAATAATAATAATAATAATAATAATAATAATAATAATAATAATAATACGAGATGCTCACAACCCAAGGTAAGAACCGAGCATTCGTGAAACACTATGCCCACGACACACTATTAATACCTGTTCAACAGGTTAGAACATAAGTGCCCAACGGCGAATCATAAGTATAGAACATCACAATGAATTACACGAAGATGAACCATACCAAAACTAAATTAAATATGAATCACAATGCCCGAAGGCTCCAACGAAAACACCAAGACATCACAAGGGCCTGGAAGTCACTCAGCGGAAGATGTCAATCAACACAAACACTTGAAAGTTACTCAGCCGAAGCTGTCAAATATCACAATGGCCCGAAGCCAAAACAGCCCGAAGTTGTATCAATGAGGGCCGAAGCCACGGCACGAAGCCGTATCACAATGAGGGCCGAAGCCACGGCACGAAGCCGTATCACAATGAGGGCCGAAGCCATAGCACGAAGCCGTATCATAATGAGGGCCGAAGCCACGGCACGAAGCCGTATCACAATGAGACCATCCAATGGTCGTGACCTACTGAACTGTAGGTTTTGGGAAACCAACCACGAAGGTTCAAGCCCCAAACTTACCTATAATTAGATCACCCAGTGACCGTGACCTACTGAGCTGTAGGTGTAGGTAAACCAACCACGAAGGTTCAAGCCCCAAACTTACCTATAATGAGATCACCCAGTGACCGTGACCTACTGAGCTGTAGGTGTAGGGAAACCAACCGCGAAGGTTCAAGCCCCAAACTTGCTCATAATGTGCACTAGCCGAGACTAGCCTCCAAAACACAATTAATCACAAACGGCAATGATCTAAAGATTATCGAATTCACAGGAATGATAGTGTGCTGCCTTGAGTCGGCCAACACGACGACAGTAACTCACGTATGGGCACCTTCCTCGACAGTCCGAATTCAATACCTCGATTGCCTTAGAATGGCCAATCGATAACAATGATCAACGGATGGGAACTATCCTCGACAGTCCCAATTCAATACCTGGATTGTCTTAGAATGGGCAACCAATAACAATGATACAACGGATGATTCAATAACTCGATTGCCTTAGAACATCCAATTGATAACAATGATACAATGAATGATTCAATACCTCGATTGCCTTAGAACGGCCAATCGATAACAATGATATAACGAATGCCTCGGCACCTTTAATCGGTTACCAACGACGAAGATGCGAAACGAATACGCCAATACCTTCAATCGGCCAAGACGACATCAATGACAAAACACAAGCATTAATAACAATGATACAACAATGTATTAGATCGACATCAATACCAACAAAAACAATCGATACATCGATACCGCGAACCGGCTATCGACAATTACATTAACAACAAGTATCCCAATGCCCTGAGTCAACCATTAACGAACAATAATAATCATTTGGCATAATTGCCGAAGAGTGTCGTATAAAACGATCCCTTAATATCAATGAACTCATGAAGAGACTAAGTCTCGGAATGATACAACACATTCATATACATATATGATAACATTAATCTCATTGACTAGTACAAGTATAAAACTTGCCTTAAACCGACGGCGAATAAGTCCTTCCACGATCAACATCCTGAATGGAATTATCGATCGCTCGAACAATCTTGAATAATACAATTACCAACAACTCGCTTAATAAACATATCCATGTATAATCAAAATCAACTCAATAAGGGCTGAAATCCGTATCACAATGAGCCACGACACGAAGCCGTATCACAATGAGGGCTGAAGCCACAGCACGAAGCCGTATCACAATGAGGGCCGAAGCCACGGCACGAATCCGTATCACAATGAGACCATCCAATGGCCGTGACCTACTGAACTGTAGGTGTTGGGAAACCAACCGTGAAGGTTCAAGCCCCAAACTTACCCATAATGAGATCACTCAGTGACCATAACCTACTGAGCTGTAGGTGTTGGGAAACCAACCGCAAAGGTTCAAGCCCCAAACTTACCCATAATGAGCACTAGCTGAGACTAACCTCCAAAACACAATTAATCACAAACGACAACGATCCAACGATTACCGAATTCACAGGAATGATAGTGTGCTGCCTTGAGTCGGCCAACACAATGACAGTAACTCACGGATGGGCACCTTCCTCGACAGTCCCAATTCAATACCTCGATTGCCTTAGAATGGCCAACCGATAATAATGATCAATGGATGGGAACTATCCTCGACAGTCCCAATTCAATACCTCGATTGCCTTAGAATGGCCAACCGATAAGAATGATGCAACGGATGATTCAATACCTCGATTGACTTAGAACGGTCAATTGATAACAATGATACAACGAATGATTCAATACCTCGATTGCTTTAGAACGGCCAATCGATAAATGATATAACGAATGCCTCGGCACCTTTAATCGGTTACCGACGACGAAGATTGGAAACGAATACGCCAATGCCTTCAATTGGCCAATACGACATCAATGACAAAACACCAACATTAATAACCATGATACAACAATGTATTAGATCGACATCAATACCAACAACAACAATCAATACATCGATACCGCGAACCGGCTATCGACAATGACATTAACAACAAGTATCCCAATGCCTTGAGTCGGCCATTAACGAATAATAATAATAATTTGGCATAATTGCCGAAGAGTACGTATCAAACGATCCCTTAATATCAATGAACTCATGAAGAGACTAAGTCTCCGAATGATACAACACATTCATACACATATATGATAACATTAATCTCATTGACTAGTACAAGTATAAAACTTGCCTTAAACCGATGGCGAGTAAGTCCTTCTACGATCAACGTCCTGAATGGAATTATCGGTCGCTCAAACAACCTTGAATAACACAATTACCAACAACTCAATTAATATACATATCCACGTATAATCAAAATCAACTCAAAAGGTCGATACAACAATACCCAACTCATTAGGGCAATTCAACAAACACGTTATAAACAATCTTCAATTGTTTACAAGTAATCTCAATTATATAGATACCAAACCTCCAATGAATATTCAATCCAACAAAACATCTTATATATAATCAATATTCTCATAGGAATACACAATTCGAGATTACGACAACATATAATCAGAACCCCCAATTCCAAAATCAACATTCGAAAATGTTCTTGAATAATCCTCCAACAATCCAATGATAATTCGTAGAAACTCATAAACATATGTATATCCCTTTATATATCATGATTATAACATCCCAAAACATCATACTCCATCTCAAAATCGAAATCTAAGATTTTGAAGAAATTACCTTTGAAGATCCAAACCCTTCAATCCGTCAAACTCGAGTTAATCGACTATCCAAGCTCCACAATCAAAGATAGATGGTTAGTACATGAACACCCAAGTATTTGATGATGAGAAATACTCTCCCAAGAACCTCTCCCTCGGACTCAAATGAAGAAATGATGAAATGAGCACAAAAGTCCTGTCCATATCCTTAAATACTGCGCAGAGTTACGGCCGTAAGTCTGCCACCTTACGGCCGTAACTTCCCAAAGTCAGCGACATTACGGCCGTAACAACCTTTACTTATGGCCGTAACTACGCCTCGTTGAAAAACCATACTGGCCAAACTTCTCGACTTACGGCCGTAATAAAGACTCCCTTACGGCCGTAGGTTGCCTTCGGCCAAAAACACTGAACCAACAAATGCATGTTACAGCCATAATGCATGATAGGTTACAGCCGTAACTCTCAGTTAGAGAGAAAAATGCGAAAACTCTGCCTCCTTGTTATGAATGATGAATGATCCGACATACATAACTTGCGTGAGTATGATTAAGTCCAATCACACGCAATAATGATACTTCCAACACAAGGCTACCAATCACAATGATTATGATAATACTCTCATCTCGATTCCCAAACAGGGTTGTACAATGAATGATAATTGATACATGGATCAGAGATACGCCGAACGATGAACACGAATGAATGAACATGAATGATGAATGATTATTAAAGAGTGAAAAAAATTTACTGAGAGCCAATTACTGAATGATAATAAATGAATTCACAACTGGGTATTACATACCCCCTCCCCCTTTTAAAAAGAGTTTTGTCCCCGAAACTAAGGGTACACAACTCGAGATATGAACTATCCATCAGGATCTGAAAACAACATCTCGAGGAATACTCCTCAATATGGACCGTGAAGAATAACAATGAATAGAATCCGATAAAGGTCAAGAATGACTTACCGAGGTGAAATAATGACGCAATGAGTGATGGCTCAAATGAAATGATTGGAGCCGTCATTCCTTGTGAATTGAATGATTAGTTTGATAATTGTAAGTCTCAACATGATTGATATGTCATGAATGAATTATATGAATGAATGAACAACAACGAAAGGAATGATTATCTTTTAACTGATCAAGAATTAACTTGCTTCAATACCGGTGATAAATGTTCTTACCTCTGGCTCTTGAAGCCTGATAGGACCCCTTGGATGAAATACAGACTGGGGTAACAAAATCTCTCGAGGCCCTTGAGCTCTCTTGAGATCTACTGACACTAGAACTCCTGCAGTATTTCTGAAGGTGTCCCTGCCTCCCACACAGAAAACAAACAATAGCTGGCACCGTACACCGGGTACTAACGTGCCCTACTGAACTGCAGTTAAAGCAAACAACAGTCGAACTCGTCGTCTGAGAGGAAGATGCTTTCCCAGCACGAAGACGACTAGAAAACAACCTCTTGGACGTCGGATCCGGATGTCCCTCAGGACGAACCGGCATCCTAGTCCTCCCACCAGAAGAAGCTGAAGGGTGTTTCCGAGCAAGCTCCTTAATCAAAAGCTCTGCTCCAAGAGCCTTCTCGATGAACTCACTAAGTGAATTACAATTGTAATTGAACAACTGCATCCTCAACTACGGATTTAGCCTCTTGCTAAAATACTTGATCTTATCCGCCTCAGTACGGATAACAGACGAAGCAAACTAAAAAAGTCCTTGAAACTTCTCAGCAATGACAATAACACCCTCGTCCTCGATGGATTCGGGGTTCAAAGCCTCAGACAACTTGGCTTCACGAAGTGGAGCCGGATAATACCTCTCTAACATGAGAGTCTTGAACTCGCTCCAAGCACAATCACGATCTGTGGGTTTCATAGAAAGCCACCAAGAATAAGCACCCTTACTCAAGTAGTAAGCCGCCACTGCCACCTTAATCTCTTCCGAACACTGAACCATGTCGAAGAGTTTATCAAAATGTTCAAGTCAATGAATAATATCAGCTGGTTCCGATGAACGCTCAAAAGTAGGCGGCCTCTGACGAGAGACATTGCCAATAATCTGACTCACTCCTCCAGTCTGTCACGGCACCTAGAATCCCTGCTGCGGTGGACCACGAACCATCGAGGTCTGCATGGTCTCCACTATCCGCGTCATCTGAGTCATGCCCTGCATACATATGAATGGGTCCACCCGAACACCTTCCGATTGAGCTGCGTCTCAGGTACGACTCCCTAACAGTGAATGATTATCTGCGGTGAATGAGTAGCATCGTTACATGTTGAACTAATGTTATCCCTCGCGTTCGCGCGGGTATTAACACGAGATCCCGGGTTTTGGCCCGCACCGCGGCCTCTTCCCCTGCGTCCTCTGGCAGCTATATCCATACTGAAGCAGGAAAGTCACATGATAATTATAGATCCCATATGAAGATCGTATTATGATTATGTTACTGAATGATAATAATAAGCATACACGCTCTAACACAATGAACGCATTAATAATGTAATAAATGATCGTCTACATTACGTCGAAATATGATAAGATCGCATGAAAGGTCAAGTGAGGTGGCATGATTATCTGATGAAATTCCTGATATGATTATCTTGAACAGGTTAACAAGATTGATAATTCAATCTACGAGATCAACAACTGATAAATGAGATTGACTGAGTAATCATTGAATTAACGTGATCGACAAGATCAAAAATGATGACTGAGGATTCTTGACTGATGAATGAGTTCATCATTATCGCTTGCACAGGTCACACGCGCTCCAAAACAATTAGTCATGAATCAATCGTAACACTAATGCACATATAGGTTTCAACAAAACATGTACAATCAATGACATAATGAATGTATGAACATAAAAAGAATCGAGTCCTTACACAGGTCATACGAAGCTTCGAGGCCTTGCGATACTATTCTTCACTGACGATAACTCGATAATGAATGACTCATGCAGTCGTACAAATATCACGACTCACAAAACCCGACTGTCCAGATTGTCATAACCTGACAGTCCCACTTCTACCGTGTCGGTAGAGCCACATAACTCACATATCAGGGTATCTCACAACCCAAAGCTCTGATACCATCTTCTGTAACACCCCCAAATCCCATTGGGTTATTACAGTGCCATGGACCCCACATCAGGAGATCCACCAGACGAACACGACTAAAAATACATCAAATTAACTAACAAGGGAAATCACAGTCCCAAACTATGACATCCGACAAAATATTCCGATAAGGAATTTCAACGACAACGATGGGCCTACATGGCCAAAAATGAAAATACAACAACACCCACGAGCCTTGCTCGGGTAATACATAATGACAACGACTGACAAACTGGAGAAACATTCCCAACTGACTGACCAACATGAACATCGAACAACTCGGGACTAGTATCGCTCGGGTGCCTCGTCGCCATCGTCATACCCCTGTGTCTCAACTCTATCCTCGCAAGCACCTAAAACATGAAAACATGTTCCGCCCCCACAGGGTCAGTCATCCAGATAATGAATATCAAATACATGTATAACATGATATGCATTCAAAGGCAGAATGAAACGGTACAATAATAATAATACGAGATGCTCACAACCCAAGGTAAGAACCGAGCATTCGTGAAACACTATGCCCACGGCATACTATTAATACCTGTTCACCAGGTTAGAACATAAGTGCCCAATGGCGAATCATAAGTATAGAACATCACAATGAATTACACGAAGATGAACCAAACCAGAACTGAATTAAATATGAATCACAATGCCCGAAGGCTCCAACGAAAATACCAAGACATCACAAGGGCCTGAAAGTCACTCAGCGGAAGCTGTCAATCAACACAAACACCTGAAAGTTGCTCAGCCGAAGCTGTCAAACATCACAATGGCCCGAAGCCAAAACATCCCGAATCTATATCAATGAGGGCCGAAGCCACGGCACGAAGTCATAAGGGCCGAAGCCACGGCACGAAGCTGTATCACAATGAGGTCCGAAGCCACGGCATGAAGCCGTATCACAATGAGGGCCGAAGCCACGACACGAAGCCATATCACAATGAGGGCCGAAGCCATGGCATGAAGCCGTATCACAATGAGGGCCGAAGCCGCGACACGAAGCTGTATCACAATGAGGGCCGAAGCCATGGCACGAAGCCGTATCACAATGACGGCCGAATCCACGGCACGAAGCCGTATCACAATGAGGGCCGAAGCCACGGCACGAAGCCGTATCACAATGAGACCATCCAATGGCCGTGACCTACTGAACTGTAGGTGTTGGGAAACCAACCGCGAAGGTTCAAGCCCCAAACTTATCCATAATGAAATCACTCAGTGACTGTAACCTACTGAGCTGTAGGTGTTGGGAAACCAACCGCGAAGGTTCAAGCCCCAAACTTACCCATAATGAGCGCTAGCTGAGACTAAACTCCAAAACACAATTAATCACAAACGGCAACGATCCAACGATTACCGAATTCACAGGAATGATAGTGTGCTGCCTTGAGTCGGCCAACACAATGACAGTAACTCACGTATGGGCACCTTCCTCGATAGTCCCAATTCAATACCTCGATTGCCTTAGAATGGCCAACCGATAATAATGATCAATGGATGGGAACTATCCTCGACAGTCCCAATTCAATACCTCGATTGCCTTAGAATGGCCAACCGATAACAATGATACAACGGATGATTCAATACCTCGATTGACTTAGAACGGTCAATTGATAACAATGATACAACGAATGATTCAATACCTCGATTGATTTAGAACGGCCAATCGATAAATGATATAACGAATGCCTCGGCACCTTTAATCGGTTACCGACGACGAAGATTGGAAACGAATACGCCAATGCCTTCAATTGGCCAATACGACATCAATGACAAAACACCAACATTAATAACCATGATACAACAATGTATTAGATCGACATCAATACCAACAACAACAACCGATACATCGATACCGCGAACCGGCTATCGACAATGACATTAACAACAAGTATCCCAATGCCTTGAGTCGGCCATTAACGAATAATAATAATAATAATAATTTGGCATAATTGCCGAAGAGTACGTATCAAATGATCCCTTAATATTAATGAACTCATGAAGAGACTAAGTCTTCGGATGATACAACACATTCATACACATATATGATAACATTAATCTCATTGACTACTACAAGTATAAAACTTGCCTTAAACCGATGGCGAGTAAGTCCTTCCACGATCAATGTCCTGAATGGAATTATCGGTCGCTCGAACAACCTTGAATAACATAATTACCAACAACTCGCTTAATATACATATCCACGTATAATCAAAATCAACTCAAAAGGTCGATACAACACTACCCAACTCATTGGGGCAATTCAACAAACATGTTATAAACAATCTTCAATTGTTTACAACTAATCTCAAATATATAAATACCAAACCTCCAATGAATATTCAATCCAACAAAACATCTTATATATAATCAATATTCTCATAGGAATACACAATTCGAGATTACGACAACATCTAATCGGAACCCCCAATTCCAAAATCAATATTCGAAAATATTCTTGAATAATCCTCCAACAATCCATTGATAATTCATAGAAACTCATAAACATATGTATATCCCTTTACATATCATGATTATAACATCCCAAAACATCATACTCCATCTCAAAATCGAAATCTAGGATTTTGAAGAAATTACCTTTGAAAATCCAAACCCTTCAATCCGTCGAACTCGAGTTAATCAACTATCCAAGCTCCACAGTCGAAGATAGATGGTTAGCACATGAACACCCAAGTGTTTGATGATGAGAAATCCTCTCCCAAGAACCTCTCCCTCGGACTCAAATGAAGAAATGATGAAAAGAGCACAAAAGTCCTGTCTATATCCTTAAATACTGCACAGAGTTACGGTCGTAACTCTGCCACCTTACGGCCGTAACTTCCCAAAGTCAACAACATTATGGCCGTAACAACCTTTATTTACGGCCGTAAGTACGCCTCGTCGAAAAACCATACTGACCAAACTTCTCGACTTACGGCCGTAACAAAGACTCCCTTACGGTCGTAAGTTGCCTTCGGCCAAAAACACTTAGCCAACGAACGCATGTTACGGCCGTAACTCTCAGCTGGAGAGAAAAATGCGAAAACTCTGCCTCCTTGTTATGAATGACGAATGATCTGACCTACATAACTTGCATGAGTATGATTAAGTCTAATCACACGCAATAATGATACTTCCAACACAAGGCTACCAATCACAATAATTATGATAATACTCTCATCTCGATTCCCAAACAGGGTTGGACAACGATTGATAACTGATACATGGCTCAAAGATATACTGAACGATGAACACGAATGAATGAACATGAATGATGAATGATTATTAAAGAGTGAAAAAAATTTACTGAGATCCAATTACTGAATGATAATAAATGAATTCACAATCGGGTATTACACCGGCACTGGGAAGTATTCCGCTTCCATAGCGGTCTTAAACTCCTCTCAGGCTGCTAAACGATCCCTGTGTATCGCAGCCTCCCACCACTCCGCAGCCTCCCACCACTAGGATGTACTGAGCAATAGGTACCCTCTTGTCGTCAAGACAAGCTACGGAATCAAATGTCCTACCCAACTGAAAAAGCCAATTCTCCCAACCTAGGGAGTCAGTAGAGCCAGCGAAATGAGGTTGAAAAATACATTATCAGTCTAAAAGAGACCACATGTTCTTGTCGTAAGTGGGACATTTCAGGAATTCCTTGTCCACATGCAATTTCTTTGGCACAACAAAATGAATCAAGAGTATTATGTATCTCTCTGTTATAGGTATAATTTTAGTTATGAATACTTTCTATTGTCTAATTGTTTTAATTCCTTAGTTTCTAGCAATATTAGATTCTGGTTAGAATAAATTCTGCACATATTGGTTTGAAAATTTCTGCACGTACTCTGGTTTGAATAAATTCTGCACACTGGTTTGAAAAATTATGCACATACTGGTTTTAATACATTCTCGTTTTAATACATTCTGGTTTGAATAAATATCTGGTTTGAATACATTTTGTTGTTTCAGGAGATCAACCTTCTTGAGCACATACTCTTAATTTTGTGAAGCCATCCAATAGACCCAAGTTATGTCCAGAGACAAACAGTGATCCTATCTTACCACCGATTATGATGAGAGCACCAAGGAGGCCAAAGAAGAGAATGAATAAGTCTAATGATGAGCCAATATCTAAAAACAAACTACCAAAGCGGCATCAATCTACTGTGAAATGTAGGAAATGTGGCACTTTGGGCCACAATGTTAGAACATGTAAGAGTAAGACATCTGTTGATAGAGTGATACCAAAAGGTGGAAACAAGAAAAGAATGAAGAATGTAGCACAAGGATCACAACAGTCACAACCACAAGGATCACAAGATCCACAAGTTTCACAACCTGCTTAGTCTTTTTGTATGGGCCTTTTGTATGGCATGTGCCTCTTCGGATGATATTAGTAGTATTTGTGGCCTCTATGTGCCACTTTTGTGAACTCGAGAGTAGTATCTAAGGGTAATTAGGAACTTGTATGTATGGCATGTGCCACTTTTGTGAACTTAGTAGTATCAGATGGCCTTTTGAGCCTTAACAGTGTAATCTGATGGAATTAGCCTTTTGTAATGAATTAGCCTGTTGGCCTTGTGAATGGTACTTGAAATTTATTAGACAATTAGCCTTTTATATGACTACTGATAGGTTTTGTATGAATAACATTGGACAGAAATTATGCTCAAATTGAAGAGAAATTCTGCACAAATTTGGACAGGAATTATGCTCAAATTGAAGAGCAATTCTGCACAAATTTGGGGAGTAATTCTGCTCCAATTTTGACAGCAATTCTGTTTTGCAATTAAGCACAAATTGGACAGCCTGCACAAACTTTGACAGATTTTTGTAGCAATTAAACCAGTAACAACATATATAAACCAGAATATTAAACCAGTATATTACACAATATAAAACCAGCAACAACATATATAAACCAGTAAAAACAGATATACCCATAGTCATTTCATAAGACAGACATTACATAAACACAGTCATTTCATATTCATTACGTAAACATAATAATAGATGGCTGCAACCCATTCAATACAAACATACCCTAATTAATAACCTCTACATCATTACAAACATACCCTGCTACTAATAACCCTTAAACCACGCCACTATTAAATTCCAACTAATGCAAACACAAGGAAGAAAATAATAATCCAAAAAATTGCCAAAAATCCCCATAACATGTTCTTTTTCTTCATTTCTTGTTGAGACTTTTTGCTTCCTTGACCTCAGTAACCTTTTTCTTCAAATGATCAACATTGCTATTCAATTCAACAACTTTGGTCTTCAACCCTTCAGCCTTCTTCATGAAGGACCAAATAAGCTCCTTAGCTCTAGGGGAAATCTCGATCATACCAGTCAAAAAATTTACATTGTTCTACACCAAAATCCTGAAAATTGAAAGAAGGAGATTAACATAGAGATTAAATAGAGATTAACATAGAACCAACAATAATCATAGAGATTAACATAGAACCAACAAAAATCATACCTATATTCACCACATCCATAAAACTGACGCCCAGGGTTCTGTTTTGTCCAACCAGTCACCACTGGAGCTTCCTTTCCACGGTAGCAGCGAACTGGTCTTCTTCTCAATGACCCATTTGACGAAATAGAATTTGTTGACGGCTGATTTGGTCAACGTCACGTGTGCTGATCTGGACGAATGGATCGAAGACACGTCGAACACAATAAATAAGATGGAATAAATTAGATCACTAAATTTTATTAATGACCTTAATATGATATAGAGCCGAGCTGAAGATTTTGAGCCGGTCTATACTTTTCGCTTGTTTATTGCAAGTCTCATCTTTTCTCTTTTTCTCTCTCTCTATCTATTTTTGCACAAAATTCAAAAGTCCTTTTTTTCTGTACACTTTCTCTATATATAGACAATCTCGGCCAATCAGGAGATGACAGCTGTAAAATGTTGGGGAATATGCCCAAAACACTCGTCAGAGTGAAAACATGCCTTGGACACGTGGCGGCTTCTGAAGATTGCTTCGGGAAGGGATATGACAGCATGCATTAATTGTCCTGTGTGCCTGTCCCGCATGCTTCTGGCGATGCTTATCCGCTGGGGTCGGTCCTAGGGTCTCCCGCCGTTTTGGTCGACCTTGTCATAATCTTGAGTTGGAGCGTATTCATCCTAGATCTGGTCGGTCCTTCCGGTCTGGATATCGGGTCGGCCTTGTCGTCTCTGACCGGTCCAGTATTTAACGAGCCCGGAAGAGAATTTGATTCGTACTCGGTCCGGCTTGTTGCTCTGGTCGGCCGGTTCAGCTGACTGGAGTGCTTACGTGGATCCCAAGACGGATGGACTATCAACAAGGGCTTCTGAGTCCAGGGTCGTGCCGGGTTGGCCGGGGCGATCTGGCTGGTGGGAGGATAAGATCTCTCGAAGGGACGTCTCTTCGGGAGACGCGTCGATTCCATTTTAGGGTTCTAGGTGTCATGATGAGGGAGACACATGGCCGGATCTGATTTGATAACATGTTCACGTGCCTTCGGTCTTTACGACAGTTCAGTGTGAATCGTCGTGCCACGCGCTGGGCATTTAATGTCTTCTTTCCCTTATAAATATAGGGTTTCTCCTTCCTCATTCCTCCTTCCGCCATTTTCATTTTTCCTTGCAGAGAAGAGAGAGAAAAAAAAGTTTTGGTATTCGTTTATGATTTCAGAGAGAAATTCTCGGTAAGCCTCTTTTTCCTTCCCTATTTAAGATGTCGGAGCTGAGGGATGAGACGGCGGTGGAGGAGTTGACTGTGTTGCCGGACCGCATGGGGGTGGCGGATCTGTCTATGGGCGGGGTTCCTGTCGACTGGAGCGTCGAAGAGGAAGGCGGCGAGGTCGTGAGGTCGCCGGGATCTGGAGACGTGGAGGTGGCGGCGCCGTTGACGGCAGTCGGCGAGACTCCAGAGGAAGAAAGGGTTGAGCCTGTGGCGGCCTGGATTCGGCCTCGGCCGTCCCCTTTCGTGGAGGTGGAGTGGGACTCGGCCTTGATCCGAAGCACTGTCACGGAAAAGCAGTTGGTGGCTTGGCGGCTGCGGTTCAAGATCCCGACGGCAGTGCGGTTGTTCGCTCCATATTCCGAGGAAAGACCTCACACTCCGCCGGTCGTTTGTTCGGTGGTATACTATCGCTCTTTGCTGGCGGGGCTCAGGTTCCCGCTCCCCTTAGATTTCTCCCAGTGGCTGAGGCAGTGAGGCCTCCCTATTTCCCAAATTCACCCGAACTCCTGAGCTCGAGTGGTGGGTCTTTTCATCCTCTTCAACCAGCACGGTTCGCCCGAGCCCAGCTTTGAGGAGTTCAACAGCCTCTTTTTGTGGAGATCGGTCGGAAGATCCGGCACAGGATGATTTTATTTAACAGCTCGGCATACCATGCACAAAGAGGTGGTGGATGTGCCGGAGACTATACATAGTTGGAAGGAGTAGTGGTTTTATGTCGAGGGACCTTGGAGGAGCTCGGTGGATGAGTGGGATCCCGGCGTCATAGATGCGGAGCTTCGGATCCCAGAGCACTTTATTGCCAAAATGAGTAAGTGTTGTGTTTTCTGTTCTGTTCCCTTCTTGTCTAACGCTCATCATTTATTTCATGTGCAGAGCGTATCCCGGCGTAGGAGACATCTTCCGAATTTGACGATCGGATTGAGAAGCTTCTGGATCTCCCCTCCGAGCAGAGGAAGTCGCACAGTCTAGTCACTGAAGAAAACCTCTAGGCGGCCGGCCTCCGATCCACCGATCCGAGTATCATGTCTTCCTCTAAATTTTTGTTTTAACATTTCTTCCTTCTCCAGTCCCTAGGGCTAAGGCTTTGTCCGGGAGAAAGGAAACGCCTGCGCGGCGTGTGGCGAGACTGGATGCCGAGGCTGCAGAGGGAGTGTGCCGGCAAACGAAAAAGAGGGGAGACCGAGCCTGAGGGCAGCGTAACTAAAGCGGAGGCTCGGCCCGCTCCTGAAGTACCTGTATCCGCGTTGAGCCCTGTCCGGACGGATAGTGCGACTGGTAAGGAGCCCTTAATCGACTTGGAGAGTCATTATCTTCTGGTTAATAAGGACCGGGAGGAACCTTGTGCCCAGATGAAGGGGCGGCGGCCGCGCTGGTTCCTTGATTATGTCCGGCCAGCTACCCCAACCGCCGAGATGCTCGACCGGGTTCCCCCGGCGGTGGCCGCGTCTAGTCACATCCCTATCAGGGGATGGACGCCCAAGCTGGAGATGGTGACCAATGACATGGATCCGGCTGAGCAGATCCAATTTGGTAATGCTCTGATCGGCCGTGCCATGTGCACTTACGTGAAGGCCACCGAGGAGTTAATGGCCTTGGTCGAGAAGAACAAGAAGGTGGCAGCCGAGCTTCAGACCCTCCTGGAGGACCACCATCTCTGTCCTTCCCTGATCAAGTCCTTGGAGGAGGAGATAACCTCTCTGAAGGGTGATATGGAGATCTTGGAGAGCCAGGCCCTCGAGGCCGATATGTGGAAAGTGAAAGCCGGAGAGATGACCGAGGCAGCCGATCTGGCTCATAAGCGGTGGTTGGAGACCAGGAAAGAGCACGAGGCTTACTTGAAAGATACGAAGGCCCAGCTTGAGAACCTGACCGAGCTGGTTAACACTTGCGAGGCTTCGGGCTATGCCAAGGGTCTTGCCGAAGGGGCGGCGGCCTTCAAGAAGTCGCCCGAGTTCGAGGAGCTGATCAACCTGAACTATGTGTCCACTTGCTATGAGATATTGGATCTCATGAAGGAAGGGAAGACAGTTGAGGAGGTCGAGGCCTATATAGTGTCTCCGGCGGCCGACCTGCAGGTTGAGCCTCTTGGAGCCGAAGGCCGTCGAGATTGTTGAAGATCCAGGATTGGTTCGCCTGATGAAGGTGAAGGACTGTCCTTCCAGGCGGCTGGCCAGGATGGTGGGGTCGAGTAGCTTTTTATTTTATTTCATGTGTGGCCTGCGTGCCTGTTTTTCTTTCCTTTGTTTTTATCATATGTACTTCGTTGTAATGCCTCTTTAAATGAATAAAATCTTTTTTATAGCACCTGTTTAGTTGCTTTCTTCTGGTTGTTTTGGCCCAGTTGGTTCGGTCGTTGTCTTTCTTTCTTGTTCATCTTTTATTGGTTGTGCCGAGTTGAGCTCGGACTTTTTTAGTGTCGGATGAGTCGGTCTTACGAGGTGCCGAGGCAAGCTCGGTCTTAGAGTGCCGGATGAGCCGATCTTATGAGGTGCCGAGTCGAGCTCGGTCTTATAGTGCCGGATGAGCCGGTCGTATGAGGTGTCGAGTCGAGCCCGGTCTTATAATGCCGGATGAGCCGGTCTTATGAGGTGCCGAGTCGAGCTCGGTATTATAGTGCCGGATGAGCTGGTCTTATAAGGTGCCGAGTCGAGCTCGGTCTTATAGTGCCGGATGAGCCGGTCTTATGAAGTGCCGAGTCGAGCTCGGTCTTATAGTGCTGGATGAGCTGGTCTTATGAGGTGCCTAGTCGAGCTTGGTCTTATAGTGCCGGATGAGCCGGTCTTATAGGGCCAAATCTAAGAATAGAATAAAGTCAAATTTTATTAATAATGCCTTTTTAAATACATAGAATTCCACGGATAAGTTAATCCCTGGCCGTTCAGATATTCTAGCCGGTAGGCTCCGTTTTGATGGACTTCACTAACCTTGTACGGTCCTTCCCACTTGGGCCTAAGTGGTCCCGGATCCGGTCCCAATACCCGTTTAAGAACGAGGTCTCCGACCTGGAAACTTCTATGGTGAACCTTGGATTTGTAATATTTTTCGCATCTTCTTTTATAGATGGCATTCCGCATTTCTGCTTGGGTACATTTTCGGCGACGAGGTCTAGACTTACTTGGAGGGCCAAGTCGTTACCTTGTTCTTCGAAATGGGTTACCCGGTAGGTAGGCGCCCCGATTTCGACTGGGATGACTGCCTCAGTACCGAAAGCTAAGGAGAAAGGTGTTTCTACAGTGGCGGACCGATGCGTTGTTCTGTAAGCCCATAAGGCTCCAGGGAATTCTTCGGGCCAGGAACCTTTGAGTTCTTCGAGGCGGATCTTGAGGTGCTGCTTTATAATTTTATTAACCGCCTCGACTTGTCCATTGGATTGCGGATAGTACGATGTGGAAAAGTTATTCTGTATATGGAGGCCGTCGCAGAAGGCCCGAAATTTCTTATTGTCAAATTGTTTAGCATTATCAGAGACAATGGACTGAGGGATCCCGAACCGGCAGATGAGTGACTTCCAAATAAAATCGACTATCTTTTGCTCGGTTGTCCGTGCCATAGGCTCGGCCTCGGCCCATTTTGTGAAATAATCAACTGCGACGATGGCGTATTGCACTCCTCCCCGTCCTTTAGGCAAGGGTCCGATCAGATCAATCCCCCACTTGGCGAATGGCCATGGGCAATAAACAAAGGTGAGGGTTTATGGCAGGGATCTGATCTGAGGGGCGAAGATTTGGCACCGGACGTACTTCTGCACGAGCGCGATGGCGTCTTTTTTAAGATTCGGCCAGTAATATCCTTGCCAGATCAATTTATAGGCTAGTGCCTGGCTGCCGGAATGGTTGCCGCATATACCCTCGTGCACCTCTCTGAGGGCGTACTCTGCTTCCGACTCGGACAGGCATTTCAGCAATGGAACCGAATATCCTCTCTTATATAAAGTCCCGTCCACGATGGTGAACCGGGCGGACTAAGTTCGTAGTGATCGTGCCTGTGCTCGGTCCTCGGGTAAAACGCCACTTTGAAGATATCGGATTATAGGCTGCATCCATCCTTGCAGTTTTGATTGTTTGGCTGCCTGGACTTCGGTCATTTTTAGGGCTGATGATGCATGGTATCCTATGCTGACCTCGTCTATATGTTCGGATCCGGAGCTGGACGCGAGTTTGGCCAAGGAGTCGGCTTAGATGTTCTCGATTCGGGGGATGTGTTGTATTGTTCCCCGAAAATCTTGCAGTCGGGCCCATTCCAGGCTGAGGTACTTGACCAGTTTGAGCTCCTTGGCCTCGTATTCGCCCCTGATTTGGTTTACCACCAATTGAGAATCACTCAAGACAGTGAGGCGAGCAAGACCGAGGGAGGTCGCCATTTCCAGACCGTCCAGGAGGGCTTCGTATTCCGCTTCATTGTTGGTGGCTGGAAAACCTAGGCGAATAGCCGAGTAGAACAAACGCCTATTGGGACTGACGAAGACTAATCCTGTGCCTGCTCGGTCTACGTAGAGTGACCACTCTTCTAATCGGTCATTCTCTTGTGTGATCACTGGTGTGAACTCCGCGATGAAATCTGCTAGGGCCTGGCCTTTTATGGCAGTGCGCGATTCAAAAGTTAAGTCAAACTGTCTGAGTTCGACGGCCCATTTGATCATCCGGCCGGATACGTCTGGTCGGTGCATGACCTGCTTTAAAGGGTAGTTTGTTAGGACAATTACCTGATGTTCCAGAAAGTAGGGTCTCCAGGACGCCATTATGAGCGCATAGGTCAGCTTTTCCATTGGGGCGTATCTGAGCTCGACATCATGAAGGTCCTGACTAACATAATAGACCGGATGTTGAACCGCATTCTCCGTTCGGATCAGAGCAGCGCTGATCGCGGAGTCGGACACCGCGAGGTATACATTGAGAGGCTCTCCTCGGGCCAGTCGTTGTAGAATTGGTGCTTCTGCCAGGACTTCCTTGATGGATTCAAAGGCTCTTTGGCAAGGGTCTGTCCACTGAAAATCTCTGTTCTTTTTTATTGCCTCAAAGAAAGGTTTACATTTATCAGTTGAGCGAGAGATGAAGCGACTTAGTGTGGCTAGTCGTCCGGTTAGGCTCTGCACTTTTTTGACCGAATTGGGTGGAACAAGTTCGGTCACTGCCCTGATTTTATCGGGGTTGGCTTCAATCCCTCTTTGGCGTACCATGTAGCCGAGGAATTTTCTGGATCCTACCCCAAATAAACATTTATTTGGATTTAACTTCATCTTGTACTCTCGCAAAATAGCAAACATTTTATTGAGGTCATTTCATGGTCGGCCGAGCGCAAAGATTTTACTAGCATATCATCTACATATACCTCCATCGTATGACCTATCAAGCTACTGAACATTTTATTTACCAGGCGTAGGTAGGTTGCGCCGGCGTTCTTGAACCCGAAAGGCATCATTCGGTAGCAATATAGGCCGCGAGCCGAGTAGAAGGAGGTGTTTTCTTCATAAGTATGATGCATCGGGATCTGATTGTATCCGGAGTATGCATCCATAAAACTCATCAGCTCATGCCCGGCCGTCGCGTCCACCATATAGTCGATATGGGGTAGGGGATAACTATCTTTTGGGCAGGCTCAATTTAGATCAGAGAAGTCAATGCAGAGCCTCCACAGCCCGGTCGGCTATTTCACCAGGACCGGGTTGGCCACCTAGGTTGGGTATCTGGCTTCCCGGATGAACCCGTTGTCGATCATCTTTCCCACTCCCTCTTCTAGCCCCTTCTACCATTCAGGCCCCATTTTCCTCCTCTTTTGAATAACCGGCTTTGAACTGGGGTCAATATTCAGCCGGTGGCACGCGAATTCCGGGTCAATCCCCGGCATGTCTGAATGGGTCCACGCAAAGACGTCCAAGTTCTGTCTCAGGTGGAAGATTAGCTCGGAGTGGATCGGCTCTTGGAGGTTGTGGCCGATCTTTAGCTGTCGGACGGGGTCAGATGTGTCCATGTCGACCTGGTCCAGCTCTTCTGTTGGCTCAGCGTGGCGAATTTTCCATTTCGTATTCTGGTATCACGGGTCGAAAGGATCCTCTTCCAGGATCGGCTCTTTTCCTGGCCTGCGGCCTCGGTCCGCATCCTGGTTAGTTTCCATTTCGAGGGCTTGAGCGGCCCTGGGACCTTCGGCCTCCTGTTCGAGCAGGGCGTCTTCTGCCAGCTTTCCGGAGCTGGTGGCTTCCATTTCTTCCGGTGTACTTCCTGGGGTGCCCTCTGCGGCATTTATTTCACGAGCCCGGATGCTGAAATTGCATTCTCGGGCGGCCCGTTGATCTCCCATATGTACCCCGACGCCGTCCGGGGTGGGGAACTTCATGCACAGGTGATATGTAGACTGAGTGGCCCTCAGCCTTGACATCACAGGTTGGCCTATGATGGAATTGTAGTCGTTGTGCACGTCGATGATCTTAAACGTAGTGATCATCGTTCTCTTGATCGACCCCTGACCAAACTCCAGGGCGAGGTCGATTTCCCCCAATGGTGAGGTGCGGTAATTGGCAAACCCCCTGATGTCCTCGTTGCAGGGTCTGACATAGGATTGGTCTACCTTCATCCTACGAAGGGTATGAAGGTAGATGATGCTGGCATAGGCCCCAGAGTCTACCAACACTCTGTGTACCGGGATCCCCATTATGGGCAGAGTGATGACAAGGGCGTCGGAATGGGGATGATCTAAACCATCGGCATCTGACTCTTCGAAAGTGACTGCCAGCTGGGGGTTTTGGGGGGCTTCTTTGGCCACTGATAGAAATCCCTCGGGTCGGCGCTCTGTCCATTGATAAGAGGTGGTGGCCTCTCGAATGGAGGCCTTCTTCTGCCGCTTTGATCGATGATCATCGACCTCGGTCGTTCCCATGATGGTGAGAATTTCCCGGGGGGACTTAGGGGCTGGAGGCACCCGATCGTTCTTGGCTCTTGCCGGGTCGGCCCGATCGTGGCGATCCCGGGGTGGGTTCTGGGTAAATCGTCTCAAGCCGGTATCGTCGTATACCGCAATCAGGGTGGCGATGAGGTCCCGGCACTATTCAGTGTTATGGCCCGGCAATTCGTGGTATTTACAAAAGCGGGTCTGGTTCATATCCTTTTGATCTTTGTAGATCGACCGAGGAACCGGGAGTAAATTCTTGTCCTTGATCTGATCAAATATGGTTGTGGCCCCGACAGAATATATTTCGGCAAAGCTGGCCATGAGCTCGGTCCTACGTTCCTGATAGCTCTGGGTTGAAGGGGCTGTCGAGGAGGAGGCAGGGGCCTTATTTTCCCGGCGGGATCTTGGCGGGCCTCTCTATAATCATACCTATCATCTTTCTTTTTGTATGACCCTTTCTGGTCGGAGGGCATAACTAGAACCGGTGCCGGCATAGCTTCCTCGGCAGCAATATGGGAGCTGGCGTGCTCCAAGAATTATTGATAGGTGTGTGGGACATTCTGGCACACCGTCCAGCGGAAAAAAGAATTTTTAAGGAGGCTGGCCTGAGCAATAATGGCCAGTGCATCATCCGACATGGGTTCCGTCTCCAATATCCATTTATTAAAACGGGATATATAATCCTTAAAGGACTCGTTTAGCCCCTGTACAACGGAGGCGATGGAGGATCGCGGGGCGAATCGTACTAGAGACCCCATGAAATGGGATCGGAACGTCGCCGTGAGCTGAGCCCATGTTTGGATGGAATGGTGGGGCACCATCCGATACCATCTCTGGGCCCCCTCTCCCAACGTCAAGGAGAACATTTGGCATCGAAACGCGTCCTGAGACCCATGCAGGTCCATCCATAAGTTATAATGCCCGAGATGGGCATTGAGGTCGGTCTCCCCGTTGTATGGCGGAATCTGAGGGATCTTAAACTTCTCCGGGAGGGGTTCCGCCAAAACACTGGGGGGCAGGGGGCTCTCCTGGCTGTTAAGCCATTCCGAACTTTGGGATGGGTGGAGTTTTTTATTTCCTAACGTTAGGCATTTTTTGAGAAACTCGATTTCACTCGAGTTATCGCCTGGAGTTGGAGGTAGTACTTGCATCGGGATTAGGGACTGGCGGGGAGCCTTATATTCTTTACGGCTTTGTATAGTGGGAGCTTGCACCGCTTTTTCAACTCTCTTCCCTGCCCCGAGTCGATCGAAAACGGATATGGGGCGAGATAGCCTACTTTTTCGAGATGGATGAGACCTTTCTGTGTGGCTTTCCGCCCCTTCCCCGACGATTGGAGAGACAGTCCTCTTTTTATCCCATCTCGAGGCAGCTGGGCGGGTCGTCTGAGACTCTGCCTCCGCTTGGTCTTCGGGTTTTGAAGGGTTCCGCCTCCAGTGACCCGTATCATAAGGGCTGCCATGCCCTGGATGAAAGCTGTATGTTTAAAGCATTCCGCCACCTTGCGGAGGTTTTCTTCCTCCGTGGCGGGCTGAGGATTTTTAGAGCTTTCGTGAGACATCTCCAGGGGATTGTTTTGTATTTTTTTTATCGAAGGTCCCCTTCTTCTAGCGCCAATCTGTTGACGGCTGGATTGGTCAACGTCACGTGTGCTGATATGGACGAATGGATCGAAGACACGTAGAACACAATAAATAAGATGGAATAAATTAGATCACTAAATTTTTATTAATGACCTTAATATGATATAGAGCCGAGCTAAAGATTTTGAGCCGGTCTATGTTTTTCGCTTGTTTACTACAAGTCTTATCTTTTTTCTTTTTCTCCCTCTCTATCTATTTTCGCACAAAATTTCAAAAGTCCTTTTTTCTGTACACTTTCTCTATATATAGACAATCTCGGCCAATCAGGAGATGACAGCTGGAGAATGTTGGGGAATATGCCTAAAACACTTGTCAGAGTGAAAACATGCCTTGGACACGTGGCGGCTTCTGAGGATTGCTTCGGGAAGGGATATGACAGCATGCATTAATTGTTCTGTGTGCCTGTCCCGCATGCTTCTGGCGATGCTTATCCGCTGGGGTCGGTCCTCGGGTCTCCCGCCGTTCTGGTCAGCCTTTTCATAATCTTGACGTATTCATCCTGGATTTGGTCGGCCCTTCCGGTCTGGATATCGGGTCGTCCTTGTCGTCTCTGACCGTTTCGGTCTTTAACGAGTCCGGGAGAGAATTTGATTCGTACTCGGTCCGTCTTGTTGCTTTGATCGGTCGGTTCAGCTGACTGGAGTGCTTACGTGGATGCCAAGACGGATGGACTATCAACAGAATTCTCACACATGATCGTGGAGGAGAGATGAGATATGTGTGAAGAACTGCTCTGATTAGCAAAGAATGAAGGAAGAAATAAGGAGGGGGTATGGGGGTTAGGGTTCTCACTTCTCTCACTGAACCAACGAAGAAGATGAGAACTCATCTCTCTCTCCTCGTGATTCTTTTATTTTTACTTTAATTGTTTTTATTTTTAATTTCTTAAATATATTATAAATGTATAAGTTAAAATAAAAAACAATTTTTAATATTAAAAAACCACGTTGGCATGCCAGGTCAGAGTTAATTTTGACCAGAGTAGTTGGGGACCTTGAATTTTCAAATTGGGAAAATTGGGGGATCAAATTAGTCAAATTAAAACTTGAGGGATCAAAATCGTGAGTTGGTCATACTTGGGGGATCAAAAGTGTATTTAAGCCTAATCGTTTTAATAAAACCTTCAAAACCTTTGAGTTCTTATGAATCTTTGAAGTAATTTTTTAGAAATTAAAATCTCCAGTAGTTTTATCCAAAACAATAAACCATAAATTATATACATATCATTTTTTCGATGTCATTATAACCAAGTACCAATGACATATATACGTATATACATCTCAACCTCAAAAACGCAATATTGTTATACTCCGGAAATATCGCATTTATTAACAAAATCGACAAGGGTTCTCAAACCAAATAAATGTACATCAGTCAAAAAATATCCGTGTTCCGCCCGTCAAGGTACGAAGCTATATACGTCTGTCGGACATTCTTAGGTGGATAATCATGCGTTCGCGATTTGCCCCTCAAGATACGAATCCTCATGCCATGTCGGACATTCCTAGTTGAACGATACAATCTTTTCCATTCACATACACTTTTCAACAAATTTCACAAACTTCAATACATTTAGATATACTATCATATAGTCAAGACACTTGCGAGAAATGGTCTATTTTAGTCGACACATATTCACAACCAAGGAATAACACATTTATGATCAATTTAACAAACATTAACCGTCAAAGGATACACCAATTTTCAATTCCATAGAATCACCACAAATTCCATTTACTCTATCTCGTAAAAATTGTTTACACGGCTCCCCAAGTCACGGAATAACACAACCGCACAAATACCGCAATCACACAGGTACAACCAATCTCAAATAACATGATACACACCGACAATCATATGCTGATACATAATTATTATCAAACTAGGTCACATAGTCAACGACTAATACAACCATGCTAACATGATAACACAATTGATGAGTAGCATATTTATATTCAAAGAAAACATGAGATGCATAGGCAGGATACTTTCCTCGAATACGGAATATGACTTTGCTAAGCGCAAGTCCAACTCGATTGTCCTGATTGTAACCATTCAAACCGCACTTTGTAGATAATAATGTAAATATATAGCTTAACTAAGGGGCATATGATTGATATATCAATAATCAAATAAGTGAATCGAGGGTGGTAATGCCTCAGCTATAACAACATATTACAGTCCAGTCAACACCGCGAACAATGCTAATATCATATAATCTCAATGTTCAATACACCAAACTATTATACCCAACAACCAATGATTACTGATACATAAAAGTTTAGGGGATCTGAAACACCTCAACTAAGTCATCGCCAGAATTAAACGGCTAGCCAAACACCAGAATCAAAACACAAACTCATAAAACCAACATTACCGCCAACAACATCAGGGCTGCCCGAGCCTGCTGCCCCAACCCAAAACTTCTCCAAATCAACACTCTGACTCGATGAAACACGACTTGAACCCCTTATTGAGACAGCGACAGATACTCCAGAAGTTGTTATCCAGTCGGTCCACTACAAGGCTAAAAACCTAAAATTTAAGCGGCCCTCGACAAATTCGCCCCGAGCTCACATCAGCCCGCCGGACCTGGCAACCTCCAACCAAAAATCTAAATCACCAAACTCCTGGGTCCAGCACAACCAAGTCGAACTTCAACTCTGCACAACAAGTCGCCAGAACACACACCTGGAGTCGAAAACCCTGTCTATTCCCGACGCCACTGACTCTATCAAAACTGCGGCCAAAACCAATCTTCAAGGTCGAATGACCCCGCCAGTTATATCAAACTAGCAAGATAAAGATAAAAAAGGAATCCATCGGAAAATCTTACCAAAACCGCTGTTTGACCATCCCATCGGAAATCCGCCCTGGATCGCTTCTACCTCAGTGCACTATGGTCTCACTCAAACTCCAGCCTGCTTTCGTCGCCGCCTGGAGAATCGGCTCACTTCATGCTGTCCCACGATTATCTCATGTTCGTGATGGCTGGAGATCCGTTTTCCAACACCAAAACCTCACAACCCAGGAACTAAACACATACGACACAATTCTAGTACCATTCTAGCCAAGTACCAAAATTCTATATATAATGTATCTCAACATCGAGAACAAAACGTTGTGATATTCCGGACATATCACAATTATCGAAAACATCAACATCATCCTCATGAAGAAAACCACACCTGGTAACCCGCGACCGTACCCATTAGTATCGGCCCCCAAAGGCCCTGTCGGACCATCCCCGGGTGGGAAACTACTTCTGCGACCATACCCATTAGTATCGGCCAACAGAGGCCCCGTCGAACCCTCCCCGGGTGGAAGAAAAACAACACACACACGTTACAAAACTGCATGTCTCGATTGCTAGTCACAATATATATAATTAAGGCACTTGCTAGAAATGGTCATTTATCCGACACATAACTACGACCGACCCAGTTATACTACAACCTAACAATTCTAAACGCATCTTCACACTTCAACGGCATAACAACCGATCAAACCATTACGACTAACCCAACTCATAACACACAACTTAACCCACACAACCCGGTGATCACCAAAACATTATAGCACACGTCTAAGTGTACTATCTACCCGACACTACGTTTCTGTTGACATACCTCTACAACAACCCTCAACCGACTCTAACTTAACATGATATCTAAAACGACCCATATCATACAAAATCAACACAAATAAATAACCATCACAAATTCATTTTACAACCTCAATTCACAGAATATAAATCACATAGACAAAAATACTTGCCTCATAGATCAACACGCGAACGCTCGACGAACAAGGCTCAACCGAACGGCCCCGAAAACCTACAACCTTCACGAGAAAACAATGACAACACATTTGCTACGAGAATATCGGCTAAATAATGATAGAAATGTGGCTAACATTCGAAGGGAAATTCATTGAAGCATTTAATCGAACATTAAATGTTCGCGGTCCCTCAAGAACAATAAAATCATAAATCGGGTTGAACGAATCGGAGCTATGAATATACAATCCATAGAACATGATCAATAACAATGTTTAACAATGATCAATTCATAAAAACCAGATTAGAAATGAGATCAAGAACAAAATCCCCGAAAAGGTCAACTCTAGGGAAATCAAGAAAATACCTCGATCCGACGAAGAACAACCGATTAGATGATGTTGCAATCAACTAAGACCTTCCAAAACACGTAGGAATTATGTAGAATCAACCAAGAATCCAACCCCTAGGCTCACCCATCCGCCGACCGCGAGAAGAGGAGAAGAAATGGAGAAAATGAAGTGAAACCCGTCGCCCAACTATTAAATATCTGGGCGTGTTACGGCTGTAACACATAGGATATTACAATCGTAACCCAACTCACGAATATTCTTCCCAATATATAAGGGTGTGTTACGGCTGTTACCATAAAGCTATTACGGCCGTAACACCCACCACCTTACGGCCGTAACATATTGCAGGTTACGGTCGTAATTTGCAGTCTGGCAGCAGATTCCATTTTACTGCCCGACCAGCCCCGAACGACCCCGAGATGCGATGATTCAGAAATTCAACGAAATGCTCACAAAGGATTCTAAATAGCGAACAAAAGCATTAATCGAACATGCTATTCCAACAATAGAAGGTAAGTAAAAACGGGTATGAAAACGAGTACCCAAAACTTTAGAAAATTACGAAACGGCCCACAAGTCCGAAAATCATGATACGAGATCGAGTAACAATTACAAAGTTTACAACACGACCACAAATGTTAATCGAACTTGTAGGAATGACAAAATAACAATTCCGCGCAAGATTCACAAGAATCGGACCCGAATGCGAAAAAGTCGCAATAATATGCCGATTAACCCGAAATAATATCAAAACTCGCTCGAATAACAAAAAGTGCAGAACATAACATGTCCAAAATGTGTCGATGAACACAGGAGAGTCGCTAGAATGAAAAAATACGGGTACTACACTGTCGATAAGTATAAAGCCCAACTTGTAGTTATGGGTTTTAGACAAAAAAGAAGGTTATGACTTCTTTGATACCTGTTCACCTGTAATCATACACACACATATATATGAGTACTTCTCGCTATTGCTGCTTTGCACAATCTTGAGATTCTTCAAATTTATGTAAAGACTGTGTTTCTAAATGGTGATTTGGAAGAGGACATCTATATGAAACAACCTCCGGGCTTTGTAGTACTTGATAAAGAACACCTAGTATGCAAACTTCAAAGGTCATTATATGGATTGAAGCAAGCGCCGCTTCATTGACACTTGAAATTTGACGACACGATGTTGTCAAATGGTTTCAAGATCAATGAATGTGATAAATGTGTCTACATTAAGAATTCAGATAACGGATACGTTATAGTTTGTCTTTATGTAGATGACATGTTAATCATGGGTAGTAATGCTCATATGATACGAAAAAACCAAGAATATGCTAAGTAGAAACTTCAGCATGAAAGGTTTGGGTAGTTGATGTAATTCTTGGAATGAGAATTATAAGAACATCTCAAGGAATTATACTGACATAATATCACTATGCTGAGAAAGTGTTAAGAAAATTTGATGCTTATGATTATTCGCCAGCTAAAACTCCATTGGAACCCAACGTTCATTTACATAAGAACACGGGTGAACCGGTTTCTCAAGAAGAGTATGCTAAGATCATCGAGAGTTTGATGTATATCACCAATGGTACCCGACCTGACTTAGCATGTTCAGTGAACAAACTGAGTCAATTTACAAGTAATCCCAATGATGAACACTAGAAAGCTCTTGTGAGGGTTTTGAGATATTTAAAATACACTCAGAATAATAGAATTCACTACTTGAGCGAACCACCTGTACTTGAAGGGTATAGTGATGCCAGTTGGATATCAGATGCGAGAGATTCGTTTCCAACAAGCGGCTACGTATTCACTATTGGTGGTGGATCTATGTCGTGGAAATCTTCAAAGCAGACGTGCATAGCATGGTTGACCATGGAATCTGAATTCACCACTTTAGATAAAGCTGGTAAAGAGCCGAATGGCTTAGTAATTTTCTTGAGGATATTCCATGTTGGTCAAAACCAGTATCATTAGTGAAGATTCATTGTGATAGCCAAACTGCTATTGGACGGGCACATAATAGCATGTATAATGGTTATTCTAGACATATTCGTCGACAACATAATACCGTTAGACACTTGATATAGAGTGGGGTTATCTCTCTTGACTATATAAGGTCAATAGATAACATTACAGATCCGCTAGCCAAAGGTTTGCATCGAGATCAAAGTCATAACCATGTGGGTGGAATGAGATTGAAATCCACAAAATAAAGATGCTTATAGTGGCAACCCAACCATGATGACTGGATGATCCCAAGAACATGGTTAAAAGGGACAACTAAGCTATAAAAGTCCGAGTATAAACACTCAGAAGATAATATATCCTTCTATTTCCTCGATAATAAAGAGTGTTTTTAATATGCACGTGGTGAGGCTAAGTCTTTATGACTTTTAATGGTTCTTACAGACCTTGAAGGGGTCGATCATAGCAGAATGCTAAGATAAGAATCACCTATATAAGTAAGAAGTACTTATGAATTCAAAGGGGTGATCCGGGGCCTGAAATGGACACAAACGTGAGAAAGAATACGGATTGAGATGATATCGTGTCGATATTATTGTTTCGGTATACTAAGGAGAACTAGTTCAAGGCATCGCGTCCACTAGGTCACCGATATACTCGATAATATTGACTATGGAAGGTTCAATGCCATAAGCCACATTTCCTTATGCAATAAAGTCTCTCAGGACTAAGCTTTGCATTTGCATACCGTTGTATATGGTTTCTCACTCATGTAGGGATTGTTAAAAAAATGGTGTGAGAGTGAGATAATGGAATTTAATTCCAAGTGTAATTATCACCATTCAATTTCATAACATCTATTTAAATGGCTTTCAATTTTCGTAACAGTCATGTTTATGGCTTGTTAAGGCATTTGATGGTGCATTAATATCCCTATATGTGAGGCTACCTATAAATAGAGGCCTCATGCCTCTCATTTCTTGACAACTTGATCTAGAGATAAATCTTTCTCTTGCATTGCATACATTCTCGAAAATAAGCTCGGTTGCTCGATCCTAGGTTCAGTTCGCCGTAGATCCTTGATTTGTGGTGCTACTACCAACGGAGACGAAGCCATTTCACCTTTGGAGAAGTTACGTCAGACCGTGAGCACTACCAGGGCGTAAAACTTCTTGCGGGGAGAGTTCTACTCGACTCGGCTATTATAGAGTTTGACCTTATTTCTAGTCATTTATATATTGTTCTAATTTTGTAATTTCAATGTGGTTTAGATTTAATTGTTATTTACTAATTTATTTATTAGTAATCCAGATTTGCATTTATATTATTTAAATATGTAAAAGTACTCGTTCGCGTACCGGCATATTCTACACCTACAACAATACACACATAAGAAGACGTACCAAGGATAAAAGAATTCTCCCTCTTCTCTTCTCCTTCTCCTCTCTTCTTCTCTCTCTCTCTCTCTCTTTTTTCTTTGCGGCTGGTCACAACCTCCCTTTCCAGGAGATTCGCTGGTGTGTGTGTGTGTGTGTGCACGCACGTGCGTGTGTTAATCCATTTGCGGCGGTGTGAAAGTGTGTACATATATATACTAGCTTTATACACCGTGCGATACACGGGGTTGCCCATAGATGTTGTTTTACGTTAGTTATTTCCAGTCTTGTTTTATATTGTTAAAAGAAATTCTTTTAAAAAACAATATGTTCTTCCGTACTTCTTAAAACTACTTCAAAAACGCATGAATGGAAGTTGCATATAGACTACTTTAAAAATATTTGAGTACTAAAGTACATTAAATGCGTTTAGGTACATTAAATGCATTCTTATATGACGTATTGCCTCTATTGAATTTCGTAATTTTTTCCTAGTTGTTTGCTCTTTATTTTTTATATATTATAATTTTTTTTACTAAATACTACTATTGTTCAAACGATCCAGATTTTATAAACTCAATATTTGAGGAAAAAAAGAGAAAATACATAGACTTTTGATGTTGATTTATGGGTATTTTGTAATGCATATTGATTTTTTCTTTCAGTATATAGTGAATCTATATTAAATGTATGCTGATATGTATTCAATGAATCTATACTTAATATACATTGGACTCACGTTTCATTTAAGTACTAATCCTCATTTGCATCAATCCCTACATACTATAATAATTTGCATGGAATTATTAGTCGATAGCTAATTATTTTTCTGAAAAAGGCCAATAAAGACAAATTTCATTATTGATATTGTAGTTTTATTAATAGCATAAATTTATATGACGAGTTTGTTTAGTAATTAAAGCAATTACTAAAATAAATATATAAATTTTTTGCTATATATTGTATTGTATTTGCTCTGCCCCGCTTGAAGATTTACATTTATATTAAAAATTTGTTCCTTTAGTAAGTTTACATACATCATTCTTCACAATTAAATTAAACACTTACTTTTTAATTTTTAACTCCATCACATTTAACATATCTTGCGATATACTGTAATATAGCCTGAAGAATTACATTTTTATCAAAAATTTATTTCTTTAGTAAGTTTATATATATTATTGTTTATAATTAAAGAAAAACATTTTTTTACTTTTTAATCTGTGTTGTGCATTTCTTTAGTAAGTTTACATATATTACTGTTTATAATTATAGCAAAACAATTTTTTTTACTTATTAATCTGTACAATACATTCAAAAAATACTGATCGTTACCTAAAATACACCAGCTACATATTATTTGTCAATCTTTAGCCGGGACACAAAAATTATTTATTTTGTGGAAATATACAAATATATTCAATATTATTTATTTTCTCTTCTGCACTTTATTCAACCTGTGTGAGGTTTATTTGAGGCTTTTTTATTTTTAATAACCTAGATTCAATTTTTTGCGCCTGCCGCAATAAAGGCAAGATTTTTTTACATAGCGTATATTTTGGAATTTTGGTTCCCTAGTTTTTCTTATGAAAGAAAAAATGAGGCGAAATTTCGAAACCAACAAAATTATAGACTTGTAAATTACATGAAATATATTATGGAACGGTGATGAATCGAGCTAATTGCTATAATCATGCCACATACATTTAAAAGTGGAATAGATGAATTTCTTTTGAAGGTATACAGAAAATAGAGGGAAGTTTCTTTTTTTTGAATCACCAAATAATGTTTCGCAATCATTATACAAAGAAAAAATGAGCCAAAATTTTAAAATCATCAATATCATAGATTTGCAAAATACATAAAATATAGTCATGACATCTAAATTTAAAAATAGAGTAGCTGATTTCATTCATCACGGCAATTGCAGCAGCCTATCCGCAATATACTGGGGCTAAACTCGCAATGAAGGCAAAGTTGAAATCAAGTTTTTTGCATTATAGATACGAAATAAAGAAAAAATACATGAATACCTGATTTCAAAGATCCGGCACACTTAGTGTAGATTTGTAGAGCAAAATAAAGAAGTGGCAGCAGAAACAACATAAACCATGTTTTTTTTACTCAGTATCAGACCATCTCCTATCAAGAGTCGGAATTGTCCATTAGAAACCGAAAATAAAAAAGTAGATCGACTTTTACCACCTTTTGAAGTGCATTGGGGTTGCATTTTACCTCACAGACCAATTTTTCTAAGGAGCTGTAAATGTGTGGTGCTCAGAAATAAGAAAATGCCCGGTGAAAGATATTCGGCGTTCTCATGCTTATTGGAGCAATCCCTGTAAGGAGTTACAAGTATCCTCTAAACAAACCGCTCGTTTGTAACTAATGTTCCTGATATGCAAATATGAAAGCGACAACGAAAAAGTATATCCATATAAAGAAGCAGAGATCAAAAAATGCAATGAGGAAGCAAACCTTTCATTGATAATGAAAAGAAGTACCTCAAAAATCTATTCGGATTTGGTGTGACCACTTTTGGTAGGTCGTAAGTAAACTGCACCACCATTAATCTATCAGATGAAAAAAGACACATATATATAATACAAACATGCATATATGTTGTGTATCTATTTATCAATATATCAAAGAAGAGTAGGAAGGCTGTAATCTGAAAGGAAGATATTGGGGAATGAGTTTGACAGAGACAAACCAGATATTGATATTCAGTACAAAGATAGTCGTTGTTAGAAGTACATTTCTAACTTTTTACATGTGGTAAACAGTTTTTTATTCGTACAAACTTGTAATAAAAGTTTGAATACACATATAGACATCAAAGTTGATTCAATCGATTTTTTCGCCTTCAATGTTCGTCCGCGTTATGATGTATTGATGTGTGCGTCAGGGTGAGGATGTTCTAAAATAACAAAGGTATGATAATATATATTTAGTGAATGCATATGAGTGGAACGTATTAATATGAAATTACCTTTTGCTATTATGGGAGCCTCTTGTTCTCCGATTTTGTGGGTGTGGAGATTTCATTATGGGGGTTGCCAGTTGTTGTATGCTTTAACGGAGAATGCAGCACTCTTAGGAGAATAGAATGATTTTTAGTTTTCATAGTGAATATTTGAAGTATGATGTATTAAATAGTTTTACGTACTTGCTGGAGATGAAGGTAGTGTTTCGTCGGTGGAGACAGTCGGAGAATATAATTGCTGACATTCCATTGTTTGTATGGTATGCGATGGTGTATTTGTGCCATTTTGTTTGTTTAAAACTTTAGATTGAATTCTCATTTTAAGCTGTAGCTGATCTAGTTTGGAGTCAATGGAGTCTAATATGTAAGACCTGTCCTACAAGTTAGTATAGTGTGGATTCAAATAAAAGAAGATGTTTGATGTAGTTCAGTTTTCAATTGAAAAATTATTATAAAGAGAAGTTGGTTACACTGCAATAGTTATTGAGGAAGTGATCTGCCGAAATTTGCATGATTTTTCACCCTCATTCCCGAAAGCAGTCACCTCTATTTCGCCAGTATCATCGTATATTAAAAGGGAGAATCTGTATCTATTGGTGCGTTGAAAATGTAATGTAATTATGTGAGTAACTGATGAGAGTATAAAGCAGAACAAGATTTATAACTATGTTGTACCTTGGATTGTCAGTCTTGATTTGCTGACAAGAATGACACTCGAAGAGAGATCCGTACGCTGCAGTTGTTAGACGATGGCATTTGTCGCAACATGGGTAGATAAAATTCTAAGTTCTGCGGCCTAGTTTACCTCGAACAAGCAGGTTAGATCTATCTGGTTGTATGACAAATGAAATTCAATAAATTTAGTATTAGGGGAGGAAGACATCATAAGCAAGAGGCAGGCGACGAAAGTTGCACCTCTATTATATATGACTACAATAAAGAATATTCTGTATACGCTGACCTGTTTTATTGCAAGGAGTGTTTGAACAGATATGATTGTTTGAGGATCAATACTGAAATTGGTCTGTGCCTTTTTGAATATATCACCTTACTGCAGAAGTTCGTCGATATTCTTTTTATATATAGAATGCCTGTAAAAGGATATGTTGTTATAATAATTGCAGGCAAGAATCAAGGTTTTTGGAAATATGTACTCCCCATTTATGGAGATCCGTGACTCGGCTGAGTTTGAAATTCAGCAGGATAACAGATGCAGATGTGGAGCTGAGTGAGATATATGCAGGTAAGTGGTTGAGGGAAGAAATTAGTAGAAAATGTAAATGCGAAGTATTTGTTTTGTTAGATATGGTGATGTTTATGAAATGAAGGCGGAGGGAAGGCAAGAATATTGTGATAGTCTGTCACGTTGAAGTTTAATGCTGCTATAACACGTCTGTCTTTTATAAAGTCGAGTAGATTGTAAGATTCAAACGGCGCACACACTTCAGAGAGATGAATGAATGCGTAGCACCCGAATCAAAAAGTACACTGACAGGATGACACTGAATATGAACGGTACATGTGGCCACGGTGGCTGCTGGATCATCGGCCCTCCTCATCTCATAAACTCGCGGGTAAGCGGAGCCGACACTGGAAGCTCCCCTTCTAGCGGGATGGCCCCGACCTATCCCTCGACCGGCACTCGGCGGGGGTGGAGGAGCAAACGACCCCTGGTTCACACTCGGCTCCTTAGGCGCTGGAAAAAAAGCCTGGGAACCGAGAGTGTTCCCCAAAAGATCACAAAAGGAAGCCTTGTTGCCCGACTGGCCACAAGTATGACAAGTCAACTATGGACGAGGACACTCCCGGTTCCTATGGCCCAGTTGGCCACAGTTATAGCATCTGATCTCGCGAGTGGAGGCATTAGCAGTACCTTGGAAACCCCCAGAAAAACGAGTTGAACCGCCCGCATGAAGATTAGCAGACTGAGACTTCTGCTGAACTCAGCCCTTTTGACCCGAAAATCTACCGACGGATTTCTGTTTCTTACTTTCTCGAGCCGCCTCACTGGCCGTCAAGGACATATCATAAGCAAGAGCTCTACTCTGATAGTCCTTTAGGGTGGTGCAGGCGAGTCCAGACATGTAATCACGAATCTTCGGTTTCATCCGCCTAGAAAAGTGACAAATCTAGTCATCCTCTTCCTTAACCTGGGCCTTCACATAGCCCAATTCCCAGTTGAAATCCGCAATGGCCTGAGAAACCGGGATATCTCGAGGCTGAGCATCATAAAAAGTATGAATCCCCGCCTGATGAACTAGCCACGGACAGTACTCCGCTTCCATAAGGTCTCAGAACTTGGCCCAGGAAGCAACACGATCATGAGGCCCGACAGCCTCCCACCTACCAACGACATCCCCATTGAGAAAATACTCGGCGATTGGGACCTTGCGATCCTCAGGACAATTAGTAGCAGTAAAGACCTTGGACATCTCTTTGATCCGCCCCTCTCACCCAAGCGGGTTTGAAGCCCCAGAAAACTGAGAAAGATGCATATTGATGACGTCCTGAAGCCGATGCGATCTGCGGCAAGATCGGCAGCGAGATCCGTGTTACAATCGCACAGGCTATAGCAGCCATTTGGTTCACCATTTGTTGCATTACAGCTGCAACACCGAGGTCGGTGCCATCTTGAACAGCATGACTCTGACGGCCATCAGTACTGCCGGCTCCAGAAGAGTGTGACGTGGCTGCCCCATCGGCTGCCCCACGTCCCCGGCTGCATCTACGACGACGGCCACAACCAGGACCTCAGCCTCTTCCAGCGTCCATACTGGAGATAAGAGATAGCAAAAGCAACTCGATGATAAGTACGAGAGGAAACAATTACAATACAAGGAATGGAAGTACGATACGGGAAAGCAAAAGAATCGAGTAAGGAAAACTTACGAATAATAAAAGTATCGAGATGATGGTAGCGGGGTTACAATGTGCAAAACAAAACAAAAACAAAACACGACTAGCCGACAAGCCTAGGTATCCATAAACCCAAGGCTCCGATACCATTTTCTGTAACACCCCCGAGATATTCAGGGTATATTACAGCGCCGTGAACCCCTACATGGGACCCACCAGGCTAAATAAGAAATACCACTCGTCTAACCGTCGCGGTTAGCGACAAAACACACATCACCAAGACGAAAATTAAATAAAACACCTGGTGTAACCGGTGAAATAAACATCACCCACAGTCATAAATGACATTTAATGATACACACCATAATCCGAGTAAAAATGCCTAGGTACTCGCGAGTACTATCTATAAGTTTATAAGTTAGAAAACAACCATATCGAAAAGGACAACGGAAATAAAGAGACTCAAATGCACACGTCAACAACCCTGGCCAGCATCCTCGTACTGTCCCAGCGCCCGCTTGTCCGGCTGAACATAACCTGAAATTCATAACAAGAATTTCCCCAAAACGGGTCCCCAAAGGGGTTAGCAATTACGCTAGTACAAGTAATCAAGGCAAACCATTCGCTTACACATTTCATAGTACATGCATCAAGTCATTTCAAAATCCAAAACCAGACATATCTTTTCCCAAGAAACAAACAGTCAATAATCAAATTGCCTAGGACCGTGGCTAAACCACTGGTCCCATCTGAGGCCTCTATGGACCCTCCAGGAGTGGCCATAGTCAAAATCAAATCACGCACATGCATCGCCTAGGACCGGGGCTAAACCACTGGTCCCATCCGAGGCCTCTATGGAACATCCCGGACTGGCTAGCCAAACCAACTCGTGAATCCGGGGCTAAACCACTGGATTTCTCCGAGGACCCGTCGGACCCTCCCGGAGTGAGAAAAGCACACAATATTATACATCACCATTTCATATTAAGCATAAAGGTTTCACAAGAATACTTGCCTTGAATAATTGACGACGACACGAACGGAAAGAAAAATCGTGCACGATCGCTAGGAACCGACAAACATGAACCTAACGATTCGAAGAATACAATCAAAACCATTTCTAAACGAGTACGGAAATGGAATACACCTGAAAACCCACCTACGATTCATGTAAGTTCATACAAAAACAACGACGAGGACGGATCGCAACCGAACCTCTCAATTTCACAAATACAACGAAACTTACTGTGAACTCGTAGGGAAAACAAGAATACCACCAAGATTAATCATATACATCATGGATTAACCAACAATACGGGGCGAATGGGACAAAAACTCGAAAACCCCCAAATTTCCCAAAAATAAGGTTTTAGGAGATTACCTCAGATCGAAGACGAAGAACAAGTGTTGGTGTTGTTAATCTACACCAAGAACTCAAGAAAGATAATGGCTAGGAGTTGCAAGACTTCGAATTGCCTGGAGATCGCCCAAAATCGCCCAAAGATCGGAGAGGAGGAAGGAAGATGAAAAATGGCCGAAATCGGTTAACTCCTGGGTATATAAATCGAGGCCCGATTACGTACGTTAGCCTCAGGCATCTAACGTACGTTAGCTAGTTAACGTACATAAGCCTTCTCATCTTACGTGCGTAATGCATGGGCAGAACCTACTGTCCAAGAATACAAAGGCCATTACGTACGTTATGGGAAAGCTCTTACGTATGTAGTGATCCGCGCTAACGCACGCAACATCAAACTTGTAGCGTACGTAATGGGCTGGCAGAACCCACTACCCGATTTCCTAAACACCGTTACGTACGTAATAACAATGAGGTTACGTACGCTAAGCGTAGCACATAACGTACGTTAAGCATCGCCCGTAACGTACGTTATGTCCTCCCAGAATATGAAGAAATGACCCGGAAATCAAAACGCGATGATTAACCAAAACATGAAGATACGAATACCTGGAGAGTGCCAAAAGGAAACATAATTCCGAATACCCGAAGGTTCGGAAACAACAACAAACGTAATTACTCTATAACATTGGGAAATTACAAAACGACCCAAAGCATCCGAACACGATTTATGAGAATCGAATGAAATAGCGACGAAAATGACATAAACATGGAATTGAGTAGAACAAGCCCGAAACAATCTCGGATGACAAAAGTCGAGTATCAAATATTCTCGAAAAATATCAATACGGTTACAAGTGAGTTACTAAAAACGAAAAATACACCAAAAATGAAAAAAAAAATACCAAAAAAGAAAAATGCGGATATTACAGTATGTATATTACTGAACACAGCAGTAGAATTCCAAAAGTTCCGACAGCCTGGTAAGATGTCCGTCAACATCCCGATTGCTCGAATGTAACATCAACGATCCAAAACAACTATGAACTCACTACAAAACATGTCGTACAAGTCCCATCAATAAAAAACTGAAAGATATTTGGCCTAATAAGACCAGCAATTCGGTAGAACAAGAAAAGAAATTGTTGGGTAGTACAGATACGATTCCTAAGTTCACAACATGACCACAAATGATAATCAAATTAGTAGGAATGACAAAATAGCAATTTCGAGCAAGATTCAGAAGAATCGGACCCCAATGCGGAGAAGTCGCCATAATATGTCGATTAACCTGAAACAATATCAAACCTCGCTCGAATAACAAAAAGCGCAAAACAAAACATGTCCAAAATGTGTCAATGAACACAGGCGAGTCGCTAGAATCGAAAAATACAGGAATGAAAATTACGGGTATTACAGCTCTGCGTAGCGAATCGGACTGTAGGTACTGCATGAGGTTTGATGTGTGCTATCAGCAACATATAATGGGTGTTATCTAGAGTTGCCCTTCCTGACTATTCCATGTTTTAAGTTTCGGGACGAAACTTATTTTTAGTGGGGTAGAGTGTAATACCCATGATTTTGGCGTCCGGACATCTTGAATTATTTACCGATTCAAGCGGTATTTGGTGCATGTGTTTATGTAATCATATGTCATGCTGTGTTATTTGTTTGTTTTTTATTTGATCGTTAGTATTGTCCATTAGTATTTCACTGCATGTTGAATGATCGATGTTTTGTCGAGGAGTATCGTTGTTGTGCATTTGGATCGACTTTGTAAAATCACCACTGGCACTCATAAAGTCTAAAAATTCTGAAACTTTAAAGTGTTTGGAGCATCAAGTTATCTTTCTAATGGTTCAAACAGTGAGTTAATCGGAGTCTGGACGAAGGAGTTATGGTCGAAATCGCAAACACTACACAGTGAGCATATAGTGTATAATTAGCGCAAGCTAAACGCATCTATTAGCGCGCGCTAACAGAGACTGGCAGATGGTTTTGGACGGCATTTTTCAGCCGATAGCGCACGCTACACATGTCGTAGCGCGTGCTAATTGTTGACAGTATATATAGGACTGCAGAGGTCAACTTTCATCATTTCTTCCTCTCCTTTCTTCCTTTCGGCGATCTGGGCGATCTTGAGGGTGTGTAAGCGTGGATTTTGGCCTGATATATATCATCATACATCAACATCTTTGAGTTTGTAGTATGGATTTAACAACATCCCAACATCTTTCACCGTTTTAATCAAGGTAAACTTCTTAGAACCCTAATTTTGGGTATTTTGGGGGTTTTGTTCTTGATCTTGATTTCAATCCATTTTTGATGAATCGGGTAGTGTTAAATAATGATCCCAACGGTTATGTAAAGTTTGTTTTGCGGAAAATGACTTTGGGCCGAGACCCATTTGTCTTGAAATGATTTTTCAAGTAAGTACTTGAGGTCCATAAAGAATTCATATTTATAAAAATGTTTGGTACATGAAGGAGATTTGGGTCGAGACCCTATTGTTTTCGGAAAAGGTTTTATAATCTTGAACTTGAATTCCCAAAAGCCTTTCTGTCGTTTTCTAAAACTCCCGAGTTGATATATTATTTTCAAATTGTGTTGAAGATGGATGTATTGTATGTATGTTTATATATATATATATATATATATATATACGTGCTGGTGTGCATGTGTTTTTGTATATATGTGTTTACAGGCGTGTATGTGTGTGTATGTGTGCATAATTGTGTTGCGTGTGTAAATTGGTATATATATATATATATATATATATATAAAAATGTGTATGTGTGTATATGTAAGTAATTGGTGGTGCCTGTAGTTGTGTTTTGGAATTTCGAGCGGGGAAGATGTAGGCTTAATGGAGGTTTTGATAAATTGATCTGCGAGCGGATGGGTGCATTTGGACTTACGGATTGAGCTCGAATTCGGAGTTGTATAGGGGACAATCATTCAGGAATTTGGATTATGATCTCAATTACTAATTTAATCAGGATATGGATTCCGATTGAGTATCGTTGGCCAATTGACCCGATTGATGAATTAAAGGGAACAAATGAGGTAATATATCATCTAATTAATTACCTTGTAATTATAAGATATTAAATTGGACCTTATATTAAAGTGTCTATTATGTATTTATAATAAGGGTTGGGATCTCAATCGATCGATCGGGTGATCCGTGTACGTCGAAGCTTTCGGCATCAATTATCGACGCAAGTATTCTTGTCTATACGATTATATTGTGTGAATCGAAGTTGTATAATAAATTTGTGATGGTTATTCATTTTTGTTGATTTTGCATAATATGGGTCGTTATAGATGTTAAGTTAAGTTGGAGTCGCCTTGTTGCTGGTCGTCGAGGCTTGTCAGTAGCGAAGTGATGTTGGTTAGATAGTACACTTAGACGTGTGTTGGGATATTTCGGTGATCACTGAGTTGTGAGGATTGAGTGGGGTGTTATAGAGTTGGTTGGTAGAAATGGTTTGATCGGTTATTATACTTGTTGATGTGTTGCGATGCGACTAGAATTGTTAGGTTGTTGCTAAGCTGTGTCGGTCATAGATATGTGTTGGATAAATGGCCATTTCTATCAAGTGCCTTGACTGTATATATTGTGGACTAGCAATCGAAACATGCAGTTTTGTAAACGTGTGTGTTGTTGCTCCACCCGGGGAGGGTCCAACGGCGCCTCTGGGGGCCGATACTAATGGGTACGGCCGCGGAAGTAGTTTCCCACCCAAGGATGGTCCAACGGGGCCTCTGTGGTCCGATACTAATGGGAACGGTCGCGGGTTACCAGGTGCGATTTTCTTCATGAGGATGATGTTGATGTTTTCGATAATTGTGATATGTCCGGAATATCACAATGTTTTTGTTCTCGGTGTTGAGATACATTATATATAGGATTTTGGTACTTGGCTAGAATGGCACTAGAATTGTGTCGTATGTGTTTAATTCCTTGGTTGAGGTTTTGGTGTTGAAAAACGGACCTTGCTATTGTTTTCGTGTACTATGATTTGAAGTGATTTTGGGTTGAGATCCCAATGGTTGTGTAGATTGTTTTGCGGAAAATGACTTTGGGCCGAGACCCATTTGTCTTGAAATAGTTTTTCAACTAAGGACTTGCGGTCCATAAAGAATTCCTATTTATAAAAATGTTTGGTATATGAACGAGATTTGGGTCGAGACCCTACTGTTTTCGAAAAAGGTGTTATAATCTTGAACTTGATGTCCCAAAAGACTTTCTGTCGTTTTCTAAAACTCCCGAGTTGATGTATTATTTTCAAAGACTTGAGTTGTACTTTAAACATTGAAAACCTCTCGGAAATTCTTTCACGGCTGTTGTCATCTTAATATAACTGATATGTGATATATGTTGTCTGGCCTGAATACTTGTACTAGCCATTCAAATGCTAACCCCTTAAATGGGGGAAATGCGTCTCATGCATTTCAGGTATGCTTAGCTCGTTGGAGCAATCACGGGGATGGAACGGAAGAAGGCAAGCCGCTATACTAATCAAGAGTTAGAGTTCAGTATGATGTTATTGTATTATTGTGTTATCTCCAGTCTTCCGCTATATTGTATCTTGACCCCTCTGTGGGTAAGTTCAGTAATGAGTTGTTATTCGGATTGTTTTCTTGTCCTGTGACCTTATCGGTCGGTGTGTGTTAATATTTGACCTTATCGGTCAGTGTCAGTATGTAGTTTGACCCTGGTCGGTCAGACATTTGTCGTCTCATGGTATTTAGCCTGGTAGATCCCTCTATTAAGGGGTCTGCGATGTGTAATATTCCCGGTGGATTCCTGGGGGCGTTACACTGATGACAGGTTATCTTACGTTATTTTTAGCATCTTTTTCAGTCATTTTTATTTACTTTTGATCCAAGATAGAGGAGTTTTTGAACATTTGCCTATGGTTTTTGGTGACATTTGGTAATGTTTTTATTTCGAGTCATACAATTCTAGTTTTCCCGAAACTAAGCAATTATAGGCTGTTTTTGATGTAATTCAAGACCAAAACATGAAAATCGGCAAAGCAAAGAATCTTGTGAATAATTGGGAAGATAATGAATTAAGATTCAAGAGGCCTCTAAAGACATTACAAGTTGGAGGAATTCTGTTCCAAGTCCCAAGACAAGTTATATGGAAGAGAACACCCAAAGGACGAAGCAGGCGACTAGGGGTGTATTTCGAACCGAACGAATCGAACGGTGACTTTAACGAACGTTCGTTCGTTAAGGATTCGGTTCGTTCGGTTCGTGTTCGTGTTCGGTAAAATTACAAACCACTTGTTCGTGTTCGGTTCGTTAAAATTTCACATATTTCGTGTTCGTTCGTTAGCGTTCGATTGTTCGTTCGTTTTGATCGTTCGTTTGTTCGTTTGTGTTCTAAAAAAAGAAAAAAAAACTAAAGTACAAGCAATAATAATTAATAAAATAAAAAGAGAAGATAGATTTAGAAATTAAGGATTTTGGAATGGTAGGTTTTATTTTGTATATATATTTATTAATTATTATAAAATTATTAATTATACTATTTATTAATTATTGTAAAATTATTAATAAATATATAAAAAACCTTTGTTCGCGAACTGTTCGTGAACTACCGAACATATGTTATTTTGTTCGTATTCAGTTCGTGTATGTAACAAACATGTTCGCGAATCATGCGAATTAATAACCAACACATGGCCCGAGCGTTGATCGAACATTTTCGTGAAATTTTCACGAACATTCGGTTCGAAATACACCCCTACAGGCGACTGTGCGCGGAAAAATAATTAAAAAGCCAACTCAACGCGCCACATCAGCATATTTGTACGGTCAGCTGTCTTGAGAGTGCAAGACCGAAGAATCTACCTATTACATCGTTGGAATCTCTTTTTTTACACGGGATAAACCATAACTCGTCTATATTACAGGGGATGAATATATATTATCCTTACTATTAATTCATTTTGATTACCTGACAACAAATAATCAATCCTCAGTTTAATGTATTCGATTACATTAAACAAATGAATTAAATAAAATTTCGTTATGTTTCCTTATATAATTATATGACCATATTATTGTGCAGTATTACCCATTAATATTATACCAAAATGAGTACTTGCTGGAACCGTTGAGAAACTAGGAAAGGCAATAAACATAATCGAAATTGATTGTCTTTAATTGATAAAAAAACCACTTGAAAAAAAAATGAATTCAAAGTCTTCATTATGTCAGGAAATTCATACTCTCGATCAAATGATCTTTATATAAATCAAAATTGTTATCTTTCTGTAACTCAACTGATGCCTCAAACAATCATAAAATATTAATATATTGCTTTATAAAAACATTAAATCAAAATAACTATTTTTAATAAAATCACCAACATTACCTTTCAAATAAGCAATCATCGAGTGCTTTCTCCTGCATTGAATACTTTGAATCCACCGCCTTTTTAATAAGTCATTCTGCAAAATTCAAAATCAAGAATAAATTACATATTAAGATCAAAATAACAAAGCATCTTAACAATCTCCAACATAATAAAAAATCGCATCATATGAAAAAGTATTTGCAGTAGATTTAGCCCCCGACTTCAACTTAATCGATGCATAAATTCCTGGCCACAAAATATCTTTAAAATCTAAAGACAAACAAAGTCAAAATCTACATAAACAATGTTAGTACTTAACAATCTCAGTGTCAATTTATTACCAATTCGGTCTTGAACTCGGTTCCTATTTCTACCTATCTTTCCTTAGGCGCCAACGAAGGTGTTGAAATTGATTGTTAAAATAAAAAGAAATTTTCTTTGGGGCGTAGGATTTGTTGGTTGATGCGGAGGCATGTTTGCCAACCAAAAACAGATGATTATGGGTGATAAATGTCAAATCGGTTAATTTGGGCCTTCTTGCAAAATGGAGTGGAGGGTTATCCAAGAGAATTGTCCGCTTTGGAAAAGGGTAATTGAGGAGAAATATGGGGCGAGAGCGTGTGGGGTGGTGGAAGCGGGTGGGGAGAGATGGCCAACATTGGCGTCAACTTGGTGGAAGGATTTGATGTCTTCGGAGGAAGGTGTGGGTACAAATTGGTTTAATAGTGAGGTGGTGGGTAAGGTGGGTAATTATATGTCTATGAGTTTCGGGTTAGATAAGTGGGTGGCGCCAAATCCTTTGGATGTGAGTGTGTTATCTAACCAAAAGGAGGCGAAGGTAGGGGGAGGATCGATTGTATCTTTAATACTATGGTCAAGGAGGTTGAGGACATGGTTGGAAAAATTAAGGTTCTGGCATGGCAGTGGAGTCTTAGTAGGTTGAAAATTGTGTCGTGTTTGTATTATGAGTGGTGTTGAAACCCCAACGATTATTTATTGAGGTAACCTAAGGTGCTTTTGGAGTGGAGGTCTGGTGTTGTTTGGGTGTGTTGGCTGACTCTGTGTTGCTGTTTGGGCACCCTTCTGTTATATGTTTTGCCACTGGTTGACTGGCTCTGGATGTTGTGCTGATGCGCTGCTAGGGCAGCCTGCTTTCCTTTATTTCTGTCTGGCGGTTTGCGCTTTTGTTTTGTTTTTCAGTGCATCTGTTTTTTTTCATGCTGTTATGTATTGTTTGCTGGCTTCTGGGCCATTCCAGTTGCATTTTGTTAATAATATTTGGCTACAACAAAAACAACAACATCTAAGCCTTAGTCCCAAAATAATTTGGGGTCGGCTAACATGAATCAAACTTCGAAACCGTCAATGATCGTTATATAAATAACATAAAAGGAAAAAAAAGAGGGAAAAAGTAGAGAAAAAACAAATAAAAAAGAGAATGAATGTTAAAAAAAAGAAAAAAAATGAAAAATCGTGAAAAATAAATTAAAAGATAACATGAAATAAAAGAACATAGGAACAAAATACAGATAAAAAAAAGAATCAGATTCCATCCACCATCTGTATTCCTTCTTGCCACATTTGCCTCTCCATCGCCATACTTTCTCCAATTCCAAGAAACCGCATATCATTTTCAATCATCTTTATCTAAGTTTTCTTGGGTCTTCCTCTACCTTTTACAATATTACTTGTTCTCCAACTTTCTAGCCTCCTCACTGGGGCATCAACAGGTCTTGTATGCTCTAACCGTTGAGCATGATATGGGGCTGAATAATCTAGAAATTGAAGAATATGTTGCATTGCTAGATAATTCCAAACCCATTGATGAGTTGACGATCTTAATATGCCTTTGGAATTAAATTTCGAGGATCCCATTGAAATTACCCCACCCCAACTTGAATTGAAAGAACTTCCGGCACATCTTAAATATGTTTTCTTAGGAAAAAGTGACACCCTGTAATTGTCTCTTCCGAATTAACTCCTTTGCAAGAAAACAAATTAGTAGAAGTTTTGACTAAATTAAAGAAAGCGATTGGGTGGAGTATTTCTGATATTAATGGGAAAAGTCCTGTTAGGTGCATGCATAAAATAATCCTTGAAGATAATATTAAACATGTTAGGCAAGCTCAAAGGCGTTTGAATCCGAACATGCAGGATGTAGTTAAAAAAGAAGTTTTGAAGTTGTTAGATGTTAGAGTCATCTACCCGATATCTGATAGTAAGTGGGTTAGTCCTGTGCATATAGTGCCTAAGAAATCTGGGATAACGGTGGTTCGTAATGAAAAAAATGAATTAGTGCCCACTAGAACAATGACCGGTTGGAGAATGTGCATTGATTATTAGAAATTAAATGCCGTGACGAAAAAAAGATCATTTTCCCCTCCCTTTCATTGATCAAATGTTGGAACGCTTAGTTGGGCATGATTATTACTGTTTTCTAGATGGTCTTTCAGGTTTTTATCAGATTCCCATTGCTTCGGAGGATCAAGAGAAGACCACTTTTACTTGCACTTTTGGCACTTTTGCCTTTAGGAGGATGCCGTTTCGTCTTTGCTGCTCCCGCTACTTTCCAAAGATGCATGCTTCCATATTCTCTGACTTGTTGGAAAAGTCCATTGAGGTATTCATGGACGATTTTTCTATGTTTGGAACTACTTTTGATGATTGTTTACATAATCTGACTGTTGTGATCGAATGATGTATTGAGTGTAATCTTACACTTAGTTGGGAAAAGAGTCATTTTGTGGTGAAACAAGGGCTTGTTTTGGGTCATGTGGTTTCTAATAAGGGAATGGAGGTTGATAAGGCTAAAGTTGATTTAATTGTTAAATTACCTCTGACTTCATGTGTAAAAGAAGTTCAAAGCTTCTTGGGGAATTCCGAGTTTTATAGGCTTTTCATTAAAGATTTTTCGAAAATTGCCCGCCCCTTATGTAATCTTTTGTGTAAGGATGCGAAATTCGATTTTACCGAGGAATATTTGGTTGGTTTTAATGCTTTGAAAGAAAAGTTGACTTCTGCACCTATTATTGTTGCACCCGATTGGTCTCTACCATTTGAAATTATGTGCGGCGCATCTGATTTTGCTATTGGTACCGTTTTGGGGCAACGAGTGAATAAATTTTTTCATGCAATCTACTATGCTAGCAAGACACTCGATGAAGCTCAGGCCAATTATACCACCACCAAAAAAGAGTTTTTAGTTGTTGTGTTTTCTTTAGATAAGTTTCGATCCTATTTGGTTGGTTCGAAAGTAATTGTGCATACGGATCACGCTGCATTGAAATATTTGTTGAAAAAATCGGATGCCAAGCCAAGATTGATTCGGTGGGTTCTTTTGTTGCAAGAATTTGATTTGGAGTTTAAAGATAAAAAGGGTTCTGAAAACGTAGTTGTCGACCATTTATCTAGATTAACCGAGGGGGATAATTTTAAGCTCGATAGCTCTTTGCCTATTGTTGGGACTTTCCTTGACGAACAATTCTTCGATGTGACTAAGACACTTTGGTATGCCGATATTGTTAATTATATTGTTAGTAGTGATTTGTAGCCTGACTTGACCTTTCAAGGGAAGAAGAGGTTTATTTCCATGTGCATGCATTATTTTTGGGACGAGCCATACTTATTCAGGTTGGGGCCCGGTCAGATATTCCGACGTTGCGTCCTGGAGGAAGAGCACGAGAGCATCTTGTTATTTTGCCATGACTTGCATTGTGGGAGACATTTTAGCGCGAAGAAAACGGCGCACAAGGTCCTTTAATCGGAATTCTAGTGGCCGACTTTATTTAAGGACGCTTATTCCTACTGCAAGAGTTGCGATCGTTGTCAACGAACGAGGAACATAAGCAAAAGAAATGAGATGTCATTGACAAACAACCTAGTACTGGAACTTTTCGATGTTTGGAGAGTCGATTTTATGGGTCCTTTTCCACCTTCCCTCGGTTTTGAATATATTTTAGTTGCTGTGGATTACGTTTCTAAGTAGGTGGAAGCAATTCCAACCCGAACTAACGATGCTAACCTGGTTTACAATTTTTTTAGGGATGTGATTTTCTGCAGGTTTTGGACGCCTAGAGCTGTGATTAGCGATAGAGGCACGCATTTTTGCAATAGCCAACTTTCAGGTTCGCTTAAGAAGTATAGCGTAATGCATAAGGTAGCGACGGCCTACCATCCACAAACTTCTAGGCAAGTCGAAGTGAGTAATAGACAGATAAAGGCAATACTGGAGAAGACGGTGAAACCGACAAGGAAAGATTGGGCATTGAAGTTGAACAATGCTTTATGGGCATATCGCACGGCATACAAAACTCCAGTTGGAATGAGCCCGTATCGCCTCATTTTTGGGAAGGCATGCCACCTACCCGTTGAGTTGGAACACAAGGCGTATTGGGCGATCAAAGCGCTAAATTTAGATCAAGAAAAAGCAGGTAAAGAACGACTTCTACATTTAAATGAGCTAGATGAGATGCGATATGAGCCGTACGAAAATGCTAAGCTCTACAAAGAATGGGTACGAAACAGTATCACGACAAGCGTATCATTTCGAAAATATCTCGAACCTGGGATGGATATTTTGCTACATAACTCTCGTCTTAAGCTCATGCCGGGAAAATTGGTGTCGCGATGGGGCGGCCCTTTCAAAGTTGTTCAAGTATGGCCACACGGAACGGTAGAACTCCTTGATCTATGGAAGAATGAGCATTTTAAGGTAAACGGGCATAGAGTGAAGTCGTACTTCGGACGAAGCGAAGAAATCAAGGCATTTGAGTGCATAGAAGTGCACGATGTCGAAGATTGAGCGAAACGGGAAGAAGTCGAGTTAATGACTATAAAAAAGTGCTGCTTGGGAGGCAACCCAAGGGGAGTTCGATTTATCATTTTTTATCATTTTATGTACATTATTAGTTTAGCAAAAAAATCAAAAAAATCAAAAAAAAAAAAAAAAAAAACCGGTCGGACCACGTCCAGATCGCGGTTCGGAATTTCGGACCGTATGGCAGGCCACCCTGCCGAACACCCGGATCGCGGTCTCCATAACACGCGATCCTACTACCAGGCGCCCAGGTATTTTTTTTTGCCCCGGATCGCGATCCACCCCCCAAGTTTTAAAAAAAAAATTCCCCTGCTGCTAAACACAAAGTCGCGGCTCCCCATTATTTCCCATCCCCTATTTCTCATTCCCTCATTCCCCCTCCACCTTGAATCCGATCCAAATTATTATTTCATCATTTCTTCTTATAATTTTGGTTAGAAACTTGTACATTAACATCCATTTCATCATTAAATTGGAGCGAATCAAAGGTATGAATTCAAAACTCAAGTTTTTCTTCAATTTGGGGAATTTCTATGATATTGGAATTTTGTGCTTACATCTTTGAAATGATGATTGGGAATTATTTGAAAGTGCTTGAATGTGATAGAATTATGAGTTGTGATTGGTTTTTGAGAGGTTTTGTAATCCTAATTGTCTCTCCACAAGTTTAAAATTTTTGTGCACGAAATGTGTTCGATTAAATGTTTCTATGAACTAGTCTTTCAAATCTCTTGATTGGTGCTACAATTGCTAGTTCTTGGAATTCATTAATGCTATATTGTCAATTATTTATGCCGAACTAACGAGTCTTACTACTTGATTGGATTTTTTTTCATTTACGACAAATCTTCGGTTTGGGGGGGTGTTTTGAACTTCATCAAATTGTGGCTTAACATTATAATTTTGCAGGAAACATGACTAAACAAAAGGGAACCATGAAACGCCCTCGGACTGGAGGCAATGCCGAACAAGGCCAAGGGTCGAGCTATGGATCGGAGCAACAAGAACACGATGCTATTCTTGCTCGATTAAATGCGGTGGACCGAAAATATTTCCTTGAGTTAAGCAAGCTAAGAGCCTTCCCGGAAAAGGGTATGCGGAGTGCTCTTGCGGAGAATTTTCCCGTAGTCCGGCACTTGCTAAAACGCGCTAGTTGGGAGGAATTTTTCAAAGGCGATCGAGAATGTGACTTATCAGTGGTGCGCGAATTTTACGCAATCGTGGCTCTGATACCCGACGGGAGTCTGGAGGGGAAAGTGCAGGGAAAACAAGTGCTTATCTCGCCGAAGACGTTTAATGAAACGCTAGGGTTCCAAGAACCACCCCGCCATAGCGAGGACTTCGTTGATGAATACTCAGAATTCACCGCCCAGCCCGACCTCTTACAAACTTTACAAAACCGTTTTGTCCAGGTGGGAGTTACGTTACATCGAGCGGGCCAACGCACTCAAATCCTCTCCACCGATGCCAAAATGTTATACCACATTATCTACAACAGCCTTCTACCGACTCACCCACACGCCGAATAGTTATGAACCGCCTTGCTTTGGTTTACTCAATCATGGAAGACCATGCGACCAATGTTGGGGCTTTAATTTTCCAGGAGCTGGAAGAAATGACCAAAACAAAGACCTTGAAAACCATCTTCTTCCCCACGACGATTACGTACATGTGCTGTCTTGCTGGGGCCACTATCGAGGACCTCAATCCTTCAAAACTAAGTGTCTACAAGATCGCAATCTCACCAGGATCCAGGGCTATGATGGTCCAGGTAAGGGGTATAATGATGACGAAGATCAACAGAAGGACGAGCATATGCATGAGGTGGGTGGCTCAAATCTTCAAGATGAGCCGGAAATGCGTTCCGAAGCACCTCCCGTGGATCTCCACACGTTCATGAATGAGATGCGCAGCTCCTGTAACACCCTCGAAATCAAACTGGGAATATTACACGCCGCAGACCCTCTCCGTGAGGATCCACCAGGCTAGACATCAAAACAGAACATTACATCACATACCGACGTAACAAAATAACAAACCAGTAGACCGATTTGTTCTTTTATTACTAACATACAAATCAAAATATATATTTCTTTCTCGACTCATACCCATGCAAGGGTAAAATACACTCACAAACAAAAGTACGACAACAGAAAAGACCATGCAACGAACTCCGACCGACTATAGCCAAAACTGGCCTTCATGTGATTAGTATCATTCGTCTTCCATCATCCTTCACACCGATCCTGTGTTTTGCTCCCAAAACCTGCATGTACCTGGACGCAGAACAGACATCCAGCCCCCGAATACTCGGGGGTTAGCAAAACTCCACTGTTTTGCTAGTGCAAGTATAAAATACAAGTACGAGCCATACACAAAACATTCCGAGAATACAACGAAAGACTTCCCGAGATATTTTGGTTAATTCAAATAGTTCAAGTCTTGAAAGTAGAAATGAAACACGTAAGCACTTTGAAAACACTTCCAAGTCTCGGGGGTTTTGAAAATATTAGAGATTGAAAAGTTCTTAATTTCCTCGAAAGCCACTTAGGGTCATAGTCCCAAAGTTCATTTTTCAAAATGGAAATCCGTTAACAAAACACGGGGTCCACTACCCAACCATTTCAGTCACAAAACACAGGGTCCACGACCCAATCATCCACTTCAATTCACTTACAAGGACACATTACACATAATACATTATTCTTATGCCATTCTAGCCAAACACCAAGACTCGATATATAATGTCTTTCGACCCCGAGTACAAAGCATTGTGATACTCCGGACAATATCACAATTAACGAAAACATCAACATTAATATCACAAAAACCGCACTTGGTAACCCACGGCCGTGCCCCTTAACATCAGCCCCCAAACGCCCCGTCGAACGCTCCGGGTGGGAAACCACTTTCGTGGCCGTACCCCTTAGCATCGGCCCCCAGACGCCCCGTCGAACGCTCCGGGTGGAAGATCAACGACACACGCACCCAAGTCCACTTCCGTGGCCGTACCCTTAGTATCGACCCCCATACGTCCCGTCGAACGCTCCGGGTGGAAGGACAAAAACTCACACACCCAAAAGATCATAATTCATAGTTGCAAACCACAAGCCTCGAAAGTCAATCACAGTATATATTGTCGAGGTACCCTAGTAGAATGGCCAGTTCGTCCAACACATACTCACGACCAAGTAACGATACAATTAACACTAGAATTCAATGATGCAGCTAGTACCAATAACATAGCAACGAGAGAAAATACCTTTCCAACCACGCCGAACGGCACAACCTCCTCATAAAGGAGTTACCACCTTTATCACACAATATCACATGATCATCAATAAACACATGTTCCCGCACACACACCTCAACGAAAGGTTAAACTTTAAATCTACAAACGACATAATCACACAAAACGATACCCTACGAAAGTAAGGTATTCCTATACTCAACAATAATACACATACTTAGACAAGCACATTTAACAACGAAATCATACGAGTCATGTTTAAGGAAATATTGAAAAGCATATCGATTCCTTTGAAAGTTAATTATAGACATTCATTCAGCACATATCGTCGATTACCAACTATTAAATCCGCACAACACGTAATGTATGGGCAAGATACTTGGCTCTAAATCAATTTGTGAATACTCCGACGTACGCGGCTCGGCCAAAACAGCCCCGAAACAGCCCCAAAAACCGACCACTGTCGCAAGAAATCAATAACAACACAATCACTACGAGAAGCAAGACCAAAATTAATGGGAAACACCTCAAGTCAACAAAGGAAAACTCATATGAACATTTAATCTAACAATAAATGTTCACGGTTCCTCCAAAACACTCGAATCATCAATCGGGTTGAAAGAATCAAGGAAATGGATATACAATCCATAGAACATGTTTAAAAACATCATTTGACACTACCCGATTTATCAAAAATGTCTTGAAATCGAAGTCAAGAACAAAACCCCCAAAATTACACAAGTAGGGTTCTAAGAAGAAAATACCTCGATTAAAATGGCGAAAGATGTTGGGATGTTGTTAAATCCATACTAGGAACTCAAAGATGTTGGTGGGTGATGATATCAGGCCAAAATCCATGCGTATACACCCTCAAGATCGTCTAGATCGCCGGAAGGAAGAAATGGGAGGAAGAAATGACGAAAGTTGACCTTTGTAGTCTTATATATACTGTCAATAGTTAGCGCACGCTAGGGTATGTATAGCGTGCGCTATTGTCTGTAAAATGCAGTCCAGCACCCTCTGCCAGACTCCGTTAGCGCGCGCTAACAGATGCGTTTAGCGTGCGCTAATTACACACTGTGTAGTGTTTGCTATTTCGACCATAACTTCTTCGTTCGGACTCCGATTGACTCGCCGTTTGAGCCATTGGAAAGCTAATTTGATGCTCTATCACATTGTAAGGTTTCAGAATTTTTAGATTTAATACGTGCCGGTGGTGATCTTACAAAGCCGACCAAACACACAACAACGATACTCCTCGACAAAACAATGATTATTCAACATGCAACGAAACACTAACGAACAACACCAACGATCCAAACCGAAAACAAACAAATAACAAAGCACGACATACTATTAGCTCGACTTATGCAACGATAAGTCCTACCGGAAGAACACCACAACACGGTTCATCGCGCTACACCCAACATAGGAGAAAATCTCAAGAAACCGCCAACAGGACAAAATGACCGGCGCAACCGACAAAAATTCAAAAATAACCAGAACCGAAAATCTCGGGTATTACAGCTCCATGACCGCCATGCAAGCCTACCAAGAGGAGACAAGAGCGATGCAAATGGCATCTTTGACGGAATTGCGTGCTGATCAACGAGCGTACTTTCATAGCCTACGGAACGAGCAACAACTCTTCTTTGATGAATTTCGAGGCGAATGGCGAAATCGACAAGAGCAAATGTCCTGCATCGAGTAACAACTAAAAAATTGGCACGGATCTCAACAGCCCCCTCCGCAAGGGGATTGACCACTTTCTTCAAACGGTACTTTCTTTTCATTTTTTTTTGTTTTTGGTCTTTTTCTTTCTTTCTTGTGTTTTAGCATTTTTCCCAACTTACTTATTTTTGCTTGGGGACAAGCAAAGGTTTAGGTTTGGGGGGTTGCAACTTCTTCGATTTTTATTTGTTTTTAGTTTGCGTGATTTTTGTTTCTTTTCTTTATTTTTTTCTCTTGCGTGATGTAGTAGTTGGATTGTAATAACCTTGTTAACTATTAAGTATATGGATGATTAGTCATGTTTGTACTTGACTCGTGGAGTTTTATAAATCTAAGTGATTGTTTGACCTTGCGTGTGAATGTAGAGTTTTGGTTATTTGATTTGATGTGTAAGGAATGAGTGTGGTAGTCCAAAAGCCATGAGTTCTTGTGCCTAATTGAACCGTTCACTTTTAGCGGTAAAATTCTTTCATGTGTGATTTCTCTTCTTATGGTTTGTATTCTTTAGAAATTGCATGATTCTATTGGATGATGTGTTGATATTTACATGCACGAGAAATGATTAGGGCTGCCCATTTTTTTGTCTTGAACCTACTTATCTAAAATACCCACCATTTCATATCAATATCCTTTACTAGCCCCGTTGAGCCTTTAGCCGTATTTTTGTTCGAAAAAACCGCATCTTATAGCTCCATATCCTAAAGCCATAACTTACCCAAGTATTGGTCCACGTAAGAGCATGAGAGGGTATATTTGAAAAACGAAGGTGTGCAAAGTTTGTGGTGTATAGAGACAAAAATCTTCTCTCCCGTTCCCCTGAAAATAATAAGCCCCACAAAAAAAGGGGAGCGATCCTAATAATAATAATAATGGAATAGAACAGATAGGGGAGGAGATGAGTGAGCCTAAGAAAAAAACAAAAGGGAAGTCGTTGGGTTGTGAGAAATAGGCTAATATCATAAGAATTGCGCTTAACAAGGCCTAGAAAAAAAAAGATATATATACGGGAGAATTGAAGTAGAATGATCGCTTTGAGTGTTTATTTCATATATGTGAGGATCGTATATGCTCTACTTGGACTGAACTTGTAACTACTAGCCAAATTTTTCCAACCTGAGCCACAGCCCCGTTACAACCAAAAGTAAGACCCTATGACTCGTGTTTTGTGAATATTGATGCGTTTGATGAAGAGAAGAAGTGCAAGCATATAGTAGAACTTTCCATTCGAATCGAGTTGAGCGTATTGACCTATCTAAACACTTGAGAGATGACAGATGAGTGAATCGATAAAATTCTGTGAGGGACTACTAAGACTTTTTTTCTTGTATGTTCGATTAAGTGCCATTGCTGTCCATCCATTTGTGAGTTTATGCTTCCATGACGAATTACGAGACTTTACGATACTTTTACATTCCCGGTTGATTGTATGTATACCCGATGATTAACTTGATTATTCAATCCTCCTCGTTTTCTTTGTCGTGTGTTTTATTTCTTTTTGCTTGGGGACAAGCAAAGTTTAGGTTTGGGGGATTTGATGGATCGATTTTTGATCATCTCATTATGTTCTATCGAGTCGTGCTTTCGTTTGTTTTTAAGTGTTTTTGCTCTTTTTATGCGTGGTATGTTGTGTTTTTGTTTTGTAGGTAGCAGGACGAAGATTGTGGTGAAATGTGCGTTTTTATGGCCAATATTAGAGTTTATGACGATCAAGAGCAAGAACGGGGCCTAGACGATGAAGATTGAAGCAATGTCGATCGTATTTTCTAATTTCCAGATTCATCACTTCGAATTAGGAGGTGTTCTATATATGTACGGATTCCTCGTGAATCAGCTTCGTAACATTATATTATACGCTAAATTCCGAGGTGTATTGAGGGAGATATGGCTTCTAGACCACAGCCTCACAGTCCGGACCGCGCCCGAATCGCGATCCAAGTTCAGACCGCGCCCGGATCGCGATCTAGAACTCAGACCGCGAGGCAGCTTGTTCTGCTGAAGACCCGGATCGTGATCCACATCAGCCAGATTGCGATCCAACCCCTGTTTGTGCAAAAAATGCGATTTTCTGCACTTTTTGCGATTTTTGACGGGTATATAAGGAGAAACCCAACACACAATTTGGGGAGAGCCGAAATACACTCTTAGAACTCAGTTTTTATCATTTTTCTTGTATTCTAAACATCTAGAGATACATTTTGTGGGCGATTTTCATTCCTTGTATGAAGATTTTGTGAATTTTTGAAGAAAGAAGAGCAAACCTTCTTCGGGCTAGATAATAATATGGGGCTGAATAATATTTGGCTGTTAAAGAAAAAAAAAGCTATCCTCCAAATTCAAGGAATCACAAAATAGAATCAAAGCCAAAAAGAGAACTAATAAGCAAACTAGAATTGTAAAAGAAACAAGAATGCATATGCATACCTAAAAGAGTAAAGCAAGAATGAAAACACAATTAAAAAATAAAAGGAACCTTACAGAGACGACTAAATTTGTGCTGAATGAAAGTTTGCCTCCCTCTATATTTATTGGGTGCGGCAAAAAAGAACTCAATCAACGTAATGTATGGAATATTCTCACTTGCTCAGTATATTTCTTACTAGAATCCTCACCTTGAGTCCAGACAATTCATCTATAAGTCAAAAAACAATTTTTAACCCTTGCTAGATGCAACTGTGATACTGATAGAAACAGAGACTTAACATAAACATATTGCACAATACAAAATACTTTATTTTACAATGCATTACACAACGACACATTACAATAGTTATATAGGAAATAATACAAAATAAAAAGACACACGGATCTTGGTTCTCTACATCCTAAGTGTCCAACACTCCCAACTACAGGATAAAACAGAACATAATTTTGTTTCCCTTTCTTAATCTACACATAACTGCCTAATTTTGGTTACAGCATTTAACATGCATTATTTATCTGAACCCCGCCCTCTTATAAGTATTCTTTGCAAGAGGCCTAACTCACATTTTGGATGTCCTTCATCTTAACTTTCTTCAACTGCTGCTTTGGAATTCAGCATCTTTTTTTTTCTTAGTCGAAGTTTAGCTTCAACCTTTACTAGTTGTTCTCGCAGCCATTCAAGTTCCATATACTGCTTCACAAGCCTGTCTTGAAGTCCAGCCTTTTTCCTAAGCACACCATCCAGAATCTTTATCTGCTAGTTTAGAGGCTAATCAATATTAAAGAACTCAAATATGAAAAAAGAAACTTCAATTGTGAAACTTGGATAAAAAAACATTGCTAAAGACACCCCCCCCCCTCTCACACACACAAACTTGCCTGCAAATGTGGATCCAATTTGACACAAGCAAAATCTGGATCATACAAGCGTTTCCGAATTGCAGCAACCATATTATCATCTAAAGACTTCTGCTGGCCATAAAGAATAATATTAAAGAACTGGAATATGAACAAAGAAACTAAAATTGTTCGAATAAAAGCATCGAATAATATTAAAGAACTAGAATATGAACAAAGAAACTAAAATTGTTCGAATAAAAGCATCGCTAAAGACCCCGTAACATGTCCAGAACCTGCCTCTAATCTCTCAAAACGACGGTCAAACTGGCCAGGTTGAGATCTTGGCCATGTTCTCTTTCTGCGGGGCATTGCAATTGGGGAGAGACTCAACTGCAAAGTTAAAATTATAGAACAAAATTGAGAAAACAAAATTTTTTAATTTGTTGTTGATAACAATAATAATAATAATAATAATAATAGTCTACTGTATGTATGATATGTTATTATTTGGTCAGCAAGATGAAGATACTTAGAATGAATGACGTCACCTTCGTTGATTCACTCACTCGCTCACTCACAAACTCACAAAGCTTTGAAAACAAACAAAAGAAGCACTGCATTGAATTGAATTGGACAATTACAGAACAGATTGAAAGGCAATTGAAAAAGGAATAAGGAGGGAAATCGAAGCCTAGAGAAGAAGCATTGGACAAGAAAATGAAAACCCTAACCCACAAATCCAAGAAGATTCGAGTGAATATTTCGAGCAATCAATCACAGAACAGATTCAAAGACAAGAAAAGATATTATCATCAACCAACTAGAATTGATAAAAGAAAGTATGAGAAGAATGAAAACACCATACATACCTTCAGCGAGCGAGCGAGCGAGCGAACGAAAGGAAGAGATTTTGACGTGAATGAAAATCGGCGAACCCTAGAGAGACAAGTATATATGTGGGGAGGAGTAGCGGGCTGAAGAAAGAGTTGGTTATTTGGGCTGAAATTATAAAGCCCAAGCCCGACCCTCCCTCTTTCTTTGGTTCAAAGCCCTTAAAATAGTTCATGTTAACGATTTTTTAAAGACTAATTCTTTTTTTATCTTCCCCTTTTTTAAGGCGCGTTTTGTTTTAAAATATTCTTTATGTTGAAGGAAAAATAACTGAGACAATAAAGTAGGGCAAAATTGTGTATTATTCCATTGATGAAATCCCTTTAAATAATAAGAAATACATACAAGCAGGCCTAATCATACCCTAACTAGAAAAGCCCGTAAACTAACAGACTTAGGCACACATTGGGTATTATTACTTTAACACTCCCCTTTGTGCCTAGTCTACAAGCGCATGTCATGTTGCCTCATTAAAACCTCGTCAAGCAAAAACCCAGTGGGAAAAATGTCTTGATCGTAGGGAAAAGAGTACAATATCTAGACAAATCAAGTTTAGACTTCGTCCTTTGAATCTATCCTCTCATATGATCGTTACATTTGATCATAGCGCTACTAAGGTGACCATTCCATCGATCCTTAAAATCGTACATCTTGTTACCTCATTAAAAACCTTTCCAAATGATAAAAACCATGTGGAAAAAATGATCATTGGAAAGAAAAGAATATAACGTACGGTATGGATGTAAGACTCACCCTCAAGTCTACATCTCCCCCTGATTTGTACATCAATCAAGTAGTTGTTGCCTCAATAAAAACTTCGCCAAGTAACAAAATCCAATGGGAGAAAATGAACCTTGGTCAAAGAAAAGAGTACAACACATGTGATTAAGTTTCTTTATAATTCACCATTTTCTTGTGATCCTTACATCAATCTCGGAAGTTGGAAAACTCTACAGCTCCCCCTAATGCTTACATTCATATACCGTTGCCTCATTAAAAACCTTGCCAAGTAACAAAACCCAGTGGGAAAAATAAACCTCGGTCTAAAGAAAAGAGTGCAACCTATGTGAGTATGTTCCATTATATCTCACATATTTCCTGTTATTATCATTCCATCAATCAAGAGGATTTACAAGTTACATCATGTTCATAAATGTAAGTATGCTCATCAGTGGTAGTACTTAACCACTAGTTCCTCACAAGTGTAGAATGATAATTCTTAATCATGTACACTCACGGATTGATTCATGCAAAGCAATAATCATGTCGTGAAGGAGGTAGCCAAGAGGGGTTTGCTTAGTTGATTTCCAAGACATAAGCAATTCATACCAACACATATTTTGTGGTAGTTGCTTCGGCACTAGCATTTACTTTAGCATTTGCCTTTTCGTAAGCAGATTCCTTTGCGTGCTTGTAGGGAAAGAATAGTCCCAAGTCAATGGTTTCTTTTAAGTATCAATAGATATTCTTGATACTATTCCATTGATGTTGCGTTGATGCTGAACTAAATCTAGTCAGCGAATTAACTGAGTGATATCAGGCCGTGTACATTGAGCCAGTACAATAATGCGCTATTGCACTCAAGTAGGGAATTTCAGCTCCCAAAGCTCGTCGTCACTTTCCTTTAGACGAGATGGATCTTTCCTTTGCATCCAAATGTTCGACCTATCATGGGATTGCGAGTCACGTGTACCTTGTCCATATTAAAGTGCCTGAGAATCTTCTGGACATAGGCAGACCGGTGGAATAAATTCCACAAACTCAATGTTCTATGTCAATGCCTCGACAGAACCGAGTTTTCCCAAGATCTTTCATCTCAAACTCAGATTTCCATTGTCCGGTGGTTTCTCTTATTTCATCAAGACCGATTATGTTCATATCATCGGCGTACATTGCGATGATCGTGAATCCAGAACTTATTTGTGAAGACGCAAGGACACATCTCATCGTTCTTATATCCCTTCCCAATCAAGTAGTCACTTAGACGGTTATACCACATCCTTAAGGATTGCTTCAAAATCGTAAAGTTGAGTGTTTCAATCAAATTGCATATGCACTCTGTGGTCTAGAGTCACTTGATTTGGGTAATGAAATGTAATCGGGCACTTACGTATATATCTCCGTATATAGATACCTATAGAGATACGTAGTAACCACATCCATTTAGCTGTATTTCCAGTCCCTCGGAAATTACTATGCTAATCAAATAGCGGATACGTATATGTGGGAGTACATTTCATCGTAATCCATTCCAGGGCATTTGTGAGAAGCATTACTTCGTGAACCTTGTACATTAGGACTCTACTATTTTCACTATGCTTTATGACAAAGGCTCGATTGTGTCCTTCAGGCTTTACACTTGGTTAGGTTAGCACTACCTACACCAAATACTTGTCTCTTTGTCGGAGAATCTAGTTCTACCTGGAATGTTTTTCTTATAGGCCAATAAGCTCTATGTTGATTTCATCCAACTGAGCGAGGTTCGACATCATCGTACTTTATGATTCATGAAATGTCATCAAAGTGGGTGGTTGATCAGGCCACACCCTCATAATTTCATCGAGATTCTTGATTTTCTGAATCATATCTTCGGGGCGTCCCCCTCGTCATGACTCATGGACATAATAAAATTAAGCATGATCTCATGAAACGAGTTTATTGATGGTTAACATGTGAATTTGTGCCATACTCCACCTCTTCCTTGGGTGAGTATTTAGTCGAACCTTGTGGCTTCCACCCCTTCCTTCGCAGGGAGCCACGACCTCAACCACACCTCCACCAAGTGCGGTTGCATCACCCGGTTCATTGGTGATGTGCCCCTTGGAGGGGACTTCTAACCTTACAAACATATTTGCAGTTGTAATATGAGATCTTGTCACTTGAACGATATCAGTAAATGCATCAGGCATCGAATCTGCTACATCCTGAAGATCGAGTTTTCTTGTGCTTCACGGTAACATTGTGAAGTTCGGGGATCATAATGAGACAGAGTGGAGACACCATGACAATTCCTGTCATTCCCCGAGAAATTACATTTTCTCTCCTCCCCCTAACGACGGGAAGGTTGTCTCATTAAAGTGACAATCCACAAATCGTGCGGTAAAGAGATCACTGTGAAGGCTCTAAATAGCGGATAAGCGTCTGGAGATTCTTATCCAACGTGAATACTTAATCGTATCTAAAGACCACTGCGCTGTGGGGCGTAGAAGGCACATATAATGCGCAATTGGCACTCAAGTCCGTCTGGGTCCAAAATACAAAAATCAGGCTATCCAGTTACCAACTGGTATGCATAAACTAATTCGTTAGCAGAGGGTCTAAGAATGAACGATTTAAGTAAAGTTGCATGCAATATTGCATAATTCCAGGAAAAAATATGCTAATTGGTGCGCATAACCAATGACATAATCACCACACATATTCTTTTGACGGTGGTTTATGTGAGACCGTTTGCATATGCACATGGGACGAGATATTATTCATTAATCTCTATCATGCAATAAACATCAAGTACTTTTTGATGTGAACTCTCCAACATCATCGAGTCCTTTAGATGTGATAAGGGAGGTGAGTCCTTATAAATAATTTTGGAAGTTCTGCAGCAGTTTGAGTGGACAGGAGAGCGACATGTGACCAACATGTCGGAGAATCCATCAAAAACATAAATACATAAATGGTCCGCATATTAGATGGATGGATCCACAAATATCTCCTTATATTCAACGTAAGAATGGAATGCTTGATTTTGTTTCTTTAGCGTCGGAAGGTCTCGCTCCCACATTTATTAAAGAGTAGGATTTGCAAAAATGAGTGGTGCGCATTTTATATGCATCCGGTTCTTTGGATATAATACGATTAACATCAATATTGTTCTTTATGTTTAGTTGTTGCCACATTTTCGCTCGAAAAATAATGATGTTCGTACAAATTCTTTAGTATATGGATCATTATACTTCGACCAGGATGACCTAGTATATCGTGCCAAAGCCTATATGAGTTTATGTCCCAAAGTACATTGTTGGTGACAACATAGGATTTTAGAAACCTAATACTAGTGAGGTACATCCACTATATCGACTCGTCAGTTATTCTAAAATGCGTTTACGTCCACATTCATTAGAATTAATAAAAGAAATTCTATTCCATTCTCATAGTAGGTTTCAATCTGGAAACCATTGCTACGTATATTATTGGAGCCAAGTAAGGTTCGAAGGGCTCTAGGTGTATCGGTAACTTGTAATTGAGTGCCATTTAGGCATCAAAAATTAAGCATTTCCTCCCCATTTGATGAGTTAGGAGGACCTAATCATCCTAGTTACCGAGGTTTGGCAGACGACTTATTCGATGAATAGAAGCCTTATTCTAAGAACATTCAAGTTCTACTCGATTCATTACTTGGGAAAGAGTGAAGTTTCGAACCATAAACATGCAAGCAATATCCATTTCTTTGAAATAAAGCTAAGAATATAACGTAAGCAATAATATCTTATTCTAGAAAAACAAAGTTGCATCACACCATTACTGAAAATAAAATATCGATAAAATCTTTCTGAGGTAACAATGCCAAATGTAAATGAGAAAGTAAACATAATCATGACATTCAGTCATAAAGGGGTGCCTCTAATGACTGTGGCACGCATGGCTCAGTGTGATTATAGGTGACTATGAAATTGACGTCGGGGGACTCGTCGAGAGCATCTTCCTTCATATAGTGAGCCTCCCGTTCTTTGGACTCTCTATATTTCTTGTACTATGCTGCGAATTGCTTGCTTGCATGGCAGTTTTTGTACCAATGTCCAGCATCTCCACATCGATAGCACGGTTCATCGCCAACTCTGACTTTGGGAGCGACAGGAGGGGTAGGTGCTTTATAATTTTCTTAGCTAGTAGAGCCAGTAGCACCAAGTCTTCTCATTACATTGGAAAAACCCCCACGTCCTCGACCACTACGCCCTTTTCCACGTTGTGGTTTGGGGTCGCCATGACCAGTCCCCTGTACATTGGGGTTCTTTCCACCTTTCACATAATTGGCCTCGGGAATTTTCTTTGTCCCAATGGGTCTGGCATTATTTCTCAGTAACACTTCATTATGCCTTTCAGCCACTTGCAGTAGGTTGATAAGCTTATTGAAGGTAGTGATGCATTTGTTGTCATACTCCAGCCTATACTGGTTCGTTAGTATAAGAGCAGAAGTAGGAAAAGTGGAAAGGGTTTTTTGAATCATATCATCTTTTGTGATGTCCTTTCCATAGAAATTAAGGCATGCCTTAAGGCGGACCATATCTTTGTTGAAATCATTGATCCGTTTATAATCAAGCAAGCGGATTTCATTCCACTGCACTGTCTCTGGGAGCAAGGTATTGTGTATGTTCCCAAAACGGCCCTTAAGGGCATCCCACAGTTCTTTCGGGGATTTCAACTGCAGATATTCCCATCTTAGGTTGGGGTCGATATGTCGACTAAGGAACATTAATGCACTAGCTTTGGTTTTGTCAGATGGTACTTCGCCTGCTTTTTCAAAGATAGTAACACTATAGTCCTTAGTGACAAAAGTGGTCTCTACGTCAGAAACTCATCTGTGGTACTCAAGTCCTTCTGATTCCAAGATGTCAAATTCAGGACGAGTTGGATCAGCCATCTTGAGACAAGAAAAAAAAAGAAAAATTAGTTTTCACAGTATATCATGAGTACTTTCCATGATAAAATTTTCAATAATGTGGAGGGTTTTTATTTTTTTCAGAACCAAGATATGGTCAATAAATTACTTTCGATGCTATTGAGGGTGACCAATGAATTACTTTATCATGGTTCGAGTTAATGTAGGCAGTAGATATAAGTCCTCTAAAAATCTACTAATGATGAAGCCTAATTTGCATGTCATATCTATATATGTATGCAAAATATATGTATAATTATAAATATAATCACATAACCCTATGAATATATCTATACACGGATATATGTAGTCAAAGAGGTGTCTTATGGCGCAATCTACGTTTAGTTCGTGTAAATTAATTTTAATCCGAGCTGTTTAAAGCAATTCGCTTTAATTTAATTAAAGTTATTAATGCATCATGCTTTTAGTTGGTTTAATTAAGCATAAATAAATTACGGAGTATAACATGCAATTAAAAATATTTAAAAGGCATCTAAAATTGCACATTGCAGATAGTAGGGTTCGTATTGTGTACTTTACTTCGTGAATAGGGGCAGAAAACGACTGAAAAAAATGGGATTGTCGAGTGGGTCGGGTCGGGTCTGGGTCAGTAACCGGGATGAGTCTGGTCAGCAACAGGGTTGAGTCAGCTCCTTCTGGGTCTGGGTAGCGGGCCGAGTTCTGGACTACAGCGACGGGCTAGACAATCGGGTCGAAGGCTGGACGAGCGGGCCAGAAAAATTGCAGCGGACGAGTCGCGTCGATCAGGGCGGTGTGCAGGTTCGTCTAAACTGGAGGTCAGAATCGGAGCAGGGTTGCGGTCGGCGGACAAGGTGCGACGGTGTGAACGAAAGCCGGAGACGGGACTGGTGCCGGGCATTCGAGGCTTCTGTGTTCTCGGTCCGTGGGTGGTTCCCGATCTGGTGCAGGTGGGCGACGGTTGCGGGCGGTGACGTCTAGTTTGAGTCGAGACGATTTCTGGTCGAAGGGGAGGTGTCGTGTCTGGGGGAAGGGGGTAGCGGCGTCGGTCAGTGAAGGAGATGGCCGGTCGGGGAAGGAGATGCAGGTTTGTCTGTCAGGGAAAGAAGGTGGCGGCTAGGGCTTCTGGCAGCCGATTTTTCCCTTTTTTTCGAAATTTTGCAGAAGAAAAAACCGGAGGGATTTTTCTTGCTCAGTTGGGAACTAACTGTTGATAACGTGTTGAAGGAAAAATAAGTGAGACAATAAAGTAGGGCAAAACTGTGTATTATTCCATTGATGACATCCCTTTAAATAGGAAGAAATATATACAAGCAGACCTAACCATACCCTAACTAGGAAAGCCCGTAAACTAACAGACTAAGACACACATTGGGTATTATTACTTTAACACTTTATTCGGATTATATAAATATAGTAACATTTGAACAATTGTTTAGTCTCAACAAAAAAAAAGTTTTAAGTAGCATTTTTTTTATTAGTAGTAACAATTAAAAAATGTGACTTGCTTATATTTTTTTATTATTACGTGGACCAATCAGAAGGTCACATGTGTCACTTAATGGACAGGTCAGCAAGTCCATTAGATTTAACTGATGAATTTCACGAATACCCTAACTTGATTGGACGAAAACAAGTTCATGCCCCTAAACAATACAAAAAAAATGTTACCATAAGTGCAAAATTTGGTAAAGTTCATACCCTAATTAGTAATTTTGCCTATTAGTAACAATTAAAAAATGTCACTTGCTTACATTTTTTATCATCATTAGTAACTACAATTAAATGTCATCTGCTTAAAAAATTTGCGGCATGTTGATTTTGAAAAGAAAACATATAACAATTAAACCAAACCAAATTACATAATGTAAATTAAACACATAATTTGACCAACCCATCTGTAGTATAACCCTTCCCTGCAAAGATATTTTTTCTAGAAAGAGTGTAACATCGCCGCCTATGGTTTGATTAAACCCAGATTTATTAAGAAGATAGCCAGAAACTAAGTTCATTCTCATCTCTGGAGTATGAAAAACACGTTTAAGAACTATAGTCTTTCGAGAGGTAAACTTTAATTCAACATCTGTTCTTCAAACAATCACATTTATCTTTTAAAACTTTTAGCAATAAAATTTTTTTACCAAATATTTACAATAGCAAACATGAAGCGTTACGCTAATGTTTATCGACCACCTCTCAAGTCACATGATGTAACACCCTCGAGATTTTCGGAGTATATTACAGCGCCGTGAATCCCCGCCTGGGACCCACTAGGCTAGCTTTTACTCATAACACATCCGATTTCACAATATCCTCATAGAAATCGATAAGTCCGAGACAGACAAGGAAACTCCAACCTGTAACACTCCCAAATCCCATTGGGTTATTACAGCGCCGTGGACTCCACACCAGGAGATCCACCTAGCGAACACGACTAAAATACATCAACTTAACCAACAAGGGAAATCACAGTTCCTACTATGATGTCCGACACAATATTCCGATAAGAAATTTCAACGACAATAATGGGCCTACATGGCCAAAATAAAAATACAACGATATCCACGAGCCTTGCTCGGATAATACATAATGACAAAGACTGACAAACTGGAGAACACTCCGAACGGACTGACCAACATGAACACCAAAACAACTCGGGACTAGTATCGCTCGAATGTCTCGTCGCCATCGTTATGCCCCTATGTCTCAACTCTCTACTCGCAAGTACCTAAAACATGAAAACATGTTCCGCCCCCACGGGGTCAGTCATCCAGATAATGAATATCAAATATATGTATAACAGGATATGCATCCAAAGGCAGAATGAATAGTATAACAATGGTAATACGAGATGCTCACAACCCAAGGTAAGAACCGAGCATTCGTGAAACACTATGCCCATGGCATACGATCAATACCTACTCAACAGGTTAGAACACAAGTGCCTAACGACGAACCATCAATATAGAACACAACAATGAATTACCCGGAGGTAAACCAAACCAGAGCTGAAATAGATACGAATCACAATGCCCGAAGGCTCCAACAGAAATACCAAAACATCATAATGGCCTAAAAGCCACTCAGCCAAAGCTGCCAATCATCACAATGGCCCGAAGCCAAACAGCCTGAAGCTATATCACAAGAGGGCCGAAGCCACGACATGAAGCCGTATCACAATGAGGGATGAAGTCACGGCATGAAGCCGTATCACAATGAGGGCCGAAGCCACGGCACGAAGCCGTATCACAATGAGGCCGAAGCCACGGTACGAAGCCGTATCACAATGAGGGCCGAAACCACGGCACGAAGCCGTATCACAATGAGGGCCGAAGCCACGGCACGAAGCCGTATCACAGTGAGGGCTGAAGCCACGGCAAGAAGCCGTATCACAATGAGGCCATCCAATGACCGTGACCTGCTGAATTACAGGTGCTGGGAAACCAACCGCGTAGGTTCAAGCCCCAGACTTACCCATAATGAGATCACCCAGTGACCGTGACCTACTGAAGTGTAGGTGTTGGGAAATCAACCACGAAGGTTCAAGCCCCAAACTTACCCATCGAGCACTAGCCGAGACTAGCCTCCCAAAACACAAACAATCACAACCGGCAACGATCACAAAATTACCGAATTCACAAGAATGATAGTGTGCTGCCTTGAGTCGGCCAACACGACAATGATAACTCACGGATGGGCACCATCCTCGGCAGTCCCAATTCAAATACCTCGATTACCTTTAGAACGGCTAATCGATAACAATGATATCACGGATGGGAAATGTCCTCGACAGTCCCAATTCAATACATCGATTACCTTAGAACGGTCAATCGATAACAATGACTAAATGGATGGGAAATGTCCTCGATAGTCCCAATTCAATACATCGATTGTCTTAAAATGACCAATCGATAACAACGACTCAACGGATGGGAAATGTACTCGACAGTCCCAATTCAATACATCGATTGTCTTAAAACGACCAATCGATAACAACGACTCGACGGATGGGAAATGTTCTCGACAGTCCCAATTCAATACATCGATTACCTTAGAACGGTCAATCGATAACAATGATACAACGGATACTAGACCTGACAAAATAGGCCCAGGCCATGCGAAGCCGCCACTGCGTTTTGGGCGGGCATTGGGCTTCATATTTTTGGCCCAAAAAAACCGGCCTTTGGCCGCCAGATTTGGCCCGCCTGTTGAGGCCGGCCCATGGCCCGCCGCCCAGCTTTTTTTTTTATTTTTATATTTATGTTATATGTAATTATAATATTTAAAATTTTTCCTTATTTGTTAGATTAGATTACATCTATATGTTAATTATTGATGTAGTTTTATTTTTTATGGGACTTTGTGATTACTTTGTAGTATCTCATATCAATAATAATATTATTTTATGATTTTTATAAGAAAGTAGTAGTGATAAATGAAATGATGATCAAATAAAAATATTTATATATTTGTCTTTTGATTGTGGTAGTGTAGTAAATAATATAATTATCAAATAAAAATAATTCTACATTTATTTAATTGATTGTGATAGTATAGTGAATAATATAATAATTACGGATCGAAAAATATTTATATAATTATTAATAAATAATATTTAAAAAAAAAAAGTCGAGGCCCAGCGGACCCGCCGGCGAACCACGGGCCTAATATTTTTGGCCCAAAAAGGGCCTTTTGGCGGCCAGTTGGCCCGCCCGTTTTTGCACAGCCCGTTTGGTAGAGCCCGCCGTTGCAGTCTAACGGATACCTCGACACCTTTAATCGGTTACTGACGACGGAGATCATAATCGAATTCGTCGATGCCTTCAATCGGCCAATACAACATCAATAGCAAAACACCAACATCAATAACAATGATCACAACAATGTCGTAAATCGATATCAATATTAACAACAACCAATGATACATCGATACCGAGAACCGACTATCGACAATAACATCAATAACGAGTATCTCAATGCCTTGAACGACTTTTACAGAACAATAATAACATTTGGCATAATTTGCCGAAGGGTATCGTATCAAACAATCCCCTGATATCAACAAAATCATAAAGAGACCAAGTCTCGAAATGATACAACACATTCATACATATACATGATAACATTAATCTCATTGACTAGTACAAATATAAAACTTGCCTCAAACCAAAGGCGAGAAAGTCCTTCCACGATCAACATCCTCCATGAATCGATCAATCACACGAACAACCTTGAACGAGAAGTAATTCATTCAATAACAATAATCGACCAACTTGATATAAATCAACGATAGTACAATTTCGATTCTTACAAGAATCGCTAACTAACACATTCGAATTCTCAAGCCTTAAAGCTTGTGAATCCTTGAATCACTAACTCACCTTAATGATTACATCAATAAGGTAATAACGTTCTAAACATGAAATTCATTGGTTTCTTCAAGAATACCAAGAACACCCAAACACCAAGAACACCAAATCACCAAGAACATACTTATCATCTTCTCCTCCAAAACATGATAATGTATCATCTAGCTACGAAAACAACTCAAAGATAACAAATATCCAACCAAGAATTCGGATATAATCATCAATATATCCAAGAACACCTCCTAAGCATATTAATACACATAATAAGCTCAAGAACAACTTCCATCAACCTAATCATATCATAGAATCATCAAGAGTAACTTTAGACATGACTAAACTCAACACTAAACTCGAAAATCACTTGAAGAACAAGATATTAAGAGAACTTTTTTTTTTAAACAAGGGCAGCTGCTGTATTAGTGCGAAAATCAAGCCGAGGGTGGACGAAACCCTCTACACGCCCGAAAGTTTGAGGGAGGACAAACCCCTCTACAAGTCCCAAATAGAAAAGCACATGAAAATAAGAGGAGCCGACCCTCAAACAAGGCTAGAGTTGCTTGGGATCACCCAAAAAAATTACTGGATTATACATAAATTTTTCTGCTCCTAATATACGGGTAAGCAATTTTATCAAGTTTAATGAGACCGCGGATTTTCCCATTAATATTGGAGATATCATGGAGATGAAAGTCTTGACGATCACACCCTTGATTCGCTAATAAATCGGCGACAGCATTGCCCTCCCGAAAAATATGTGAGAAATGAATTTCCAATTTCTCCATGAAAGCACGAATTTTAAAAATGAGACCTTGGAGTTGCCAATGGCACGAGGATGAATGCTCGATCAAATGAAGCGCAACCTTCGAATCTACTTCCACCCACACTTTGACAAAGTTGTGATCAAAACAAAAATCGAGCCCTCTCCAAATAGCGTAGATTTCCGCGAAATTATTAGTTTGGACCCCAAGATATTCCGAAAACATGAGAAGAGGATTGCCAAGATGATCCCTAACAACCCCCCCCCCCCCCCCCGGCCGCATCGCCCGGGCTGCCCTTCGCGGCACCGTCCGTATTCAGTTTCCACTAGCCCATGTTAGGCCTCATCCATCGAACCGTCATGATTTTACCAAACCAATTGGCAATGATAAGATTGAAATTAGATGAGAAGAGGGCTTTGATCCCTGCAATATTATGGAAAAACTTCCAAACCTCTTTAGCAATCGGGCCATTTAAAAAAAGGTGGGAAAGGTTTTCAACACCATTACAACAGTAGCAGGAGTTGGTGGCAATAATACCCCTACGAAGGAGACCATCCGGAGTTGGGATCCATTTATTAAGGACCTTGACCATAAATAAAGAGATGGTAGGTGTGATATATGGATTCCAACAAAACCGAAGGATGTTATTCGAAGGTTTTCTATTGCGAACTAAATCCCAAGCGCTTTTGAAAGTAAACTTCCCATTAAGAGATAAAGTCCAAGAAAGTCTATTTTCATAAGGGGAAGTAGGTAGGAGCAAATATGGTCACAAATGCCCATCGGGAGTTTGCGATAAATTTTCGTTCTATCCCACTCCCCATTATTCCAATAAAAACCAATTTTATCTTTGGACTTAATGTGGTAAAAGTTGGTGAAATTTGAATTCACACCAATTGTCATGCCAAAAAGACACATCATCATTACCACTATGCCAAAAAATTTTATCATTCGCGATTGATCTAATTCCACAAAGGTTTTTCCAAGTCGGAGAACTTTTAGGATTAAATTTGATAACCATGGGGTGAAGCCGAGAGCAATATTTTTTAAGTAATAAGTTCGACCAAATATTATTAGATGTTCTAAACCTCCACCACATTTTAATTTGGGCAGCCCGGATAATGTCATTAAGATCCCGACATCCGAGACCCCCCTCATCCGTTGGGTAGCAAAGACGATTCCAAGCAGCCCAATGTAACTTCCGTTTATTGTCATTGGATCCCCATAGAAATTTGTTGAACAATCTTTCTATGTAATTTATGACATTAGCAGGAGGTTTGAGCACTTGTAAGCTAAATAAAGCAATAGAGTTTAAAACTGATTTAATTAGTTCCAAGCGCCCCCCGTAGAGAGCAAGTGATGGTTCCAAGTAATCATTTTGTTTTTAATTTTAGAAAGGAGGGGGCTGTACATCTCAAAATTTTGAAACCCTTTCCACATAGGAACGCCAAGATACAAAATCGGTAAATCGACTTTATTAAATCCCGAAATGCTTTGCACCCAACTAACAACTTGAGGGGTCGGATTATGCATAATGAAATTACTCTTGTGGTTGTGTTGCTACCCAAAATATTATCCGGAGATAGATATTGGTGGAATGGATGGGATAGCAAACAAATGCAAGAGCACTTCCGAGAGAAAGATAAATAACACAAGATTTGCCGGGGTTGTTAGTCCCGGGCTTGAATGCTCTCGCGAGATATTATTAATACCGATATTCGGGGATACAAGTATTAATGTAAGAATACAATTACAATGAGTGTAAAGTTTCTTGTTATCTTAGCTAGTGAGCGTGTAGATTGCCGGAAGAACCAGATTTGATGCTCTGTGAGTTCTTGTAACAAAGGTGACGAATAGTCACGGCGGTGAGAGATCGACCGCCTCTCACGGCGAGTATTTAGCTGGATGTTTGGGCTTCTGGGCTTATGAATCCCTTGGAATCATGCTAGTGGAGACTTGCTTACGCAATCGTCTTCTAGGCGAGAGATTTGGAGAGAGAAGTCTGAGATGGATTAGGTGAGATAGCCGGGAGCTTGATGATATGTGTGTTCTTCAGTATTTCCGTGGATGTATCGGAATGTGAGAGAATGTGAACTTTTGGTGGAACTGGGAACCGTTGAGTGAATTCCGAACCGTTGGTTCAAATGAATTCAGAACTGAGAACTGAGAACTTTTTTCCAGTAGGAGGAGGTTCTCTATTTATAGGGCTTGGATACGCCGGGCGATCGCCTTTACTGCAATATAATAATCGGGCAATCGTCTTTTAGCACATGGGCCTGTCCCCTCAAAGTCTGCAGAGTTCTTTGGCGATCAGTATGCGGTCGATGGGAGCTTACACGCGTCTGAAATTCTTTGTCGCGGTGGTCCCACCGACAACTTTCGCGCATGCTTTGGTAGGTGAGGTAGGTGACAGTGTGGTCAAATGTCTTGTCTGTCGAAAAGATCTTATCTGTGGCGAAGATCTCGTCGCGCCTTTGGTGGATCTGCACGTGGGTGCTTTCACGAGATCCAGTCCTTGATGGTTATGATGGGAGATCGTCTCTGCTCGGGCGCAGTCGATTGCCCTTAGCCGGTTAGTAGAGCGGTCGCCCGGTGCCAAAGGCGATCGCCCGGGAGTCGATCGCTAGGTACTGATGGTGGTTTGATATCTTCGACTTGGCGAGCTAGTCGTGGTTTGGTGGAGTTGACTTGGTCGCTCGGCCTTATAGTCGATCGCTGTCGGGATGAATAAATCGTGACACAACAATTGCCCCCGGCTCGCTCATACGTTGGAAACGTGGGGTGAGGTGGCTTTCTTAGCGATCGGGAATTTTTGTGACGACTAAGTGTTTTATTGAGCGCGATCGTCTTTGGTGATATATCCTGAGTTTCGGACGACACAGTTTGGCCGTGAATCTGCGGAAAAAGCATCGGGCGTTGAAAAGTCTCGCGCACGTGTCGGGCTTCTATTGGAGGACGCCAACGGTCATTAATGACTCCTCGACGCGCGTCCTCGAAAAAGCAGCGTACGCGAGTCTCGAGGAGTCGGGTGCGCCGTTTGAGATCCGACCACGAGGTTTTCCCTTATTGCAATCGGGTCCCCTGCTTTCTCTATAAAAGGGCGCGGGGGCTGCGATCTCACTCACGCGTACGCATTGGAGAAAGAAGGTCCCTGGCCGAATTTTTTTTTTTTTTTTTTTGAAGATCTAGCGCCGATCGTCGATCGATTTCACTTTAGGGTAAGAAAAATCCTTCTCTTCCTTTCTAACTCAAAATGGCCGAACCTCATCATCGTTTGGAGCGGGAATCGGTTACGCGCGGGACATCAGTGCCAGGAGAAACTTCTTCCGTCTTCCACACAGACGGCAGTGAAGCAATTCGTGCGGAATCGACCTAGTGAAGTTGAGGCTTTGTTGATGAGGCCGATGTTGCTAGGGAGTCGGGCTGGCGAGGAGAGACGATCGCAGATCGAGAGAGATCCGCGATCGGGGCTTCTTGGGAGCAACATAGTGATTTTGGACGGGCTATAGGGCCTTTCTTTGAAATAATGGATAGGTTAGCCGGTCTACTCAGAGATTCGACTTGAGGGGATATTCGGTCGCTTATCCTATGTGCTCCCCAAGCGGTCGCAGATCGTGCCGCGCGTGTCGTTGTGGTCGCTCGGCGAATACGAGCTCGACGTCCGAGAGAGATCCGCCGTCTGGAGGACAAGATTCCATGTTCCTTGAGATGTGGACATGTTCGCGCCGCGGAGAATGAAAGAGCCGACCCGCCTCCGATGGGTATGGTCGCAGTGAGTGAGGCCGTTATGGAGGCCGGCCGCGCTTCCCTCTGTCCTTTGCGGTCTCCCATCTGTTGGCCGCTTGGAATGTAGCGCCACTTGGTGGCCGAACGCACGGCTCCAAATCATCTCGCACTTTCACCACTATTCGGCGGTCACGCTGTGTCAGCCTCCGTCGCCGTTGGAGATGAACCATCATTTAAGCGGCGGCTCATAGAGGGTTGGTCGGCGGTTACCACATCCAAGGCCGATCTGGCCGGTGATTCATGGAGTTCGAATAAGATACGGGCGATCGACGAAGTGGTTCTCGGGTCGCCGGCAAGTGGAGAGCTTGGCGAGCGACAATCCCACGTGCGAACCGGAGATCCCCACCGAATTTCGGAGAGGAATCCTTAAGGGTTTAGACTCTCCTTCGCTTGGATGCGTTTTGACTGATCTAATTTGATTTCGCTGCGAGCTTTCATATTCCGTGATCGAGGAGCCGCCTTTCGACTTCCTCGTTGTTTGGGAGCGAATTAGGAGCTTGTCGGACGACGACCTAGACGCCACTCGGATCAACAAGGAGAGTCGCCGGTTGTCGGCTCGACTATTCCGCTTCCCGAGACATCTCGCGGTGCAGTATGTGGTCTGCGATCTTCACTTACTAGCGATCGCCTTATTTTAAGGGCAGTGTCCGGCCGTTAGTCGATCGTCTTTAAGTGCGCAGGTTCGTTTCCCTCGCTTTGGAGCCTCCGTGAGATCGCTATGTCGAACCCGGGAGTCTAGGCCGTCTTCGCGCGAAGAGGTCGACTCGGGTTCCACCGTCGCATTGCCTATAGTTCCGGAGGCGGAGCCTCGTGCGGAGCCGGAGCCTCGCGTAGCGCAGTCGAGGTTGAGGAGGAAATTCGGAGGAGGGGCTTCGGCGACCGCAAGAGGCCGAGGCCGCAAGAAACTTCATTTCTGCCCGGCGATGAAGTGCCGATCACCGTGCCTCCGATCACCATCGTTGCTCGAGCGCGAGCGCCTCTGCGGCTTTTCGCGGAGACGGCGATCGCGGATGCGAAACTCCTCGAGGGAAACCGCTTTTGGTCGGGATCCCGAGAAGGCCGAGAGGTAGATAGCATTTACGTGTTGACAATTACATCTGCGTAGGAGTTGTATTAACCTTGGTGTTTTGGTGCGAGATCCGCGCGCAGACCGTCTTGTCCACCGATGGTCGTGGATTTCTGGCGAGTCGATCTCTCGCCATTCCTGCGACATTCCTCCTTATGTGAGCAAGGCCATCGCTTTGCCAAGGCGTGGACAATCGATCTGATGCGATCGCATTTCGCGTGCCGAGTTCGATGGATCTTGTTGTCGCCCTTTCTCTTCAAACGGCGACCATGGCCGTCCTGTGCCGCCAGAGTTTGAGGCGGCCCTCCACTATTCGCCTTCAGAGGATCTTGAGGCGGCTCGGAAAGAGAACGCCGAGTTTGGCCGACAAGATCGCACGATGGAGAAGGACTCTCGAGGCGCTGCTGGCGAGCCATGAGCTTGAGCCGGAGAAGAGGGAGACCGAGAAATTCGAATGGCGGTCGACCGATTTCGGACCAGATGCAGAGTGCCGTCCAGCGAGGAATGTTCTTGAGGAGGAGGTCGATCGCGAAGGTGACGATCGCCTGACCAGCCGAGTCAAGTGAGGCGAAAGAGAAGGTTGCTGCGAGGGAGGCCGAGCCTGTGGATCGCAGCAGCGCGATGGCCGAGCTGAGAGGAGAGGTTGAGGCGACCAAGGCCGATCCCTTCCAAAACTTGGAGTATGTCAGCGAGTTCGCCTATTATTTGGCGTTCGCCGACTCGATCCGAGCGGCTAAGAAGGGAGGCTTGGAGGTCGGTCCTCTTGCCGAGAAGTTCAAGTCATATGCATTGGAGCATCCTCTCAATTCGGCTTTCTCCTTGCCGATCTTGGACCTGGCGGACATCGGTGTGGATTTGAGCTGGTATCCGTCTCGAGGGCCTTGCTCATCCCGATGCTCCGGAAGATGAGGGAACCGCGCCGAATGCTGATGGTGAAGGCCCGGCAGGGGCCTGAGGCGCTTCCTTTTTTACGCTTTTAGCTTACTTTCTTTGTAGTTTGTAGCTTTCTTTTTGTAGTACTTAGGCCTTCGGGCGACCGTGTACTCTATTTTTCAAGTAATAAAATGAGGATTTTGATTTCTGACTTATCACTTGAATGAATGGTTATTTTTGAGTCTTTGTTTGACTTTGTACAAATGCGTGAGGAGAGATCGTTGCGAGGGTAGTTCCAAATGAATTGATAAACTCATAAGACAACTTTTTACAACAAGTTCGATCGCTGCACTACATCTGAAAAAATGACGATCTCCGTATGTGGTTGAATAGCGACGATCGTCGTGTAGGTAGTCCGCACTCTTCTTGCCCCTTGTTTTTATTCACTTAGTGGAAGTAAGGGGATGAAAATAATTCCTTGAGTGAGCGGTCTTTAACTTTGTCGAATCCTCGGGGACGGTCGTCCATCTTGAGGAACCGTGCACGATCGCGGAGTTCAATGGGCCGACTCCTTGATCATGTCTTGATGCGCGAAGACATTGAGTGTCTCGTGACTCACTTTATTATGAGGGTCCTCCGTTAGCCGCGCCTCGCCTCGTATTTAAACGAAAGGCGTGCGGTCTTGGTCTAGAGGAGTCCTTGCGCGGCGTCGGATGAATCAACTCCACGCCGCGGCTTGTTAGCTCTGCTTCCACCTCGGCCACCATGGAGATGGCCGACCTCGACGGTGTACGTTGAGACGGAGTTGTGGCACGTCGCATTGTCCGGTTCACCATGTCGATGATGAACCTTTGAGGGCGAGCGATCGTGTCCACCGATTTGTTTTTGGAGGGCCTCGACTACGCCTGGCCTCGTATTTAAACGAAGGGCGGCGATCTTGGCCTAAAGGGACCTTGCATGGCCTAAGCAATGAAATTATCGACCACCGGGACCATGGTTGCACTCTTCCACCTTGGATCGTCATGTAGATGCCGACCTTCGACGGTACGTTGTGCGGGGAGGCGGTCTCGTGCCTTAGTCCATCGTGTTAGACGGTGAACTGAGATGGCGATCGAGTCCTCCGGTTTCTTAAATAAGGAGGAGATCGGGATGACTTCCGTGGTCTCCTTCTCTTGATTGAAGCATATAGAGACGGTCGCCGAGGTTGATTCGGGGTCGGCTCGTATGAGCTTCCCACTGCTTTTGCGTTCGACTCGGACGATCGTCTATAGAGATAGGCGGGGGCTTGGCTAAACCAATAAGTCAACTTGCCCTCCTCGAGCAGTCTCCAGAGTGTTTGAGGAGGTCGCGCAATTGTTGGTGCCGTGGCGGACTCTTGTGGTAGGCACAATATTGATTGTTGTCCAGTGACCGTGGTCCCTTATCGCCTTTGGCTTTTGAGCTCTTCGTGCCCCTTGATGGCATAGAAAATATGCGCGAGTTACATTGAGCGTATGGAGGAGATGGGCTTCCATGTCCTCGAAAGCCTTGAGATCTCCGGTGCCTTGGCGATCGCCTTCTTTGCTTTGGCGATCGCTATCTTCCGGGCAAGAGGTGGCGTTTCCTCGTCTAAGCGAGGGTGAGTAGCCTTTGCACGGCCAGAAGTTGGCGGCTTTAGCGCGGAAGATCGTGTAAGTTGGGGAATATCCTTGGAGAGATGTCCGAACATGGGAGAGTGACCGTGGAATCCCCATGGCCGAATAGAGAGCGAGCTCATCACCGACGGTTCGCGGTGAGGATGATTTCGTCTACCGGTCGATGTAATCTGCGTCTTTCGTCCTTCCCCGCTTGATCTTTATCATGCGCTGGGGCCTTCGGTCTGGCGACCTTCTTTGGCGAAGTATGACGTGAAGTCATCCGATTTCTTAAAAGAGGTGACCGATCGCGGTGGTAGTGAGACGTACCACTTATGGGCCACTCGCCAATGTCGTACGGAAGATCCAGACTTGGTTGCATCGATGCCCCACACCCCATGTAAATTCGGAATTTACTCGGGGGTTCTGGTCCGATCTCCCCTTATACTGAGGTGTTTTAGGAGGAGCGATCGTTGGTTGTATGGGGCAAGCTCGATGTGGACCGCGAGTGACTTGGTCGGCCGGCGATCTTCTTGCTGGTGCTTGCCCGGCGTCAAGAGTGCTCTCATCTCATCGAGCCGACGCCAGATGGCGGCCATCGCCGTGCTCGATCATAGCGGCTCGCGATCGGAGCGGAGCCGAGGCGATTGAGTACCGAGTCCACAGCGATCGGGCGGAGTCGATGGCCGACATGCGTTGGCCGTGAAGTGAGTAGGCGAACTCCCCGGTGACGGATTGATTCCGTCTTCTCAAGGTTGGAAACAGAGTGCCCTTGGCCGCCGGATGGGTCGCGTCCCAAGCGATCGAATATGGATCCGTCCGGCCGTGCGAGAGCCTTTCCTCGCGAATCGGGGCTTTTTGACGATCGCTCGTTCGGAGCCCATTGAATTTCCGTTTTCCCATGCGGCGGATGATCGAGGAGTTATCGCGGCGGCGCGCATGCTCTCCGTCGCTCCTCCAGATGGCCATAGCCTCCTCGATCTGTTCCTCGGTTTGGAACCGATCGAGTGAGAGGTGGGGCCATCTCTGGATGCGGATCGAGAGTCTCGCGTTGCCGCGCTTCCCCTCGTCAGCCGGGTCTTGACCGAGCCGGAAATGGTGTCGGCGGTTCGGAGAGTAGCTTTCTTGATGGACCGCGGATGTCATGATTCTCGAGGTTTTCTTTGAAGCGCAGTGAGTGTCACTTCAAGTTTATGCCCCGAGAATGTGAGTGTCCTTCGGACGGTAGAAATAAAAGTTTTGAGGGTTAGATAGCCCCCTTCCTCTAGCGCCAATTTGCTACCCAAAATATTATCCCAGGAGATAGATATCTTTGGAATGGATGGGATAGCAAACAAATGCAAGAGCACTTCCGAGAGAAAGATAAATAACACAAGATTTGGGGTTGTTAGTCCCGGCTTGAATGCTCTCGCGAGATATTATTAATACCGATATTCGGGATACAAGTATTAATGTAAGAATACAATTACAATGAGTGTAAAGTTTCTTGTTATCTTAGCTAGTGAGCGTGTAGATTGCCTAAGAACCAGATTTGATGCTCTGTGAGTTCTTGTAACAAAGGCGACGAATAGTCACGGTGAGAGATCGACCGCCTCTCACGGCGAGTATTTAGGCTGGATGTTTGGGCTTCGGGCTTATGAATCCCTGGAATCATAGTGGAGACTTGCCTTCGCCGATCGTCTTCCGGGACGAGAGATTTGGAGAGAGAAGTCCTGAGATGGATTAGGTGAGATAGCGGAGCTTGATGATATGTGTGTTCTTCAAGATTTCCGTGGATGTATCGGAATGTGAGAGAATGTGAACTTTTGGTGGGCTGAACCGTTGAGTGAATTCCAACCGTTGGTTCAAATGAATTGAATCGAGAACCGAGAACTTTTTCCGGTAGGAGGAGGTTCTCTATTTATGTGGCTTGATACGCCGGCGATCGCTTTACTGCAATATAATAATCGGCAATCGCTTTTTAGCACATGGGCTCCCCTCAAAGTCTGCGCAGGAGTTGCCGCGCCAATCAGGGCCCAATGGGAGCTTACACGCGTCTGAGTTGCCGCCATGGTGGTCCCACTGACAACTTTCGGCGCGCATGCTGGTAGGTGAGGTAGGTGACAGGCTGTGGTCAAATGTCTTGTCTGTCAGCAAAAGATCTTATCTGCTGGCGAAGATCTCGTCAGCGCCTTTGGTGGATCTGCACGTGGGTGCTTTCCTGAGATCCAGTCCTTGATGGTTATGATGGGAGATCGTCTCTGCTCGGGGCGCAGGTCGATTGCCCTTAGCCGGTTAGTAGAGCAGATCGCCAGCTGCCAAAGGGCGATCGCCCTGGGAGTCGATCGCTAGGTACCTGATGGTGGTTTGATATCTTCGACTTGGCGAGCTAGTCAGGGTTTGACTGGAGTTGACTTGGTCGCTCGGCCTTATAGTCGATCGCCTGTCGGGATGAATAAATCGTGACACAACAGGTTGTTGATCTTTTGACCGGAAACATTTTCATAATGGGTAATGCAATTGTTGAAAATATGAAGACTTTTTTTGGAAACATTAAGGAAAATGAGAATATCATCAGCATACGCAAGATGCGTGATCTTCACTTTTTTCTTAATTTTGTAGTACATCAAAGGATTGGTGGAAAACATTTTATCAATACTCCGAGAGAAGTAATCTGCGGCAAGCACAAAAATGAGAGGGGAGAGTGGGTCCCCTTGCCGAATACCTCTCTCGCTTTTAAAAAACCCATAGGGCTGCCCGTTCACAAGGACCGAGAACCAACAATTAGAAATACACGACTTGATAAGATTAATGCAAACATTGGAAAAACCAAAGCTAGACATAACTTGGAATATAAAATTCCAATTTATCCTATCATATGCTTTTTCCATATCCAATTTAATTATAGTATTAGTAATCGATTGGGAAATGTCATGAGTAACCTCGTGAGCCGTCAAGATATTATCCGTAATATTCCTACCTTTGATGAAACCTGACTGGGCCGGATTAATAATGGATGGTAGAATTGTGGCAAGTCTTTTGCTAAGAATTTTCGAGATGATTTTGTAGGAAGTGTTACAAAGACTAATCGGGCGAAAATCTTTCCAAGATCGAGGATTATTATTTTGGGGATTAGTGTGATGGTGGTGGTAGTGAAAGCCCGAGGCATCGGAGATCCACCAAAGAAATCCAAAACAGCTTCCACAACATCCCGACACACTATATCCCAACAAATTTGAAAAAATTTTGCATTAAACCCGTCCGATCCGGCAACACTATCCCCATCCATGTCGAAAATACAATCTTTAATTTCATCAAGAGTTGGAATACTACAAATACTATCGTTAATCTCATTTGAAATATTGCTAGGCACCACCCGAGGATGGATATCTTCTAAAAATGGGTTGTGCTCCGCAAAGCAACTAGAGAAATAAGAAACCGCAGAGTTACCTATCTCCTCGGGATTAGTGATACTACGACCATTATCCCAAATCGAATGAATACAATTTTTTTGTCTTTTCTTTTTCACAACCGAATGAAAAAATTTACTATTCCTCTCCCCTTCGATCATCCATTTCACATTAGATTTTTGTTTCCAAAAATCTTCTTCCATGGATAGGACCAAGGTAAGGTTGGCATTCATTTTTTTAAGGTGGATGAGATTGATTATGGAGGGGTCCCGATCAAAATCATTTTCGGCCACTTCCACCGCATATTGGGCCTGATCAATTTTAGTAAAAATATTGCCAAATTCTAGTTTATTCCATTCCTTGAGGGTGTGTTTTAACCTTGAGAGTTTCTCCAAAAGTTTAAACATCCCTCGAGAATTGGTATAGAGATCCCATGATTCCTTCACCGTAGGTATGAAACAATGGTGTTTAGTCCACATATTTTAAAATATGAAGGAAGCCTTGGGTTTAGAAATATTATTACTAAATTGACATATCATGGAGTTATGGTCCGATTTGTATTTAGGAAGATGCCGAATAGACATGAAAGGAAAAGCCGAATACCATTCCGGTGATAGAAGGATTCTGTCCAGTCTTTGCCAAACACCATCACTATACCAAGTGTAGGGGGTGCCCATATATCCACCGTCAGTCAAGTCGCAATTCAACAAAGCATCGTTGAATTCTTCCATGTCTGACTGGATTGGGATAGCCCCCCTTTTTTTTTCCTCCGGTTGGAGGATAATGTTGAAATCTCCCCCAACCATCCAAGAAATTAGGCTTTGACTAACGGAGAGAAGATCATCCCACAGGTCCCTTCTCTCAATTTTGGTATTCCTACCGTAAACAACAGTTAACAGGAAAGGGTTGGGGAGGAAGTCACAGACAACTTCCACATGAAGCAATTGCTCCTTATTTTGTAAAATATTAATTTAGATACCAGATTCGGAAAAAATCCATATGTGGTTACTAATATTTGCACAAACATTAGAAAACCCAAATCGTTTAAGAAAAAAATTGGAGTCGAGATTCACTTTTGGTTCAATGAGTGCCAAAATATTAAATTCGTGCTTTCTTTTGAGCATTCTTAATTTGTTTTGGGCAGGTTTGTTCCCAATACCTCGAATGTTCCAAAAAAGTGTACTAATCATTGACGTAGAACACTACTCCTAGTCCTTCTTTTCGGAACATTACTAGTTTGGGTTATATTTTTATTAAGCTTCTTATTAGGATTATTAATTTTTCCCTTAATATTCCCTCTGACTAACTGATTCTCACCAAGCTCAGACCATTCGTCATTGACATCTGAGAGGGACTGCTCTTGAGTCGATTTTTTGGAGTTTATGGAGCGTTCAGACCCTCCTCCTGTATCAAAATCAAAATCATCATTAGATTCAGAAAGCTGATCACAATCACTGTCCGCCTCAAGTTGCTCTAGTGGGGGGGGGGAGTCCATGGTGGAGATCCTGACATTAAAAAGAGCTGCACAATCAATAATATCACGCATATCTGACTCGGGCGGTTCAAACACAATTAAATCTTTTTCCCCAATAATATTAACATCCGCGGCAGTATTTGATATATCCGGGACTAAAAGTTTTTCCTTAGTAGCAGGGATTTGGGGTGATGATTTTTTGTTCAGACCATTATCAACTCCAGTAAGGTCAGATTCATTAGGACCCTGGAGATCAGTTTCACTGCCCCTAACATGGGGCTCCTCTGATTCCTGTAATAGAGCCAGAGCCTGAAATTTATTTTGAGAACCAATATTGATCGTATCTAGTTTGGGACTGTTCAAAATGCTAGTATCATTATTTCCTGTTTTTTTTTGGACTTGCCAACCATCACAAAACCATCATTATTCTTATAATTTTGATTTGGGATACCTTTCCTCTCGTAATTCACATTTTTCCCCAGGTTTTTATGCGTGAATACATCAGGTTTAAGAGCCGGGTTTTTAATATAACACTCTTCTATGGCATGGCCAATATGCTTGCAATGTTGACAATATTTAGGTATTTTTTCAAAGTCTATATCATACTCAATTTTTAAATCCTCCACCTGGAGATTAATTTTTTTTGTAAATTTTTCTTCCAAATTAATAGCAACACATAATCTAGCAAAACTCATTTTGGTTCGATTAAGAGTGAAATCATCGATCTTCACAAAGCTGCCAACAAGACTGGCTATGGTTTTAAGGGCCCAAACATCAAACCATTGTGATGGTAACGCATGAATTTTGAACCACACAGGCACTAAGGCTGGTTCATGTTTGAAATCAAAATATGGTGATCAATGAAACAATCTCATGGGAAAACCTGCAAAATTATACTCCCTTTTCAACCAAAGTTTTTCACATAGTGTTTTATTAGTTAAATTAATGAGCACATGTTTGGCATTCAGAAACTGCACCTTACAAAGACCAAAACCATCGACTTTAAGTTGTTGTGATATTACCTGATTAGTCGGTTTACCGTAAGTGAATTTGCCAATGAGGACAAATTTGTAATATTCTGAAACTTCCTCGCACTCATCCTTTGTGAAGATGGCCGTGGGGTTACTGCCTGAGAAATCCAGAGTGCCAAAACTGACATCATCATTTCCTTCGAGTGATATGGCGTCGCGATAAGATTTGGTGGCAATAACCGGAGTAGGGCCGGGGCCATCTGACGGGATTTCTCCTTCCTCCAAAAGGACTTCGGTGGCCCTGAGCGGAGTAGTGTTTTGACTGGTCGATTTTGATGAGGCCTTCGAGAGATCAGCCGCCTCGTGAGCAACAGAATATTTCATAATATTTTCTGAGATTTGATTTGCGAGCGACTGAACTTGATAGGGAGCGGTGGTCGTTTTTGATGTTGAAATCGGTGCTGGATTAGCCGAAGAAAGCATTTTTGTTGTGGAAAACGGGGCTGGAGGTGTTAGGGTAGGTCGGATATGGTTTTTATTTTCCAGACCCGCCGCCATGCCCGCCACGGGACCGCCGCGAAGAGGATTACTACCCGCGACCACCGCCGGAGAGAGAGGCGCAGCCGGCAGACCATGACCCCCGACTGCCACCGAGACAGATTCAACCGCCGAGCACCCAGAAGAACCGACCGCCGCATAAGGACAGTCCGCCGCAGGAGGAGTAGCGCCGAGTGAGCAGGTAGGAGTGGAATCCACATATAGTTTATTAATCTAATGAGGGAGAATATCGGGTTTATTAATCTGATGAGGGAGCATCTTTGTTTTATTAATATGCTGAGGAGGACTTTGAGGGACACGAGATTCCCTTTCCCCACAAAAGGTGGGTTTTTGATTTTCCAGAGAAACCTCATGTGAAGTTTCATTTGTCTGATTTGATACTAGGGAGAGATTAATATTTGAGTAATCTTCTTTCATGATTGACTGACAGCGAGGTTGTGATTTGTGTATGACGCGTCGTGAAGTGAGATAAATGTGATTGTGACATTTCACTTTTATCTCACTTCACAGGATCGTGCCACGTATACAGATTGTCACCCTTGTTGTCAAGTGAATTGTGAAAGTAGCATTACTCTTAATATTTTTATCAACAGAAAAATCTGGATCTGCGGGATTCATTGACTGGGGGGCCGCCCCATGTGGAATTGATTTATCTGCCATAGAGGCAATAATATTTCTAATAGAGAACCGCCGCACTAGGCGGCGGAAAAGATAATTAAAAGAGACGTTATCAGATGAATAAGCCGATAACGTCCGAAAAATTCAAAACCAAGGATGAAGAACAGATGAGAATTGTAGAGAGAAGGAGGATAAAAATTCTAGAGAGAGAGAGCATCCGAAAAAAAAAATCCTATTAACCAAACTTAATCTCCTATTAACATGACTTAATCAAGAAGTAAAGGCTTAATCGGTGCTAGTATAGACAATTATCAATACAGAATGCTCGAATCTAATCAATAAACCCAAGTTTTCGTAATATTATATTATATTAAGAGAACTTACCCATGAAGAACAAGATAAACTCTCCAAACACCAAAGGAACACCAACAAGCTTCCAAATTCAAGCTTCAAACCAAGCTAGGATGATCAAAATCACGTTGGAAGAGTCTAAATATTAAGAACAAGTCCAGAGGGACGGTTCTAGGGAGAGAATAGAGGTTTTGGTTCATGAAGAAATGAAATACGAAACTAAGATATATAATCTCACAAACTCATTACGGCCGCTATACCCTACGCATAACGACGTTAACCCACCTTGCGTACGCTATCAGCCCAACGTAGCGTACGTTACGTACTGCCTGAACTAACTGCCTTAAAATAGGATCTTCATTATGTACGTTAACAAAATTACGTACGTAACCAAACTCACCATTACGTACGTTATCCCCAAGGTATAGCGTACGTAATGTGCGTTGACCTGCATGTCCCAATCGAACTCCGCGAATCCAGTCTGGCCCGGTCCCACACATCAAAAGTCAGATGCGATCTGATACCCATCGCTACGTACGTAACCCTCGCGGTTTAACATACATAAGCTCGACACAATAGCGTACGTAATGTTACACATGTAGCATATGCTATGGCTATATACTTATCCAAAATTCCAAACTCACCAAGCAACATCCAAACGACGAAACAAAACCGATGACAAGTATGAATATTTCGATTCCGAAATATCCCAATACAATATACATTGTATCAGCCAAATAAAACAGCATTTGTACAATTCCAAATGAATATGTACAATACAACCATAACACGAGAGAAAAAAATTACCCCAGATATTACATACTCCCCCCTACAAAGAGTTTCGTCCCCGAAACTAAGGGTACACAACTTCGGATATGAACTATCCATCGGGATCTGAAAACAACATCTCTAGGAATACTTCTCAATGCGAACCACTTCGCCTTAGCAACTGGGCCAACCCATCGGGTTCCTGCGTCTCCTTTGCCTGAACATGGCGAAAAACAAGTGATAAAACACTCAGCCAAGTGTGAGATCAATCGAGTCATGTCTCCTCCGCTAGAGATTGGCCAGACAGCCGTATCATCCGCATGACTTGTTACACCGACGTACATATCCCGAGGGAGCCGCTAATTGTACATGTCTACAACCATCGGTCACTTCCCCATTCTCATCGGCATCGGACGCCCATGCAATCACTGACACACGCCACACAAAGATAACAATAATACATATATAGTCCTCGGGACCATATCAATTGCACGCCTAAGCCCTCACGACTTGACGTCTTGAACCACAACAAGGATTTACCCAGATTAACACAAAATCTCGGGTACAACACGAAAAGAAAATCAAATCAAACAATCTCAAATCTCAAGATTATCAAATATTATCGTTACAAGATAGATCAACAACAAATGGTTCACAACCACAATACCATAATACAGGCTGAGTCAAACATCAATCCGAAAAACAATGAAAATACAAACCAAGGCTACATCTCAAATGTACCCAACATCGATATCCTCCAGATCATCGATCTCCTCCATCTCATCGATTCAAGGAAGACCTAAATCTGAACTCGCTGCTCCTCCTCGGCTGTCCCTACCTCTGGTTCCCGAAGCCTGATAGGACCCCTTGGATGAAGTACCGACTGGAGTAATAAAATCTCTCGAGGCCTGTGAGCTCTCTCGAGACCTACTGGCACCAGAACTCCTGCAGTATTTCTGAAGGTGTCCATGCCTCCCACATGAACGACAAATAAACCATACAACGAGTGCTAACGTGCCCCGCTGAATCACAGTTAAAGCAAACAACAGTCAAACTCGTCATCTGAGACGAAGATGCTTCCTAAGCGCGACTAAAAAATGACCTCTTGGATGTCGGAGCCCAATGTCCCTCTGAACGAACCGGTATCCTAGTCCTCCCATCAGAAGAAACTAAAGGGTTCTTCCGAGCAAGCTCTTTGATCAAAAGCTCTGCTCCAAGAGCCTTCTCGATGAATTCACCAAGTGAATTACAATTATGATTGAGCAACTGCATCCTCAACTGCGGGTTTAGCCCCTTGCTAAAATACTTGATCTTATCCTGTATCGATTCAGCCGGGATACCCGATCCCTATATCGATTGTTATTTTGTTATTGAAAAGGTTTTGACATATATGCCAAATACAGTAAAGGAAAACTGTATCGAGGATTCAAGGATTTATCACGTATCGAAGACCTGCCTCGAATCAGCATAAGTGAAGCTCGTCAGTACAGCTTGAAGACTTGTAAGAAGACCAAGTATGGAAACTGTCTCGACATCCCTAATACAGTCATTCTCCATACAGTTCACAAAAGGACAAGAAAGAACACAAGTCAAGTTCCGTTGAACAAAGAAGTATTTAAATACTCAAGGATAAAGTATTTAAGTACTGTCAGTCTTCAGATCTTCAGAATCCCGCGAAATCCGGATCATGTCATATTCCCGTTGAAGGAAAATCTTATTCAAACGGACATCTCAACGGATACTTTCTTCAGAGGCTATATATATCCTTGAAGACATTGAAGATCAGTGACCCCAAGTAATATAACTCTCAAAGCTATCAAAGTTATCATCTGAGCAAACATATCTCCAGAGCAAACTGCAAGTTAAAACGAAAGAGATATACAGTGCTCAAACATCAAGAACAGCTATCATCAGATCTTGATATTCAAAGTCACTGTTCTTACAGTTACCTAACCTTTTACCTCTCTGTAAAAACCGAGCTCAGGTGAACTCAACAAGTTATTCGACTGTGTGGGACGAATAAGGACGAAGCTTTGGAACCGTGTGTGAAGAAGCTAGTCAAGAAGGAAGCTTTAACCAATCTGGGTGAACGGTTGAAAGTGATATTCTTTGTATCAATCTGTGTGAACGATACAAGGATAGGTTTGTTTATAATTACGTAGTTGTGTACGCAGTAATTATATAATAAACTTTTTACTCCTGTGTGGAGGACCAGTGGACGTAGAGGGGTTTACCTCGAACCACTTAAATTACTGTGTTATTTACCTTCTGCTTTTACTGTTTGAAATTACTGTGATATATTAAGTATACACCAAACACTTTGTTGCTGTATCCACGGCAACTAACTGTATCCAAGACTTCCGCTACGCACTCAGATTTAGATTCCATACAGTTTGTTGTTTAAACTACTTTTCCAAACTGTATCCAGTATACTTAAGTGGCCAACAAGTGGTATCGGAGAGGTTGATTCTAAAAAGAATCAGTCGTATTTCTTTTAACCGAATCAGATTCAAATCACTTATTTTCAAAACAGTTTCTTTCATTCCTATATTATCAGTATGGATACCTCTATGATTAACAAAGTCCCTATGTTCTCTATTAACGAATTTGACGACTGGAGAATTAGAATGGAAGCTCATCTTGCAGCAATGCACGAAGAGATGATCTTTGTTATACAGGATGGTCCGATCAAGATTATGAAGGTCAATCCAGCCGCAAGGATTGAGGGCCAAGCCCATGCTGAAATGCTCGAGAAGGAACGCGAGCAATGGACAACCGATGAAAGGAAGCGAGCCAATCTAGACAACGTGGCTAAGAACGCGTTATTTGTCACTCTTGACAAAGGCACGTTCTCAAAGGTAAAGAGCCGCAAAACACCCAAAGAAATCAGGATAAACTCAAGTTAATTTGTGAGGGAACTGAGCTCTCAAAAGAAAAGAAAATTTCAAAACTCACTAAGCAATTCGAATCTTTTGAAATGAAACCAACAGAAACACTTGAGGAACTTGACCTCAGATTCACTGGTATTGTTGGTGAACTTGAAGCGTTGGGCAAGATTTACACCCAAAAGGAGAAGAACTTAAAAATTTTCAGATCTCTCCAAGCCCGATGGGACATTAAGACCACAACTATGCGTGTATCATGTAATCTTAATGAAATATCCACTTTTGATCTCTTCTCGACCTTAAAGCATTTGAGTATGACATTGTGAGAAGAGAGAAAGTCAAGAATCTCCTTCAAAGGTCACAGCTCTCGCCGCCGTATCGAACCGTCGACACAGCATGCCTAGCTCGTCGAAGCCCTGGCCACAAGAACGCTGACAAATGACAGCGACATCCTGTCACAAGATGAAATGGCGCTTCTAATGCATAAGTTCAAAAGTTCATTAAACAGCCTGAAAGACTCCTACAGCCCAAACCTCGCCAACAAGGTAAGTACCAAACATCATCCGGTGATGCTAACTTTGTGTTATAATCGCAGGAAACCAGCCATTATGCAAACAAATGTCCTCATCCCAAAGTCCAAAGGTTGCCGGAGGCCGAGCAACAAGAGCGAGATGAAAGAAGACGTGCTTGGAAAGACAAGCTCAAGGCCCCGATTGGAGAATCGAAGCCTCCCCACACCATCCAAATCGCAGAATGTCTTCGGTGGTCATCGAGAGTGATTCATCCGACGATGAGTTCGATGATAAAGCATACATGTGCTTTATGGCTAAAGATGTTCCGTAAGGTGAAGACAATGACGATGAGGTAAGTTCAACCTCGGTTATTCCATCTAATGCATCTCATACTTTCGAAAATATGATGAATGAATTCAAAAACATTCAAAAAGCCCATGAGAGTCTAAAAGCGAGAATATACACTTCAATTAACAAATCTAGAGCCGAAAGATGAGAATGACTTGTGAAGATAAACTATGATAATATGTCTCTTGATTGTGAAACCAGAAAGGTCGATTTTGAAAAACTCATGGAGAGCAATCATCAACTTGCTCATGAACTAAATGAGGTTAAAACCCATTATGAGAGCAAGACAAATGATTTGGTTCTACTACAAACCAAAATTACAACTCTCGAGAAGCGAGAAACCGAACTTGAGACCATTCTCAAGTCTTTTGAAAAATCGTCCAAAAGAATGGAAGAAATTCGAGCACCGGGCAACATGCTCATGATAAAAGTGGCTTAGGATACGGCTCATGTTCGAATAAAGGTAAAACTAGTCTTGTGTTCGTCAAGAGTGTGGAACACATTCAAGAATCGGAAGATGTTCCTAGTCCCATAAAGGAACCTGCTTGCAGAGAAAACCAAAAGCCGCCATTCCGCCTCCACAACTCTACAATTCGAGGCAGTGGAACCAACAACCACTCGAAGGCGTAATCTACATGCTCCCAAGCATATCATCAAAGCCGAAAGTCATTCAGAAGAAGACGGTATCCAACCACCAAAGGCCCGCATGGCGGTACCCTCGATGCGGCACCTAGGTATTGGATACGAAGCCCCGTTATCCCTCAAGACAGCAGATACAAGTTCCGTATCAACAACGGTATTGGGAATCCAATGGAGACCCGGAAGACAAGCTGTTATGCCTAGGAAAATGGCTCCACCTCCTAGACGGCACTCGTCTTGGAATAATAATAATAATCCTGAATTTTACATGCATAGTAATTATCATGATTATAACAACTACGGATATGCCCCGTAGATACCGCAATCTGTACCGAGTACATCCTACAATAAACCAATTGTCGTCAGAAAACTGGGTACCTAAAGGAACTAACATACATGGACCCAAAATCAAAGGGGACCTAAATCTACCTAATTTCTTTGTTACGGGACATTCTAGAGGAGGATACCCGGTACTTCGATAGTGGATGCTCTCGTCACATGATTGGAGACAGAGCAAGCTATCCGATTTTGTAGAAGGTCGCGGTCCAAAAGTTCACTGGTGATAAATCTAAAGGAAGAACAAGAGGGAAAGGAAACCTACTTGTCGGGAAATTCAAAGTCACCGATGTCGCATATGTTGAAGGCTTACAGTATAATCTACTTAGTATTAGCTTGATTCGTGATAAACAGGTTCTCGGTGAAGTTCTATATAGATCGTTGTAGAGTCAAGAACACCCAAACCAAGGAAGTTGTGCTTACAGGAAGCATCGTGTAATATGTACATTCTTGATGGAAGCCTATGAGCTCCTCAATTCCATGTTTTGTTGCCAAAGGCACCGCAGATCTTAGTGGCTATGGCACAAGAGGATGTCTCACGTCAACTTCAAGGCGATCAACAAGCTTTCAAGATAGGGTATGGTAAGAGGTTTGCGGATGTGTCATTCAAGAAGGACGTCATGCGGACCATGCCGTAAAGGCAAGCAAATCAAGTCAACCCCGAAGAGCAAATCCTACCTTTCAACCCAAAGAGTATTGGAAATGCTACACATGGATCTCTACGGTCCTGTAGACCCGGTAAGTTTGGGAGGTAAGAAATATTGTATGGTTGTTGTTGATGATTATTCCGTATGCTTGGACGATCTTTCTTAGCAAGAAGAAGGAAACAACATCAAGGTGCTGAGCTCTGAGAAAGTTGCGAATGAAAAAGCATCGAGTATCGTATGCATTCGTTCCGGCAGAGGTACCGAATTTACTAACCGCTTTATAGAGCAATACTGTCGGAGAATGGAATACAAAGACGAGTACTCAATGCCCGAACACCTCAACAAAATGGTGTTGCCGAGCGAAAGAATAGGGCGTTGAAAGAAGCAACAAGGACAATGATTGCCGAAAGCAAATTGCCGCAGCGTTTACGGGTGAAGCAACCAATACGGCGTGCTACACTCAAAATCGTTGTATCAACAAGCACCACAACAAAAGCGACTTACGAGGTATGGAACAACAAAACTCCATTAGTTTCGTATTTTCACATTTTGGATGCGGGTGTTACGTATTGAACAATGGGAAGGACCAACTTAGAACATTTGATGAAAAATCGGATGAAGGAATATTCGTAGGATACTCCTCCGTCAAAGGCAAAGCTTTAATCTTTAATAAAAGGAGGTGACGATCGAGGAATCGATTCTTGTAGTGTTCGACGAACCACACCATGACCCTACGGGAGTAGATAATATCACTCGGGACATTCACCATCTATCTATCTTGGATCCACCTACACCCATAGAACCCGTAGTTGATTTAGAAATCAACCCCGCACTGTAAGAATCGATGTGGATGAAGGCGACGCCGCATGTCAAGCCGTACCCACGAAACTTTCGATACAAGACGGGATCCTGAACTAGAACCCGACCGAAGATGGTTGAGAGATCACCCGCAAGAGCTGATCATTGGAAACATTAATGCAGTGTTTCTACTCGTAGGAGAATACAGTACACAAGGAAATGTACTTTGTGCACAAGAAGAATCTAATCTTTGAAGTCTCACGGTTTCTGAATGGAAATCTCAATCCGAACTTAGGAGACTCAATATGTGCACTATCGCCGTATTCTTAGCCCACCCGAACTGTTTCACCATAGACGCTCTTAACAACTCTCATTGGATTACATCTATGGAAGAAGAGCTTAACGGTTTCGAAAGAAACAATGTATGGTATCTTGTACCTGCAGACACACCAATCGGTTATAGGAACCAAATGGGTATTTCGAAACAAAAAGGATGGAAATGGACTTATCATAAGAAACAAATCCAGACTAGTAGCACAAGGCTATTGTCAGGAAGAAGGAATCGACTATGATGAAACCTTCGCCCCTGTAGCAAGACTAGAAGCCATCAGGATATTTTTAGCCTTTGCCGCCCATAAGAATTTTATCGTATACCAAATGGACGTCAAGAGTGCTTTCCTAAATGGAGAGCTTTCAGAAGAAGTTTATGTTGAACAACCACCAGGGTTTGCCAACACAGACGGTATCGATCTAGTTTACAGGCTAAGGAAAGCGCTATACGGACTTAAACAAGCCCCTAGAGCACAGTACGAAACCCTGTCCCGAGATCTAACCAATAACGGATTTGAGAAAGGTGCATCGACAAAACATTGTTCAAAATACGGAAGGTGATGACCTCCTAATGGTACAAATTTATGTCGATGATATTATTTTTGGTTCAACTAACCTTGCTCTATGTCAAAGGTTCTCACATCTCATGCAAAGCAAATTTGAAATGAGTATGATGGGGAACTTAGTTATTTCCTAGGTTTGCGAGATAAAGCGGATGCCTACGGGTATATTCATCAACCAGAGAAATACAAAGAAGGAGCTTCTCAACAAATTTGGAATGAACACTTTCAAATCCTCGCCAACCCCCATGAGCACTTCCGTGCAAATTAGTCTTGATGAAGCCGGAAAGCCGTTTGACCAATCACTCTACAGAAGCTCATTGGTTCGCTCCCGTACCTAACGGCTAGCAGCCCGATATCCAGCTTTGTTGGAGTGTGTGCGAGATACCAAGTTGCACCTAAGGAATCACACTTCAATACGGCTAAACGAATCACGAAATACGTTAAAGGAACAGTCGATGCAGGATCGTGGTATCCTAAGGAAGGCGGATTCGATTTAGTTGATACACGACTCGGATCTCGGAGGTCGCAAGCTAGATAGGAAGAGTACAAGTGGAACTTGTCACTTTCTTGGACCTAGACTCGTATCTTGGTTCAAGAAGAAGCAATTGGCAAATTCTCTTTCCACGGTGAATCAGTACTATGTCGCTTGGTAGGCTGTTGTATGCGATCCTTTGGATGCAAGAACAACCGTCGATTATGGAATCAATGCTAGAGAGACTCGATCATGTGTGATAGCACGAGTGCAATTGCAATCACGCACAATCGCTTTGCACTCGCGCACTAAGCATATCAACATGAAGCATCATTTCATCGGGAATCATGTCGAGAACAAGGATGTTCGCACGAAAAAGTCCATACGAGACATCCAGTGGCCGACATCTTCACCAAGCCTCTCGACACAGCAAGATTCAACATGCTAAGAATGATTGGGAATACTACGGCCGGACTCCTGTAAGTAAATTTACCGCTTTTACTCAACAATTGAGGGGAATCTTTGTAAGACCCGTGAATACAAAGATATCAACATTAATTATCTCGTACACTCGAAACATCAATACAAGATCAGTAGCGAACGAAGGCATATGAATCCTACGGTGATGTGTGCAATAATTAAGGGGAATATCAGGACCCATGAATACGGCATTAATCCAACTATTGCTGTATGGAATTTAAAACCTATTAGTACCTTTTTAAGGGGGAACGCTGTATCGACGCGGAGAACAGCACATACTATAGGATTTCGATTCAGTATATAATATAATATTATTTCTTTTTTTTTAAAATAATTTTTGTCCACATGCCCTGTTTTATGTCAAATGTCATGTTCATTAAATGCCTTACACGACATCTGGACAACTGAATCTCAAAAGCCGCGATGTTTTCAAATTGATTATTATTTTTAAACCGCCGTTTTAGGCATTTAGGGTATTCAACCTATGTCAGAAGTGGGACCCGCTGTATTTTAAAACCTTTTAATGGATTAGCGTACCAGTTATACTAAATCCATCCTGACCGTCGATTTCAAAACGGTTCCCATCCCTTAAAATCGACCATTCGTACTGCAAAACCCTATTTCGCGCCCAAGTATAAAAGGATCGTATGCGCCATTAGAGACTCTTTACGCTTTCTGCAATTACAAGAGATCTCAAGCAAACAGCCTACATATTTTCTGCATATTCACTGCGAATTTCTACTGTTTTCTTCCACCTTCATTTTAAGAAAACACCCATGGCTAGTCAATCTTCATCCCCCGTTCTGAAGAAGACCTCCAACATCATTGATGGCCGGATCTTCTCGAAAACCGTCATCATCGAGCGTATCATCTCTGAAATCAACGACACTGAACCGATGGAGTATATCATTACTCGTCTTGAACAACAAGGTCTTTATCGCTTTGGAAGCAAAACCGCCGACAAATACGACGCTCTTCTGGTTGAGGAATTCTACCTCAACGCTGCCGTTCGTTTTCTCTCACTAGCCCAGGGAGGACATGTTGCTGACATCACTGCAACAGTCCAAGGAGTGCAAATCTGCATAGATAGCGACCTACTTCAGAAAATCTACAGGCTGCCCGCCGACGGCCTGACCATGGACCAGCTTGAGACGTTTGGGTCTCAAGGGCTGATTACCAAGTTTTATGGACTATTTACCGGGTCCAAAGTGGTTGATATGGTGACAACCACGTGCCACAAGAAAAATTTTCTTCTTCATTTCGTTTATCTCCACGATTTCTGCTCCAGGATCATTGAAAATCGAACCGGCGCATTCGAGATGTGCACGAATCTAAGGTTCAGAATGATGGTAGCCATCTTGACCTGTGAAAAGGTCAACTGGTGTCAAATCATTTTGAAACGACTTCAGGAAGAGGTGTGCAAACCGGCCACCCAAAAGAAATCGTTCGGTTTAATGCTAAACTACATTCTGACGAAGTGCGGAGTCAAGCAATCCGCCGATGCCAAGAAAAACAGCTCACGGATATATTTAGGAGGCGTCAAACCCTCTGCCTATAACCAGAGCACAATGCATGCCAACCACCCGAGAACACGTCACATGCCTATTTCTGACAATCCCAGAGACGAAACCGTGAAGGTCCCTGAATTGGAATCTTCAAAGAAGAAGCGCAAGCGTTCTCACAGCAAGAAGCACTCTGCTGATGAGAAGTCGAAGAAGAGACTCCGGAGGCTCTCAAAAATCAAAGCCAAACACTCCGAGGATGTCTCGCCCGTGGCGCAACCCACTGATATAGCACCCCGGGGCCCAACCCCTGCGGAAGAGGTGTCTCTGCCGCATCGACGGTAGATCCCGAGCCCTTGGGCCGCTACGACGGATTTAGAGACATCTCGCCAACATTCAAGACGTTAGCACGTCGCCGCCCATTCGAGCCAAAGCTACTTCTCCTCTACGGGATTCCACACCCGTATAGGATCCAATTTCCTTCGAGGCACCATCCCCTGCAAGGAGTCCATCTTCCGTGCGGGATCCCATACTGCATCTGGAATTCCTCGAAACAGCGTCTCCAGACGTGATTCGAAGTCCCTCCCCCGACTCAATTATAAATCAAACACTTCTTTCAGTACAAATTGAACAGGCGTACGAAAGATTTCTGCAATGGAAAAGCTTTAGGCTAGCTCCGTACGACACTCTGTACAACTGGAGCGAATGGAGCCACGAAGAGCGATTTGTCTCTGAAGTAACTGACTCAACTGAAATTGAGGCACTGCTTCGATGGGACAACGCCTCTTGCAAAGATCTCATTGAAAGCCACCTGCTGCACAAATCCGACGCCAGAAGAAAAGGAAAGAAGAAGTCAGAGGACTCTCCCATCAATCCAAAAGACGACGACGACCACGACTCAGACGACGACGACGATGCTCTTCAAGCAGTCCGAGATTGAGCCAAGAAGAGGTGAAGCCCAAGCCACCTCTCCACCCGAAACGACGAAGGACCATCTACCCAAGCTAAGCCACCTTCGCCACAGTAGGAGAACATTCCCGAGCAGGAGGAATCGGTCCCTCCAGTCGTGGAAGATCAAGAAATTTTGGAACAGGCACCCGAGCCTGTTGCGACCAAAGAAGCGATCCTACAACCCAACAGGAGGATTCAGTCCCGCCTGCATCCTTATCTGCCGAAGAACCTTCGCCACAGGACGCTTCTGAACCAACTGTCGCCATTCCACAAGAAGCTACTCCCGCCCCTGCAACCTTGGAATCCGAGGACGGTAACGAACCTGAGGATGTCCAACTTACCTCACGCCCATCCGTGAACGTAAGAAGGTTAAATGGTGCTGAAGACTTCGCCCAGCCTGACTCTCCTATCTCTGCTGCACGCAAAGAGCGCCTGCAAGCTCTTGGCCTTGATCGTATTTATCCAAGATGCAGTTAACGCTCTCTCTTCCGTAGAAAAGGCTCTGAACTGGATGCACACCTCTGCAGTTGAAGAAATGACAACTCTTCAACACGAAGTATCTCGAGTTGTCGAAGCATTCATTATCCTGCCAGAAGTGTTCAAGCAAGCCTTGAAAATCATGGAAGATAAACAAGCGCAACTTCTGAAGGAGGAAGCTTCGAAGACAAGAATTGCTGAAGCTAAGACCGCCTGTGCAATGATAGAGAACAACTCTCAGCTGCGTGCGCATGACAAATCCATTCAAGAGATGTCGCAGACTCTTTCCTCCCTCGTTGAAAGAATAAACAGCATCGAGACCAAACAGGACGCCGCTCTTGAAATCCTGCAAAGTCTTGATGAGGCCAAAAAGGGGGAAGAAGCCCGAGAAGCTGCAAGGAGAATAAGACTGCAACAGAAAGGGAATTTGAGGCTGCTCAGAGCAGATAGCCGCCGAATTGAACAAGCTAGCACCTCAACCCCAAAGTTTTAGAATTTCGGGCTCAGGACGAATTCCATGACCCAAATGTCCCTTGGCAAAATCTTGTTCAAAGACCTTCTAAATACGTCGCAACCAACCGCAACCCAACCGCTGAAGAAGTGAAGCACTGGAGGAAGAATGAACTGATGAGATATTTTGTCAGACTCATCAGGGAATCCGCCATCTTCAAAAATTATAAGACATTGGCGGAAGCGGCAGACAAATTTTCAAAGATGCTAGAAGAAGGTAAGCTCCCTATCCAAATCGAGATGAAATCAAAACATAGAAGAGGAGATCGGGTCACCCATCCAGAGGATTGGATACTTGCCTTTGATCGTTCTTATGAAGGAAGAGCAATTTACCAAGAACGAGGCAATGATTCACTTCAAAACTGGTGGCGCGGCACCGAGAATGAGCCAGGAAGGAGACCTTGGAGGCATGCGGATCAAAGATAAATAGCTAAAATTTATGTATATTATTTTTTTTGTAATTTCTATTCAACACAGCAAACTTTGTACTCAATCTTTTTGAATATCAATAAAACAGTTTGTTTGTCTTGAAAGATTACAACTCGTAATCTACTATGTTTATGTGTGATTACTTAAATTGTTTGATAGGAATCTCAAGTTAGATAAACTTGATTGAAAAATTAAGCTGTACGAACTAATCTACGAACAGTTCATAGTTTCAGTTGTAAACTTAGAAATACATTGTAAGATTGTGCCTGCGCGCCAATCATAGGCTTAAGTTGTAATAAATCTCAAACTGTATCGAACGTGCCTGCGAGCAGTTCATTATTGTAGACTAAAGTCACTAAGTCAGACCTATTGACAAGAGACCAAGAAATCTGCCAGAAGTCATCGAAGAAGAACGCTTCATGAAGAAGGTTTTGGCATCATCAAGAAGACTCGAAGAGTTTAAGATAAGACTTGGCAAATTGTCAAAAAGGTGGAAATTGTTAGGAAAAACAAACACCCTGTATCGATTCAGCCGGGATACCCGATCCCTGTATCGATTGTTATTTTGTTATTGAAAAGGTTTTGACATATATGCCAAATACAGTAAAGGAAAACTGTATCGAGGATTCAAGGATTTATCACGTATCGAAGACCTGCCTCGAATCAGCATAAGTGAAGCTCACAAGATGACTTGAAGACTTGTAAGAAGACCAAGTATGGAAACTGTCTCGACATCCCTAATACTGATCATTCTCCATACAGTTCACAAAAGGACAAGAAAGAACACAAGTCAAGTTCCGTTGAACAAAGAAGTATTTAAATACTCAAGGATAAAGTATTTAAATCTTTGTCGATCTTCAGAATCCCGCGAAATCCGGATCATGTCATATTCCCGTTGAAGGAAAATCTTATTCAAACGGACATCTCAACGGATACTTTCTTCAGAGGCTATATATATCCTTGAAGACATTGAAGATCAGTGACCCCAAGTAATATAACTCTCAAAGCTATCAAAGTTATCATCTGAGCAAACATATCTCCAGAGCAAACTGCAAGTTAAAACGAAAGAGATATACAGTGCTCAAACATCAAGAACAGCTATCATCAGATCTTGATATTCAAAGTCATTGTTCTTACTCAGTTACCTAACCTTTTACCTCTGTGTAAAAACCGAGCTCTGTGTGAACTCAACAAGTTATTCTGACCTGTGTGGGACGAATAAGGACGAAGCTTTGGAACTGTGTGTGAAGAAGCTAGTCAAGAAGGAAGCTTTAACCAATCTGTGTGAACGGTTGAAAGTGATATTCTTTGTATCAATCTGTGTGAACGATACAAGGATAGGTTTGTTTATAATTACGTAGTTGTGTACGCAGTAATTATATAATAAACTTTTTACTCCTGTGTGGAGGACCAGTGGACGTAGAGGGGTTTACCTCGAACCACTTAAATTACTGTGTTATTTACCTTCTGCTTTTACTGTTTGAAATTACTGTGATATATTAAGTATACACCAAACACTTTGTTGCTGTATCCACGGCAACTAACTGTATCCAAGACTTCCGCTACGCACTCAGATTTAGATTCCATACAGTTTGTTGTTTAAACTACTTTTCCAAACTGTATCCAGTATACTTAAGTGGCCAACATTATGTCTTGAAGTTTCTCCAAGAAAAACAAGAAGGATGAAGAATAAATGTGAAGACTAGGAAAACTAATTTCCTCTCACTTTTCTTTCAATGAGCCGTGTGATATATCTCTCCCAAGACAAGAGATGTTGTTTTCTTTTATTCTTCAACTCCCCTTAATAAAATACACTTCTATATTATTATAAGAGATATCATATCTCTTAAGTCTTTGGTCTTCCATTTATAAAATGGTAACAAAGACTAAGAGAAGGTTGGTGGAAGGGGGCGGCCATCTAGAAGAACTGGGATGTGTTTGGTTCGTTTCGGACTCTTGTGAGTCCAAACATATAAACTCCAATCCGTTCCGATGTATTTATATCAATTAATTAATCCAATTAATTAATCACACCAAATACAAAATAATATAATTAATTTCTCTAAGAAATAATTATATCTATAAATTAAATTAATCACCTAGTAATTTATTTAAATCATTAGGCCGTAAATTAATTTATTTATTAATTTATCCAATAAATTAATTTAGACATCTAATGTCCCAAAATTAATTAGACATCTAATGTCCAATAAATTAGATATCCAATATCTAATATTTATAAAGAGAGAATAAGCTCGATTCATTCCGTCGTCAATCCTATTGCGCGACTCGATAGGTCGGTCTCAGTTAGCAATGGGAGGAACCAATGAGTAGTAGCACCACCTAGCCAGCCTGGCGGCCTACACTGTACCCCAACTGAGAACGAATGATTGGGATGATTTAAGAACCATTCTGTTGTGAATACCAGTATATGTATAAACCCTTATTTCAAATGTCCCGATCAAGTTATAGGGTCACGGTCAGTCAAACCCTATATGTACTTGACGATATGCATGAGTTAATGAAAATCGAGATCATCGAGCTCTCGTGTATCTAATACAACTAGCTCCAATGCATTGGCTAAAGACTTATGATCTCATCTGCCAATAACCGCATAGGACATATAACCCGTTCTCTAACAGGAGAAAGAATTCTATCTTGGTATTCAGTAGGACCTGCTACTTGCCCGTCAAGATGCACGTCGAGGTTGACCCTCACCTTCTGGTTTTAGGGTCGAACTACTCTAATGAAAATCTTAACGTCACAAGCACATCCCTACCAAATCCTCAAGTCGAAGGTTCACAATACCTATCACAATCTTTCAATTCCGTCATTGACTATCCCGGAGTGAAATCTGTGTGACGAATCGAGGGTGAGTCGGTTCGAGTTTACTAATCCAATTAGCATACCTATAGCGTGTGCTCCCACTAACCATTAGTGTTCGACAGGCACTCTCCACGTCAAAGAACACATCATATAAGTCTTCACATAAACTTAACGCCCAATCAAGTTTCATCGACTTGCGAATGATTAAGTATTTGAGCTATAAACCTTTCAAGTGCCGATCCCCTTATCCAATAAGGAGTGGAATTTTTTGCTCTCAAATACACAGACTAGTTTATATATATATATATATATATATATATATATATATATATATATATATATATATTTACGAGTCAGGAATGCCAGTAACTGCCAGTAAATAAAGAAAGAAACAATTGCCTTATGATAATGATTTACATAATAACAAGTACAATACCCTCACTCAATATCCTCTGAGTGGCATTCGAGGGCATACTCCTAACACCTAAAACATGAAAACATATTCCGCCCCCACGGGGTCAGTCATCCAGATAATGAATATTTAATATATGTACAACAGGATATGCATCCAAAGGCAGAATGAATAGTATAACAATAGTAATACGAGATGCTCACAACCCAAGGTAAGAACCGAGCATTCGTGAAACACTATGCCCACGACATATGATCAATACCTGCTCAACAGGTTAGAACACAAGTGCCCAACGGCGAACCATCAATATAGAACATAACAATGAATTACCCGGAGGTAAACCAAACCAGAGCTGAAATAGATACGAATCATAATGCCCGAAGGGCGAAGGCTCCAATAGAAGTACCAAAATATCACAATGGCCTAAAAGACACTCAGCCGAAGTTGCCAATCATCACAATGGCCCGAAGCCAAACAACCCGAAGCCGTATCACAATGAGGGTTGAAGCCACGGCACGAAGCCGTATCATAATGAGGGCCGAAGCCATAGCACGAAGCCGTATCACAATGAGGGCCGAAGCCACAGCACGAAGCCGTATCACAATGAGGGCCGAAGCCACGACACGAAGCTGTATCACAAGGAGGGTCGAAGCCACGTCACAAAGCCGTATCACAATGAGGGCCGAAGCCACGACACGAAGCCATATCACAATGAGGGCCGAAGCCACGGCACGAATCCGTATCACAATGAGGGCCGGAGCCACGGCATGAAGCCGCATCACAATGAGGTCCGAAGCCACGGCACGAAGTCGTATCACAATGAGGGCTGAAGCCACGGCATGAAGTCGTATCACAATGAGGGCCGAAGCCACGACACGAAGTCGTATCACAATGAGGCCATCCAATGACTGTGACCTGCTGAATTGCAGGTGCTGGGAAACCAACCGCGTAGGTTCAAGCCCCAGACTTACCCATAATGAGATCACCCAGTGACCATGACCTACTGAACTGTAGGTGTTGGGAAACCAACCACGAAGGTTCAAGCCCCAAACTTACCCATCGAGCACTAGCCAAGACTAGCCTCCCAAACACAAACAATCACAACCAACAACGATCAAAAAATTACCGAATTCACAAGAATGATAGTGTGCTGCCTTGAGTCGGCCAACACGACAACGATAACTCACGAATGGCACAATCCTCGGTGGTCCCAATTCAAATACCTCGATTACCTTTAGAACGGCTAATCGATAACAATGATATCACGAATAGGAAATGTCCTCGACAGTCCCAATTCAATACATCGATTACCTTAGAACGGTCAATCGATAACAACGACTCAACGGATGGGAAATGTGCTCGATAGTCCCAATTCAATAAATCGATTGTCTTAAAACGACCAATCGATAACAACGACTCGACGGATGGGAAATGTTCTCGACAGTCCCAATTCAATACATTGATTGTCTTAAAACGACCAATCGATAACAACGACTCGACGGATGGGAAATGTTCTCGACAGTCCCAATTCAATACATCGATTATCTTAGAATGGTCAATCGATAACAACGACTCAACGGATGGAAAATGTCCTCGACAGTCCCAATTCAATACATCGATTACCTTAGAACGGTCAATCGATAACAATGATACAACGGGTGCCTCGGCACCTTTAATCGGTTACCGACGACGGAGATGATAATCGAACACGTCGATGCCTTCAATCGGCCAATACAACATCAATAGCAAAACACCAACATCAATAACAATGATCACAACAATGTCCTAAATCGACATCAATATTAACAACAACCATCGATACATCGATACCGCAAACGGTTATCGACTATAACATCAACAACGAGTATCTCAATGCCTTGAACGGCTTTCACCGAACAACAATAACATTTGGCATAATTTTCCGAAGAGTATCGTATCAAACAATCCCCTTATATCAACAAAATCATAAAGAGACCAAGTCTCGAAATGATACAACACATTCATACACATACATGATAATATTAATCTCATTGACTAGTACAAGTATAAAACTTGCCTCAAACCAAAGGCGAGAAAGTCCTTCCACGATCAACATCCTCCACGAATCGATCAATCACACGAACAACCTTGAACGGGAAGTAATTCATTCAATAACAATCATCGACCAACTTGATATAACATCAATGATAGTACAACTTCGATTCTTACAAGAATCGCTAACTAACACACTTGAATTCTCGAGCCTTAAAGCTTGTGAATCCTCGAATCATTAACTCACCTTAATGATTACATCAATAAGGTAATAACATTCTAAACATGAAATTCATTGGTTTCTTCAAGAACACCAAAACACCAAGAACACCAAATCACCGAGAACATACTTATCATCTTCTCTTCTAAAACATGATAATGTATCGTCTTGCTACGAAAATAACTCAAGGATACCAAATATTCAACCAAGAATTCGGATATAATCATCAATATATCCAAGAACACCTCCTAAGCATAATACATATAATAAGCTCAAGAACAACCTCCATCTACCTAATCATATCATAAAATCATCAAGAATAACTCTAGACCTGACTAAACTCAATATTAAACTCGAAAATCACTTGAAGAACAAGAGATTAAGAGAACTTACCCATGAAGAACAAGATAAACTCTCCAAACACCAAAGGAACACCAACAAGCTTCCAATGTCAAGCTTCAAACCAAGCTAGGATGATCAAAATCACGTTGGAAGAGTCTAAATATTAAGAACAGGTCCAGAGGGACAATTTTAGGGAGAGAAAAGAGGTTTTGGTTCGTGAAGAAATGAAATACGAAACCAAGATATATAATATGACAAACTCATTACGTCCGCTATACCCTACGCATAATGTACGTTAACCCACCTTGCGTACGCTATTGGCCCAACGTAGCGTACGCTCCGTACTGCCCGAACTAACTGCCTCAAAATGGGATCTTCATTACGTACGTTAACAAAATTACGTACGTAACCAAACTCACCATTTTGTACATTAACCCCAAGGTATAGCGTACGTAATGTGCGTTGACCTGCATGTCCCAATCGAACTCCGCGAATCCAGCCTGGCCCGGTCGCACATGCCGAAAGTCAGATGCGATCTGATACCCATCGTTACGTACATAACCATCGCTATTTAACGTACGTAAGCTCAACACAATAGCGTACGTAATGCTACACATGTAGCGTTCGCTATGGCTATATACTTGGCCAAAATTCCAAACTCACCAAGCAACATCCAAACGACGAAACAAAACCGACGACAAGTATGAATATTTCGATTCCGAAATATCCCAATACACTATACATTGTATCAGCCAAATAAAACAGTATTTGTACAATTCCAAATGAATACATACAACACAACCGTAACATGAGAGAAATAAAAATTACCCCCGGATATTACACAACCAAACAACATCAAAGATCACAAGGAAATACAAGAAAGTTATACATCAACCGGGAGAGGAACTCCTATAGTACTCGAGTACCATCTATTAATACATGAAATAAACAGTCCAAAGGGACAATGCTCGAAGTAAGGAGAACACAACTTGGCCAAAGTATCACACATCGCCTTCATCATCGTATCGCCCCGGTGCTTGCTCGTTTGGATCCTTCGAACCTGAAAAACATGAAAAGAGTTTTCCCCACACAAGAGGGGTTAGAGCAAGTAATACAAGTGAAACATCACATCTTACACGTAAAAGCACATGCACTAATTTCAAAGCCATGATAATAATTTTCCAGAAAATGCAATTATCCAAATATATCTCAATAGTGACAAATCCTCGCTGATTAACCGTGGACCCGACAATGCGCGAATCCCTCTGAAGCCTCTTCAGACCCGCATGGAGTGGCTAACCCAAATGTTCGCGAACCCGACAATGCGAGAATCCCTCCGGAGCCTCGTCAGACCCGCTCGGAGTGAACAAATATGCATTACTCTTTACATTGAAGAATATAACTTTCACAAGAATCACTTGCCTGGACGAGAGAAAAGGGTACGGACAACAAGGTACCAAGGTTGAAGGAATCGACAACTCCGAACCTAGACAAGTTCGTAATCAACTATCAATAATTCATCGGTATGAAAATAAGTTGGAATCCACCCGGAAACACTACCCACGATACATGTTTTCCGACAACAAAACTCTTAGATGGTGAATCACAATCAACCATCCCAAATTCACAATTATTCCGGAAATATACCAATAATCCGTAGAAAAAACATGTATCCAAGGTAAATAATTCATACTCGACATATTCCATCATAACAACAAGCTGAATCAAAGATATCATAAGGAAAACCCCCAAATCCCAAAAATCTAGGGTTATGCGAAATTTACCTCTATTTGGAGCGGTGGAGACGGTTAAACATTGAGTAATCCTAACTAGAAGCTTAAAGATGTAGATGGATGATGATATCTCGTGGAGATCTTCACAAATCGTCCAAAATCGCCCAAAATCGCCCAAGGAAAGAGAAGAAATGGAAAAATGACGAATTGGGGGATGAAGTGTCCTATTTATATAAAATGGTGATTAACATGCGCTAATTTATGAGAACGGGTTCACCAGGTAGTACAGTGGCCTCTGCCTGTATCGTTAGCGTGCGCTACAAATATTGTAGCATGCGCTAACACCTTCCCTTATCATGCGCTAGTCGAGAGTTAGCGTGCGCTACCTGGTAGTTGGTGCCCAGAAATTGAAGTCCAGAACCTACTGCCTCTGCCATGCTCAAGCCTTAGCGTGCGCTACTACTACAGCTAGCGTGCGCTATCTCCAACACATAGCGTGCGCTACGAATGCTCAATTCCAGTCCAGTACCTTTCTGTACTGTCTGCCTCAAATACACTTGTAGCGTGCGCTAATGTTGACAGATAGCGTGCGCTATCAGTACTCAAATAGCGTGCGTTATGAAGGGAATGTAGCGTGCGCTACACCTCACGCACAGGTGATAGAATCGCATCAAAAATCCAATGCAGCAACGATTCGAACAAGAAAGAGTAAATTCCAAATGATATAAACTCCAAGATCAACATCAACTCACTAAACACTTACAACAAGTGTCAAAATTACAGAAGCACCAAAGGAAAAAATTTACAAAAGTACGGGTATCACACATGACACATCTCACAACAATTAATAATAACAAAACTTTCATGAGGGGGGTTTTACCAATTACTCCAATGATAAATATAGTAAATATAAAGACATACCTTTAGAGAAGATTTCACCCTAAGCAACTTGTTGGAGTTCGTTGAAAAATATATCATCACACGAAATGAATCATTGAAACTGAGAGGAAAGACGACGTGCTCGACATGCATGACAGATACTCCAATCATCGTAAAATTGTTGGAATATTTCTTAAACACTTTAAATAGTTGTTGCATCCTTCAAAAACTTGAAATTATTTCTGCAAACTTGAACGCACAAAAAAAATCATTAGGTGAAATATTTAGGCTGATTCGCGGACTAGGTCGTTTTCTTTAAAATGTTTTGCAGCTCTGCATCAATGGTGCATCAGTTCTTTCCAGCCTCGTGATGATAGGTTATCTTACGTTATTTTTAGCATCTTCTTCAGTCATTTTTATTTATTTTTTATCCAAGTTGGAGGAGTTTTTGAACATTTGCCTATGGTTTTGGGGGACATTTGGTTGATGTGGAGGCATGTTTGCCAACCAAAAGCGGATGATTAGGGGTGATAGATGTCAAATCGGATAATTTGGGCCTTCTTGCAAAATGGAAGTGGAGGCTTATCCAAGAGAATTGTCCGCTTCGGAAAAGGGTAATCGAGGAGAAATATGGGGCCAGAGCGTGTGGGGTGGTGGAAGCGGGCGGGGAGAGATGGCCGACATTGGCATCAACTTGATGGAAGGATTTGATGTCTTCGGAGCAAGGTGTGGGTACAAATTGGTTTAATAGTGAGGTGGTGGGTAAGGTGGGTAATTGTATGTCTACGAGTTTCTGGTTAGATAAGTGGGTGGCGCCAAATCCTTTGGATGCGAGTGTGTTATCTAACCAAAAGGAGGCCAAGATAGGGGGGTTTAGGGTGGGCGAGAAAATGTCGGGTTTTGGTCCTTGGAATTGCGTAGGCCTTTGTTTTGTGTGGGAATTGGATCTTTTCAATAACCTTTTGGGGATGTTGGTGGTGTTTGTGGGGTTGGTCGGTGGGCATTCATGGTTATGGAGGCCAGAAGGAAGTGGTGTGTATTCATAGTAAATTCTTGGTATCTGTTACTAGAAAAGATGCGTTTGTTACATGGTGGTGGGAGAGAATCAGAGAAAGCAGTGTTTATGTACCTATAGAAGAGTTCGACTCCATCAAAAGTGGTTTCTTTTTCATGGAAATTGCTCTTAGATAGGATCCTTACTCGTGTGAACCTTGCTGAGAGACGAGTTTTGAATACGAACCCGTTGAACTGTGTTTTCTGTGGTGGTGGTGGTGGATAAGAGACATCAATTCACCTTTTCTTTGCATTGTGATTTGATCTCAAAAGTGTGGTCGAAGGTGTTGACTTGGCTTCAAATAGAATCCACGAATTTGTTTGTGCATTTCCTTCGTCCAAAAAATCTAAGACGGAGTTTTTGGATAATTTGGCATGACGTAGTTTGGGTTATTTACAAGGGAGAGGATCGATTGTATCTTTAATAATATGGTCAAGGAGGTTGAGGACATGGTTGAAAAAATTAAGGTTCTGTCATGGCAGTGGAGTCTTAGTTGATTGAAAATTGTGTCGTGTTTGTATTATGAGTGGTGTTGAAACCCCAACGATTATTTATTGAGGTAACCTAAGGTGCTTTTGGAGTGGAGGTCTGGTGTTGTTTGGGTGTGTTGGCTGACTCTGTGTTGCTGTTTGGGCACCCTTTATGTGTTTTGCCACTGGTTGACTGGCTCTGGATGTTGTGTTGCTGTGCTGCTAAGGCAGCCTGCTTTTCTTTGTTCCTGTTTGGCGGTTTGCGCTTCTGTTTTGTTTCCCTGTGCATCTGTTTTTTTTCGCTGCTTTTATGTACTATTTGCTTTCCCTGCTGTTATGTACTGTTTGCTGGCTTCCAGGCCATTCCAGTTGCGTTTTTTTAATAATATTTGGCTGTTAAAATTAGAAACAAAAGCTATCCTCCAAATTCAAGGAATCACAAAATAGAATTAAAGCCAAAAAGAGAACAAATAAGCAAACTAGAATTGTAAAAGAAACAAGAATGCATATACATACCTAAAAGAGTAAAGCAAGAATGAAAACACAATTAAAAAATAAGAGGAACCTTACCGACACAAGTAAATTTGGGCTGAATGAAAGTTTAAAGCCTGAGCCTCCCTCTATATTTATTGGGTGCGGCAAAAAAGACTCAATCAACGTAATGTATGTAATATTCTCACTTACTCGGTATATTTCTCTTACTAGAATCCTCACATTGAGTCCAGACAATTCATCTATAAGTCAAAAAACAATTTTTAACCCTTGCTAGATGCAACTGTGATACTGATAGAAACGGAGACTTAACATAAACACATTGCACAATACAAAATACTTTATTTTACAATGCATTACACAACGACACATTACAATAGTTATATAGGAAATAATACAAAATAAAAAGACACACAGATCTTGGTTCTCTACATCCTAAGTGTCCAACACTCCCAACTACAGGATAAAACAGAACATAATTTTGTTTCCCTTTCTTAATCTACACATAACTGCCTAATTTTGGTTACAGCATTTAACATGCATTATTTATCTGAACCCCGCCCTCTTATAAGTATTCTTTGCAAGAAGTCTAACTCACATTTTGGATGTCCTTCATCTTAACTTTCTTCAACTGCTGCTTTGGAATTCAGCATCTTTTTTTTTTCTTAGTCGAAGTTTAGCTTCAACCTTTACTAGTTGTTCTCTCAGCCATTCAAGTTCCATATACTGCTTCACAAGCCTGTCTTGAAGTCCAGCCTTTTTCCTAAGCACACCATCCAGAATCTTTATCTGCTAGTTTAGAGGCTAATCAATATTAAAGAACTCAAATATGAAAAAAGAAACTTCAATTGTGAAACTTGGATAAAAAAACATTGCTAAAGACACCCCCCCCCCCCTCCTCACACACACAAACTTGCCTGCAAATGTGGATCCAATTTGACACAAGCAAAATCTGGATCATACAAGCGTCTCCGAATTGCAGCAACCATATTATCATCTCCCGTCTCCGACACTGACTTCTGCTGGCCATAAAGAATAATATTAAAGAACTGGAATATGAACAAAGAAACTAAAATTGTTCGAATAAAAGCATCGAATAATATTAAAGAACTAGAATATGAACAAAGAAACTAAAATTGTTCGAATAAAAGCATCGCTAAAGACCCCATAACATGTCCAGAACCTGCCTCTAATCTCTCAAAACGACGGTCAAACTGGCCAGGTTGAGATCTTGGCCATGTTCTCTTTCTGCGGGGCATTGCAATTGGGGAGAGACTCAACTGCAAAGTTAAAATTATAGAACAAAATTGAGAAAACAAAATTTTTTAATTTGTTGTTGATAACAATAATAATAATAATAATAATAATAATAATAGTCTACTGTATGTATGATATGTTATTATTTGGTCAGCAAGATGAAGATACTTAGAATGAATGACGTCACCTTCGTTGATTCACTCACTCGCTCACTCACAAACTCACAAAGCTTTGAAAACAAACAAAAGAAGCACTGCATTGAATTGAATTGGACAATTACAGAACAGATTGAAAGGCAATTGAAAAAGAAATAAGGAGGGAAATCGAAGCCTAGAGAAGAAGCATTGAACAAGAAAATGAAAACCCTAACCCACAAATCCAAGAAGATTCGAGTGAATATTTCGAGCAATCAATCACAGAACAGATTCAAAGACAAGAAAAGATATTATCATCAACCAACTAGAATTGATAAAAGAAAGTATGAGAAGAATGAAAACACCATACATACCTTCAGCGAGCGAGCGAGCGAGCGAACGAAAGAAAGAGATTTTGACGTGAATGAAAATCGGCGAACCCTAGAGAAACAAGTATATATGTGGGGAGGAGTAGCGGGCTGAAGAAAGAGTTGGTTATTTGGGCTGAAATTATAAAGCCCAAGCCCGACCCTCCCTCTCTCTTTGGTTCAAAGCCCTTAAAATAGTTCATGTTATCTATTTTTTAAAGACTAATTCTTTTTTTATTTTCCCCTCTTTTCACGCGCTTATTTTTTTATTTTAAAATATTCTTTGTTCGAATTATATAAATATAGTAATATTTGAACAACCGTTAGTAAAACCAGTATAACTAAAGACTTTCAGTAGTCTCAACAAAAAAAAAAACTTTCAGTAGCATTTTTTTATTATTAGTAACAATTAAAAAATGTGACTTGCTTATATTCTTTTATTATTACGTTGATCAATCAAAAGGTGACACGTGTCACTTAGCGGACAGGTCAGTAAATCCGTTAGATTTAAATGACGAATTTTCACGAATACTCTAAATTGATTGGATGGAAACAAATTCATACCCCTAAACGATGTTGAAATATTTTATTCCATACATTTATAATTTAGTTTTGATGATTAGTTATTAACCAAAGAAAAACAACAAGGAAACAAAATAAAACAACAAAGAAGTCGAAGACGAAAAGCTGGACCGAAGAACATTGAATTGAAGCAAAAGCAAGTATAACGTACGTAATAGAGAATACGTAACGTACGTAATACATACCTACCTGAAGGCAGACAAATTCAGTATGAATTTAACGTACGCAAAGCATAAAGAATAATGTACGCTAAACAAAAAGCTAACGTACGTAATGCAAAGAACATAACGTACGTAATGAGATATGAATTTCAATATTGGAACCGTTGAACGGACAGATGACGTCATGGAGTACGTCAGCATGCAACAGATATTTTGGCTGAAGATAACGTACGTAAGGGATATATTATAACATACGTAATAAAAGAAACGAAGCTACTGGACTGATCAGAATGAAGGTTAACGTACGTAAAGATGAATAGCTAACGTACGTAATGAGCTATAGCTAACGTACGTAATGCTTGATGCAGAGGCTAACGGCTAGTTGAGATTTTGGAGCCTATAAATACCACTTCTAATGGTATTCAACATACAACTTGAAGGAAATCTGATATACGTCATATATTATTATATACATTATCATTGTTGTAATCGAGTATATATTGTCAAGTGTTTGAGTGTTTATACACGATAACTCATACACGAGAGGAAAGATACAGATTGTAGATTGATTCGGTGTTATTAGGATCGTTGATCCGGAATTGTTAGAATCACATCTAAATCCAAGAGAGATTTGTCTGGTACCCATACAAAGCTAGATAGGTTGCTTCCTTGTCTGATAGAAAAGGAAAACAGTTTATCTTGGACCGACAAAAAGGCAAGAATGTTACGATTTATCTCAAACCGATAGAAGACAAGATTGTAACGGTATCCCTTGGACCGATAGAAGACGAGGTGCAGAGGTTGATCTTAAGCCTATAGAAAAAGATACGAAGAGAGGACGTATGCACGTTTGGCCGAACCTCTATAAATCGTGTCATTTACTTTTCGCAAGTTAAATACGCTTCCGCAACGCAAAAGAGTTTCATAACTCTTATATACTCCGCGCTATTTTCAGACGGCGAAGGTACAAATTTTCCAAAAAACGATACAAAAAAACGTTTGTTACCATAAGTGTAAAATTTGGGAAAGTTCATACCCCTAATTAGTAATTTTGCCTATTAGTAACAATTAAAAAATATGACTTGCTTAGATTTTTTGTCATCATTAGTAACTACAATTAAATGTCACCTGCTTAAAAATTTCGCGACATGTCGATTTTGAAAAGAAAACATACAACAATTAAACCAAACCAAATTACATATTGTAAATTAGACACTTAATTTGAACAACCCATCTATAGTATAACCCTTCCCTGCAAACATATATTTTCAGAAAGAGTATAACATCACCGCCTATGGTTTGATTAAACCCAGATTTATTAAGAAGATAGCTAGAAACTAAGTTCATTCTCATCTCTGGCGTATGCAAAACACCTTTAAGAACCATAGTCTTTCCAGAGGTAAACTTTAATTCGACATCTATTCTTCAAACAATCACATTTTTCTTTTAAAACTTTTTGCAATAAAAAAATTTCACCAAATATTCATAATAGCAAACATGAAGATTTACGCTAATGTTTATCGACCACCCCTAAAATCCATCAACAACATTGTGCTAATACTCAATCAAATAATTTAGTCAGATGACACATCTCACAACAATTAATAATAACAAAACTTTCATGAGGGAGTTTTACCAATTACTCCAATGATAAATATAGTAAATATAAAGACATACCTTTATAGAAGATTTCACCCTAAGCAACTTGTTGGAGTTCGTTGAAAAATATATCATCACACAAAATGAATCATTGAAACTGAGAGGAAAGACGACGTGCTCGGCATGCATGAAAGATACTCCAATTGTCGTGAAATTGTTGGAACATTTCTTGAACACTTTAAATTTTTGTTGCATCCTTCGAAAACTTGAAATTATTTCTGCAAACTTGAACACAAAAAAAAAATCATTAGATAAAATATTTGGGCTGAGTCGCGGACTAGGTCGATTAACTTCAACTTAATCGATGCGTAAATTCTTGGCCACGAAATATCTTTAAAATCTAAAGACAAACAAAGTTAAAATTTTTGGGATTCGGTGCCTAAAACGAAGGCGCAACGGAAGCAATATACGAATTTAATTTGATCTGAATCCCTAGGGTGGATCGATCAAGCTATATAAAATGAAACAGAGTGATATACGAAATTATACCCTCGTAGTCCGTTGATTAAATGGTGAGAAGACGATGTCCCTTGCGAACCCAATCCGCAACAAGCTCTAGGATGATCCAACTCCGAAAATACCGCGTCTCTACTTGCCACGCGCCGGAAAAACGATCGGAATGACAACCACCCAATTAACCTCCAATGCTACGGCTAGAATCGGATGATGAAGATATCAAATGTGATTATAACACTCTAAGTGTATAACTCACTATCTCTCAATACTTTTCTCACAATTTTCTCTAAGAAATTTTGTGAAGAAGATCAATTAAGAAGAAGATGTTGAAGAAGACTAAGAAAACAGGTTTCTCTCACTCTCTTGCAAAAATCGGTGAGATATGTTTCAAGAAATAAAGAGAAGACTTCTTTCATTATATTATTCAACTCCTCATTATATTATTCCCTTGAAAAAGAATAATATCACCTACTCAATTTCTAAAGAGATATTCTCACTTAATGTTATTAGTCTTCCACATATAAAGGTGAAGACTATGACCAAGAGTAGGCGGGGCGGCCTCTAGAAGAACCAGATGAGTTCGGTTCGTTTCGGACTCCCGAGAGTCCGATCAGATAAACTCCATTCTGCTTCTTTGTATTTATATCAATTAATTAATCCAATTAATTAATCATATCAAATACAATATAAATTAATTTCTCCAAGAAATAACCTAGTATTATATTTAATTCATAAGACCATAAATTATTTTATCCAATAAATCAATTTAGACATCCAATGTCCCAAAATACATTAGACATCTAATGTCCAAAAAATTAGATATCCAATATCTAATATTTATAAAGAGAGATTAAGCTCGATTCATTCCGTCGTCAATCTTATTGTGCGACTCGGTAGGTCCGTCTCAGTTAGCAATGGGAGGAACCAAAGAGTATTAGCACCACCTAGCCAGCCTGGCGGCCTACACTGTACACTAACTGAGAACGAATGATGGGGATCATTCCAAAACCTTTCTGTCGTGAATACCAGTATATGTATAAACCCTTCTTTCAAATGTCCCGATCAAGTTATAGGGTAACGGTCAGTCAAACCCTATCTGTACTTGACGCTATGCATGAGTTAATGCAAATCGAGATCATCGAGCTCTCGTGTATCCAATACAACTAGCTCCAATGCTTTGGCCAAAGATTTATGATCTAATCTGCCAATAATCACATATGATATATAACCCGTTCACTAACGGGAGAAAGAATCTTATCTTGGTATTTAGTAGAACCTGCTACTTGACCGTCAAGATGCACGTCGAGGTTGACCCCCACCTTCCGGTTTTCTGGGCCGAACTACTCTAATGAAAATATTAACGTCACAAGCACATCCTTACTAAATCCTCAAGTCGAAGGTTCACGAATACCTATCACAACCTTTCGATTCCGTCATTGACTGTCCCATAGTGAAATCCGTGTGACGAATCGAGGGTGAGTCGGTTCGAGTATACTAATCTAATTAGCATACCTATAACGTGTGCTCCCACTAACCATTAATGTTCGACAGGCACTCTCCAAGTCAAAGAACACGTCATATAAGTCTTCACATAAACTTAAAGCCCAGTCAAGTTTCATCGACTTGCGAACGATTAAGTATTTGAGCCATAAACTTTTCGAGTGTCGATCCCCTTATCCAATAAGGAGTGGAATGTTTTGCTCTCAAATACACGGACTAGTTTCTATATATATATTTATGAGTCAGGAACGCCAGTGACTACCAGTAAATAAAGAAACATACATTTGCCTTTTGATAATGATTTTACATAATAACATGTACAATACCCTCACTCTAACATCCCCTGAGTGGCATTCGAGAGGACATACACCTAACAAAAATCTACATAAAGAATGTTTGTACTTAACTCTCACTATCAATTTATTACCAATTTGGTATTCAACTCGGTTTCTATTTTCTACCTACTTTCCTTAAGGCGCCAGCGAAGTTGTTGAAATTGATTGTTAAAATGTAAAGAAATTTTCTTTGGGGCATAGGATTTGTTGGTTGATGTGGAGGCATGTTTGCCAACCAAAAGAGGACGATTAGGGGTGATAGATGTCAAATCAGTTAATTTGGGCCTTCTTGAAAAATGGAGGTGGAGGCTCATCCAAGAGGATTGTCCGCTTTGGAAAAGGGTAATCGAGGAGATATATGGGGCGAGAGAGTGTGGGGTGGTGGAAGCGGTTCGGGAGCGATGGCCAACATTGGCGTCAACTTGGTGGAAGGATTTGATGTCTTCGGAGGAAGGTGTGGGTACAAATTAGTTTAATAGTGAGGTGGTGGGTAAGGTGGGCAATTGTATGTCTACTAGTTTTTGGTTAGATAAGTGGGTGGCACCAAATCCTTTGGGTGTGAGTGTGTTATCTAACCAAAAGGAGGCCAAGGTAGAGGGGGTTTAGGGTGGGCGAGAAAATATCGGGTTTTTGTCCTTGGAATTGTTGGAATATTTATTCCACATATTTACAAATAGTGTTTTGATGATTAAGTTGCTAAACAAAACAAAACAACAAAGAGGCGAAACAAATCAACGAAGCAAACGAAGACGCAAAAAGTTGCAATCTGGACTACATTAGCACACGCTACATATCAAGTCTACCGCACGCTAACGAGAGTTATCTGCAGATCAGACAAGTTCGAAGTTAACTGAAGTGAAGTCATCTGGTGAAGATAGCGCACGCTAAACATGTTTACTAATGCATGCTATCGAAGTCCATATTACCGTTGTGAAGAGATTCAAACACAGAATGACGTATGCAGTGAAGTAAGTTTAGTGCACGCAACAGATGATATTTAGCGCACGCTAAATATCAGTTTGAAATCAAGTCAATCAATCCGTTGGGAAGATTCTGATGCAAAGTTAAATAGTATAAACGGATATATGTCGCATGCGATGATGCAAGATTAGTACACGCTACAAGGAAGTGTTAGCGCACACTAACAGTCAGAGACAGTAGCCACTGGACTGGAAGACGTTTACGTACGTAACACGAAGGCATAACGTACGCTACAGGCAAAATGCGCGATAGCGCATGCTAAGAGGAAGAGCTAGCGCACGCTAGCAAGTCAAGAGTCAGCAATGGCTAGTTTAATGAAGAAGGCTATAAATACCACATCCGGTATCAAACCATGCAACAACTTCAAGCAATCAAGACATTGATCTTATATTCATATACATTATATTATTGTTGTGATATTGAGCTTATATTGTTAGTTTGAGTATTTATACATTCAACATATACACGAGAGGAAAAAGAAACGATACGATTGGATTATGTGTTATTAGGATCAAGGATCAGGCATTGTTAGAATCGCAATCGCTATCTTAGTGAAGTTTATCTAGTACCGATAGAAAGCTAGACTGGTGAGGCAACCCACAAATACAACAAATACAATAGTTGTATGACACTAAAAACAACCTCAGCCAAATTGACAAAGTTAATCAAAAAACATCAATCACCAACATAAAACAACGAAGAACAAATAACAGGAAAATTGACTTTATATAACAGAGAATCAGAATTCCAACACATACCAATCATATTATGTGTTAAAATAAATGATAGTTACCTAAGAACAATCTCGCCAGTGCAGCAGACAGCGAAACAAAACCTGAAAAGAGACAAAAAATAGAAAAAAGAAAATCAGCTTTCGTAAAACAAAGAAGAACAAATAACAGGACTGATAATTTCATTTTCTGGTTATATAACTCTGAGGATAAAAATAAATAAACCAGGGGCACAATTGTCATTCGCATCCAGTAGTTCATTAATCTCACTCTGTAAAAGGGCTCGCAACTCATTTCCGAACAAATCCGCTGCCGCCGCGCCTCCACCGTCAACCACCATATCGCAACGGTTTGTTTCACCTTTCCTAGATCTGTATACGTGCCTCATTATCTAGATGTGTTCATGCAATTACCTGTATCTCTATGAATTGCTGGCGTTATATTTGAAATGATTGAATTAAGGTGTCCGATAGCTAAAGTTAAATAACTATCAAAGATAAAACAATAGAAATCTCCACAAAAGCTATCACTGTTCGCTAATCATGCACATGGATAACCAAAGATAAAAAAATATATTGAATGCTAGTATAATTAAATACCTTTATGCATTCAGGTAAATCAGTATTTTTGTTCTTGGCAGGAATCCGCATTGTCAAGTTGTATGCGCCAAGCTAAAGCGATAACATTATGCTAATCAGTGAGCACTCCAGTACTCTTTAAGCAGTTGATAATTACTAATAGAAAGATATAGCAAGCAATAGAAGGAGAAATGCATGAAGACAGATTGTATAGAAAGACAATGGTATTATAAGTACCGAATATTTTGGCATTAATTGCAAATAATGGCACAGTTCATAAAAAATAATTGCAACTACCGAATATTTTGGCACTTGTGTGTTTGGACAAATACAAAGTGATTATATATATTTAATGCTCAACTGCAGCAGGTGTAGCCGGTATAATATCATTTAGCGCGTTTATATATATATATACACACACACGCACACAGTTAATAGAATTCTGAAAACAGATAACATGTGGTTATACGGGAAATTTCGTTCTATTGCATACCGGTAATATTTTTGTCTCTTGGAACATGAACAAGTAATGCCCGACCTGCTAAAAAAACACAAGGAAACTCATAACAATCATGCAGAAATAACAACTGAACACTGGTGAAGAACATATATCGACAATAACATACAAGTGACAGAGAAGAAGTAAATAGATACACAAAAGTAGCTTGAGACTACGAGGCGCAGTTGGTGGTGGAATTTGGAGAATTTGTTGTCGAGCATTCCTAACCTTTCTTTTTACTTGGTAGAGAATTTAGCAAGAAAAGACAATTTGTTAACCAAATTTGAGCATAGATGGCAAAAAGAATCAGCACTTTTCATTTCCCGAACAAAAAAAATCGGGCCAGCCAAGAAAATTGCACCAGCCCAACCAAAAATGTACCTAAATGCACGAAGAAGCAAAAAAGATCAGCGAATCATGAAATGAAATAATGACGAAGAAAAAGTCACCTGCAAAATCCGAGCAGCGAAGGCAAAACAAATTTTGCAAGCTTGATTTCATGAAAAGGCAAAAATCTGGGCAGGAAGAAAAAACACAGTTAGTCGATGAAAAATGTAAGTAAATGCATAAAATGTGCACAAACACAAACATCGTCTATCACCCAAGAACACCTAAATTACACCAAACAAAGACAGGAGAAAAAAAATATTGGCGAAGGCATTGAAAAAATTGAAGAAAAAGAAAAAACTACCTGCTAAATAACACTCAGAAGCAAGAAAAAGTAAGAGGACGGAGAAGTTGCCAAAAAATATGCCTCTAACAATTGAGGGTGTATTGAGCCGAACTGAGGCAAACCGACGACAGACAAACAAACAAGAAGGAGAAAATATTGAGCAAGTTACCCTCAGAATCGCAAATAAATTTGAGAGTATAAAATAACTCCCTTTCGGCCTGGCCTCCTCCAGGATCGGCGACCTAAAACACACACTACATACACCCAAAACAAGCACTCACAAAGAAGCGAGTCAAAAACCTTCGTACAAATGACAACACGAATAAGAGGACTCCAAAAATTGTTGAGAAAGACCAAGCAAAAAGCACACCACGTAGACAAGATGAAGAATTTATATATATGAAAGCTCCTGACAACCGATTGAAATTTGTCTCTAAATCTCCTGGACTAAAGCAACCGCAATGACACGTCAAAAACGAGGAGAATAATATTCATAGAAATCAAACTCCTCAAGAATCATCGAAATGTATAAGTGCGAGATTTGAAAAGGAAAAGAATAACACACCGAAGATCACATCCAAATCACCGCAGAATGAACGAAATAAGAAACACTAAATACAAATTACGTGCATCAGACCGAGAAAACAAAAATTTAGGCAACAAAAGAGGACATACAGAGGTTTGAAAATAAAATTGCAACGAGGCATATTCTTCCAAAATAAAGACATGAGTCATTCAAATCGGAAAACGAAATCAAGGCGTAACGTTGATGCAGAGATGTAGGTAATATTTGTTGAATGATAAAAACACTGGACCTTTGATGGAATATCCCAAACCTGGAAGTATGAATCCAAAAAATACGAACAGAAATAAGTTTATGTGTAATGTTTTTGCAAGGTCAGTTCAATAATTATTTCCGAAAAAACAAAAAAAATACTTTGTGTAATGTTTTTGCAAGGTGAGTTCAATATTTTATGTGGGATTAATCCTTTTGTGAAGACCTCAAACCTCAAAGTAAATTTTGAATCTCTATATAATCAACATAGCATTTAGAATTGAAGGCACGGTCGATAAATATATCAACATGCACTCACCTGTGTATAAACATGTGACAGAAAAAGAATACAAACAAAATGATCCTTGAAGCCTGAAATATCATTAATTTATGGTACACAAAACACGAAAGTACACGATGTTGTGTCAAGAATTACACTCTCCGACCGGCGACCGCCTCGGAGATCGGGCGACCGAGTCACTGCCGAGCAGCCGAGGCAGAACTGCCGACCAGCGACCAGGCGGCCGAGACTTAACCCAGCGGACAAGCTAAATCGGCCAACCGAAGGTCCCAGGACAAGTCCCGGTGCCGAGCGATCGACATCAAATACGATCGTCTCTCGGTACTCGGCGACCGACTCCTGGCGACCGACTGGAGACGATCATCTCTCGGCACTTGCCGACCGACCCTTGGTGACCGACCAATGCCGACCCTCGGCAACTCGCCGATGGCGACCTCTGATGACCAGCTAGAGACGACCGCCTCATGTCGATCAGCGCCGATGGCCATCCAGTCGGCAAAGGCCGAGCCTTAGGACAGACACCACGTGCAAGGGCCGAGACAAGATCCGCATATCACGGATCATTGACCACAGATCACAAGATCCGTCCACCAAATGACAGCCCGCCGAAAGTTATCGGTAGGGCCGCATGTGACACCGACTCGGACGCGTCGGCTCCTCATTGGACCGCCAGTGGCAAATTGTAGCTTTGGACTTTAGGTAGACTGCCAGCCTCTTCCTTGGACTTTAGCCCGACAGCCCGGGTGATCGCCCCATTATAATACTGGCCGGCAGACGATCGCCCCATTATTATAATGGCCGGAAGGCGATCGCCCGCCAGAAGACAAGACCCGGCTGCCACTATATATACAAGGCACCCTGCACTCGGCCAAGGTTCGGCATTATCGCGATTTCAGTATACATTACAGAATTAACACCCAGCACTTGGCTATCTCCAACTCTTGGCAACAGCTATCATTCGGTACTTACTTCTCCCGGCCTCTATCATCAGGCAGACGATCGGCAAGGACGAAGAACACCGAGCTTCGCTCAAGAGCCGGATTAACAGAGTCTTTTTACACTCATTGTATTTAGATTTCTCTCATTAATACTTGTATCCACGAATATTTGTATTAATAACATCTCGCGAGAGCATTCAAGCCCGGGCCTAACAAACCCGGCAAATCTTGTATTATTTATCTTCTCTCGGAAGTGCTCCCGCAATTGTTGTTTGTTGTCCGTCTTCCAGCACTATTAATCTTCGGATAAATATTTTGTGCAACAACAATTGGCGCTAGAGGAAGGGGATCTAACCCTCAAATTTTTATACCTACCGTCCCGAAGAACACTCACTATTCTCGGGGCAGATACTTGGAGTGACACTCACTGCACTTCAAAGAAATCCTTCAGAAATCATGTCTTCCGCCTTCACGTCGAAGAAAGCCGCTGACCAGCCGGCCAGACCCCCCATTCCGTCCCAGTCCGAGCCGCACCCGATGGTGGAAGGCAGCCGCCGCGGTCATAGACGCTCGATCCCATCCCTGGACGGCGGCCCAAGCCTCTCGCTCGATCAGCTCCGAACCAATGAACAGATCGACGAGGTCATGGCCGTCCTACAGGAGCGACGGAGTGCTCTCGACGCGCCTCCTGCTATCACCCTCGGCCCGCCGAAGTCAGCGGAGCTCAAGGCATTATCGGCCGAGCGATCGCTGTGAGGCTCGTCCCGCAAGAGGAGGCGCTCGGCGGGGCACCTCTGTCTTCGATCGCACAGGCGGTGACCCGACACAGCGATCGGGCGATCCGGCCCCTACGAGGCAGCGAGTTTGAGTCCGTCACCGGGAGCTCGGCCACCCGGCTCCCGGAGCGCCAGCCTCGCTCCCGCTCCCGCCAAATAGCCGAGGTCGGCGGCCGGCGAGTCCGAGATCGGTACACGATCGCCTCGGCTCCCGCTCCCAAAGCCGATCAGCGAGCGGCCGAGCCACGGCGATTGCCGCATTACAACGTCAGCTCGACGACGTGAAAGCGCTCCTGGAATCCAGGGCAGGCGCCATGAAGACGATCGCCGAGCCAAGCGAGCCGCTCGCGATCGACATCGAGCTCGCCCCCGTGCAGCACAGGATCGCTCCCCCGCAAACACCCGTGTACGAGGGGCGATCGGACCCCCAAACACACCTGAGGAAATTCAACGTCTACATGACCGGGTGTGGGGCATCTGACGCGACCAGGTGCCGAATGTTCCCTATGACACTGGACGACCTCGCCCACCGGTGGTACACCTCATTGCCACCTCGGTCCATTGGCTCCTTTAACGAGCTGGCGCACGTCTTCACGGATTACTTCGCCACCAGGGTCGTCCGGCCAGAAGGTCCCCTTCGCATGATGCAAATCAAGCAGGGAGAAGAAGAGTCCGACTCGGACTACATTGACCGGGTAGACGTGATCATCCTCAACGGCGAGCCCGTAAGCGATGAGACTGCCCTCTACGCGGTCCTAGGAGGGTTTCAGGGTTTTTCGCCTATGTTCAGGCATCTCACGAAGACCCAACCGACGACCTACGCAGCCTTCCGGGCTAGAGCCGCAGATTTCCTGGCCAGGCAAAGGCTTCTTCTTAGCCTAGGAGTAGAGCGATCGACGCCCGAGCGACGACCTCCAGTCTCCCATCCGGGTCGCTACTATCCAGCAGAGCCGGAGGACTCGCTCACCGCCTACAGTCCATCATTTAACATGAGGGACTAAGGCTCGCGATCGCCTCCACCGCACATCATAAAGCCATGGTCCTGGTAGTCGATGGAACCGGCTGCTTCGGCCATGCAAGGTCCCTTTCGGCCGAGATCGCCCGCCCTTCGTTTAAATACGAGGCCGGCGTAGTCTAAGGGCTCTCCAATATTAATCAGTGGACACGATCGCCCGCCCTCAAGGTTCACCATCTAAAGATGATCTACCCGGACAAAGCGACACGTGCCACAACCCCCGTCTCAACGTACATCGTCGAGGTTCGCCATATTCATGGTTGGCCGAGGTGGAAGCAGAGCTAAACAAGCCGCGGGCGTGGAGTTGATTCATCCGACGCTGCCCCGCGCAAGGACTCCTCTAGACCGAGACCGCACGCCCTTTGTTTAAATACGAGGCGAGGCGCAGCCTAACAGAGGACCCTCATAATAAAGTGAGTCACGAGACACTCAATGTCTTCGCGCATCAAGACACGGTCATGGAGTCGGTCCATCGAATTCCGCGACTGTGCATGATTCCTCAAACAAGCGAAACCACCAAGTTTCCGAGGGGGATCGGCCAATGTTGTTTTTGCAGGTACAAGACCGAAAGATAGCTAGCCAATCGACCATGATAGCCCAAGTCCGAATCCTAAGTCAGCTCAGCAAGATCGCCCGTCCTCATCCTTACACGATCGCCAGCAAGAACCACCTCACCCCATGTCTACAACATAGGAGTAAGCCGGGGGGCAATTGTTGTGTCAAGAATTACACTCTCCGACCGGCGATCGCCTCGGAGATCGGGCGATCGAGTCATCGCTGAAAGCAGAGGCGAATCGCCGACCAGCGACCAGGCGGCCGAGCCTTAACCCAGCGGACAAGCTAAATCGGCCAACCAAAGGTCCCAGGACAAGTCCCGGTGCCGAGCGATCGACATCAAATACGATCGTCTCTCGGTACTCGGCGACCGACTCCTAGCGACCGACTGGAGACGATCATCTCTCGGCACTTGCCGACCGACCCTTGGTGACCGACCAATGCCGACCCTCGGAAACTGGCCGATGGCGACCTCTGATGACCAGCTAGAGACGACCGCCTCATGTCGATCAGCGCCGATGGCCATCCAGTCGGCAAAGGCCGAGCCTCAGGACAGACACCATGTGCAAGGGCCGAGACAAGATCCGCATGTCACGGATCATTGACCACAGACTGTCAGCATCCGTCCACCAGCCGACAAGCCCGCCGAAAGTTGTCAGTAGGGCCGCATGTGACACTGACTCCGGACGCGTGCTGGCTCCTCATTGGACCGCCCAACTGGCAGCCGGCTGTAGCTTTGGACTTTAGGCAGACTGCCAGCCTCTTCCTTGGACTTTAGCCTGACAGCCCGGGTGATCGCCCCATTATAATACTGGCCGGTAGACGATCGCCCCATTATTATAATGGCCGGAAGGCGATCGCCCGCCAGAAGACAAGACCCGGCTGCCACTATATATACAAGGCACCCTGCACTCGGCCAAGGGTCGGCATTATCGCGATTTCAGTGTACATTACAGAATTAACACCCAGCACTTGGCTATCTCCAACTCTTGGCAACAGCTATCATTCGGTACTTACTTCTCCCGGCCTCTCTCATCAGACAGACGATCGGCAGGGACGAAGAACACCGAGCTTCGCTCAAGAGCCGGATTAACAGAGTCTTTTTACACTCATTGTATTTAGATTTCTCTCATTAATACTTGTATCCATGAATATTTGTATTAATAACATCTCGCGAGAGCATTCAAGCCCGGGCCTAACAAACCCGGCAAATCTTGTATTATTTATCTTCTCTCGGAAGTGCTCCCGCAATTGTTGTTTGTTGTCCGTCTTCCAGCAGTATTAATCTTTGGATAAATATTTTGGGCAACAACACACGACACGAAAATACACGACATGAACGATTTTCCAGGTCTAGTTGAAGTAATCATCTATCAACATACAAAAAAAAAAGATGGAGTGAGCAGATGGAGATATGTTCAGAATCATCATCGAGGCTCGTTGCATCGGGAAACGGCCCTACGTACCTGAAAGAGTCTCCACTGATTCAACACCTTTGTATCCCATTTGCAAGATAAATCTATACTCTCGGCAGCATACCTGCAAAAACATGAACAACTCCAACATGATTACTACATTTTCTAAGAAGAGGTTGCCTCATCAACGTTTTGTCGTCCTAAGTTGATAGTTTCCTGCATATGTTCGTACTCACTTGTTGGCACAAGAAGATATGTCACTACATTTCCTCCACGAGACAAGATCATTGGACCGGGTTCCTGTTTGCACAACTGAGACGTGGTAAGTCGAATAAGACTATTTTGCAAGTAATTTTGAACCATACCATTTTTCAATCACAAACAAGAAGAATTTTGCATAAGCTTTAAGCTTCAGTTTGTTTTAGACAAATGAGTTGAAGTGTGTTTTTGCTTACATAAGTGAAGTTTCCTTGAATGTCTTGTTGCAGGAGGTTAATGTCTTTTCCATAGTAATCCATGCAGTGTAAGAATTATCTCTCTATCCCATACCTAGAAGCGTACATGGAGAAGAAATCAATGCCGTTAGGCTCGCTCGATTTCCAACCTAAACATCTAAAGCAATAAAGGGATGTTCTTATCAAGAAGCCAACACTCACATGGTGCGATTCGACTTGTGTCCGAACCAACGCAAGTCCACGGTGTTTCCTCCTCCATCACTTGTGAACCCGACATGCATAGGCTAATAAACAGAAACCACGGATAATCGACCAATGACAGAAACCAAGAATTTATTCACATGAAGAAATGTTGATGTAGGTTACGATAGATGTCTCCCATGAAATGTGATAAAAACAAGGCTTGTCATGTTATCCGGGAATCATGAATACGAAAAAATACCTAAATATGCTAACTTAAATGGTTTTAAGGTGAGAATATTATAAACGAGGCGGTGGAAGATAGAAGGATGATCTCTAACATCTCCGATCAGAGGTTCCATGATGGTAATGTGAAAGCTGATCGGTGAAGTTCTGATAGCACTGCAACGCACATATCCCTCACACCGTTTGGACCATGGCAATCCCCTTTTTCGCATCAAATACCAAACAACCAATAATAAAAACAATGACTTGAAATACTTGAGACCGAAAAGTGATGATGATACTAACCTACTATGATACGAAATTACAAGCTTGATCCACGTCAATGAAGTGAAGAGAGCTCTTCCAACGATTTATACCGGTGTCTTACTTGGTTAGGCCGGACACACAACGCCGACAAATATCCATTGATAGAGTCGGGTAGCGACATTTGAACAACGTGCTTCGCCTCAGTTCTAGCAAGCCTGTGTTTTTCCATGCATCAAGTATAATTATCCACACCTTGAATGAACGTAATCACGAACTTGGAAATATTCGCGGTGAAATTTTCGATAACAAGTCTACGAGCAATTTTGCATGTCATGACATGACCCTCTCTGCTCCATGCTTGAACACAAGTTTGGTAAACAATAGCACGGTAAGAAAAGCAACGAAATATACAATCCTCGTAAAAGCATCATTTTTCGACGGGAAATGGATATAGTGAGCCACCAAGATTATAAGCCGATTCTACATTAGTATATACACAAATTATTGATAGTTTATAAAGCGTATGAGCTAAAAATAGTGCTCGTCTTTCATGTGTCCTCCAAGTTGCTTTCCTATAAAAGGAAAACATATAATTTAAGGTACATTTTCATAAAGACAAGCAACATTGGCCTCTAAGATAATCAACTACTTAATTAGGCAACCTAAGTCCTGACGTGAGGGAATTGTACAAGTCAATAGGGATGGCAAGTATAGCGGTCCTTTTTCGACATTTGATGTAGCGTTCATCTCGACCCCCTAAGCTTTATTCATTCGTCTATAATTGACCTGTGTCCGGAGAAGATCCTATTGAGAAGACTTGCCAAACGGATCCCATATTGGGCCAGCCCTGACTCAACAACGGGCCATCGAGAGCAGAAGTAATCGTCTGCGTAGAAAGAGTGCAAAATAGCAAGTATTTGAAAAGACAAATACAGAATCTGATAATCCAGAAATGGAGTCATATAGATTATCTCAAGACCGAAATTTCGACAATGGTACCAGTCTGGCTAACTCTAAGAGGCATCAAACCAGTACATCAAATTACTAAATGGATAAATATGTTTGTCGTAAGACAACTTAAAATTAGATAATTAAGAACTACATCATCTTTGTACATAACGAGACTTTTTGAATGAAATTCGCGGAATTATAGGTTTAACAACATGAATACGACATTAATCATCTTACCTCCTAAGGTGCTTCCAGGAGCGGCATTTCTGTAAGCAAATTTACAAGCTAATTTTATGCTTTCAGAAGCATATATGGAAAGAGATCAACACAACAAAAACAGAAATAAGAGTAGTGTTGACGTCTGGTTTGGTCAACGTCACGTGTGCTGATCAAGACGAATGAATCGAAGACACGTAGAAAGTAAAATAACAAAAAGGAAGGTGTTTGATCACTAAATTTTATTAATGACCTTTATGATAGAGTAGAACCGAGCAGGATATTTTATGCCGGTCTATCTGGATGCTTGTTAATTACAAGTCTTATTTTCTTTTTTGGCGATGATTCTCCCTTCTCTCTTTTTTCTCTCTCTATTATAAATGCTTGAAACCCAAAAGATCAGTTTTCACTGTACATTTCTTCTATATATAGACAACCTGGGCCAATGGAGACGTGACAGCTGGCGAATGTCTGGGGAATATGCCCAAAACAATTGTCAGTCTGCATTTATGCCCAGGACACGTGGCGGCTTCTAAGGAGCGCCTTGGGAAGGGGCGTGATTGCATGCTTTAATTGGCATGCGGGCCTACCTTGCCGACTCTTGGGGGTGTTTATCCAATGGGGTCGGTCCTCGGGTCTCCCGCCGTTCAGGTCGGCCTTGTTGTAATCTCGAATCCGAGCATTTTTGTCCTCTCTCTGCTCGGCCCTCCCGGATCGGATATCGGGTCGGCCTTGGCGTCGCCGTCCGATCCGATTTTTTGTGAGGCTGGGAGGAAATCGGGTTTTTTACCTGGTCCGACTTCAGGTTCTGCTCGGTCGGTTTAGTTGTCTTGGTGTGCCACACGTGGATCCCAAGTCGGATGGGCTGCCAACAAGGGCCCCCGAGTCCAGGGCCGTGCCGAGCTGGTCGGGGCTGGAGTCATTTCACGTCGAGACCGATCCGGCTTGTGGGAGGATAAGATCCTTCGAATAGACGCCTCTTCGAGAGTCGCGTCGAATCGATTCCTTGGTCTCTAAGTGTCATTATGTGGGGGACGCGTGGCAGAGGCAGATTGGACGGCGTGTTCACGCGCTCTCGAACTTTGCGACGATTTAGTAGGAATTATCGCCTCACGCGCCTGGCATTTAATGCCTTTATTCTTCTATAAATAGTGCCTGTCTTCTTCCTTGATGTTCTCTTCGCCATTTTTACGTATTGTTGCAGAGAAAGATCTTTTCCGGCGATTTTTCTTTTTCCGATTTCACATAGACTTTCCCGGTAAGCTTGCTTTTCCTCCTCTTTCTTTTCTTATATTTAAGATGTCGGAGATGAGGGGCGAGATGGAGGTCGGTTTGACCGTGTCGCCGGACTGCACGGGTGTGGCGGATCTATCGATAGGCGAAACTCCCGTTGACTGGAGCGTCGAGGAGGAAGAAGGCGAAGTTGCGAAGTCGCCGGGATCTGGGGAGGTGGAGATGGTGGCACCGTTGACAGCCGTCGGAGAGACTCAGTCAGAGGAAAGAGTCGATCCGGTGGTGGCTCGGACCCGCCCTCGTCCGTCCCCTCTCGTGGAGGCGGAGTGGGATTCAGCTTCAATTCCGAGTACCGTTACGGAGGAACAATTGGCGGCCTGGCGGCTGCGATTTAAGATTCCGGCGAGGGTGCGGACGTTTGTTCCGAATCCCGAGGAGAGGCCCCACAGTCCGCCCGTCGGTTGCACGGCGGTGTATTACCGCTCTCTACTGGCCGGGCTTCGGTTTCCGCTTCCGTTGACTTTTTCCCGGTGGCTAAGGCAGTGGGGCCTTCCTGTCCCCCAGATTCATCCGAATTCCTGGGCTCGGGTGGTGGGCCTTTTTATTCTTTTTAATCAGCACGGCTGGCCCGAGCCCAGTTTCGAGGAGTTCAACAGCCTCTTTCTATGGAGGTCGGTTGGTAGATCCGGCTCGGGCTGGTTTTATCTGACGGCCCGGCATGCTATGCACAAGGAGTTAGTGGGGGTGCCCGAGACCATCCACAGCTGGAAGGAACAGTGGTTCTTTATTGGGGGGCCGTGGAGGAGCTCTTTGGATGAGTGGGAGCCGGGGGTGGTAGATGCCGAGCTGCGGGTCCCTGTGCTTTTTACGGCCAAAATGAGTGAGTGTCGTATTTTTTATTCTTGTTCCTTTTTTTGTCTAACGCTCATCATTTGTTGCATGTGCAGGACGCATCCCGGCGCCAGAGACCTCTCCCGACTTCGACGACCGGGTTGAGCAGCTTTTGGATCTTCCTCTTGAACAAAGGAAGTCTCATCTTTTAGTGACCGAGGAAAATCTCTGGGCGGCCAGACTTAGATCGACCGATCCGAGTACAATGTCTTCTTCAGGTAGCCCCCCCCCTTTTTTTTTTGATATGTCTTCCTTTTCCATCTCCTAAGGCCAAGACTTCGTCCGGGCGGAAAGAGACGCCCGCGCAGCGTGTGGCGAGGCTGGCAGCTGAGGCCGCCGAGCGGAGGGAGCGGGCCGGTCAGCGCAAGAGGGTGGAGACCGGCCCGAGGCAGTGCGAACAAGGCCGAGGTTCGCGCTCCTGAAGTCGTCGTGTCCGCTCCGACTCCTGTCCGGGCGGGTCGGGAGGAGCCCGTTATCGACCTAGAGGGCCATTATCTCCCGGTTAACCAGGAGCGGGTGGAGCCGTGCGACCAGATGAAGGGGCGACGGCCGCGCTGGTTCCTTGACTATGTCCGGGCAGCTACCCCAACTCCTGAGATGCTCAATCGGGTCCCTCCTGTGGTGGCCGTCTCCAGCCATATTGTAACACCCCGAGATATTCGAAATAATTACAGTGCCGTAAACCCTTTAAGTAAGGATTTACAAGGCTGATTTAAAAGAAATGTAAATATAAGACATCAATACTGCGGAAATTCAAGTTTACAAAACCATTCAACTGGTTCAACGAGTAATTAATACAACCATATCGAAATGATATTAATAAGACACGCGTACTCGAGTACTGAAATCAAAACAATAAAACAAATCAACAACAAACATCACTGAACCCCTTCGTCGTCACGTCGGTACTGTGGCTGTTTCCCTGCTCCTCGGCTACCTGAACATCACAACAAATGTCCACCCCCGAAGGGGTTAGCAAAACGATGCTAGTACAAGTATAATTTAAACAAATCAAATATGCATCAATCATACATAACAAGATACACCACACGGACTTCCGCTACCGGAATCCGATAATGCGAATCCACAAGATTCCATTAACACAGCATGGGTATTCCAATGATCCAGCGCCCTCAGCATAGATCCCAAGATGATCCCGTCGGACCAACACGAGGTGGAAATAACCCGTCCAATGATCCAGCGCCCTCAGCCTAGATCCCAAGATGATCCCGTCGGACCAACACGAGGTGGACATTCGATCCAGCGCCCTCAGCATAGATCGTAGAACGTACACAAACACAACTCATGCATACACATATGCCAAATCATTATGTTCATCAATATGAACATACAAACACTAGATAACGAATATCATGACAATTTAACAACAATAATTTCCATGTTCAACAACATGAATAAACCACAAACATGCTCAAAATACCAATTTTAACACATTACGATACTTGCCTCGAAGATGGCAAGAACGAAACACTTCAATGATCTCAACACACTCGAAGGCCGCCTCCTTCGATCAACGTAGCAAGCTCGAACCTTAACAAAAGAAATGATATACAAATCATCTCAAGTCGAATGATTTCCTAACAATTCGATCTACGGCCCAAAAGCTCAAAATATGCAATCTGCCTGAACCACTCAGCGTACGCTACGTACTCTATGTAGCGTGCGCTAAGCCTGCCTGTTAGCGTACGCTATCGTCTAAGCCTAGCGTACGCTAGCCACGGATCGATTCTCTCGATCAGTAGGCCCGGCTGATGTCATAACGTACGTTACGTACCAAACGTAGCGTGCGTTAACTTATCCCCGATAGCGCACGTTAACTTACGTATGTTAGCGTGCGCTAACCTTGCATGGCAGATTACTACTGGTAGAAAACTGGATCTAATGGTGATGAACTCATGAATTCTATGGTGATAATACAAGTCATCCCCAAGCATATCATGCTACTAAGGTTTGTGAAAGTTCTATATGTACTAAATGACTATGAGATACAAAGATACGTATAATCATCTCAACACCATAATTCATCTTAGATCTTCAAGGGATATCCTGAGTTCAATCCGTTATATGACCCAAAACGTATGATTCCTTTATAAAAATGCATAAGAACTTGAAAATCTCCATATACTGATCACAAATCGGTTTGAAAATGCTAAGGAGTCCATATACTAAAACGGTTCAAAGGTTCATACGATGAATAAGTGCCGAAATGTCGAAAATATCCTTCTAACACATGATGTTCGACTATTAACGAATCTAACTGGCTAGATAAACATGATCAAACGTCCTTTAGAACACTACTAATATTGGTGAAGAATCACCTACCTCAAAGTAGTGAAGAACAAGGAGGAAATCGAAGAAATCCAACGTCGAAGGCTTGAACACCAATCCCCAATGATCAACAATCTTCAACACAAGCTAGGATGTGGATATGAAGTGTTTAGGATGTTGAGAGTAATACTCTAAGTATAAGAATTCGGATGTGGGAAAATAAAGGACTGAAAACACGAAAAGGATGCTGTCCTATTTATAGGAAATGGTTATTAGCGCGCGCTAGTCCATGCTCGTAGCGTGCGCTAACGGCTTACTGACTTCACTGTACTCGGCACTTAGCGTGCGCTATGCTCATGTCAGTAGCGTGCGCTACGGCATTGACTTGGCTTTTCCCGAAAGCCGTCCAGGTTCATCCCGACACAATCCGACCAAGATCCCCAGCCTGATCTCACCTACCACACGTCTCAATCATATTGACCACGCATAGCGTGCGCTAATGCTCCTTTGTAGCGTGCGCTAAGGATCCACGTTAGCGTACACTACACATAGCCGTTAGCGTGCGCTACATGCGCAGAATTACAATTTTTAAATCACATACATGAAATCATACACTCAACATCGGATTATGAAATATGAAGAATAATACTCAGATCAAAGTGCAACAATTACAAGGTTACAAGTTCCAAATACATATCAGAAATCTCGGGTATTACATCCTTCCACCCTAAAAAGAAGTTTCGTCCCGAAACTTAAGATGAAAACAACTCTGGATATCTAGCCTTCATACTGTCCTCCATTTCCCAAGTGGCCTCTTCGACTCCGTGTCGTGACCATTGTACTTTAACCAAGTGTGTTGGTTTATTCCTCAATTGTTTGATCCGACTCTCAAGTATCTTGATTGGTCTCTCTTCGAAAGTGCCATCATTAGCTATCTCGATCTCGTCGAATTCAATGACGTGGTAGGTCGGTACATACTTCCGCAATTGGGATACGTGAAACACATTGTGAACGTGACTCAGCGATGGCGGTAAGGCCAACCTGTATGCTAAATCTCCAACCCTCTCGAGGATCTCGAATGGTCCGATATATCTAGGACTAAGCTTGCCTCTCCTCCCAAAATGGAAAATCCCTCGTGTAGGAAACACCTTCAATAGTACATGGTCCCCAGCGTCGAACTCTAGAGGGCGACGACGTACGTCTGCATAAGACTTCTGTCGACTCTGGGCAGTCAACAGTCTTTCTCGAATCAAAGTTATCTTCTCTTGAGTCTGAATTATCAATTAGGTTCCGTCCGATCAAATCCGAAGAATCATCCCAACACGGGGGTGATCGGCATCTTCTCCGTACAAAGCTTCAAATGGTGCCATCTTAATAGAAGCATGCCAACTATTATTGTAAGTGAATTGATCAATGGCAAATGAACTTCCCAATCGGTTGACCAATCAAAACCACAGCTCTAAGCATGTCCTCTCTTGTTTGTATAGTCCTTTGAGATGGCCGTCCGTTGGGGATGATAAGCCGTGCTAAAGTTGAGCTCGGTCCCAGGCCACATGAATTGCTTTCGAAGTGCGACACGAAGCGACCATCTCGATCCGAAATAATGGTCTTGCGTCCCATGCAATCGACTATCTCCGCAATAAATACTCGCGCCAATCTCTCGGGTCCCCAAGTATCTTTAATCCCTAGGAAATGAGCCGACTTGGTTAGTCGATCAACTACAACCCAAATCATGTTCATTCCGTTCTAGTCCTTGGCATATTGGTGATGAAATCCATCGAGATGTCCTCCCACTTCCATTCGAGGATCGGAGCGGCTTTAACATTCCGTGGTCGGTGATGTTCAATCTTAACTTGCGACAAGTCAAGCACCTCAAACGTGCTCTGCTCGTCCTTCTTCATATTCCCCCACCAGAAGTTTTGTTTTAAATCCTTATACATCTTACTGCTGCCCGGGTGAATGGAATAGGGCGCGCTGTGAGCTTCCTTCAGAATAGTCCGTCTCAAATCATCATCATCGGGAACGCAAAGTCGACTCTGAAATCTCAGAACTACATCGTCTTGTATCACGAATCCTGGGGCTTTTCCTTTCTTTACTTCGTCACATAACCGAAGGATCAGAGAATCGTTCAACTGCTTAGATTTGATTTCCTCGACTAGTGACGAAGTCAGTTCCATCACATATAGTTGACCTTGAATTCCTGGTGCCCATACTTCAATCCCTTCGCGGATCAGTTCTCGTTGAATGCTGGTTTGGGACGTAAGTGCTTCCAACACTCGAATAGAAACAGGTTTACGGCTCAATGCATCAGCTACAACGTTTGCTTTCCCCGGATGATAGAGAATCTCTAAGTCGTAATCCTTGATCAATTCCAGCCACCTTCTCTTCCTCATATTTAATTCTTTCTGACTGAAAATGTACTTGAGGCTCTTATGATCTGTAAAGATCTGACAATGAGTGCCGTACAAATAATGTCTCCAAATTTTCAAGGCAAAGACTACAGCTGCTAACTCCAGATCATGAGTCGGGTAATTTACTTAAATGCGGTTTCAAGCTGCCGAGAAGCATAGGCAATTACCTTATCCTTTTGCATCAACACACATCCCAGACCACGATTTGAAGCGTCACTGTAAACCATGAATCCATCAGTTCCATCCGCAATGCTAAAATAGGTCTTGTCGTCAGTCTCTTCTTAAGTTCATCAAAACCGGCTGGCATTTCTCATCCCACTTAAACTTTTGAGTTTTTACATATTGGTGAGTGAGCGGACGAGAAATCTTGGAAAATCCCTCTACAAAGCGGCGATAATATCCGGCAAGTCTAGGAAACTCGGACTTCTTTCACATTATTAGGAGCTTCCCATTCCAAGATTGCTTGACTTTCTTTGGGTCCACTGAACTCCGTCGGTGATATCACATGCCCAGAAAGTTACCTCCACGAGCGAACTCGCATTTTGAAAGCTTTGCATCTGGTGTTCCTCCCTCAAGGTGCTCAAAACCACCCGTAAATGTTCGGCATGCTCCTCTGCGTCCCTCGAATATATCAAGATGTCATCAATGAAGACGACCACAAATTTATCCAAGTATTCCAAGAATACCCGATTCATCAATTGCATGAACACCGCAGAGCATTGGTAAGTCAAGCGGCATCACTACGAATTCATAATGCCGTCTTAGGGACACAGCGGACTTTGGTATATCCGATTCCTAAATCCTCAACTGATGGTATCCTGATCGCAAGTCAATCTTCGAGAATACCCTTGCCCCTTGCAGTTGATCAAACAAGTCGTCGATCCGAGGTATAGGATACTTATTCTTGAGCGTCATCTTATTGAGCTCACCTTAATCAATACACATCGGAGGGATCCGTCTTTCTTCCGGACAAAGAGAACGGGCGCTCCCCAAGGAGAAACGCTAGGTTGAATATAGCCCTTCTGTAATAATTCCTCCAGTTGCTTCTTGAGTTCATACATCTCGGTTGGCGCCATGCGGTATGGTGCTCTGGAAGTAAGAGCTGCTCCAGGCTCTAATTCGATAGTGAATTCCACTTCTCTTTGCGGAGGTAACCCAGGTAGTTCGTTAGGAAATACATCTGAGAACTCATTCACAACTGAAATAGACGAGAGCTCTACTCCTTCCTCTTTCCTCATGGCATAACACCAAAGTCCATGACATCCTTGCTTCAGTAATTTCACGGCTTTCATTACTTTGATCAATTTTCCCGAGCTTCCTGGTCTCCACCCTCGAAATAAGTGTTCAGATCCGTCATCAGCAATGATAGAAATGAATCTCTCTCGGTAATTCAGAATAGCTCCATAACGGTTGAGCCAATCGTCTCCGAGAATTAAATCGTCACCGTAGATGTCAACTACAATAAGATTCGATGGCCAATCTCTCCCTCCTATAGACACCGGAAAATCTCTAGCCTCTAGGGTTCCCACAATTTTCTCTCCACTCGGCAAACCCACAACATATGGTTCACAATCAAATAAGCACGAGATTTTTAAACGATTTACACAGTTCAATGATACAAACGAATGTGTAGCTCCGGAATCGAATAAAACACTAACTGGTTGCAAAAGGATATGAATCGTACCTGATGCAACAGCAGTGTTCGATCGTCGATTTCCTCATCTCGTACTGGCGCGGAGGAACGGACCCGGCCTTTGGATGTCTCTCTCTTCCCAACGTTCTGCTGCTGAAATCCACTCTGTTGTGTCTGGTTCACACTTATCTCATTCGGAACTGGCGCTGGAGTGCGAGTACCAAAAGACCTAGTAGCAACTCCACAGAAAGCCGCACGGTGTCCTTCTTGTCCACAATTGTAGCAAGTCACAGAAGATGCGGGGCAGTCACGTCGAATATGCCCTGCTCGACCACAATTGTAGCATTTCTTTGATGCGTCCGGAACTGCTGATGTAGTCCGGAACTTCTTTCCACCTCTGGAAGGATGTGGAGGTTTCCTAGCCGAATAAAAGGAAGACTGGCCCTTGCGGGGCCCACCACTCTTCTTTTCTGAGAAGCTGCCGGTCATCTTCTGCTTCTTCGCCTCCACTAATTTCTCCACCGCCGCCTCTTTCATGTCGTAGGCCAGCGCTTTGTCTTGATACTGTCGCAACGTAGTACACTCGAATCCGGACATGTCTTTTTGAATCTCGGCTTCATCCGCATATCGAAATGAAAAATCTTTTACGCCTCCGTTCGACCAAGTGTCGCACACAAGTCGAGATGATTAAAAGTTTTGATTACATCATCACGAGATGCTTCGAACTCTGTGGTGAGAAAAACTCTCGGATCTTTGCCTCTCTAAGCTGGGCGAGGACAATCGTGCTTCCATCATTAATTTGAATTCCGTCGATCCGCATTATGATTCTCGGGTCGAATAGCTTCCCACCAATCAAAGGCCTCCCGGTCGGAAAATCTTGGGCAATGGGAACCTTAGGTCCTGGGACGATTAAGACCCGCGGATATCTTCTCTAACTCCTTGAGCGGTGATCCCAAGTAATTGCCTCGTGAGATCCGTCAAATTTTGGCGGGTGCAATTTGACCACCTCGGCAAGCCATCTGTCTCCCGGTTATCCTCGTGGTCTTTCTTTGTCCCATCGCCGTCTGCATGCGGTCGACTACCAGGCGGCGGTTTATCTGCGCCACCACCTGTTGAAGCACTCCCGGCATGTTAGCATTTGCGTCGTCATTCGCTGATCCTTGCTGCCCTCCAGAATGGGAATCGGTTCGACTAGTTGATAATTCCGGGGTAGTTGCGGAATCCTCCTGTCTCATGTTACCCCATCCGCGTCCACGACCGCGTCCGCGTCCACGTCCTCCTCTCAACATACTGTAAACACAATTCCTCAATATCCAGGACAAAGTTTACGAAATAAAGCCCGTCAGTACTCACAAAACAGTAATTAAGTAAAACGGTAGTATAAGAGATTAGGAGACTTACAACCACGGTCCACATGACGACTTTTGGCTGAACAGTGATGTTACGAACAACTCGTAAATCAATAACGTAAACAGACCCAACTTAAAACCCGACTGCCAAGATATCCATAAATCTTAGCTCCGATACCATATTCTGTAACACCCCGAGTTATTCGGAATAATTACAGCGCCTTAAACCCTTTAAGTAAGGATTTACAAGGCTGATTTAAAAGAAATGTAAATATAAGACATCAATACTGCGGAAATTCAAGTTTACAAAACCATTCAACTGGTTCAACGAGTAATTAATACAACCATATCGAAATGATATTAATAAGACACGCGTACTCGAGTACTGAAATCAAAACAAGAAAACAAATCAACAACAAACATCACTGAACCCCTTCGTCGTCACGTCGGTACTGTGGCTGTTTCCCTGCTCCTCGGCTACCTGAACATCACAACAAATGTCCACCCCCGAAGGGGTTAGAAAAACGATGCTAGTACAAGTATCATTTAAACAAATCAAATATGCATCAATCATACATAACAAGATACACCACACGGACTTCCGCTACCGGAATCCGATAATGCGAATCCACAAGATTCCATTAACACAGCATGGGTTTCCAATGATCCAGCGCCCTCAGCATAGATCTCAAGATGATCCCGTCGGACCAACACGAGGTGGAAATAACCCGTCCAATGATCCAGTGCCCTCAGCCTAGATCCCAAGATGATCCCGTCGGACCAACACGAGGTGGACATCCGATCCAGCGCCCTCAGCATAGATCGTACAACGTACACAAACACAACTCATGCATACACATATGCCAAATCATTATGTTCATCAATATGAACATACAAACACTAGATAACGAATATCATGACCATTTAACAACAATAATTTCCATGTTCAACAACATGAATAAACCACAAACATGCTCAAAATACCAATTTTAACACATTACGATACTTGCCTCGAAGATGGCAAGAACGAAACACTTCAATGATCTCAACACACTCGAAGGCCGCCTCCTTCGATCAACGTAGCAAGCTCGAACCTTAACAAAAGAAATGATATACAAATCATCTCAAGTCGAACGATTTCCTAACAATTCGATCTACGACCCAAAAGCTCAAAATATGCAATCTGCCTGAACCACTTAGCGTACGCTACGTACTCTATGTAGCGTGCGCTAAGCCTGCCTGTTAGCGTACGCTATCGTCTAAGCCTAGCGTATGCTAGCCACGGACTGACAGATTCTCTCGATCACCACTAACTCGGCGATGTCATAACGTCGTTACGTACCAAGCGTAGCGTGCGTTAACTTATCCCGATAGCGCACGTTAACTTACGTATGTTAGCGTGCGCTAACCTTGCATGTGATTACTCTTGGTAGAAAACTGGATCTAATGGTGATGAACTCATGAATTCTATGGTGATAATACAAGTCATCCCCAAGCATATCATGCTACTAAGGTTTGTGAAAGTTCTATACGTACTAAATGACTATGAGATACAAAGATACGTATAATCATCTCAACACCATAATTCATCTTAGATCTTCAAGGGATATCCTGAGTTCAATCCGTTATATGACCCAAAACGTATGATTCCTTTATAAAAATGCATAAGAACTTGAAAATCTCCATATACTGATCACAAATCGGTTTGAAAATGCTAAGGAGTCCATATACTAAAACGGTTCAAAGGTTCATACGATGAATAAGTGCCGAAATGTCGAAAATATCCTTCTAACACATGATGTTCGACTATTAACGAATCTAACTGGCTAGATAAACATGATCAAACGTCCTTTAGAACACTACTAATATTGGTGAAGAATCACCTACCTCAAAGTAGTGAAGAACAAGGAGGAAATCGAAGAAATCCAACGTCGAAGGCTTGAACACCAATCCCCAATGATCAACAATCTTCAACACAAGCTAGGATGTGGATATGAAGTGTTTAGGATGTTGAGAGTAATACTCTAAGTATAAGAATTCGGATGTGGGAAAAGAAAGGACTGAAAACACGAAAGGATCTTGTCTATTTATAGGAAATGGTTATTAGCGCGTTAGTCCATGCTCGTAGCGTGCGCTAACGGCTTACTGACTTCACTGTACTCGGCACTTAGCGTGCGCTATGCTCATGTCAGTAGCGTGCGCTACGGCGTTGACTTGGCTTTTCCCGAAAGCCGTCCAGGTTCATCCCGACACAATCCGACCAAGATCCCCGGCCTGATCTCACCTACCACACGTCTCAATCATATTGACCACGCATAGCGTAAGCTAATGCTCCTTTGTAGCGTGCGCTAAGGATCCACGTTAGCGTACGCTACACATAGCCAATAGCGTGCGCTACATACGCAGAATTACAATTTTTAAATCACATACATGAAATCATACGCTCAACATCGGATTATGAAATACGGAGAATAATACTCAGATCAAAGTGCAACAATTACAAGGTTACAAGTTCCAAATACATATCAGAAATCTCGGGTATTACACATATTCCGATCAGGGGTTGGACGCCCAAGCTGGAGATGATGACTAATGATATGGATCCGGTTGAGCAGATCCAGTTTGAAATGCTCTGGTCGGACGGGCCATGTGCACCTATGTGAAGGCCTCCAATGAGTTTTCGGCCTTGTCTGAGAAGCACAAGAAGGCGGAGGCCGACCTCAAAGCTTTGCAGGAGGAGCATCACCTATGCCCTTCCTTGATCAAGTCTTTGGAGGGGGAGATAACCTCCATGAGGGGCGAGATGGAGCTCCTGGACAATCGGGCCCTCCAGGCCGACATATGGAAGCTGAAGGCCGAAGAGATGAAAGATGCGGCCGAGCAGTTGCAAAAGCAGTGCTTGGACATCCGGGCCGAGCACGAGGCTTATCTGAAGGAAACCAAGGCCCAGGTGGAAAGCCTGACCGAGCGTATGAACACCTGCGAGGCCTCGAGCTATGCCCGGGGTCTTGCCGCTGGGGCGGAGGCTTTTAAGGAGTCGCCTGCGTTTGAGGAGCTGATCAACTTGAATTATGTCTCCACCATTACGAGATATTAGATCTCATGAAGGGTGGCAAGACCGTTCAGAGATCGAGGCATACATTGCATCTCAAGCGGCCGTCTGCATGTTGATATTCTTTGGAGCCGATGAGCCAAAGGTTGCTTTGAGGTGAGGACGCGGTCGAGCTCCGCCTGGCGAAGGTGAGGCAATCATTTGGGCGGCCGGGAGGGTGGGGCCGAATAGTTTCCTTTATTTTTGCTCGCATGGCTGCGTGCGGTCTTTGTCTTTCTTTTGTTACATTTCATGTTCGGCTGCGTGCCGTCATGTAGTTTGTTGTCATCGTTTGTAATTTGTAATAACGTGGGTTAAATAAAATCCTTCTTCTTTGTATTTCTTTGCTCTTTTTATTGTTCTGGTTGATTGTGCGAGACAAGCAAAGTCTTATAGTGCGGGAGGCCGGTCTTTTGAGGTGCTTAGAGGCAGGCTCGATCTTATAGTGCGGGGAGTCGGTCTTATGAGGTGCCGAGACAGGCTCGGTCTTATAGTGCCGGGAGGCCGGTCTTATGAGGTGCCGAGGCAGGCTCGGTCTTATAGTGCGGGAGCCGGTCTTATGAGTCTTGAGGCAGGCTCGGTCTTATAGTCTTTGGGAGCCGGTCTTATGAGTTGCGAGACAGGCTCGGTCTTATAGTGCGGGAGCCGGTCTTATGAGGTGCGAGGCAGGCTCGGTCTTATAGTGCCGGGGAGGCCGGTCTTATGAGGTGCCGAGGCAGGCTCGGTCTTATAGTGCCGGGAGGCCGGTCTTATGAGTCTTGAGGCAGGCTCGGTCTTATAGTGCCGGGGGAGCCGGTCTTATGAGGTGCCGAGACGAGCTCGGTCTTATAGTGCCGGGGGAGCCAGTCTTATGAGGTGCCGGGGGAGCCGGTCTTATAGTGCCGGAGGAGCCGGTCATTCGAGGTGCCGAGACGAGCTCGGTCTTATAGTGCCGGAGGAGCCGGTCATTCGAGGTGCCGAGACGAGCTCGGTCTTATAGTGCCAGAGGAGCCGGTCATTCGAGGTGCCAAGACGAGCTCGGTCTTATGAGGTGCATCAATATTAAAAAATGGAATGACGTCAGTTTTTATTGATAATACCTCTTTAGATACATAGCATTCCATGGTTAAGTTAATCTTTGGCCGTTCAGATATTTCAGCCGGTAGGCTCCATTCTGAAGGACTTCGCTAACTTTATACGGTCCTTCCCATTTGGGCTTGAGTGGTCCGGGATCCGGGCCCAACACCTTTTTAAGGACTAGGTCGCCGACCTGGAAGCTTCTCGGGTGAACCTTGGAGTTGTAATATTTTTCACTCCTCCTTTTGTAAACGGCGTTTCGCATTTCTGCCTGAGCTCATTTTTCGGCAAGGAGGTCCAAATTCACTTTGAGGGCTAAGTCGTTACCCTGCTCTTCAAAGTGGGCTACTCGGTAGGTAGGTGCCCCGATTTCAATCGGGATAACGGCTTCAGAGCCGAAAGCCAGTGAGAAAGGCGTTTTGCCGGTGGCGGATCTATGCGTTGTTCGATAGGCCCATAAGGTCCCGGGGAGCTCCTCGGGCCAAGAACCCTTCAGTTCTTCGAGGCGTGTCTTGAGATGTTGTTTCAGGATTTTGTTGACTGCCTCGACTTGCCCATTGGATTGTGGATAGTAGGGCGTGGAAAAGTTATTTCGTATTTGGAGGCCGTCGTAGAAAGCTCGAAATTTCTTATTGTCAAATTGTTTGGCATTATCAGAGACAATAGATTGAGGGATCCCGAACCGACATACGATTGACTTCCATATGAAGTCGACTATCTTCTGTTCAGTTGTTCGTGCCATAGGCTCGGCCTCTGCCCATTTCGTAAAATAATCGACTGCGACAATGGCGTATTGCACTCCTCCCCGTCCCTTAGGTAGAGGGCCGATTAAATCGATTCCCCATTTGGCGAACGGCCATGGGCAATATACGAAAGTGAGGGTTTCCGGCGGGGATCGGATCTGCGGAGCGAAGATTTAGCACCGGACGCACTTCCGTACGAGTGTGATGGCATCTTTTTTGAGGTTAGGCCAATAATATCCTTGTCGAATCAATTTATAGGCCAATGCCTGGCCGCCGGAATGGTTACCACATATACCCTCGTGTACTTCTTTGAGGGCGTATTACGCCCGGACTCGGACAGGCATTTCAAAGTGAGGCCGAGTATCCTCTTTTATATAAGGTTCCGTCCACGACGGTGAACCGGGCAGACTGGGTTCGTAAGGATCTTGCTTGGTCTCGGTCCTCGGGTAAAATGCCGCTTTGAAGGTATTGCATTATAGGTTGCATCCACCCTTGTGGTTCTAACTGTTCGGCTGCCCGGATTTCGTCCATTTCCAGGGCTGATGAGGCGTGATATCCTATGCTGACCTCATCAATGTGTTCGGCTCCGAAGCTAGATGCGAGTTTGGCCAAAGAGTCGGCTTGGACGTTTTCAGTTCTGGGAATATGTTGTATTGTTCCCCGAAAATTTTGTAGCCGATTCCGTGCCAGGTTGAGGTACTTAACCAGTTTGGGCTCTTTGGCTTCGTATTCGCCGTTGATCTGATTGACCACTAATTGAGAATCACTTAGGATAGTGAGGCGGGCAAGGCCGAGGGAGGTTGCCATTTCTAGACCGGCCAAGAGAGCTTCATATTCTGCCTCATTATTGGTGGTCGGGAAATTCAGGCGAATAGCCAGCGAGCAGTGCGCCGTCGGGACTAACGAGGACTATTCCTGCACCCGATCGGTCAGCGGTAGAGGACCCATCCACATAGAGTGACCATTCTTCTGGTCGGTCGTCCCCCTGAGCGATCGCGGGCGTGAACTCTGCAATGAAGTCCGCAAGGGCTTGTCCCTTTATAGCAGTGCGTGATTCGTAAGCTATGTCAAATTGTCCGAGTTCGACGGCCCATCTTACCATCCGGCCGGAAACGTCAGGTCGGTGCATAACCTGCTTTAATGGATAGTTGGTTAAGACGACTACCTGATGTTCCAAAAAGTAGGGCCTCAATTTCCGGGATGCCATTATGAGCGCATAGGCCAATTTTTCCATTGGGGCATATCTGAGCTCGGCATCATGAAGGGCCTGACTCACATAATAAACCGGATGTTGCACCGCATTCTCCGTTCGAATCAGAGCGGCGCTGATCGCGGAGTCGGAGACCGCGAGATATAAGCTAAGAAGTTCCCCTCGGGTCGGTCTCTGCAAGGTCGGGGTTTCTGCCAGGACTTTCTTGATAGCTTCGAAGGCTTTTTGGCAAGGTTCTGTCAATTAAAAATCCTTGTTCTTTTTTATCGCCTCAAAGAAAGGTTTGCATTTATCCGTTGAGCGAGAGATAAAACGACTCAGTGCGGCTAGGCGGCCAGTTAGGCTTTGCACCTTTTTGACCGAGTTTGGAGGAACAAGCTCGGCTACTGCCTTAATTTTATCGGGGTTGACTTCAATCCCTCTTTGGCTTACCATGTAGCCGAGGAATTTTCCAGAACCTACCCCGAATGAACATTTCTTCGAATTTAACTTCATCTTATACTCTCGCAAAATAGCGAACATTTTATTGAGGTCATGTACATGGTCGGCCGAGCGCAGAGATTTAACTAACATGTTATCTACATATACCTCCATAGTATGGCCTATCAAGCTATTGAACATTTTATTTACCAGGCGTTGATATGTCGCGCCGGCATTCTTGAGCCCGAAAGGCATCATCCGATAGTAGTATAAGCTGCGGGCCGAGTAGAAGGAGGTGTTTTCCTCATCAGCGGGATGCATTGGGATCTGGTTGTACCCAGAATACGCATCCATAAAGCTCATTAGCTCGTGCCCGGCCGTTGCATCCACCATGTAGTCGATATGGGGGAGGGGGTAGCTATCTTTCGGGCAGGCTTTGTTCAGGTTGGAGAAGTCAATACAGAGCCTCCATAGCCCGGTCGGCTTTTTTACCAAGACCGGGTTGGCTACCCAAGTCGGGTATTGGGCTTCCCGAATAAACCCGTTATCGATTAGCTTTTCTACCTCCTCTTCCAGCCCCTTCTGCCGCTCCGGCCCCATTTTCCTTCTTTTCTAAATAACCGGCTTTGAGCTGGGGTCGATATTCAGCCGGTGGCATGCAAGTTCCGGGTCAATCCCCGACATATCCGAATGGGTCCAAGCGAAGACATCCAGGTTTTGGCTGAGATGGGAGATCAGCTCGGAGCGGATCAGCTCTTGGAGGTTGTGGCCAATTCTTAGCCGTCGGGTTGGATTAGAAGAGTCCACGTCGACCAGGTCCAATTCTTCTGTTGGCTCAGCGTGGCGAATTTTTCCTTTCGAATTTTGATACCGCGGGTCGACGGGATCTTCTTCTAAGATCGGCTCTTTCCCGGGCCTGCGGCCCCGGTCCGTTTCCTGTCCGGTTCCCATTTCGTGGGTTTGTGCGGCCCCGGGACCGTCGGATCCCTGTTCAAGCAGGGTGGTTCCCGCCGGACGTTCGGAACTGATAGTCTCCATTTCTTCTGGCAAGTTTTCCGGGACGCCTTCTGCGGTGTTGATTTCGCGAGCCCGGATGCTGAGATTGCATTCCCGGGCGGCCCTTTGGTCCCCTTTATGTACCCCGACGCCGTCCGGGGTGGGAAATTTCATGCACAGGTGATATGTAGACTGAGTGCCCCTCAGCCTTGACATCACAGGTCGGCCTATGATGGCATTATAATCACTGTGCACATCGATGATCTTGAAGGTTGTGATCATCGTCCTTTTGATCGGCCCCTGACCAAATTCCAAGGCGAGGTCGATTTCCCCCAGTGGGGAGGTGCGGCAGTTGGCAAATCCCCGAATATCTTCGTTGCAAGGCCGGACATAAGATTGGTCTACCTTCATCCTACGAAGGGTATGAAGGTAGATGATGCTGGCATAGGCCCCGGAGTCCACCAATACCCTATGAACCGGGATCCCCATTACAGGCAGGGTGATGACAAGGGCGTCTGAATGGGGATGGTCCAAGCCGTCGGCATCGGACTCCTCAAAAGCTTGCCACTGGGGGTTTTTGGGGGCTTCTTCGGCCACTGATAGGAACCCCTCTGCTCGGCATTCGGTCCGCTGGTAGGAGGTGGTGGCTTCTCGAATGGAGGCCTTTTTCTGGCGCTTTGATCGATGGTCATCGACCTCAGCGGTCCCCATAATGGTTAAAATTTCCCGGGGGGATTTGGGGGCTGGAGGTACCTGATCATTCTTAGCTCTCGTCGGGTCGGCCCTATCCTGGCGATCCCGGGGCGGATTTCGGGTAAATCGCCTCAAGCCTGTCTCGTCGCATACCGCGATCAAGGCGGCGACGAGGTCTCGGCACTGTTCAGTGTTGTGACCCGCTGACTCATGGTATTTACAAAAGCGGGTCTGGTCCATGTCCTTTTGATCTTTGTAGATCGGTAGAGGCCAGGAGCGAGAATTTTGTCCTTTATCTGATCGAATATGGCCGCGGCTCCGATGGAATATATTTCTGTGAAATTGGCCATGAGCTCGGGCCGGCGATAACTTTGAGTGGCCGGGACCGTCGAGGAAGAGGCAGGGGTTTTATTTTCCCGTCGGGATTCTTGACGGGCCTCTTTGTAGTCACGCCTTTCTTCTTTCTTTTTAAATGATCCTTTCTGATCGGAGGGCATGACTAACATTGGTGCCGGCATGGCTTCCTCGGAAGCTATGTGGGAGCTAGTGCACTCCAAAAATTCCTGGTAGGTGTGTGGGACATTACGGCTGCCGTCCAGTAAAAAAGAATTTTGAGAAGGCCGGCACAGGCAATAATGGCGCATCGTCGGACATAGGTTCCGTCTCAATATCCGTTTATTGAAGCAGGATATATAATCTTTAAGGGACTCGCTCGGCCTGGACCACGGAAACAATGGATGAGCGTGGGCGACTCGCCTGAGGACCCCATGAAGTGGGATCGGAGCGTCGCCAAAGGCGAGCGCACGTTTGAACCGAATGATGGGGCAGCGTCCGATACCATCTCTGGGCCCTCTCCCCCAGGGTTAGGGAAAACATTCGGCATCGGAACGCGTCCTGAGACCCGTACAGGTCCATCCAGGAATTATAATACCCAAGATGGGTGTTGGGGTCTGTTTCCCCGTTGTACGGCGGAATTTGAGGAATATTGAACTTCTCAGGAGGGTTCCGCCGAGCAATGGGGCCAGGGGACTCTCCTGGCTGTTGAGCCATTCCGAACTTTGGGATGGCTGGAGTTGTTTATTTTCGAGCTCCGTAAGGCGCTTTTTTAGAAACTCGATTTCGCTTGAATTATCGCCCGGAGTCGGAGGTAATACTTGCGTTGGATTCAGGGACGGGCGGGGAGCCTTTTCTTCCCTACGGCTCTGACTCTGGACAGTGGGAGTCGGCGCTGCCTTCTCGATTTTCTTCCCCGCCCCAAGGCGATCGAAAACGGATGGGGGGCGCGAAAGCTGACTTTTCCGTGAGGGATGTGAGCTTTCGCCGTGGCTCTCCGCCCTTTCTCCGACGGCCCCAGAGGTCGTCCTTTTTCTGTTTCGTCCCGAGGCAGCGGGGCGGGTCGCCTGAGATTCCGCCTCGACATGGTCTTCGGGTTTTTGAAGGGTCTCGCCTCCTGTAACCCTTGCCATAAGGGCCGCCATGCCCTGGATGAAGGCAGGGTGTTTAAAGCACTCAACCACCTTAAGGAGGTTTTCTTCCTCCGTCGCGGGCTGAGGGTTAACCACAAGGTCGAAGGTTCAACCCCTTCTTCTAGCGCCAATCTGTTGACGTCTGGTTTGGTCAACGTCACGTGTGCTGATCAAGATGAATGAATCGAAGACACGTAGAAAGTAAAATAACAAAAAGGAAGGTGTTTGATCACTAAATTTTATTAATGACCTTTATGATAGAGTAGAACCGAGCATGATATTTTATGCTGGTCTATCTGGATGCTTGTTAATTCCAAGTCTTATTTTCTTTTTTGGCGATGATTCTCCTTTCTCTCTTTTTTCTCTCTCTATTATAAATGCTTGAAATCCAAAAGATCAGTTTTCACTGTACATTTCTTCTATATATAGACAACCTGGGCCAATGGAGAGGTGACAGCTGGCGAATGTCTGGGGAATATGCCCAAAACACTCGTCAGTCTGCATTTATGCCCAGGACACGTGGCGGCTTCTAAGGAGCGCCTTGGGAAGGGGCGTGATTGCATGCTTTAATTGGCATGCGGGCCTGCCTTGCCGACTCTTGGGGGTGTTTATCCGATGGGGTCGGTCCTCGGGTCTCCCGCCGTTCAGGTCGGCCTTGTTGTAATCTCGAATTCGAGCATTTTTGTCCTCTCTCTGCTCGGCCCTCCCGGATCGGATATCGGGTCGGCCTTGGCGTCGTCGTCCGATCCGGTTTTTTGTGAGCCTGGGAGGAAATCGGGTTTTTTACCCGGTCCGACTTTAGGTTCTGCTCGGTCGGTTTAGTTGTCTTGGTGTGCCACACGTGGATCCCAAGTCGGATGGGCTGCCAACAAGTAGAAACAAGACGAAAGGCAAATACATGTATACCTAATCAAAATTATTCGAGGAAATATGTGGAGGGTGAAAAAAGAATACAGAGTATATACGTACGGATCTGGACATACTGTACTTTTACAATTCTCTTGAGATATTTCATCAACAAAGGCATCCTACATGCAAAATTACACGAGAACAAAGAGAAGAGCCGCAATAAGTAGATGACCAAAATAAAACTTCCAAATATGTAACCTCTGGAGGAAAAAGGTTGAGAACGAACGAGACAATAAAAGACGAGGAGTGCCTCTAAATTTGCATCTTCACCAAAAAGGAAAATTGGACAAGGCCATTGTTTTCTGATCAAAATGCAATAGATCAAAACAAAGAAAGTATTGCAGGATAATTAAAAACTCATGTGCATAGAAGTAAATATATAAAGATCTACATAAAGGATTATTTCGTTATATCTTTCCACTAAAACATGAAATACAATTACACAATTTTACTTTACGTAATCCCTCACCAAACAAGAATAATTTCTTACTAATAAGTTTACTGCGCTTGGACCATGTTGCTGTCAAAAGAAACAGAGCATACACAAAAACAAGGATCCCATGGCAGGAGCCACCATGCCGCCCCCGCCGCCACCACCACTACTGTTCCGATGGTCTCATCTTCCTCAAATACCCAATCTCACACTACTAATATCAACTTTACAAATTTCTACAACTAAATTTGCAGGAAGTAAGGAAAGAATTAGAAGTTAGATACCTTAATTTGCAGCAACCAGGAATTGAAGAAAGATATCAAGAAGCAGCGAGAGATCGATAGGAAACTGGAAACGGGAAAACCGAAACCCTAGTTTGAAAGGCGAACACGACGAAAAGTGAGATAAGAAGTACCATGAAACAAAGAATAAAGAATGAAAAGGAGGAAGATGTCACCCGAGTGGCCAGAGCAGAGAGCTCGGTGGAAGAAGAGGAAGAGACAGAAAACGGGAAGCAGGTGAAAGAGGTACGAGACGGACGACGAACATACACTCTTATTACTATTGGTATATATATATATATATATATATATATATATATAGAGAGAGAGAGAGAGAGAGAGAGAGAGAGAGAGAGTATGTTCTTTTATCTGAATCTATACATGTGTTTATGCATCTCTTATGTTGGATATATTTTCACCCTCTATTGGACTGTACCCTCGCTTGGTGCAGATTCACAAGAAGAAGAAGCTTAGTAGCAGTGAGTCTCGGGGGGTATTGGAGCCTTTCTCGTCTACCTTTATCGCTTTGGGAGTCTTTATTGAGTCAATGCTCTGATCTGTAACACTAGGGATTGGGGTTTTCTTATTTCCATACTTTGTTTTGGAATTCTGTTTTCCAATTCAGTTCTGAGTTTGATACAATGATGTGACGATAATTTTCATATTTTGATATTGTTTTCCGTTGCGACGTTTTTAATCAAATGAATTATTTTTGGATTGATGAAAAATGGTGTGACAATCTTGTATGTTATTTAAATATTTTATTTTTATTTAGAAAATAAAAATGGGGTTTAGGGTGTTACAAATCATAAACGGCAAGACCCACCTGAGCGGCTAGCCACCGTTTAGGATGAGTGTCGCGCTGACAAATGTCCGCTCTCACTAGGTTTTCACCGGTGAGAGAAAGGGAAGCTAAACCTTGGCCGGTCATGTTTCCCAGGACGCCGAAAAAGAATGCATAAAACTGCAGGAAAGCATAAAAGAAAAAAGTGGCGACATGAAATAAATTGTGATTGCAGTAGCTAAAGCCTATGGATGGTGGCAGTCATGCCTCCCGAAAATCCCATACTTCTAAATCCACCAATAATATCATTCCACCTCATTCATACTTTTTTCATACCCCCAACCTCTTTTTAGTGGCAACCATGCATTTTTCATACCTCCCAACTAATTTTATTTTTTTATTTTCATAAATTATATTAAACAATTTAATTAAAAATATACATATATTTCAATAATCGCTTGGCAAAATTTATCAACGCATTCTCCTATAAACATAAGTTTATAATTAATAACGATCACTTAAATATATATATATATAACGATAACTTAAAAAAAATATAACGATAACTTAAAAAAAATATATAACCTGACGTTCGGCGTGCCATGTTTAAATAGTCATCAAATCTATCTGGAGGTTCACTCGTTGCGAGTTGCCGAATGGCTGATGTGTATTTTTGTAACGCCGTGAAACTTTTTTTTCCCCTCGCATCTAGGCCCTCTTGAAACCATTCGAAATTCGCTTCAACATCAACAACAATTCTTAAAAACAAGCTTTTATTCATACGAAACCTATCACGAAAAGTATCGTCGGAAAACTTTGGACGTTCAACGAAATAGTCATTCATAAGGGTTTGTAAAGCTTCTTCACGAAAACGTTCTATATACTCCCGAGTTTCGGTAGAACTTGCCGTGTCGTCAATTGAATCGTACACGACTAATAAGGTTTGTAGGGTGCTACCGGATGCCAATAGTTCGGACGATTCGGCGAGAATAAATATCGAGTCGGACGAAGAAGAGGAGGATAAAACCATTGTAAAAATATGTGAATTGTATTGTTTGTGTTAAATATGTGAGTTGAAAGTATAAAATTATATGTGTTTTAGTTTAGTATATATAAGGATTTTTTTTTTTTGGTTTGGTACCCCAACGGATCTATTTCAACTTCTATTTTTTTTTTTGTTTTCACCTCCCCAACGGTCAAATTCCTGCCAAACCGCTGCATAACCTCCGCAGCATGAAACCCCGCTGAGACCATGCCGCTGGCCATACCACCGAGGTGGCGGCGGTGTTCACCGGCGGTATGGCCATGCCGCTGTGCATACCGCCCACCACTGCCACCATCCTAAAATGGCACAAAGCAAAAACACTAAATGGCAAAGGCAACGATGGCTTTCATTAAAAATTCAACAATACATTGGAGTTGCTGAAGCGGAATTACATTGATAAAAGGAAAAACAAAATGAGCTGCAGCTTCAAAACCTATTGGGAGACGTCTTCCTGAGCAGAGGGATCTTCAGACGGGGACGAGGAAGATGAATTTTTTGATCAAGGAACACCTTGTCCTGTCAACTTTGAAAGGACTATGGAAATACTCCACCTGGGCCAAGGCGTCCGTGAAAGTCTCATCCAAACCCTTTATACCCAACTCAACAGCTTCATGGGCGTCCTTCTTGAATTTCTCTGCCTCGTGAAGAGCTGCGGTCTTGGAGGCCAGAGCATCTCTGAGCGCCCCCCTAAGAGTTGCCTCGTCCTGAGGAATCTCACTTGCTTGACGAAGGGCGTCAAGGAGCCGACACTTCTCTTCCCACGACTTAACCTCACCCTCCAACAAGGCAATCTTAGAGGCGATGTCTTGAAGCTTCTCCCCCCGGACTTTACCTCACCCTCCAGAGAAGAAACCTTCGAGGCACTAACCTGGAGTTCCTTCTTGAGACGAGACCGGGCAGAATTTAAATCAGTGACCTTCTTCTTGGAAGCTTCCAGCTTGCCAATGGTTTTCTGGTGCTCAGTCCTCAACCGCCCTAAAGCTAGTTCGCTGTCTTTCTGTGCCTTCAGGGCGTCATCAAGCTTCTTCTTAGCTGCATCCTCAACCTACTTCAGCTTCTGCGCAGCTTCAACTTTGACCTTCTCAAGAGCCTGTGTGTGAGACTTTCTAGTATTCTCAAGGGTTTTCGTGACCTCTGCCTGCCACTTGGGATCTGAGAAGGCGGTGGTATCATTGGCAGCAAGCATCATGCACAACCCAACCATCTGGAAGGCACTGATCACGCCATTCGCAATCATCTTGACTAGATGAAGTAGTAGAAGTGTAGCGTTTAGTGGTGTGGACAGAGGGTGGTGTAAACAGCAAGGTTGCATAGTTGCAGAAAGAATAATAATCTGACTAGGGGTGCAGGTAGCAAGTCGGTCTAAGATTATACGAGAAAGACAGCCCAAGTGTAGACTATATATAGAAAAGATCATGGGAGAATTAGGGTTACAGAAAACAGAACAAAGAAACAGAGAAGAGGTTGAACGTGAGAAACCGGAGAAAAGGAGAGAGGAAACGGAGCAAATCCTAGATAAGGAGAATTGAACCGAAGCTGCGTTTTCGGAGAATTCAAGGTAAGGGGGAGAAACCTTCATCTTGTGGTGTTTTTATTTTCAATTTGTGAGGGTGCATTTAATCATATGAGATTGGTGATGTTATGAAAATCATGGTGGAATATTGATGACGAATTAATGATGATGAGAGTTGTTGTTGAGAGATTAAAATTAAAAGAGACAAAGTTAGGGTTTTGAGTAGGAGGTTTAATCATGAGGAACAATGGAATTGAGTAGATTGAGTGGAAATTGGTGTTTGAATGATAGGGTAACCTTAGGGTGAGGTTTAGGGATGATTTTGGTGAGTTTGGGGTCGAAAACGAAGTTCAGAAAGGTCCCCGAAGTGAAATTTCAGAAAAACTGCGATTTCTGCCACCTGATGACCACGCACGATCATGCCCTCAGGGAGCACGACCCGTGCTCAACTTCTGCCTTTTTTCATTTTTGTGCTGTTTTGGGGGCGCACGGTTGGGCCCCCAGGGAGCACGGTTGTGCACTTTCCCCGGCCTTAAGAAAAACCAACTTTTCCACCCCTTTCTGTTCTGAATTGAGTTTAGGTGTCTTCGTGAAAGTTGTAGATATGGATGTTAGCTTTCATTTGCCTTTGGTTTTACTCCATTTGGACATCTACGACTTGAGTTATGATCAAAATACTGCACATGGGTCATGCTGCGTTTTCATGAAATTTCAGCACAATTCTTTCAGTGGACTCTAAAACATCTTCGAAAACAATAATGAGTTTAAGAAAGTCGTTAGAGTGAAAATTAAAAGTAAGGGTCCTAAACTAATATACCTAATTAAGGAAGTGTGCTTAAGTGTTATAGAAGTGATTTCCCTAGAGTAATGGTGAGCTTAAGATTGGAATTAACTAGAGGAGTGTAAGAAGGTTATAAATGAAAAGTGTGAGGTGGTGTTTTTAAGATGATGGATGAGGATGAGGGTAATGACTTTAACTTACTAATGTTCCTAAAGTAATTTTCGTATAAAGGAGTCTAAGATTAGAATAAACGAAGAATAGGATGTTGCCGTTAAAAATAAAGACATAGTAAGTGAGAGGAGTTAATGTTGGATATAGGTTCTAATGATGATATTGATGAAATAATACTAATGAATGATGATGATTAATGATGAGAAAAATCTTGCTATATGATGATGATGATTAATGATGAAATACATGCTGCTTATGACGATGAATGATGATGAACCATATATTGTTTATAAATGATGTGTTAATGTGTATTGTTGGGTGAGTCTGTCCTCATGCATCATATCATATTTATTACGAATGACGAATGATGACGATTGTATGTTCAGTAACACAACTCTGACATACAAATTATGATGATGTAGATGGTACCACATGCATATAGGTGATAGGTGCAAGTTGCATCCTTGCATATACATGATGACGTTCAGTGGCGGACCCATAGAGGGGCAAGAGGGGTCAGGTGACCACTTGAAGAAAAAAAATTATTTTAGAATAATTATATGAAGTTTGTTAGAAGTTCAATCTATCTATCTATCTCTCTCTATATATATAATAGTAAAACATATTCTTAACAGTGTTAATTTTTTTTGTATGTGATATTTTCTAATTTTTGAATTTATCTAAAATATTTTATTCCACATTAATTTAAAATGAAACTCCACCAATTGAGAACTAAATAAGTACTTAAAGTCAATATCATTTTACTATTCATAATTATTATGCACCACCAATTAATTTGGCAAATAATGAGTTTGCCAAATAAATAGCTATATGAAATTTACTAATTATTGAGTTGATCAAATAAATAACTTTATTTTTTGGTGTGGAATTTAAGTTGGTCAATCTATTGGCGTTTAATTTAATTTGGTCAATTTATTAACGTCTAACAATTTGAATCCCACATCAGTTTGAATTAGACACCATCATTTGGACAAGTTAATAACTACTTAGAATGGATGTGATTTAAAGTTATGTATCTAGAGCACCACATAACTCTCTCTCTACAATGTGCATCTCTTTTTTTTTTTTTTTTTTAAATTCTTATTTATCTAAAATTTTCTATCTCACATTAATTTCGAATAAAATTTCACCCGTTGGAGAATTAAATAAATACTTAGACTCAATGTGTATTTTACAACTCCATAATTATTTTGCATCAATAATTTAATTTGACCAATTATTGAGTTGGGTGTAATGAATTTGGTGAAAACATTTAAGGAAAACTTGTAGTTGATGAGGGATAATGAGTTTGAAGACTTGGTTGACCAAGCATCCTCGTTTTGTAACAAACACGATATTATAATTTTTACCATGGATGAGGAATATGTAATTCCAGAGAGATCACAACATAATGCTCCAATGAATATTTTTAAAAATCTACTTTGCGACAAAATGAGAGATGAGCGGTTAAATAATAACTTGATTGTTATTGAGAAATATATTTTTGCTTATGTTGATAACGAAACTATAATGCAATATTTTCAGAATATGGTAGGACCTCGTGGATATTTGTAACTTGTATTATCGTTTTGTTGTGAGTTATGGATGAAACGATAATATTTCTCTTTTTAGTATTATTTTTTTGCTGGAATTTTTTGAATTTTTGTATCCTGCCCCCTTGATCACATAATCCTGGATCCGCCACTGATGACGTTTGAGTTTAATGATGTGTGAATAGTATGCAACTTGATGATATGTCGAATTTAGTGATGTTGTGAATAAATATATGAATTGATGATGTTTGAACTCGGTGTGTAAATGATGTGTAAATAATGATGTATAGCTTGATGAGAAATTATGAAGATATCTATAAATGTTGATGAATTATGTTATTAGTATTCCTATGTTGTTCATGTGTTCCAATTATATGTGATGATTTATATTCTCACCCCTGTCTGTTGTTGTGTGTGGTGGTGTCTGTACTTGTGTGAGTACAGATGCCTAGGTGGAGGAGCCTTAGCTGCAAGGTAGTGGGACAGAGATGCTGGAAGTTATTTCCATCTTCATTTTAGTTTGAATAGTAAACTATGTAGATGATTTGCGTTGCTCTGATATGTAACACTAGGGTGGGGTGTCAGTTGTCTAATAAGACTTTATTTGAATCTGATGTTGATATTCATAATTTTGTCTTGTATTAAGTATGAGAAGTTCCGCTGCTTAAATTATGATTTTTGTTTTTTAAGAAAACAAAGTGAATTGCTGAGTAAATATAGCACCTGTATAATTATAAACTCCTTTTATTTAATAAATAAAGTCGGGGTCGTAGGGTGTTACACCCGCCACGGTTTCTTTCCCGCCAAGCGACGACGAAGTTGTCCTCGGAGATGGTAGTTTCAGAATCCTGTCGAAGTCTGATCGTTCCTCTTTATGGCCCTCAGGAACCCAGAAGATACATTCGTGAGCGCGCCGTCTCATAGGGCGAAGCAACATATATTTATGCTTCCAAGACTTCAGGGAATCTACATAATTCTCGAAGTACTTCACCTTTTGCCGGACAAACACCAAACCTTGGGCTCTTTCATTGTATTTATGTTGAATTTGGTTCATGGCGAAGAAGACGCAGAGTGAGGGCGGAGTGCCTTGATACTCACAGCAATATTGGAAAACCTTGACGAAAGCCCTCCCCAGGAGATGGAGCTGTGAAGGCGCAACCTTCAAGTGATCTAGAATGCCAAGCGCAAAAGCGCTGTAAGGGAGAGTGACATGAAGCTCCCTTATCCAACCAGGTGAGCTCATCAAGGCGCTCGTCGGTTGAATAATATGATGGGGTTTCCAAGACACCTTCGTGGATCCAGCTATAGTCCACTGCGGGGCGAAGAGGTTCCAGACTCGCCGCCTTCGGCATTTATTTGTTCCTGAAAAGAAAGGGCAAGCCGTAAGTACGACATCTGCAACACTCCTCCAACCACCAGATAATCTCCCTATGAGAAGTAGGGCGCTTTAAATACTCAGTACGAGAGTTCCTCGTCTCTCCTCATCCCCCTCAAATCAATAATTACAACGGGGTTCTCTAGTACGACCGAAGGGAACAAAAATCCACCACCTACTCTATCACCAGGTTGAGGACGACATCGCTCACCAGAATCAACGCTCGTATCATTGCAACTGCTAGCAACAGAATTCATCGAAACACCAGAATCCTTACTCATCCTCTCTCAACCCAGAAAAAAAAAAGGAGATGAAAAGACAAACAAAGGGAAAAGAGAGAATGAGACGTTACTTTTTGAGAAAAAGTTGAAGGAACGAAGGATCTTGTGTAGAAAAAGCAAAACTGAAAGATTAAAGCAACAAATTCCGGGATTCATAATAAACAAAAAGAGAAATATTAGGATCACACACTCTACACTCTTTTAACACACTCCAAAAATATTTAACCATGTCAACTAATTTGTATTTGTGGACATGCTAATGGATTCCTTTTTGTTAGACTTTAATCATTTATTTTTGACCAATATTATTATTACTACCTTCATTCCTTGTGATGCTGCAAAATCGTATCGGATCAGTCCTTATCCTAACGGTTTGAATAAATCCAGCAATAGAACCTCCGGACCTACACACACGAAATAATAAGACGCGAACTAAGTCGGGGCTTCACCGGCGAAGGCCCTCCGGCGTGAGAGTAAGTACGGCGAATATAGAGAGAGAATAAGAGCAATTGACTAGAGTTGAGAGTTAAGAGTTCTGTACCCGTGTAGGTGTAAGGACACCTGCTTATATAGGCATGAATGTTGTAATCCTGACTTGTAAAGGAAGTCATGGAGTTTGTGCTGGTATTGGACTCGTATATTAGGAAAGTAGAATCCTGATAAGGATTGTATATGTAGTTTCCTTGTGGAGGAGGGTCTCCTTGTTAGGAAAGGATTTCATTATTTGCATCAATCTTGTTCTCTGTCGTAGACTCCGTTTCATATTGAGAAGTTAGGACTTTGACCACTGAGAAGTGGCCTAAGTCGGTTAGGGGATCTCGGTTCGATTTTCCATGAGGCCGAGTTGACGAAATAGGTTGGTTTCCTGGTAACCAAGTCTTGACTTAAATCTGAGCTAAGGCATAATTGAGTTAAGGCATGTATTCATGTCGGCCTAAGCGTTGTACTTGATGTCGGGTTGATGAATTTATTCCAGGGCTTCATAGGATCCTTGTTCATGGGCCCTGTTGGGCTTAGGCCCAAGCTCATTAGATCCACGTAATCAACTTGGTTCATATCGTTCAGTGGCTCCCCAAGTTTCTACTTCGGCATGCCGAGCAGGAACTCAAGTCATCACCCTTGTCGCCCAATATCTTAGTTGTTTCTTTGGCGAAGTCGACTTCGTTTAGTGTTAATTCAGCTGCTTGATGTTTTCACCAATTTTGATGGTTTGGTCATTTCAAGTGTTTCATATTCAGTCATAAAACGTGGTTCGATGAATGGACATTCTTTTTTGAAAACATGCGCCTATTAATGAGGGGTAATATGGTTTTGTGGATCCACGTTCAAAACCTAAGGACACCGGGTTCAGACTGGGTTGACGCCGGGTATACTCACTTCACCCAGGTATAAATTCAAAACACCCCTCTTCTTTTTCATTTTATCGGATTTCAACCAGAACTTGAGAGCTTGCTGTCGCTGATGGAGCTTTATATTGCACCATTTCTGGCTAGTTTTTCAACGATTTGTTCCGATTAAACTCACCGGTGTTGCTTCCTGTGAGGGCTTTCCCATTTCCATTTGTTTATCTCTGCTTTTGAGGTACTTTTTTTACTCCCATTTTCCGTTTATACTTTGTTGTTACCCAAAATATTATCCGGAGATAGTATTGCTGGAATGATCGAGTAACAAACAAAATGCGAGAACACTTCCGTGGGAAAAAGGATAACACAAGATTTGCCGGGGTTGTTAGTCCCGGGCTTGAATGCTCTCGCGAGATGTTATTAATAAATATACTGTCGAGTACAAATATTAATGTTAGAATCTAATACAATGAGTGTAAAAGCTTCTAGTTATCTAGGCTTAAGAGCGCGTAGATTGCCGGAAGAACCAGATGGATGAATCTGTGAGTTCTTGCTTGGAATTTACGATGACTGTGTATGAATGTCACTATGAATGTGTTGGTGCTTGCCAAAAGAGCCTTTTATTCTCTCTTTGGTGTGTATTTTTCACTTAATTCGTAGTAGAATCCCCCCCTTGGCCGCAACAGTGAGTCCTCTATTTATAGGGGACAAAGTAGTTGGGATCCTCGAGCGATCGCGGGTGATCGCCGTTTTCTATATTAAAATAAACGGCCGATCGTCCCGTCACGTGGGCCTGTTCCCTTGAGGTCCGGGGTTGCGGTTGGAGGCGGTGGGTGAACGATGGGAAGTCGGCCGCGCGTCGCGTCATTTGTCCGAGGAGGGTCCACTTCGTACCTTTCGGCGGCCTTGTCGGTAGGTGTGGTAGGTGACAGGCTGGGGTCAATGATCCTTTTTGTTGGTATCCTATGAAGATCCGCGGGTGGGCCATTGTCCAAGATTCGGTCTTCGACGACTTTGACGGATGCTGGATCCCCACGTGGCATGAGATGATCGCCTCTGATCCGTTAGACAAAAACGATCGCCAGGTATCAAAAGACGATCGCTGGTTACTAAAAGACGATCGCTGTATTATGCCGGGCTCTAGGTGTTCGTCCGAAGTTTGGCTTCTATGGTTGACTTTTCAGGGAGGTCGTCGATCGCCTATCGTGGCGAATTAATCGTTGCACAACAATTGCCCCCCAGCTCGCCTCGATGTTGAAAACACGGGGTGAGGTGGCACTGTTGGCGATCGCCGATGTTTAGACGACCAGCCGATCTGAATTCAAATATGGACGACCTTCTTTCGCGTCGGGAGCAGCGGGAGAAGAAGGCGGGCCTTTCACAAGTGGCTGGGACACGCGTCGTGCTGCCGTTGGGGGAATCCGACGGTTTGTCAGACTTGTCGGCTGGCATGCCCTCGAGAAGATGCGTATGCGGGATTCGAGGGCCGCATTTAATGCGTCCCCATGTGACGGTTGCGCTTCAGCCCCCGAGGTTTCTTCTATTTGCACTTAGGCCCTCGTCTCCATCTATAAAAAGGGGAGGGCTTCTTCTCCTTCACTTTTTACGCGCCCTTAGCATCCATAGCCGAATTTCTGCAGAAATTTCTGGAGCTTTTGTGTGCCGATCTCCTTCTTTTTTCTAGGTAAGATTAAATTTAACCTTCTCCTTATCTTTACTTTCTAATATGTCGGGAGGATCGAAAACCTTCGAGACCGGAAGTTCTTCCGCTGCCGCCGCGTTGCACGAGCGGGAGGAGGTTCCCGTTAGAGTGGATATGGAGACGGCCGCTGAAGCTATTCGAGCGGGGATTGCACCCGAAGAACTCGAAAAACTTTTCAACGAGGCCGAGGTGGCGAGGACGGCGGAGACGGCGGAGCAGGGGGGTTCGCCGGTGGATGAAGACGATCTGGTGCGGGAGGCCTGGGAAAGAGAGAGCAGATTCGGCCCCTCCTATGTGGCTTTTGCTCAGATGATGGAAACGATCGCTGGGCCTTGCCCGGAATTCGATTTCGAGGCCTACTCCGCCGCTCACCCTTACAAACATGTGAATCGGACGGTCTTTCAGGCCGCCGTCCCGTCTCAGTGGACTCTCGGCCAGATCCGGAGTACGGCGACCAAGAATGACCTGAGCCGCTGGAGGGCCAAATACCACATCCCCTCTGACGTTTCCCTTCACGTGCCTTTGGAGAATGAGCGCGCCGACCAACCGCCCCAGGATATGGTCGCCGTCAATGAGATGATTATGGAGGCGGGTTTGCGATTCCCGTTGCCACTCGCCGTCTCCTATTTGCTGATCGCCTGGAATTTGGCGCCTCTTCAACTGACGCCGAATGCTTGGCTGCAGATCGTCTGCACGTTGACCTTATTTGGCGGTCACCGGTTATTTCGTCACCTTACTGCGCTGGAGATGAATTATTTGTTTAAATTGGCTGCGCAGAAAGGGACGATCGGCGGTTATCATATCCAGGGCCGACTCGGGAGAGTGGTTCTCGGCGTGCCGAATAAGACCAGGCGACACAGCAAAATGGTGTTGGGTCGGCGGGGCATGGCGATCGGCGTTGAGTGAAGGGTGAATGAAGAGTGGAGATTCCACTATTTTAGGAGAGGAATCCGAGTAAGGATTTAAACTCTCCCCTTGATTGAGCTTGTCTTGGGTGATCTAATTTTGTTGTCTTTGTGCAGGACCTCTCGTTCCAGCGATCAGCGACCTCCCATTTGATTTCTTGATCGTTTGGGAGCGTATTCGTGCGTTGCCGAACTCCTTTATTGACGTTCGATCGCTTGGTACTGAAGCTCATCGGTTGGGGGCTCGTTTGTTTTGCTACCCTCGTCACTTGAAAATTCAAGGTATGAGTTTAAGTGGTGTTTCCTTTCTCTGACGATCGTCTCCAAGAGGTAGTTTTATTTTGTCTAACTTGTTTGCCCCTTTTCTTTGACAGAGACTTATTTTCCCCGAATCGCCGAACCTCCGCCAGAGATAGCTATGTCGGACTTGGGAGTTCTTGGTCGCCTTAATTTGGGCAAGCAGGCTGGTCGCGTTCCCGCGACGACGTCTCACCTGCCCGTGTGAGACCCGCCGAGGCGCCGGCCGCCAAGCCGGTGGTCGAGGAGAGGAATGCTCAAACGCCGCAAGAGGCGGAGGTCGAGTCCCCGTCGATCTACGAGGCGGACGTATCGATTCTAGAGCCTCCGGTCGCTGCGGCTCCTATCTCCGCCATCCCGATGATGGAGCGATCGGCACCAAGCCCACTGTCTCGGACCCGGTCGTCAGCGGCTCGGCGAAGAAGATGGCGATCGCCGATGCGGAGACATCCCGGCAAGCCTTTTTCTGACGCGACCCGAAATGGTCAATAGGTAAGAGCGGGTCAAAAATTTTTACGAGTTAGGCCTTCGAGCGCGGTATGGGCTAACTCCTCGATTTCCTTGGTTTGCGCGCAGGTTCGTCTCGCCGACCGGACGTCGCCCCATGGTCTTTGGACTTCTGTCGAGCAAGGCTCGCAAGGCTCTCTCGAAGTCGGCTCACGTTCGCGAGCTATCAATTCTGCCCAAGGCTTGGGCGATCGACCTTGATGCGATCGCTCGTCGGCGATCCAGAGCGCCATGCGGCGGCCGTTGCCCACAGCTCTTGAGGCGGCGGCGATGGCCGTCAGCGCTCGGGATTTTGAGGCGACCCTCACCGCTCATCTTCATCGCGAACTCGAGACCGCCGGAGCAAATATCAAGACGCCAACCGGATCAGTCAATGGAGAAAGAGTATGAGGAGACGGCCAAACAGCTAAGGCCGACGTGGACCGATTGAAGCAGAGGCCGAGCCGCTCAAGGAGGCTGCCGATCGATCTGTAATAAGGAGAAGGAAACTCGCGAAGCTCGAGGCTTCGCAGAGGAGGCGGCCGGTGAAAGGCTGCGGTGGATCGGCTCAGTGGTGAGCCGGAGCGGCGAAGAGAGAGCTGGAGAAGGCCGGGCGAGAATGTTGCCAAGGCGGCCGAATCGCGGAGGTCGAGAAGACGGCGGCGGATCGAAGGGCAGTGAAGGCGATCGAGGTCGATCCTACCTTAACGTCGGGCACGTTGGCGAGTTCGCTTACTATTTGGCCTATCTTGACGCTGTCCGAGCCGCTACAAAGGCGGGGTCGAGACCGGTCCCACGATGGAAAGCTTCAGATCCTATGTCCTCAAGCATCCTCTGCATCCGAATTTTCTCTGCCGATCCTTGACCTTGTCGACCTCGGGATCGACTTGAGTTGGTATACGGCAAACTCATTCATCCGAGGCCGATGGGGTGCCCAAGCCGATCCGCAACCCGAGGCGAACCGGCGGGCGGGGCCTTGAGAGGCATTTTTGTTTTTCCTTCCTGACTTGTACTTTTTGTTGTAAGGCCTTCGGGCTTCGAAATGTATGAAGCTTGTGTTTATGAATAAAATACTCCTTTTCTCATTCCGCGTAATGCATTATATGCGATCGCCTTTGACTGTTTGTGTGCAATTTTTACGAGTACGCGTATATTTGCTTTCGATTTTTTGTTCGTCCGGCCGATTGTCTGAGTGTTGAAAGCATTGATGTGTTTTGAATTGGAATTCTTACTTGTAATTTTCGTCGGACGACCTCGATCGCCCTGCATGTTTTTGAGCGAGGCCGATCGAATATGGTTTCTCTTTGTTCGTTCGTATTTGAGAGTAGCTCGACCTATCCCTGCCCCCTTGTTTTTGTTCACTTATTGTAAGTAAGGAAACAAAGACTAGTCTGTCTGGCGAGCTATCTTCATTTCGCCGATTCTGAAGAGTCATGTGTGGTTGGGGTGTTCGATGGACCGATCTCCCCAATCGTGTCTTCGTGTGCGAGGGATATTGTGTGTCCTGCGACTCACTTTTTGTGAGGGTCCTCCGTTAGGCTACGCCTGCCTTGTGTTAAAACGAAAGGCGGGCGATCTCGGTCTGGAGGAGTCCTTGCGCGGAGCGTTGTTGGCTTATTTGACACCACGTCCGCGGCTTGTCAGCTCTGCTTCCACCTCGGCCCGCCATGAAGATGGCGATCCTCGACGGTGTACGTTGAGCCGGGGGTAATGGCATGTCGCATTGTTCGGGTTCACCACGTTAGATGATGTACCTTGAGAACGTGCGATCGTGCCTACTGATTATTTTGGAGGGTCCTTCGGCTACGCCGGCCTCGTATTTAAACGAAGGGCGGGCGATCTCAGCCCAAAGGAACCTTGCATGGGCGAAGCTGTCGGTTCCATCGACCTCCAGGACCATGGCTGCATTAAATTTACCTAGGATCGTCGTGATCAGTGATCGTCGGTGATGTGCGATGCCTGTTGGGGCGATCGCCATAATAGATGGGATAACAAAAAATCTCATTATATTCCTTGTACATCATTGAAATCGAATACAAATTTATCACTGATAGTATTTTTTCAGATGCACGGCGTTCCAGGGGTATTGGTCCGGAGTACCGTCAGGATGTTCGATTCGTAGGCTCCTTTAGTTAGCCATCTGGATACTCAAAGGTCCTTCCCAGTTTGGACCAAAGACGCCTGTATGGGTTTGGATTTTCTTGAGGACGAGATCGCCCACTTGGAATCTTCTTTCTCTGACCTTTGAATTGAAGAACTTCTCGGCTCTCCTTTTGTGGATTGTGTTCTTCATTTCTGAGGTCAGCCGTCTTTCTTCAAGCATGTCTAGGTCGATTCGCCGGGCTACATCGTTGTCGGTCGTCATCTCCTGTTCGGTTCGATGGCTGAGGACGGCGATCTCCGAAGGAATCACCGCTTCTGTTCCGAAGGTAAGGGCGAACGGGGTTTCGCCGGTTGAATTGCGGGTCGTCGTTCGGTAGGACCATAAAACGTCTGGGAGCTCGCTCGCCCATCTTCCTTGCCTGGATTCGAGTCGTGCTTTGATCGTGTGTTTGAGGATCTTATTCACTGCCTCTACCTGCCCGTTCGTCTGAGGGTGATAGGGCGCTGAGAATAACCTTTTGACTCCCCACTTTTCACAGAATTGCATGACTTCTAAGCCGTCGAACTGTTTCCCGTTGTCGGAGATGATGGCCTGGGGCAAACCGAATCGGCATATTATGTTTTTCCATATAAACTTGATCACTTGCTCTTGGACGATCTTGTTGAGCGGTTCGGCCTCAGCCCATCCCAACGATGGCGAACTTACAGCCCCCTGGAGCCGTCGGCAAGGGACCTATAAGATCGATGCCCCATTGCGCGAATGGCCAAGGGCTATACATGGAGGTGAGCTGTTCGGGTGATAGTTTAATGTTGGGGCCCATTATCTGACATCTATGACAAGATCTGGCATAAGCGATCGCATCTTTCCGAAGTGATGGCCAGAAAAATCCTTGTCTGGTCGTCTTATGGAGGAGGGCTCGCCCGCCCGCGTGGTTCCCACAAATCCCGTCGTGGATTTCAGCTAAAACGAGCCGACCTTCCTCCGGTGTAATACACTTGAGGAGGGGAAGGCTGAAGGCTTGCTTGTAAAGCCGATCGTCCAATAGGGTATACCTGGTCGCACGAAGCTGAAGTTGGCGAGCTTTAACACGGTCGTCAGGGACCGTTCCGTCCTTTAGGTATTTGATGAACGGAGTCATCCAATTCTCTTCGGCGATGGCGACCGTGGTAACCAAATTCCTGTCGATCGCCGGCCTTGCCGACTTTGTGATTTGGATGTTGGAGAAGTCACGCCCCATCCGATGATGCTAGTTTGGAAAGTGCATCGGCACAGGAGTTGTGCTCTCTCGGGACTTGCTCGATTAGTACTTCTTCAAATTTTGTGCACATTTCGGCGACCAGCTCTTGGTATTTGACCATCTGTTCGCCGCGTGCCTCATATTCCCCCTTGACTTGGTTCACGACCAAAAGGGAGTCCATGAAGATATGGAGGCGTCGAACATCTAGGGCGAGGGCTAGATCAAGCCCGCCTACCAGAGCTTCGTATTCGGCTTCATTGTTGGTCGCACGAAAACCGAAACGCACGGCATTTGTGAAACTCTGACCGTCGGGGCTAATGAGGACAATCCACCTTTGCTCTCGCATTGGTCGCCGAGCCATCCACGTATAATTTCCGGGCAGTCGGCCGACTGGCCTGACTGTGAGGGAACGTTAATTCCACCACGAAGTCCGCCAGAGCTTGTCCTTTGATCGCCGTGCGAGGAGCGTAAGTGATACCGTATTGTGCGATCTCCAGAGACCACTTGAGGAGTCGCCCGTTGGTGTCCGGTCGGTGCAGGACTTGTCTTAGAGGTAGAGTGGTTAGGACCTCCACTTGGTGATCGAAGAAGTAAGCTCTCAGCTTTCGTACACTCATGACAAGGGCATAGGCGATCTTCTCCAATGGTGTGTAACGTGTCTCGGCGTCGTGGAGCGCCTGGCTAACATAGTAGATCGGCAAGTGGGCTTGCCCCTCTGCTCGCACCAGAACGGCACTCAGTGCGACCTCCGAGGCCGCTAAGTAAAGGAATAATTTTTCACCGGTGATCGGCTTTGCCAGGATCTGGGGGTTAGATAGATATTCCTTTATTTTGGCGAATGCTATCTGGCTTTCTTTCGTCCATGCGAACTTCTTGTTCTTGATGGTCGCGAAGAAAGGCTTGCTTTTATCGCCGAGCCGTGATATGAAACGGTTGAGGGCGGCTAGACAACCTGTGAGGCGTTGCACCTGTTTGATGTTTCGCGGTTCCTGCATGTCAAGGATCGCCTGTATCTTGGTGGGGTTCGCCTCGATCCCCCTTTGGCTCACCATGTGCCCCAAGAACTTCCCGGAGCCCACCCCGAAGTTGCATTTCTTGGGGTTCAGCTTCATGTTAAACTTCTCAAGGATGGCGAACGTCTCGGCAAGGTCGTTGAGGTGATCTTCCTTCTTGAGGCTTTTGACTACGATATCGTCAATGTAGACCTCCATGGTCTTGCCGATCTGATCGGCGAACATCCTGTTGACTAATCGCTGGTAGGTCGCCCCTGCGTTTTTTAAGCCGAACGACATTCTGACCCAATAGTATATGTCTTTTTCTGTGTGGAAAGATGTGTGTTTTATGTCTTCCTCCGCCATTGGGATTTGATGATATCCGGCGAAGGCATCCATAAATGACATCATTTCGCATCCTGCCGTGCTATCGACCAGGTGATCGATATGAGGCATCGGGAAGTGATCTTTTGGACATGCCGCGTTGAGGTCGGTGAAGTCAATGCATAATCTCCAGGAACCAGTTGGCTTTTTGACGAGCACCGCGTTGGCGACCACCGTGGCTCGTCGTGGCTACTCCGATCGATTTATTGTTGAGTAACCACGGACTTCTATGTCGAGCGCCGCGTATTTCTCGGGACCGAACTTCCTACGCTTCGGTGAACAGGCTTCATCGCCGGTCGATCTTCGAGATAATGGCAAGCGTGTTCGGGACTTATGCCAACCATATCTTGATGTGACCAGCAAAGACTCCGATGTTCCTACGTAGCAAGTTGATCGAGATCCTCCTTTAATTCGTGAACGATGCTCGCGCCGACTGTACTTCCCGCTCGATGATCCGATCCATCGTAATACTTTCCAACTCTTCGACAGAACGGCCGCCTCTCGTTGGTACGATCTCCGGACTCGGTCACGGGATCGATGTCGAGGCTTGGCTCAAACCGATCCTTGGCTCGATGTCGTCCGTCAATCGATGAGAGATGGCGTCCCCGAGTCGGGTTGGTATGAAATGTTAGGCTCGTCGATCTCCATGGGTTGATCGTCGGCCGCTTCAATGTTACATATAGTATGGGAAGTATTGAAAGAATTAACAACATAGGAGTAACTCAAACATCTCTTTGCCATTAGCCGATCTCCTTTTACAAGACCGACCGTCCCATCGGCGGTGGGAATTTGATACGATAAAGAAAGATGAGGCGACCGCCTCAAAGGTTTCTAAAAGGGGCGACCTAGGAACCCATTATAGATCTTTGGGCCTATCTATGATTACAAAGCTTAGGTTCTAGTAATCCTAACCTTGGGATCATAAAAGCATACTAGCTCGACGGAGAGCTTGATCCTCCCGTAGGCTTCGACCGTGTTGTCGCCGAACCCTTGGAGCACGGTGTTGAAAGGCTTGATGAATTTGATTAGGTTGCGAGTTGGTCGGGCGGATTTGAATATGATGTTGCAAAAACTCCCATTGTCGACCAACACGCGATCGACCGTCTTCCCAAGGATGCAAGCGGAGATCACTAGTGCATCCTCTTTGGGACATTGCACTCCTTCCCTGTCCTTGTTGGAAAAGATGATGAGCGCGTCTCTAGAGATGGTCGGCTCCGGAGGTACTACAACATGGACTTCGGCGAAGGCCCTCAGTTCGGCTTTTCGCTTCCTGTTTGACAGGGTGGAAACCGGGGAAAGGCCCCCGAGGCTCCCACCTCCTGCTTGGAGCATGTTGATCCGACCGCCAGGGTTGATCGGAGGGATCGACTCATCAGAGTACTCCGGCTCATGCTCGATCCTGGCGATCGGATTGGGAGGAATTCTCTCGCTCGGTCGGCGTTCGCGCCCTCCGGCTCTTTCCGTCCTGGGTTCTGGCTTGGTGATCAAATTGTCCAGTTTGCCTTCCTCAAACAGTCGCCAGAGCTGTCTGAGGAGGTCGCGGCATTGGCTAGTGTTGTGGCCGGGACTCTTATGATAGGCACAGAATTTGCTACGGTCCAGATGACCGTGGTCCCTTATCGGCTTTGGCTTGGAAAGCCACTCGCGACCCTTGATCGCGTTGAAGATGTGGGCCGGAGATAAGTTGAGGTTGTGAAGAAGGTGGACCTCTACATCCTCGAAGGCTTTGAACTCGCCAGGGGGCTTTGCGACCGCCTTTCTGGGCTTGGCGACCGTCTTCTTCAGGACATGGGAAGGTGCTTTCCCTTCTTCGGACTGTCCCTCGTCCAGGCGGAGTGAGAGCATCTTCTGCCTGGCCGATAATCGGCGGCTCGACGCGGAACGCTGTATAGGTCGGTGGAAAATCTTTTGTGAGGTGCCTGAACATGGGCGATCGTCCGTGGAATCCGTTCAGATCGCGTGGTGAGCGATCTCGTCGCCGACGGGCTCACCGGTGAGGACTATCTCGTCCACCCGGTCGATATAATCCTCATCCGATTCATCCTTCCCCTGCCCGATTTTCATCATGCGGTGGGGACCTTCCGCGGCGACTTTGGCGGCGAAGTATGACGTGAAGTCGTTCGCCACTTCTCAAAGCAATTGATTGAGCGAGATGGCAGCGAGATGTACCACCTGTGGGCGAGATCGCCGAGTTAGCGGGAACATACGACATTTCGTCGCATCCAAGCTCCGCATCCGATCATGTAGATCCGGAATTTGCTTAAGTGGGTTCCCGGATCCGTTCTCCCCTCGTATAGAGGTGTTTGTGGGGATTGATCGTTGATTGGACCGGAGCGATCTCGATCTGGACCGCGAGTGGCTCATTTAGCCCGGCGATCGGTCTCCTGGCGTTCGCCCCAATTTCTACGAGCGTCTTCATCTCGTCGAGTGGCGTTGCATAGCGGCGATCGCTGCCGCCGATCGCTCGCCGATTGGCTCTCAGGCTGCGAACCAAGGCGATCGTGTACGATCCCCTAGCTCCGTGGTGAATGACGATCTCCCTGCCGGAGGGTTCCCTTCTTGGGCGAGTAGGGGCTCGTTGCCGTCTGTCTCTTGGGAGTCGGATACGCCGAACTCCTGGTAAAGGATTCGGATATCGATGTCTCCCGGCTGGGGCCTGAGTGCCCAGGTCGCCACGAGGGATCGCTCCCTAGGCGGCTGAAGACGGAATCGTCCCGCCTTACGAGAGCTTTCCCCCGCGGCTCGGGACTTTCTGTTGATTTCTCAACATAGATCCCCTTGAGCTTCCTTTTGCTTGCCCGGCGGTTAGCCGACGGGGTGATGGTAGGCGTATCGCGGGCCCTCTGCCGTTCCCTGAGGATGGCTATAGCCTCCTCAATCTGTTCCGACGTCTGGAACTGGTCGAGTGAGAGGCTAGAACCGTCCCTCGGGGGCGGGAGCGAGAGCCTAGCGTCGCCACGCTCGCCCTCCGCCGTGGGCTTGGATTCGGTCCTTGCCGGAATAAGATTTCCGGCAGATCTCAGGGTGGCCCTCTTGGAGGTTGTTGCTGATGTCATTTTCTGAAGGTTTTTCTATTGAAGAACAGTGAGTGTTTCTTCAAGTATATGTCCGGAGAACAGTGAGTGTTCTTCGAGACGGTAGGAATAAAAATGAAGGTTTAGATTGCCCTCCTTCTAGCGCCAATTGTTGTTACCCGAAATATTATCCGGAGATAGTATTGCTGGAATGATCGAGTAACAAACAAAATGCGAGAACACTTCCGTGGGAAAAAGGATAACACAAGATTTGCCGGGGTTGTTAGTCCCGGGCTTGAATGCTCTCGCGAGATGTTATTAATAAATATACTGTCGAGTACAAATATTAATGTTAGAATCTAATACAATGAGTGTAAAAGCTTCTAGTTATCTAGGCTTAAGAGCGCGTAGATTGCCGGAAGAACCAGATGGATGAATCTGTGAGTTCTTGCTTGGAATTTACGATGACTGTGTATGAATGTCACTATGAATGTGTTGGTGCTTGCCAAAAGAGCCTTTTATTCTCTCTTTGGTGTGTATTTTTCACTTAATTCGTAGTAGAATCCCCCCCTTGGCCGCAACAGTGAGTCCTCTATTTATAGGGGACAAAGTAGTTGGGATCCCTCAGGCGATCGCGGGTGATCGCCGTTTTCTATATTAAAATAAACGGCCGATCGTCCCGTCACGTGGGCCTGTTCCCTTGAGGTCCGGGGTTGCAGTTGGAGGCCAGCTGGGTGAACCAATGGGAAGTCAGCACGCGTCGCGAGTCGCTGTCCGAGGAGGGTCCACTTCGTACCTTTCGGCGGCCTTGTCGGTAGGTGTGGTAGGTGACAGGCTGGGGTCAATGATCCTTTTTGTTGGTATCCTATGAAGATCCGCGGGTGGGCCATTGTCCAAGATTCGGTCTTCGACGAATTTGACGGATGCTGGATCCCCACGTGGCATGAGATGATCGCCTCTGATCCGTTAGACAAAAACGATCGCCAGGTATCAAAAGACGATCGCTGGTTACTAAAAGATGATCGCTGTATTATGCCGGGCTCTAGGTGTTCGTCCGAAGTTTGGCTTCTATGGTTGACTTTTCAGGGAGGTCGTCGATCGCCTATCGTGGCGAATTAATCGTTGCACAACATACTTTTTCGCCATCGTTAGGGTTTTAAGAGCTTTGAAGGTTCAAAACTTTTCTTACTTTGCTCACTCCATATTTGCATGATGTCTAAACGTGGGTATTTGGAGAGAAACTCCATTTATGGCTTTTACACTAGATTCTCTAGGACTTACGTCAAATCTGACGGAGCATGGAAACTCTTGACTTTACTGGTGATATTCTGTACTTAAATAAAATCCCTAGGACCGACGTTAAGTAACCTATGGGTGTTTTGCGCCTAGAACCATAGATGGTAATGATGCCGACATGTTAACTCCGGGTAGTTTGTATGAGGTCCTTGACTACATCTTTTTACATTATGTTAAGGATATGTCCCAAGCTCGGCTTCATTTCAGGGGAGGTCTCTCCTCGGCCCAAGTAGTTGAGACGGGGGGGAAGGCCGCCTCATCCTCTTCACAGGATGAGTCTAACCCCTTGGTTTTTTCTACAGGTATGGCTGAGGAGAGTACTTCTAATAGGACCGTCAATGAGTCTGATACCGAGGTAGTCGACACAAGACGAGGCTGAGGTACGGGCAAGAAAATACCGGGAGGCCCATAAGCATCCCAAAGGTGGAGATGAGATGCTTGAGGAGCTTTATATTACGTATGGGGTAGATAAGAAAGAATACAAGCTCTACCATAGTCTAACCACCCCCTTTGCTGATGAGAATGAAGCCAAAGCCTTCTATTATAATGATGCCTTCATTCCATTTTACTTCAAACAATTCCATCTCGGCCTAAGGCTGCCCTTGGACTCTTTTATTAATGAGTATCTGGAAGATTGGGAAATTGTCTCAGCCCATCTCGGTGCCAATGCAGTTAGGTATCTTACTGCCTTTATCATTCTATGTCGTAGTCTCGGCTTTGGTCCATGTATGTTCACCTTCTATCACGTCTTTAAGTCATCCTATAATTCCAAGGCTAGAACCATCACTATAAAGTCCGATCCCAACAAGTCCAAGCTCATGGCCCCCATTTCAAACACTATCAATAAGGTCATAGGTTGGAACTGATATGTGATTAAGGTTGAGAGCCGACATGGCTGGGAGTACACGAAATCTGTCAATTCCCCACATCGCCCTTCACGCGTTCACAGGCCGGATTGGAGTGCTGACTTGATCGACAAACTTGAACAATTTGCCTCCATTGTTATTCTTAATTGGGCCGAGTTAGAGATAGATTTTCATTATCACGTTCAGGCCGGACTGACGAGGGGTCCCATAGCTGGGGTTAGGCCCTTAGTTGAGGTCCCAAAGGGTCGATTTCCTGATTGGGTTGTTCACCCCAACTTCATCTTCCATGCTGACTGCGCAACCTGCAAAGCTGAGGACGACAAATGTCTGAGAGACGTGGATGTCATAGGATGTAATTTTCTCCATACTTATTTATTTTTATCACCATTTTTCTTTCATCTTGTCTCGGCATTAACACACTGATTTTTGTGCAGATCTCTCAATGGAGGATATCCAGAAAGTTTATGAGGAGCATGTTAACTCTGTTATGGCAGCTCAGAAGAAAAAGATATTTTCTAGGATAAGGGGAGTTGAGAAAAGACATGCCGACATGCAAGCTCCGCAAAGAGAGTTACAGGATAAGGGGGAGTCTTCAATCCCCAAGGGGCCGCCCATTGTTCAAGTTGGAGCACCAGTCGAGGAGCTTGAAGCCGAGATCGAGGAGGGGCGTACCGAGGAGGCTAATCCTTCTCAAACCTGTGCCCGAAGTCAAGATCAAGGCCACTTTCAAGAGCCAAGCTGTGATCGAGGGCCGGAATTTAAAGTGGACAAATGACAAAGTCAGAAGAGGCTAAGGGAGGAGAAAGGTCGAAACCGATAAGAGCCTCCACAAAAAAATAACTACTCTCTCAATACATGGTTCTGTCTCGACTTTTGTACTTTCTGATGCCGAGATAAAAAGTCTGGTTGATTCCTTCGCTGATACGCTCATCATGTCTAGGTTTGATTTAACGGTTTGTTCCAGGGCTGCCCTTAAGCTTGGAGGACTTGTCATCAAGCATTCTATGAACATGTCTTATATTGAACAACTTATTGCCGACAAGCCGAACTCACTCCAACTCTTTAATAGGAAGGGCTTAATCATCGGTGAGGTCCTCTACTATCCCACCTCGGTCTTCCATACATCAAATTGAATTCCATTTTTGCAATCCGTTTGATCTGAAAGTTTCTCTTTTGTATCTTTTCTCCATAGCCCATCACGAATACGGCATGTGAAGGCAGGTCGTGGATCTGGTGCATAAGGATGAGGTTGCTACTAAGTCGGCCCAAGAATCCACCGTCATGCTTGATGAAAAGATTAAAGCTCTTGAGAAGGAGATAGCTTCTCATGACGCCGTGGTTTGAGAGGTCGAGCTGAATATAGAATAGGTCGGGGCAGCCGTGAAGTCTGCACTGGATGACTTGGAAAAATTAAAGAAAGCCTTGCTTCAATCTGAGTCTGCCTTAAAACTTGCTGAGGCTGATGCCGAGGCGGAGAGGAAGAGAGCTGAAGTCTTGGCTCTAGAGAAGAATGTCGAGATGATTTGAATGATAAAGTAGGCTCCGCCTATGGTGATGCCTGGTTTAATCTGTCTCGGCTCCTCTATATTGATCCAGAAGTCGAGGTGTCCTTGGAGAAGCTTGCTCGGCTTTTTGTCCAAGATCCTTAATGTGGCGAAGCCGGGGCAGGTCAATCTATCATCCCATGCTCAGAAAATGCTCTTAAAAACATAAGGGCTAGAGACTATCAAGAGGGAAAGCCTGTATGGGATCCTCCAACTCCTAAAGAGGACAATTTTAATGATATGATAGCCCAGTTCACTCGTTCCTTTTGGATTGTTTTTCTGAACTTTTTATTTTGTAATTACGATGGGTTGTAAAGCTGGTTTGGTTAGAACAATATTTATTGTTGTTCCAAATATTCTAATGCTTGGGCCCAATCGTTTATTGGGGGACATTATTCTTTCATGTATTTTTCTAATTTGTTGGCATGACTTTTAACCCGATTTGGGTGTTTTTGCCATTCTTGTGTTTGCTTTTGTACTTAACTATTATGCAGCTGTTTGAGTTGCTTATCTCGTCATTGAGATGTTGGTAACTCGTTTTATAACTAACCAATTGTAAACTGGTTTTAAGTCAGGTCGAGCTGATGAACTCGACCTGGTTGAAACCATTCTGAAAAGGGTCCCCCTTGTTGAAGTCAAGCCGAGGTGTATAACTCGGTTTGGTGAGTCACTGTACTTGTTTACTTAGCTAAGCGTTTGTAGGTCTGGGATCGTATACCCGTTCTTAGGCCGAGCCGAGTTGAGTAACTCGGTTAATTTATTTGGTTACTTTAGCCAGTACGAGCTAAGTGTAGATGAGCCAGTGATTGTTTATCTATGATTGGCCATGTTGAGTGTCATGTCCTCGTCTTTAAATTTGAGTGGACTAGTTATCAGAACTAAGCTCAAATTGTCTTTGGAGTTAGATATCTTAATATTAACTTGGTTGGGGACCAAGCATGTTATGTATGCTTTAGCCTGACTAGTTATAGGAACTAGGCTTTCATCTGACTTTACAAGTATTCCTTGGCTCAAATGTTTAAGGAAGTCAGGCGTTTGTGTCTGACTAGCCAGGTTTAAGGTCTAGGCATTGTCATGTAATGCCTAGGCCGAGTTCTAGTGTTATGTACTAGGCATGTATAAATAAAGTACTCAATAGAATGATGAAAAGGAATTTGATAGATAAAAACCATTACATAAAAGGTATAAATAAAAAGCAAAAGCTTAAATTCTTATAGACTAAAAAATGCTTTGTAAAGTAAAGTATTTTAGTAAAGACTTCTCTAAAAGTTTTTCTGAAAAAGACTAAGGCATAGGGTGTTGGGTGGTTACTGATAGTTCTTCCTCAAGTGCTTTGAATGCCATGGGTGTTTTAACTCTTTCCCTTCTGGCGTCTTGAGCATGTATGTCTCTTCCCGGATAACATGGGCAACAATGTAAGGGCCTTCCCAATTTAGAGAGATCTTGTTCTGTGGAGCCTTTCTGTGAGTAGACTCAATCTTTCTTAGTACCCAATCACCAGCTTCAAATACCCTCTTCTTCATGTTCTTGTCATGATAAGCCTTGGTCCTCTATTTCTAGTTGATCATCCTTAGCCGTGCAGCTAGTCTCTTCTCATCAAGCAAGTCCAAATCCAGAAGTCGGTTATACTCATTGACCACCTCGTCATAGTTGGTTACTCTAAAGGTTGGGAGTGCCCTTTCTGCTGGAGCCATGGCTTCTGAATCGTAAGTCAAGGCAAAGGGTGTTCTCCCAGTTGGCCCCCGAGTGGTTGTACGGACTGCCCAAAGAGCAAGGGGGAGGTTGTCCAACCACTTCCCTTCACTTCATTCTAGGCTTTTCGTAAGGGCTGTCCAGATTAGTTTGTTGGTTGCTTCTGCTCGCCCATTGCCCTGAAGATGACTAACCAAGGACTTTTCGTGTGGAACTCCTAATCTGTTAAGTTCTTCAGTTAAGGCATCCGAGAATTGAAGTCCATTATCAGTTACAATTGTATTAGGAACACCAAACCGACATCAGATATAATCGTGTATAAAGTTGATGGCGTTCTCCTCTGTGATCTTTGACAAGGATCTAGCTTCAACCTACTTGGTGAAGTAATCAAATGCCACTATTACAAATTTGTTGCTTACCTTGGCCAATGGGAAGGGTCCAATAATGTCGACTCCCCACATGTCAAAGGGCCAAGTCGGTTTGATGAGGCTCTGTACAACAGCCGAGACCTTAGGTAGGTATGAATACCTATGACATCTATCGCACTTCTTGACGTAGGTCTGGGCATCTTCCCTCAAGTTAGGCCAATAATATCCAAGGGTTGTGACCTTGTTGGCTAGAGTTCTAGCCCCCGGGTGTCCTCCACAAACTCCATTATGGACCTTGGCTATCAAGTTCTCCATGTCCCTTGGAGGAACACATATAAGAAGATATTTGGTGGAAGATATTATGTAAAGCACTCCATTCCATACGATGAACCTTACAGTCTTCCTCTTGATCATTTTAGCAGCCAACTCATCTCTAGGTAGCTTTCCATCTTTAATGTAGTCCTTGTAGTCGTCTATCCAGCTTATCTCTTCGTCATCAATATCCAAGATCTCTATCCTTTCAAATGTTGGCTGGTCGGCATAAATGACTAACAGATTGACGTCTTCAGCTGTGGCCATTTTGGAGAGCAAGTCGGCTTCCTTGCTATGCTCTCGGCCTATTAGTCTTATCTCCCAGATCTCCAAATCCTTGGTTATGTCAAGGACGAGGTCTTTGTACTTGGTCATCATGTAGTTTTTGGTGTTGAACTCTCCTTGGACTTGCTTTACCACCAGCTTCGTATCACTGTAAGCTAAAGGCTTTGTTGCTTCAAGGAACTTATATTTTTCAACCCCAAAAATAAGGGCCTCATACTTGGCCTGGTTGTTTGAGGATGGGAACTTGAAGCGTACAAAATCTTGGGTCATGTGCTCGCTTCCAGGACTGATCAAGACAACTCCTGCCCCACTTCTTTCCTTTGTAGTAGACCTATCTGTGTACAAATTCAACATTCTTTTGGTAGCTTAGAGAGGGGTTCTGTGCCCATGGGGGCCTTCTTTTTCCGAGCAACAGGTACATGCTCACTTGCAAAAGCGGTCTCAACCAGAAAAAGGGTTGCGCAAGTAAAGTCTTCCTAGGCTTATAAGTGATGTGAAACTCGGTCAGTTTAATAGACCAGTTGAGAAGTCGGCCTGAGCTATCCATCTTGTGCAATATCTTCCTTAGGGGAGAAGTTTTCTTGCTGCAATGACCAAGGCGTAAGCTATCTTCTCGGTGTTGAAGTATCTCGACTCGACCTCTGATAATGCCTTGCTTACATAATATACCGGCTTCTGAGTGCCTTTGTCATCATGAACTAAGACTGCTGCAATGGCATGATTCGTGATGGGATGAGCCGAGAAGTAGTTGTAAAGTTTTCTTGCTGCAATGGCATGATTCGTGATGGGATGAGCCGAGAAGTAGGCACAAAGTTTTCTTGCTGCAATGACCAAGGCGTAAGATATCTTCTCGATGTTGAACTATCTCGAATCAACCTCTGATAATGCCTTACTTACATAATAGACCGGCTTCTGAGTACCTTTGTCATCATGAACTAAGACTGCTGCAATGGCATGATCCGTTGCTGCTAGGAACACAGAGAGCATCTCTCCCACGACGGGCTGCTGAGAAGAGGTGGTGAGCCTAAGTATTTCTTCAACTCTTGAAACGAGGTCGAGCGCTCGGATGTCCATGCAAAATCTTTTGTTCCCTTCAAAGCCTTGAAAAAAGAGAGGGACTTCTCTGCTGATTTGGCTATGAACCTTCCCAACGTTGTTACTCTTCCATTAAGCCTTTGAACTTATTTGATGCAGGTCGGCTCTTACATGTCTATCAATGCATTTATCTTCTCTGGGTTTGCCTTAATGCCCCTATGAGAAACCATGAAGCCTAGAAACTTGCCCGCTGTGACCCTGAATACACATTTGCTGGGATTAAGATTCCGGTCGTTTACTTTCAAATTATTAATGGTCTCATTCAAGCCATGGTGTGACTCCCAGACTTAGTGTTTGTAACCATGCCATCGATGTAGGCTTCCATGTTCCTTCCAATATGAGATTTGGAAACCTTTTTGACCATCCTCTGGTAGGTTGCTCCAGCATTTTTAAGCCCAAATGGCATCATCACATAGCAGTAAATTCCACCATCTGCTTGGAAGGCCATCTTCTCAATGTCTTCTTCTGCCATCTTGACTTGGTGATAGACCGAGTAAGTATCAAGGAAGCTAAGTGTCTGATGTCCAGCAATGAAGTCTACCAACTTATCAATCCTTGGGAGCAGGTAACTATCTTTCGGGCAGGCCTCTGAGATCTGTAAAGTCCACATATATCCTCCACTTACCATTATGTTTTTTGACCATGACTACATTGGACAACCAGACCGAATTGTTGGAATATTTATTCCACACATTATTTAATTTGTGTTTTGATGATTAAAGTTGCTAAACTACAAAACAACATCGAGGCGAAGCAAAACGGCGAAGCAGACGAAGACGCAAAAATTGCAATCTGGACTGCATTAGCGCACGCTAAGGGACATATGTTAGCGCACGCTAACGAGGAGTCAGCTGCATTCCAGCCTAGCATCGAAGTAAGCTGCAGTGAAGTCAGCAGATGGATAGCGCATGCTACACTCTATTATTAGCGCACGCTACCCTCTATTATTAGCGGACGCTACAAAGGATGATTTGCGCACGCTAAGATGTTTGAATCTAGTCAATCCGAACGTTGGGAAAAGCAGGTCAAAGTCAGCATATCAAACGGTCACTTTGACAATCCATGCAACGGATATATTGGATTAGCGCACGCTACAAAGGAAGTGGTAGCGCACGCTAATCGTTAAGGCGAGCTACCGGTGAAATATAAAGTGATTAACGACGCTACATGAAAGCCTTTACGTACGCTAGAGCAAAAATGTGCGATAGCGCACGCTAAGAAGGAAGGCTAGCGCACGCTAGCTAGTCAACCGGCAAGAACGGCTAGTAAGGAGGAAGAAGGCTATAAATACCAAGGAGTTGGTATTATTCCATACAACAACATTGAGCAAAGCATACATACGTGTTATATCATTGTAAACATTATAGTTGTTGTTCTTGAGCTTAATTAAGAGTGATTGAGTGTTATACACAAGATCATACACGAGCGATAAAAAGAAAAGATACGATTTGATTCGGTGTTATTAGGATCAAGGATCCGGCATTGTTAGAATCACAATCGCTATCTTAGTGAGGTTTATCTAGTACCCATAGAAAGCTAGAGTGGTTGATTCCTTATCCAATCGAAAAGCAAAAACAGATATACACGGACCGATAGAAGACGAGAGAGTAACGGTAATCCCTCCACCGAAAGAAAACAGGCGCAGAGGAATTGATCTTAAGCCTAAGGAAAAGATACATCGAGAGAGGACGTAGGCCGTTAATAGCCGAACCTCTATAAATCCTCGTGTCCTTTATTTTCCGCAATTTATTTTCGCTTCCGCATAAAACGGCGCAAATATCCGATTTGGTACCCAACAATTGGTATCGGAGCGGTACTCCAATACGCGGCTTAACATCCGAGGAGAAAAGATCCAATGGCGTTTCAAATGGCTCCCGTCGAAGGCCTTGCTCTCAACCGACCACCATTTTTTGATGGCTCAAACTTCATGATGTGGAAGAAGAAGATGTCTATATTCATCCGAGCATATGACATCGAGCTTTGGAAGGTGATTTGTCTTGGTCCGAAAATTCCAACAAATTCCAACGGTACGCTCAAAACCTTCGAAGAATATGACGATTCCGATTGGAAAAACGACCACTACAATTGTAAGGCAACTCAACTTCTATACTGTGCTTTAAATCCGGAAGAACACAACCGGATATCATCGTGTGATAGTGCCAAAGAAATCTGGAAAATGCTTGAGGTAACACACGAAGGTACGTCTCAAGTCAAAGAGACGAAGATAAACATGCTCCTTCACGATTATGAATTATTCCAAATGAAGGACGACGAATCCATCTCGATTATGCTCGACCGATTTTCGGTCATCACTAATGGATTAGCATGTTTTGGAAAACCACTTTCGAGTAGTGAGAAAGTAAAGAAAATTCTCCGATCACTACCTCGAGAATGGGACGATGCAGTTCTGACAATAATGGAATCCAAAGATTTAAATACTCTCGATTTTAGTGCTCTCGTTGGTTCTCTTATCAACTACGAGATTGTTCTAAAATCTCGAAATGCCAAACCGAAACCGAAGGAGAGGTCGATAGCCTTCAAGGCTAAAATGTCGAAAAAGAAAGAAGAAACCCCGGTGGACGAAAGCGACGAAGAAATGGCATATTATGCCAAAAATATTAATAAGTTCCAACACTTATTAAACCGGAGAAAGAAGGACATCCAAGCGGGCGAATCGAAGAAACCCGACAACACTTGTCGATTATGTGGTAAACCAGGCCACTTTGCCAAAAACTGCCGAGTAAAGCAAAAGGAGGTTCTAATCGCAACATGGAGCGACGAAGATCCCGATGAAGATTTTCTTGAACAAAATAATCTCGCGCTCATGGCCCGGAGTTCATTCGACGATAGCGACGTCGAAAGCCAAGTAAGTAATTCTTACGACGAACTTTTTGAAGCATTCGAGTTACTACATACGGACTATCAAAATGCTTTAAATGAAATTAAGTCCCTCAAGTCTAAATATAAAACTTTGGAAATTGAAAATTCCAAAATACTTGAAAAAGGGAAGTTTGTCGAAATTGATCATTCGAAATGCCTTGAAAATGAAAATATTTTAAAAAATGATCTTTTAAAAGTTCAAGATGAACTAAAAATTTTGACAAAGAAATTCTCGTGCGGCAACGATAAATTTGAACAAATGTTATGTGTTCAAAAATATACTCTAAATAAAGAGGGGTTAGGATTCAAATCACGTTCGAAAAATGAATCCGTCAATTTCAAAATACCCCATTGCGAAAAGTGTTTAAAAATCGGGCATCATATTTCCAATTGCAAAAGCCCGAGACGGACGATAAAAACTAAAAGGATTTGGGTTCCTAAAGGAACAAACGTTTCAAACATCGTCTACGTTTCAAAAGAAAAACCAACTATCGGTTGGATCCCCAAAAATAAATTTTGACAAATGATATTTTACAAAGGGGGAGAAGGAAATAATATTTTCAGGGGGAGTTTATACCCTTATTAATGCATAAATTGGTATCATGCATATTTATATTTCATTTGGTATCCTTTGTATTTTTTGAATTTTTGATGAAAACAAAAAGGGGGAGAAAGATATGAATTGAGATAATAATATGAAAAATCGAAGAAGTCGAAAAGAAAAAGAAAGCATACAAAAAGGGGGAGTTAAAACGAAGGAAGGAGTTGAAAAATTGAAACATGAAGAAGTCGAAAAAGAAAAGGATTGGAGAAACTAACGAAACGATCAAAGTCGAAAACTTTGATTCGTAGAAATATATATATTATTTTTTACAGATTATCCAATTCAAGGGTTGTTTTGTAATCATCAAAAAGGGGGAGATTGTTGGAATATTTATTCCACACATTATTTAATTTGTGTTTTGATGATTAAAGTTGCTAAACTACAAAACAACATCGGTAAACAAAGCAATGAAAGCAGACGAAGACGCAAAAATTGCAATCTGGACTGCATTAGCGCACGCTAAGGGAAATATGTTAGCGCACGCTAACGAGGAGTCAGCTGCATTCCAGCCTAGCATCGAAGTAAGCTGCAGTGAAGTCAGCAGATGGATAGCGCACGCTACACTCTATTATTAGCGCACGCTACCCTCTATTATTAGCGGACGCTACAAAGGATGATTTGCGCACGCTAAGATGTTTGAATCTAGTCAATCCGAACGTTGGGAAAAGCAGGTCAAAGTCAGCATATCAAACGGTCACTTTGACAATCCATGCAACGGATATATTGGATTAGCGCACGCTACAAAGGAAGTGGTAGCGCACGCTAACTGTTAAGGGCAGTAGCTACTGGACTGAAATATAAAGTGATTAACGCACGCTACATGAAAGCCTTTACGTACGCTATGCATATTTATATTTCATTTGGTATCCTTTATATTTTTTGAATTTTTGATGAAAACAAAAAGGGGGAGAAAGATATGAATTGAGATAATAATATGAAAAATCGAAGAAGTCGAAAAGAAAAAGAAAGCATACAAAAAGGGGGAGTTAAAACGAAGGAAGGAGTTGAAAAATTGAAACATGAAGAAGTCGAAAAAGAAAAGGATTGGAGAAACTAACGAAACGATCAAAGTCGAAAACTTTGATTCGTAGAAATATATATATTATTTTTTGATTATCAATTCAAGGGTTGTTTTGTAATCATCAAAAAGGGGGAGATTGTTGGAATATTTATTCCACACATTATTTAATTTGTGTTTTGATGATTAAAGTTGCTAAACTACAAAACAACATCGAGGCGAAGCAAAACGGCGAAGCAGACGAAGACGCAAAAATTGCAATCTGGACTGCATTAGCGCACGCTAAGGGAAATATGTTAGCGCACGCTAACGAGGAGTCAGCTGCATTCCAGCCTAGCATCGAAGTAAGCTGCAGTGAAGTCAGCAGATGGATAGCGCACGCTACACTCTATTATTAGCGCACGCTACCCTCTATTATTAGCGGACGCTACAAAGGATGATTTGCGCACGCTAAGATGTTTGAATCTAGTCAATCCGAACGTTGGGAAAAGTAGGTCAAAGTCAGCATATCAAACGGTCACTTTGACAATCCATGCAACGGATATATTGGATTAGCGCACGCTACAAAGGAAGTGGTAGCGCACGCTAACTGTTAAGGGCAGTAGCTACTGGACTGAAATATAAAGTGATTAACGCACGCTACATGAAAGCCTTTACGTACGCTAGAGCAAAAATGTGCGATAGTGCACGCTAAGAAGGAAGGCTAGTGCACACTAGCTAGTCAACTGGCAGCAACGGCTAGTAAGGAGGAAGAAGGCTATAAATACCAAGGAGTTGGTATTATTCCATACAACAACATTGAGCAAAGCATACATACGTGTTATATCATTGTAAACATTATAGTTGTTGTTCTTGAGCTTAATTAAGAGTGATTGAGTGTTATACACAAGATCATACACGAGCGATAAAAAGAAAAGATACGATTTGATTCGGTGTTATTAGGATCAAGGATCCGGCATTGTTAGAATCACAATCGCTATCTTAGTGAGGTTTATCTAGTACCCATAGAAAGCTAGAGTGGTTGATTCCTTATCCAATAGAAAAGGAAAAACGGTTTTACTCGGACCGATAGAAGACGAGCTTGTAACGGTAATCCCTCGGCCGATAGAAGAGAGGCGTAGAGGTTTTGATCTTAAGCCTAAGGAAAAAGATACATCGAGAGAGGACGTAGGCTTCGTTAATAGCCGAACCTCTATTAATCCTCGTGTCCTTTATTTTCCGCAATTTATTTTCGCTTCCGCATAAAACGGCGCAAATATCCGATTTGGTACCCAACACGAATAAGTTGCTTCTTTTATGATGCCTGTTTTGAGTAATTTCTCTATTTCTTCTTCCATTACCTTCTCCTTGTCCCAGATGAAGACTCTTCTTGTCTGTGTGATGGGTTTGAAGAATTTATCAACTTTAAGTCTATGTAGTGCTATGTCTTCCTTCACCCCAACCATATCCTCTATTTTTCATGCGAATGCATCCAGGTTGTTCTTGAGGGGGGCACTTATTTCTTCTCTCTCTTCAGGAGAGAGCTGTCCTTATATCTTTACTTTATGCTCTGGGTAGTCCGGGTTAATGATGACCTCTTCTAGCTGATCAACTGGCTCTAGTTCTGGTCCATCTCTAAACTACAAAGTTTCAATGATGATTTTTCGGACTCTTTCCTTGTTCTCACCATATAGGTTCAGATTCTTGAGATCTAATAGCTGGTCCACCTCGGTTTCTACTGGAGTTATTTTTGTGGCCCCCGAGCTTGAGACGAGAACGAGGGTCATGCCGATCGGCTCGACGGAAGCTGAATTTAGGGAGATAGAATCAAATCCATCAACTCCACACCTGAATTTGGCTTCAATAGGAGTGACCTCGGTATCTAGCATAACCCAATCTTTCGGAGTCTCAATTATTGCCAGGATGACTTCTCTTGAGGAACTCGGCCCTGTTACTTTAGTGGACTTGGATATGGTGATGTTCTTCTCTGGGGTGTCGATCTCCATCTTATTCTTTGTCTTCTAGATCTCATAACATGCTCCAATAAATTCTTGGGAGACCCTAGAACATATCCTACACCAGCCGGTGTGGGGAACTTCACCCTCTGGTGAGGTAGAAAAACAACCATGCCGAGTTTACCTTGGCTTGGGGAGCCTAGAATGGCATGATAATATGATGCTAAGTCTATCCCAATAAATGTTATAGTTGCTAAGGTTCTGAAGGGGTAATCTCTAACTTCAAGTACTAGGTCCATTGTCCCCTTTGCTTCTGCTTTGTGGTTTGTGAATCCCTCTAGTCTTCTATTATAGGGAGATAGCATGCTGTCAGGTAGCTTCATCTCCTTGAAGGTTTTGTAATATAGTGTTGGAGCGAGATTGGTCGATATCGCTGTTTGGAGATAGAGTTGTAAAACTCTTTCGTGTTGCGAAAGCGATTTAAATAAAGGTGCTGAAAAATAAATCGACACAGGATTTATAGTGGTTCGACCAAACATGCCTACGTCCTCTCTCAGTATCTTTTTCTATAGGCTAAAGATAAACCTCTGCACCTCTCTTCTATCGGTCGAGGGATAACCGTACAAACTTGTCTTCTATCGGTCCAAGTTAAACCGTTCAATCACTTGTCTTTTTGACGGTCCAAGTTAAACCGTTTTCCTTTTCTATTGGACAAGAAATCAACCAATCTAGATTTCTATGGGTACTAGATAAACCTCACATAGATATCGATTCTAATTCTAATAATGTCGTATCCTTGATCCTAATAACACCAAATCGAATCGTATCCTTTCTTTTTCCTCTCGTGTATGAGTTTTCATGTATCACACTCAAACTCTTGACAATATAAGCACAATTACGACAACAATAGAATCTATATCAATATCTGAGCAATGTATAATTTACTTGAAGTTGTTATATGATGAATACCATTATAAGTGCTATATATAGGCTTCAAAGGCTCAACTAGACGTTAGCACCCAGCTGCCTCATTACGTACATTACTATCCATCCATTACGTACGCTAGGTTCATTACATACGTTAACAACTATTGGTTACATACGTTAAGCTCTTCACAAAATAGTCCAGTAGCTTTTGTTTCTTCCATTACGTACGTTAAGGTTCTCCACATTACGTATGTTAACTTCAGTCAAATTATCCGTTGCATGCTAACCTATGCCATGACGTCATCTTCAACATTCATCTTTTTTGAATTCAGAAACAATTTGTTACGTACGTTAACCGTACAACGTTACATACGTTAAGACATGTACATTACTTACGTTATGCAACATGCATTGCGTACGTTATCTCTGATCAGGTAACTTTGTTCTTGTCTGATCAGGTAGCTTTGATCTTGTCTGATCAGGTAGGTTGCTCTCGTTTGATCAGGAACAATTAGCTTTTCCCGGATTGTGCGACTTTTTGCATCTTCGACTTCTTCGTTATTTTGTTCCGTTTCTTTGTTGTTTTGCTTTGTTTAACAACTTAATCATCAAAACTCGATTAATGAATATTTGGAATAAAATATTCCAACAATCTCCCCCTTTTTGATGATTACAAAACAGCAGCTTGAATTGGATAAAACCTGCAAAATAAAGTGTGTGTGTATATATGTATATATATATATATATTTGTACGAATCAAAGTTTTCGGCTTTGATCGTTTCGTTACTTTCTCCCATCTTTTCTTTTTATCCTTTTCGACTACTTCTTTTTATTTTTCAACTTCTTCGTTTATTCTTTTTCGACTTTTCTCCTTTTTATTTTTCTCTCCCCCTTTTTAGTTTTTATTTTTCTCGGCATTCTTCCATGACGCTTTTTATCCCATTCAACTATTTTCTCCCCCTTTTTGTTATCAGCAAAAAGTGTAAATAAAGGATACCAATTTATGATAAAATATGTTATGATAAAATATGCATAAAAGAGTAAACTCCCCCTGACTAAAATATTTATATTAAAAATATAAACTCCCCCTGAGTAAAATACTAATTTATGAAAATTAATTTTTATTTTTGGGGACCCAACCGATAGTTGGTTTTTCTTTAGAGACATAGACGATATTTGAAATAAAAGTTTCTTTTGGAATCCAAATCTTTTTGGGTTTTATCGCCCGTCGTGGGCTTTTGCAACTCGTAAAATGATGCCTAATTTTTAAACATTTTTCACATCGGTGTATTTGCAAATTTAAGGACTTGGTTTTAAAATTTGTTTTGAATCCTAACCCCTGTTTATTCAGAGTATATTTTTGAACCGAGAGCATTTGTTCAAATTTTTCATTTCCACACGAAAATTTCTTTGTTAGATTTTTAAGCTCGGTTTGAACTTTCAAGAGATCATCCTTTAATATATTTTCATTTTCAACGCATTGAGATGATCGGTTTCGACAAATTTCTCCTTTTCAAGAATTTTGGAATTTTTTTTTCCAATAATTTGTTTTTAGCCTGGAGGGATTTGATTTCGGATAAAGCATTTTGGAAGTCGGTATGCAATAATTCTAATGCTTCAAGTAATTCATCTTGAGAAGATGTACTTACTTGACTTTCAACGTCGCTATCGTCGAATGAGCTTCGGGCCATAAGAGCGAGATTATTTTGATTGATAAAATCATCATCTTCATCTTCATCGCTCCATGTTGCTATAGAACCTCCTTCTTGGGATTTGCTCGGAAATTCTTTGCGAAGTGGCCTGGTTTACCACAGATTCGACAGTTGTTGTCGAATTTCTTAGATTCGCCCATTTTGATGTCTTTCTTTCTAAGTTTTGAAACTTATTAATATTCTTGGAATAATATGCCGATTCTTCGTTGCTTTCATCCACCGGGATTTCTTCTTTATTTCTCGACATCTTAGCTTTCATAGCTATTGATTTTTTCTTCGGCTTCGGTTTGGCATTCCGAGATTTTAGGACAATCTCGTAGTTTATAAGTGAACCAACGAGAGCACTAAAATCAAGAATGTTTAAATCTTTTGATTCCATTATTGCTGTCACTGTTCCGTTCCATTCTCGACATAGTGATCGGAGGATCTTCTTAACTTTTTCACTACTCGAAAGGGGCTTCCCATAACATGCCAATCCATTTGTGATGACCGAAAATCGGTTGGCCATTATTGTAATAGATTCATCTTCTTTCATTTGGAATAGCTCATAATCGTGAAGAAGCATGTTGATCTTCGTCTCTTTGACTTGAGACGTTCCTTCATGTGTGACTTCAAGCATTTTCCATATTTCTTTTGCACTATCACACGAAGATATTCGGTTTTGTTCTTTCGGGTTTAATGCACAATATAATAATTGCGTGGCTTTGTAATTATTATAATTGTTTTTCCAATCTGCATCATCATACTCTTCAAAACTTTTAAGCGTACCATTGGATTTGAGAGGGATTTTCGGACCAAGAAATATCACTTTCCGTAACTCGATGTCATAAGCTCGGATAAATATAGACATGTTATTCTTCCAAGTCATGAAGTTAGATCCATCGAAGAATGTGTTGGAGCAAAATCGGTATTTGTGCCGTTGTGCGGAAGCGTAAATATAAAGTGCGGAGATTAAATATAGAGGTTCGGATATAATCGAGCCTACGTCCTCTTTCGGTATCTTTTTCTATAGGATAAAGATCAAAACCTCTGCACCTCTCTTCTATCGGTCGAGGGATAACCGTTACAATCACGTCTTCTATTGGTCCGTGATAAACCACTCGTACTTGTCTTTGTGTCGGTCCAAGTTAAACCGTTTTCCTTTTCTATTGGACAAGGAATCAACCACTCTAGCTTTCTATCGGTACTAGATAAACCTCACTTAGATATCGATTGCCATTCTAACAATGCCGGATCCTTGATCCTAATAACACCGAATCCAATCGTATCTTTTCTTTTGCCTCTCGTGTATGTGTTGAATGTATAAACACTCAAACTATCAATATAAGCTCAATGTTACAACAACAAGAATATCAATATGAATATCTGATCAATGACTCGTTTTATGTGCGTTGTTGTGGTGAAACAATACCATAGGAATGGTATTTATAGGCATTGGAGCCTTACTAGCCGTTGCCTCTTCAGACTGCATTACGTACGCTATATCACTCCCGTTATGTACGTAAGTTCATTTACGTACGTTAACGTACAAATGTTATGTACGTTAACATCACCCAGTTTCAGTCCAGTAGCATTTGATTCGATCATTACGTACGTTAATCAATCCCCCATTACGTACGTTAAGGATACGTCATTGCTGATGTCATATATCCGTTGCCGCCTTTTTGACTTTGGCTCGTCCAACGTTTTTCTGGTTAGAACTCTGAACACTCCATTATGTACGTTAGCCATCCTTGCTTACGTACTTTAATCTCCATAAATTACATACGCTATATAGCACATTTTACGTACGTTAAGCTTGCATAAATCCAGCTTTTTGCACTTCGTTTCCTTCGATGCTTTGCTTCGTCTTTTTGTTGTTTTGCGTTGAGTAACAACTTTAATCATCAAAACACTATTAGTGCATGTATGGAACAAAATGTTCCAACAGAATGGTGGTCGATTTAGAGCAAGACCTTCGACCGGGGCAAATTGGAACGCCATTTAGATTGTCTTCTCCTTGGATGTTAAGCCGCTTCTAGGAGGTACTGTTCCGATACCAATTGTAGGAGCGAGATTGGTCGGTATCGCCGTTTGGAGATAGAGTTGTAAAACTCTTTCGCGTTGCGAAAGCGTGGAAAAATAAATCGACACAGGATTTATAGAGGTTCGGCCAAACGTGCCTACATCCTCTCTCAGTATCTTTTTCTATAGGCTAAAGATAAACCTCTGCACCTCTCTTCTATCGGTCGAGGGATAACCGTTACAAAATTGTCTTCTATCGGTCCAAGTTAAACCGTTCAATCACTTGTCTTTTTGTCAGTCCAAGTTAAACCGTTTTTCTTTTCTATTGGACAAGGAATCAACCAATCTAGCTTTCTATGGGTACTAGATAAACTTCACGTAGATATCGATTCCGAATCTAACAATGCCGGATCCTTGATCCTAATAACACCGAATCGAATCGTATCCTTTCTTTTTCCTCTCGTGTATGAGTTTTCGTGAATCACACTCAAGCTCTTGACAATATAAGCACAAATACAACAACAATAGAATGTATATCAATATATGATCAATTTATCATTTGCTTGAAGTTGTTATATGATGAATACCATTAGAAATGGTATATATAGGCTCCAAAGGCTCAACTAGCTGTTAGCACCCTGCTGCCTCATTACGTACATTACTGTCCATCCATTACGTACTCTAGGTTCATTACGTACGTTAGCAACTATTGGTTATGTATGTCAAGCTCTTCACAAAACAATCCAGTAGCTTTCGTTTCTTCCATTACGTACGTTAAGCTTCTCCCCATTATGTATGTTAACTTCAGTCAAATTATCCATTGCATGCTGACCTATGCCATGCCGTCATCTTCAACGTTCATCTTCTTTGAATTCAGAAACACTTCATTACGTACGTTAACCATACAACGTTACGTACATTAAGACATATACATTACATACGTTATGCAACATGCATTGCGTACGTTATCCTTGATCATGTAACTTTCTTCTTGTCTGATCAGGTAGCTTTGATCTTGTCTGATCAGGTAGGTTGCTCTCGTCTGATCAGGAACAATTAGCTTTTCCTGGATTGTGCGACTTTTTGCATCTTCGACTTCCTTCGACTTCTTTGTTGTTTTGTTTCGCTTCTTTGTTGTTTTGCTTTGTTTAACAACTTAATCATCAAAACTCGGTTAATGAATATTTGGAGTAAAATATTCCAACATACAGGACATCTTTCGCGGCCCCTGAGTTAACTAAAGTCTTTCTAACTCACAGCTATCTATCCTCCCCTTGCTCACTAGGGGTTGTTCCCTTATGACTCTCCTTCCAGCCAACTCATTCGTAGAAAAACTTATTACTTCCTCACCCATATGACTCCATGGTGGGATGCGGTACACCTTACTTAGCTCATGAATTTGCTCTTTCAAGTTGGTGCTTGAGGGGATTTCTTCTCCAATGACATGCAATTTGGCTCTAGACGACCGGTCTCCTTCCTCCTCAACTCGTCTATCTTCCCTCGGCCTCTTGCCATCTTTCCTCATGAAAGAGTAACAATTCTCCATTTCATGTCTATTATCCTAGTGGTAGGCACAATACTTGCTGGAGTCTTTGGGATACTTCGGGTTGTCTCTGATGGGCTTAGGCGGAGGAAGATCCGCCAAGTTGAGTATCTCTAAGATCGTCTTAGTGAGAGGAGTGAAGATCCCGGCCTTCTATGTGCCTCTCTTTTGTTCTTGCCGTTGAAACCTCCACCACTGGAGCCTGGAGTATAAGTGCCATTAGTCGGCTTGCTCTCTGTGTACCTATCTCGGTCTCGATCTCCCATTTCCTATAATAATCTTATTTTTACCGTTTTCTTTGTTTGGCATTTTGACTCATGTTCTGGCTATTGTACCCCTCGATTTATTTAACTGTGGTGGCTTGTGTTTATCGTGTCTGCAGATACCCTTGTCCAGTGAATCGAACTGCAGCAGCATTGTACTGCATGGAGCTTACGTATGCTAGCTTCAGCAGATAATGTACGTTAGAAATTCTTCCCCACGTACATTTGGATACCTGTTGGTTGGGGCAGTAGCCTCTGGAGAGACTTTAACGTACACTACATGAGGCATATAACGTACGTAATAATGGGAGGTGTTACGTACGTAATCTTGTATATGGATTGGGGCAGTGTGTTCTGAGGTGAGCATTACGTCCGTAAAACTTGTATGTTACGTACGTAAGGCCTGTTGCGTATGTTAATCATATAGTGTTATGTACATAACGCGTTGCGGCCTATATATAGGCAGGCCACAAACTTTTATTCGCGATTTCATCTTTTCTTCTTCTTCTTCTTCATCTTCTGGACGGCTGGATTGATTCGAGAGGCTGTAGTTGGTCGAGATTTCATCATCCATCTATATTTTTGAGTTCCTAGAAATGATTAACATCATCTAACCCATCGTTCTTCGTCGGATCGAAGGTATTTCCCCTGATTTCCCAAGCTGACCTTCTTGGGGTTGTGATCTTGATTCTGGTTCTTATCAATTTCTGATGTTCAATTGGTATTTTATGATGTTGTTAAACATGTTCTATGGATTGTATATCCATATCTTCGTTTAGTTCAACCCGGTTGATGATTTTAGGGTTTGTGGGAAACCTTGAACATTTAATGTTTGATTAAATGTTTCAATGAGTTTTCTCGGATGTTAGACGTGTTTTTCTGTTGTTGTTAACCCTTATTCCCATAGTGATTATGTTATTGTTGATTTCACGCGAAGATGGTAGGTTTCCGGGGCTGTTTCGGGTGAGCCTCATCGTCGGAGTTTTCAGTATCGATCATCGAGGATATTAGGATCAAGTTTCCTGTGAAGAGTTGGTGTTGAACCCTTCCGTTCGTCGTTTCATCGGAGTTCCAGAGATTTTTTGATCGACCGTATTCTTCGGAGTATTCGCGAGAAATTACCAAGGCAAGTATCTTGATATACGAATTATATTTCTGCAAAATCACAGTTGTTTGAAGCGTGTGTGTTGTGTTATATTAATATATGTATGTTATATATAAACATATATATATTTGTGGCGTTTGTGAGTTTTAAATAATTTACGTTAATCTTAATTAAGTATATGATTTGGATGAAGGTTTAAGCTATAATTATAGTGATATTATAGTCGTTTGTGCGTATGTTGTTGAATTACGATTGATGGATATATGTGGAATTGGTTAGTTGATGCCTGGAGGCATATTGTGTCGAGTTTTGATTGATGGAGTGCGTGGTGTTATTTATCGATACATTTGGATGTGAAATTGTTGATTCATAGATGATTTGTGTGACGTTAGTGTGTTGATTGTGATAATTGTTGTAATGATTGACCGTGTGCTTGATTGCGTGAAACAATGTGGATATTTTTTTGTGAAAGACGTCGTATCCGGAGCCTCTGAGGGCGGGGCGTGTACTCCGGTATGTTTATGCTGCAAGGAGCGGCTCCTGTGGATGGTGGAACGATAGTGTTGCCTAATGCGTGTTGCAAGGGGCGGCTCTTGCGGGAGTGATGCCGGCGGCGCGACATGTGCAAGGGTGTGGCCACCACAGTGTAGTGAACGCCGGTGCACATGTGTGTCAGTGGAGGAACCTGACAGGCTTATTGGTTGTGAATATTCGAGTAATAGCTAAGACCCTGATACAGAACAAATATGTACTTTTAAATCCCTTTTCAACTCGTTTTGTTGGTACCGACAAAGGTTGAGATTTGTGCCTTTGGAAATTCTGCTTAACTCATTTTCGAATGTTGGTATCATGACTAATTAACCAGGGATATCTGACGAGATTTTCAAGGGTTAATTAGTCATCGAGGGTCTTGAGCACGATTTGTCGTAAAGCTTGAAATGATGCAGGTACCTGGATCCTTTTACCCCGTGGGATGTTGAGATGATGATTCTAGTTGTAGTGTTCTGTGGATTGGGTCGAAGACCCCGTGAAATGTTGAGATGATTGTCTTTATGATAGTGTTCTGTGAATTGGGTCGAGGATCCCGAATGATGTTGAAATGATCTTCCTGTGAAATTGTTTTCCACATACTGGGTCAAGGACCCGATAAATTTTGAAGTTATTTTCTGAAGTATTTCCATTCGATTTTTCCAAAACTCCCATATCATTCAAAACGGCCTGAGTCAATAATAGTATTTTCAAACCATTTTATCAAAATGTTTTTCAAAATATTTCTTTTGAAAAGGGTTTTCGAACCAGTTAATTTGACTCATCGGGGCTCGCCTAAAGTTTCTTTGATTTTTATTTTCCATGGAGAAAATGTAACTGTGTGAATGTATTTCACCTTATGTAAGTGAATGCTCTTCCGTGCTGGTTGTGAGAATGTGTGATTCGTATTAAGGCTTCACAGTTGTTGAGTTTTGTGTTGATATTTTTGGTATATCTTGCTCATTATGTACTTGCACTAGGAAAATTCCAGTTTGCTGACCCCCGAGTAATCGGTGGGTGGATGCCTGTTATGCATTCAGGTACCTACGGTTCGGGAGCATTCACAGGATCGGCTTGGAAGGAGATGAAGGACAATGATACTAACCACAAAAAAAGTTGGAGTCTTTTATTTTATTTTATTTTGGTCAGTATCCCTCTTTTGATCGAGTAATCACCCTTGCACGGGTGTGGATTGTAATAATTAAAATTGAATTGTCATTCTTTTCCGTATTCGAGTTTAGTATCGTCGTTTAGTTGGGCTATGTTAGTTATTTAATTGTTTAATGACCTTGTCGGTCTGCTTTGTAATTAAATTGACCTCGGTCGGTCAATCATTGAGCAGTCTTTTGGAGTTTAGCCTGGTAGATTCTTGTGAGAAGGGTCTATGGCATGTGACATTCCCGATTGGATTCTGGGGGTGTTACAGATATGGTATCAGAGCTTAGGTTTGTGAAAAACTTAGGCCGTTGGGTCAAGTCCATGTCCTGTGTAAGTCGTGCGCGTCATAATTGTGATTAATATCGTGGTTCCAACATCATCTTCAGGCGATCCGTGATTGTAAGCCTCCCGATTGTAAGTCCACTCATATGTGTATTGTGATTATGTGGTGCTAATTTGTCCAACCTTGATCGAAGGGTTAGAACTTGTTTGTGGTTTTATGGTTTTAGGATGTTCAATGCGTATACGGTCCCGGTGAAAATGATTATGTAATGTATTTTGGAAAATCGTGTATATTATCGATTTCTATATTCCCTTAAGAATGATTTTTAAGTATCAATTTTATCCGCTGCATGAACATTTTTTTTTGAGTTCTTCACAAATTGTAAAAATCTACGATTTAATATCGTCATATTAAATGATCGCGTATTTCGGTGATCTTTTTTTATTAGACATTTTGAGGGAAGAGGAAAGATTTTAAATTTGTGGTATTTGAAACTCAATTTTTGAAACATTTCAAATTAGTTACGGTATCTTTAAATTTTTAAAGTCTATATATTATTCAAAAACAATTTTAAAATCGACGTATGAAATAAAACTTCCTCTTCTAATAAAAGAAAAGCATTTACAAGTTTTGGGCGAAACGTGACCCGCCCTCTTATTTTTCAAATAATTGTTTCTCATAAAGTGCAGGCATGATATTATTGTCCTCGTCAGAGGACTAAAAAATATTTTTATTTTTGCGATCCCTAGTTATTCTGCGGCTCGTATAATGTCATTTTGGATATTATAAGAACGCCCTCACTCGTATATAGTACTCATGCTTCCCGAATTCTGTCATTTTAGTGTTGCCTATTTTGGGCATTCGGAGATGTTGACCGAATCTTGTGCAGACAATTGTGGTGCTATTATGCGATTATTTATTTAGTTGTGCTGAATGGTACATGTAGTATGTCGAACCTTGGCGGACGTGGATGTGATGATGGTTGTGTAATATCCATGTATTTATGTGTGTTATTTTGGATGTATCTTGTTGTATTGTGGTTATTTGGAGATGAGTGTATTGACGATTGATATTGGAATGTTCATGGTTGGCAATCGTTGAGTTTTGTGATTTTCGGAATGTGTTCATTCTGGATGGACTTCGCGAATTTAATGTTAGGAAGTAGCAGTAAGCGCACGCTAGACTGCACTACTAGCGCAAGCTAACCAGGTATGAGTATCGCATGCTACTCTTGTGCGTAGCGCACGCTAGGCCGTCTGGGCAGTAGGCTTTCTGGATTCTGGATTGGGGCATTAGCGCACGCTAATGGTAGACTAGCGTACGCTATTGAGGTAGGCTAGCGTACATTGATAGTAGTGTAACGCACGCTATTTCGGACTGTCAGTGAGAGCAGAACGTTTCTGGACTGCAGGTGCTACCAGGTAGCGCACGCTATTTTTTGGAGCTAGCGCGCGCTAGTGTCAATCACACGCGCTAACATATGGGTAGCGCTTGCTACCGAGTCAAACATAGGATTCTGGACTGCCGACATAGCCGATAGCGCGCGCTATTCTTCGGCCGTAGCGCACGCTAATAACGCCCAGTATATATATGGGTCGCATGTTCTAGAATTTGCCATTTTCTCCACTTCTCTCTTCTTCTCCAGTGTGTGGGCGATCTCCAGCATAGGATAGAGTGGATCTTGGCCGGATTTTACCATCCAACTACATTTTTGAGTTCCTAGCATCAAGTTAACAACATCCTATCAACTTTCATCGTCCGATTAAAGGTAAGATTCACGAGAACCCTGGTTCTTCATATTTTGGGGGTTTGTTAAGATATTGTCCTCCGGGTCCGTTTTAGCTCTGATTTGTGCTAGATTATGATATTGTAATCATAATCCTTCGTTTTTCTATCAAGTTTATGGATTAAATTCCAAGTTTTCTTCCGTAGCTTGAATTCGAACCATGTTGTCTTCGTAGTGTTCGATTAAATGTCCCTAAGGGTAAAACTTAAGGTGAATCCTCCCGTTTCCATAGTGTTGTAACACCCCAAGATATTCGGAGTATATTACAGCGCCGTGGACCCCTACATGGGACCCACCAGGCTACAACAGCGAACACCCCTCGACTAACCATCTCGGTTAGCGAGGAAACACAATCAAATAATACATCACATGGAAATACACTCGGAGCAACCGACTAAATGAGTAACAATCGACAGTATAGCAATTTAAAATAATACGACATGGAGTTTGAATTTGAAAAGCCTAAGTACTCGCGAGTACAGTCTATCAGTTTATAAATATAGAAAACAACCATATCGAAGTGGACAAAAGAAATAAGTAGACCCAAGAGCACATGTCAACGACCCTGGCCAACATCCTCGTACTGTCCCAGAGCTCGCTCGTCCGGATGATCATAACCTGAAATCCATAACAAGAATTTACCCATAACGGGTCCCCATAGGGGTTAGCAATTACGCTAGTACAAGTAATCAAGGCAAACCAATTGCTTACACATTTCATAGTACATGCACCAATATCATTTCAAAAACCAAAACCAGACATGTCTTTTCCGGAAACAAACAGTCAAACAATTTGCCTAGGACCGGGACGAAGCCACGAATCCCACCCGAGGCCTCTAAGGACCCTCCCGAGCTGGCCATTCCATAAAACAAATCACGCACAGACATCGCCTAGGACTGGAACGAAGCCACGAATCCCGCCCGAGGCCTCTAAGGACCCTCCCGAGCTGGCTAGCGAAACAAACTCATGAATCCAGAGTGAAGTCATAGATTCCCCCGAGGCCCCGTCGGACCCTCCCAGGGTGAGCAAAGCACACACAATATACATTACCATTTCACGTTAAGCATAAAGGTTTCCAAAAATACTTGCCTTGAATAATTGACGACGCAACGAACGGAAAGGAAAGTCACCAACGAACGCTAGGAACCAACGTAACCGAACCTAACGATTCGAAGAATACAATCACAACCATTTCCAAATGAATACGGAATTGGAATACACCCGAAAACCCGCCTACGATTCATGTATATTCGTATATAAACAATAACGAGGGTGGACCACAACCAATCCCTCTCGATTCCGCAAAAACTACGAAATATGCCATGAATCCGTAGGGAAACTAAGAATACCAAAAAGATTAATCATATTCATCATGAATCCACCAACAAAACGGAACGGATCGGAAGAAAATCCCAAAACCCCCAAATCGCCCAAAAGTAGGGTTCTAAGAGATTTACCTTGGATTGAGGGTGAAGAACACAAGTAGGTGTTGTTAATCTACTTCAAAAACTCAAGGTAGAGGATGCCTGAAATAATCAGAGGAAGGGATCGCTCGGAAATCGCCTGGAGGAGCTCTGCGTCGCGGAGAGGAGAAGAAATAAAAATAATATGCTCATCTGGGTCAACTCCCTGGTTTATATAGCCAGGGAGTGTTAGCGCGCGCTAATCCTCAAGGTTGGCGTGCGCTAACGGGATAAAATTACAAGCCAAAACAGTTAGCGTCCAGTCCAGTAGCCAGACTTCTGGCCGTTAGCGTGCGCTACTCGAGACGTAGCGTGCGCTAAAATCCACTCGGTAGCGCGCGCTATCGATCAATAGCGTGCGCTACCTGGACATCAGCCGAGTCCAGAAGCTAACTGCCCAAAACTCACCTGACCCGTTAGCGTGCGCTACCAAACAAGCGTAGCGTGCGCTAGTCTACGTAGCGTACGCTAATACGCCAGTCCAGAAGGCTGGAAAAATAGCACTGCCGCTCCCAGGGCTTGCTCTCTAGTGCGCTCTACGAATCAGTCGTAGCGTGCGCTACTAAGGGACCCCTAACGCGCACTATACAGAAAAGATAGCGTGCGCTAGGTTACGAAATATAAGCGGCTCACAACACCGGAATATGAACGAAACATCAAACGGAACACCTCAAAACATATCAAAACATAGAATGGATCCACGGCAACCCCGAAACAGCGGTTCCGCACAACAATAACGAATCTCAGATCAATAGATGATGGGAAAGATATACTGTAAGGTACATGAGGGTCATTACGACTGAGAAATTCACCGAAAAAGAAAAAACAAGGGGAAAGAAAAATGCGGATATTACATTCTACCCCTCTAAAAACAAGTTTCGTCCCGAAACTTAAGAAACAAACAACTCAGGGTACCTAGCACGCATGCTATCCTCGGTTTCCCAAGTTGCCTCCTCGACACCGTGCCTCGACCACTGCACCTTGACCAAAGGGATGGTCTTATGCCTCAGTCGTTTCTCTCGATGCTCTAAAATCTTCAAAGGACGTTCCTCAAAAGTAATATCCTCGGCGACATCGATCTCCCCATAATCGATGACGTGACTAGGATCTGGGACATATTTCCTCAGCTGGGAAACATGAAAAACGCTATGAACATGACTCAAGGCCGGAGGTAACGCCAAACGGTATGCCAACTCACCGACTCGCTCGAGAATCTCAAAGGGTCCAATAAATCTAGGACTCAACTTCCCCTTTTTCCCGAAACGGAAAACACCTCTCGTCGGCGACACCTTCAGCAAAACGTGGTCTCCCACCTCGAATTCTAAAGGTCGACGATGGACATCGGCATAAGACTTCTGTCGACTCTGGGCAGTCAACATCCGTTCCCGAATTAATTCTATCTTCCGTCTCGTCTCTAAAACGACATCCGGTTCGGTCCCGACCAAATCAGACGCCTCATTCCAACAAATCGGCGATCGACAACGCCGCCCGTAGAGCGCCTCATACGGTTCCATCCGAATCGTCGCGTGCCAACTATTGTTGTACATGAATTCGATTAATGGTAAATGCTCCTCCCAGTCGTTGCTCCAATCGAGAGCACAAGCACACAACATGTCCTCGAATGTCTGGATAGTGCGTTCCGACTGTCCATCTGACTGGGGATGGAAAGAGGTACTCAAATGCAAACGGGTACCCAACGCCTTATGCACCGCCTGCCAAAAGTGCGATACGAAATGGCCATCACGATCCGAAACAATAGACTTCGGAGTACCGTGAAGCCTCACAATCTGCGTGATAAACACACGAGCCAACTTTTCTGGACCCCAAGTGTCCGTGATGCCCAGAAAATGTGCCGACTTGGTCAGACGATCAACAATCACCCATACCATATTCATGCCCGACCTCGATCTCGGCAAACTCGTAACGAAATCCATCGATATATCTTCCCATTTCCATTCTGGAACGGGAAGTGACTGCAATAAACCGGCCGGTCGCTGATGCTCGATTTTGACCTGCTGACAAGTCAAACATCTCGCTACAAACTGTGCGACCTCCTCCTTCATATCATTCCACCAGAAATTCCTCCTCAGGTCCTTGTACATCTTACTCGAACCAGGATGAACGGAATAAGGTGTAGCATGTGCCTCACGCAAAATGCTCTGTCTCAACTCTGAGTCGTTCGGCACGCAAAGCCGACTCCGAAATCTCAAAACACCATCTTCGTGAATCACAAACCCAGGAGACTTTCCCTTAAGAACGTTCTCTCGGATTTGAGTAATCATCGGATCCTCTAATTGCTTCAGCTTAATTTCATCGATCAAAGACGACGAAATCTCTAAAGCACAAAGTTGCACGACAGCTCCAGGCAACAAAACCTCAACATCTAACTCGATCAAAGCCCGCCGAAGCTCAGACTGAGACGTAAGGATCTCAAGCGTTCGCAACGCAATCGGTTTCCGACTCAAGGCGTCGGCCACGACGTTTGCCTTGCCCGGATGATAAAGGATTTTGAGGTCATAATCCTTAATCAGCTCTAACCACCTCCTCTGCCTCATATTCAACTCCCGCTGAGTAAATATGTATTTCAGACTTTTATGATCGGTAAAAATCTGACATGTAGAGCCGAAAAGATAGTGACGCCAAATTTTGAGCGCAAAAACAACTGCCGCTAACTCCAAATCATGAGTAGGGTAGTTCAGCTCATACGGCCTCAACTGTCTCGACGCAAAGGCAATGGTCTTGCCGTGCTGCATCAATACGTACCCCGATTTCAAATCAATCTTCGAGAATACCGCAGCTCCCTGCAACTGATCGAACAAGTCATCAATTCTCGGCAAAGGATACTTGTTATTGATGGTCACCTTGTTTAGTTCGCGATAGTCGATACACAAACGTAGTGAACCATCCTTCTTCCGCACAAACAGGACCGGTGCGCCCCAAGGCGAGGCGCTCGGTCGAACATACCCCGACTCAAGAAGCTCACTCAACTGCTTCTTCAACTCTGAAATCTCTGAAGGTGCCATGCGATACAGCGCCTTCGAAATCGGAGCCGCACCCGGCTCTAACTCTATAGCAAACTCAACCTCATGATCCGGTGGCAATCCCGGTAACTCGCCAGGAAAAACATCAGGAAACTCACTAACGACTGGAATCGACGAAAGCTCGACTCCACCATTCTACGCCTTCAAGGCATATCACCAATAACCAGTACACCCCTTTCGTAGGAGTCTCATCGCCTTCAAGGCGTTAATAACAAACTTCTGATTTCCCCTCCTTCGCCCCGCGAAGGAGTGCTCGGTGCCATCCTCGGCTAACATGGTGATGATCCTCGTGCGGTAGTTCATGATTGCGCCATGCCGCTCGAGCCAATCATCCCCGAGAATCAAATCCTCACCCTCGATGCTCACGACAATGAGATTAGAGAGCCAAGCCCTCTCACAAATAAACACAGAACAGTCCCGGACCTCTCGATCACCTACAATTCTATCACCGTGTTGTGCGGCATTTAAACACGCCTCGAAGACGATCGTCACAGCAGTCGGGAGGTCTACCATGAGAGATGTGCTCGGGGTAAACACCCTGAACTCGGCACCCACGGCGATCACCTTCTGTTGACTGGCGATCGTCTTTTGTTGATTGGCGATCGTCTCGTGCCGTGTTTTACTCCAACATCCGTCAAAAGTCATCAAAGCCCAAATCTCGGGCTGGGACCCGCATGTAGATCTCAAAAGGTGCTGACAGACAAGATCGGTGCCCACAGCCTGTCACCTACTTCACCTACCAACAGGGCCGCAGACCTGCGAACAGTACTGACAGACAAGACCTGTGCTCACAGTCTGTCACCAACTTCACCTACCAACAGTACCGCCGAAAAGGTGGGTGACAGCGGCTCAGGGCGCATGCGAGTTCCCCGTCAGACCGTACAACCGGCCGTCAGTAACAACCGCGGACTTTAAGGGAAAAGCCCCACGCGACGAGACGATCGGCCGTCTTATTATAATATAAATAACGACGATCGCCTGCGATCGCAGGGGGGCCCTCAGGAACTTGGTCTGCTATAAATAGAAGGTCCATAACACAGAACAAGGACTGCGAAGTACACAGCAAAAACAAGAGAGAGAAAAGAGAAAGACATTCTCACACATAGAACATCCATAGCAAGAATTCACAGAACTCCATATCTGATTCTTCCGGCATTCTATACGCTCCACAGCTTAGAAAACTAGAATCCTTTACACTCTTTGTGATAGATTCTAACATAAATATTTGTACTCAACCGTATACTTATTAATAAATTCTCGCGAGAGCATTCAAGCCCGGGATTAACAACCCCGGCAAATCTTGTGTCATTTAATTTCTCACGGACGTGCTCCCGCACTTGTTGGTTACTCGATCATTCCAGCAACATTATCTTCGAATAATATTTTGGGTAACAACAATTGGCGCTAGAAGGAGGGCGGGCATACCTTCACTTTTATTCCGATCGTCTCGTAGAACACTCATTGTTCTTCGGACTCACACTTGAAGAAACACTCACTGTTCTTCAAAAGGAACAAACCTCCAGAAAAATGACGTCTGCTACATCTTCCAAGAGAGCCACCCTGAGATCCGCCGGAAATATCATTCCGACACGGACAGAATCCCAGCCCGCGGCGGAAGGCGACCGCGGCGACGCTAGATCCTCACTCCCGCCCCCAAGGGACGGCCCTAGTCTCTCACTCGATCGGCCTGCATCATGAAGGTTGAGGAGGCCATAGCCGTCCTCAGGGAGCGACGGATTGCATGCGACTCGCCCACCATCACTCCGTCAACCATCCGCCGAGCTGGCAAGCGGAAGCTCAAGGGGATATATGTTGAGAAATCAACAGAAAACCCAGAGCCGCAATCAAAGGCTCTCACAAAGTGGACGACTCCATCTTCACCGCCAGGAGTGATCCCTCGTGGCGACCGGACGATCGGGCCCGAGTCGGGAGGCATCGGAGTCCGAATCCTTCACCAGAGTTCGGCATATCCGACTCCCGGAAGGCAAGCGGCCGACAGCCCCCACTCGCCCGAGAAATGAGTCTGCGGGCGAGAGAACTCGTCATCCACCATGGGGGCAGGGATCGGTACATGATCGCCTCGGCTCGCGCTCCGTAGCCAATCGGCGAGTGTCGAGCCACGGCGATGGCCGCAATGCGGCCTTGACTCGGCGAAATGAAGGCGCTACTAGACAGGGCGGCGCCGGGAGACCGATCTCTGGACCAAGTGAACCACTCGCGGTCCGGATCGAGCTCGCCCGGTTCAACCAACAATCGCTCCCCACAGACACCTCTATATGAGGGAAGATCGGACCGGAGACCCACTTGAGCAAATTCGGATCTACATGACCGGATGCGGAGCATCGAGATGCGGCGAAGTGTCGGATGTTCCCGCTAACTCTGGCGACCTCGCCACGGTGGTACATCTCGCCGCCTCCTCGCTCAATCAATTGCTTGAGAAGTTGGCGAACGACTTTACGTCGTATTGCCGCCAAAGTCGCCGCCTCGAAGGCCCCCACCGCATGATGAAAATCAAGCGGGGAAGGACGAGCCGATGCAGATTACATCGGCCGGGTGGACGAGATAGTCCTCACCGGTGAACCCATTAGCGACGAGCTCGCCCTCTATTCGATCCCGGGGATTCTACGGCCACTCACCCATGTTCGGGCATCTCACAAAGGATATCCCCCGACCTACTCGGTCTTCCGCGTCGAGCCGCCGATTTCTGGCCGGGCAGAGGATGCTCTCCTCCGTTTAGATGAGGAACCCACCGAGAGGGGAAGATGACATCCCAAGTTCAGAAAAAGACGCTCTCCAATCCCAGAAAGTCGGTCGCAAAGACGCATGTCGAATTCAAAGCCTTCTGATATGTAGAGGTTCACCTCCTCCACAACCTCAACTGTCTCCACCCACATCTTCAACGCAATTAAGGGGCGGGAGTGGCTTTCCTAACCAAAGCCAATAAGTGACCACGGACATCTAGTCCGTAGCAAGTTCTCAGGCCTATCACAAAAGTCCCGCCACAACACTGCCAATGCCGCGACCTCCTCGTGCAACTCGCGACTGCTCAAGAAGGCAAATTAGACAACCGGTCACCAAGCCGTAACCTCGACCGAGAGGACCGGAGGGCGCGAGCGCCGTCGGATCGAAAGGACGCCTCCGATCCGGTCGCCAGATCGAACACGAGCGAGCATTCCGATGAATCGATTCCTCCGATCAACCACGGCGGTCGGATTAATATGCTCCAAGCGGGAGGTGGGAGCCTCGGGGCCTTTCCCGGTTTCCACCGCGTCAAACAGAAGCGGAAGGCCGAACCGAGGGCATTCGCCGGAGTCCATATTGTGGTGCCCCCAGAGCCGACCATCGCTAGAAACTCGCTCATCACCTTCTCCAATAAAGACAGGAGGGGGTACAATGCCCCAAGGAGGATGCATTGGTGATCTCGCCGTATCCTCGGGAAGGCGGTCGACCGCGTCTTTGGTCGACAACGGAGCTTCGCAATATCATATTCAAATACTCTGGATCGCTCGAAACTCCGACCAAATTCATCAAGCCATTTGAAACCGTGCTCCAAGGATTCGGCGACTGCCCAAGCCTATGGGAGGATCAAGCTCTCCGTCGAGTGATATGCATTTACGATCCCAAGGTTAGGATCACTAGGAACCTTAATTTTGTAATCATAGATAGACCCGAGATCTATAATGGGTTCCTAGGTCGTCCATTCTTAGAAACCTTTGAGGCGGTCGCTTCGTCCTTCTTTTATTGTATCAAATTCCCCACCGCCGATGGGACGGTCGATCTTGTAAAGGGGGACCACTAATGGCAAAAGATGTTTAAATTACTCCTGTGTCGCCACTGTTTTCAATACTTCCCGATATGTGTAACGTTGAAGCGATCGACGATCGACCCATGGAGATCGGCGAACCAAACACATCGTATCAACCCAACTCGAGGACGGCATCTCGGATCAGTTAACGGACGACATCGAGCCAAGGATCGGTTTCGAGCCGAGTCTCGACGTCGATCCAAGGATCGAGTCCGGAAATCGTTCCAAGCAAGAAGCGACCGTCCCCATCGAAGAGTTGGAGAGTATAGCCATAGATCCGGCTCGTCAGAGCGGGAAGTGCAGATCGGCGCAAGCATCGACCTCGCACTGAAAGGAGATCTGGTAAATTTACTACGTAAGAACATCGGAGTCTTCGCCTGGTCGCATCAAGATATGGTCGGCATAAGTCCCGAGCACGCTTGCCATTATCTGAAGATCGACCCGGCGATGAAGCCTGTTCATCAAAAACGTAGGAAATTCGGCCCCGAAAAATACGCGGCGCTCGACATAGAGGTCCAAAAGTTGCTCGACAACAAGTTAATCGGGGTAGCTACGGACGACCCACAATGGGTCGCTAACGCGGTACTCGTCAAGAAGCCGACTGGCTCCTGGAGGTTATGCATCGACTTTACCGACCTCAACGCGGCTTGTCCAAAAGATCACTTTCCGATGCCTCATATTGACCACTTGGTCGATAGTACTGCAGGCTGCGAAATGATGTCGTTTATGGATGCCTTCGCCGGATATCATCAAATCCCAATGGCGGAGAAAGACATAAAACACACATCTTTCCACACGGAAAAAGACATATACTTTTGGGTCCGGATGCCGTTCGGCTTGAAGAATGCGGGGGCGACCTACCGGCGCTGGTCAACAGGATGTTCGCTAATCGGATCGGCAAGACCATGGAGGTCTACATCGACGATATCGTGGTCAAAAGCCTCAAGAAGGAAGATCACCTCAATGATCTCGCCGAGACATTCGCCATCCTCGAAAAGTTCAACATGAAGTGAACCCAAAGAAATGCAACTTTGGGGTGGGCTCAGAAATTCCTGGGGCACATTGTCAGCCAGAGGGGGATCGAGGCGAATCCCACCAAGATACAGGCGATCCTCGACATGCAGGAACCTCGGAACATCAAGCAGGTACAACGCCTCACAGGTTGTCTGGCCGTCCTCAACCGGTTCATATCTCGGCTCGGCGATAAAAGCAAGCCTTTCTTCGCGACCATCAAAAACAAAAAGTTCGCATGGACGAGGGAGAGTCAGCTGGCGTTCGCCAAAATAAAGGAATATTTATCCAATCCCCAGATCCTGGCAAAGCCGATCCCCGGGGAGAAATTATTCCTTTACCTAGCGGCCTCGGAGGTCGCGCTGAGTGCGGTCTTGGTGCGAGCGGAGGGACTAGTCCATCTGCCGATCTACTATGTCAGTCAAGCGCTCCACGACGCTGAAACACGCTATACACCTTTGGAGAAGATCGCCTACGCTCTAGTCATGAGTGTCCGTAAGCTAAGAGCCTATTTTTTCGACCATCAAGTGGAGGTTTTGACAACTCTCCCTCTAAGGCAAGTTCTACATCGACCGGACACCAACGGGCGACTCCTCAAATGGTCACTAGAGATCGCCCAATACGGCATCACGTACGCTCCTCGCACGGCGATCAAGGGCCAAGCTCTGGCGGACTTCGTGGTGGAGTTAACTTTCCCTCACAGTCCGACCCACGTCGGTCGACCTGCCTGGAAGCTGTACGTTGACGGATCGGCGACCAACTCGCGATCAGGGGCAGGGATCGTCCTCATTAGCCCCAACGGACAAAGCTTCACAAATGCCGTGCGTTTCGGATTTCGAGCGACCAACAATGAAGCCGAATACGAGGCCTTGGTAGGCGGGCTCGACCTGGCTCTCGCCCTAGACGTTCGTCGCCTCCATATCTTCATGGACTCCCTCCTGGTGGTGAACCAAGTCAAAGGAGAATATGAGGCACGTGGCGAACAGATGATCAAATACCAAGAGCTGGTCGCCGAGATGTGCACGAAATTCGAAGAAGTACAAATCGAACAAGTCGAGAGAGCACAACTCTCGTGCCGATGCCCTATCCAAGCTAGCATCGTCGGATGGGGCACCGATTTCTCTAATATCCAAATTACAAAGTCGAAAGGCCGGCAATCGAAAGAAACACGGTGGCCACGATTTGCCGTTGTCGAAGAAAGCCGGATGACTCCGTTCATCACATACTTAAAGGGCGGGGCGGTCACGGCGGCCGTATCAAAGCTCGCCAACTCCGGCTCGGCGACCGAGATACACCCTTTGGACGATCGTCTTTACAAGCGAGCTTTGACCTTCCCCTCCTCAAGTGTATTACAGGAGGAAGGACAACTCGTTTTAGCCGAGATCCACGACGGAATCATGGAAATCACGGCTGGTGGGCGAGCTCTCATCCATAAGATAACCGCAAGGTTTTTCGCCGTCACTTGAAGGATGCGATCGCCTATGCAGTCGTGTCATAGATGCGAGATAATGGGACCAAGTATTAAAATCTCCCCGAGCGGCTCACCTCAATGTACGGCCCATGGCCGTTCGCTCAATGGGGCATCGACCTTATAGGTCCCCTACCGATGCTCCGGGAGGTTGTAAGTTCGCCATCGTCGGGTCGACTATTTCACAAAATGGGCGAGGCCGAACCGCTAAACAAGATCGGCCGAGAAAGTGATCAAGTTTATCTGGAGAAACATCATATGCCGGTTCGGTCTACCCCAGGCCATCATCTCCGACAATGGAAAGCAGTTCGACGGCTCAGAAGTCATGCAATTCTGTGATAAGTGGGGAATCAAAAGGTTGTTCTCGGCTCCCTATCACCCTCAGACGAACGGGCAGGTAGAGGCAGTGAACAAGATCCTCAAACACCCAATTAAAGCACGACTCGAATCCAGGCTAGGACGATGGGCAAGCGAGCTCCCAGACGTTTTGTGGTCTTACCGAACAACGACCCGCAATTCAACGGGCGAAACCCCATTCGCCCTCGCCTTCGGAACAGAAGCGGTGATTCCCTCGGAGATCGCCGTCCTCAGCCATCGAACCGAGCAAGAGATTACGATCGATAATGATGTGGCCCGGCGGATCAACCTCGACATGCTCGAAGAACGTCGACTGACCACGGAGATGAAGAACACTATCCACAAAAGGAGATCCGAAAAGTTCTTCAATTCAAAGGTCAGGGAAAGGCGGTTTCAAGTGGGCGATCTCATCCTCAAAAAGATCCAAACCCACACAGGTGTCTTTGGACCAAGTTGGGAAGGCCCCTTCAGAATATCGAAATGGCTAACTAAGGGAGCCTACGAGCTGGAACACCCCGACGGTACTCCGGACCGGTATCCCTGGAACGCTGTACATCTGAAGAAATACTATCAATGATAACTTTGTATTCATTTTCAACTACCAAATGTACATGGAACATAATGAAATATTTTTGTTCTCTATCCCATCTATTCTGGCGATCGCCCAACAAGCATATTACATACCGTCTAGGATCGTCGTTCAAGAATGACAATCCGAGGTAGAAAACAATACAGCCATGGCACTGGAGGTCGATGGAACCAACAGCTTCGCCCATGCAAGGTTCCTTCGAGCTTAGATCGCCCGCCCTTCGTTTGGATACGAGGCCGGCGTAGCCGAAGGACCCTCCAAAACTAATCAGTGGACACGATCGCCCTCCCTCAATGGTCCATCATCTAACTTGGTGAACCCGGACAATGCGACGTGCCACTACCCCCGTCTCAACGTACACCGTCGAGGGTCGCCATCTTCATGGCGAGCCGAGGTGGAAGCAGAGCTGACAAGCCGCGGGCGCGGAGTCGAATAAACCGACGACGCCCCGCGCAAGGTTTCCTCCAGACCAAGATCGCCCACCTTTCGTTTTAACACAAGGCAGGCGTAGTCTAACGGAGGACCCTCACAAAAAGTGAGTCGCGGGATACACAACATCCCTCGCACACAAAGACACGATAAGGGAGGTCGATCCATCGAACACCCCAACCATACATAATTAAATCGGCAAGCGAAGTCAAGATAGCTCGCCGGACGACCTAGTTTTTGTTTTCTTACTTACAATAAGTAAACAAAAACAAGGGGCGTAGATGGTCGAGCTAATCCCAAACACGATCGAATAAAAGGAACCACACACGATCGGCCTCACTCAAACACATTCGCTCAAATACGCGCAGGACGATCGAAGTCGTCCAACAAAAAATTACAAGTAAGAATTCCGATTCAAAACATATCGATACTTTCAACACTCAGACAATCGATCGGATGAGCAAAACGTCGAAAGCAATCATACACATACTTGTAAAAGTTGCACGCAAACATTCAAAGGCGATCGTATGAAAAGAAGAACATTTTATTCACAACGCAAGTTTAGTACATCACGAGGCCCGAAGGCATTTCAAAAGGAAAACGAAAAGTACATAGTGCTGGAGGAAAACAAAAATGCCTCTCAAGGCTCCGCCTGCTGGTCTTCACCCTCGGTTTGCGGATCGGCTTCGGCCTCGGGATGAATGAGTTTACCCGAGTACCAACTCAAGTCGATCCCGAAGTCGGCCAAGTCAAGGATCGGCAGGGAGAACTCCGGGTGCAAAGGATGCGCAAGGGCGTAAGATTTGAAGCTCTCCATCAAGGGACCGATCTCGATCCCTGCCTCTTTTGCGGCTCGGACAGCGTCAGCATATGCCAAGTAATAGGCAAACTCGCCGGCGAGCGCCACACTTTGGTAGGGATCGGTCTCGATCGCCTTCAGTTGGCCCTTCAACTCCGCGGCCGTCTTCTCAGCCTCCGCCAGCTCGGCGACCTTGGCGGCATTCTCACCCTGAAACTTCTCCAGCCCTTTCCTTGCCGCGTCCAGCTCACCGCTAAGCCGATCAACCATCGCCTTCAGTCCGGTCGCCTCCTCCTGCGACGCCGCGAGCTTCTGGCGAGCTTCGCGCTCCTCGTCACGGGACCGATCGGCAGCCTCCTTGGAGAGGTTCAGCTCCTGCATCAATCGATCCACATCCTGCTTGGCCCTTTTGGCCGTCTCCTCATACTCCTTCTCCATAGCCCGGATCCGGTTGGCATCCTCGATATTTCTGTTCCGGGCGGCCTCGAGGTCGCGATGGAGATGAGCAGTGGATGGTCGCCCCTCAAAATCCCTTGCAGCTTGGACGGCCATCGTCGCCGTCTGAAGAGCCAGGGCAACGGCCGCCGCATGGCGTCTCGAGATCGCCGACGAGCGATCGCATCGAGGTCGGCCGTCCAAGCCTTGGGCAAAGAGGCGGTGGCCTCGCGAACGTAGCGGGGATATCAAGAGGTTGTTGCGGAGCCTTGCTCGGCGAAAGTCCAAGACCATGGGAGCAACGTCCGGATCGGCGAGACAGACCTGCAGCGCAAACCAAGGAAACCAAAAAGTTAGCCTAAGACTTACTCAGAGCGCCTACCTCGGAAAGTTCAAAACATTCTCACTGTTGACCACTGGTCACGGCCGAAAAAGGGCTTTCCCCGAGGAGTCTCGGCGTCAGCGATCGCCGTCCTTTTCAAGTAGCCGAAGGCGACACAGGCTGAGCCGACGCCGACGGCCTGGGACCAGCCCCCTCCGCCATCGGAACAGAAGAAATGGGGGGAGCGGCGATCGGCGGCTCCAGTATAGCTAAATCCGCCTCAGCCGACGGAAGGGACGCCTCCGGCCTCCGCCTCTTGCGGTTGCGCTGGAGTTGTTCCTCACCTTGAGTTTCCGGTTCGGCGACCGGCACCGCAACGGGCTTCACCACGGGCGAGGGCGAGGCACGTCGCGGCATCGCGACCCGATTTCTTTCCCATATGAAGGCGACCGAGAAATCCGGGGTTAGTCATGGCGATCTCTGAGGTAGCTCGGTGATCCGGGAAAATAAGTCTGCCAAAGAAGAAACTAAAACAAGTTAGACACTTACGTAAACGTGGCGACCTCTTGGAGACGATCGCCTCGCAGAAAAGAGCGGATAGAAAGTCATACCAGGTGCCTTAAGGTGGCGAGGGAAGCGAAACAGTCGAGCTCCCAACCGATGAGATTCGTGGCTGACTGATCGAACGTCTTTATAGGAAATCGGCAATGCGCGAATCCGCTCCCAGACGATCGAGAAATCAAAGGGGAGATCGTCGGCCGATGGAACAAGGGATCCTGCAAAAAGGGAAACAAAATTAGATCAGTCCAAGGAGTATCCAAACAAAGGGAGAAAGGAAACCCTTACTTGGATTCCTCTCCCGAAAATTGGTAGGGATATCCAACTCCTCCTCCGGCGGTTCGCTCGATGCCGACCTCCATGCACCACCAACCCAGCACCACTTTTTCAGGTCGCCTCGAGTCTTGCTCGGCACCCCGATAACCACCCTACCCTGGCGACCTTGGATATGGTACCCGCCGATCGACCCTTTCTGCACGGTTAGCTTAAAAAGATAAGTCATATCTCCCGCAGAAGGCAAGCGAAACAACCTGTGACCGCCAAATAACGTCAGTGTGCTGATAATCTGCAGCCAGGCGTTCGGCGTCAGCTGAAGAGGCGCCAAATTCAGTGCGATCGCGATACGAAACGATTTAACGGCAAGGGAAACCGCAGACCGGCAGCCAGGTCATTTCGTTGATGGCGACCATACCCTCGGGAGGCTGGTCGGCACGTTCGTTCTCGGCGGGCACGTGCAATGACACATCGAGGGAATATGATATTTGGCCCTCCAAATGGTCATGTCCTTCCAGTCGCCGAACTCCGAATCGACCAAGCGACCATTGAGACGGTTCAGCAGCCAGAACCTCTGTCCGCTTCACATGTACATAGTGATACGCGGCGGAGTAAGCTTCAATCAAACTCGGACGTGGCGGCAATCCTCCATAAGTCTAGCAAAAGCCCTATAAACCGGGCCGAGACGCTGTCTTTTCCCAAGACAAACGTATCGATTCGTCTTCCTCCACCGCGACGCATCTCGCTCCTCCGCCGCCGCAGAGCCCGCCACTACGGCCTCATTGAAAAGCTCCTCAAGCTCTGCGGGTGTAATCCCGCACGAATAGCCTCTGCGGCCGTTTCCCACGGGATTCCCACAGAATTTCCTCCCGGTCCGGCGAAGCCGCGTGGCAGTGCTTCCGACCTCGAAGGCCTTAGATCCTCCCGACATATTCTCAAAAAGTTAAGGGAGAGGGAAAAATTGGGTTTCTTACCTAAAGAAAGGAAGACGGTCGGCACAACAAGCTACGGAAATTTTTGCAGAGCTTCAGCAGGAGGACAAGGACGCGTAAAAGATGAAAATGGAGTAGCCCTAGCCCCTTTTATAGATGGAGGCCGGGATCTCTGGGCAAATAGGCGAAAGTCCGAGGGCGGGATGCAACCGACACCAGACGCAGTAAATGCGGCCCTCGAGTCCCGCGTACGCGTCTTTTCGAGGGCACGCCAATCGACAAAGTCTGACGAACCGTCGGACTCCCTCAATAGAAACGCGACGCGTGTCCTTGCATGGTTTCGCGAGCCCGCGTCTCTTTTCCCGCCGCTCCCAGCGCAAAGGGAGATCGTCCAAATTTGAAATCAGATCGACCGGTCGTCTAAAACATTAGCGATCGCCTATTGTGCCACCTGACCACGTGTTTTCAACATCGAGCCGAGTGAGGCAATTGTTGTGCGGCATTTAAACACGCCTCGAAGACGATCGTCACGGCAATGGGAGGTCTACCATGAGAGATGTGCTCGGGGTAAACACCCTGAACTCGGCACCCACGGCGATCACCTTCTGTTGACTGGCGATCGTCTTTTGTTGATTGGCGATCGTCTCGTGCCGTGTTTTACTCCAACATCCGTCAAAAGTCATCAAAGCCCAAATCTCGGGCTGGGACCCGCATGCAGATCTCAAAAGGTGCTGACAGACAAGATCGGTGCCCACAGCCTGTCACCTACTTCACCTACCAACAGGGCCGCAGACCTGCGAACAGTACTGACAGACAAGACCTGTGCTCACAGTCTGTCACCAACTTCACCTACCAACAGTACCGCCGAAAAGGTGGGTGACAGCGGATCAGGGCGCATGCGAGTTCCCCGTCAGACCGTACAACCGGCTGTCAGTAACAACTGCGGACTTTAAGGGAAAAGCCCCACGCGACGAGACGATCGGCCGTCTTATTATAATATAAATAACGACGATCGCCTGCGATCGCAGGGGGGCCCTCAGGAACTTGGTCTGCTATAAATAGAAGGTCCATAACACAGAACAAGGACTGCGAAATACACAGCAAAAACAAGAGAGAGAAAAGAGAAAGACATTCTCACACATAGAACATCCATAGCAAGAATTCACAGAACTCCATATCTGATTCTTCCGGCATTCTATACGCTCCACAGCTTAGAAAACTAGAATCCTTTACACTCTTTGTGATAGATTCTAACATAAATATTTGTACTCAACCGTATACTTATTAATAAATTCTCGCGAGAGCATTCAAGCCCGGGATTAACAACCCCGGCAAATCTTGTCTCATTTAATTTCTCACGGACGTGCTCCCTCGACTCTGATAATCCTTCAGGGTAGTACAGACGAGTCCAGACATATAGTCCCGAATGGACAGTTTCATCCTCCTGGAAAAATGGAAAATTTTGTCGCTCTCAGCGACAACTTGGGTTTTCACATAGCCCAGCTCTTTGTTGAAATCAGCAATAGCTTTGGATACGGGAATATCCCGAGGTTGAGCATCGTAGAAAGCATGGACTCGAGCCTGTCTAGCTGGCCACGGGCAATATTCAGTCTCCATCAACTCCTGAAATTCGGCCCACGAAGCAACATGATCCTTGGGCCCAACGGCCTCCCACCAATCCGTAGCGTCCCCCGTGAGAAAGTACTGAGCAATAGGGACCTTACGGTCCTCGGGACAGTTGGTAGCAGTGAAGACTTTAGATATCTCCTTGATCTACCCTTCCCAGCCGATCGGGTCCGAAGCTCCCGAAAACTGAGGAGGATGCATCTTGATGACATCCTGTAGCCAACGATCCGCTCCGCCCCGATTAGCATGAGCCTGATCGGGGTTCTGGAGTACCTGAGCTATAGCCGCCATTTGGTTAACCATTTGCTGCATGACGGCCGCAATACCAAGGTCGGCGCGCTCCTGAGAAGAAGCATGACTGTGACGGTCACCGGTACTGCCGGCTCCCGAAGAATGCGACGTGGCCGCCCCACCGGCTGCCCCACGTCCTCGGCCGCGTCCACGACCACGACCACGACCACGACCACGATTTCCTCTGGAATCCATACTGGTGTTAAGAGATAACAGAAGTATATTGATGATGAGTAAGGGAGGAAAAAGCAACCACGATTCGAAAAGCGGAAATACTATGCAAGAAAACAAAAGACTGAATAAGAAAACTTACGAGCACTGGAAGTACCGAGATGCTGGCAGCGGTGTGACAATGTGCAAAACAAAACACGACTAGACCCAAATAACCAACAAGCCTAGGTATCCATAAACCTAGAGCTCTGATACCATTTCTGTAACACCCCAAGATATTCGGAGTATATTACAGCGCCGTGGACCCCTACATGGGACCCACCAGGCTACAACAGCGAACACCCCTCGACTAACCATCTCGGTTAGCGAGGAAACACAATCAAATAATACATCACATGGAAATACACTCGGAGCAACCGACTAAATGAGTAACAATCGACAGTATAGCAATTTAAAATAATACAACACGGAGTTTGAATTTGAAAAGCCTAAGTACTCGCGAGTACAGTCTATCAGTTTATAAATATAGAAAACAACCATATCGAAGTGGACAAAAGAAATAAGTAGACCCAAGAGCACATGTCAACGACCCTGGCCAACATCCTCTTACTGTCCCAGAGCTCGCTCGTCCGGATGATCATAACCTGAAATCCATAACAAGAATTTCCCCATAACGGGTCCCCATAGGGGTTAGCAATTACGCTAGTACAAGTAATTAAGGCAAACCAATCGCTTACACATTTCATAGTACATGCACCAATATCATTTCAAAAACCAAAACCAGACATGTCTTTTCCGGTAACAAACAGTCAAACAATTTGCCTAGGACCGGGACGAAGCCACGAATCCCACCCGAGGCCTCTAAGGACCCTCCCGAGCTGGCCATTCCATAAAACAAATCACGCACAGGCATCGCCTAGGACCGGGACGAAGCCACGAATCCCACCCGAGGCGTGCGCTATCGATCAATAGCGTACGCTACCTGGACATCAGCCGAGTCCAGAAGCTAACTGCCCAAAACTCACCTGACCCGTTAGCGTGCGCTACCAAACAAGCGTAGCGTGCGCTAACTGGCACCTGACCGAGTTCAGTAGTAAACTGTCCAGTACTGGAAACTCACGCTAGCGCATGCTACCGGGTATCATCGGCGTGCGCTAGCCTCCCGACATTAGCGTGCGCTAGTCTATGTAACGTACGCTAATACGCCGATCGAGAAAATTTGGAAAAATAGCCTTTGCCGCTCCCAGGGCTTGCTCTCTAGCGCGCGCTACGAATCAGTCGTAGCGTGCGCTACTAAGGGACCCCTAGCGCGCGTTATACAGAAATGATAGCGTGCGCTAGGTTACGAAATATAAGCGGTTCACAACACCGGAATATGAACGAAACATCAAACGGAACACCTCAAAACGTATCAAAACATAGAATGGATCCACGGCAATCCCGAAACAGCGGTTCCGCACAACAATAACGAATCTCAGATCAATAGATGATGGGAAAGATATACTGTAAGGTACATGAGGGTCATTACGACTGAGAAATTCACCGAAAAAGAAAAAACAAGGGGAAAGAAAAATGCGGATATTACAAGTGTGATAGCTGATTCGGTATTTTGTTGAACTAGGTCGAATTGTTGAAGGAGTTCGGACCGTAAGTCTTTCCGTTCGTTATTCTTGTGTCGTTTTTAATCGAGCCAAGTACTTTGATTGTGTTTAATGTACATCATGTGAATATATGAAAAACGTGATTTTGTGAAAAGTGGTAATTTGAGAAATTGTGATTTGTGCCATTTGTGAAAAAGTGATGATTTCTAAAAGTGCAACTTGTGGTCGTGTGCCAAGTAAAACCAGTGAGGGTCCCCTGAGTTCCGTAGACCGAGGCTTCTGCGGTTCACTTGGCAGGGTTTGTACACCCAGGGAGGCCTGACGAGGATTCTTTAGGGAGTGGTATGTATCTCGCGTGGGGTACAGTACCAGTACATCCCCCGTTGTTATTTTGTGATGATGATTGTGATATGGTATTCCGGAATATCTGTGATGGCACTGTGATTTTTGTTGTTTATTCACTTGTTCTAGAATCATTGTACTTCCACCGGCATCTTGCTGACCCCATCGGGGGTGGATACGCTTGTTGTGTATTCAGGTACAGGTCCAGTGGGAGATCCAGAATAGGGCAGACACGAGCTTGGTGGGCAACATTGATATCGTGTACTATTTTGAGTTAGTGGTCGCATTGTCATGGTCATGGTCGTGTTTTGGTTTTGTACTCGTGTGGGTACTGTCATATGATTTATATCGTGTCGTTGTTTATTGTTAATGATGTTGTTGTATCATTTGTGAGTTGTTGTATCAGTTATAATCCGACGAGACTGTGTGTTGTTTGGTATTGTAATGTATGTCGAGTTGGAGTTAGTTTCTTTTGTTAAAGTGAATGTTGTGGCTTTATTAGTTTTTACCTAGTTCTATGTTGGTCTAAGCCTGGTAGGTTCTCCAAAAAGAATCTACGGCGCTATAGTATCTCCGTAAATCACGAGGGTGTTGGGTACGAGATCGGATATTGCGCCGTGTTGCGGAAGCGTAAATATCAAGTGCGGAAATTTAAAGAACACAAGGATTTATAGAGGTTCAGCTATAAACGAGCCTACGTCCTCTCTCGGTATCTTTTTCAATAGGCTAAAGAAAAACCTCTTCTCCTCTCTTCTATCGGTCGAGGTATAACCGTTACAATCACGTCTTCTATTGGTCTGTGATAAACCACTCATACTTATCTTTGTGTCGGTCCAAGTTAAACCGTTTTCCTTTTCGTATGACAAGGAATCAACCTCTCTAGCTTTCTATGGGTACTATATTAACCTCACGAAGATAACGATTGAGATTCTAACAATGCCGGATCCTTGATCCTAATAACACCGAATCCAATCGTATTTTTTCTTTTACCACTCGAGTATGATTTTGTGTATAACACTCAATCACTCAATATAAGCTCAATATTACAACAACAATATAATGAATGTCAATCTCAGATCAATGTGTAGTATACTTGAAGTTGTTGTGTTGAATCAATACCATCTCCTTGGTATTTATAGGCTCCATCAACAAACTAGCCGTTAGCTGCTGCACACTGCATTACGTACGCTATGTAAATCTGGTTACGTACATAAGCTTGATTACGTACGTTAACCTCCATGGGTTACGTACGTTAGCCTCTTCACAATCCAGTCCAGGGAGCTTCGTCATTTTGGGTTACGTACGTTAGCAATTCTGTAATACATACGTTAAGTCATACGTCAGTGCTGACATCGTGTGTCCGTTGCCACCTTTATGACTTTGACTTCGTCCAATGTTCACTTGGTTTGAACATGTGTTACGTATGTTATCAACAGTGTGTTACGTACGTTAATATGCATCTCTTACGTACGTTAATAGCCTTATATTACGTACGTTATTCTTACTCTTTTACGTACGTTAACTTTGATTTTCTCCAGCATTTTGCACTTTGTTTTCCTTCAATGCTTGCTTTGCCTCTTTGTTGTTTTGTTTTGTTTATAGACTTTAATCATCAAAACACTTTTAATTTATGTATGGAACAAAATGTTCCAACAGAGGGGAATATGGTATCAGAGCTTAGGTTTATGGATACCTAGGTTGTCGGTATTTTGAGACTGTTAAAGTGAGTCGATTGTTGTCTATGATATCATTGGCGTGCTACCACCCCATGTTGCCTGTGCTGGAAGACTCTTCAGATGTTGGTGGTTTCTTTCCCTCGAGAGTAATTATCTTTGTCATCGTGTAATCGATTGTGGTAATCGTTTCCTTGTTTAACTATTCTTATTATTCAGTATGTCGAGAGGTAGAGCTGTCCGTCAACGCGCCTGAGGCCATGGTAGAGAAGCGATATCTGAATCTGAGATGTCCGATTCGGAATCTCATTCTATAGCTAGATCAGATTTGATTCCTTCGGGAGGTGCAGATGGGAGTGCAGAGGCCGAAGTGCCTAACGTTCTTCAACAAGTGGTAACGCAAGTGCACCAATTAGCTCAAGTGGTGCAGAATATTAATACTGGCAGGAAGAGCGAGGATCGATGGCTTCAAGAAGTTATGAAAATGAATCCTCCCAGATTTAATGGTTCCGGTGATGCAAACAACTGGGATCATTGGTTAGTCGAGTTGGAGAAGATGTTTGACGGTATTGGCTGCTCTGAAGCCAAGAGAGTTCCAATTGCTCAATATCTAACGGTTGATGACGCGTCGGACTGGTGGAGAGATGTTAAGCCCAGGGACCGTGATGTCACTTGGGAGGAATTTAAAGAATTAATGGAAGCACAGTATTGTGCAGCGCCTATACGATTATCTAGAGTCAGTGAGTTCTTCGGAGCTCAACCTGAAGATGTTCCTATTTCCGAGGCAATCAAGACATACACCAATCAGTTAGTGTATGTCCAAGATCGGGTCAGGGATGAAGTAGATAAGATACTTCATTTTGATGCTAGGATGAAACCTGAAGTCCGAAAGTATACGGCGGGTCTTGGGTGTACTACTTTGACAGAATACCAAGACAGAGCGCTTGCTTATTAGATGGTGACAGTTCCGGTTCTGACAGTTTCGAGCTCGAAGAAATCGAAGTTTTCTGGTAGTTTATGAGGCAGCGGGTCGCGTAGCCTCAATCTTCTGTGCAATCTTCCGTTGGTTCCCATCAACCTAGTGGAGGAGCGCCAAGAGTTTGTTTTAATTGCGGAAATCCAGGGCATGTCAGTTCTCGTTGTACATTTCACCCCGTCGATTGTTTTAAGTGTGGGAAGCAGGGTCATCGCACGTCATATTGTGAGTCAGCGGGTAGAGTCTTCTCTAAACAGTCTCCTACTCCGGCAGGCACAGTCATGGGTCAACCAACTTCTAATGTTGGACGCGGCAGCGGCAGAGGCAAAACCTAGCATAAAGATTATTGGCCACTAAGTATACAAAATACAACTTGGAAAAGTGTTAGTACAACAAGCTGTACGTTTTTCAAATAAGAGTGCGTAGCTTAAGTCTGTTAAAGTAACTTGCTGTAGATACAACAACTGGACTTTTCTCTCCTGTTAGCTTGGTACGTACAGGGTTTTCATTGTATACTTGAGTAACTCATAGTTTATGAAAAACAATTAATGCAGAAGGTAAATAACATGATATTTAAAGTGGTTCGAGGTAAATCCCTCTACGTCCACTGGTCCTCCACACAGGAGTAAAAAATTTATTATAATCACTACGTACACAACTACGTGACTATAACTAAACCTCCCAAGGTATCGTTCACACAGATTGATACAAGGGCTTAAGTTGTTCGCCGTTCACACAGATTGTCTAAAGCTTTCACTTGACTTGCTTCTTCACACACAGTTCTAAAACTTTGTCTACAATACAGATCCGTCACACACAGTTCAGGAAAAGCAAGGCTTTCTTCAGTCCACACAGGGCTGATGGTTTTCTTCAAATGTAAGATCACTGGTTTGAACAACAGCTTGACTTCTTGAGCTTAGGATGATGTGTTGTTCAAGGTTGAGCACTTGTATATTTCTTCTCTCAAGAATGGCAGTATGCTTGAAGAAATATGTTTGCTCTTGATATACTATTCTTGTGATGTTCACGTATGAATCTCAGTATATCTTCATGTATATTCATTCACGTATATATCTGCCCATTCTTCGTGTTTTTAATTAGTTGGTTCGTCCATATGATCTTCAGACTTCGGGGTATATATAGCCTTTGGGATAGATCCGTTGTGAATAGATCCATTGAGCAAAGAGTCTGTTCCAACGTGTTGATTGACTTGCAAAATACAAGATCCGGATTTTGCTCCTTGTCTGAAGATCCTTGTCGTCTGGTATTCAAATACTTTATCCAGTCAGTATTTAAATACTTCTTTTCGAACGGTGGCTTGACTTTAGTGAGTAAAGTAGATTTCGTTCCAACGGTCTTCAGTCATGTTGGATGAGTGTTGATTATCCTAACAATTACAGCCTGTTTGCTGTATCCAACATGCTGCATCTTTATTGTTGTTGATGTAGGTTCCAACGCTGTAGGCTATATCCAGTGCTGCTGTATGGAAGATGCTGTATGGATGTTTCCGGACAGCTTCCATACTTGGTGTCATATCGACTCATAAACTTCTTGTTGTATGTTGGGCAATTATCCTTTTGTTGTATGTCTCGGCAATGCAAGATACAGGATAGTTTATCCAACTGTACGATCATCTTCGGGACAGCTACTTGCTGTATGTCTAGCAGTTATCAAAACAGGATTGTTTATCCCAACAATTTCTCCCTTTTTGATGATGCCAAAACCTCTATGCCAAAACCTCTTAAACATCTTTGATTGGATAGGCTTACTTCTTAGTCTTCTGTCAAATGATCTGGTCTTCAACACTTTAGTCTAAAAATTATGAACTGCTCGCAAGCAAGTTCTAAAATGATAGCATCTAACAGGGAGGTGTATGACAACTTAAACTTAAGAGTGGCACGCAGACACAATCTTACAGTGTAAACTAGTGTTGAATATAACTTAACCTATGAATTGTTCATAGTCAAGTTCTTACAGCTTTTATACCTAACAAGTTTTTACTTGTTTGTTTGCAGCAAATAAATTGATTTCGTAATCAAACAGTAACACAATAGTAGATTACGAGTTGTAATCTTTCAAGATCAAATATGAATTTTATTGATAAGAATTGAAGGTTACATGGTTTGAAATGAAAGTTACAAAAATATAACTACAACTAGGCATACAAGCTATCTCCTGTATTGTTCATGCCTCCAAGGCCTTCGGTCAGGATCATTATCTGTTCCTCTCCATCAATTCGATAAAGAGTCCTTGCCTCAATTCTGATAAATTGCTCTTCCTTCGGATGATTGGTCGAAGGCAAGAATCCAGTCTTCTGGGTGGGTGACCCTTTCGCCTTTTCTGTGCTTTGACTTCTTTTGCAGTTGTAAGGGGAGCAGGCCTTGCTCGAGCAATCTTGCAAACTCTTCTGCGGCTTCCGTCAGGGTTTCGAATTTGTTGAACCTAGCGGTCTCCCTGATGATACATACAAAGTATCTCAACAACTCATTTTTCCTCCAGTTCTTCACTTCTTCAGGAGTTGGCTGATGGTTGGCAGGCAATTTAATCTCTATGGTCTTTGCACATTTTTCCATGGAAACTTGGGATCATGGAACTCAGGACGAGAACCAAATACCCTGTATCCATGTGCCGGTGAGTCCAGGCGGCCTATTGAGGCGGTGATGCTCTCCTCTAGAGCGGCATCGAATTCCTTCTCTTTCTCCAATCTCCAGCGCCTTGCAGCCTCTCTCGACTCTTCCCCCTTTTTGGCGTCATCAAGATAGGAGACCTTAGTGTCAATGCTTTCAAGAGGCTTCATCACGCTGTCCTATTTGGTCTCGATATCTGAGATCTTGGAAACTAGAGAACTGAGCACTGTTGACATGTCGTCAATCTTAGCATCGTGCCCTGTCAGTCTAGAGTCAACCATTTGAAGGGCGGCTACAATCTTAGCTTCTGAGATACTGAGCTTCGCCTGCTCAACTTTGAGAATTTCTTCTTGATGCTTTTGTAGTTGATAGAGTGCTTGCTTCAATGCACTTGGCAGAATGCATAAAGCCTCTTCAACCTTAGTAATTTCTCACTTCAGGTCGGTCATCTCATCACTGGCAGTCCCATGCAGCCGATCGAGTTGTTTACCAACATTGTACAGGGCATCTACAACATCTTGTAGAAACACTGTTTGGCGACCGAGGGCGTGCAATTGATCTATATTCTCTTCAGTGCGCGGAGAGTTGGGATGCACAAGTTTTTCTTCAGCTCCATTTAGCTGGCGCATTGCAACATGATTGCGGGGCTGGTGTGTTCTATCCTCGGGTAGAAAACTATCGTCGGATTCCACTATTGGAGATGATGCAGATGAATCAGTTGCGGGCGTGGCTGATGGTTTGTCAGCCTGTTCGGACTCGGTGATAGGGGGGACTGATTCCTCCTGTTCCGGATGTGCTTCTGTAGACAAAGGTACAGGACGGACTGAATCCTCCTGCTGTCTCTCAGCATCCGCCTGCTCCAGCAGAGAAACTGATTCCTCATACGGGATGGTGCGGGCTTCTTCTTCTTGTTCGACGACAGGCTCGGGTGCCTGTGCTGAAACTGTTGGTTCATCAGTGACAGGAGGGACTGATTCCTCCTTGTCTTGGGCAGTTTCTTGCTGTCGGGGAGGGGACTGCTGTTGGCTTGAGGTCCCTTGCCCCTGTTGGTTTTGCATCCGTGAAAATTCCTGTTCTCTATCTTCTTCACGACTCATTCTAAGACCCGCCTGAAAGGCGTCGTTATCAGAGTTATGCTCTGATTTTGGACTGATGGGAACAGTGTATTCGGATTTGGATTTCCCTTTCAATCTTGCTTGAGCTTTTTCCAGAAAATAGCTCGAGATCAGCTCCTGGCAAGAATTTTTGTCCAATTGGATAAGGACTTCAATGGTCTGGGTCGGTCACCTCCAGAACAAATGCTTCTTCTTACTTCCACTCACTCCAGTTGTATAGGGTTTCGTACGGAGCGACCCTGTAGGTCTTCCATTGGACGAAACGTTCGAAAGCCTGTTCAATCTGTACTGACAGTAGAGTGTTATTGATAAGAGTATCAGGGGAGGGGCTGCGTACAGTAGGTGGGTCTACTATAGACACAGGTTCCTCGACAGGTACGGGAGCCTATTTCGGAGATAGATCCTGAACAGGGGTTGGTACCCTGATGGGAGTTGGATCCCTTATGGGTGTGGGTTCCCGTGCAGGAGATGAAGCTTTTGGCTCTGAAGGGGCAGCCGACTCGCCAGAGCCTTCCAAGTTGGCAAGTAGCTTTGCATCCGTCATTGCCGCCAATGGCTCGGGATCTACTGTATGTACAGTAGTAGCTACCTCTTCCACAGGGTTGCGCCCTGTGGGTTTTGTACAGCAGGTTGCACTGCAACTTTGGCTTTAGAAGCCTTCTTCTGCTTCTACTTGGGTTTCTCAACAGCAAGGGGTGATTTGCTGTGAGAAGCACTTCTTTTCCTTTTACTGTCGGTGCTAGCGGCCCTGTCGCTAACATCCCTTGGATCGTTAGAAACACACATGGTGTTGGCGTGGGGTCTGTCAGCAATAAATCCATTTTTGTTGAAGACTGTGGGCTTGCTCCCACCAATGAATTTTCTGGGACCAATCTTCTTGGCGTCCTGAGATTGTTGTACGCCACAACAAGTAAGGATGTGGTTGAGGATAAGCCCAAATGATTTCTTCTGAGTGCTGGGCTTGGCAACTTCCGCCTCGGAATGAATGATAGATGAGGCGAACGGAAGAAGTTCCTGAAATTTCTCGGCAATGGCGAGAACATCCTCGTCTGATGAGGGGTCGGGAGTGAGTAACTCTGACAGCTTGGCCTCTCTGAGTGGGGCCGGATAATACCTCTCCATCATGAGAGTTTTGAACTGATCCCATGTACAAGATCCTTCGGTGGGCTTCAACGACAACCACCAAGAATGAGCGCTCTTACCCAGGTAGTAAGCCGCAATAGAAACTTTGTGTCCTTCCGGACACTCCACCATAGCAAACAACTTCTCGAAATGTTCGAGCCAATGAATAATATCTGCCGCTCGGGAGCCCTCGAAAGTCGGTGGCCTCTGGCGAGAGATGTCGCCGATGATATTGCTCACATTCCTCTCTTGCCTCTGAGGTGGCGGCGGAGGAGCCTGTTGATTCTGAGTAGTGGATTTATGCATCGTCTCCATCAACTGAGCCATCTGGGTCATTTGGGCCATCATGCCCTGCATAAATGCGAGTGGGTCAACCCGGACACCCTCTGACTGAGCCGTGTCCCGGGTACGACTCCCCGATAGTGAATGATCGCGTCCAGGTGAATGAGTGGCAGCGTCATTGCTCGATGAGTTAGCATTATTCCTGGCATTTGCACGTGTATTCGCACGAGTTCTCGGGATTCGGCCCGCTCCACGGCCTCGTCCTCCTCGTCCTCTGCCAGCTCTTTCCATACTGAAGTAGGAAAGTCACATGATGATTATATTTCCCGCATGAATATCACGTTATGATTATATTATGAAATGATGAAAATGAGCATACACGCTCCAATACAGCGATTACATGAATGATTAATTGTCGTGACATGATTATCTGATGAAGTTACTGTTCTGATTATCGTGTATGATTTAACATGATTAATGATTTGATCTTTCTAATCAACAATCGAATAATGAAATGAATTGAGTGATTAATGAGTTAACCTGACCGTCCCGATCAAAGTGACAATGATGATTGAGGATTGTTAATCGATGAATTATGAATGAATGATTAATGCCGAAATTATACCATGGCATTAGAAATCTTACGATTCTTGGTCCGATTGGCTCGGCATTTGCACAGTCACACGTGATGCGAAAGTCCAATGATACTAGTCCGATGACGATGATTTCAAACGAGACATGACTTGGAGGGTAGTATTCAAAACCACGCTCGATACCAACTCAGAACACCCCAAACTAGGCGGATATTACGGTGCCATGGACCCCATTTGGGACCCACCGGGCGAATGAAAAAGGATGAATTACACAGGGTAAATGTAGTACCGAACCACATTATAACATCAATTACTCCGAGTAGGAGTTTCATACAACACACCCAGGATAATAGAATACATGTGTATCTTATGTGACGATAAAATACACGACACTGAATGAAATGAGTATTCGAACGGAATGTCATCATCGGAATAAATAAATAAAACATGAATTACTGAATAAATGATCAAAGGACTGGGGCCCCCTTCTAGTATCACTGGGACTCCCCGCCGTCAACGTGTTCTCCCTGCGCCTTAGCCTTGCCATGACCTGAAAAACAATATCCCCAAACGGGGTCAGTTATACAGAACAACAATCCTCAAGGGTTGAAAATACACAATTATGATTAACTGAAGTTATGAAATATTCTTAGTTATGAATTACGCTGGAGAGGAGTATCATAGTACGCCCGTAATGTTCTGTGTGAGTGTACAACACCCGTCCGTGTACCTAATTAGTCTCACGGTGTAACGCTTTCCCGTGTGCACGGTCTAATGTATCGGTGAACCCAATACAATAACCATCGTGTGCCCGACTAAAAATTCCACACACCACACCCGCCACGCAATATGAACCCGTAAGGTCATATGAACGAGAATGACCGTAATGAATATCAATGAATAAGTAATAATCGACAAAGTCAAGAATGACTCACCGAGATGAGAGTAATAATGAAATGAATGATAGCTCAACGAAAAGATTGGAACCGCTGCTCCTTATGACCAAGTGATTAATTGACAATAACAAGTTTTAATATGATTAATACAATGATGAATGAGTTATGATTATGAATAATCAACAACAAAAGGTATGAATATCCTTTTAACCGAGTAAGAATTAACTTACACAACAACGATGAAGAATGTCCGTCCACGAACAACGACCTAACCAAGATACCGGTCGCTCGAACAACCTTAATTCAATACAATTGCCAACAATCCGATCAATAACGAATTAAACACGAATATAACGAACTCAAGACGTCGATACGATTAAACCAAGTTCATTGGGGCATTATATCGAACACTTTGAGGCCAACTTTGATTGATTACCACTAAACCTCAATAATACCAACTTCAAATCCCCAAGAAGTGTTTCAAATCAACAAAACATCTCCAATACGATCAATAATCCGTTATGAATATCCAAAAACGTGATTATAACAACAATTAATCGGAAATCCCCAAATCCAACTCGATATTCAAAGTGTTCTTGAATAAATCTCTCAATAATCCAATGAATCCTTATACAAACTCATAATCATATACATATCCCTTCATATAACATGATTATAACGTCCAAAACATCATAACTCAACACAAAATCGAAATCCAAGGTGTTGAAGAAATTACCTCTTGAAGATCCAACCACTACGATCCGAAGAACACGAGTTAAAACGAGTATCCAAGCTTCTCAAAGGAATGAAGATGATGAAGATTACACACTCAAGTGATTGATGATGATAAAATCTCTCTCTCAACCCTCTCTCTCGGATGAAGAAGGAAAAAAGAAGAAGTGAGGAGAAATGACCCGGCCAAGTCATTAAATACTGCCGGAAGTTACGGCCGTAACTCGGCCCTCTTACGGCCGTAACTTTCCAAGTCAACGGCCCTACGGCCGTAACCGGCCAACTCGTACGGCCGTAACTCGGCTTCGTCCGAAAGCTCCGGCAGACTTACGGCCGTAACCGATCCTGAGTTACGGGCGTAACCCGCCTTCGTCAAAAACATCCGTCGACACCCTTACGGCCGTAACCGCACACCTTACGGCCGTAACTCGGATGATACGGCCGTATCCGGCCAAACTTACGGGCGTAAGCCCTCTTCGTCGAAACGACCAGTGCACACTGCCGCGTCACGGCCAGAATCGCCAAGCCTTACGGCCGTACCTTCCTCGACTTACGGCCGTATGCCACAACCCTTACGGCCGTAAGTCACCCTTGGTCGACAACACCCAAAATTCACGAACACCACTTACGGCCGTATCTCACCTTCCTTACGGCCGTAACTCACCTTCGCCAAAAATGTCTCGGTAGCTGCTTTGAGCCAGCGTCTGGCCAGAATCGCCGACCTTACGGCCGTACACCTCGACTTACGGCCGTACCACAAGACCTTACGGCCGTAAGTCCCTTTCGTCCAAATGGCACGAAAACACGAACCCTTGTTACGGCCGTAACCCAAAGTCCTTACGGCCGTAACTCGATCTTGCCAAGTTGAAAATTCCGATAACTCCGATTCCTCGCTACGATCGATGAATGATCCGACATAACATACGAATGTGAAAATGAACAAGTCTAAAACAAGCCACCGATGAAGCCCCGATATCGACTACCAATCACGATGAAAACAACAATACTCCGTCGGTCTCTAAACGGAGATGACATGCCGATCGGTAACTGATATACGATTACAACAAGCCAACAGTGAACACAAATGAATGAATCAAGAATGATGAGTGATTATTAACGAGTGAGAAATACTGAGTGACAATTACAGACTGATAATTACTGAATGAAAATGAATGAATTACAACCGGGTATTACACCAATATCTATTCGCCTATGTCCGTAACCGTTTATAATTTTGTTTGTTCGAAATTCAGTTAAATGTGATTTTATTATCCATTTTCATCCCAAATTATTTAATAATATCCGAAATGATATAGTTAGGGTTCAACCACCTAGACCCATTTAGAATCTATATACCCATACCGTTAAACCAATAAAAATGTGATTTTACTACTTATTCATGTACCAAATGTGTATAGTTATGCTCGCTAGATATCCAAACTCATCTGAATATAAAAATCTAAATAATCAAATATAAATTGTTACAATAATGGATTACCATCTCAATAAATATCGGATATTACAAAGTAAACACTATGAGTAAATAGTATAAATATCAAAGTTTAAGATAAATTTAGAATTTGTCCACGAAAACTGTTTACAATTTATATACGTGTACTATTTTAAATCTGAGTAAAAGTGATTTAAGTACCGTTCTCGTACAAACCCATATAATAATGCTCGACAATTACCTGAACACATTTAAATAAATAAAATATTTAATTAGTAAAATATAACTTTTACAACATTAATTATATGTTTCAAAAAGCACATGAACATTACAAAGTAAACATTATGCAAAAATAATATGAACACAGAGATTAACATTTAAATTCCAATTGTAAACTTAGAAGTCATAAGACTTAGGGGACATGTTTAGAATGTATATATTGTACTCATTTTAAACCCGAGTAAAAAGTGACTTTACTATTTATTTTCTACCTGAACTTGTATGTAACACTTGTCAATTACTCAAACCCCTTTTGGTTTATAAAATATCTAAATATCAAATTTAAATTTGTATGGTTATCACTTATCCTTACATTTCTATTCAAACAATTATTCTTTTGTATTTTGAAATTAATATAATATAAATAATGATATAAATTAATTGTGGAAAGACATTATTTATTTCCCCAAAACTAGAGTTCGAACCGAACGAACCGAACATTGACCTTAACGAACGTTCTTCGTTCGTTCATTCGACACATGGTATGTTCGGTTCATATTCGTATTCGACGAACATTCCCACCACTTAATCGAGTTTGGTTCGTTTAAATTTTAGAAATTCCACATTCGTCCGTAAGTGTTCGGTTGTTCGGTTCGTTTGCATTCGAACAGTTTGGTTCGAGCGTTCATTTGTTAGTTTGTGTATGACAATACAAGAAAAAGTGAAAATTCATACAAATTCAAGCAATAATAATACAAAAAAATCTAATTAAAGTGTCTAAAATCATTCCATAAGGCAAAGAACATAGATTTGGTCTAGAGTTTTGAAAACGTAATTAAATAATTAAATATATATTAATATTTACTATTTGTTCGCGAATAGCTTCCGAACCACCGAACAATAATGTACATGTTCGTGTTCGATTCGTGTATATTGACCAAACATTTTCGCGAATTTTTCACGAACGTTCCTTTCATTACACTCCTACCCAACACCATTTATTTGGTCAAGTTAAATTGAATAAAAATTATAGTAAAAAATATTTGTTTGGTCAAAACTATAAATTTGTCCAAATTAAAGAAAAACACACAAGACAAAACACAAGAGATTATAAAATGGAGAATTCTTCGTGCAGACATGGTGATTAATGTGGTAAAATAACTTGTTGAAGTAAAAGCATACAAGATAAGAATGAGGACAGAAGATATGTTTATTCTCATTGATAGGATCCCTTTAAATATGGAGAGATTACATATTCTAGAACATTCTAACAGGCCTAGTCCTACACTAACTAGGAGAAACCCATTAACCTGTAGATTAAGGCAGACACGTGTGTATTTACTTTAACACTCCCTCTTGTGCCGAGTCTTCAACGCATGTCAAGTTGCCTCGTGAAAACCTCGTCAAGCAAAAAACCACATGGGAAAATGCCTTCATCGTAGGAAAAAGAGTACAACATCCAGATTTATAGGTTATGCTAATTTCATTAAGCCAAAACCTCTATCGATCATTTCTCGATCAATGTGCTCTAGAACGTGATCAGTTCGTCGATCAATGAACTAAACGTCTAGTTACCTCGTTAAAAATCTTTCCAAGTGATAAAAACTCAGTGAAAAAAAAAGAATCCTTGGTTAAGGAAAATAGTGTAACTTGCGACGTGGATGTAAGACTCTCCCTCAAGTCTACATCTCACCCTGATTAATTCGTCGATCAAGGAATCTAAAAAACAGTGCATGTATCGTTGCTTCATTAAAAATTTTGTCAAGTAACAAAACCCATTGTGACAAAATAAACATTGGTCAAAGAAAAGAGTACAACATTGGTGGGTAAGCTTTGTTATACCCACCATCCCATCTTATCCTTACTTCGATCTCAGGAGTTTGGAAATTTCAGGCATTTCGATGTTTCTCACATATTTTTCAATTACGGCATTGGGCAGTGATTTAGTGAATAAATCAGTTATATTACATTAAATCAATTATGTCATTACTTAACTTATATGTTATCTAAATTATATAATAAAAAAACATTTCTAAATTATACTTAACTTCGTTATTAGGAATGTTCAAGTCGGTCTCCACTTCCCTTAACTTAAAATTATCCTTCTAATAAGTTGACAATGTAGAAAAAAAATAACAACATAATATGTATCATATGATTCATATCATGTATGGTATGGAATATGAGTGTAATAAAAAAATATGCACCTGTGATGTTTTCTTAAGTTCATAAATTTCACGTTGTAGGTTCAGTGGAACCTTTTTGGCTCAAACGACGTTGTTTTGGCTCTAAACGACTTGTCCTGCCCTTAAGGCAAAATGACGTCATTTTGGTCGGATTTAAAAAAATATATATAAAAATCAGAAACTGGTTAAACACAAGTACAGAACAGAAAAACGACTCTGCCCTTCAACAGAGCGACCTCCAGCCTCCAGGCTCCAACTCCAACTCCAAGCTCTGCCCCGCTCCAATACCGCCCGCCACCCGCCGAACCTGTTCTGTTAACACAAAATGACGTCGTTTTGGCTCTAAACGACTTGTCCTGCCCTTAAGGCAAAATGACGTCGTTTTGGTCGGATTTAAAAAAAATATATAAAAATCAGAAACAGGTTAAACACAAGTACAGAACATAAAAACGACTCTGCCTTTCAACAGAGCGACCTCCAGCCTCCAGGCTCCAACTCCAACTCCAAGCTCTGCCCCGCTCCAATACCGCCCGTCGCCCGCCATCTGCCGGACATCTCCTCCTCCAAGCCGCCCAGGGTTCTACTCTAGGGATGTATTTCAGGAAATGGACTCTAGGCGGTTTTCTTTGTAAATGTATGAATATCTTTTATTAGTACAATTTTTTTTTATTATTTGTATTTTTTAATATAATTTTAGAACATATTTATTGTACAATATTTTTTGGTTGTCTGTTACTTTTTGTTGTGGTGCGTCGTTACCATAGGCGGATCCATCATCCGACTCGGTGCACCTGTAACACCCCCAATATATTCGGGAATATTACAGCGCCGTAAATCCTTTACATAAGGATTTACAAGGCTGAAGAATTGAACAAGCATAAAAAGGTACTAACGAATGAAAATAACGGAATTACAAGTACATCGATTCGACCAAATACGTAAAAAGTACAATTGTTCAATGAACTCAATAATACATCAAAAAATCCAAATCATCACACGTGACTTTGTACTCGAGTACTTATTGAAATAACGAATAAACAACAGATAAATAAACCCGGTCGGGACATCACTCTGCACCCTCGTCGTCATACAGTTCCAGTGGTTGTTTCCCCGCTCTCCTGGATCCTGAACACAAACAAAATGTTCACCCCCGAAGGGGTTAGCACAACGATGCTAGTACAAGTACCACAACATATTATTCATATCTCACGGTGAATAATAATAATAACGTAAACGACAAAATACCAACGAGTCTTCTCCTACGAGAAACTCAAACATAACATACACAACTGATAATCACAACATGATATCAATACATACACATGGTAATTCCATCGATCCAGCGTTCACTGCCTAGAACCCACGATGATCCCGTCAGACCAACCCGTGGTGGAAAAACTCGTCCGATGATCCAGCGCACGCTAGCATATATCCCCCGATGATCCCGTCGGACCAACACGAGGTGGACATACAATAACTACATACATGCACGACAATATGTATAACAACAATACGTAAAACAATTAAGGTACTTACCTCGATTTGAAGACAATAACAACACTTCCACGGAAATGAACACTCGACGATCGTCCTCCTCAATCAATCACGTAACTAGACCAAACCTTAACAAAAGAAATAATATAGGATTTATCTCACGTCGTACAAATGTTTAACAATTCGATTAACGGTCAAAAGTTCATAAAGCGCAACCGCCGAATAGCTTAGCGCACGCTAAGTATTACGTGTAGCGTGCGTTACGCCCGATAGCGCGCGCAAGCAACAAAGACTAGCGCACGCTAACTATGCATGGTCGATTTCACCGATCGGCCAACCGACTCGATCGATGGTCTAGCGTGCGTTACGTACCAAACGTAGCGCACGCTAACTAGTACTCGATAGCGCACGTTAAAGCGCATATCATAGCGTGCGCTATCTACGCATGGCGATTTACTACGAGCGATGGCTGTTCTTGCCATGTTCGAAACAATGAAATCCTTCGTGATAATTCATGTTACTTCCATGAATACCAAGTTCTTACTCTTATGAATGATCTCCAGGATGATATCAACTTCAAGATGCAAATATACGTATAATCATCATGACACCATAATCCATCTTGATTACAATTCTCATGCAAAGTTGGTGATCTCCGGTTGATGTATTAGATGCTACTATCATTATACATATTCAGACTTCATCTTGAGGTGACTAACAGTTCCGACTTATACGAAAGAATATTTCCTAAGATGATTCTTCCTTTAAGTTCTTATAACATCTTTTCCAAATCATGATCACAAAGATAACATAAATCATATGGATTGTTAACTTCCGAATATTTCTCTCATCATTTGAAGTACTAGGATTCCAACTTCAAGGTTCCAACAATAATATCGTAATTGTAGACATCCCAATCTTCTAAACATGATGTTGTTGAAATAATTCACTAATGAAATTCAATATCTCGTTAACATGATCATCATATCCATTGGAAATCCAAATCTAAGGCGGTGATAGGTTGAACATACCTTAATATGCCGAAATCACTGAACCACAAGGTGTAATCCGACTCCGGTTGGTTATGTGCCCCTCCAAGGTGTTACTTCTCTTCAATGATCACTCACAAGTGATACTCAATCATTCAATGATCACTCATAAATGTTCTAAGTGTTTAGAAGGGAGATTCTTGCTCTCTGGACTCTCAAAGATGAAGTATAGACGAAGGAAATGAAAGCCCAAGCGGTTGTTGTCCCATTTATAATATTCTGCATTATTGACAAGTTAGCGCACGCTACTAAGCATCCCTTAGCGTGCGCTAATAATGGTTGACTTCAGAATTTGTCCGGGTGCGTCAGCGGGAATCTTATCCGGACCCATGTCCCGCTGGCGCATGAGCTAGCTGTCTCGCTCAATAATTGAGTCCTTAGCACACGTTACTCATACCTGCATAGCGTGCGCTAATAATGGCCCGATAGCGCGCGTTAAGATACATTCTTAGCGTGCGCTATCACGACGTTGCTTGAACAATTTTGCAAGTTTCTATACTTATGTACAATGATGTCAATGCACGAAATATCATACTCCGATAATCAAAACCATCAATCCGAATAATACATGATTTGAATACATATGAAATACACCGTAATAAATCCGGATATTACATACTCTCCTACTAAAAAGGAGTTTCGTCCCGAAACTCAAGACGAAAATAACTCGGGATATCTGGACTTCATATCAGCTTCCGTTTCCCAGGTGGCTTCTTCCGTTCCATGACGTGACCACTGAACTTTGACCAAAACGATTGACTTGTTCCTCGGTTGCTTAACTCGACTCTCGAGTATCTTGGTAGTCTTTCTTCAAACGTCCCATCTGTTCAACTTCGATCTCGCCAAATCGATGATATGACTGGATCTCGTATATATCTCCGCAATCGGGATACGTGGAACACGTTATGAACATGGCACAATGACGGCGTAATGCTAATCTGTATGCCAACTCCCCAACTCTCTCGAGGATCTCAAATGGTCCGATATATCTCGGACTCACTTTCCTTTCCTACCGAAACGAAAGATTCCCGGGTAGGAGAAACCTTCAAAAGTACGTGATCTCCGATCAACTCCAATGGGCGGCGGCGTGCGTCCGCATAGATTTCGCGACTGGGCGGTCAATGACCTTTCACGAATCAAGGCTATCTTCTCTCGAGTCTGCTCGATCAACTCTGGTTCTGATCCGATCAAGTCCGATGAATCGTCCCAACATAAGGGCGATCTGCATCTCCTTCCGTATAATGCCTCAAACGGTGCCATCTTAATGGAAGCATGCCAACTATTGTTGTAAGTAAATTCAATCAACGGTAGATGAACTTCCCAATCGTTTGACCAATCTAAGGCACAGGCCCTTAGCATATCTTCCACCGTTTGTATAGTTCTCTCAGATTGTCCGTCAGACTGCGGGTGATAAGCTGTACTGAAGTTCAATTCGGTCCCCAAGGCCTTATGAACTGCCTTCCAAAAGTGAGACACAAAACGGCCGTCTCGATCAGAAACAATGGTCTTCGGCGTACCATGCAATCGAACTATCTCTGAAATAAAGACTCGTGCCAACCTCTCTGGTCCCCACGTATCCTTAATGCCTAGAAAATGAGCCGATTTGGTTAAACGATCAACTATCACCCAAATCATGTTCATTCCTGTCCTGGTTTTCGGCATATTAGTGATAAAGTCCATTGATATGTCCTCCCACTTCCATTCAGGAATCGGGAGCGGCTTCAACATTCCAGCAGGCCGTTGATGCTCGATCTTAACCTGCTGACAAGTCAAGCATTTCGAAACATAGTCCGCTACGTCTTGCTTCATGTTGCCCCACCAGAAATTCTGCTTCAAGTCCTTATACATTTTACTGGTGCCCGGGTGGATAGAATAGGGCGAACTATGAGCTTCCTTCATAATCGTCTGTTTCAGAACATCAACATCGGGAACGCAGAGTCGGTTCTGAAATCTCAAAACTCCATCGTCATGAATTATGAATCCGGGGGCCTTTCCTTTGATCACTTCATCATGCAACCGAATCATCAGAGGATTATCTGCCTGTCTAGATTTGATTTCTTCGGTTAAAGATGAAGTTATCTCCATCACGCACAATTGTCCTTGGACTCTTTGTAACCATACCTCAATTCCTTCACGAATTATCTCTCGTTGAAGGCTAAGTTGGGATGTCAGCGTCTCCGGATCCGAATAGAGACAGGTTTGCGGCTAAGTGCATCGGCCACTACATTTGCTTTGCCTGGATGATATAAAATCTCCAAGTCATAGTCCTTAATCAGTTCCAACCATCTTCTTTGCCGCATGTTCAACTCTTTCTGACTGAATATGTACTTGAGACTCTTATGATCCGTAAAGATCTGACAGTGAGTCCCGTACAGATAATGCCTCCAAATCTTCAAGGCAAAAACCACTGCTGCTAGTTCCAAATCATGTGTCGGGTAATTCACTTCATAAGGTTTCAGTTGTCGCGACGCATAAGCGATCACCTTATCATTCTGCATCGACACGCATCCAAGTCCTTGATTCGAAGCATCACTGTAAACTATGAATCCTTCAGTTCCCTGTGGAAGTGATAGAATCGGTGACGTCGTCAATCTCTTCTTTAACTCATCAAAACTAGTCTGACACGACTCGTTCCACTCAAACTTTTGAGTTTTCTGCAGGAGTCGAGTAAGTGGGCGGGAAATTTTAGAAAACCCTTCCACGAATCGACGATAATATCCAGCAAGTCCTAAGAAGCTTCGGACCTCTTTCACATTCTTTGGAGGCTTCCAATCCAATATTGCTTCGATCTTCTGAGGATCTACTCGGACTCCTTTAGCTGACACCACATGGCCGAGGAACATTACTTCCTTTAGCCAGAATTCACATTTAGAAAGTTTGGCACAATTGCTCGTTTCTCAAGAGTTCCAATACAATCCGCAAATGCTGTGCATGTTCTTCCGGACTCTTAGAATACACCAGAATGTCATCAATAAACACGACCACAAATTTATCCAAAAATTCAATGAACACACGGTTCATCAATTGCATAAATACAGCAGGTGCGTTAGTGAGACCAAACGGCATCACTACAAACTCATAATGCCCGTAGCGAGTTCTGAACGCTGATTTCGGAACATCAGACTCCTTTATCCTCAGTTGATGGTATCCTGATCTCAGATCGATCTTAGAAAATACTGTTGCTTCTTGCAACTGGTCAAACAAATCATCAATCCGTGGCAATGGATACTTGTTCTTAATCGTCATCTTGTTCAGCTCTCGATAGTCAATACACAGTCGGAGCGATCCATCCTTCTTTCGGACAAAAAGAACTGGCGCTCCCGTGGTGAAACGCTTGGTGAATATAGCCCTTGTCCAAGAACTCCTCCACCGCTTCTTCAATTCGTACATCTCGGTAGGTGCCATACGATACGGCGCCTTAGAAATTGGTGTCGCTCCGTGTTCCACTCAATAGTAAATTCCACATCCCTTCGTGGAGGTAGTCCAGGTAACTCGTGAGGAAACACATCTGGAAATTCGTTCACAACAGGAATGGTTGAAAGTTCCACAATTTTGTCCTCTTTCTTCATTGCGTAACACCAGCATCTACTGACCTTGTTTCAACAATTTGACAGCTTTCATCGCCTTGATCAACTTTCCTGAGCTTCCCGGTTTCCATCCCTCAAACAGAATCTCGGAACCATCGTCAGCGACCAGCGAGATATTCCTCCTTCGGTAGTTTACAATTGCTCCGTACCGATTAAGCCAATCGTCTCCGAGTATCAGGTCATCTCCTTGCATTTCTATTACGATCAGGTTTGAGAGCCACTCTCTGCCTCCAAATGATACAGGAAAATTTCTAGTTTCTAAATTTTCGACAATCCTTTCTCCACTCGGTAACCCAACCACATAAGGTTCACAAGCATGAAAACCGGAAATATTCAAACGATTTACACAAGACAAGGATATGAAAGAATGTGTAGCTCCTGTATCAAATAAAACGCTAACTGGCTGGGAAAGGATCTCGGACAAGACGATGCGGCAAAGAAGATCTCGATCGTCTGTCCTCCTCATCTCGCATGCACGTGGGGAGCAGATCCGCACTCGATGTCCCCTTTCGGTCCCATTGTCCTCTCGCCTCGCCCGCGGCCAAAATTCCCGAGGCATCCGAACACTTTGCCGCGTGGAATCTTGGCCTCCTTCTCGATCGGCCGTGGTGTACGGGCTCTAAAAGACTTTGCGCCTCTTCACAAAACACCGCCCGATGTCCCTCTCGCCCACACAAAACAAGACATGGCGGGAAGGGGGCAATTCCGTCGATAGTGCCGTCTGGGGCGCAGCTTAAAGCATTTCTGGTAACATCGGTAAGAGTTGATGTCGCCCAAAGTTCTTTCCGCTCCTAGCTGGGTGCGGAGGTTTCCTGAAAGAGTGAAAGGATGACTGGGCCTTACGGGCCCCACTATTATTGTGCTCTGTAAAAGTACCAGAGACTTTCTGTTTCTTGGTTTCCGCAAATTTCTCCATGGCTGCTTCCTTGATCTCATATGCCAACGCCTTATCCTGGTATTGGCGGAGTGTGGTACATTCGAATCCGGACATGTACCTGACTTCGGTTTCATTCTCATATCGAAATGAATCATCATTTCTCGCATCTGCTCGACCGGATGTCCAACAAATGCCATTCTTTGGTTAAACGTCTTGATCGCACAGGATACTTGGCACATCGTAAGGCCGAGCGGAGAAAAACTCCCGAACTTTGGCTTCCCTCACGGGACGAGGGCAATCGAGCTTCCATCATCAATCTAAACTCGTCCAATCGGCATCATGGTCTACAGCCGGATGGCTTCCCACCATTCGGACGCTTCCCTATCGAAAATATTGAGCGATAGAGGCTCTCCTATTGTCTGGCGCTTGATTCCGCAAAGATTTTCTCCAGCTCCTTTAACCAATGATCCTGTGGGAGTCTCGAAATACCGTCGAATTTGGGTGGTTGCATCTTCGCCACTTCTTGCACCCACCGGTCACCTCGATTTCCCATATCTGGGATCCCTTGCTGTCTCTCTCCCTGTTGTAGTCCCACCGCCACTTGCATTCGGTCCACGACACAGGCAAACCGAGTCATCTGGTTCACCACTTGACGAAGGATCTCTGGCACAGCAGGATCTGGTTCATTATTAATAGATTGCTGCGGTTCACGAGCTATGATCGGCTCGGTTAGAAGGCGACGCCTCCTTTCGGCATTTCTTCGTCGCGTCCACGACCGCGACCACGTCCACGTCCGCCTCTCAACATGCTGTAAGTATAAATACTCAATATACAGGAAACAACATCGTTCTAATATTCGAGTATAAAGAGATACAATATGTAAAGAACGAGATAGAGTTTAGGAACTTACAACCACTGTTCGCATGAAGACATAGGCAGTGCAGTGATGTCATTCACGGCCGGTTACCCCAAAAGACATAAATGACCCCTATTTTAACCCAATGGCCAAGATACCCATAATCTTTGCTCCGATACCATATTCTGTAACACCCCCAATATATTCGGGAATATTACAGCGCCGTAAATCCTTTACATAAGGATTTACAAGGCTGAAGAATTGAACAAGCATAAAAAGGTACTAACGAATGAAAATAACGGAATTACAAAGACATCGCTCGACCAAATACGTAAATGCATACAATTGTTCAATGTAACTCAATAATACATCAACAAATCCAAATCATCACAAATGACTTTGTACTCGAGTACTTATTGAAATAACGAATAAACAATGATAAATAAACCTGGCCGACATCACTCTGCACCCTCGTCGTCATACAGTTCCAGTGGTTGTTTCCCCGCTCTCCTGGATCCTGAACACAAACAAAATGTTCACCCCCGAAGGGGTTAGCACAACGATGCTAGTACAAGTGCCACAACATATTATTCATATCTCACGGTGAATAATAATAATAACGTAAATGACAAAATACCAACGAGTCTTCTCCTACGAGAAACTCAAACATAACATACACAACTGATAATCACAACATGATATCAATACATACACATGGTAATTCCATCGATCCAGCGTTCACTGCCTAGAACCCACGATGATCCCGTCATACCAACCCGTGGTGGAAAAACCCGTCCGATGATCCAGCGCACGCTAGCATAGATCCCCCGATGATCCCGTCGGACCAACACGAGGTGGACATACAATAACGACATACATGCACGACAATATGTATAACAACAATACGTAAAACAATTAAGGTACTTGCCTCGATTTGAAGACAATAACAACACTTCCACGGAAATGAACACTCGACGATCGTCCTCCTCAATCAATCACGTAACTAGACCAAACCTTAACAAAAGAAATAATATAGGATTTATCTCAAGTCGTACAAATGTTTAACAATTCGATTAACGGTCAAAAGTTCATAAAGCGCACCGCTCAATAGCTTAGCGCACGCTAAGTATTAGCGTAGCGTTAAATGCGCCCGATAGCGCACGCAAACAACAAAGACTAGCGCACGCTAACTATGCATGGTCGAGACTTCACCGATCACCAACCGACTGATCGATGGTCTAGCGACGTTACGTACCAAACGTAGCGCACGCTAACTAGTACTCGATAGCGCACGTTAAAGCGCATATCATAGCATGCGCTATCTTCGCATGGCGCCATCGCTGAGCAAGAACTGTTCTTGCCATGTTCGAAACAATGAAATCCTTCGTGATAATTCATGTTACTTCCATGAATACTAAGTTCTTACTCTTATGAATGATCTTCAGGATGATATCAACTTCAAGATGCAAATATACGTATAATCATCATGACACCATAATCCATCTTGATTACAATTCTCATGCAAAGTTGGTGATCTCCGGTTGATGTATTAGATGCTACTATCATTATACATATTCAGACTTCATCTTGAGGTGACTAACAATTCCGACTTATACGAAAGAATATTTCCTAAGATGATTCTTCCTTTAAGTTCTTATAACATCTTTTCCAAATCATGATCACAAAGATAACATAAATCATATGGATTGTTAACTTCCGAATATTTCTCTCATCATTTGAAGTACTAGGATTCCAACTTCAAGGTTCCAACAATAATATCGTAATTGTAGACATCCCAATCTTCTAAACATGATGTTGTTGAAATAATTCACTAATGAAATTCAATATCTCGTTAACATGATCATCATATCCATTGGAAATCCAAATCTAAGATGGTGATAGGTTGAACATACCTTAATATGCCGAAATCACCGAACCACAAGGTGTAATCCGACTCGGTTGGTTATGTGCCCCTCCAAGGTGTTACTTCTCTTCAATGATCACTCACAAGTGATACTCAATCATTCAATGATCACTCATAAATGTTCTAAGTGTTTAGAAGGGAGATTCTTGCTCTCTGGACTCTCAAAGATGAAGTATAGACGAAGGAAATGAAAGCCCAAGCGGTTGTTGTCCCATTTATAATATTCTGCATTATTGACAAGTTAGCGCACGCTACTAAGCATCCCTTAGCGTGCACTAATAATGGTTGACTTCAGAATTTGTCCGGGTGCGTCAGCGGGAATCTTATCCGGACCCATGTCCCGCTGGCGCATGAGCTAGCTGTCTCGCTCAATAATTGAGTCCTTAGCGCACGTTACTCATACCTGCATAGCGTGCGCTAATAATGGCCCGATAGCGCGCGTTAAGATACATTCTTAGCGTGCGCTTTGAAAGTTTCTATACTTATGTACAATGATGTCAATGCACGAAATATCATACTCCGATAATCAAAACCATCAATCCGAATAATACATGATTTGAATACATATGAAATACACCGTAATAAATCCGGATATTACAGCACCAGTAGTTTTCGGATGCTGGATCCGCCTATGAGCATGTCAGGAAAAAAACGTGAATGAAACAAGGACCTAGGCCAGGATAAGCTTTTTCGGTGGCAAAAGCTAAAAAACAATAACCATGTAAACTGAATGGCCGGACATTTTGAGCATCATAAAAATCATCAAATTTTAGGAGGGCCAAAAAGGTTCCACTGAACCTACAACGTGAAATTTATGGACTTAAGAAAACATCACAGGTGCATATTTTTTTATTACACTCATATTCCATACCATACATGATATGAATCATATGATACATATTATGTTGTTATTTTTTTTCTACATTGTCAACTTATTAGAAGGATAATTTTAAGTTAAAGGAAGTGGAGATCGACTTGAATATTCCTATTAACGAAGTTATGTTTTCTAAGAATTTGTAAATCTTATTTTTACTTTTATTGTATTAAACTACTAATAGATTAAAACTTATTTGTTGTTTTCCAACAAGTGGCTCGATCAATAACTAAAAGACGGTTCGATATATCAGTCTGTCATTATGGTTTTCCGCTAAAGATTAAAGTTGTTGGCTTGTTGCATATTGTTAGAATTCGGTTAGCTATTTTGATTTTTGATTGACCGTGAGGTCCGTGAATGTATTTTTGAGTACTCACTTTACTTGAGACGGACCGTAATTTTTTTCATTCTGCGCTTCTTAGTTACTTCTTGTTCTTGGTAATTTTTTCCTAATTTTATGTTGCTTTCTTTTTCTTGCTTTTATTTTTTAAAGTTATGATTTTTTTTAATGATTTTCTTGTTTGATGTTTATATAAAATGTAAATTTTTGTAGAACAAAAAGATTTGAATTTTACAGAAAAATATGCAGAAAATGTTGGGAAAATAGGTACAGCCCGACTCGACCCGAATCCTACCCGACTCGCCCGACTCGACGAGCTACTCGGCTGACCTGAGTGTACTCGAGCTGGTCGAACTCGGCAGCCTCATGCGCTGCCCGATTCGACTCGGGATAACTCGACCCGAATTCAGAAAATGATAAACCCGACTCGAGTTCGGGTGTACTCGACTCGAGTCCGACCCGTTTGCAGCTCTAATCAGGAACCACCACCACCACCATCAATATCACAAATTTTTTGTAAAAACACGGAAACGAAATCCGACGCCAGTACAAGTTACCTGCTACTGTGGTTGCGGACAAAATCGTAAGTGTTGCTCCAGTGACACGTGTACTAGTCTTTTAATTGAATTTATGTATCAAGTTTCTGTTTACATATATGTATATTCTGTAATAGGATGAAATTAATAAAGTCTTGGAAAATGGAGGTAGTCTTCAGGATGTCGATAGACTTGTTTCAGCTAGATCACATTATTCCTATTGGATACTCGGGAGACATGTTCCAAAAAGACAGTCAAAGAATAATCTGCGGGACCAACGACATCATCTTCAAATGTCTCACTGGATTACATCGAAGAGTTGACAACAAAGGTCGATCAATTGACAAAACGTTTGATATATGTACCTCAACTTTTTCATTAGCCCAATATTGTAGAAGAACCCTGAATTCATTTAGGGGAATATCTTTGGGCTTGCTCTTAATCTTTTCATCATCAGTTTTATAATGCTTGCAATGATCTCTCTTGATGCAACATTTATAGACGCTCCACTGATCACGCATTATCCGATCGACCCATTCCCGACCCTCATCAGGAATAATATACTTGTCCTTTAATATATTTATACTTTTTGTTAGTAATTATGTATTACTACTTATTTATTACTAGGTATTAATCATGCATTCACAAATAGGCCATGAAGTAGATAATGTTCTTACCAGTACATACTGCCATACATAGTCTTTTTCTTCATCTCCAACTTCATGCCAACTAGTCAATGTGAGAGGCACATACTGCCTCACTGTTGTCCCTATAAAATGGCCCAATTTAGATAGTATTTTATCATCATATGCTATGGGTTGGCCGTGTGCATTCAATTTGATCTATCGCTTCTCCTTTCTCGTATAGACATGATCCATTTTGGTCTTTCCTCTGCACTTCCTTGGTTTGGCTTCAGCAGGAGTACCTATCAGTCAAACATATGCTTCATCATGTTTCATTATATTATTACACAATTACAATTTACAAGCCTAAGTAACATGGAAATAACAAGAAGACAGGATTACTACAAGTACGCAGACTATGATACCAGAAATGATTGAAATGATACCAGACTCTGATTGTAAAATCTCATTAGTTGGAGATTGTGACTGTAGCATTTCCATTTGAGTTGCTTCTGATTGTTGATGTTTTTTGAACTCCAAGTACGCAGACATTGAACCAGCAAAATTATTAACAAGTCTCATAATTTGCTTGCCAGAAGGTTCATTTTCCTTCAAATTTAAATTTATGATTAGTGTAAAATACCTCTACATGGATTATACCTCTACAAAAATTCAAATTAGTGTAAAATACCTCTATAGAAACTAAACCTTCAATCACATTCTTTTCACATGATAGCACACTTTTACCAACCCGGGAACGAGTTGTTGGGCCAACTCCACCCTCAATGATCTTCTTTTTCTTTGTTTTCTAGAAATATATAACAAATGATATGTGATCATATCCAACATTTGACAAAATATTACCACGAAATTACTCAAGTGTGTAAATAAATAAAATAAGTGTACCTTTGATGTGACAATATCATCTTCATCACTTTCGAGTTGATCAACATCATTTTCTGCAATGTAGTCCTCACTCTTATCTGAATTATTCATTATCTTGCTTTTGCCTTTGTCTTTTTTTCTCAGGTTAGCTGATAGTCTCGCCTTTTGGACTGCGCATTATTTTCGAATGATGCTTGATGTTCCCTACAGTTACAATCAATTAAAATATGTCAACATTTAATTTCATGGAAACTGTTATGTACTAGAATTCGATTCAAGAAGAAAGAAGAAGGTGATCGCCTTAATTTGACTTACTCAATTAAATTCTCCACTTCCTTATCATCATAGTTGAACAGAATGTATCGATGGGCTACATTCCACATATCTTCTGACAAGTGAATATCTTTCCCATTTTTGTTCTTGCCGGAACCAATTGGATACCCAACTACTTCTACATTCTTTGTTGTCACAAATTCACTCGATGACTTATGTTCATCATCATTTAAAAATCGGGCACAGAACATTCATCTGCCAAGTACCCCTCCGCGATGGACCCTTCTGGTTTGCTCTTATGGTGAACATATCTCTTCAATTTACCTAGATAACGCTCGATTGCATACATCCACCTTAGGTGAACTGGACCGCCGAGTTGAATTTCCTTACATAGATGCACTGGTAAGTGAATCATAATATCAAAAAATGAAGGTCCATCATAACTACACAATATTTACATACATTATGGACTAACAGAAAATTTACCAAGTACATATTAGGTATATAGTAGTCAGACATACAAACAGAACAATGTATAAGTGTATAACTAGTCATTTAAGTTATTACAAGTAATTCTATATGATCAGTGGACCATTTATGAATTATGATTAGATCTTGCAATATTACAATATTGCAAGAAATCTAATTTATCTCTCATTACAACCCCCTATTGACCAAATTTAGCCCAAAAGCAACTAAATAGTTTAGGACATCACAAGCAGCCTATAACTAGAAATAAAACTAAAATTATAATCACTATGTATATTTGTACCAACGGTTAGATTGTACACAGTTTGTAACACCCCAAACTAGGCAGATATTATAGTGTCGTGGACCTCCGATTGAGACCCACCAGGAGAATGAAATTTAGTGAATTAAATAATATAAATATAGTACCGAACCACATTATAATACCGATTACTCCGACGGGGAGTTTTAAATACAACACACCCAAGAAATACAGAATACATGTATATTTCATATGAAGATCAAATATACAACACTGAATGAAATAAAATCCAAACGGACTGCAGCAGAAAATACACAACAAGAAGACATGAATAAATAAAGAGACTGGGCCCCCTACTAGTATCACTGGGACTCCTCGCCGTCAACGTTCTCTTCTCGTGCTTTTGCCTTGCCATGACCTAAAAACAATATCCCCACCGGGGTCAGTTACACAGAACAACAATCCTCAAGAGTTGAACAACCACACTAATTACATATCTTAGTTATGAAATCAAGCTGAAGAGGGGCATCCTAGTATGCTCGTAATGGGACGTGCAAGTGCACAAGACCAGTGTCCGGACACACCCGCACTTGTACCTAATTAGTCTCACGGAGGCACATTCCCGTGTGCACAGTCCATTGTGTCAGTGAACCCACATCACATGACTATCGTGTGCCCGACTAAAAATTCCACACATAACCACCCGGCCACGCAATATGATCCCAGAAGGTCACAAGAACAAAAGTGACCATGATGAATATTAATGAATAACGATCCTACAAGGCTAAAAAATGACTCACCGAGATGAAATAATAATGAAATGAATGATAGCTCACTGAAATGATTGGAACCGTCGTTCCTCGTAAATTGAATGATTAGTTTCATAATTTCAAGCCTCAACATGATTAATATACCATGAGAGTTATGAATATGAATGAACAACAACGAAAGGAATGAGTATCCTTTTAACCGAGTAAGAATTTACTTACACAATACCGGTGATGAAATGTCCTCTCTCGAACAAATGTCCTTAATGGAATTATCGGTCGCTCGAACAATCTTGAATAACATAATTACCAACAAACGTTTAATATAAGCATGATCACAACCAACTCAAAAGTCGATACAACAATAACCAAACTCATTGGGGCATTCTAACGAATACGTTGCAAACATACTTCCATTGATTACAACCAACCCCAATAATATCGAAACCAACCTCCGAATGAGTAATTCAATCCAACAAAACGTCATTAATACAATCAATAATCCAATAGGAATACTCAATTCGAGTTTACGACAACATCTAATCAGAAACCCCCAAAATTACCGAAGTCAACCAATAAGGGTTCTTGAATAATTCCCCAAATATTCAACAAATCCGACAAATATACCAATAAATCTGTAGAAACACATGTATCTAAGGTAGATAATCCATATCCAACATATTCCACCATAATATTAAGTTAAATTGAAGAGATCGGAATGAAAACACTCAAATCCCAAAATTCTAGATTCAAGCAAAGTTACCTTGATTTGGTGTGATGGAGAAGATTAAATGCTGATTAATTCGAACTAGAAGCTTGAAGATGATGCTAAATGATTTCAGCTCGAAGAACCCTTCGTGAATCGCCCAAAATCGCCCGGAATTGTTGAGGAATGAAGAAATGACGAAAAGAAGAGTGAAGTGTTCAATATATACTAATTCCAGCTTAGCGCGCGCTAGGTCCTGAAATTAGCGTGCGCTAGCGAGTTTACCGGATAGTCCAGTGAGCTCTGACTGCTTCGTTAGCGTGCGCTACGAACTTGGTAGCGTGAGCTAATGCCTTCTCCTTAGCGTGCGTTACCCAATAATTAGCGTGCGCTAACTGATGTTTGATACCCAACAACTGTAGTCCAGAACCTACTGTCCCAAAGTCTGATCGAACCTTAGCGCGCGCTACACTGATGCTTAGTGTGCGCTACCAAAATAACTCTTGTGTACGCTATACCCATTCCTAGCGTGCGCTAAGAATTTCCCGCCTCAGTCCAGTACCTACTAGACTGCCTTCTCCAAAACGCTAGCGCGCGCTGATGAAGCGATAGTGTGCGCTACAACTCACAACTAGCGTATGCTATTTTCCAATCATAGCATGCGCTATAAATCATCCAATTCAGTCCAGTACCTTACTGGACTCTGCCTCAATCGCACTAGTGTGCGCTAATGATCGATGGTAGCGTGCGCTACCTGTACTCAAATAGCGTGCGCTATAAAGAGTACGTAGCATACACTACACCCCATACACAGGCTACCAAAACGATGATAATGATAATATTCTCAACTCGAATCTCAAACAATGTTGAACAACGAATGACAACTGATCCAAGATTCCAAATACGCCAAACAGTGAACACGATGAATGAACATGAATGATGAATGTGAAAGATTACTGAATGACAATTAACTGAATGATAATGAAGGAATTTACAATCGGGTATTACATACTCCCCCTCTTAAAAAGAGTTTCGTCCTTGAAACTAAGGGTCAAACAAATCGGGATAACTCTCCCACATACTATCCTCGGTTTCCCAAGTAGCCTCTTCGACTCCGTGTCTATACCACTGAATCTTAACCAAAGGAATCGTCTTGTTCTTCAACTATTTGATTCGCCGCTCTAAGATTCGTACAGGACGTTCCTGTTAGGAGTATGCCCTCGAATGCCACTCAGAGGTTGTTGAGTGAGGGCATTGTACTTGTAATTATGTAAACCATTTATATCAGGCAAATGAATGTTTCTTTATTTACTGGTAGTTACTGGCATTCCTAACTCGTAAATAAACATATAGAAACTAGTCCGTGTATTTGAGAGCAAAACGTTCCACTCCTTATTGGATAAGGGGGTCGGCACTGAAAGGTTATAGCTCAAATACTTAATCGTTCGCAAGTCGATGAAACTTGACTGGGCATTAAGTTTATGTGAAGACTTGTATGACGTGTTCATTGACATGGAGAGTGCCTGTCGAACACTAATGGTTAGTGGGAGCACACGTTATAGGTATGCTAATTGGATTAGTACACTCGAACCGACTCACCCTCGATTCGTCACATGGATTTCACTCCGGGACAGTCAATGACGGAATCGAAAGGTTGTGATAGGTATTCGTGAACCTTCGACTTGAGGATTTAGTAGGGATGTGCTTGTGACGTCAAGATTTTCATTAGAGTAGTTCGACCCTGTAAACCGGAAGGCGGGGGTCAACCTCGACGTGCATCTTGACGGGCAAGTAGCAGGTCCTACTGAATACCAAGATAGAATTCTTTCTCCCATTAGTGAGCGGGTTATATGTCCTATGCGGTTATTGGCAGATAAGATCATAAGTCTTTGGCCAAAGCATTGGAGCTAGTTGTATTAGATACACGACAGCTCGATGATCTCGATTTGCATTAACGCATGCATAGTGTCAAGTACAGATAGGGTTTGACTGACCGTGACCCTATAACTTGATCGGGACATTTGAAAGAAGGGTTTATACGTATACTGGTATTCAAGACAGAATGGTTCTTGTGTTGGAACATTTTGTTCCATACATAAATTAAAAAGTGTTTTGATGATTAATGTTGATAAGCAAAACAAAACAACAAAGAGACGAAGCAAAGCATCGAAGGAATCGAAGTACAAAAAGCTGGAAAATCTCAAAGCTAACGTACGTAATATGTGATCATTAACGTACGTAATGGTAGTAGCTTAACGTACGTAATGGATGAGAGATAACGTACGTAAAGGAGTTCAAACAAGTGAACGTTGGAGAAGTCAAAGTCAGCAAAGCATACAACGGATATATGACGTCATGAGTGACGTAATGTTAACGTACGTAACAAAGGAAAGGCTAACGTACGTAACTCAAATGATGAAACTCACTGGACTGATTTGTGAAGATGCTAACGTACGTAACCAGCCATGGTTAACGTACGTAAAGAGGCTTACGTACGTAATGGAGAGCATATAACGTACGTAATGAGCAGTCTGGCAGCTAACGGCTAGTTTGAAGATGGAGCCTATAAATACCATCCCTATGGTATTGTTTGAGTACAACAACCTTGAGCAAATAGTCTATTCTTGTGATATTATTATACACATTCTTGTTGTTGATATTGAGCTTAATTGTAAGTGTTTGAGTGAGAATTCACGAAAAACATACACGAGTGATAAAAGAAAAGATACGATTGGATTCGGTGTTATTAGGATCAAGGATCCGGCATTATTAGAATCGCAATCGCTATCGAGTGAGGTTTATCTAGTACCCATAGAAAGCTAGAGAGGTTGATTCCTTGTCCTACGAAAAGGAAAACGGTTTAACTTGGACCGACACAAAGACAAGTACGAGTGGTTTATCACGGACCAATAGAAGACGTGATTGTAACGGTTATACCTCGACCGATAGAAGAGAGGCGTAGAGGTTTTTATCTTGATCCTATAGAAAAAGATACCTAGAGAGGACGTAGGCTCGTTTATAGTCGAACCTCTATAAATCCTCGTGTCCTTTATTTTCCGCACTTATATTTACGCTTCCGCAAACAGCGCAAATATCCGACCCCGTACCCAACAATTGGTATCAGAGCAGTACTCCAATACGCGGCTTAACATCCGAGGAGAAAAGATCCAAAAATGGCGTTTCAATTCTCTCCAGTCGAAGGCCTTGCTCTCAACCGACCACCATTCTTTGATGGCTCAAATTATTTGACGTGGAAGAAGAAGATGTCAATATTCATCCGAGCATACGACATCGAGATTTGGAAGATTATTTGCCTTGGCCCAAAAGTTCCAATCAAATCCGACGGTACGCTCAAATCTTTCGAAGAATACGACGATGCCGATTGGAAAAATGACCATCTAAATTGTAAGGCTACTCAACTCTTATTTTGTGCCTTAAATCCGGAAGAGGTCAATCGAATCTCATCGTGTGAGAGTGCGAAAGAAATATGGAAAATTCTAGAAATCACACACGAAGGGACGACTCAAGTCAAGGAGACGAAGATAAATATGCTTCTCCATGACCACGAGTTATTCATGATGAAGGGTGACGAGTCCATCACAAATATGCTCGATCGATTCTCGGTCATCACCAATGGACTAGCTTCGTTTGGCAAACCATTATCTAGTAGTGAAAAAGTCAAGAAAATCTTAAGATCACTACCTAGCGAATGGGACGGCACCGTGACCGCAATTATGGAATCCAAAGATCTCAACACGCTCGATTTTAGTGCCCTTGTTGGTTCACTAATCAATTATGAGATTGTTTTAAAATCACGAAGTGTCAAGCCGGCCGAAGGAACGATCGTTAGCCATGAAGGCTAAGATTTCGAGGAAGAAAGAAGAAACCCCGGTGGAGGAAAGCGACGAAGAAGCGGCATATTATGCCAAGAATATTAATAAATTCCAAACATTATTAAACCGGAGGAAGAAGGATATCTCGAGCGAATCTAAGAAATTCGACAACTCTTGTCGATTATGTGGTAAACCAGGCCACTTTGCTAAAAATTGCCGTGTCAAACCCAAGAAGGAGGTTCTCGTAGCAACATGGAGCGATGACGACGAAGATGATGAGTTCATCAATCAAAATAATCTCGCTCTCATGGCCCGGAGTTCGTTCGACGACAGCGACGTCGAAAGCCAAGTAAGTACATCCTCCCGTGACGAACTTTTTGATGCCTTTGAGTTATTACATACGGATTTTCAAAATGCATTATCGGAAATCAAATCCCTTAAGTCTAAAATTAAATCTTTGGAAATTGAAAATTCCAAAATTATCGAGAAGGGAAAATTTGTTGAAATCGATCATTCAAAATGTATTGAAAATGAAAATATTTTGAAAAATGATCTCGTTAAAATCCAAACCGAGCTTAAATCTTTGACAAAGAAATTCTCGTGCGGAAACGAGAAATTTGAACAAATGCTTGGTGTTCAAAAGTTTACTTTGAATAAAGAGGGGTTAGGATTCAAAACTCGTTTGAAAAACGAATCCATTAATTTTAAAATACCCCATTGCGAAAAGTGTTTGAAAATCGGGCATCATATTTCAAGTTGCAAAAGCCCGAAGCGGACGATAAAAATTAAGAAAATTTGGGTTCCTAAAGGAACAATGGTTTCAAATACCGTCTATGTTTCCAAACAAAAACCAACTATAGGTTGGATCCCCAAAAATTGATTTTTTGTATTTTACTCAGGGGGAGTATTTTTTTAAAAAGGGGAGATAATATTTTCGGGGAGTTTTTACCCTTTATGCATTTATTTATCATAAATTAGTATCATGCATATTTTATATTTTGGTATTATTTCAATTGATATTTTATCCACTTTTTGATGAATACAAAAAGGGGGAGAGATAGGAGAATGGAGAAATAAGTCGAAAATGTGATTAACCGTGAAAGGGGGAGAAAAATCGAAGAAAATCGATTGCATTCAAAAAGAATTAGAAAAACGAAGGAGTTGAAGAAAAATGAGGAGAGGTCGAAAAGACGATGAAAAATTCGAAAAATTCAAAAAGTTAAAGGTAAGGAGAAAGAAGGAGTCGAAAAAATAATGGGAGAATATTCTAACGAAACGGACAAAGTCAAAAACTTTGGTCTGTAAAGATATACATATATTTGTATTTTTGCAGGAAAATCCCATTGTCGGAGTGTTGTTTTGTAATCATCAAAAAGGGGGAGATTGTTGGAACATTTTGTTCCATACATAAATTAAAAAGTGTTTTGATGATTAATGTTGATAAGCAAAACAAAACAACAAAGAGACGAAGCAAAGCATCGAAGGAATCAAGTACAAAAAGTGGAAAATCTCAAAGCTAACGTCGTAATATGTGATCATTAACGTGCGTAATGGTAGCGACTTAACGTCGTAATTGATGAGATATAACGTAAGTAAAGTAGTTCAAACAATTGAAAGTTGGAGAAGTCAATGTCAGCAAAGAATACAACGGATATATGACGTCATGAGTGACGTAATGTTAACGTACGTAACAAAGGAAAGGCTAACGTACGTAACTCAAATGATGAAACTCACTGGACTGATTTGTGAAGATGCTAACGTACGTAACCAGCCATGGTTAACGTACGTAAAGAGGCTTACGTACGTAATGGAGAGCATATAACGTACGTAATGAGCAGTCTGGCAGCTAACGGCTAGTTTGAAGATGGAGCCTATAAATACCATCCCTATGGTATTGTTTGAGTACAACAACCTTGAGCAAATAGTCTATTCTTGTGATATTATTATACACATTCTTGTTGTTGATATTGAGCTTAATTGTAAGTGTTTGAGTGAGAATTCACGAAAAACATACACGAGTGATAAAAGAAAAGATACGATTGGATTCGGTGTTATTAGGATCAAGGATCCGGCATTATTAGAATCGCAATCGCTATCGAGTGAGGTTTATCTAGTACCCATAGAAAGCTAGAGAGGTTAATTCCTTGTCCTACGAAAAGGAAAACGGTTTAACTTGGACCGACACAAAGACAAGTACGAGTGGTTTATCACGGACCAATAGAAGACGTGATTGTAACGGTTATACCTCGACCGATAGAAGAGAGGCGTAGAGGTTTTTATCTTGATCCTATAGAAAAAGATACCTAGAGAGGACGTAGGCTCGTTTATAGTCGAACCTCTATAAATCCTCGTGTCCTTTATTTTCCGCACTTATATTTACGCTTCCGCAAACGGCGCAAATATCCGACCCCGTACCCAACATCTTGAATGATCCCAATCATTCGTTCTCAGTTGGGGTATAGTGTAGGCCGCCAGGCTGGCTAGGTGGTGCTACTACTCTTTGGTTCCTCCCATTGCTGAATGAGACGGACCTACCGAGTCGCGCAATAGGATTGACGACGGAATGAATCAAGCTAATTCTCTCATTATGAATATTAGATATTGGATATCTAATTTTGGAACATTGGATGTTTAAATCGATTTATTGGATAAATTGATTTACGGCCTAATGAATTAAATAAATTACTGGGTGATTAATTTAATTCATGTATATAACTATTTCTTGGAGAAATTAATTATGTTATTATGTATTTGATATGATTAATTAATTGGATTAATTGATCGACATAAATACATCGGAACGGAATCGGAGTTTATCTGTTTGGACTCACGGGAGTCCGAAACGAACCGAACTCGTCCTATTTCTTCATCATAGCCGCCCCCCTTCCCCACACCTTGACAAGACTTTGATTTTTAAATCAATTGGAATCTTGATTAGGTGTTTAATGAATAGATATTTGATATCTTTTTCAAGGTGGGGTTAACATGAGTTGTTCTCATGTGGAAAGGAATTGAATAAGAAGAGAAGACTTGTCACTCTCTTGAAAAGAATGAGCCATCCGTGAGATACATTGAGAGAGAGAGAGAGAGAAAGTGAGACTTTGAGTTCAAACACTTATCTTCATCTTCTTCTTCAACTTGTTCTTGGTGATTCTTGGAGAAAAATCAAGAAATAAATGAGAGTTGTGAGTTATACACTTAGAGTGTGATAATCTCATATTGGAAGCTTCATCACTTAGCTCTAGCCGTATCCTCGGAGGATAGCAAGGTGATCGTCGTTCCGGTCGTTTCTCCGGCGCGTGGCAAGTAGAGACGCGGTGCTTTCGGCGTTGGATCGTTCAAGAGCTTGGGGAATAGCTCAAGAGAAGGTTACCATTTAATCAACGGACTACGAGGGTATGTGTTTCTCGTATCTTCTTTGTTCATTCAATATCCGTATATATGTAGCTCGATCGATCCTCGTAGGGATTCGGATCGAATTAATTTTCGTTTTACCGCTTCTGCTGGGCCTTCGTTTTAGGCACCGAATCCCAACAGTGGTATCGGAGCGTAGGTCTTGCGATCGTATATACGATATTGGCATTTGGAATGCTTGATTAGATGGTGAATGATTTGGAATCATTTTATTCATAATCGTGGTATATATTTTTACGTTCGTTGTAGTTATATTTTTCGTAAGTTTATGTCTAAATATAAATCTTAATTTCTTGGAAATATGATTTATATTGAAGATATGAATGTTGAAAAATATTGATATTGGATATCCGATCGAAAATTGAGCTCCGAATCGTCGTCGAACGACTTTTCGGACAAAGGGCAGGAAGCTGCCAGGGTGACTCGGTCGTGTCTGGTGACACGGGCCGTGTCCTAGCCCCAGCCATCGCTGTGCAGACCCGACCGTGTCGAGACACGGCCGTGCCTGTCCTAGAGGCCGAGCGTGACTCGGCCTTGCAGCCTGTCACGGATAGCCGCGAGGGTGACTCGGCCAGCAAATTTTTCGCCTCGGCTCGATTTTTTCGTGTATTCTTGAAAATTAATCTCCCGCATGTTAAATTGGATTTAATATGATTAAAATAATTTATGGTATTTCATTTTATAAGGGAAATTTGATTAATTGGAATATTTATGGTCGACCGAATTATTTTGAACGTTATTATATTACCGATTGTGTGAATCGATTGGATCGGTTCGTATTGTTGATTGGATCAATGTATCTCTACGCTTTCCATTTATTTAGTATTTATTGAATGAATGCTTTTGAATGGGGATGTGGTTCGTGGATTTAGTATTTGAATCGTTCGTTTTATTCGATTCGGTTGTAAAGGCCGTTTTGAGCCTATTTATTTTACTAGAAAAATTTGTATCTAGGATGCAATTTTCAATGTAAAATTTATATGTAATGACGAAGACCTGAGGAAGATCCATTTCGAGAAGACGAAGATTCAAGACGAAGACTTGTAATTAGATTACGAAGTTTTTGTTTTCTAGGAACGGTCCATGAACCACATGTTGGTAGCAACTAGGTTGTGAATGGTTGTTTCATATTGTATGAATGCCACAAACGCGCTTAAATGAATTAATGTGCAAAGTGTAACATTAATCGCGATAATTCTCCCACAACAAATAATTAAGTTTATAAGGTTTCAAGGTTTTCCTTCCCTCCATCGAGTTTTCGGGAAATTGAAATCTAAACCGGATGTGCTATGCTTCCGAGTTATCGGGGTAGTCGTTCGGGGAGGACGGATAAATTACCGGGAGCGCATTGGATGCCTTCGGTTGGAGCAAATTTTATCCCTAGAAACCTGATAGGTTGCCGGATAAGATTCAATTGTGAAACTGATTTGCGTCGATGGTATAAACTTAACTTGTTCACAAACCATAGAAACCGTATAGGTTGAGGGGAGTGAACAAGGGGAAAAATAAGATCGAATCATCCATTAGATGGGTTGGTGTTGGACACCACTTTATGAAAATTAATAGACTAGAAACCTGTTCGGTTGCCCTCTATTAAGATTTATAAAGAACTCGATCACCACTATGAAGTAGAGCGACGATACTTCCGGATTTCACATGGGAGTGTGTTATTCCGATAAAAATAGTGGGAGATGGGTAACAAGAATAGAAAAGACCTTAATTCTATACTTAGAACATAATATAACAAGTCACTAATTAATCTGTTATACTTAATGCAGACAAATCTCAATATGACAATGAATCCACTCGCAATTCTACTCGAAAAGAACACCTTAATGGGACCTAACTTTTTGGATTGGCTCCGCAATCTGATGATTGTCCTCAGTATAGAGGCACTGGGATACGTCTTGGAGACGGACATTCCGGCGCCTCCTGTGCGGACCCGAGCCAATCAGGAAGAGATTGAAAACCACGAAAAGTGGGTTAAGGATGACGTGAAAGTCCGTGCTTATATGATGGCTTCCATGTCTAATGAGCTTCAGAGAGCTCATGAGAAAATGACTTCGCTAGGCGATTTTATCTCACTTAACCGAGCTTTATGGTGAGCATAGCGTAATCGCTAGATATGAGATATCCAAGCAATCGCTCGTGCAAGGATGAAGGAAGGTGAGAAGGTTGGGGAACACGTCCTCAAAATGATATCCATGATCGAGAGATTGGAGGCTCTTGATTTTAAAATGGATACTTCTCTCCAAACCGACCTTATCCTACAGTCTCTCCCTGATTCCTTCTCACAGTTTGTTATGAACTTCAACTGCAATGAGATTGCATGTAACTTAGCTGGGCTAATGAACAAACTGGTGACCGCTCAGTCTCAGATGAAGACCCTGCGGATGAAGGAGTCTGCACTTGTGATTTTTTGTGGACTTCGGAAGTCTAAGAATAAGAAGAAAAAGACCAAGAAGCGGACTGGACCACAACCTAAGGACCTTAAGGGTAAGGGCAAGGCCCCGATGGTTCCAAAGAACAAGAAGAAGAAGGATGCTTGTCTCAAGTGCGGTGAGCTGGGCCATTGGGCTAGAGACTGTCCGATTCTTCATGGCACTTCAGGTACAGAACTTTTAGTTTTGGAAACAAATTGTTCGCTCTTGTATTTTCTACTTCTGAATAATGGATTCTGGTGCTAGTTCTCATATTTGTACCGTGAATCAGGATCTGGAACAAAGTAGGAAGCTTGGAGCTGGAGAAGTTATGATCACAGTCGGAAGCGGGCATAGTGTCGAGGCGACCGACATAGGATCACTTCTTTTGGGTTTAGAATCCGGCTTTGTTTTGACTTTAGAAGATGTACTTGTTTTGCCCAAGGGGCACAAGAACATTGTATCAATTCCGGTCATGGACCGAAAAGGCTTTTCATTTTTCATTGGTGATGGTTCCTGCAAAATTTATTTTAGAAATAAACTAGTGGGTACTGCTACATTGTTGAATGGATTGTATCATCTAAATCTCAGCAACAAAGTAGTTGTGAATACTATGACTAGAAAACGTGGTAGGGATGAAACCAACCAATTTTTGAAATGGCATCTTAGACTTGGTCATGTTGGTCAGACCAAGGTTTACAAGATGGAAAAAGATGGACTTATGGGTCCATTGGGATCGGATCCCTTTCCTACTTGTGAATCTTGCCTTAAAGGCAAAATGACTAAGTCCCCCTTCACAGGGACTTTTGAAAGAGCCGATAAATCGGGATTAATCCATACCGACGTTTGTGGTGCTTTGGAAGCAGCACGTGACGGATATCAATATTTCATTACGTTTACAGATGATCATACTAGGTATGGTTATGTATACCTAATGAAACATAAATCCGAGGCCTTTGAGAAATTTCAGGAATTCAAGGCCCTAGTCGAGAAACAAACTGGTAATCATATCAAAGCACTTCGCTCGGACCGAGGTGGCGAGTATATGAGTACGGAGTTTGACGAGTTCCTTAAAGAACATGGAATAGTTTCACAACTAACACCTCCAGTACTCCTCGTTAAATGGTGTGTCGAAAGAAGGAACCGACCACGTGAACATGGTCCGTTCCATGCTGGGCTATACTGACTTGCCGATTTACCTGTGGGGGTATGCACTCCTGACTGCCGCGTATATCTTGAACAGATGTCCTTCCAAATCCGTTCCTAAAACTCCACATGAGATGTGGGAAGGAAGGAAACCAAGTCTTAATCAATATTAGGATTTGGGATGTCCCGCTTATGTCAAGAAGACTAAGGTGGAAAAGTTGGAAGCTAGGTCTGCGAAGGGACGTTTCATTGGATTCCCGTCTGGGATGATGGGATATCTATTCTACATGCCCTAAGATCGAAGGATCATTGTTACTTTACAAGCACACTTCCTGGAAGATGAGTTCATTCAGGAAGGCGGAGCAGGTAGAAGTATTTCTTTAGAAGAATACAATGAAACTCCTAGAGAGACACCTGTGCAAGAAACTGGAACCGAACTTTCTGAAACACAAGTACAACCACCTCGTAGGTCTAGTAGGGTGTCTCATTTACCTGAGAGGTATGGGCTTGTGCACTTGGAGGAGCTGGGTCTCCATGAGGTTCCAAGTGATAGCCAAGAGACCGACCCGACGACCTATGACCAAGCAATGGTGGATGTAGACTCCGCGAAATGGCGTGAAGCTATGGAAGCTGAGATAGACTCGATGCATGTAAATCAGGTCTGGACTCTAGTAGACCGCCCCAAGGGCATAGTGCCCATTGGGAATAAGTGGATCTACAAGAGAAAGACTGATGGTGATGGCAAGGTTGACGCCTATAAGGCCAGGCTTGTGGCAAAGGGTTATACCCAAAAGGAAGGGATCGATTACCACGATACCTTCTCGCCCGTAGCCATGATCAAGTCTATTCGCATGATGCTTGCTATAGCTGCCTACCACGATTATGAGATATGGCAAATGGACGTAAAGACGGCTTTCCTTAATGGATTCCTCGAGGAGGAAATCTATATGGAGCACCTAAAGGCTTTGTGTCCGAAGTCGATATTCGAAAGTGTGCAAGCTTCATTGTTCCATTTATGGATCAAGCAAGCGTCGCGTAGTTGGAACCTTCGTTTTGACGAGGCGGTCAAAGAGTTTGACTTCGTGCAAAATGAAGAGGAACCTTGTGTATACAAGAAGGTTAGTGGGAGCAAGATCGCATTCTTAGTACTATATGTAGATGACATTCTACTAATAGGAAATGATGTGGGAATGCTCGGTTACGAAAGCTTGGCTTTCGAGTAATTTCTCCATGAAAGACTTGGGAGAAGCAACCTATATTCTTGGTATTCGGCTCTACCGCGATAGAGCGAAGAGAACAATAGGCCTTTCCCAAGCCCTCTATATAGATAAGATCTTAAAGCGATTTTAGATGGATGATTCTAAAAGAGGGTTCCTACCGATGCAACATGGAATAAAACTCACCTTGAAGATGTGTCCTCAAAGTGAGGAACAACGCAAGGAAATGAGTAATATACCATATGCTTCGGCCGTGGGTAGCCTTATGTATGCTATGTTGTGTACAAGACCTGACATCGCGCATGCTGTAAGCGTGGTGAGTAGGTTTCGTGCAAACCGGGTAGGGAACATTGGGATCTGTCAGAAAGAACGTTCTCAAGTACTTGAGAAGAACGAGAGATATGGTTCTTATGTATGGCGGTGGAGATTTGGATGTGGTGGGATTCACCGATTCGGACTTCCAAGGACCGAAGGACGACTCGATGTCCACTTCGCTACATATTTACTCTTAATGGAGGAGCAGATCTTGGCGTAGTGCCAAGCAAAGCGTGATTTCGATTCCACCTGTCAGCCGAGTATCAAGCAACCTCGGAGGCTTCCAAGGAAGGGTTACGGATTAAGAAGTTTCGGGAGAACTTCAAATGATACCATGTCTGAGCCGCCTGTTCACTGCATCGCGACAACGACGGAGATGTAGCGCAGGCCAAGGAACCGAGGTTTCACAACAGCACCAAACATATTGAGAGGAAGTATCATATCGTAAGAGAATTTGTTCGCAAGGGATACATTGTGCTGCACAGAGTAGACTCGGCCGACAACGTCGCCAATCCACTGACCAAGCCACTTTCTCAGACTAGCTTGGAGCGTCATCTGGAGAACATGGGTATTAGATACCATAGTGTGTAGCATTGAGTGAAAGTGGGAGATTGTTAGAAGTATGCCCTCGAATGCCACTCAGAGGTTGTTGAGTGAGGGCATTGTACTTGTAATTATGTAAACCATTTATATAAGGCAAATGAATGTTTCTTTATTTACTGGTAGTTACTGGCATTCCTAACTCGTAAATAAACATATAGAAACTAGTCCGTGTATTTGAGAGCAAAACGTTCCACTCCTTATTGGATAAGGGGGTCGACACTGAAAGGTTATAGCTCAAATACTTAATCGTTCGCAAGTCGATGAAACTTGATTGGGCGTTAAGTTTATGTGAAGACTTGTATGACGTGTTCTTTGACATGGAGAGTGCCTGTCGAACACTAATGGTTAGTGGGAGCACACGTTATAGGTATGCTAATTGGATTAGTATACTCGAACCGACTCACCCTCGATTCGTCACATGGATTTCACTCCGGGACAGTCAATGACGGAATCGAAAGGTTGTGATAGGTATTCGTGAACCTTCGACTTGAGGATTTAGTAGGGATGTGCTTGTGACGTCAAGATTTTCATTAGAGTAGTTCGGCCCTGTAAACCGGAAGGCGGGGGTCAACCTCGACGTGCATCTTGACGGGCAAGTAGCAGGTCCTACTGAATACCAAGATAGAATTCTTTCTCCCATTAGTGAGCGGGTTATATGTCCTATGCGGTTATTGGCAGATAAGATCATAAGTCTTTGGCCAAAGCATTGGAGCTAGTTGTATTAGATACACGACAGCTCGATGATCTCGATTTGCATTAACGCATGCATAGCGTCAAGTACAGATAGGGTTTGACTGACCGTGACCCTATAACTTGATTGGGACATTTGAAAGAAGGGTTTATACGTATACTGGTATTCACAACAGAATGGTTCTTGAATGATCCCAATCATTCGTTCTCAGTTGGGGTATAGTGTAGGCCGCCAGGCTGGCTAGGTGGTGCTACTACTCTTTGGTTCCTCCCATTGCTGACTGAGACGGACCTACCGAGTCGCGCAATAGGATTGACGACGGAATGAATCAAGCTAATTCTCTCATTATGAATATTAGATATTGGATATCTAATTTTGGAACATTGGATGTTTAAATCGATTTATTGGATAAATTGATTTACGGCCTAATGAATTAAATAAATTACTGGGTGATTAATTTAATTCATGTATATAACTATTTCTTGGAGAAATTAATTATGTTATTATGTATTTGATATGATTAATTAATTGGATTAATTGATCGATATAAATACATCGGAACGGAATCGGAGTTTATCTGTTTGGACTCACGGGAGTCCGAAACGAACCAAACTCGTCCTATTTCTTCATCATGGCCGCCCCCCCTTCCCCACACCTTGACAATACTTTGATTTTTAAATTAATTGGAATCTTGATTAGGTGTTTAATGAATAGATATTTGATATCTTTTTCAAGGTGGGGTTAACATGAGTTGTTCTCATGTGGAAAGGAATTGAATAAGAAGAGAAGACTTGTCACTCTCTTGAAAAGAATGAGCCATCCGTGAGATACATTGAGAGAGAAAGAAAGTGAGACTTTGAGTTCAAACACTTATCTTCATCTTCTTCTTCAACTTGTTCTTGGTGATTCTTGGAGAAAAATCAAGAAATAAATGAGAGTTGTGAGTTATACACTTAGAGTGTGATAATCTCATATTGGAAGCTTCATCACTTAGCTCTAGCCGTATCCTCGGAGGATAGCAAGGTGATCGTCGTTCCGGTCGTTTCTCCGGCGCGTGGCAAGTAGAGACGCGGTGCTTTCGGCGTTGGATCGTTCAAGAGCTTGGGAAATAGCTCAAGAGAAGGTTACCATTTAATCAACGGACTACGAGGGTATGTGTTTCTCGTATCTTCTTTGTTCATTCAATATCCGTATATATGTAGCTCGATCGATCCTCGTAGGGATTCGGATCGAATTAATTTTCGTTTTACCGCTTCCGCTGGGCCTTCGTTTTAGGCACCGAATCCCAACAGTTCCTCGTACATATGATCTTCCGCGTTCTCGATTTCATCGAACTGAAGTATGTGACTAGGGTCGGCAACATACTTTTGCAATTAAGAGACATGAAACACGTTATGAATTCGGCTCAAGGCTAGAGGTAAAGCCAGTCGATAAGCCAGATTGCCTTCTCGATCTAAAAGCTCAAATGGTCCAATGAATCTCGGACTCTAATGGTCGACGACGATTATCGGCATATGATTTTTGTCGACTCTGAGCGGTCAACAAATGACTCCTGATCAAAGATACCTACTCGCAGGCGGCTATAAGCATATCGGGATCAGTGCCGATTGATTCTGATAAGTCATCCCAGCATAAGGGAGATCGACAACGACGACCGTATAAGTCCTCATAAGGTGCCATCTGAATCGGAGCATGCCAACTATTATTGTACGTGAACTCGACCAACTGTAGTTGGGCTTCCCAATTATCTTTCCAATCCAGGACGCAAGCCCTCAACATATCATCCAACGTCTGAATAGTTCTCTCTGATTGTCCGTCGGACTGAGGGTGAAAAGCCGTGCTGAAATTGAGCTGAGTTCCCATGGCACGATGAACGAATTTCCAAAAATGTGACACGAATCGCCCATCATGATCAGAAATGATACTCTTAAGAGTACCGTGCAATCTCACTATCTCTTTGATGAACAACTGGGCAAGCCTCTCGGGGCCCCACGTATCCTTAATCTCAAGGAAATGAGCTGACTTAGTTAAACGGTCCACAACAACCCAAATTGTATTCATGCCATGACGACTCGCCGGCAAACTCGTGATGAAGTCCATTGAAATATCCTCCCACTTCCATTATGGGATAGGAAGTGGTTTCAGCATACCTGCCAGTCGCTGATGTTCTATCTTGACTTGCTGACAGGTGAGACATCTTGAAACAAATTCTTCGACTTCTCGCTTCATATTACTCCACTAGTAATTCTGTTTCAAGTCCTTATACATCTTGATAGACCCCGAATGAATAGAATAAGGGGTAGCATGGGCCTCTCTCAAAATCAAGTTTTCCAACTCGTCATCCACCGGAACACAAAGCCGGTTCTTGAATCGCAAAAGTCCATCCTCGTGGACCACAAATCCAGGGGCTTTCCCCTGAGCCACATCCTCTCGGATGCGCAACAAAAACGGGTCTGAACCCTGTTTCACTCTGATCGCCTCCTCAAGTAGCGATGAAATCTCCAGCATACAAAGTTGTCCTTGCACTCGCTGTAACCAGACCTCGATCTCGGGTCTTAGGAATTCCCGTTGAAGCTCTTTCTGAACTGTTAAACGAGCAAGCATTTGCTCCTGAACAGACTTACGGCTCAAGGCATCGGCGACAACATTCGCCTTACCCGGGTGATATTGAATCTCAATATCATAATCTTTAATCAGTTCTAACCACCGTCTCTGTCGCATATTTAACTGAGTAAATATATACTTCAAACTCTTATGATCGGTGAAAATCTGCCAGGTGACACCATAAAGATATGACGCCAAATCTTCAGCGCAAATACCACTGCTGCTAGTTCCAGGTCGTGGGTCGAATAGTTGACCTCGTAAGGCCATGGTTTCCGAGAAGCATGGCAATCACTTTCTCGTTCTGCATTAATGCACATCCGAGACCTTGTCCGGACACGTCACTATAAACCACGAATCCTTCCGTCCCTTGCGGTAAAGAAAGAACATGTGCTGAAATTAAACGACTCTTGAGCTCCTCAAAACTCTGCTTACACGTGTCAGACCACGTGTATTTATTATCCTTCCGCAAAAGGTTCATCATAGGTTGAGCGATTTTATAAAATTCTTCTACAAATCGCCGGTAATAGCCCACTAATCCGAGAAAGCTTCGGATTTTCTTAACATTCTTCGGAGGTTGCCAATCTCGGATAGCCTCCATCTTCTGAGGGTCGACACGAACTCCGTCTGATGAAATTATATATCCGAGAAACGTCACCTCGGACATCCAGAATTCACATTTGGAAAACTTTACAAAGAGCTGCTCTCGTCTAAACACGTTGAGAACCTGAAGAAGGTGAAATTCGTGCTCCTCTCGGTCACGAGAATAAATCAAAATATCGTCTATAAAAACAACCACGAACCAGTCTAAATAGTCGATGAAAACTCGGTTCATCAATTTCATGAATACAGCAGGTGCGTTAGTTAACCCAAACGGCATCACCACAAACTCGTAATGACCATAACGCGTTCGAAACACCGTTCTGGCAATATCCGACTCTCGAATTCGCAGCTGATGATACCCAGATCTCAAATCGATCTTGGGAAATACTGAAGCTCTCTGAAGTTGATCCAAAAGATCATCGATGTGGGGTAGGGGATATTTATTCTTGATCGTCACCTTGTTCAGCTCTCGATAATCAATGCACAAGCGAAATGAACCATCCTTCTTCTTGACAAATAACACTGGTGCTCCCCATGGGGACGCACTCGGTCGGATATAACCCTTCTCGGTCAGTTCCTCCAGTTGATTCTTCAGTTCCTGCATTTCGGTCGGGGCCATACGATATGGTGCTTTCGATATTGGAGATGTACTAGGCTCCAACTCAATCGTGAATTCCACATCTATCTGCGGAGGTAGCCCAGTTAACTCGTCTGGGAATACATCGGCGTATTATCTCACTATCGGATATCCGCCGACACTAATGATTTCTCGGTCTTGGTCATATAGCACCAATAACCAACACACCCCTGATTGAGTAATTTCACTGCTTTCATCATGTTGATAACCCTTTCGGAACAGCTGGGATTACTCCCCTGAAATACATACTCGACTCCATCGTCTGAAATAATAGTGACCATACGCTTACCGACACTAAGGATGGCATTGTGACGATCCATCCAATCAATACCCAATATAACGTTGTCTCTATGTAAATCTACCACGATCAGGTCTGCCAACCAATCACGACCATGAAGCTGAATCTGACAATTCTTAATCTCATGATCTCCAATAATTCTTCTACCGTCACGTAGTCCAATGATATAAGGTCCACAACTAGTAGCACTATCCAGATGAAGCTACTCAAGCATGACTCAAAAATGAATGAATGCGATGCACCAGTATCAAAAAGGGTACACACAGGTTGAGATAAAATTTCGAGTGTACTTGAGATCATTCGGGCCTCCGGATCGTCGGCTCTCTTCATCTCATAAATTCGGGACTTGCCAGCCCCGGAACCGGATGCTCCTGTCTAATAGCTGTGGGATCCGCATTTGTTTGCTCCCGTCGTCTTAAACGACACGGACTTAGTGGCCTGGTTCTGAACCGCTGACTGCTTTGGGGCCTGAGATGTCGCTGGAGTAGCTTTGGAGTCTCTTCGGCAGAAACGGGCCTTATGACCAGCAGTCCCACAGTTATTACACGTGAGGGTCGGCTTCGGATACTTAGTGCTGAAATGACCCTGTTCTCCACAGTTGTAACAGGTGATGGCCGAACTGGCCGCTCGGGACTGAGATTCTGCAGGTTTAGGCGCCGTAGGAGGTCGCTCAGAAAAAGTAGAGCCCGCACGAGGCTTTTTTAAGGTTGCCTGACTGCCTTCGGACTGATTACGCTTCTTCGATTTCTTGCCAGAAGATGAAGTTTGATTCTTAGAAATTTCCTTAGCAGTAAGCTCATAAGCAAGCGCTTTCTCGATGAATTCGGCCAGAGTGGTGCAATGATGATTAAGCAATTATATCCGCATATGAGGTTTCAACCTCTTACTGAAGTACTTTATCTTATCCGCCTCGGAGTGAATAATAGATGAGGCGAATGGAAGTAGCTCCTGAAATTTCTCGGCAATGGCGAGAGCATCTTATTCCGTTGAGTGGTCGGGACTGAGTAACTCCGACAGCTTAGCCTCCCTGAGTGGGGCCGAATAATATCTTTCCATCATGAGAGTCTTGAACTGGTCCCACGTGCAAAATCCGTCGGTAGGCTTCAAAGATAGCCACCAAGAGTGAGCGCTCTTACCCAGATAGTAAGCCGCAACTGAGACTTTGTGCCCTTCGGGACACTCCACCAAAGCAAATAACTTCTTGAAATGTTCAATCCAGTGAATAATGTCCGCCGGCTCAGATGAGCCCTCGAAGGTAGGTGGCCTCTGGCCAGAGATGTCGTTGATGATACTGCTCACACTCCTCTCTTGCCTCTGAGGTGGCGGCGGAGGGGCTTATTGAGCCTGAGTGGCTGAGTTCTGCATCGTCTCCATCAGACGTGCCATCTGAGTCATTTGGGCCATCATGCCCTGTATAAAAGCGAGAGGGTCAACTCGGACACCTCCCGATTGGGCTGTGTCTCGGGTACGACTTCTTGACGGTGAATGATTATCTCCAGGTGAGTGGGTGGCAGCGTCGCTGCTCGTCGAATTGACATTATTCCTTGCGTTCGCACGAGTATTCATTCGAGCTCTCGGGTTTTGGCCCGCACCGCGGCCTCTCCCCTGCGTCCTCTGCCAGCTCGATCCATACTGAAGGTAGGGAACACATGATAATTATGGATCTCGCATGAATATCACATTATGATTAAGTTATGAAATGATAATAATGAGCATACGCTCTCTAACACAATGATTGCATGAAGGATCAACTGAGGTGACATGATTATCTGATGAAATTCTTGAAATGATTATCCTGAACAAGTTAACAAGATTGATAATACGATCCACAAGATCGACAACTGAACAATGAGATTGACTGAGTGATGAATGAATTAACATGATCGACATGATAAAAAATGAAAATGATGATTGAGGATTGTTGACTGATAAATGATGAATGAGTGATTCTTATTGCCAGAAATTATACCATGGCGTCAGAAATCATACCGTTTCCTTGGTCTGAGGGACTTGGTGCTTGCACAAGTCACACGTGATGCGAAAGTCCAATGATACTAGTCTTATGAACGATGATTTCAAATGAGACATAAATCGAAAGGTAGTATTCAAAACCACGCTCCGATACCAACTCTGTAACACCCCAAACTAGGCGGATGTTACAGTGCCGTGGACCCCCGACTGGGACCCACCAGGCGAATGAAATTTAGTGAATTAAACAATATAAATGTAGAACCGAACCACATTATAATATCGATTACTCTGACAGAGAGTTTTAAGTACAACACACCCAGGAAATACAGAATACATGTATATTTCATATGAAGATAAAATATACAACACTGAATGAAATGAAATCCAAACGGACTGCAGCGGAAAATACACAACAAGAAGACATGAATAAATAGAGAGACTGGGGCCCCCTAATAGTATCACTGGGACTCCTCACCGTCAACGTTCTCTTCCCGTGCTTTTGCCTTGCCATGACCTAAAAACAATATCCCCAACGGGGTCAGTTACACAGAACAACAATCCTCAAGAGTTGAACAACCACAATAATTGCATATCTTAGTTATGAAATCAAGCTGAAGAGGGGCATCATAGTACGCCCGTAATGGGACGTGAAAGTGCACAAGACGAGTTTCCGCACACACCCGCACTTGTACCTAATTAGTCTCACGGAGGCACGTTACCGTGTGCACAGTCCATTGTGTCGGTGAACCCACATTACATGTCTATCGTGTGCCCGACTAAAAATTCCACACATAACCACCCGGCCACGCAATATGATCCCAGAAGGTCACAAGAACAAAAGTGACCATGATGAATATTAATGAATAACGATCCGACAAGGGTCAAGAATGACTCACCGAGATGAAATAATAATGAAATGAATGATAGCTCACTGAAATGATTGGAACCGTCGTTCCTCGTGAATTGAATGATTAGTTTGATAATTTCAAGCCTCAACATGATCAATATACCATGAATGAGTTATGAATATGAATGAACAATAATGAAAAGAATGAGTATCCTTTTAACCGAGTAAGAATTTACTTACACAATACCGGTGATGAAATGTCCTCTCTCGAACAAACGTCCTTAATGGAATTATCGGTCGCTCGAACAACCTTGAATAACATAATTACCAACAAACGCTTAATATACGTATCAAGCATGATCACAACCAACTCAAAAGTCGATACAACAATAACCAAACTCATTGGTGCATTCTAAGAAATACGTTGCAAACATCCCTCCATTGATTACAACCAAACCCAATAATATCGCAACCAACCTCCGAATGAGTAATTCAATCCAACAAAACGTCATTAATATAATCAATAATCCAATAGGAATACTCAATTCGAGTTTACGACAACATCTAATCGGAAACTCCCAAAATTACCGAAGTCAACCAACAAGGGTTCTTGAATAATTCTCCAAATATTCAACAAATCCGATAAATATACCAATAAATCTGTAGAAGCACATGTATCCAACGTAGATAATCCATATCTAACATATTCCACCATAATATTAAGTTAACTTGAAGAGATCGGAATGAAAACACTCAAAATCCCAAAATTCTAGATTCAAGCAAAGTTACCTTGATTTGGTGTGATAGAGAAGATTAAATGTTGATTAATCCGAACTAGAAGCTTAAAGATGATGCTAGATGATTTCAGCTCGAAAAACCCTTCGTGAATCGCCCAAAATCGCCCGGAATGGTTGAGGAATGAAGAAATGACGAAATGAAGAGTGAAGTGTCCAATATATACTAATTCCAGCTTAGCGCGCGCTAGGTCCTGATATTAGCGTGTGGTAGCGGATTTACCGGACAGTCCAGTGAGCTCTGACTGCTTCTTTAGCGTGCGCTACGAACTTGGTAGCGTGCGCTAACGCCTTCTCCTTAGCGTGCGTTACCCAATAATTAGCGTGCGCTAAATGATGTTTGATACCCAACAACTGGAGTCGAGAACCTATTCTCCCAAAGTCTGATTGAGCCTTAGCGCGCGCTACACTGATGCTTAGCGTGTGCTACCAAAATAACTCTTTCGTACGATATACCCATTCCTAGCGTGTGCTAAGATTTCCCGCCTCAGTCCAGTACCTACTGGACTGCCTTCTCCAAAACGCTAGCGCGCGTTGATGAAGCGATAGCGTGCACTACAACTCACAACTAGCGTACGCTATTTTCCAATCATAGCGTGCGCTACAAATCATCCAATTCAGTCCAGTACCTTACTGGACTCTACCTCAATCGCACTAGCGTGCGCTAATGATCGATGGTAGCGTGCGTTACCTGTACTCAAATAGCGTGCGCTATAAAGAGTACATAGCGTACGCTACACCCCATACACAGGCTACCAAAACGATGATAATGATAATATTCTCGACTCGAATCTCAAACAATGTTGATCGACGAATGACAACTGATCCAAGATTCCAAATACGCCAAACAGTGAACAGGATGAACGAACATGAATGATGAATGATTATTACTGAGTGAAAGATTACTGAATGACAATTAACTAAATGATAATGAAGGAATTTACAATCGGGTATTACACAGTTGACACTAATTGCTCTAATTACTGTGAAAATCAAGATTAAAACATAAGTCCTTATTGTTATTAATATAAAAATCAAGATTAGAAAAAACTAATATTATCCAAGTTTCTATTTAAACCTGTACAATCAATGATTTATGACTGTTTAAAAGATCCTATCTAATATGTACCTAGAAACACATGAGATTTTTAACTTTGAGTTTTCTCATTTGTCTTAGAACATTCCAAAAAGACCAATCACAATAAAATCTAGTGAATCTAGCTTTTTACTTATAGGCTGCTTGTAATATTCTTAAACAAGCACTCATATCAGCCTATAAATTTAGACCAAATTTAAAACTCTGCCAGATATAAACACTTTTCAGACGATAATAAAGTCCCCAGGCACTAAATTACATCAAAATTACTAATTACATGAGCAAGGGACAGGGGACAACAGAGAAACAACACAAACAAAAACTAAGTATTAAAAACCACTAATTCAACTAAGCATGTATAAATCTGTAGGCCACTAATGAGCAAGGGGCATGGGACATCAAAATCCACTAATTCAACTAAAAACCCTTTCAATTAAGAGAACATATTCAACTAAGTTACATGTACATGCCATAGTACTGCCTTCACAATTAATCTGCAGGCCATAGTATCACATATACACTAGAACCAACACTAACAATGCATACAAATAAATAATGCACAGAGAGAGTTACATATACACTACGCATATACACTAACAATGCACACAAAGAGTTTATACACAGATTTACACCAATAGAAACATCAATTACACAGATTTATATACCAAAAATTTAGGGTTTATAGAAATCCCCAAATTACAATAAATTGAGCAAAAAATATTAGTATTTATGTATAAACAAAGAGAGAAACGTCAATTACACAGATTTACACTACCAAAAATTTAGGGTTTATAGAAATCCCCAAATTTTTAGGGTTTACAAAAACTCAATTGACTTTAGATTACACTCAACGAAGAGAAAAAGTATTGAGGAATACCTTTAGATGAGAAGAAATCTTCAAACAAAGCTTCAAACGAACCCAATAAACTCAATCGAACCCAGCGAATTAGAGCTTGCGTGAATCCAGTGAACTCACTCATTCAATGAATCCAGTGATTTGTGCGAACCCAGCGATTTGTGCGAGTGAAGAATGGCGAGAGAGAATGGGGAGAGAGATTTTGGCGAGAGAGATTTTGTGAGATTTTGTGAAGAATGCGATTTTGTGAATGGAGAGTGAGAGTAATATCTATGCAAGTGAGTAATATTTGTGTGAGAGTAATATTTGTGAATATATTTTCTAATTATTTGTGAGAGCGGGACATTTTTAGGCAAAAACGGGCGTTTTTTAGCTAAGGAAGGGAGCGGGACAATTTTCCCGCACATATTTTAGCCAAATACTATTTATCTAACGCAACATGGACACAATGTTGCCATTGTTACTCCGCTTTTATGTAAGGCAACATTGTTTCATATCAAAGGCAACATGAAATTATAAGGTTGCCTCACAATTAATTTTTTCAAAATTTAACCACTTAAGGCAACATTTTGATGTGAGTGAATAACAATCCAAGTTGAGATTGAGTGAGTTTGAGATTTTTATTTTCTGAGTGTGTAATTCCATTCTTGAGTGATAATAGAATAAATATTTTTCTCTCAAATTATCGGTAATTCCCTATAATGATCTTGTGATATCCCAACAAAAAGATTTGATCAACATCCTGTTGGGATTCGGTGCCTAAACCGAAGGCGCAGCGGAAGCAATATACGAATATAATTCGATCCGAATCCCTTAAGAGGATCGATCAAGCTACGTATATACGAATATAAAAACAAAATAAAGGAAGAATCGAAATCATACCCTCGTAGTCCGTTGATTAAATGGTGTGAAGATGATGTCCCTTGCGAATCCAATCCGCAAAAAGCTCTAGGATGATCCAACACCGAAAACACCGCGTCTCTACTTGCCACGTGCCGGAAAGATGATTGGAACGACAACCACCTAATTAACCTTCAAGGTTACGGCTAGAATAAAGTGGTAGAAGTTCTCAAATGTGATTATAACACTCTAAGCGTATAACTCACAATCTGTCAATGATCTCTTGAATTTTCTCCAAGAAAAACTCAAGAAGTAAGAAAAATAAGATGAAGTCTTGGAGAAAAACTATTTTTCTCTCTCTTGCAAAATGAACCGTAAGTTGTGTTCAAGTGGAGTGAGAGAAAATGAAGTCTTCACTTCCTTTTATTCACTTCCAACACCAAATCACCAACTTATATCTCACATGAGATATTTTCCCATCAATGTCTCATGTCTTCCACCAATTAAGGTGAGACAAAGACCAAGGAAGGTGAGTAGCTGGGGGGCGGCCATCTAGAAGAATCGGACAGGTTTGGTTTGTTTCGATCTCCCGTGAGTCCAAACAGAATAACCCCAATTCGTTCTGATGTATTTATATCAATTAATTAATTATATTAAATACAAAATAATATAATTAATTTCTCTAATAAATAATTATATCTATGAATTAAATTAATCATCCAGTAATTTATTTAATTCATTAGGCCGAAAATTAATTTATCCAATAAATTAATTTATACATCCAATGTCCCTAAATTGATTAGACATCTAATGTCCAATAAATTAGATATCCAATATCTAATATAAATAAAGAGAGAGTAAGCTCGATTCATTCCGTCGTCAATCTTATTGCGCGACTTGGTAGGTCCGTCTTAGTTACAATGGGAGGAACCAAAGAGTAGTAGCACCACCTAGCCAGCCTGGCGGCCTACACTGTACCCTAACTGAGAACGAATGATGGGGATCATTCCAAAACCTTTCTGTCGTGAATACCAGTATACGTATAAACCCTTGTTTCAAATGTTCCAATCAAGTTATAGAATCACGGTCAGTCAAACCCGATCTGTACTTGACACTATGCATGAGTTAATGCAAATCGAGATCATCGAGCTCTCGTGTATCTAATACAACTAGCTCCAATACTTTGGCCAAAGACTTATGATCTCATATGCCAATAACCGCATTAGACATATAACCCGTTCACTAACAGGAGAAAGAATCCTATCTTGGTATTTAGGAACCTGCTACTTGCCCGTCAAGATGCACGTCGAGGTTGACCCCCACCTTCCGGTTTTCTGGGTCGAACTACTCTAACAAAAATCTTAATGTCACAAGCACATCCCTACTAAAACCTCAAGTCGAAGGTTAACGAATACCTATCATAACCTTTCTATTCCGTCATTGACTATCCCGGAGTGAATTCGTGTGACGAATCGAGGGTGAGTCGGTTCGAGTATACTAATCTCATTAGCATACCTATAACGTGTGCTCCCACTAACCATTAGTGTTCGACAGGCACTCTCCAAGTCAAAGAACACATCATACAAGTCGTCACATAAACTTAACGCCCAGTCAAGTTTCATCGACTTGCGAACGATTAAGTATTTGAGCCATAAACCTTTCTAGTGCCGATCCCCTTATCCAATAAGAAGTGGAATGTTTTGCTCTCAAATACACGGACTAGTTTCTATATATATATTTACGAGTCAGGAATGCCAGTGACTACCAGTAAATAAAGAAACATACAATTGCTTTCTGATAATGATTTTACATAATAACAAGTACAATGCCCTCACTCTAACATCCCCTGAGTGGCATTAGAGGGCATACTCCTAACAATCTCTCACTTGCACTCAATGCCACACACTATGGTATCTAATACCCATGTTCTCCAGATGACGCTCTAAGCTAATCTGAGAAAGTGGCTTAGTCAGTGGATCAGCGACGTTGTCGGCTGAGTCTACTCTATGCAGCACAATGTATCCCTTGCGAACAAATTCTCTCACGAGATGATACTTTCTATAAATGTGTTTGGTAATGTTGTGAAACCTTGGCTCCTTGGCTTGCGCTACAGCCCTGTTGTTGTCGCAGAAAAGCAGAACAGGCCGCTTAGCACATGGTATCACTTGAAGTTCTCCCAGAAACTTCTTAATTCAAAACCCTTCCTTAGAAGCCTCTGAGGCTGCTTGATACTCAGCCTGACAGGTGGAATCAGCAGTCGCGCTTTGCTTGGCGCTTCGACAAGATACTCTCCTCTATTAAGAGTAAAAATGTAGCCAGAAGTGGACATCGAGTCGTCTTTCTGTCCTTGGAAGTCTGAATCAGTGAAGCCCATCACATTAAGTTCTCCACCGCCATACATAAGAATCAGATCTCTAGTCCTTCTTAAGTACTTGAGAACGTTCTTTACAGTAGTCTAATGTTCCCTACCTGGGTTTGCCTGAAACCTACTTACCACGCTCACAGCATGCGCAATGTCAGGTTTCGTACACAACATTGCATACATAAGGCTACCCACGGCCGAAGCATATGGTATATTACTCATTTCCTTTCGTTGTTCCTCACTTTGAGGACACATCTTCGAGGAGAGTTTTATTCCATGTCGCATTGGTAGGAACCCTCTTTTAGAATCATCCTTCTTAAATCGCTTTCAGATCTTATCTATATACAGGGCTTGAGAAAGACCTATCATTCTCTTCGCTCTATCCCGGTAGAGCCGAATTCCAAGAATATAGGTTGCTTCTCCCAAGTCTTTCATGGAGAAACTACTCGAAAGCCATGCATTCACAGAACTGAGCATTCCCACATCATTTCCTATTAGTAGAATGTCATCTACATATAGTACTAAGAATGCGATCTTGCTCCTACTAACCCTCTGGTTTACAGAAGGTTTTTCTTCATTTTGCACGAAGTCAAACTCTTTGACTGCCTCGTCAAAACGAAGGTTCCAACTACGTGAAGCTTGCTTCAGTCCATAAATGGAACGCTGAAGCTTGCACACCTTATGAATATCGACCTCGGACACAAAGCCTTTAAGCTGCTCCATATAGATTTCCTCCTCGAGCAATCCATTAAGGAAAGTCATCTTTACGTCCATCTGCCATATTTCATAATCGTGGTAGGTAGCTATAGCAAGCATCATGCGAATAGACTTGATCATAGCTACGGGCGAGAAGGTATCGGCGTAATCGATCCCTTATTTCTAGGTATAACCCTTTGCCACAAGCCTGGCCATATAGGTGTCAATCTTGCCATCCCCATCAGTCTTTCTATTGTAGATACACTTATTCCCAATAGGCACTATGCCCTTGGGGCGTTCGACTAAAGTCCATACATGATTTACATGCATCGAGTCTATCTCAGCTTACATACCTTCACGCCATTTTGTGGAGTCTACATCCACCATCGCTTGTTCATAGGTCGCGGGGTTGGTCTCTTGGCTATCACCTGGAACCTCATGGATACCCAGCTCCTCCAGATGCACAAGGCCATACCTCTCAGGTAAATGAGACACCCTACTAGACCTACGAGGTGGTTGTACTTGTGTTTCAGAAGGTTCGGTTCCAGTTTCTTGTACAGGTGTCTCTTGAGGAGTTTCATCGTATTCTTCCAAAGAAATACTTCTACCTGCTTCGCCTTCCTGAATGAACTCATACTCCAGGAAGTGTGCTTGTAAAGCAACAATGATCTTTTGGTCTTCGGGCATGTAGAATATATAACCCATCGTCCCATATGGGAATCCAATGAAACATCCCTTCGCGGACCTCGCTTTCAATTTCTCCACCTTAGTCTTCTTGACATAGGCGCATCACCAAATCCTAATGTGATTAAGACTTGGTTTTCTGCCATCCCACATCTCATGGAAGGACATTTGTTCAAGATATAAGCAGCATTCAGGAGTGCAAACCCCCACAGGTAAATTGGTAAGTCAGTATAGCTAAGCATAGAACGGACCATGTTCAACAAGGTTCGGTTCCTTCTTTATGACACACCATTTAACTGAGGAGTTCCTGGAGGTATTAGTTGTGATACTATTCCATGCTCCTTAAGGACCTCGTCAAACTCTGTACTCATATACTCGCCACCTTGGTCCGACCGAAGTGCTTTGATATGATTACCAGTTTGTTTTTCGACTAGGGCCTTAAATTCCTAGAATTTCTCAAAGGCCTCGGATTTATGTTTCATTAAGTGTACATAACCATACCTAGTATAATTATTTGTAAACGTAATGAAATACGGATATCCATCACGTGTTTCTTCTAAAGCACCACATACGTCGGTATGGACTAATCCGAGTTTATCAGCGGCCCTTTCAAAAGTCCCTGTGAAGGGGGACTTAGTCATTTTGCCTTTAAGGCAAGATTCACAAGTTGGAAAGGGATCCAATCTCAATGGACCCATAAGTCCATCTTTTTCCATTTTGTAAACCTTGGTCTGACCAACATGACCAAGTCTAAGATGCCATTTCAAAACTTGATTAGTTTCATCCCTACCACGCTTCCTAGTCAAAGTATTCACAACGACTTTGTTACTTAGGTTTAGATGATACAGTCCCTTTAACAATGTAGCAGTGCCTACTAGTTTATTTCTAAAATAAATTTTGCAGGAACCATCACCAATGAAAAATAAAAAGCCTTTCCGATCCATGACCGGAATGGATACAATGTTTTTATGCCCCTTGGGCAAAACAAATACATCATCTAATGTTAAAATAAAGTCGGATTCCAAATCCAAAAGCAGTGATTCTATGTCAGTTGCTTCGACACTATGCCCGCTTCCGAAAGTAATAATCACTTCCCCAGCTCCAAGCTTCCTACTTTGTTCCAGATCCTGATTCACGGTACAAATGTGAGAACTACCACCTGAATCCGGTATCCAAGAAGTAGAAAATACAGTAGCAGAACAATTTGTTTGCAAAAGTAAAAGTTCTGTACCTGAAGTGCCATGAAGAATCGGACAGTCTCTAGCCCATTGCCCCAGCTCACCGCATTTGAGACATGCGTCCTTCTTATTCTTGCTCTTTGGAACCATTGGGGCCTTTCCCTTACCTTTAAGGTCCTTGATTTGTGGTCTCGTATGCTTTTTGGTCTTTTTCTTATTATTCTTATACCTTCGAGGTCCAGAAGAAATCACAAGGGCAGACTCTTTCACCCGCGGAGTCTTCATCTGAGATTGAGCGGTTACCAGTTTGTAATTCAATCCTGCTAAATTGCAAGCAATCTCATTGCAGTTGAAATTCATAACAAACTGTGAGAAGGAATCAGGAAGAGACTGTAGGATAACGTCGGTCTGGAGAGAAGTATCCATCCTAAAATCAAGAGCCTCCAATCTCTCGATCATAGAGATCATTTTGAGAACGTGTTCCCTGTTGGAACATTTTGTTCCATACATTAATTAAAAGTGTTTTGATGATTAATGTTGATAAGCAAAACAAAACAACGAAGAGACGAAGCTAGCATCGAAGGAAACGAAGTGCAAAATGCTGAAGAAAATAAAAGCTAACGTACGTAACAAGGGAATGCTAACGTACGTAATATGGGCAATCTAACGTACGTAATGGATGTTTTATAACGTACGTAAAGGAGTTCAAACAAGTGAACGTTGGAGGAGTCAAAGTCAGAAAAGCATGCAACGGATATATGACATCATCAGTGACGTAATGTTAACGTACGTAACGACGTCAATGCTAACGTACGTAACCAAAGAAACGAAACTCACTGGATTGAAACTGGACTGGGCTAACGTACGTAACCTGGGGAAGTTAACGTACGTAATGAATCTTACGTACGTAATATGAATGAGATAGCGTACGTAATGCAGTGTGCAGCAGCTAACGGCTAGTTTGATGATGGAGCCTATAAATACCATTCCTATGGTATTGTTTGAGGACAACAACCTTGAGCAAATTGTCTATACTTGTGATATTATTATACACATTCTTGTTGTTGATATTGAGCTTAATTGTAAGTGTTTGAGTGAGAATTCACGAAAACATACACGAGTGGTAAAAGAAAAGATACGATTGGATTCGGTGTTATTAGGATCAAGGATCCGGCATTATTAGAATCGCAATCGCTATCGAGTGAGGTTTATCTAGTACCCATAGAAAGCTAGAGAGGTTGATTCCTTGTCATACGAAAAGGAAAACGGTTTAACTTGGACCGACGCAAAGACAAGTACGAGTGGTTTATCACGGACCAATAGAAGACGTGATTGTAACGGTTATACCTCGACCGATAGAAGAGAGGCGTAGAGGTTTTTATCTTGATCCTATAGAAAAAGATACCTAGAGAGGACGTAGGCTCGTTTATAGCCGAACCTCTAGAAATCCTCGTGCCCTTTATTTTCCGCACTTTTATTTACGCTTCCGCAACACGGCGCAATATCCGATCCCGTACCCAACAATTGGTATCGGAGCGGTACTCCAATACGCGGCTTAACATCCGAGGAGAAAAAGATCCAATGGCGTTTCAATTCTCTCCAGTCGAAGGCCTTGCTCTCAACCGACCACCATTCTTTGATGGCTCAAATTATTTGACGTGGAAGAAGAAGATGTCGATATTCATCCGAGCATACGACATCGAGATTTGGAAGATTATTTTCCTTGGCCCAAAAGTTCCTATCAAATCCGACAGTACGCTCAAAACTTTTGAAGAATACGACGATGCCGATTGGAAAAATGACCACCTAAATTGTAAGGCCACCCAACTTTTATTTTGTGCCTTAAATCCAGAAGAGGTCAATCGAATCTCATCGTGTGAGAGTGCGAAAGAAATATGGAAAATTCTAGAAATCACACACGAAGGGACGACTCAAGTCAAGGAGACGAAAATCAATATGCTTCTCCATGACTACGAGTTATTCATGATGAAAAGTGACGAGTCCATCACCAATATGCTCGACCGATTCTCGGTCATCACAAATGGACTTGTGTCATTCGGAAAACCATTATCTAGTAGTGAAAAAGTTAAGAAAGTTTTACGATCACTACCTAGCGAATGGGACGGCACCGTGACCGCGATTATGGAATCTAAAGATCTCAACACACTTGATTTTAGCGCCCTCGTTGGTTCGCTAATTAATTATGAGATTGTATTAAAATCACGAAGTGTCAAGCCAAAGCCGAAGGAACGATCATTAGCCATGAAGGCTAAAATATCGAGGAAGAAAGAAGAAATCCCGGTGGAGGAAAGCGACGAAGAAGCGGCATACTATGCCAAAAATATTAATAAATTTCAAACCTTATTAAACCGGAGGAAGAAGGATATCTCGAGTGAAACGAAGAAATTCGACAACTCTTGTCGATTATGTGGTAAACCAGGCCACTTTGCTAAAAATTGCCGTGTCAAACCCAAGAAGGAGGTTCTCGTAGCAACATGGAGCGATGACGACGAAGATAATGAGTTCATCAATCAAAATAATCTCGCTCTCATGGCCCGGAGTTCGTTCGACGACAGCGACGTCGAAAGCCAAGTAAGTACATCCTCCCGTGACGAACTTTTTGATGCATTTGAATTACTTCATACGGATTTTCAAAATGCATTATCGGAAATCAAATCCCTTAAGTCTAAAATTAAATCCTTGGAAATTGAAAATTCCAAAATTATCGAAAAGGGAAAATTTGTTGAAATCGATCATTCAAAGTGCATTGAAAATGAGAATATTTTGAAGAATGATCTTTTAAAAGTTCAAGATGAACTAAAAATTTTGACAAAGAAATTTTCGTATGCAACGATAAATTTGAACAAATGTTATGTGCTCAAAAATATACTCTAAATAAAGAGGGGTTAGGATTCAAACCACGTTCGAAAAATGAATCCGTTAATTTTAAAATACCCCATTGCAAAAAGTGTTTAAAAATCGGGCATCATATTTCAAGTTGCAAAAGCCCGAAGCGGACGATAAAAATTAAGAAAATTTGGGTTCTTAAAGGAACAATCGTTTCAAATATCGTCTACGTTTCTAAACAAAAACCAACTATAGGTTGGATCCCCAAAAATTGATTTTTGTATTTTACTCAGGGGGAGTATTTTTTTAAGGGGAGATAATATTTTCAGGGGGAGTTTTTACCCTTTATGCATTTATTTATCATAAATTAATATCGTGCATATTCTACATTTTGGTATCATTAAATTCAATTGCTATTTTTCTCTTTTTGATGAAAACAAAAAGGGGGAGAGAAAGGAGGAAAATAAGAAAAATGGGATTTACCCTAAAAGGGGGAGAAACGAAGGAGTTGAAAAATGAAAAGGAGAAGTCGAAAAAAAAATGACAGAAAAAGAAAAATGAGGAGACGTAAAAAGACGATGAAAAATTCGAAACGGACAAAGTCGAAAGAAAGGAGAAAGAAGGAGTCGAAAAAGAAATGGGAGAAGAAACTAACGGAACAGACAAAGTCGAAAACTTTGGTCTATACACATATACATATACTCGTATTTTTGCAGGAAAATCCCATTGACGAAGTGTTGTTTTGTAATCATCAAAAAGGGGGAGATTGTTGGAACATTTTGTTCCATACATTAATTAAAAGTGTTTTGATGATTAATGTTGATAAGCAAAACAAAACAACGAAGAGACGAAGCTAGCATCGAAGGAAACGAAGTGCAAAATGCTGAAGAAAATAAAAGCTAACGTACGTAACAAGGGAATGCTAACGTACGTAATATGCGCAATCTAACGTACGTAATGGATGTTTTATAACGTACGTAAAGGAGTTCAAACAAGTGAACATTGGAGGAGTCAAAGTCAGAAAAGCATGCAACGGATATATGACATCATCAGTGACGTAATGTTAACGTACGTAACGACGTCAATGCTAACGTACGTAACCAAAGAAACGAAACTCACTGGATTGAAACTGGACTGGGCTAACGTACGTAACCTGGGGAAGTTAACGTACGTAATGAAGCTTACGTACGTAATATGAATGAGATAGCGTACGTAATGCAGTGTGCACTAGCTAACGGCTAGTTTGATGATGGAGCCTATAAATACCATTCATATGGTATTGTTTGAGGACAACAACCTTGAGCAAATTGTCTATACTTGTGATATTATTATACACATTCTTGTTGTTGATATTGAGCTTAATTGTAAGTGTTTGAGTGAGAATTCACGAATACATACACGAGTGGTAAAAGAAAAGATACGATTGGATTCGGTGTTATTAGGATCAAGGATCCGGCATTATTAGAATCGCAATCGCTATCGAGTGAGGTTTATCTAGTACCCATAGAAAGCTAGAGAGGTTGATTCCTTGTCCTACGAAAAGGAAAACGGTTTAACTTGGACCGACGCAAAGACAAGTACGAGTGGTTTATCACGGACCAATAGAAGACGTGATTGTAACGGTTATACCTCGACCGATAGAAGAGAGGCGTAGAGGTTTTTATCTTGATCCTATAGAAAAAGATACCTAGAGAGGACGTAGGCTCGTTTATAGCCGAACCTCTATAAATCCTCGTGTCCTTTATTTTCCGCACTTTTATTTACGCTTCCGCAACACGGCGCAATATCCGATCCCGTACCCAACAGTCCCCAACCTTCTCACCTTCCTTCATCGTGGCACCGAACAGCTCTTCAGATATCTCATATCTAGCAGTTCGATTGTGCTCACCATAAAGCTTGGTTAAGTGAGATAAAATCTGCCTAGCAGAAGTCATTTTCTCATGAGCTCTCTGAAGCTCATTAGACATAGAAGCCATCATATAGGCACGGACTTTTATGTCATCCTTAACCCACTTTTCGTGGTGTTCAACTTATTTCTGATTGGCTCTAGTCCGCACCGGAGGCGTCGGAATATCGGCCTCCAAGACGTATCCCAGTGCCTCTATACTAAGGACTATCATCAAGTTGCGGAGTCAGTCCACAAAATTAGGTCCGATTAAGGAGTTCTTTTTGAGTAGTATAGCGAGTGGGTTCATTGTCATATTGAGAGTTGATATTAGTCTGCATTAAGTACGACAGATTTATTAGTGACTCATTCAATTATGATCTGAATATAGAATTAAGGTCTTTTCTATTCTTTTAACCCAGCTCCCACTATTTTTATCGGAATAACACTCCCATGTGAAATCTGGAAGTATTGTTCGCATTACTTCATAGTGGTGATTGAGTTCTTTATAAATTTTAATAGAGGGCAACCAAATAGATTTCTAGTCTATTAATTTTCATAAAGTGGTGTCCAACAGCAACCCATCTAATGGATGATTCGATCTTCTTTTTCCCCTTGTTCACTCCCCTCAACCTATACGGTTTCTATGGTTCGTGAACAAGTTAAGTTTATACCATCGACGCTAATCAGTTTCACAATTGAATCTTATCCGGCAACCAAACAGGTTTCTAGAGATAAAATTTGCTCCAACTGAAGGCATCCAATGCGTTCTCGGTAATTTATCGACCCTCCATGAATGACTACCCCGATAACTCGGAAGCATAGCACATCCGGTTTGGATTTCAATTTTCTGAAAGCTCGATGGAGGGAAGAAAAACCTTGAAACCTTTTAAACTTAATAATTTGTCATGGGAGAATTTTCGCGATTAATTTTACACTTTGCACATTAATTCATTTAAGCGCGTTTGTAGCATTCATACCATATAAATAAACATTCACAACCTAGTTGCTACCAACATGTAGTTCATGGAGCGTTCCTAGAACAAAAATATTATAATCTAATTACAAGTCTTCGGTCTTGAATCTTCGTCTTCTCTAACGGATCTCCTCCGGTCTTCGTCATTACATATAAATTTTACCTTTGAAAAATTGCATCCTAGACACAAATATTTCTAGTAAAATAAATAGGCTCAAAACGGCCTTTACAACTCAATCGAATTAAACCAAACGATTCAAAACTAGGTCCATGAACCACTTCCCCATTCAAAAGCATTCATCAGATAAATACTAAATAAATATATTGCATATAAATATATATAGATAGGGCTGTAAACGAACAGAGCTGTTCGCGAACAAAGCTCGACTCGGCTCGTTAAGGGCTCGGTTCGGCTCGGTTCGTTAAGAACTCGAGCTCGAGCTCAAACACAAAAATTTGTGCGTTAATAAAACGAGCTCGAGCCGAGCTTGGGCATGTGTGGCTCGAGCTCGGCTTGAGATCGGCTCGAGCTCGGTTCGGCTCGGTTCGGCTTGTTAAGCTCGATTAATAAATATATTTTTAAATTTATTTTAATAATATTTATATATTGTATTATAGATTAATAATTTTTTAAATAATTTTCATATATTGAAACATTAATTTTTATATATATTTAAAAAAATATATAATTTTTAATGATTATTTTAAAATATTTATTGTAAATAATTCAAATATATTATTTAAATAATTTAAAAATATATAATTATTCGCCAACAGGTCGAGCTCAGCTCGAGCTCGACTCGGCTCGAGTTGTTCGCGAACAGCTCGAGTTCGACTCGTTTCATTAACGAGCTCTAGCTCGAACACGTTTTTTGTGCGATAACAAAGCTCGGCTCGGCTCGGCTCGTCAGGGAAAAAAATTGAGCTCGGCTCGTTTAGGTCAAAGCTCGGCTTGGCTCGGTTCGTTTATAGCCCTATATATAGATCCAACCAATAAATTGAATTGATCCAATCAATTCACACAATCGGTAATATGAAAACATTCAAAATAATTCGGTCACCCACAAGTATTCCAATTAATCAATCTTCCCTTATAAAATGAAATAACATAAATCATTTTAATCATTTAAATCTAATTTAACATGCGGGAGATTAATTTTCTGGAACACACGAAAAATCGAGTCCGAAACGGGTCTGGAAGCCGACACAGTCGAGTCACAAGATGACACGGGCCGTGTCAAACTCACTGGACAGTCGACCCGGCCATGTCAAAGGGTGACCCGACCGTGTCACCTGAACACCGAAACTCGTCGGAAGGTCGTCCAACGACGATCTGGGGCTAGATTTTCGACCGGATATCCAATATAAATATTTTCCGACTTTCATATCTTCAATATAAATCACATTTCCCAAAAATTAAAGATTTATATTTAGACATAAATTTACGGAAATATAACTACAACGAACGAACAAACATATACCACGATTATGACTATAAATGATTCCAAATCATTCACCATTCAATCAAACATTCCAAATGCAAAATATCGTATATATGATCGCAAGACCTATGCTTTGATACCACTGTTGGGATTGGGTCCTAAACCGAAGGCGCAGCGGAAGCAATATACGAATCTAATTTGATCCGGATCGCTTAAGAGGATCGATCAAACTACGTATATATGAATATAAAAACAAAATAAAGGAAGATTCGAAATCATACCCTCGCAGTCCGTTGATTAAATGGTGTGAAGATGATGTCCCTTGCGTCCAATCCGCAACAAGCTCTAGGATGATCCAACGCCGAAAACACCGCGTCTCTACTTGCCATACGTCGGAAAGACGATCGGAACGACAACCACCCAATTAACCTCCAAGGTTACGGCTAGAATAAAGTGGTAGAATCTTTCAAATGTGATTATAACACTCTAAGTGTATAACTCACAATCTCTCAATGATCTCTTGTATTTTCTCCAAGAAAAACTCAAGAAGCAAGAAGAAGAAGATGAAGTCTTGGAGCAAAACTATTTTTCTCTCTCTCTTGCAAAATGAACCGTGAGTTGTGTTCAAGTGGAGTGATAGAAAATGAAGTCTTCACTTCCTTTTATTCACTTTCAACACCAAATCACCAACTCATATCTCACATGAGATATTGTCCCATCAATGTCTCATGTCTTCCACTAATTAAGGTGGAGACAAAGACCAAGGAAGGTGAGTAGGTGGGGGGCGGCCATCTAGAAGAATCGGACGGGTTTGGTTCGTTTCGATCTCCCGTGAGTCCAAACTGATAAACTCTAATCCGTTCCGATGTACTTATATCAATTAATTATATTAAATACAAAATAATATAATAAATTTCTTTAAGAAATAATTATATCTATGAATTAGACTAATCACTCAGTAATTTACTTAATTCATTAGGCCGTAGATTAATTTATCCAATAAATTAATTTAGACATTCAATGTCCCTAAATTGATTAGACATCCAATGTCCAATAAATTAGATATCTAATATCTAATATAAATAAAGAGAGAATAAGCTCGATTCATTCCGTCGTCAATCCTATTGCGCGACTCGGTAGTCCGTCTCAGTTAGCAATAGGAGGAAAGAGTAGTAGCACCACCTAGCCAGCCTGGCGGCCTACACTGTACCCTAACTGAGAACGAATGATGGGGATCATTCCAAAACCTTTCTGTCGTGAATACCAGTATACGTATAAACCCTTCTTTTAAATGTCCCGATCAAATTAGAGAGTCACGGTCAGTCAAACCCTATCTGTACTTGACACTATGCATGAGTTAATGCAAATCGAGATCATCGAGTTCTTGTGTATCCAATACAAATAGCTCCAGTGCTTTGGATAAAGACTTATAATCTCATCTGCCAATAACCGCATAGGACATATAACTCGTTCACTAACAGGAGAAAGAATCTTATCTTGGTATTTAGTAGAACCTACTACTTGCCCGTCAAGATGCACGTCGAGGTTGACCCCCACCTTCCGATTTTCTGGGTCAAACTACTCTAATGAAAATCTTAACGTCACAAGCACATCTCTACTAAAACCTCAAGTCGAAGGTTTACTAATACCTATCACAAATTTTTGATTCCATCGTTGACTGTCCCGGAGTGAATTCGTGTGACGAATCGAGGGTGAGTCAGTTCGAGTATACTAATCTCATTAGCATACCTATAACGTGTGCTCCCACTAACCATTAGTATTCGACAGGCACTCTCCAAGTCAAAGAATACGTCATACAAGTCTTCACATAAACTTAACGCCAGTCAAATTTCATCGACTTGCCAACGATTAAGTATTTGAGCCATAAACCTTTCTAGTGCCGATTCCCTTATCCAATAAGGAGTGGAATGTTTTGCTCTCAAATACACGGATATATATATATATATATATATATATAAACTAGTCCACTGAGTGGCATTCGAGGGCATACTCCTAACACATCCATGTAGATCATGGAACCATTATCCTATGAAGCATGGGGTCACCTGTTTGAAGGCCGTTGTCATGCCGGGTACGCCCTAGGGATGGGGACAGGACGGGTACGGCTTGGATTTGTCCCCAAAATGTTTTTACGCTAGTGGGTTCGGTCATAGAATTGGGGATAGCTTTAACCGCATTTTGGAGACGAATCGGGGATGGCTGGATGGGTTATTGTCCGTCCCCTAGACCTGTTCACGGGCCTCGGCCCGCCGATTCACGGTTCATAAGAGGGTGAACCGGAACCGGCCCTTGAAGAAGGGAGGCAGTTCCGGGCCGAGCTTAAAAACCGACAGTTCCGGGCCGGTTAAAAACTGCCGGTTCCGGTACAAAACCACGAGTCTATGAAATTAAAAAAAATATTATAAATTTTTTTTATATAGAATAAATTTATTCTATACTCCAAAGCTTAGCCAATGCTCAATAGAGAAGGCTCACAAATGGATAGATCCACTACATATTATCTTTCCTTTTATAAGGTTGAACCCTTCTTTTCTTGAACTCTCTTTCACTGTGGGACAATTAGTCTCATTCCTTCATTTTCCTTCTATTCCAAACCAAATGTCCCACATCGAAAAGTTATAGAAAAAATGGAAGAGAGTTGGCCTATAAATGAGAATATATTCAAGTACTTTGTTTACTTCACATCTTAATATAAACTCTTTCAAGTTTGAAGATTATATAGTATTATTAATAAATACATCCGGTTTATGTATATTAATATGTTCTATGAACTCTTTCAAGTTTGAAGATTATATAGTATTATTAATTAAATACATCTGGTTTATGTATTAGAACTGGCAGTTTGATGAAAATCGGTGGTTTTTATCGTTCGAACCGCCAATTTTACATTATGTATATTTAATAATTATAAATTAATAAATTATTAAAATCAGCGGTTCGACCCGACGGTTTGGCCCGGCGGTTCCGGTTCGTAGCTGGGAGGAACCGTAACCGGCCCTTGGTGAGATGGTTTCGGTCCGGGTTTTGAACTGTTGACCGAAGGGCCGGTTAAAACCCGTTGATCGGCGGGACGGTTTCGGTTCGGACCCGTCGGGCCGTCCAGTTTGGTCAGGCCTACCGTCCCCTACCATATCTGTTATTTTTGTACAAAAAATATATAATAAATACTGTAATAAATAATAAAAAAGGAGTTTCGTTTTTATGTTTGTTTACAGAAAGTCACTCCCTTTCCCCTTCTTCGTAATATCCCGCTCGGTCGACTGCTTCTTTGAGGAATTGCTCACTCCGCTCGGTCGACTGCTTCTCTCTAGATTCTCCAGTCTCCACCACTCTCCAAGGTGCGGGACAGCGGAAGCGGTTATCTCTAGGTCCAGGTTAGTCGTCTCTCGCCTGATTCATTTTCTTCTTCTTCGTTTTTTGCTTTCTCCTGCCCCTCTTCGTTTTGCAGTGAATTCTTCCCCCAATTTTGCAGTAAATTCCCCCCCCCCCCCCCCCGTTCTTTGCTCATTGTTGTACCAACTACAGCCTTTTTGCTTTTTTTTTCCTTTTTTTTCTTTTTGTTTTTGTCTTATATATTTTGTATATAATTGCTTATATATTATGGATTTAAAATCTGATTGTTTTATATGATCGGATTTAGAAGGAGAGTTGATCGTTGAGGATTAATTTGATTTGATTGTATTGTACTTCTAAGATTCTGAAGTTTTAGTTAAGTTTTATTTTGATGTTATAAAAGTGATTTGTCACTTATGTATGAATTTTAGTTTTACAACTATGTATGGATTTTAATTTTGAAACTCTTTTTTCCGTACCCATGCCGTACCCGTATTTTGAAATTCTGATTTTGCCACCCATTTTTTGTCCCCGTCTCCATGCTACCTAGCCATTATCTACCTCGTCAATTGCTAGCTCGACATTATTAAGAACTGATACGACTGATTTAGCAGATCCTATTATATTAACTGATTTGACATTTTCACATACTCTTTAGAGGACAGAAGTTAAATTTGAAGTAGTGAGAAAACTAACCAACGGAATAAACTAATTCATGAACATGTCAGAAATAGCTGTTGATATTAATTTGTATTTTCAGTCAAAGGCTGTGTATAGCAAAACTAGCTGAAAAGCTAGCCGGTAGCTGATTAGCTAGCTGGTAGCTGGTTAAGGAGCTGATAAGCTAGCTGGTTAGGTAGCTGGTGTAACACCCCCAGGATATCCGAGGTATATTACAGCGCCGTGAATCCCTATATGGGACCCACCAGGCTGAACAAGCATCATACTCATCGACTCACAGAAACAACAGAAAAATACCTCGTCATAAAGACGCCCAACAAAATAATCCACCCGGTTTAACCGGTCAACATAACACAGTAATCCGACACAAACATGATAAACAACGATACAATCCAGACGAGTAAAAATTCTTAAGTACTCGAGTACTTCTATTAGTTCAAACAAAACCACAAAAGACAAAAGATAGAAGACAGTAAGACATCACTCGTGCACAATCATCACGCACGGCCATCATCCGTATCGTCCAAAGACCCGCTCATCTCGACATTGACTCAAATTCATAAAACGAATTTCCTCAAAATGGGTCCCCAGAGGGGTTAGCAATTACGCCAGTACAAGTAACCAAATGAACGACTTACATCTTACACATATAGTAAATGCATGCAATCAAGAAAACATGGTTTCAAAACACTCATTTCCGAAAATGTCATAAATGAATCACATTTGTAAAATGCACCACAATTAACCATCGATCCACGTCTCTGTGGACCCCTACCGAGACCCCGTCGGATCTAACCCGTAGTGGTTAAAAGAAAGCTCGTCGATCCACGTCTCTGTGGACCCCTACCGAGACCCCGTCGGATCTAACCCGTAGTGAGCATACACACACACCATTTCTCATACAATACTATTATGTCAAGATTGTAAGTTCATAAGGGTACTTGCCTCGATTAATAGACGGTGACACGAACGGAACAGAAGAATCAAGCACGACCGCGAGGAACCGACGAATGAACCTAACGATTCGAATAACACAATCACAACCACTCCTAAACGATTACGGAAATGGAATACACCCGAAAACCCGCCTACGATTCATGTATATTCGTACAAAAATAACAACGAGGGCGGACCACAACCAAACCCTCTAGATTTCGCAAACCCATGAAAATATACCATGAATCCGTAGGAAAACTAATTATACCAACAAGATTAATCATATTCATCATGAATCCACCAACAAAACGGAACGGATTGGAAGAAAATCCCAAAACCCCCAAATTATCTAAAAGTAGGGTTCTAAGAGATTTACCGTGGATTAGGATGAAAGATTCATGTTGATGTTGTTATAATACTCCAAGAACTCAAGAAAGATGTTGGATGAGATGATTGGAAGAAGAAATCGCCAATAAGATCGCCCCGGAATCGCCTTCGCCGCGGAGAGAGGAAGAAATGAGGATTTATGCTTATCTCGGTCAACTCCCTGGTTTATATAGCCAGGGAGTGTTAGCGCGCGCTAATCCTCAAGGTTAGCGTGCGCTAACGGGATGAAAATACAGACCAAACAATTGGCGTCCCACCAGAGCGTATTGCCGTTAGCGTACGCTACTCGAAACGTAGCGTGCGCTAATAACCTCTCAGAGCGCGCGCTATCGACCAATAGCGTGCGCTACCTGGACATCACCGAGTCCGGTGGCCAACCGCCCAAAACTCACGACCGTTAGCGTGCGCTACCATACAAGCGTAGCGTGCGCTAACCGCACTGACCGAGTTCGTGAGTAAACCTGCCCAAGATCGACACTCACGCTAGCGCACGTTACACTGGAAATCTCAACGGCGCTAGCCCGACATTAGCGTGCGCGAAATCGTAGCGTACGCTAATCCGCCGATCGAGGGTTGGAAAGCAGACCGCCACTCCGTGGCTAATTCGCTAGCGCGCGCTACGAAGTAAACGTAGCGTGCGCTACTAAGGGACCTCTAGCGTGCGCTATGCAGGAAATTTAGCGTGCGCTAGATACAGAATATAAATGGTTCACAACACCGGAATATGAACGAAACATCAAACGGGACACCTCAAAGCGCATCAAAACATAGAATGGATCCGCGGCAACCCCGAAACAGCGGTTCCGCACAACAATAACGAGTCTCAGATCAATAGATGACGGGAAAGATACACTGAAAGATACACGAGGGTCGCTACAATCGAGAAATACACCGAAAATGAAAATACAAGGAAAAAGAAAAATGCGGGTATTACATTCTACCCCTCTAAAAATAAGTTTTGTCCCGAAACTTTAAGAAACAAACAACTCGGGGTACCTAGCACGCATGCTATCCTCGGCTTCCCAGGTTGCCTCCTCGACACCGTGTCTCGACCACTGCACCTTGACCAGAGGGATGGTCTTATGCCTCAGTCGTTTCTCACGATGCTCCAAAATCTTCAAAGGACGCTCCACAAAAGTAATATCATCGGCGACATCAATCTCAGCATAATCAATGACGTGACTCGGGTCTGGGACATATTTCCTCAGCTGGGAAACATGAAAAACGCTATGAACATGACTCAAGGCCGGAGGTAATGCCAAACGGTATGCTAACCCACCGACTCGCTCCAGAATCTCAAAGGGTCCAATAAATCTCGGACTCAACTTCCCTTTCTTCCCAAAACAAAAAACTCCCTTTGTCGGCGACACCTTTAGCAAAACGTGGTCTCCCACCTCGAATTCCAAAGATTGACGACGGACGTCGGCATACGACTTCTGTCGGCTCTGGGCAGTCAACATCCGTTCCCGAATTAATTCTATCTTCCGTCTCGTCTCTAAAACGACATCCGGCTCGGTCCCGACCAAATCGGACGTCTCGTTCCAACAAATCGGTGATCGACATCGCCGCCCATAAAGTGCTTCATACGGTGCCATCCGAATCGACGCGTGCCAACTATTGTTGTACGTGAATTCGATCAATGGCAAATGCTCCTCCCAGTCATTGCTCCAATCTAAGGCACAAGCACGCAACAAATCCTCGAACGTCTGGATAGTGCGTTCCGGCTGTCCATCTAACTGGGGATGAAAAGAGGTACTCAAACGCAAACGGGTACCCAACACCTTATGCACTGCCTGCCAGAAGTGCGATACAAAACGGCCATCGCGATCCGAAACAATAGACTTCGGAGTACCGTGAAGTCTCACAATCTGTGCGATAAACACACGAGCTAACTTCTCCGGGCCCCAAGTGTCCTTGATGCCCAGAAAATGTGCCGACTTGGTCAGGCGATCAACAATAACCCATACCATATTCATGCCCGACCTCGATCTCGGCAAACTCGTAATGAAATCCATCGATATATCTTCCCATTTCCATTCCGGAACGGGAAGTGACTGCAATAATCCAGCCGGTCGCTGATGCTCGATTTTGACCTGCTGACAAGTCAAACATCTCGCTACAAACTGTGCAACCTCTTCCTTCATATTTTTCCACCAAAAATTTCTTCTCAGGTCCTTGTACATCTTGCTCGAACCAGGATGAACGGAATAAGGTGTAGCATGGGCCTCCCGCAAAATACTCTGCCTCAACTCCGAGTCGTTCGGCACACAAAGCCGACTCTGGAATCTCAAAACACCATCCTCGTGAATCATAAACCCGGGAGACTTTCCTTTAAGAACGTTCTCTCGGATTTGAGTAATCATCGGATCCTCCAACTGCTTCAGCTTAATTTCATCGATCAAAGACGACGAAATCTCTAACGCACGAAGTTGCCCGACGGCTCCAGGCAACAAAACTTCAACATCTAACTCGATCAAAGCCCGCCGAAGCTCAGACTGAGACGTAAGGATCTCAAGCGTTCGCAACGCAACCGGTTTTCGACTCAAGGCGTCGGCCACGACGTTCGCCTTGCCCGGATGATAAAGGATTTCGAGGTCATAATCCTTGATCAGCTCTAACCACCTCCTCTGCCTCATATTCAACTCTCGCTGGGTAAATATGTATTTCAGACTTTTATGGTCGGTAAAAATCTGACATGCAGAGCCGAAAAGATAGTGACGCCAAATCTTTAGCGCAAAAGCAGCCGCTAACTCCAAATCATGAGTAGGTAGTTCACTCATACGGCCTCAATCGTCTCGACGCATAGGCAATGGTCTTGCCGTGCCGCATCAAGCACGCACCCAAGGCCCCGACCAAGCATCGCTATAAACGGCAAAACCCTCGTTGCCACATGGCGGTGCAAAACCGGGCTGAAGTCAAACGCTTCTTCACTCCTCAAACTCGATCGCCTCTCGTCATTCCGCATTTAACTTCTGATTCTGAGCAATGCGTAAGTGGCCGAGCTAGTTTTGAGAAACCCTCGACGAACCTACGATAGTAGCCAGCCAAACCCAAGAAACTACGGAGCTCCTTCACATTCTTGGGCGGTGCCCAATCCAACACTGCCTCAATCTTCTGCGGATCCACACGAACCCCCTCGGCTGAAATCACGTGACCTAAAAACATCACTTCCTTCATCCAGAACTCACATTTCGAGAACTTTACATAGAGTTGCTCGGTTCTCAAAATGTCTAATACTACCCGCAAATGATGGGCATGCTCCTCCTCGCTCCTCGAATAAATAAGAATATCGTCAATGAAGACGACAACACACTTATCCAAATACTCGATAAAGACTTTGTTCATCAACTGCATGAACACCGCCGGCGCATTAGTTAACCCGAAAGGCATAACTACGAACTCATAATGTCCGTATCTCGTTCGAAAAGCTGTTTTCGGCACATCGGATTCTCTCACCCGGAGCTGATAGTACCCCGATTTCAAATCAATTTTCGAGAATACCGCAGCTCCCTGCAACTGGTCGAACAAGTCATCAATCCTCGGCAAAGGATAATTGTTCTTGATGGTCACCTTGTTTAGTTCGCGATAGTCGATACACAAACGTAGTGAACCATCCTTCTTCCGCACAAACAGGACCGGTGCGCCCCAAGGTGAGGCGATCGGTCGAACATACCCCGACTCAAGAAGTTAACTCAACTGCTTCTTCAATTCGGACATCTCTGAAGGTGCCATGCGATAGGGCGCCTTCGAAATAGGAGCCGCGCCCGGCTCTAACTCTATAGCAAACTCGACCTCACGATCCGGTGGCAATCCCGGTAACTCGTCGGGAAACACATCAGGAAACTCATTAACGATTGGAATCGACGAAAGCTCGACTCCACCACTCTCCGTCTTCAAGGCGTAGCACCAATATCCAGTACACCCCTTTCGCAGGAGTCTCATCGCCTTCAAGGCGTTAATAACGAACTGTTTCCTCTTTCGCCCCGCGAAAGAGTGCTCGGTGCCGTCCTCGGCTAACATAGTGATGATTCTCGTGCGGTAGTTCATGATCGCACCATGCCGCTCGATCCAATCATCCCCAAGGATCAAATCCTCACCCTCGATACCCACAACAATAAGATTAGAGGGCCAAGTCCTCTCACAAATAAGCACGCAATGTCTCGAACCTCCCGATCACCAACGATCCTATCACCGCTAGGAAGCTTAACGATGAAGGGTTCACAAGGCATCAAACAATGAGACTCAAACGGTGTACACAATCCAAAGATATGAACGAATGCGTAGCACCTAATCGAAAAGCACACCGACAGATGAGAAAGAATATGAACGGTACACTGCCGCCACAAAGAGCCGGGTCATCGGCTTTTCTCATCTCATAAACCCGCGGATGGGCGAGCCGACACTAGAAGCCCTCTGCGGCGGTCGACCCCGACCCCTCCCTCGACTGGCACTCGGTGGGGACTGAGAAGCAAACGATCCTTGATTCACGCTTGGTTCCCTAGGCGCTGGAGTGGAAGCCCGGGCACCAAGAATTCTCTCTCTCTCAGACAAAGTGACCTTGTGGCCGTGCCACGCTGATTACACGTCAGTAAAGGGCTCAAGCAAGTACGACTGACGTGGCCTGTACGGCCACAATTGAAACACTTTACATCACGGAAAGGGGCACTGATAGTTCCACGAGGACCCCCAGCGGAACGAGCCGGACCCCCACCGGCGGGGAAGTTAGCAGATTGGGATTTCTGCTGACCCCCACCCTTGTGGCCCGAAAAGTTCCCAGCGGACTTATGTTTCTTGCTCTCGCGGGCCGCCTCGCTAGCCGTCACCGACATATCATAAGCAAGGGCCCTACTCTGGTAATCTTTCAAGGTAGTACATACGAGTCCTGACATATAGTCCCGAATCGACAACTTCATCCGTCTGGAGAAATGGAAAATTTTGTCGCTCTCCTCGACAACTTGGGTCTTCACATAGCCCAACTCCTTTTAAAAATCGGAAATAGCTTGAGATACGGGGATATCCCGTGGTTGAGCATCATAGAAAGCATGTACCCGAGCCTGTCTGACCGGTCACGGGCAATATTCAGTCTCCATCAATTCTTGAAACTCGGCCCACGTAGCAGCATGATCTTTGGGTCCAACGGCCTCCCACCAGTCCGTAGCGTCCCCAGTGAGAAAGTACTGGGCAATGGGGACCTTACGGTCCTCGGGACAGCTGGTAGCAGTGAATACTTTAGATATTTCCTTGATCCACCCTTCCCAGCCAATCGGGTCTGAAGCTCCCGAAAACTGAGGAGGATGCATCTTGATGACATCTTGGAGCCAACGGTCCGCTCCGCCCCGATTAGCATGGGCCTGATCCGGATTCTGAACCGCTTGAGCTATCGCCGCCATTTGGTTCACCATTTGCTGCATAACGGCCGCAATACCAAGGTCGGCACGCTCCTGAGAAGAAGCATGGCTATGACGGTCGCCCGATCGCCGGCTCGAAGATCGCGATGTGGCCGCCCACCCGCCCCACGTCCCCGGCCGCGTCCACAACCACGACCGCGACCACGACCACGACCTCTTCCAGCATCCATACTGGAGTTAAATAAGTAGCAAAAGCCATACTATGGTAAGTCCAAGAAAAGAACAATCACAAATCGAGAACCAAAGGTACGATACAAGAGTATAAGGAACAGAGGAAGGAAAACTTACGGGCACTGGTAGTACCGGAATCATGGCAGCGTGACGATGATTGTGCAAAACAAAACACAACAAGACCCAATAGACCGACAGGCCTAGGTATCCATAAACCTAGTGCTCTGATACCATTTTCTGTAACACCCCCAGGATATCCGAGGTATATTACAGCGCCGTGAATCCCTATATGGGACCCACCAGGCTGAACAAGCATCATACTTATCGACTCACAGAAACAACAAAAAAATACCTCGTCATAAAGACGCCCAACAAAATAATCCACCCGGTTTAACCGGTCAACATAACACAGTAATCCGACACAAACATGATAAACAACGATACAATCCAGACGAGTAAAAATTCTTAAGTACTCGAGTACTTCTATTAGTTCAAACAAAACCACAAAAGATAAAAGATAGAAGACACTAAGACATCACTCGTGCACAATCATCACGCACGGCCATCATCCGTATCGTCCAAAGACCCGCCGTCTCGATTAACACCCGACTCAAATTCATAAAACGAATTTCCCCAAAATGGGTCCCCAGAGGGGTTAGCAATTACGCCAGTACAAGTAACCAAATGAACGACTTACATCTTACACATATAGTAAATGCATGCAATCAAGAAAACATGGTTTCAAAACACTCATTTCCGGAAATGTCATAAATGAATCACATTTGTAAAATGCACCACAATTAACCGTCGATCCACGTCTCTGTGGACCCCTACCGAGACCCCGTCGGATCTAACCCGTAGTGGTTAAAAGCAAGCTCGTCGATCCACGTCTCTGTGGACCCCTACCGAGACCCCGTCGGATCTAACCCGTAGTGAGCATACACACACACACACCATTTCTCATACAATACTATTATGTCAAGATTGTAAGTTCATAAGGGTACTTGCCTCGATTAATATACGGTGACACGAACGGAACGGAAGAATCAAGCACGACCGCGAGGAACCGACGAATGAACCTAACGATTCGAATAACACAATCACAACCACTCCTAAACGATTACGGAAATGGAATACACCCGAAAACCCGCCTACGATTCATGTATATTCGTACAAAAATAACAACGAGGGCGGACCACAACCAAACCCTCTCGATTTCGCAAAACCATGAAAATATACCATGAATCCGTAGGAAAACTAATTATACCAACAAGATTAATCATATTCATCATGAATCCACCAACAAAACGGAACGGATCGGAAGAAAATCCCAAAACCCCCAAATTATCCAAAAGTAGGGTTCTAAGAGATTTACCGTGGATTAGGATGAAAGATTCGTGTTGATGTTGTTATAATACTCCAAGAACTCAAGAAAGATGTTGGATAAGAAGATTGGAAGAAGAAATCGCCAATAAGATCGCCCCGGAATCGCCTTCGCCGTGGAGAGAGGAAGAAATGAGGATTTATGCTTATCTCGGTCAACTCCCTGGTTTATATAGCCAGGGAGTGTTAGCGCGCGCTAATCCTCAAGGTTAGCGTGCGCTAACGGGATGAAAATACAGACCAAACAATTGGCGTCCCACCCAAGAGCGATTTCGCCGTTAGCGTAGCTACTCAAACGTAGCGCGTGCGCTAATAACCTCTCAGAGCGCGCTATCGACCAATAGCGTGCGCTACGGACATCACCGAGTCCAAAGGCTAACCGCCAAAACTCACGACCTGTTAGCGTGCGCTACCATACAAGCGTAGCGTGCGCTTAACGGCACTGACCGAAGTTCGAGTAAACCTGTCCAAAGATCGAAACTCACGCTAGCGCACGTTACTGAAATCTCGGCGTCGCTTAGCTCGACATTAGCGTGCGCTAAACCGTAGCGTACGCTAATCCGCCTACCCGAGGGTTGGAAACAAGATCGCCACTCCTGGGCTAATTCGCTAGCGCGCGCTACGAAGTAAACGTAGCGTGCGCTACTAAGAGACCTCTAGCGTGCGCTATGCAGGAAATTTAGCGTGTGCTAGATACAGAATATAAATGGTTCACAACACCGGAATATGAACGAAACATCAAACGGGACACCTCAAAGCGCATCAGAACATAGAATGGATCCGCGGCAACCCCGAAACAGCGGTTCCGCACAACAATAACGAGTCTCAGATCAATAGATGACGGGAAAGATACACTGAAAGATACACGAGGGTCGCTACAATCGAGAAATACACCAAAAATGAAAATACAAGGAAAAAGAAAAATGCGGGTATTACAGCTGGTTAGCTAGCTGATAAGCTAACTGATTTTAATGTAGGTGTTTAGCAAATTAGCTGATTTAGTAGCTGGTATTTTGTAAAATGACATTTAAGGGCATTACTCTTATTTTTCTTTTCTTTTAAACTTTATTATCATATTATAGTCCATCTTTTTTTAAAAATAAAAGTACATCATTCTTTTCCTCTAATTATTCAAATATATTTCAATGTACTTTTCACCGCAACTTTAATAATGTCATTAAAAATCATCAAAAGTTGAAAGAAATATTTGGGAGTATTATAACTTAATAAGGAAAAAAAATCGTTAACGGTTGTATAGTGCATGTGTCATTTTAAAGAGACATGGATGTATTAATCATTATGCTAGTTGCGAACAAGTACACAATAACAAAATGTATAATAAAGGTTCCAACAATATAAAATATAAGTGGCGGTACAAAAATCATGACCTTTCACGTTGTCTACAAAGGAAAAGTAACTAAACTAGATCATCACTTCCCCATATCAAAGTTGTAATGTTGTCACGAATTTTATTCATCTCAATAGATGTTTCTCTTGAATATTCACGATTGGTGGCATGGTTGGTGGCACTAGCAGTGTCAGGGAGTTCTTCAGAGGGTACATATTCTGGATGACTCTCAAGTACATTAAATATTAGATCATCTTCTGAGTTTATCCTAATATAATTATGTAAAGCAATTGTAGCCATAATAACATCAATCTGAGTCTCCACACTATATCGTGGCATTTGAGCCAATATCTTCCATGTTTTCTTTAACACGCCAAATGATCTTTCGATGCAACTTCTAAGTAATGAATGTAATTTGTTAAATGCTTCTTGACCATTAGATGGATGTTCATGTTCAAATTGAGATTTGTGGTATCTTGTATTTGGGTAAGGGACCAAGTACCTGTCTCTTTCTGGATATCCTTTGTCAACCAAATAATACCTGCCATGTGGTGGGTTTGGAAAGTTCATTGCGGGTGTATTGATCGCATGAAGAAAAACACGAGTATCATGAGCTGATCCCGACCACCCTACTGAAATGAATGTGAAACACATATTAAAGTCACAACTTGCCATGACATTAAAGGTAGGTATCCCCTTTCTTCCTCTATAGGGCAACTGGTCCGTCTCAGGAATACATGCATGTATGTGTATGCTATAAATACATCCAATGCAATCCTACACAATTTATTTAAGAATAATATAAAAACTAGTAAAAGTAGAACACAAATACTTTATAGTTAATGTTATAGCAATAAGAATATGATAACAATAAATTCAGTACCTTTAGTAGGGCATGTATCTATCGTCATTCGAAACTTGTGGAGGTATAAATTGAAAAATTGGATATGATGGTTTTATGACGTCACGTGCCAGACACATATAACCTTGGCTTCTACCACAAATTGCTTCAAGAACATCATGAAATGCTTGGCTAATAGTCGCACCAGAACGTTGAAAGCGCTCAGCAACATCTCGATTAGAAATACTAAGGCAAGGGTATATACAAATATACCGACTTTCTCAACAACAGACATGTTATAACTTGCTTTTAGACCATATTTATTTTGAAGTTCACACAATTTTCCAAACACACTTGAATCCATCCTAAAAGCATTAACAGATCGAATGGGATGTCCATTCAAGACCTCTCTCATCCAATTTTCTCCCCTTTGAAGTAAAATCATGCATGGTTCTTTGTAAATATACTTAAAAAAATTTGTCGCGATAGCACTTGTGGTACATGTCGCCATAATCCAAAATAGCTTACGCTTTTTCCTTATTCTCCTTTCGATGTCCATAATGCACCTATTAGCCACATAGTAAAAATATATCAATCAATAAAACATAGATTCAATCCAGAATCATCATAACATGTTCATATGAGTAGTTCAACCAACAAGATAAATGAGTATAAAAGCTTAACAAGTACATCAAGCCAAACAATATAAAGAAATCCAAACATATATAGTGCAATAGAGCTCAAAGGATAAGCAATTTATTTCTCTCGGGCATGCATATATCTCAACCAAGCCATTCTGGAGAAGTTATCATCCATGTTTATAAATATATCCCTCCTAGAACCATCTTCAAGTAGATGCATCAGAAAACACCAAGATTCACTGTCCTTTTCCAAGTGACATTCAACTATCATGTTTTTAACAATATCCATGGCTACAACTATACTAGTACCTCCGGAACAAGCTCCACTATTGTTAGAACCACCTCTTTTATTAGGGGAATTAGAATCTGACTTCATCAATTCCAATGCACGATAACATATGTTTGACAAGTCAGCAATCTGACCAGATAACATAGCCGATCCAGCAAACTATCTTCTTTTCGCTTCACTTGTGTAGATATAGTAGTGGTGGTTTTAGTGTTTTGGAATGAAGCTTGTGCACCCCCCACGGCTATGAACTTGGGTTCCATTAGTGGTTTGGTGAGGTATTTTAGAATTGGTGGCATCTCTTAGAAAATCGCTAAAAAATGAATTCTCTTGATTTTTGAGTTCATCAGCCCGAGAAGAATAAACAACATATTGTGAATAAGCATCGTATGCACCACTTGCTTTGTAAATACAATCTTCATTTACCACATCTTCCTCCACATTAACCACATTCACACTTGAAGGATCCATACCTGGTGCCACGACATTCTCGTCCGTCGCACGTTTACCTTCAGATATCTCATGATATAGCTCTTCCATACTAAAACTAAGCTCTTTATTATGAAAACTTTTAGCTTCTTTGTTTTCTTATATCAAAATAAGTAAATGTTCTGTGAGAGTTATTGTATTACACAAAGTAAATTATTTGCAAGTGTAATCAATTGTAGATCAACTAATCGTAATTTTTCGTATCCACCATTCATCTGAAGCCTCAATTTTTCCTGAAACGGGATCGCGCCCAAGACCAGTTTCTCGATGCAACAACTTCTTCCATGTATATCAATCTTTCCTCATATAATCAAACTTATTCTTCACGACTTTTGATGTACAATTTCGATTAATTTTTTGGTTTAGCTCAATGGTGATTGATTTCCAGTTAAATGTTGTTGCATTCCCATTCTTTCTAATGAAGTTGATACAAACATCACACAAGATCTTCACGTCATCATCTGACCATTTAAAAGTCTCTTCCCCTTTCTCATTATTCTATGCCATCCAATAATAAATATAACAATTCTTATATATCCATTTAAGCATAATAGACTAGTCTACTAATTAAATAATCAACAATCAAGAACAAACATATTAAATAATATAAAACAATAGCAGCATAGAGAATATGTAATTAAGAATAAACAGATTAAATAATATAAAGCAATGGCTAGCAAGTTGGAACATGATTTTTTTTTGAATTTAAATTGTATATTGATATAAACCAGAAATTCCAGAGCACCAGTGGTACCTTTACATACATTCCATGACCTGAACACCATATAAATCAACCAAAATACCTAAAACCAAAAACCAGACAAGTCACATATACATGACCGTAGACTAATAATACACAGTACTTCATAAACATTCTCTTAAACTTAGACAACTTGACCTCTATGTTTATCCCAGAACATGATTTGTTAATCATGTTATTAGTAATAGTCATATAATTAGTTAGTACAACAAGTTGGATGATTAATTAGTAGGGCAGCAATAGTCATACAATTTACCGTGAGTTGAACAAGTTGGATGACTAATTAGTAGAGCAGCAATAGTGATATAATTAATTAGTAGAACATGTCGAACTTTGAATTGTTACAATCGAATTGCAGACTGGCACTCAGATCTGTCAAATCAAAAACCCTAACTTATGCACCCAGTCTCTAGCTACAATTCCAAGTGGCAATCTTGATTCAGGAAAAGCCCCGAAATCCAAAACCCAAATAGCAAAAAAAAAATTCTGAGAATTTCGAAGAAACTAATACCCACCAGATTTCTAGATGGGTTTGATTTCACGACTAGTTTCACTCGTGCATAGAGATGGAGAGAGAGAGAGAGAAAGAGAGAGAGAGAGAGAGAGAGAGAGAGAGAGAGAGATAGACGATGAAAGAATATGATACCTGTAATCGTGGGACGGTAAGAGTGTATTTTCGGAAGGAAAAATCTCATCGGCGACAGATAGGAGAGATGATGGAAAGCAATTGGTAGTTTTTTTATTTTTCTAATTTAGACCGGGGATATTTTTGGAATGGAAAATATAAAAGGAGATTTAAAAAAAAAAAAAAAAGCTAACTTCGTTAGCTTCTCAACCACTAAATGAATGAGCTAATTTGAAAAGCTAGTGACAATTGATTTAAAAATCATGGCTCACGTAATGCCTTTTTTAATTAAATGTCAAAAAAGCTCATGGAGCTGAAAAGATAGCTGAAGAGGTAGTGCTAAACAGAGCCAAAGAGTCATGTTCTAGATCCTAAGAGTCATGTTCTAGACAGTCAAAATGCCTATCTAGTTATCATCAAGTCTATTAATTATTGGAGTCTAGGAGTCACTAATCTCTCTATAAAAGAAATCATCTTGTACTCTTTATGTATCAAGAAAAATATATCAATTATCCTAACAGCAGTAGCTCATTTTATCTTCCGCTATGCCAACAAATTTTGTATCTAAAGCCAAAAATCCCATACACTATCTAGGGCCAAAACTCCCAAATATTCTGTCTAACAGAGTTTTAATGGCTGGAAGTTCAAGCCTCACCATGTCAAATATTCTCCAAGTGAAGTCCCTATATTTGAAGGAGAGCATTATGATTATTGGTGCAGTGAAATGAGAGATTTCTTCATCACTCACGATATGTGGGATATCATCGAGATACCCTATGAGGAGCCGGCCGAAAACAGAAGTTCCACCGGCTGGGATGAATCGCAGCAGAGCAAGTTCAAAGAAAATATTAAAATGGATTGCATGGCTCTTCGCTACATCAAGCAAGGGGTAAGTAAGTCTATCTACCCTCGAATTTTCAATAAGATAAAAGCAAAAGATGCTTGGGATGTTCTACAGAAAGAGTTTCAAGGAAATGACAAAGTTGTCTCCATAAAATTACAATCACTATGGAGAGATTTTGATACATTGCTGATGAAGGAGAGTGAAAAAATTACCGATTTTTTCACGAGAGTTGCGCAGATTGTTAATATCATTGGCAGTCTTGGCGACAACATACCAGACAAAAAGGTGATTGAAAAGTTCCTCAAAAGCTTGCCTCTCGAATACGACCATTGTGTTGCAGCCATCGTAGAAGCGAATGACCTATAGAAAATATCGATGCATGAGCTCATGAGTTCCTTACAAGCACATGAGCAGAGGACAATAGATCCTCAAATCAGTCCATGGAGCAAGCGTTACCATCTCCAAAAAATCACGTAGCAATTCGCAGTAGAATAAAGGCAATTTTTAGAAAATCTCCATAGTCAAAAGCATCAAAATAAGAAGGATGATCTTGGAAGAAATTCGGAAGAGATGAAGGAGCATTCACCAAAATTTGGTGATAATGCTTACTGTGTCATTTGGCGGAAGACCACCATCAATCGGGAGACTGTCGATTCAATTACAAAAGATGTCGAATTCCTAATCACTCACAAAGGGATTATTGGCATTAAAAGAAAGAAACCACAGAAGCCAACTTTACGAAGGAAGAGGACGATGGCGAGAAGCTTTTCTAGACAAGCTTGAATGCGACACATGAGCATTGAGATGTGTGGTACTTGGATAGCGGCTGCAGCAACCACATGACTAGAAACTGCAACATTTTTGAACAACTTGACTCTGGTTTCGGTATTCAAGTGAAGCTTGGTGATGAAAATACTCAAAGTGCAGAAGGAAAAGTAACCATTGGAGTTTACTCCAAACAAGGTAACAAGAAGTCCATTCACGATGTTCTCTATGTGCCAAAAATAGCTCATAATCTTTTGAGTGTTGGACAACTCATTGAGAATGGATATTATGTTATATTTGATGATGATAAAGCCACCATATCTGGTAAGAAAAATAAGGCCATTGTTGGTGAAGTTGAAATGAATGACAAGAAGATCTTTCCTCTTGTTATGCCATCTGAAAGTCAATTTGCTTTTGCTGCCAAATCGATGGATTTATCCACTTTGTGGCACTTGAGGTATGGGCATTTAAACTCTAAAGGTCCTCATACTCTTAAGCAAAAGAAAATGGTGGTCGGACTTCCGGAGATTAAAGAGGAAGGACATGTTTGTGAAGGCTGTGTATATGGCAAAATACATCGTCTACCATTTGCAAAAACATCTTGGCGAGCAAGGCAACCGTTGGAGCTTGTGCATTCAGATATTTGTGGTCCAGTACAAACTCTGTTGGGATAAACATCCCTGTTTTAATAATTACCAACATACAGCAAGTCTCAAAGAAGCCAGAATACTGTCAAGTATGTAAGCTGTTAGAACTCGTCTTACAACCCCAACATACAGCAAAGAGATCTTCGACTGTCCATCTTACAGAGCCTTCTTCATACAGCAAAGAGACGTAATATGTTGGATACATCATACAGGCTGAAGATGTTTTACTTAGGAAAAGTAAAACACATCCAACAGGACTGAATATAAAAAGGCTTTAAACCATTGTGAGATAGACATTGTTTATTCTTAAAGTATTCACGGTTAAAGCAGCATTTATTGTTGATAGGACAACATTTAATGTAGCTGGAGAGAGACAAGTCTGAATGCTCTAAAGAGCATTTAATGCAAAGACAGAAAGGATGTCTGAAGCATTAAATGTGATCTGCTTTAATTCAAACATTCAGCAGCCGCCAATCAAGAGACAGACGTCAACATCTCACCAACCACAACGACTTCATTTATAACGCATACATTTCCAAGTTTATAAATACCCCCAAGCCAGAGGACCTACACACACGAAAATACACAAGTTATTTATTATCGCGAAAGCTCTGACAGATTACTCTGACATCCTAGTGATTACAAAGAAGTATATTTCGTGAGCGTACAACAGTATCCAAGCGAAGAAATATATAAGTCCTCTACGTAAACAGCACAACATACAGCGATTGATTATCCAAAATAAAGCTGTTGTTTGAGATCTGTTCTACCTTTCCGTTGAGATTATCATTAGCCCTGTGTGGACTAAGGATCCTTGCGTATTCCAACCTGTGTGCGAAGAATAGCATTGAAGACGAAGCTTCGATCTGTGTGAGAAGAAGCGAGTCGAAAAAGAGCTCAAGCTAATCAGTGTAAACGTCCCAAAGCTACAGTCCTTGTATCAATCTGTGTGAACGATACAGAGATAGGTTTAGTTAAAGTAACATAGTTCTGTACGTAGTGATTTTAATAAACTTTTTACTCCTACGTGGAGGACCAGTGGACGTAGAGGGGTTTACCTCGAACCACTTTAAACTGTGTGTTATTTACTTTCAGTATTTACTGTTTTCATTCTATTGTGATTTATCAAGTATACACTGTTAAAACCATGTACACATCAAACAAACAGGAAAACACCTAGTTGCTGCATTTACAGCGACTCACTTAGGGCCTGTTTAGTTTTTTTCCATTAATCTCTGAATGGATTAAGTTGTCTGAGTGGATTAATCTGTTTGATTTGGAAAAATATCTTGTTCTTTCTTTCTTTTCTGAATGAACTATCTGAATGACAGAAATGACCATTTTACCCCTCAATATGAATTAAGTCATTTTTGATAAAATGTTCTTTATTTTTTAAGTTGAATGGTATTCACTACTACAGAAAAGACATTTAACATCGCCCGTTTAAAATCGGTTCTGGAAAAACCGATGTTAAAAAAGACGCAGTAACATAATTGAAAATTTTAAAGCAAATTAACATCGGTTATGCTAAAAGCCGATGTTAAAAATAAAAAAATTATTTAACATGATTCTAATAAAAATTGATGTTAAAAAAAATCTTCGATTTTCAGTTTTATTATATAATATAACATAATTAGACAATGTTTTAATTTAAAAAAATCTTCGATTTTCAGTTTTATTCTAATACCAAATTGAGTATATAATATAACTTAATATATAATATAACATAATATATATTTTAATTTATATTATAATATATATTCATAAATCATATTATAATTTCCAGTTATATTTAAATAATCAGACAATATTTTATAAAAATATTAAGTTATATTTTAATACATGTAGTTATATTAATTTTTTATCAATAAATAGTTTATATTTTATGACCTTTAAATATAGAATATTAATATATATTTTAAATTTATCATATATATACTCAATTATAATTAAGATTATATGATAATTTATATTATATATACTCAATTCTTTTATTATTGTATAGTAATTTTGATATCGCAAGATTGCCTTAAATTGCATGACACCCCAAAAGTCATGAATTTAAAAAGATATTATTAAGATCATTAAGTTTAAAGTAAACACCAAGATATAGCTGACCGATTAAGCTGATTAAATATTAAGCTGATTAAGTAAAAAATAAACGGGCCCTTAGTCTTTAGAAAATCGCACAACTTATTGTAATCTAACTTTATAAGCGGTTAATTGTATACTTGGCCAACAAACTACGTCTTTGAATGGTAAACGATACTTTATTTTGTTTATCGATGATTTTAGTAGGATGATGTGGGTTTTCTTTCTTCAGGAGAAATCAGAAGCATTTTCAACATTCCTTCAATTCAAAGCAATGGCAGAAAGAGAAAGTGGATTTCAAATGGAGATGCTTCGGACTGATAGTGGAGAAGAGTTCTTGAGCTCTCGATTTTTGCAATATTGCAAGGATAATGGGATTCAGCGATAACTCACTGTTAGTCGAAGCCCACAGCAAAATGGCGTGGCCGAGCGAAAAAATCGAACGGTGGTGGAGATGGCGAGAAGTATGCTGAAAGGAAAAAATTTGCCGAATAAATTGTGGGCAGAAGCTGTGCACAGTGCTGTGTATTTGCTGAACAGATCAACAAAAGCAGTTCGAAATCGGACTCCATTTGAAGCTTGGAATAAGCGTAAGCCTGTGATTACTCACTTGAGAATCTTGGGCTGCATTTCTTATGCTCACATCCCTGTACCACGGAGGGAGAAATTCGACAAGAAGGGAGAAAAGTATGTCTTCATAAGATAGAGTGATGAGTCAAAAGGGTTCAGATTGCTCAATCCACACACTCAACAACTAGTTATTTCAAGAGATGTCATTTTTGACGAAAGTGTTGCATGGAAATGGAGCGAACAAAATGAAGCAATCCATGAGAATGTGGAGTTCATTGAGCCGCTACCAGCAAGAAGAGTATTCCAGGAGAGCAATCCTACAGAAAGTTCACCACCTGCTCTTTAGGACGACTCAAGCCCGAACTCGGCAACAAATGAGATTTCGGATGATGAAGAAAGTCCACCAAGAAAGTTCCGATCTTTGGCTGATATTTATAATTCTTGTGATTTTGCACTTTTTTGTGAACCACAAGTTTTTCAAGAAGAAGAAAAGCAGCAAGATTGGATGGATGCCATGAAAGAAGAAATCAATATGATTGAAAAGAATAAAACTTGGGAACTCGGAGCATGTATCCAGCGAGAAAGCTGTCATTAGCTTGAAGTGGGTTTAGAAAATCAAGTACAATTGAAATGGCTCGGTGAAGAAGTACAAGGCACGCCTAGTCCCAAAAGGCTTTTCCCAACAGCCATGTATTGATTTCGATGAGACGTTTGCTCTGGTGGCGCGAATTGAAACAATTCGAGCTGCACTTGCAATTGCAGCGCAACATGAATTGAAATTTTTTCAGCTTGACGTTAAGTCTGCATTCGGAGAACTTGAGGAAGAGATATATGTTGATCAACCACAAGGTTTCGTGGTCAAAGGGAAGGAAGATCAAGTGTATTGACTCCGAAAGGCACTTTATGGGCTCAAGCTGGAACAAGAAGATTGACGAATACTTTTGAGAAAAGCCCCAATGAACCGTCCCTCTACATAAAGAAGAATGGTCAAGATTTTCTTGTCATTTGTCTATATGTTGATGATCTGATCTACTTTGGAACAAATGACAACCACGTTCAAGATTTCAAGAGGCAAACGATGAGCAAGTTCGAGATGACGGACTTGGGAATGATGAGATATTTTATGGGAATGCAAGTCAATCAAAGTGGAGGAAAAATTCATCTCTCACAGGAAAAGTACATTGAGAATCTGTTGGAGAGATTTCACATGGCAAAGTGTAAACCTGTCTCAACTCCAATGATGTTCAATGAGAAATTGCAACAAACGGATGGTAGTGATCAGGCTGATGCTTCGATTTTCAGAAGTCCAGTGGGATCTCTCATCTATATAACTCACACTAGGCCTGATATAGCCTTTGCCGTGAGTTTTGTGTCGAGGTACATGTCTAATCCAAGCAAGAATTATTTCACAGCTGCAAAGAGAATACTTAGGTATCTCCAAGGGACGAAGAAGCAAGGTCTTTTATACGAAAAGAAGATGATTGCAAATTGGTTGGGTTTTCATATTGTGATTGGGCAGGTTCGATTGATGATCGAAAAAGCACCTCAGGCTATATTTTCTGCCTGGGCTCGAACATAATCTCATGGAGCTCAAGAAAGCAAGAGACAGTTGCGATGTCGTCGTGCGAGGCGGAATACATAGCAATTGCTGAAGCTGCGTGTGAAGCAATCTGGTTCCGAAGATTGTTGAAGGATTTTCAAATGAAGCAAGCTGAAGCAACCACAATCTTTTGCGATAACAAGTATGCTATTTTAATGACGAAGAATCCCGTGTTTCATGATCGCTCAAAGCACATAGAGCTTCGCCATCACTTCGTAAGAGACTTGGTTGCACAAGAAGACATAAACCTTGACTACATCAACACAAGTGAGCAGCCGACAGATATTCTCACTAAAGCAGTCACTTTGGAGAAATTTGAGAAGCACAAGAGTCAGCTGAAAATTACAAATTAAGCAAGGTGTTGATATTAATTTGTATTTTCAGTCAAAGAGTCATGTTCTAGACAGTCAAAATGCCTATCTAGTTATCATCAAGTCTATTAATTATTGGAGTTTAAGAGTCGCTAATCTCTCTATAAAAGAGATCATCTTGTGCTCTTTATATATCAAGAAAAATATATCAATTATCCTCAAGAGCAGTAGCTCATTTTATCTTCCGTTGTGCCAACAATAGCTAGCTATACAGAAGATATATGTTTTATTTTTAGTTTACATGGCATGCTCCCCCTAACAATGAAGAGGGGCTTAACGTTCTGGTAGCATCGACCTTAACGTTGCGGTAGCCCCTTTTTAGCGTATTGTTGGTGCTCGACGTAACTCGGAGAACATAAATGGGTGGAGAAGGGGAAAATCGTCGACGTCCAACCAGCTGGAGGTTCGTTGCGACGGTGGCTACCGACGGCGGCTCTGCCACTGTATTCTTGAGCTTTTCAACCCCAACAAATTTCACCAAGATTTGATATTTTCTAAACTCAAAAAAGAAAAGTATTATTATGTTCCTTTCTAACTGTAATTTCACCAAGATTTGATATTGCGAGGGGGAACACGTAACTGTTGTTTGCTATCCAACAGTAGTTAATTGTCGGTATATGTACAACTGCAGTTAACAGTCATTGTGCTCTGGTATACAGACAACAACATTTGCAATGTTAACCAGGACACAAATCCACATGTACTCATCACCACAATTCCAGAAGTAGTGTAGCCAATTCGTCAACAATACTCGACCATATGCAATAACATTACATAATCATTCATAATTCAATAACATTACATGAATTGGACATTATATTAACAATACACAAATAATTCAAATTCAATAGAAGTGCAACATTACGGATTTTTGACAACATATTATTACACAACGTTACATAAAAAAAAAATCATAACATGACACCAAATCTCTTTTGGCAATTTGGAGTGTTGTAGTTGGAACAAACATAAAGATAAGAGCATATTATTTGTAATGATAGAGGAAAACATGAATGTTACATCTTTATCTTTATCCTCAGGTTCTGAATAACCTAAGGCTCCGTTTGCTTGCACAGGCCTTATTGGGCCATATTAAAAGGCATTTTATAGATTGCACCATATTATTAATTAATCTATCTATTATCTCATTTGGTTCAGTTTAGTTGGATCCATTATAACACCTATAATATCTGACATTCTTGTTTGGTTCGGTCCAAAATCAGTAGATAAAAACGTTAAGTTACCAAAATGCCCTCATCAAACAAACCCCATCCTTTCAATCTGTAAACTTCCAACTCGACACAAAATCCCCCATCTGGAACTTCATTTTTGATCTGTAAATCAAAGTTTCTTCTGTTAAACTGCAAGAAGAGCGCAAAAACCCCAAATTACTGCATCAAGGACAGAAAATTGGAAATAGAAAAACACTTTTTTTTCTGTGGCTCCTGTGGTTCATGGAATGGGATAATCAAGGACAGATCTACAAACGGGTGCTCCTTTCGGGCGTGCTATGTTTGCCGGATGGAGTGGGTGATGACGGTGAGGGCTGGCTTTGGGATTTGGAGAATTCGGGTTGCTTTTCGGTCTCTTCAGTTCATGAATCGTAGATTGAAAATTTGCAAGTTCAGTCTGATGCCATCTGGTCGAAGGTGTGGAGGTTGTGTATGTTTGTTCAAATCCAGAGAAGACAATAGAGAGGGACATTTGAGTCATTTGACCATTAATAATGCGCCCCTTAATCGCCCAGATAATGTATAAGGTCCGGATTCCCCATCTGCCCGGCCTCTATATCTGGACGCGGGCCTGTCTTTTCACAGGCCGCGTTTATTTGAACCAAACACCCTAATCGCGTGGATAGGGCTTTTGATTCAGACCTATTACCCCCTAATGAGGCCAAGCAAACCCAACCTAAGGATAATATTTCCTCCGTTATTTTATTATTGCAACGTGTTGACTATTACACTATTCACATACTCTCTTTTGACCATCTTTTGTGATTTATACATGTGAAAAAATATAGTCATGTGAGATCTTGTTAGATTCATCTCGAAATATATTTTCAAAATATCAACTTTTTATAATTTTTAAAAATAAAAAATTGAAGATATTAACAATTAAAGTTGTGCATTGGCAAACGTGAAAGTCTAAATGTTGCAGTTATAAGAGAACGGAGGTAGTAAATAGTTTTCTAAAGATCTTCATCTTTATCCACCCCCAGATCAACGCATGGGTTATCAATATCTTGTGTTCTTCTTTATAACACTTTATTTATTTCTGGTTGTTTGTTTTTTTGTTATAATTGTTGTACACATTGTCTCAGTCCATACTCTTATCGTTTGTGATTATTGACACCCTTAAAGTATATCTTATCCTTTTGAGGTACGATCGTTCTCATCCTTTTGTGGAAAAGAATATATTCCCACAAAGCACACGCCAAACCATAGAAGCCAAAAAAAGCTGAGGGTTGCCACGCGAAGTTGTTCCTCATAAGCAAGGAGAAAGCGAAGGACAAGCTAGTGCCAAGCAACCAAAACGCGTTCTCCTACTAAAGTGCATAAAACAGTAGACTAACTACATGGAACCAAGGCACTCGTATTTAAATAGTAAGCTTAAACGTACTTTTACCTCCTAGTTTGACTAAATGAGAAGTTTGCCTCTCATATTTTAATACTTGGAATTTGACCCCATATTTTATGATTGAGGGTGATAGGGCAACACCATGAACCACACCCTCCATACACACCTCGTGCTTTATGAGTGTTGTACCGCATGCTTTACAGATAAAATATTCACAATAATATTATAATAAAATTAATAATAAAACACACGGTACAACACCCATAAAGCACGCGTGTTGTTCAGGTGTTCCTTATCATTTCTCTTCATGATTTTTAGGATTTCCCTCCTTACCACATTTTAGCTTCTTTTGGCTGATGTGGCAGTGCTGATGTGGCTTAACTTATATTATACAAATATCCGCCTAATCAATTATTTATATTAAATATTTATTATTATTTTTTTGTTTAATAAAAAAATTTTGAATAATTTTTTTTCGAAAAAAAACCAGAAAAATACTAAAAAATGCAGGATAACCCAAAGAAATGTAAGACCAGAAAATATACTAGAAGAAAATCAAAACATATTAATTCAGTAAAAAAACAAAAAAGAGAACCAAAAAATATAGAAAAAAAACCAAAAAAAACACAATTCATGTATTTTTAATTCATATTAATTCATAGTAAAAAAAAATATAGTGAAAAAACTAGTATGCACTTGTAAATACCAGAATATATTAATTCATGTATTTTTAATTGAATTTTTATGGTATTTTTATTGTTTATTCTGTTTTTTTTCTGCATTTTTAGTTCTCTTTTTGTTTTTTTACTGATTTAATATATTTTGATTTTCTTTTGTAGTATATTTTCTGGTCTTATATTTTTTGTTTATCCTGCATTTTTTTCTAGTATTTTTATGCATTTTTTTAGTTTTTTTTTAGTTTTTTATGGAAAAAAGATTATTCAAAAAAATTTCATCAAAAAAATAAATAATAAAATAACATTTAATACAAATAATTAATTAGGTGGATATTTGTATAATATAATTTAAATTACATCAACACTGTCACATCAATCAAAAGTAGCTCAAATGTGGTGAGGGGAAAAATCATGAAAATCATACGATAGGGGGGGGGGGGGGGGGGGTTAAAATTGAGTTTTAAAATAGGAGGGTAAAATTCCGATTTAATCAAAATATGGGGGTAAAACTGCATTAAAGCCTAAATACTATAACAAATTTTTATTTATACACCAATAATGTTCCCTAAAAAAAAGGTGGATAGAGTTATCATCAAATTATTGATTTAATATTTCACTATTTTAATACATAAAAATATTAATTTAATATTTCACTATTTTAATAAATAAATAATAAAAAGACAAATGAATGATTTTAATTAATAACACCATGTTTGAGGAGAAAGTAAGAAAGCTGTAAATACGGGTCAATCAATTGTATTCATAACACTAATAGAGGGGGGCCTTTATATAGACATTACAATTAGAGTCCTTCCATACATAGGATTCCTAGATAAGGTAAGATATCTAATAGGATCCTACTACCTCTAGAAAGATCTAGAACCTTCCATCTATGTATCTTCTTACAACCAGTATTAGGCAAGACACCAACAAGGGAAGGATATCCCGGAATTCTCCCCCTGTGTCGAGCACTAATACTATCATGGTGCATAAGATGTTGCCTCGGTAAAAAACCTTTCCAAGTCAAACAAAACCCCGTGGGAAAAACAACGACTTTTTGAGGAAAAAGAGCACAACGCACCAATTACAAATGCCAGAATCATGTGAAGTACACTCCCCCTGAAGTATACATAACAGCTCATTCCAATGGGCTATCACTAGTTGATCTCGGATAATCGACGCATGTCGATGCTCCTCAACATGTTTCTCAAATGTAGATTTTGGCAGAGACTTAGTGAACAAGTCTACGATATTCTCATCGGAACTCACTTGTTTCACTTCGATATTCAGCAATTTCTGTTGTTGCTGATTGTAGAAGAACTTCAGCGAGATATGCTCAGTATTGTCACCCTTAATGAAACCTACCTTCATCTGCTCAAAACATGCCGCATTGTCCTCAAAGATGCAAGTAGGGGTCGCTGTAGTGGACTCTAATCCACAAGTTCCTCATATATGGTCTATGACTGACCGAAGCCAAATGCACTCCCTTACGGATTCGTGCAATGCAATTATTTTGCATGGTTCGAGGAAGTAGCAACCAGGGTCTGCTTGGTAGATCGCCAAGATATCGCTGTATTCCCAATGGTGAACACATAACCAGTTTGGAAACGTCATTTATGCGGGTCACAGAGATAACCGGCATCAACAAACCCAACTAACATATTGTTAGGATTCTCTGCATATAGGGTAAGCTTGCTTGCATTAGCACTTCTGGTAGTCAAGCTGCCATGCTTAGATGCAATATCAGAGGAAGATCGATGGTCGGTATGCATCGTCTTAACCTCAACAATTTCTTTCGGAATATCGCTCTCTCTTGCATAGGGAAAGAACAATCCAAGATCACTAGAGTCTTTCAAGTATCGAAAGATATGTTTTACTCCATTCTATGCCTTATCATGGGAGCGGAGTTGGAACTCGCTAACAAATATATAGAGAATGCGATGTTTGGGCGAGTACATTGAGCCAAATATAACACCGCACCGATTGCGCTAAGGTACGGTGTTTCTTCCCCAAGGACCTCTTCATCCTCCTCTTTAGAACGAAATGGATCCTTGTCCATTTCCAGACTTCGACCAACCATGGGGGTAGCAAGAGGATGCGCCTTGTCTATGCTAAATCGCATGAGCATCTTATGGTCATAGGCAGATTGATGAATGAGTATACTATCATCTCGATATTATAGCTCTAAGCCCAAGCAGAATCGAGTCCTCCCCAGGTCCTTCATCTCGAATTCGGACTTAAGGTAGCGGGTCATTTCATCGACCTCATCTATGGTACCAATAATATTCATGTCTGTTCGCTATATTCTTTTTAAACAATCCGCAAGTGTACGGAGTAAATGTAGAAAGCGGCGAGCAAGGTCATATTCCACAGAGACTAAATATTCATATTGTATTGAGTACTATATTATAATTTTCCCAGTTTTATCTAGATGATCGAAAGGTGAATGGACGGTTAATGAAATAAAATAAAATGATGACAATAAAAGAAAATATCCGAATTAAAGAGAATTGCAAGAGTTTAGAAAGGTAGATTCCAAGGCTAGGCTTCCGTTGATTACTAAGTTTAGTCGGGATTGGTTCCAAAAAGTTCTAAGTGTGTCTCCAAAATGATAATCACAACAATATTCTAAAGTCTCTCTCGAGATGCATTAAAACGTAGATTAAACAACCTATAACAACGTCTCCGTCTATTATAAATTATCTAACTCTAAAATGTGCATAAGATTAAACATCATCATAGCTCATCACCGATTTCTCAATCTCGTAATTTACTACGTCAAATGCTCAAAACTTATTAATGCCCTCTTCTCTCGAATTATGAGCAATTAAGTTAAACATGTAAAAACATTGATCAAGTGCTCTAACATGAATTAAAACCAAGTATTTGATAAAGAAATCACACTAGATATATATAATTATCAATCCCTCAAAACCATAGCAAATCAACATACTCCCATGCTCGGAATCAAACGAGTTTAGCCGGACATTGTAATGAAAGAAAGATTAATAATCATCATGTTCATCATGTTCATGCTAAATAAAACAACAAAATGAATAAAACATAGGAAGAAGATAAAACTTATGGTGTCTTGAGTGAACTCGGATCAAGCCTTCAAGTGTTCTTGAGGTGTTCTTCCTTGATTTCTTCAAATCTCATTCTTTTTGGATGAAAAGCTCTCAATCTTGTGTTTTTCTTCTCTCACCAACTCTCAATGACTCTTCAAAATCAGAATCTATTATAAGTCCATTGTAGAGCCTTTTTATCAACTCAAAAAGCCAAAGTTGTTGATCAAATCATGAAAAAATATCAAAAAAGTGATTTTGCACCGAAAAGTGACACGGCCCGTGTCAAATGATACACCCCGTGTCATAGTGTCATAAAAACTGCACAAGTCACTAGACAGGCAACCCGACCATGTCAAATGTACCACGCACGAGCAAAACGCACGAGCAGTTGCTCGTGCGTCACTGATGTCTTCAGCACTCGATATTGCGCACGAGCACAATGCACGAGCAGTTTTGCTCATGCTCGTGCGCCTCATATCAGCTTGATATATACTCGTTTTTTCATTCTTTTTCGGCTCGATATTTTGTTCATGCATCTCTTGATATGTATTTGGGGTTTGAGACTTCGTTCTTGCTTGATTAATGTCTATAAAATACCTATAAAATCAATAAAACGTACCCAAGCGTGATCGAGTCCAATAAACACAATATGAGCACAAACGACACAATTCTACACATTTTAGGATCTTAAAATCCGGAAAAACTTTGCAAAAAATATGTGTAAAAATGAGTGTTATCAGAATCCCCCAAACTTGAATGTTGATCGTCCCGAGCAATGCACTTCAAAATAACCACTCTTAAGGAAACTCGTCCCTCAACACACCTCAAAGGATCATTTTGAAAATTCATCAATACGCCTCAAGAAATAAATAAGTCGAGTTCTATAAAGTATTCAAATATCTGGGGTGCTTCCTTAACATCATAGCTAGTACTTGAATAATACGAACCTCGTCGGTCAAGTGTATTCCCTTACTCTCAAAGTGTATAATGGGATAAGTGACGCTCAAAACTCATTCAATGAAATAAGAATCCCCATAGACTTGCCAATCGTCTACGTCTCTACCACTAGTTTTGCATGTAATTTTGGTGACTCAAAAAGGACTTTATTGGTTGTAATGTAGGCTTTTTGGTCGGGGTAGGATAAGTATGGCTTAAAGTGACTTGACTTGAGCAAATTAGAACATCATCTCAATAATCACTTCGCTCAATTAGAAGCTCAAAATTTTGTTTTCCATGTAATTTGCTTCCTTCAATCCCTTGATTTTAATATAATCGCACTAAGCGCTTTTGAAAGTGAAAATCAGAACCTTATTCCCCCTTATTGCTCCATTTATTTTATTTCCTCCTTATCGCTCCAATAAATCTCGTTTTTTTTCTGCCCATTCTTTGTTTTTGTCTTTTCATGTGGTGGATAACATCATCATTATAATCACACCATTCTTTGTTCAAATTTATTTTGATAAATCATTGCAATTGAACCAACAATCTTCCCAATCGCCTCCACACACCTTTTCATTCTTTTGCCAATTTGTTTTAATAAGCTCAAGTATAGGGACAAAAGTTTATAATGGAACGGAAAGCTCATAATGTGGCTAACAACAAATAGGCTTTAAGCTCAATCGGGCTAACTAGGGAAATAATTTTTGGGTTGGCCAAAAGGTTTGAAGGGTTGCCAAAAAAATCGCCTAAAATCACTTTCACTAATTTGCACACACGCTTGTAGTTTTGAATAAAATACCAAGGCAAGTTCTAGAGTCTTAAAACATGAATGATACACTCGACAATGAAACTTGCATATTTAATGATGCACGAAGGCTCAAAAGCTCACAAGTTTGATTTGTTCATATTTCCAAGATATTAAACTATTTATTCAATTTCACACCCTTTTGATTATTCTATAATTTTTTCTCTTCAAATTATCCTCGATTTTTATATCAAAATAACAAAATAAATCCCGAGGCATCCAAGGCAAGAGTTCATTCTTCCGAGATTTTATCAAAAGTAAAACACTTAAAAGAAAACAATGCAAAACTACCAACTAACAGCCTCAAAACAATAAAAAATGCTAAATACAACTAAATTCAATGCAAAAATTAAAATAAAATGCAAGTATTTTCTTGACCCAAAATCTCTCCCCCAAACTTTAACATGATTATCTATGCAATATGCGTGAAATAGATAATTATGGGTAAAAATACGTACAACCCCTCTCTAGGAGGGTGGTGGCTTATCTGAACGGGCTGAAAAGTGCCCTTGGGAGATGTGCCGCTCGTACATCGTCCTCATCGTCATCATCATCTCCTCATCCCGTCGTGTCGTCTCTGATCGGAATGTATGTAACTCATTCTCCAATGCCGTCATCCTCTCGACCAAGCTGGGGTCATCACCTCCCCGTCTGGCAGTCTCGGCATATGATCCATCATCTCTACGACGGCGTCGGGAACCCTGTCTCGACGACTCGGCTTGTTCAACCAATTCACGACAAGTCTCTCCCCTCTCGAACTCTTTTTCTTCTTCCTCTTTCTCGTCTCTAGGTCCTATTCTCACCGGAGGCCACTACACATTTTCTAGCACCATGAGCTCCTCGTGGCCCTCGGTAGCCAATGCCCAATTTTCTGGTCGACTCAACTCGGTAAGCGTGGTGTTCGGCAATGGGAAACATATACGGTTCGCCTTCTAGCTGAGGTGCCTCGATCAACCAGATTTGATTTTCTTTGATTCTGATCATTTTCATCGATATCAAGGCTGTTTTGTTAAGCATCTTCGAGCCGGCAATGGGGATAAGGTTGGATATATCGACGCCAAAGTGGATAGCAAAAGGAGTAATCATCCTTCCAATGCAAATAGCTCCTGCCACGGCCAAAGCCACCTTCCTAGCGTGCTCGATAAATAATCGACCAACATGCATGTCTTGTCGTGCCGAGGCTGCCCAAATGACTCCTAGCTCGCGTGCCCCGACCACTCCGGTTTCACCAACCACGAAAATAGTGCTAGCAAGCACCTTTGAAAGATATTGGAAGACCGGACTGCCTATGAAGGATGCCTTTGCTGATCTAGCCTCGTATGCGCGAGATTCATTTGTAATATGCCTCCAAAAGTTCGCCTGCGAGTACCCCTCGTAGGCGGTGTAAGCTCTCCCCATTTCTATCCCAAAAATATGCTCGATTTGTGCGGGCATCAAACGCCTCTGACGGCCACCTAACTGAAAAGTGATGGCAGTGGCTGCGATCGCTGAAGTCCCCTCGATGTCAAGTGTGCTGAGGAACTCCAATGTAAGGCTATGAAATGTATCCCAACGCCCCTGCATAAACTACGTTCATCCCAGATTCTCGAACAATTGCCAAATGTCATCATCGATACCGAGTGCTTGTGTGCACTCGTCATCGGAGTACCGGGTCGGCATTAATTTTCTGGTGGCTAATTGTGTGAACCGATTTTTAGCCGACGCAATTCGTAGATTCAGCCCCAGACCCTTAGCGGTCACAAGTCGTCCCTCATTGCTCCTTGCCTTCCTAGAACCAGCTGTAGACATGTTGCCGAAATAGATAATCTGTGGATTCCAAAAACAATTCATAAGATTGTTTCAAAACAATAAAGGTCAAGGATTTTGTTGGAAATTAAACTCAACCATTTAAAAAAACCATATATCATCACCAAACGAGAATCAATCAATAATCCATTCCAGGTTCATAAGAAAATACTCGTATGCAAGGTGTTTGACAAAAGTCCTCAACCAAAATTCATGCCCGATGAACCAATTCACGATATATTCTATCCCACAAATTCATAGTATCAACATATCCATCAATATCATCGATTCATTCGACTAAATTCAACCAATCAACGAAAAAAAATTAATCCCAAAGTTTGAATCCCAATTAAAAGATAAGAAGAATTCTTACTTGGAAGTTGAAATCGATCGGTGAATATGCCTAGATCATTGCGTGATTGATGTTTCTCAAATCAATTTGAAGTTTAATCGGGTGAAAGAAACTTGGTGGGATGATTTTCGCTCGGGAGAGAAAGGGTTTCGGGTTTTTTTTGTTTTTTTTGAAGTGTAAGTTATGAATACCGACTGTTTTGTTTAATAAATCTCAGCGACGTGTAATACCCGATTGTAAATTCATTCATTATCATTCAGTTAATTTTCATTCAGTAATATTTCACTCAGTAATAATCATTCATCATTCATGTTCGTTCATCGTGTTCACTGTTTGACATACTTGGAATCCTGGATCAGTTATCATTCGTATTTATACCTTGTTTGAGATTTGAGCCGAGTTTATCTTCATCGTAATCTTTGTGGTGAACTGTGCGTGAGGAGAAGCACACGCTACGTACTTCTTTTAGCGCGCGTTAATTGAGTACAAGTAGCGCATGCTAACCCCTTAGTATTAGCGCACGCTAATGTGTTTGGATAGACAATCCAGAAGGCACTGGACTGGATTATGGAGGTTCGTAACGCACGTTACAATTGGAGTATAACGTACGTTAAATGATGTGTATAGCGCACGCTATCGGGCTCCAGCAGCGCGCGCTAGAGTATTGTAACAGACAGTCCAGTGGGTACTGGATTAAGTTGAAATAATTTGTAGCGTACGCTAAGAGTGTGCATAGCGTACGCAAGGGTTAGTAGGTAGCACACGATAATATTTGGGTAGCACGCGCTAAGGCTCAATCAGGCCCGAGGACAGTATGTTCTGGACTCCAGTTAGCACACGCTACCAAGTACGTAGCGTACGCTAACGATGCAGACAGTGGGTACTGGACTAACCGGTGTGCCAGCTAGTGCACGCTAAGCATCAGGGGTTAGCGTGTGCTAAACTGGGTTTGTTATAAATAAGACAGTCAGCCCAGAAGTCATCATTTCTCCCATCTCATTTTGTTTTTTGGCGTTCTTGGGCGATTTTGGACGTTTTGGAGAGATTTCTTCGAGCTGCATACATCTATCAACATCTTCAAGCTTGTTATTCGGATTAATCATCATATCATCCTCTCCAACACATCTAATCAAGGTAATCATTCTTGAATCTAGAATTTTGGAGTTCAAGTGTTTTTCCTTCCAACCTCTTCGTGTGAGCTTGCTATGATGTTGTAATATGTTAGATATGGATTATCTACCTTGAATACATGTAATCCTACAGATTTATTGGTGTATATTGCGGATTTGAAAAATATTTGGGGGATTATTCAAGAACCCTTGGGGTTTGACTTTGGATATTTTGGGGGTTTCCAATTAATGTTGTCGTAACCTTGAGTTGTTGTTTCCTATTGGATCATTGATGTCGTTAATGAAGTTTTGTTGGATTGAATTACCTTTGGAGGTTCGTTTTCGATATATTTTTGGGAAATAGTTGTAATCAACGGAAGAATGTTCACAACGTATTCGTTAGAATGCCCCAATGAGTTTGATTGTTGTTGTATCGATGTTTGAGTTGGTTATAATCGTGATTGATAAGTATATTGAGCATTTATTGGTAATTATATTATTCAAGGTTGTTCGAGCGACCGGTACTCTCCATTAGAGACGTTTGTTCATGAAAAGACATTTCATCACCGGTGTTGTGTAAGTTAATTCTTACTCGGTTAAAGGGATATTCATTCCTTATGTTGTTGTTCATTCATACATGTAATTCACTCATAATATATCATTCATGTCGAGACTTGTAATTATCAATTAATCATTTAATTCACGAGGAACGACAGTTCCAATCATTTCAATGAGCTACCATTCATTTCATTATTACTTCATCTCGGTGAGTCATTCTTGACCCTTGTCGGATCATTATTCATTAATGTTCATTGGTCACTTTTGTTCTTGTGGTCTTCTGGGTTCATATTGTGTGGCCGGGTGGGGATGTGTGGAATTTTTAGTCGGGCACACGATAGTCATGTGAAGGGTTCACCGACACAATGGACTGTGCACACGGTAAAGTTACTCCGTGAGACTAATTAGGTACAAGGACGGGTGTGTCCGTACACTCGTCTTGTGCACTTGCACATACCATTACGGGCGTACTATGATGCCCCTCTTCAGCTGGATTTCATAACTAAAATATGTGATTGTTGTATATTGTTCAACTCTTGAGGATTGTTATTCTGTATAACTGACCCTGTTGGGGATATTGTTTTTAGGTCATGGCAAGGCAAAAGCACGGGAAGAGAATGTTGATGGCGAGTATTCCCAGTTAGACTAGTAGGGGCCCCCAGTCTCTTCACTTCCTTCATTTTTCCTTGTTATGTATTTTTCCGCTGCACTTCCTTTTGGATTGTCTTTTGTTCAGTGTTGTATATTTTATCTTCATATAAAATATACATGTACTCAGTGTTCCCTGGGTGTTTTGTATTTGAAACTCCTCATCGGAGTAACTAATGGTGTAATGTGGTTCGGTACTACATGTGTATTGTGTAATTCATTAATTTTCATTCGCCTGGTGGGTCCTAGTCGGGGGTCCACGGCACTGTAATACCTGCCTAGTTTGGGGTGTTACAGAGTTGGTATCGGAGCGTGGTTTTGAATACTACCTTCTGAGTCATGTCTCATTTGAAATCATCGGCATCAGACTAGTATCATTGGACTTTCGCGTCACGTGTGACCTGTGCAAATGCCAAGCCCCTCAGACCGAAAGAACTGTAAGATTTCTGACGCCATGGTATAATTTCTGGCAATAAGAATCATTCATTCATTATTCATCAGTCAACAATCCTCAATCATCATTTTCATTTGATCTTGTCGATCATATTAACTCATTAATCACTCAATTCATTTCATCACTCAGTTGTTGATCTTGAGGATCATATCATTAATCTTGATAACTTGTTCAAGATAATCATTTCAAGAATTTCATCAGATAATCATGTCACCTCATTTGATCCTTCATGCGATCATTGTGTTAGAGCGCGTATGCTCATTGTTATCATTTCATAACTTCATTATAATGTGATATTCATGCGGGATCTATAATTATCATGTGTTCCCTACCTTCAGTATGGAGAGAGCTGGCAGAGGACGCAGGGGAAGAGGCCGCGGTGTGGGCCGAAACCCGGGAGCTCGAATGAATACTCGTGCGAACACGAGGAATAATGCTAACTCATCGAGCTGGAAATAATCCTTCACTATCAGGGAGTCGTATCCGGGACATGGCTCAATCAGAAGGTGTTCGAGTTGACCCTCTCGCTTTTATGCAGGGCATGATGGCCCAAATGACTCAGATGGCGTCTGATGGATACGATGCAGAACTCAACGGCTCAGAATCAGCAGGCTCCTCCGCCGCCGCCTCTAAGGCAAGAGAGGAATGTGAGCAGCAGCATCAACGACATTTCTCGCAGAGGCCGCCTACCTTCGAGGGCTCATTCGAGCCGGCGGACATTATTTACTGGTTGGAGCATTTTGAGAAATTATTTGCTATGGTGGAGTGTCCCGAAGGAGACAAAGTTTCAGTCGCGGCTTACTATCTGGGTAAGAGCACTCACTCATGGTGGCTATCTCTGAAACCCACCGATGGAGATTGTACGTGGGACCAGTTCAAAACTCGCATGATGCAAAGATATTATCCGGCCGCACTTAGGGAGGCCAAGCTGTCGGAGTTACTCAGTCCCGACCCCTCAACGGAAGAAGATGTTCTCGCCATTGCCGAGAAATTTCAGGAGCTACTGCCTTTCGCCTCATCTATTATCCACTCGGAGGCAGATAAAATCAAGTACTTCAGTAAGAGGTTGAAACCTCGTATGAGACTTCAATTGCTTAATCATTATTGCACTACTTTGGCCGAATTCATCGAGAAAGCTCTTGCTTATGAGCTTACTGCTAAGGAAATTTCTAAGAATCAAACTTCATCTTCCGGCAAGAAATCGAAGAAGCATAATCAGTCCGAAGGCGGCCAGGCAACCTTCAAGAAGCCTCGTACGGGGTCTACTTTTTCTGATCGACCCCCTACGATGCCTAAACCTGCCGAATCTCAGTCCCGAGCGGCTAGTTCGGCCATCACCTGCTACAACTGTGGAGAACATGGTCATTTCAGTACTAAGTGTCCGAAGCCAACTCTCACGTGTAATAACTGTGGGATTGCAGGGCATAAGGCCCGTTTCTACCGAAGAGACTCCAAACCCACTCCGGCAACATCTCAGGCCCCGAAGCAGTTAACAATTCAAAATCAAGCCACTCAGTCCGCGTCGTTTAAGACGATGGGAGCTAACAAAGGCAGATCCCACATCTATTATACAGGAGCATCCGGGTCTGGGACCGGCAAGCCCCGAATTTATGAGATGAAGAGAGCTGACGATCCAGATGCCCGAATGATCTCAAGTACACTCGAAATTTTATCTCAACCTGTGTGTACCCTTTTTGATACTGATGCATCGCATTCATTCATTTCCGAGTCATGCTTGAGTAGACTTCATCTGGATAGTGCTACTAATTGTGAGCCTTATATCATTGGATGTTGCGATATTTCTTGAACGCAAGTGTACGCTATCGTATACAAGTAATAAAGTGATGAGTGAGTATCGTTCCCACGAGGACTGAATCACTAACTACCGATTTTTATGTATTCTAGTTTTATTCGAACAATCAAACTTTGGGTTTGCAATTAATTACTAAAAGAATTAATAAAAGGCTAGACAGTAAAAATGATCGCTTGACGAAAGAGAATCAAATGATAAATAAGTCTAGGATTTTGAATCCACCTCGGTTTATCCGAATTTACTCTCGATTATCTGAAGTTAATGATTTTCCCAATTTATTGAAGGCGAAGATTGCTAATATACTCTACCGCCTCTCCCGAGGTCAATAGATTTTTCTAAAGGTGAATAACGCACTCTATCCCTAGGTGAATTAATTCGTCAATAGGCAAAAAGCATAAAATCTCCAAAAGGCCACGTAGTTCCTATGAGTATATTCCTATCTCACAGAATAAAACGGTCCTCACCAATAGTTCCTCACCAACTCTCCTCTCCCGATTCGAATTGAATGATTAAAACAATACAACTATTGGCCAGATAATTGAAAGCATTAAACATGATTGGGAAAACTCAACAAAAACGGAATTAAATAGATAATCTCAAGCGAATCCGTCAAAATGTAGGTTTCATCAAAATCCTAGATTAGGGTTTTAGCCTGACATGCTAATAAATGAAAATACAGAATAAATGAATAAAAGCATTAAAATCAAACGCAGATGAAGAGCTCGGATTCCTCCGTTCTTCTGGCTTCCGCCCTCTGCTCTTGAAGTCTTCTGCTTATCTTCCTCTTCTGCCGTCTCCCCAAGATTCTCTGATTCCAAGATTTTCCAAGATCCAAAGATCCAAAGATGATTAATTAGGGTCTTAAACCCTTATTTATAGCTCTGCACAGTCTCCAAATCGCGTCCGTGTGAGTAGGTCGAGAACTGGCTTCAAAACGGCCCAAATCCGCACGGAGCACACCAAAACCGCCTAGTGTGCTGCGGCTCACTTAATCTGTGCCGCGGCACATGGCCTTCAGCTGGACGCCTAGGTGCCTTTTAATTCATCGTGCGGATCACTGGTCGTGCCGCGGCAGTCTGATCTACTTTGTGCCATTGGTTGTCTTCCTCTGCCGCGGCCCTGCTTCCTTGTGCCGCGGCTCACGGCCAAAATTTGCCGTTTTCGCCCGTTTCGCCTCGTTTTAGCTTCCAGACTCCAATCTCCTGACAAACATACAAAATTAAGGCATTAAAAGCTCATTTAAACAAATTTACTCTCCAAAATAATACAAAATAATGATAAATAAGCGTATAAAAATACGCCTAACAAATACCCCCAAACTTAAGCCTTTGCTTGTCCTCAAGCAAAAAGAATTAAATTCAACAAAATAATGTCGTGAATAATCGTGCAACTCATAGTGCTCAACCTAATCAATACTATCCTGAAATTCTCTCTGAAAAATACGAGTATCGTAATAGCGAGCTACACTCAGAACACTGATTCTACAAAGTAACCAAGTTCAGTCCTAATTACTTGTTCATGAAGAAAATCCAGCTCAAAGATTAACAAACGTGAATCAAATCGACCGTAAATATGAAAGGTTAAAATAAACAAACTAGTTCGCCCCGTTCCATAGTCTAATGGCAAAATTTTCACGAGTTTCATAAAAATAATCCTCGGACAGTATTCCCTTATATATATATGCTCAAGAAATTGATTCGAGTTTACCACTAGGTTTGGATCTCGGGATGTTTCATCGGGATAATCCTAGGGTGGAACTTCCATTCTCATGTATTGGGAAACCGTTTGACGTAAAAGACATTCATGGGGCACATGGATGCTTCTAGTTACTAAGTTCCCCTCTACAGCGGAGAAACAACTCGAATAGCTAATTCCCGCATGTCCGAATCAAGGTCGCTGTTTTACGCGAGAGTAAACAACGGGTCACGCGAGTACCCCCGGTTACTAGGCTCCCTATCATCGGCACATGTGAAATTTCTAAATCACTAGTCTAATCAGGGTCGTCGTTTTACGCGAGAGTAAACAACGGGTCACGTGAATACCCCCGGTTACTAGACTTCCCATCAAAGAACAAATATTATCTCGACTATTGGGAAAAACTGACCGACTCTAAACTCAATCTAAGTGCCAATACGACTTATGTAACTGGACGACTAGCTAACCGAAAAATGTAACCAAACGTATCGACGGTGATTTTAAAACACGTATGTATCCTCTCTTATCCGCCAAGACCTCTACAATCACGAGAAAAATTTCGGACCTAAATGAATACTAAGCATAAACAGAAATCACTGACTACAACCCGACTAAAACTCGACCGTTTCTTCAGAGAAAAAAAACAGTGTCGTAACATCAGTATTACACAAATAGAAGCACGAAAAATTCACGAATAGAGAAAAATTAAGACAAGCAAGGCTATCTACAAAAAGATAACTAAAAATAACAAAAAGTGCAATGAAATAAGTACAGCAATAAATGTGGCGACAGAAAGTAAACCCCCCCCCCCCAACTTAGGACGTACATTGACCTCAATGGACAAAATATAATATGCAATAGAATAAGAAGGTCAAGTACTCCCCTCCAGTCCTCTCACGAGCTGGTGCCGGCGTCATCCGGTGAGGAGGGTGGTGTGGCTGGCCGAGCAGGGGCAATAAATGGCCCGTCTGGGTGCATGATATGGGCCGTCCATGCGGCAAGGTGCTCCTGATGGTAGGCGTCCCTCGATGCCAGACGCCTCGCCTCACGCCGATTGTCCCGGCAGGCCTGCTCTCGCATCTCACCCCTGACGGCAGCAATAATGCTCTCTCGCTCCGTCCGCTGCTCCTCTCGCATGGCAGCCAGCATACTCTCCCTCTCTCTCCTCATCTCCTCTCTCTCCTCATATCCTCTCATATCCTCTCTCTCTCTCCTCGTCTCCTCTCTCTCTCTCCTCATATCCTCCCTCAGCCTGTCGAACATCGCCTGCAATCTCTCTCTGTCAGGCGGCGGGCCGGCATCTGCTTGCCCCTGTGTCAGCAAAAGAGGCTCGGGGGACCCCTCGTGGGCCTCATCCAGTAGAAATCCTCTCCCCCGAGCGTGCGCCGGCGCTCCTCCCCACTGGTCAAAATGTGAGATGATGCGGTGGTCGATAAGGGCTTGGGGAGCCAGCATCGGCTCGTCGTCCGACCACGTCAGCCCCGACTGCCGGCACAGAGCGCAGATAAGAGAGGGGTGCTTCAACCCCGTCTTGGCCCCTCCCTGAATGCACTGAAATATAGATCGGACCAAAAGAGGGGCCACATCGAACCGCAACCCGAATGTGATAGCATATAGTGTCCGGGCGCGGGAGAGAAAATCAGTGCGGATCTGAGATGTGGGGTCTATACGAGCGCAAATAAAATATAGCCAGGCACGCCCGAGCCGACTGAGGCGCGAGCTCTTGAAATGGAAAGTGGAAGAACCCGGTGCGCGCTGCTCCCAATCGGAGTCGGGCTGCGTGATAGTCTTGAGCAGAGCCTCCTTCGTGAGGCTAGTCATAACTCGGTCATAGGCCGTCTCATCTACCACCGGAAGCCCAAACAACCTCCGAATAGCAGCTGTGGAAAAATCAACCGTAATACCTCGGACATCAACCTGAGTCCGAGTGTCTGACTGTTGCAACATCTGGCCTGCCCGAATATGCTTCAATAACGCGCTGGCATAGAACTCCTGCACTATCGATATCACCGCTGGCTCGGGGGGTGCAGCAAATCGGGCCCACCCTATCTCATCTATCATCATAAGCAGTTCCCCGTCTTTGGGCGCTGGAGTAAATCCCCTCTCCGGGATAAGAGGTCGCGGCCAAATCTTCTCATTGAAGATTTTGTGGATCTCAGGGTCAGAAAACTGGTGCCCCTCCGACCTGGCGCGACTACGAGAGGTTTCCCCTCGAGTGGGGGATGACTGAGTCCTGGCCCTCTTGTTCAGCTTCTTAGTCCTAGCCATAGTGATTCCTGAAAAAAAAATTTTAAACACCGAAGGTTACTTACTCAAACAATAACGAGAATAATCATCACTCGGCTAAAGATATCCGGCCGTAAATCAGAAATTTTTACGGCATAGCACAACCGTGAGAGAAAAATGAAATTGAACCATAACATTTAAACTAGACGTACGTGTTGGGGTTGCTGTAATTCCAGAACGAATACATTGCACAAAGATTCAAAATATTGCCTTAACAAAGAAAATTTTTCATTTAGACATTTCATCGGACACCTAAAGGGCAAGAGTTTACTTGAAGAACAAACATGGCAATAGCTCGATTAAATCCCCAAGAACAAAAACACGAATCATTCACCATCAAAACGACATATTCAATTCATTCAATATCAAAAATAATCATGAAAAATCGATCAAAACATCATGTCCTCCACTTAACCATTATAGAACTTTTTAAGGAAATAAACATATTCAATCCATCAAATGCATAACACAACTTCAAATTTAAATTCATAGAACAATTTGAGATTAGAGATTGGAACATACCTTGCTTGGATTGTGAAAAGTGCAAGAAAATCGCAAGAAGAAGAAGGCGAGAAGAATGTCGGCCGATCGCGCGCAAGGGGAAAGGGAAGGAAGAAAGGAAGCGTACCTGGGGTGGCCGGCCGAATTCGGGTTATAAGGTACCTGGGCCCTTCAAATGCTGCATGGTGTGCCGCGGCACAGCTCAAGTGAGCCACGGCACCGAGTACAGTCCCTTTTTACCTGTTCGCATGTTTTGTCGTGGGCCGCGGCTCAGCTTTCGTGTGCCGCGGCGCAGGGCTCAGGTGTGCCGCGGCTCAGTATTGTTGTGCCGCGGCACAGAGTACAGATTGTTTAGCTCTCCCTTTCGATTTGTGTGTGCCGCGGCTCAGTAATGAATTTCTCCCCTGGGACTTTTCCTGCACAGAATTTTAAGAAGAACACGTCAAGTGCGAGAGGTAAAAGCAAATCAAAGCACAAAATGATGAAAAAAAAATGCAAGAAAAATACAGAAACTCAAAAATCTACAACTACGAACTCAGGTTGCCTCCCGAGAAGCGCTAAGTTTATAGTCTTCAGCCGGACCTATTTAAAAAAAATCAGTTCGCTTTTCGCAAACTCCATTTGATCTCCACCCCGTTCATCGAACCGTTAATATGATTTTTAAAATTTTGACCATCGGTCATTAACGATTCGATTTTTGGTTCGGACACCCAATGTTGTTTGCGGAAAGGTTTTAACGAGAACAACTTTCCGAAACACCCGTTTTTCTCATGACTAGACGTCCGTTTGGCTTCCGGCTTATTTCCCTCTTTAAAAAATGACTTTATGACCGCAGCAGACTTGTCCGAGTGTGGCTGGTCAGATGGCAATGATTGCATGTTCACATGCTCGAGAAATGCGACTCGTTCTACATCTTTCTTAAAAGTTGGACCATCTGACACGGAATCTGAATTTTTCGCCTGACGATGTTTTCGGTGTTTTTCTTTTGCAACGGCCTACACACTTTCACTTTGTGAGCTCTTATCAACACCTCCGGGCCATGAAAATGATTTGAATACTTGGAAAGTAACATGCTCGTCTTGAACCCGCAGAGTTAATTCTCCTTTTTCCACATCTATAAGAGTTCTGCCGGTCGCTAAAAATGGTCGTCCCAAGATAATTGGGATATCTTCATCTTCCTCCATGTCGAGAACAATAAAATCCGCTGGAAAGATAAATTTATCCACTTTTACTAGCACGTCCTCAATCACTCCTCTCGGATTCTTAATAGATCGATCCGCTAATTGCAAGGAGACCGTCGTCGGCTTTGCTTCTCCAATTCCCAGCTTCTTAAAAATCGACAGAGGCATGAGGTTAATACTAGCACCGAGATCGCACAATGCCTTATTAAAAGAAAGATTCCCCATGGTGCACGGTATGTTGAAACTTCCCGGATCTTTAAATTTTGGTGGAAGCTTCTTTTGAAGAATCGCGCTGCATTCCTCCGTCAAGGCGACTGTTTCAAACTCCTCGAGTTTTCTTTTCTTTGACAATATCTCTTTCATGAATTTAACGTAGCTTGGCATTTGTTCCAACGCGTCGGCAAATGGAATGTTAATATGAAGCTTTTTGAACATGTCGAGAAACTTAGAGAATTGTTTGTCTGCCTTTTTCTGCTGTAATCTCTGCGGAAACGGGACGGGTGGCACATATGCCTTCGGGTTATCCGGAAACGTTATCGAGGGTCTCGAATCTTGAGATTCCTCCGTCGCTAAATTTTTTCTCTCCTCAATTTCACTCCTCTTTTCACACCTCTCGGGCTGGTCACATACCTCCTTCCCGCTTCTCAAACTGATTGAATTTAGACTCTCTCTAGGATTTGTCTCGGTTGTACTTGGCAATGCTCCCTCCGGGCGGGCTGTCAACACATTAGCAATTTGGCCCAGCTGGACTTCCAAGTTGCGAATGGAAGCGTAATGATTCTGCAATGTCGCTTCAGTACGGGTCATGAATTGACTCGTATTCACTGCCAATTTCGCAATTGCTTCCTCGAGAGAAACTTTTGGAGCGGGAGGGGGCCGTTGGTTACGAGCGACGGAGGTGGTTTGAGTTACTCCGTTTCTCCACGAAAAGTTGGGATGATTACGCCACCCCGGATTATACGTGTTGGAGTACGGATTATTTTGCCAGTTTCCGTTTCCTACAAACTGAGCTTGTTCAATTTGGGGCTGCTCGAACGGATTTCCGACTTGACACTCCGCGCTAGGGTGGGATCCGTTACACCAATTGCAAGTCTCAATGGTAACGGGGGGAGGAGAATGCGAAAATGCTTGAAGCTGCTGAGTCAAGGCGGCGACTTGAGCTGACAATGTGGATATCGGGTCATTACTAGAAATTTCCATAACTCGCTTCGGCGTTATTCGTTCAGATGGCCATTGATATGCATTTGCAGCCATAGATTCCAACAACGAGTGTGCCTCGGCCATAGTCTTTCCCATCAACGCCCCACCGGCAGCTGCATCCACGAGAGTGCGTGTAGAAGCACTCAATCCATTGTAGAACGTCTGAATTTGAAGCCAGTCTGGAAGGCCATGATGTGGGCATCTCCGTAACAAATCTTTGTATCGCTCCCACGCCTCGTGGAGCGATTCCATATCATACTGACCAAAAGTGTGTAGGTCACAAGTCGTCCAGGAACAAGTCTAGAGGGGGGGTGAATAGACTTGTTGAAACTCTTGAACTCTTTTTCCGAAGAGTGAGTTTCTTCAGCTGATAATCAAACAAATGACTTGGAGTCGTTTGTTCTTGGATAAGTGCGGAAGTCAGCTGATGACGAATATAAATTAATCTTAATGAAACACTTAACAATGTATGCAGCAGTTAGAGTATGATGCAGTAAAACAGTAAATAACACAGGCAGTTATAGTGGTCTCAGAGATGGGGTAATCCTCTACTAATCCACTTTTCTCCAAACCAGTTGGAGATGAATTCACTATAATTTTCAACCAGTGATAAAGATTACAGTGATTCACAACACACTACAACAGCTTCCAACCAGTGGAATTCCATGCCGTTGTACACACACTTGACTGCCTTGCACCTCTTGATCCTCGATCCTCGGATGCCTTCTGATCTGCTACTTCAACCAGTGAAGTACCCGTACTCAAGATTTAAAGACAAGAGTGTTTGTCTTCTCAACTTAAGAGCTTCCTTGAATATGAACTTTTGGATCTGCTCTTTTCTCGATGCTATTTGATTGCTTGAGATTGCTTTGTTTGCTTTGATCGCTAGAGTATATGTTCGCACGGTAGTTGCTCGATTTCAAATCTTCGGATATATATAGATCACGATCTCGAGCTTCTTCCTTGTAGCCGTTGCAAATCTTTGAACAAATCCGTCCGTTGGAGAGAGACTTCATTGTTTAATCTTTTCGAACGTTGCAAGGTGGATTCCCATTATTTAATTTTATCTTCCGACCGTTGTGAGGACTTACGCATGTGAGCGCCGAATCTTTTGAATATAAAAGGATTAAAGTCTTCACGGTGGGTCGGGATGATTTAATTAAATCATATCTCTTGCGGGAATCACTCAATTTGTCTCTTCACGTTGCATGTGAGCTTTCCGTAATATTTGACTTTTCAAAGCATGCCGACGTGGATTTGGAGTACTAGGGTGTAGTTGAGTAGGTGATGTGCGGCTTACATCTCTGCAGTAGGTTCTCTCATTGCTCACCGTTTGAGACTTGTCGATCGGGTGACTTCCCGAGGTACCTCAGCCGATCTGGTCAAACTTCTCTGATAAATTTTAGTTGACCAGGGCTACTCGATTTGAAGTCATTGTACTTCTCGATGGACTAGGTGTACTTTAGTACTTAGCCGATTTTCACTAGCTAACTTTGGCCTATAGAAGATACTCATTTGGTTCTTCTTTACATTTTGCCAATTTTTATACTTAACATATTTTGGCTATGGAAGATACTCATTTGGTTCTTCCTTACATTTTGCCAAGTAATAAACATTTGATTTTAAATTAATGACATCATCAAAATCTAACAAGTATTCCTAACAAATTCCCCTATTTTGATGATGGCAAAACTAAGTAAGAAATCAAATGACCAAGTCTCGCACTTAAGTGCGAGACAAAAGCGAAATCGATCTAATATTGAGACAACTGGAAAATTGTCATTCAATGATTGTTCATAGATTTTTCGACTTATCATTGAAATTATACAAGAATGTTTTAAGTACGTAAAATAAAATTACAAGTAAGAAAAATAATTAAAAGATCATCCGCCTCTTCCTCTGCCTCTTCTAGTAGTCGCTTGCAGTGCTTGAATGGTTTGGCTCAGATAGGTCTTACCTTGACTGGAGCAAGGCCATATTTTCTTTTTACCACGAGTGCTGCGAAATCTTGCTCCTGCTGAGATCTGAATTTGTTCTCGAGGCACACTAGCTTGATTTCCTTTTGAAGTTGTAGCTCATCAAGTTCACCATCCATGCGGATTGGTGCTTCTTCAACTCTGAATAAGGGAATCATAGGAAAGGCTTTTTGCTCTTTTGCGTACTTTTTCGTAACACCCAAAGCTTAGGGTGAACTTCTTCCATCCAGGTTTATGAAAATCTCCTGTGGGGAGAGTTTGTCATCTTGAAGTAGTTCCCGGACATAATAGTCTCTGATGAACCTTTTCCTAGCAGCTCCCCACATTTCAAGAGCTTCAAATGGGCGTAAATCTTCAACATACCATAGCTCCAACCCTTCCCATTCAAGAGTAGGTTCAAAGCCGCTTCTCGGTCATGCGCTTCCCTTCAGTCGGCCTTGTCTTCTTGATCTACTGACTTCCTTCCTCTTTAGGCTAGAGGGTCCTTCAATGAGGGACATCTTGCTTCTTCTTACTTCGATTTCTCTCTCTTCCCCTGAATCCTCTCTTCCCCTTTTGCCAGATCAATGAGGGTTGTCAATTGTTGTTCCATGCGGCTCATCCAATCGGACATGCAAAGGGCATTACATTTGTTTGTAGGAGGAGGAGGCCGAGGGATTTCTCGCAAGTAGGGTGTCAATCTTGGCATTTATGGTCTCAAGGTCGGGAGTGACCTGAGTTGACAACAGCTCCCAATGGTGTCTCGACAATCTGCTTGATCGGCTCGGTCATGGTAGGTGATAAGCGAGCGATGGGGAGTGTTCTCCCGATCCTTGACAAGGGAGCCACTAGGCTGCAGCTCCTGCTGCAGAGGTAGGTCGATTGAGTCTTCTCAGGGTCCCCGACTGAGTCCTCTGCCCGACTCTGCGTCTAGGGTGGTGTCTGGGAGGTACAACAATCCTATCTGCAGCCTTCGTTGGTAGGCTCGGCTCTGCTCGGCTCCTTCTCTCTTTCTTCCTCTTTCCCTTCTTCTTCTTGATTTCTCTTTTTCTCCTTCTCCATTTTTCTTTTCTTCTTCTCCATTTTTCTTTCTCTTTTTCCTCATCTTTTTCTTTTTCTTTTTCTGCTCCTCCTTCACCTCCATCATCATGATCATCATCATCATCATCATCCTTAGCATCGTCCTTCTCCTTCTCTTCTCCTTCATCATTCTCATCATCCTCCTCCTTATCTTCTTCTGCTTCTTCCTGATCAACTTCTTCTCCTTCTCCATCTCCTTCATCAGCTACTTCTTCTGTTTTCTCAATCTCCTCTGTCTCCTTTTCAACTGGTATGTTTTCTTCAGGTTCTTTTTCTTCTTCATCCTCTTCAACCAAATTGATAATTTCATTCTCTTCATCAACTTCTTCAATCCTAATCTCCTTTTCTACTTCCTCCTCTTCCTCCTCCTCTCCAAAGCTACCATCAAAAATACTGAGCATTATAGAGTGGATAAAATGGTCCATGTTTGTCTCAAAATGTGACGTGAACCAGTTATCCTAGAGGAGTAAAGCTAAATCTGACTCTTTGCAAAAATCAGTCAGAACATCCTCCGTGGCTTGGGGGTATTCCCAACCACTAGTTTCAACAAAAGTTTGAAAATTTGTAAAAGACATGGTTTTTAGAGTTTTCCACTCTTTAAAAATATTTACAAAGGAGTGTTTTTCTGCTTGTGGTTTGACAAGCTGAAGTTGCTCAATAGAGAGATTAAAAGTATTATTTTCTAAGAGATTGAAAGTGTAATCGTCAGAATAGATATAACAAGACCTGCTTCCTCTTCTTCGGTCATGTACACCGGAGGTGTAATAATGTACACGAGTTTCGGTATACAGCCGTGAGTCGGATGGTGGTCCGATGAGCCGGTGATCAATCTGCTCGGTATGCCGCTCTCCTTGACTGACTGCGGCTTCCTTGGCCTCTTTGGAGAGGGTTCGGGTGATGACCGCAGTTGGAAGGTCCTTCAGGGCTGGTCCCCTTCTCTTGAATCGGATGGCGATTGGTGTATCGTCGAGACTCATTCTCGGACTCATTGCAGTTCCGATCTCACCGCAGTTGGTCGAGTCGATAAATCGTATCTTGGACAAAAGCTTGAGTCCGGCAAATCCTTCAACAACTGGTGCCCTCCCGGTGACTCAACCTTCTTCTTGTCATGGTCCATGTGACCTAGCCTCTTGTTTGGGTGGAAAGGGTCAATGTTTCCCTTGGCCACTCCGATTTTCTCCAAAAGCCAACTAAGATGCGTTAACGCCAACTTAGTTTTGAATTTCTTCTCACCTTGAGCCATTCGACCTTGTTCACCTCGCGAACAAGTTGCTGAAAATATAATCGGCCCAATCAACTTCCTCTCGTTGAATTAACGCACCCAACACCATGAATTTTGAAGATGACAGTTGGTCATAGCTTCCTGCCATTCCCATGACTATCTTGTTTGTGATGTCCAGAGCGACTCGATAAACCCTCTTCAACTCATTTCTCTTCGCTGTAAACTTCAATTTCTCTGGGATGTTTTCGATTTTGATCGTCTTCCAGGTTTCGGCGGGTGATTGTTTAAGAGCTTCGACCGCCAAGCCGCGATGTTTCATCCCGAATACCGAACGGATCTTCTCTCGATCTATGGTGATAGGGATTCCGCCGAGTTATTAATCCGTCTTTGAACCAGAGAGGCATTACGATAAAATTCGACGACATCTTCTTTAAACAAATGCTGCGGGTTGATGTCGAGAAACGGGTAGATTCCGTTCACTTCATCGCCGGATTAAGTCGAGCATATCAAGTCCTCTAGATTCGCTTCTAATAATCCTTCGAAATCGACGACCATGGAGAAGATGACCTAGTCCTTCATCGCCTTCAAGTTTGCTCCTTCAAGAGATGCCATTTCTGCAAAGAGAATTTTAGGATTTAGTGTATATTTTGCTCTGTAAGTTCTAGGGTTTCTGAAAGCGTAAAGAGGAAAGTGAAAGGGTTTTCTTCCTTATAAAGAAGATGAAAGGACGTTTGGATTAGTTTATTATAAATTTAAACGGTGGTACGCCTTTTCATATTCTTTTGAATTTCAAATTTGAATCGGCGGCCCCATTTAAAATTTGACGGTTGATTCGATTGGCCACCGTAGAGGTTAATTAAATAGGCGTGTGACGCGTGTATTTAAAATTGCCACTTGGCTTATAACGATGTATATTTTAAATGCCATTTTAGCTAAAATAATATTTATAAATGTGAGATATTAATTAAGAATTAGAGATCGAGTTTAGAGAACTTAGGTGTCCGATTTCGTTATTGTTGACCACTCGCAAGTTAATTGACTTCTCCCCGATATTACATGACTAAGTTACTTTGTCGGCCTTCGTCTTCTACTTTGCATCGGCTTAGCCGATTACGAGGGTCCGTCCTTCCTTCAACTTGCTTCAGAACTAGATTCCCAATCTAGTAATCCAAGGGCTCTGCTAAGCTCTAGGAATCTTTCTTCTGGCAATGGTTTGGTGAAGATGTCAGCTATTTGGTAGTCTGTGCTGACTCTTTCAACTCTAACCCTTTTGTTAAGCACATGATCTCGAATGAAATGGTGCTTGACGTCAATGTGCTTCGTCCTTGAGTGCAAAACCGGATTGTTGGTTATTGCAATAGCACTATTGTTGTCACACCATATTGGAACTTCGTTGGCAATAATATTGTAGTCCCTTAACTGTTGTCTGATCCATAGAATTTGTGCACAACAGCTACCTGCAGCTAGGTATTCTGACTCTGTAGTGGATATGGAGTTAGAAACCTGCTTCTTGCTAAACCAGGATATCAGTCTGGTTCCTAGGAATTGACACGTTCCACTAGTGCTCTTCCTATTGATTTTGCATCCGTGAAATCCGCATCGAGTATCCTGACATTTCAAGTTGTCATCCTTGGGGTACCATAGTCCAACATTAATGGTAGACTTTAGGTACTTGATTATTCTCTTGGCTGCATCTAGGTGTGATTGCTTTGGCTTGGACTGGAATCTTGCACAAACTCCAACTGCATATGATATGTCTGGCCTGCTTGCAGTTAGGTACAGAAGAGATCCGATGAGTCCTCTGTAGTGGGTTGAGTCCACTGATATTCCTGCCTCGTCTGCATCCAGGTGAGTACTTGTGCTCATTGGAATTCTTGCGGGCTTGGCTGATTCCATTCCATATCTCTTGATAAAATCTCTAGTATACTTTGCTTGGTTGATGAAAATTCCTTTTTCCATCTGCTTAACTTGTAATCCGAGAAAGAAGTTAAGCTTTCCCATCATACTCATCTCAAATTCTCCTTGCATGAGGTTGGAGAATTTCTCGCATAGTTCTGGATTGGTTGATCCGAATATGATGTCATCCACATAAATCTGAACTATTAATATGTGGCCTTCGTGCTCCACTCTAAATAGGGTCTTGTCCACTTTTCCTTTGCAAAATCCATTTTTCTCAAGAAACACAGACAGTGTTTCATACCATGCTCTCGGTGCTTGCTTGAGTCCATACAGAGCCTTCAACAGCTTATAGACTTTGTCTCCTTTGACAAAACCTGGGGGTTGCTCTACATAGACTTTTTCTTCTAGGATTCCATTCAGAAACGCACTTTTCACATCCATCTGGTAAACTTCAAAATCCTTGAATGCAGCATATGCGAGGAATAGTCTGATGGCTTCTAATCTTGCAACAGGTGCATAAGTTTCATCAAAATCTATTCCCTCACACTGTGCATATCCTTTTGCTACGAGTCTGGCTTTATTCCTAACAACAGCTCCGTCTTCATCACTCTTGTTTTTATACACCCATTTGGTGCCAATAACTTTCTTGTGATCGGAGTGCTGCATTAGTTCCCAAACTTTGTTTCTTTCCATCTGCTCCAATTCCTCTTGCATGGCATTAATCCATGAATAATCTTCCAAGGCTTGTTACGTAGTCTTGGGTTCAATTTGTGACATGAAACATGAGAACATCGCCATTCTGCTTTGGTAGAGTTGGTGTCTTGTCTTGACTCCATCGATCAACTTTCCTATGATTTGCTGAATTGGATGATCCTTAAGCTATTTGGGGATCTCGTCCTCTTCTGGGTTTGTTCCCCCTGTTGGATTGCTCTGGTGGTTATCTGCATCTGCTGGATTACAGTGCCATGGATCGGCTACCGCCTTGTCATCTGCGGCTTGGTTACGAGGCTGAGATGAGTCTTTTGTCTGCTCATTGGGTCTTCTTGGCAAGCAACTGGATCGAGATAGGTTTGGTGATCCTGTCGATCTGCAGTTGGGTCTTCATCACCGCAGTTGGGTCATCAGGTGATCTGCAGTGAGTCCACCATTCCAGTGTCATGTACAATGACTTCTTCAAGGGTTGCCGACTTGAGCTTGTTCTCAATTTGCTCAAGTTGTTTCCTGTACTCAACGGTAGATTCATCAAAAACAACATGGGGTGTTTCCTCCACAACTAAGGTTCTTTTGTTGAAAACTCTATATGCCTTGCTTCTTTGGGAATATCCCATAAATAGACCATCATCGGTTTTAGCATCAAAGGCATTTAGGCATGTTTTACCGTTGTTGTGGATGAAACACTTGCAACCAAAAACATGAAAGTAAGCAATGAGGAGTTCTATTATTCCAAACCTCATAGGAGTTTTGCCATGTCTCCCTACTATCATACTCCTGATCAGGTGTGGCGGTGTGTTAATGACTTCAGCCCCAGAACCACTTGGTAGGTCCGCTTCGCAATCATGGACCTTCTTTGCTTCCTTCAGTGGTTCTGTTCCTTCTTTCAAGAACACCATTCTGTGGGCGTCACAGGCTGCAGAGAGCTCATCTTTGGATCCCATTCGATCGCTGAAATCGATTATCGCCTTGTTGAGAAACTCTCCTCCTCTATCGATCTGATCTTGATTATGGAGAGGGATTTCTCATTCGGATCCTTCTCGGCTCGAGTAACTTGGTCAAGGTTTCACTTTTCTTGAATAGAAAGATGATCCAAGTGTACCTTGAATAATCATCTACAATCACAAGAGCATGCTTTACGCCGCTCAAAGTCCTTGGCTTGATGGGACCAAATAGATCCATGTGGAGTAGATCTAAGATCCTTGTTGTTAGCGTTGTAGGCCGGCTTGAACGACGCCTTGTCCGCTTTCCCTTCGACATGCATCACAGTGCTTCCTTCTTGAATACTTCATTTGGAAGTCCTCGACCGACTTCGAGAGCTAATCTTGTTGATGGCTTTGAAGTTCGGGTGACATAGTCTTTTGTGCCCACGGCCGTCCATTCTCGGCTACAGTCTTGGATAGAAAACAGGAGTTAGGTGTTCTGTGTTCTAATCAATCATGTATACATCTCTTCTTGGAAACCTTGTAACTTTATTTCTCCGGATAAGATGTCTATCACCATACACTTCAAAATGGTGAAGACTACTAGATTCTTCTCGTCGCGGAATCGGCTTATGCTCGGGAGGTTGTACTTGAGCCCTTTGACATAATGAACTTTGGATATTACAATGTTTCCTCGGTGCAACTCTCCAAAGCCTTTTGTCTGTCCTCTAGAGCTATCACCAAAGGTTACATCGGGACCTCTTTCCTTGATATATTTGGTCAGCATCCTCTTGTTCCCGGTCATGTGCCTCGAGCATCCAGTCTACAAACCACTCTTCACCTCCAAAATTTGAGCTTGAGGAGATGTGGTTGTAGTCCTTCCATCTTTTCTGCAATTAAACAAGCAGAGATTTAGGTACCCAAATTTGTGTGGGTCCTTTGGGGTTAGTTGGTTTCTGGAGAATTGATTTCTCCTTGGATTATAGGAATTTTTATTATTATTATAACCCTTATACGGTGCACGTGGTCGAGGTCTAAATCTCTGGTTGGATTGTATCTGGATATTCCTCAAAATAGTGTGGGCCATTTCTAAATCTAGGTGAGACCATTTGTTAAACCTTTGTGGTCTCCACACTTGTTCATTTTGGTAATTTTGATAACCTTGAGGTTTCCATCGCCCCTCCCATTATGAAATCTATTTTTGGGGAGTTGTTGGTAATAGTGGGCATGTTATGCAATTTCTTTGCTTTTGCACAGGCCTTTGCCTAGTCGCTGTCTAGGTGGTCATGCAGTGTAACTTGACGGCTGAGCGTTTGACTAATTGTTACTGTTTTTGAAAATCGGTTTATACACGAGGCTCGTGATCGAGACCATTGTTTCTCCTTGATAAACTTGGTTTTGAACTAGAGGGAGTGTGAGAATCATATCCAAGGCCTGATTTGGTATATAATGACCTTTTATAAGTACACAATTCTCCCGAGTTGAAGACGCCTTGGGGAGGTTATTTCCTGCTTTGAGTTTTATTTAATCATGCCGGCTTAGTAAACTCGGCTTTGGCATGAGCAAGTGCGGTGACTTTTCTTTAAGTAAAATATTTAGCCGGTCTATCTCAATTGTATTGACACTTGCACAGTTTTAAAATCATGTAGTTGTCTCAACCTTATTTAAATCTAGGTGAGTTTTTGAAATCATTTTTCAATTGCTATTCTCATCTTGCAAGTGAGTCTTCTCTGTGTCTGACTTGGTGTGCGATTTAAGTGTTTCAAAATCTTTGAATAAGCGATTTACCGATTCATGTAAATCCATATCTTGTGACATGGTGAGCTATTATTTGAACCGGTAGGTTTAGAGGTTACCTCTTCATCGCTTAAGTTTGCCATCGTGCAATCATACTCCTCGTCTTCATCGGAAAAGAAACCGCCGCTTGATTCGACATGCTCCTGGTCTTCTCCGATGAGAGCTTTTCTTGTCTTCCTTTCTACCCACCTCCTTCTTGGTTTCATCCTTCTTGAGCTCGGGACAATCCATTTGGATGTGTCTATTTTATAACAATTGTAGCATTCAACTTTCCGACTTCCATTCTACGGTTCCTTCTTGGGTTCTCCTTGTAGTTTTTCTTATACTTGGAGTAGTTCTTTCAAATTCTTGAACCTTTGCATAATGAACGCCATTTCTTCCTCAAAATCTAGTGGATTTGGAGGTTTCACATCGGATAGGCTCTTAGCAGGGGACTCGGCTGCAAATGCGATTCCCTTCTCTGCAGGCTCAGTTGAGGATGAGCTTGGAAGCTCGAACTCATAAGCCTTTAGATCAGAGAACAGCTCCTGAATCTTTATCTTACTCAGTTGAGGATGAGCTTGGAAGCTCGAACTCATAAGCCTTTAGATCAGAGAACAGCTCCTGAATCTTTATCTTATTCAGGTCTTTGGATTCTCTCATAGCTACAGCCTTCATGCTCCATTCGGGATTGAGTGATCTGAGGACCTTGAGTGCCATTTCCCTGTTGCCATAAGTTTTGCCCAGGGAGTTGATTTCATTGATAATTTCAGTGAACCTTGTGTCCACTTGGTCTATTGATTCACCATTCTTCATTTTAAAGTTGTCAAACTTTTGGATAGCTATTGACAACTTGTTTTCCTTGATCAGCTCCGTTCCTTCACACATTAGAGCTAATGTGTCCCAAATCTCTTTGGCATTCTTACAATTTTTGATCTTGACCATTGTGGATTTGTCAAGAGTTTGGTATAGCACATCTCTGGCCCTGTTGTCAAGATTGGCCGGCTTTCTCTCTTCGGGGTCAGCTCCGTTCTCTTCTTAGGGATCTTTTCGGGCCTCCCAGTGCGATCTCCTCGGTGTGTTGTCCTTCTCGAAAATGAATGGACCGTCTTCAATGATGCACCACATGTCGTCATGTATTGAAGATAAATGTGCCTGCATTCTTATCTTCCAGAGATCATACTCGTCAAGCCGAAAAGACAGGAGTCTAGAGTGCATGTGTTCCATTATAACGTGAGAGATAAGATATATATCTAGTATAGATCTGGTTCGTGAGAAAAAATGAACCAACCGCTCCGATACCACTTGTAGGTCACAAGTCGTCCAGGAACAAGTCTAGAGGGGGGGTGAATAGACTTGTTGAAACTCTTGAACTCTTTTTCCGAAGAGTGAGTTTCTTGGTGATAATCAAACAAATGTATTGGAGTCGTTTATTCTTGGATAAGTGCGGAAGTCAGCTGATGACGAATATATTTTAATCTTGATGAAACACTTAACAATGTATGCAGCAGTTATAGTATGATGCAGTAAAACAGTAAATAACTCAGGCAGTTATAGTGGTCTCAGAGGTGGGGTAATCCTCTACTAATCCACTTTTCTCCAAACCAGTTGGAGATGAATTCACTATAATGGTCAGCCCGTGATAAAGATTACGGTGATTCACAACACACTACAACAGCTTCCAACCGGTGGAATTCCGTGCCGTTGTACACACACTTGACCGCCTTGCACCTCTTGATCCTCGATCCTCGGATGCCTTTACACCGCTACTTCAACCAGTTGAAGTACCCCGTACTCAAGATTTAAAGACAAGAGTGTTTGTCTTCTCCAACTTAAGAGCTTCCTTGAATATGAACTTTTTGGATCTGCTCTTTTTCTCGATGCTATTTGATTGCTTGAGATTGCTTTGTTTGCTTTGATCGCTAGAGTATATGTTCGCACCAGTAGTTGCTCGTTTCAAATCTTCAAATATATATAGATCACGATCTCTGAGCTTCTTCCTTGTAGCCGTTGCAAATCTTTGAACAAATCCGTCCGTTGGAGAGAGACTTCATTGTTTAATCTTTTCGAGCGTTGCAAGGTGGATTCCCATTATTTAATTTTATCTTCCGACCGTTGTGAGGACTTACGCATGTGAGCGAATCTTTTGAATATAAAAGGATTAAAGTCTTCACGGTGGGTCGGATGATTTAATTAAATCATATCTCTTGCGGGAATCACTCAATTTGTCTCTTCACGTTGCATGTGAGCTTTCCGTAATATTTGACTTTTCAAAGCATGCTTACGTGGATTTGGAGTACTAGTTTGTAGTTGAGTAGGTGATGTGCGGCTTACATCTCTACAGTAGGTTCTCTCATTCCTTATTTGAGACTTGTCCGATCAGTGACTTCCACGAGGTACCTCATTTGATCTGGTCAAACTTCTCTGATAAATTTTAGTTGACGGGGCTACTGATTTGAAGTCGGCTGTACTTCTCTGATGGACTAGGCTGTACTTTAGTACTTAGCCGATTTTCAGCCTAGCTAACTTTGGCCTATAGAAGATACTCATTTGGTTCTTCTTTACATTTTGCCAATTTTTATACTTAACATATTTTGGCCTATGGAAGATACTCATTTGGTTCTTCCTTACATTTTGCCAAGTAATAAACATTTGATTTTAAATTAATGACATCATCAAAATCTAACAAGTATTCCTAACAAAGTGGTGATCTCGTTTCTCAGTCTCGCCGTCTTAGAAGGTGGGAAGAATTTAGCAAGGAAGGCTTGCGCTAACTCTGCCCATGTTGTGATCGACCCCGGCGGTAAGGAATTCAGCCAAAATTTCGCTTTATCCCTCAAAGAGAAAGGGAAAAGCCGTAATCGGATAGCATCGTCGGTGACACCATTGTTCTTGAACGTGTCACAAATCTCAAGAAAAGAAGCAATATGTCCGTTGGGATCATCATTCGGCAATCCACAGAATTGGCTCGCCTGCACCATCTGAATAATAGCAGGCTTAATTTCGAAGTTGTTCGCCTGGATAGTGGGACGCCGAATCCCCAAAAAATTAGCATTAATCTGCGGTATAGCATAATCTCGAAGTGCCATTTCCGGTTGAGCTTGCTGCACAATATTATTTCCTCCTTGAATTTCGATATTTTCGGCCATGGTCACTGTCGTCTGTAACTCTCGTTTATCCTTCTTGTTCCTTCGAAGAGTGCGCTCGAGTTCGGTATCCAAAGGTAGTAGGCCTTCGTTACCGAGTTTTCTCATGCACTACGCGAAAAATCCTGAAAGGAGAAACAATTAAATAAAATTAAATACACAAAAATAAGTAAAAAAACGTTCAAACTAAGACTAGAAATACTGAAATCGATATTAGCAAAATTTCAGTCCCCGGCAACGGCGCCAAAAACTTGTTGCGATATTTCTTGAACGCAAGTGTACGCTATCGTATACAAGTAATAAAGTGATGAGTGAGTATCGTTCCCACGAGGACTGAATCACTAACTACCGATTTTTATGTATTCTAGTTTTATTCGAACAATCAAACTTTGGGTTTGCAATTAATTACTAAAAGAATTAATAAAAGACTAGACAGTAAAAATGATCGCTTGACGAAAGAGAATCAAATGATAAATAAGTCTAGGATTCTGAATCCACCTCGGTTTATCCGAATTTACTCTCGATTATCTGAAGTTAATGATTTTCCCAATTTATTGAAGGCGAAGATTGCTAATATACTCTACCGCCTCTCCCGAGGTCAATAGATTTTTCTAAAGGCGAATAACGCACTCTATCCCTAGGTGAATTAATTCGTCAATAGGCAAAAAGCATAAAATCTCCAAAAGGCCACGTAGTTCCTATGAGTATATTCCTATCTCACAGAATAAAACAGTCCTCACCAATAGTTCCTCACCAACTCTCCTCTCCCGATTCGAATGGAATGATTAAAACAATATAACTATTAGCCAGATAATTGAAAGCATTAAACACGATTGGGAAAACTCAACAAAAAGGGAATTAAATAGATAATCTCAAGCGAATCCGTCAAAACGTAGGTTTCATCAAAATCCTAGATTAGGGTTTTAGCCTGACATGTTAATAAATGAAAATACAGAATAAATGAATAAAAGCATTAAAATCAAACGCAGATGAAGAGCTCGGATTCCTCCGTTCTTCTGGCTTCCGCCCTCTGCTCTTGAAGTCTTCGGCTTATCTTCCTCTTCTGTCGTCTCCCCAAGATTCTCTGATTCCAAGATTTTCCAAGATCCAAATATCCAAAGATGATTAATTAGGGTCTTAAACCCTTATTTATAGCTCTGCACAGTCTCCAAATCGCGTCCGTGTGAGTAGGTCGAGAACTGGCTTCAAAACGGCCCAAATCCGCGCGGAGCACACCAAAACCGCCTAGTGTGCCGCGGCTCACTTAATCTGTGCCGCGGCACATGGCCTTCAGCTGGACGCCTGGGTGCCTTTTAATTCATCTGTGCTGCGGCTCACCTGGACTGTGCCGCGGAACAGAGTACAGTCTACTTTGTGCCCGCTGGTTGTCTTCCTGTGCCGCGGCCCTGCTTCCTTGTGCCGCGGCTCACGGCCAAAATTTGCCGTTTTCGCCCGTTTCGCCTCGTTTTAGCTTCTAGACTCCAATCTCCTGACTAACATACAAAATTAAGGCATTAAAAGCTCATTTAAACAAATTTACTCTCCAAAATAATACAAAATAATGATAAATAAGCATATAAAAATACGCCTAACATTGGACTACCTGACGGTAGGAGAATTATCGGAGATCGTGAGATTAAGGATTATCCGATTCAGTTTCATGGTCGTGATTGGTTGGCAGACTTGATCGTGGTGGATTTACCTAGAGACAACGTCATTTTGGGTATTGATTGGATGGATCATCACGATGCCATCCTTAGTGTCCGCAAGCGTGTGGTCACTATTGTTTCAGACGATGGAATTGAATATGTATTTCAGGGGAGTAATCCCAGCTGTTCCGGAAAGGTTATCAATCTAATGAAAGCGGTTAGATTACTCAATCAAGGGTGTGTTGGTTATTGGTGCGATATGACCAAGACTGAGAAATCATCAGTGTCATTGGCGGACATTCCGATAGTGAGGGAATACGCCGATGTATTTCCAGACGAGCTACCTGGTTTGCCTCCACAGAGAGATGTGGAATTCACGATTGAGTTGGAGGCTTGTACATCTCCAATATCAAAGGCACCATATCGTATGGCCCCGACTGAAATACAAGAACTGAAGAATCAGCTGGAGGAACTGACCGAGAAGAGTTATATCCGGCCGCGTGCGTCCCCGTGGGGGGCACCAGTGTTATTTGTCAAGAAGAAGGATGGCTCTTTTCGCTTGTGTATTGATTATCGAGAGCTGAACAAGGTGATGATCAAGAATAAATATCCCCTACCCCGCATCGATGATCTTTTGGATCAACTTCAGGGAGCTTCAGTATTTTCCAAGATCGATTTAAGATCTGGGTATCATCAGTTGTGAATTTGAGAGTCGGATATCGCAAGGATGGCGTTTTGAACACGCTATGGGCACTACGAGTTTGTAGTGATGCCATTTGGGTTAACTAATGCACCTGCGGTATTCATGGAATTAATGAATCGAGTTTTCATCAACTATTTGGATCAGTTCGTGGTTGTATTCATAGATGACATTTTGATTTATTCTCGTGACCGAGAGGAGAATGAATTTCACCTTCATCAGGTTCTCGACGTGTTGAGACGAGAGCAACTCTATGGGAAGTTTTCCAAGTGTGAATTCTGGATGTCCGAGGTGACGTTTCTCGGACATGTAATTTCAGCAGACGGAGTACGTGTCGACCCTCAGAAGACGGAGGCTATCCGAGATTGGCAACCTCCGAAAAATGTTAAGGAAATCCGAAGCTTTCTCGGATTAGCTGGATATTACCGGCGATTTGTGGAGGGATTTTCTAAAATCGCTCAACCCATGACGAACCTTTTGCGGAAGGATAAGAAATACGGGTGGACTGACGCGTGTCAGCGGAGTTTTGAGGAACTTAAGAGCCATTTAATTTCAGCGTCTGTCCTTTCCTTACCGCAAGGGACGGAGGGATTCGTAGTTTATAGTGACGCGTCCGGGCAGGGTCTCGGATGTGTACTAATGCAAAACGGGAAGGCGATTGCTTATGCCTCGTGGCAACTGAGGCCTTATGAGGCCAACTACCCGACCCACGACCTGGAACTAGCGGCCGTGGTATTCGCATTGAAGATTTGGCGTCATTATCTTTATGGCGTCACCTGTCAGATTTTCACCGATCATAAGATTTTAAAGTATATATTTACTCAGAAGGAGTTAAATATGCGTCAGAGATGGTGGTTAGAACTGATTAAGGACTATGATATCGAGATACAGTATCACCCGGGTAAGGCAAATGTTGTCGCCGATGCCTTGAGCAGTAAGTCCGTTTAGGAGCAGATGCTTGCTCATTTAACTGTTCAGAAGGAACTCCAGCAGGAATTCCTTAGGCATGAGATCAAGGTTTGGTTACAGCGTGTACAAGGACAGCTTTGCATGTTGGAGATTTCATCGCCACTTGAGGAGGCGATCAGACTAGAACAGGGTTCAGACCCATTTTTGTTGTGTATTAGAGATGATGTGACTCAAGGGAAAGCCCCTGGATTTGTGATCCACGAGGATGGACTTTTGCGATTTAAGAACCGGTTATGTGTTCCGGCGGATGATGAGTTGAAAAACTCGATTTTGAGAGAGGCCCATGCTACCCCTTATTCTATTCATCCGGGGTCTAGCAAGATGTACAAAGACTTGGAACAAAATTACTGGTGGAGTAACATGAAGCGAGAAGTCGCAGAGTTTGTTTCGAGATGTCTCACCTGCCAGCAAGTCAAGATAGAACATCAGTGACCGGCGGGCATGCTGAAACCGCTTCCTATCCCAGAATGGAAGTGGGAGGATATTTCAATGGATTTCATCACGAGTTTGCCGACAAGTCGGCGGGGCATGAATACAATTTGGGTGATTGTGGACCGTTTAACTAAGTCAGCTCATTTCCTTGAGATTAAGGATACGTGGGGTCATGAGAGACTTGCCCAGTTGTTCATCAAAGAGATAGTGAGATTGCATGGTACTCCTAAGAGTATCGTTTATGATCGTGACGGGCGATTCGTGTCACATTTTTGGTCAGTTCATCGTGCCATGGGAACTCAGCTCAACTTCAGCACGGCTTTTCACCCTCAGTCCAACGGACAATCAGAGAGAACTATTCAGACGTTGGAGGACATGTTGAGAGCATGCATCCTCAATTAGAAAGACGATTGGGAAGCCCAACTACTGTTGATTGAATTCACGTATAATAACAGTTGGCACGCTTCGATCCAGATGGCACCTTAAGAGGCCTTATACGGTCGTCGTTTTCGATCTCCCCTGTGCTGGGATGACTTATCAGAATCAGCCGGTACTGAGCCCGATATGCTTATAGCTGCCCGCGAGAAGGTAACGTTGATCAGGAGTCGTTTGTTGACCGCTCAAAGTCAACAAAAATCATATGCCGATAACCGTCGTTGACCCTTGGAGTTCGATACAGGTGATCACGTTTTGGTCAAGGTATCCCCGAGTCTAGGTATTTTCTATTTCGGGAAGCGGGGGAAATTGAGTCCGAGATTCATTGGACCGTTTGAGATTTTGGATCGAGTGGGCGATCTAGCTTATCAATTGGCTTTACCTCCATCGTTGAGCCGAATTCATAACGTGTTTCATGTCTATCAGTTGCAGAAGTATATTGCCGACCCTAGTCACATACTTTAATTCGATGAAATTGAGATCACAAATCATCATACATACAAGGAGCGTCCTGTATGAATCTTAGAGCGGAGAATCAAACTGTTGAGGAACAAGACGATTCCTTTGGTTAAGATTCAGTGGTCTAGACACGGAGTCAAAGAGGCTACTTGGGAAACCGAGGATAGTATGCGGGAGAGTTATCCCGATTTGTTTGACCCTTAGTTTCAAGGACGAAACTATTTTTAAGGGGGGAGTATGTAATACCCGATTGTAAATTCATTCATTATCATTTAGTTAATTTTCATTCAGTAATTTTTCACTCAGTAATAATCATTCATCATTCATGTTCGTTCATCGTGTTCACTGTTTAACGTACTTGGAATCCTGGATCAGTTATCATTCGTCTTTCTACCTTGTTTGAGATTTGAGCCGAGTTTATCTTCATCGTCATCTTTGTGGTGGACTGTGCGTGAGGATTAGCGCATGCTACGTACTCCTTTTAGCGCGCGCTAATTGAGTACAGGTAGCGCATGCTAACCCCTTAGTATTAGTGCACGCTAATGTATTTGGACAGATAGTCCAGAAGGCACTGGACCGGATTATGGAGGTTCGTAACGCACGTTACAATTGAAGTATAACGTACGTTAAATGATGTGTTCAGCGCACGCTATCGGGCTCCAGCAGTGCGTGCTAGAGTATTGGAACAGACAGTCCAGTGGGTACTGGACTGAGTTGAAATAATTCGTAGCGTACGCTAAGAGTGTGCATAGCGTACGCAAGGGTTAGTAGGTAGCGCACGCTAATATTTGGGTAGTGCGCGCTAAGGCTTAATCAGGCCCGAGGACAGTAGGTTCTGGACTACAGTTATTGGGCATCAACTTTCAGATAGCGCACGCTAACACAAGGTTAACGTACGCTAAGGAGGAGGCGTTAGCGCACGCTACCAAGTACGTAGCGTACGCTAACGATGCAGATAGTGGGTACTGGACTAACCGGTGTGCCCGCTAGCGCACGCTAAGCATCAGGGGTTAGCGTGCGCTAAACTGGGTTTGTTATAAATAGGACAGTCAGCCCAGAAATCGTCATTTCTCCCATCTCATTTCGTTTTTCGGCGTTCTTGGGTGATTTTGGATGTTTTAGAGAGATTTCTTCAAGATGCATCCATCTATCAACATCTTCAAGCTTTTTATTCAGATTAATCATCATATCATCCTCTCCAACACATCTAATCAAGGTAATCATTCTTGAATCTAGAATTTCGGAGTTCGAGTGTTTTTCCTTCTGATCTCTTCGTGTGAGCTTGCTATGATGTTGTAGTATGTTAGATATGGATTATCTACCTTGAATACATGTAATCCTACGGATTTATTGGTGTATATTGCGGATTTGATGAATATTTAGGGGATTATTCAAGAACCCTTGGGGTTTGACTTTGGATATTTTGGGGGTTTCCGATTAATGTTGTCGTAACCTTGAGTTGTTGTTTCCTATTGGATCATTGATGTCGTTAATGAAGTTTTGTTGGATTGAATTACCTTTGGAGGTTGGTTTTCGATATATTTTTGGGGAATAGTTGTAATCAACGGAAGAATGTTCACAACATATTCGTTAGAATTCCCCAATGAGTTTGATTGTTGTTGTATCGACGTTTGAGTTGGTTATAATCGTGATTGATACGTATATTGAGTATTTATTGGTAATTATGTTATTCAAGGTTGTTCGAGGGACCGGTACTCTCCATTAGAGATGTTTGTTCGTGAAAAGATATTTCATCACCGGTGTTGTGTAAGTTAATTCTTACTCGGTTAAAGGGATATTCATTCCTTATGTTGTTGTTGTTCATTCATACATGTAATTCACTCATAATATATCATTCATGTCGAGACTTGTAATTATCAATTAATCATTCAATTCACGAGGAACGACGGTTCCAATCATTTCAATGAGCTACCATTTATTTCATTATTACTTCATCTCGGTGAGTCATTTTTGACCCTTGTCGGATCATTATTCATTAATGTTCATTGGTCACTTTTGTTCTTGTGGCCTTCTGGGTTCATATTGCGTGGCCAGGTGGGGATGTGTGGAATTTTTAGTCGGTCACACGATAGTCATGTGAAGGGTTCACCGACACAATGGACTGTGCACACGGTAAAGTTACTCCGTGAGACTAATTAGGCACAAGGACGGGTGTGTCCGAACACTCGTCTTGTGCACTTGCACATACCATTAAGGGCGTACTATGATGCCCCTCTTTAGCTGGATTTCATAACTAAAATATGTGATTGTTGTATATTGTTCAACTCTTGAGGATTGTTGTTCTGTGTAACTGACCCCGTTGGGGATATTGTTTTTAGGTCATGGAAAGGCAAAAGCACATGAAGAGAATGTTGACGGCGAGGAGTCCCAGTGAGACTAGTAGGGGGCCCCAGTCTCTTCACTTCGTTCATGTTTCCTTGTTATGTATTTTTCCGCTGCACTTTCTTTTGGATTGTCTTTTGTTCAGTGTTGTATATTTTATCTTCATATAAAATATACATGTATTCAGTGTTCCCTGGGTGTGTTGTATTTGAAACTCCTCATCGGAGTAACTAATGATGTAATGTGGTTCGGTACTACATGTGTATTGTGTAATTCATTAATTTTCATTCGCCTGGTGGGTCCCAGTCGGGGGTCCACGACACTGTAATACCCACCTAGTTTGGGGTGTTACACGACGCACGACCAAAAGGCACGAGCAATTGCTCGTGCGTGAGGTCGTGCGCGACCTCTCTGATCTGTTCTGTCCTAATACGCACGAGCAAGCCACACGAGAAGATGCTCGTGCTTTTTGGTCGTGCGTCCCTGGGGCTACCTTATGCATTCAAGATGCACGAGCAGAGCACGAGCTCATGGCCATGTGTGCTGCTCGTGCGGATTTCTTCAAATCAAGCAAAATAAAATAAACACACTCAAGAAAATAAATAGTACTAAAATGCTAAAAAAAATTATTCTAATAAAATCTTAATGCTGAAAGAAAAACCGTTTGGTTGCCTCCCAATTAGCGCTAAGTTTAACGTCTTCACCCAGACGCCTATTTCATTTTATCTTGGATCATTCGACGAGCTCTTACAATCCGGCTTAAGTGCAATGTTATCGGGAGGTTCTCCCTTAGTCAGTCCATCAAATCGAGGAGTCATCAAAAATATGACATCTTCATCATGCGTCCTTATCGTCAATTCTCCTCAGTCCACATAAATTAATGCTCGAGTAGTGGCTAAGAATGGACGTCAAAGTATTACAAGACCATTTTGCTTCCCGTCATTATCAAGCACTATGAAATCAACGGGGAAAAGCCAAAGTTGTTGATCAAATCATGAAAAAATGTCAAAAAAGTGATTTTGCACCGAAAAGTAACACGGCCCGTGTCAAATGACACGGCCCGTGTCATAGTGTCATAAAAACTGCACAAGTCACTGGACAGGCAACCCGACCGTATCAAATGTACCACGCACGAGCAAAACACACGAGCAATACGCACGAGCAGTTGCTCGTGCGTCACTGATGTCTTCGGCACTCGATATTGCGCACGAGCACAATGCACGAGCAGTTTTGCTCATGCTCGTTCGCCTCATATCAGCTTGATATATACTCGTTTTTTCATTCTTTTTCGGCTCGATATTTTGTTCATGCATCTCTTGATATGTATTTGGGGTTTGAGACTCCGTTCTTGCTTGATTAATATCCATAAAATACCTATAAAATCAATAAAACGTACCCAAGCGTGATCGAGTCCAATAAACACAATATGAGCACAAACGACACAATTCTACACATTTTAGGATCTTAAAATCCGGAAAAGCTTTGCAAAAATATGTGTAAAGATGAGTGTTATCAAAATCTCCCAAACTTGAACATTGGTCGTCCAGAGCAATGCACTTCAAAATAACCACTCTTAAGGGAACTCGTCCCTCAACACACCTCAAATGATCATTTTGAAAATTCATCAATACGCCTCAAGAAATAAATAAGTCGAGTTCTATAAAGTATTCAAATCTCTAGGATGCTTCCTGAACATCATAGCTAGTACTTGAATAACACGAACCTCGTCGGTCAAGTGTATTCCCTTACTCTCAAAGTGTATAATGGGATAAGTGACGCTCAAAACTCATTCAATGAAATAAGAATCCTCATAGGCTTGCCAATCGTCTACATCTCTACCACTAGTTTTGCATGCAAATTTGGTGAATCAAAAAAGACTTTATTGGTTTTAATGTAGGCTTTTTGGTTGGGGTAGGATAAGTATGACTTAAAGTGACTTGACTTGAGCAAATTAGAATATCATCTCAATAATCACTTCGCTCAATTAGAAGCTCAAAATTTTGTTTTCCCTGTAATTTGTTTCCTTCAATCCCTTGATTTTAATATAATCGCACTAAGCGCTTTTGAAAGTGAAAATCAGAACCTTATTCCTCCTTATTGCTCCATTTATTTTATTTCCTCCTTATCGCTCCAATAAATCTCGTTTTTTTTCCTGCCCACTCTTTGTTTTTGCCTTTTCATGTGGTGGACAACATCATCATTATAATCACACCATTCTTCCTTCAAATTTATTTTGATAAATCATTGCAATTGAACCAACAATCTTCCCAATCGCCTCCACACACCTTTTCATTCTTTTCCCAATTTGTTCTAATAAGCTCAAGTATAGGGACAAAAGTTTATAATGGAACGGAAATCTCATAATGTGGCTAACAAGAAATTGGCTTTAAGCTCAATCGGGCTACCTAGGGAAATAATTTTTGGGTTGGCCAAAAGGTTTGAAGGGTTGCCAAAAAAATCGCCTAAAATCACTTTCACTAATTTGCACACACGCTTGTAGTTTTGAATAAGATACCAAGGCAAGTTCTAGAGTCTTAAAACATGAATGATACACTCGACAATGAAACTTGCATATTTAATGATGCACGAAGGCTCAAAAGCTCACAAGTTTGATTTGTTCATATTTCCAAGATATTAAACTATTTATTCAATTTCACACCCTTTTGATTATTCTACAATTTTTTCTCTTCAAATTATCCTCGATTTTTATATCAAAATAACAAAATAAATCCCGAGGCATCCAAGACAAGAGTTCATTCTTTCGAGATTTTATCAAAAGTAAAACACTTTAAAAAAAACAATGCAAAACTACCAACTAACAAACTCAAAACAATAAAAAATGCTAAATGATTATCTATGTAATATGCGTGAAATAGAGAATTATGGGTAAAAATACGCACAACCCCTCTCTAGGAGGGTGGTGGATGATCTGAACGGGCTAGAAAGTGCCCTTGGGAGATGTGCCACTCGTACATCGTCCTCATCATCATCATCATCATTTCCTCGTCCCGTCATGCCGTCTCTGCTCAGAATGTATGGAACTCGTTCTCCAATGCCGTCATCCTCTCGACCAAGCTGGGGTCATCACCTCCCCGTCTGGCAGTCTCGGCATATGATCCATCATCTCTACGATGGCATCGGGAACCCTGTCTCGATGACTCGGCTTGTTCAGCCGATTCACGACCAGTCTCTCCCCTCTCGAACTCTTCTTCTTCTTCCTCTCTCTCGTCTCTAGGTCCTCTTGTCACCGGAGGCCACAACACATTTTCTAGCACCATGAGCTCCTCGTGGCCCTCGGTAGCCAATGCCCAATTTTCTGGTCGACTCAACTCGGTAAGCGTGGTGTTCGGCAATGGGAAACATATACGGTTCGCCTTCTAGCTGAGGTGCCTCGATCAACCAGATTTGATTTTCTTTGATTCTGATCATTTTCATCGATATCAAGGCTGTTTTGTTAAGCATCTTCGAGCCGGCAATGGGGATAAGGTTGGATATATCGACGCCAAAGTGGATAGCAAAAGGAGTAATCATCCTTCCAATGCAAATAGCTCCTGCCACAGCCAAAGCCACCTTCCTAGCGTGCTCGATAAATAATCGACCAACATGCATGTATTGTCGTGCCGAGGCTGCCCAAATGACTCCTAGCTCGCGTGCCCCGACCACTCCGGTTTTACCAACCACGAAAATAGTGCTAGCAAGCACCTTTGAAAGATATTGGAAGACCGGACTGCCTATGAAGGATGCCTTTGCTGATCTAGCCTCGTATGCACGAGCTTCATTTGTAATATGCCTCCAAAAGTTCGCCTGCGAGTACCCCTCGTAGGCGGTGTAAGCTCTCCCCATTTCTATCCCAAAAATATGCTCGATTTGTGCGGGCATCAAACGCCTCTGACGGCCACCTAACTGAAAAGTGATGGCAGTGGCTACGATCGCTGAAGTCCCTCGATGTCAAGTGTGCTGAGGAACTCCAATGTAAGGCTATGAAATGTATCCCAACGCCCCTGCATAAACTCCATCCATCCCAGATTCTCGAACAAATGCCAAATGTCATCATCGATACCGAGTGCTTGTGTGCACTCGTCATCGGAGTACCGGGTCAGCGTTACTTTTCTGGTGGCTAATTGTGTGAACCGATTTTTAGCCGACGCAGTTCGTAGATTCAGCCCCAGACCCTTAGCGGTCACAAGTCGTCCCTCATTGCTCCTTGCCTTCCTAGAACCAGCTATAGACATGTTGCCGAAATAGATAATCTGTGGATTCCAAAAAAAATTCATGAGATTGTTTCAAAACAATAAAGGTCAAGGATTTTGATGGAAATTAAACTCAACGACCATTTAAAACAACCATATATCATCACTAAACGATAATCAATCAATAATCCATTCCAGGTTCGTAAGAAAATACTCGTATGCAAGATGTTTGACAAAAGTCCTCAACCAAAATTCATGCCCAATGAACCAATTCACGATATATTCTATCCTAGGAATTCATAGCATCAACATATCCATCAATTTCATCGATTCATATGACTAAATTCAACCAATCAACGAAAAAAATTAATCCCAAAGTTTGAATCCCAATTAAAAGATAAGAAGAATTCTTACTTGGAAGTTGAAACCGATCGGTGAATATGCCTAGATCCTTGCGTGATTGATGTTTCGCAAATCAATTTGAAGTTTAATCAGGTGAAAGAAACTTGATGGGATGATTTTCACTCGGGAGAGAAAGGGTTTCAGTTTTTTTTTTGTTTGAAGTGTAAGTTATGAATCCCGACTGTTCTGTTTAATAAATCTCAGCGACGCACGACCTCTCTGATCTGTTCTGTCCTAATACGCACAAGCAAGCCACACGAGCAGATGCTCGTGCTTTTTGGTCGTACATCCCTAGGGCTACCTTATACATTTAAGGCGCACGAGCAGAGCACGAGCTCATGGCCGTGCGTGCTGCTCGTGCGGATTTCTTCAAATCAAGCAAAATAAAATAAACACACTCAAGAAAATAAATAGTACTAAAATGCTAAAAAAAATTATTCTAATAAAATCTTAATGCTGGAAGAAAAACCGTTGGGTTGCCTCCCAATTAGCGCTAAGTTTAACGTCTTCAGCCAGACGCCTGTTTCATTTTATCTCAGATCATTCGACGAGCTCTTATAATCCAGCTTAAGTGCAATGTTATCGGGAGGTTCTCCCTTAGTCAGTCCATCAAATCGAGGGGTCATCAAAAATATGACATCTTCATCATGCGTCCTTATCGTCAATTCTCCTCAGTCCACATCAATTAATGCTCGAGTAGTGGCTAAGAATGGACGTCCAAGTATTACTAGAACATTTTGCTTCCCGTCATCATCAAGCACTATAAAATCAACGGGGAAGGTGAACTTATCGATATTTAAAAGTACATCTTTTACAATTCCGTTCGGGTAAGCCAAAGATCGATTATGAATTGTAAGTTCACTGGAGATGGCCCTAATTCTCCTAATCCAAGTGTCCTGAAAATTGATAAAGGCAATATATTAACACTCGAACCATGATCACAAAATACATCATTTAATAAACAATCCGAAATGGAACAAGAAATTGAAAAACTCCCTGGATCTTTAAGCTTTTTCGGTAGGCGCTCCAATTCTTTTTTCTTTGAAGCCATGTCTTGCACGAAAACCTCAAAATTTTTCTTCTCCTCGATATGCTTAATATCGGACCGATTATTCACCTCATTAATGGAAATTATCAAATCAGCTTTATTAGACAACACGGTTGCATCTTCGTCTTCATTCTCCGATTTCGGTAGCTCTTCATTCATGGCGCACGAAAAAATAGCATTGCATTGTGCTTTTGGATTTTCCTCGGTGTTGCTTGGAAATTGGCCCTTTTGATGTTGGCTTCCTACGATCTTAGCCAATTGACCGATTTGCGTTTCTAGGTTTCTCATTTGAGCTCCAACGGTGGTTGCTAATTGAGTCACATGATTTTCAATCCGATCAAGTTTTTCTTCGTCCCGTGTAAACCGACTCTTTGTTTCCATCATAAACGTAGCCAAAATATTCTCTAGATTAGAATTTGGCTTCGATTATTCGATTATTTCACCATTTGACACTTTGAATCCCGTCGGCGATTGCAACGCATTTCTAGAATTCCCGTAGCTAAGATTCTCATGATTTCTGTTGGAGGGATGGTAGAAATCCGGAGGCGGATTATTCCGATAATTATTGAAATTATAATTATTGATGTAATGAGCCTCTTCCAAAGGGTCGGGTGGTGGTGCACTTCCTTTGAGTTATTTTTTCATTTGCACTCTTCGTCAGAAGTCCCAAATGGTTGGTCAAAATCGACATTTGTGCAGTTAAAGCCTTTATGGGATCCGAATCTGAAACTTCAGCCACACTACGCACATTAGTTCTCTCAGTAGGACATTGATAGCTATTCATAGCCATCTCCTCGATCAATTCATATGCTTCTTCAGCACTTTTAGCTAGCAAAGCTCCTCCGGCCGAAGCGTCAACAAGATTTATCGTCTCTCCGGCCAACCCATTATAAAAGAAACACATTTGTTGGTCTTCCAGAAACCCATGATGAGGACATCGTCTTAACAAATCCTTGAAGCGTTCCCACGCCTCATATAATATCTCTGAATCCATTTGTCGGAATTACATTATTTCGCTCTTCAATCTCATGGTCTTGTTGGGCGGGAAGAATTTGAAAAGAAACTTTTCACCCAACTCGTACCATGTACTTATGCTCCCCGAAGCAAGAGTTCCTAGCCAACTACGAGCCTTCCCTCTCAAGGAGAATGGAAATAGCTTCAATCTTATTGCATCGTTCGACACCCCATTTATTTTTATGGTGTCACAAATTTGAATAAAGTGGAATAAATGGACGTGCGGATCTTCTGTGGCAAATCCACCAAATTGATTCTGTTGAACCATCGATATTAATGAAGGCTTCAATTCGAAATTTAGGACGTTGATAGGAATATGAGAAATTCCCACATAATTTTGGTCAAACCTCGGCTGAAATCCGTCCCGAATTGATTGAATTCGAACTGCGGGCTGCTCAACCCGTACGCCTCCATTGTTTGGATTATGGGCTATTGTATTATCATTGCCCATGTCGGCAATTATATCTCCCGCTCTTTCCATTTCGTCAGATAGAGCCCTTCTTAATTTCCGTGCAGCAACATTTGTTCTTCGAGCAAATGCCTCTACTTCGGGAATAAAGTTTTTCAAAGATTCTCAAGAGGAGCGGGTGTTCATGTACGTCCTGCAACATGACCAAAAACAATACGGAAGAAACAAAACAAAAATTTTTTTTTGTCTAAAGTAAAACCGGAAACATTTATCGTAATATCAAAACTAATAAAAATAAATTAGTCCCCGACAACGGCGCCAAAAACTTGTTCGCTATATTTTTTAAACAACCCGCAAGTGTACGGAGTAAATGTAGAAAGCGGCGAGCAAGGTCGTATTCCACAGAGACTAAATATTCGTATTGTATTGAGTACTAGATTATAATGTTCCCAGTTTTATCTAGACGATCGAAAGGTGAATGGATGGTTAATGAAATAAAATAAAATGATGACAATAAAAGAAAATATCCAAATTAAAGAGAATTGCAAGAGTTTAGAAAGGTAGATTTCAAGGCTAGGTTTCCGTTGATTACTAAGTTTAGTCAGGATTGGTTCCAAAAAGTTCTAAGTGTGTCTCCAAAATGATAATCACAATAATATTCTAAAGTCTCTCTCGAGATGCATTAAAACGTAGATTATACAACCTATAACAGCGTCTCCGTATATTATAAATTATCTTACTCCAAAATGTTCATAAGATTAAACATCATCATAGGTCATCACCGATTTCTCAATCTCGTAATTTACTACGTCAAATACTCGAAACTTATTAAGGCCCTCTTCTCTCGAATTATGAGCAATTAAGTTAAACATGTAAAAACATTGATCAAGTGCTCTAACATGAATTAAAACCAAGTATTTGATAAAGAAATCACACTAGATATATATAATTATCAATCTCTCAAAACCATAGCAAATCAACATACTCCATGCCCGGAATCTAACGAGTTTAGCCGGACATGGTAATGAAAGAAAGATTAATAATCATCATGTTCATCATGTTTATGCTAAATAAAACAACAAAATGAATAAAAGATAGGAAGAAGATAAAACTCGTATGGTGTTTTGAGTGAACTCAGATCAAGCCTTCAAGTGCTTTTGAGGTGTTCTTCCTTGGTTTCTTCAAATCTCCTTCTTTTTGGATGAAAAGCTCTCAATCTTGTGTTTTTCTTCTCTCACCAACTCTCAATGACTCTTCAAAATCAGAATCTATTCTAAGTCCATTGTAGAGCCTTTTTATCAACTCAAAAAGCCAAAGTTGTTGATCAAATCATGAAAAAATGTCAAAAAAGTAATTTTGCACCGAAAAGTAACACGGCCCGTGTCAAATGACACGACCCGTGTCATAGTGTCATAAAAACTGCACAAGTCATTGGACAGGCAACCCGACCATATCAAATGTACCACGCACGAGCAAAACACATGAGCAATACGCACGAGCAGTTGCTCGTGCGTCACTGATGTCTTCGGCACTCGATATTGCGCACGAGCACAATGCACGAGCAGTTTTGCTCATGCTCGTGCGCCTCATATCAGCTTGATATATACTCGTTTTTTCATTCTTTTTCGGCTCGATATTTTGTTCATGCATCTCTTTATATGTATTTGGGGTTTGAGACTTCGTTCTTGCTTGATTAATGTCCATAAAATACCTATAAAATCAATAAAACGTACCCAAGCGTGATCGAGTCCAATAAACACAATATGAGTACAAACGACACAATTATACATATTTTAGTATCTTAAAATCCGGGAAAGCTTTGCAAAAATATGTGTAAAAATGAGTGTTATCAATGTCATCTACAAAGACGGCTACAATCACGAATCCTGTATCTGTTCTTTTCATGAAAATGTATGGACAGATATCACTATTCTTGTATCTCTTCCCAATCAAGTATTCACGTAGGCGGTTGTACCACATCATTCCGGATTGCTTCAACCCATATAGTGAATGACGCAATTTTATAGCATAAACGCTCCGTGGTCCAGAGCTACTTGATTTGGGCAATGAAATCCCTTCGGGGACTTTCATATAAATATTCGTATCTAGTCCCCATAAAGATACACTGTAACCATATCCATAAGTTGCATATTCAGTTTTCCAGACACTACCAAACTGACTAAGTAGCGGAAAGTGATGATGTCCATAACGGGAGAATATGTCTCCTCGTAATCAATGCCAGGGTGTTGCGAGAAGCCTTGGGCAACTAGTCTCGCTTTATAACGCCTGACCTCATTCTTATCATTGCGTTTACGAACAAAGACCCACTTATGTCCAACTGGTTTAATGCTCACGGGTACTGGCTCGATACGGACAAATACCTCACGTCTAGCCATTGAGTCTAGTTCAGCTTGATTGCATCTTTCCATTTCGGCTAATCGGCTCGTTGTTGACATTCAGCAACCGAGTGCGGCCCAGCATCGTCGTCTTCAATAATTTCTTAAGCGGCGGATTAGGCAAAAGCATCATCGACTAGCGTGGATGACTTGTCTAATAGTACGTATTCACTCGTACATTGCATCAAGATTTCTTTATTCTCCTATATCAACAAAGTTTCCAACGCGTCCATCGATTGTTCCATTGTTGATTTGAGGATATATTCGTAGTCAGAGAGAATCTCGTGTGATGGAGTAATTGTGTCTGTAACACCCCAAACTAGGCGGCTATTACAGTGCCGTGGACCCCAACTGGGACCCACCACGTGAATGAACATTAATGAAATAAATAATATAACTATAGTACCGAACCACATTATATTACCAATTACTCCGATGATGAGCTTTAAGTATAATAAACCCAGGAAATACAGAATACTTGTATATTTTATTTGAAGATAAAATATACAACACTGAATAAAATGAACATTCAAACGGAAATTTACAGCGAAAATAAAAATGAAGAAGACATGAAAGACTGAAAGGACTGGGGCCCCCTACTAGTATCACTGGGACTCCTCGCCATCAACGTTCTCTTCCCGTGCCTTCGCTGTGCCATGACCTGAAAACAACATCCCCAAACGGGGTCAGTTACACAGAACAACAATCCTCAAGAGTTGAACGAAATACAATAATCACATGAATGAGTTAAGAAACTGAGTTGAATGATGGGCATCATAGTACGCCCGAATGGAATGTGCAAGTGCACAAGTAGCTGAGTGTCCGGAGCCCCGCATATACACCCGCAACTTGGCCTAATTAGTCTCACGGAGACACGTTACCGTGTGCACAGTCCAATGTGTCCGGAGTCCCGCATATACACATGACCATAGTGTGCCCGACTAAAAATTCCACAAATACACCACCCGACAACGTAATACAATCCCGGAGAGTCACAAGAACAAAAGCGACCGAGATGAGGAATAATGAATAAAAATCCGACAAGGGTCAAGAATGACTTACCGAGATGAAATAATGATGCAATGAGTGATAGCTTCAAATAAAATGATTGGAACCGTCGTTCCTCGTGAATTAAATGATTAGTTTGATAATTACAAGTCTCAACATGATTGATATATTATGAATGAATTATATGTATGAATGAACAACTACGAAAGGAATGAGTATCCTTTTAACCGAGTAAGAATCAACTTACACAAATACCGGTGAAGAAAGTCCTTCCTCGAACAAACGTCCTAAGTGGAAAATACCGGTCGCTCGAACAACCTTGAATAATATAATTACCAACACATGCTAAATATACGTATCAAGCACGATTATAACCAACTCTCGTTACAACAATAACCAAACTCATTGGGGCACTCTAACGAATACGTTGCAAACATTCTTCCATTGGTTATGACCAACCCCAATTATATCGAAACCAACCTCCAAATGAGTAACACAATCCAATAAAACACCTTCAATGATATCAATAATCCAATAGGAAGCCACAACTCAAGGTTACGACAACATCAATCGGAAACCCCCAAAAACCAAAGTCAAACATCAAGGGTTCTTGAATAATTCCCCAAATATTCATCAAATCCGAAATATACACCAATAAATCCATAGGAATACATGTATCCAAGGTAGATAATCCATATCTAACATATTCCAACATAATAGCAAGCTAACACGAAGAGATCGGAAGGAAAACAATCAAATCCCGAAATTCTAGATTCAAGAAATGTGTACCTTGATTAGGTGTGTTGGAGAGGACTAGATGATGAATAATCCGAACTCAAAGCTTGAAAATGATGATAGGTGATTTGCAGCTCGAAGAACGCTTGACAAAATGCCCAAAATCACCCAAAACTGCCGGGATGAGGAAGAGAGATGATGAAATGGGACTAAACTGTCCAATATATACTAAACACAGCTTAGCGCGCGCTAGATCCTGTGCTTAGCGTGCGCTAGCGGGTATACCGGGTAGTCCAGTACCCGCTGTCTGCATCGTTAGCGTGCGCTACGTACCTTGATAGCGTGTGCTAAAGTCCCTTCTTAGCGTGCGTTAACCTTGTGTAGGCGCGCTACCTGATGGTTGATGTCCAGAATACTAGAGTCCAGAACCTACTTTCCTCTAGTCTGATTGAGACTTAGCGTGCGCTACCCGATGCTTAGCGTGCGCTACCAAACTAACCCTTGCGTACACTATACCCACTCCTAGCGTGCGCTACGAATTATTCCATTCCAGTCCAGTACCCACTGGACTCTGCCTGCTCTACCTTAGCGCGTGCTACACTAATGCTCAGCGTGTGCTATCAATACTTCTAGCGTAAGCTATATCCACTCTTAGCGTGTGCTATGAATAACACCAATTCAGTCCAGTACCTACTAGACTGTCTGTCTCCAACACAATTAGCGCACGCTAAAGAGAGTACGTAGTGTGCGCTACTCCTCACACACCGTCCACTACAAGGATGACAATGATGATATGCTCGGCCCGATTCGCCAACCAGGTTGAATGACTAATAATAACTGATACACGATACAAATTACTCCGAAAGGCTGAATACAATGAATGAATATGAATGATGAATGACTATTACTGAGTGAAAATTACTGAGTGACAATATACTGAATGATAATTAAGGAATTTACAACTGGGTATAACAGTGTCGACAATGAGAGGATTTTGTGCCTCCGTTCCTCTTCTATTTCGAGGTTCAGTATCCTTTCTACCCACCGGCCTCCCCCTCTTTCGAGCTGGGATAAGAGCGGCCAAAACAGCCGTCCCACCACTAAGGTAGACGCCGGGAGCATCATTCCTTTGGGAGGGTGAACCTTGCCCTATAACTGGGACTTCTAACCTTGCAGGAACATTCACAGCAGGAATGGTAGATCTTGTCACTTTCGCATTATCAGTAAAGATGTGGGCATCGAATCCGCAACTTTATGAAGACTGAGAATACGTTGCACTTCCAACTCAGATTGAGCCGTGTGAGGATCTTGATGAGGCAAAGAGGGAGCACACCAGACAATTTCCTGGCGTTTAACTGGAATCGTTCGATTCCTCTCCCCCTAACAACGAGAAGTTTGTCTCATCAAAGTGACAGTCTGTAAATCTTGCAATAAATAGATCTCCTGTCAAAAGTTCCAAGTAGCGGATAATTTTAGGCGATTCATAGCTAACGTATATACCTAATCGTGTTTGCGGACCCATTTTAGTACGATGTGGAGGCGTAATTGGCAGAGTGCACAACCAAAAATACGTAAGTGCGAAATATTAGGCTTATATCCAGTTACCAACTGGTACACACTAAACGATTGATTGACAGTGGGTCGAAAGCAAAAAAGTATATCTGCATGCAAAATTGTGTAACCCCAGGCAGAAATCGACAAGTTGGTGCGCAATATCAATGCTCGGGCGATAAAATGTAACTGCTTAATCATAGCCTCAGCAAGGCCATTCTGTGAATGAACGTGGGGGACGGGATGTACGGGGCTTTGGACCGAGACTTTGAACCGGCCGACTGCCAGCCGGATCGGTTGCGACTTTCGCAGTTGAGCGATCGGACCGAGCCGGGTCGGATCGCGGCTGGGTTGGATCAACAGGCAGGGTTCGGCAGAGGCCAAGCAAGGTCGATCACGGCTGGGTCGGCACGGGTGGATTGTGGTGGCAGTGTTCGACCGACGTCGAGCAGGGTCGATCACGGTTGGGTCAGAACGGGCGGACTGTGGTCGCGGCTAGGCTAGATTGGCAAATGCCAAACGGGATCTGGTCGGCACGAGCGGGTTGTGGTCGCGGCTAGGCTGGATCGGCAGGCACCGAACGGGATCTAGTCGGCACGGGCGGGTTATGGTCGCAGCTAGGTTGGATCCGCAAGCGTTGAATGGGATCTGGTCGGCACGGGCGGGCTATAATCGCGGCTAGGCTGGATCGGCAGTTGCCGAATGGGATCAGGTCGGCACGGGAGGGCTGTGGGCGCGGCTAGGCTAGAACGGCAGACACTGAATGGGATCTGGTCAGCACGGGCGGAATCGCCGATTGGGGCAATCTGGGCTGGGTTGGATCGCTGCGGCTGGTACCGATCAGGATCGATCACGGTCGATCGCAACAAAATGCGGCAGAGGTCTGGGCGGACTGGACGCGGCAGCTTGCGGCAAGATGCGGCAGTGGTCGACCAAGGTCGATTGGAGGTCCGACATGATGATGCAGTGGTCGATCGTAGGTCCGGCAGGATGCGATGTGGTCGATCAGGGTCGATTGGAGGTCCGACAGGATGCGACAGTGGTCGATCAGGGTTGATCGGAGGTTCAGCATGGGTCCGGAAGGATGCAGTAGTGGTTCGGTGGTGCGGCAGGGGTCCGGCTAGGGTTAAGTGCCGATTTTTTTTTTTTGGAATTTGTAAAAATTTCTAGAGCTACGTGCTGATAACGTGTTTTAGGAGAAAGTAAGAAAGCTGCAAATACAAGCCAATCAATTGTATTCATAACACTGATAGAGGGGAACCTTTATATAGGCATTACAATAAGAGTCCTTTAATACATAAGATTCCTAGATAAGGTAAGGTATCTAATAGAATCCTATTACCTCTAGAACGATCTACAACCTTCCATTTATGTATCTTCCTACAACCAGTATTAGACAAGAGACCAACATGAGAAAGATAACCCCAAATTACACCACTATTTTTTTTTTGATTCCTATTATACTCGCTCATTTTGTTATTATTGGGTAATTTAGTTGTCGGCTTTAAATACTTCTTCAGATGACATCAATCAAGCAACGTGCCACCAGGCAAAGGACTTCAAACCACCTAACTAACTAAATAAATACAAAGCAGCAAGGAGTAAATGATTTCGCCAACTCTCCGACTCTCCCTGTTTAAAAACAAACCGAGAACATGCTCACGGTGGTGTTGGTTAAGATCATTTATCATCTACTATTATATACTCTCTCCGTCCACAATCAATGTTCTTTTTTTGTCATTTTCGTATGTCCACAAAAAATATTCCTTTTCTATTTTTAAACACTACCCCCAATAAAATTTACTAAAATATTCTTATAATTTTTATATATTCACACATTTTATCAGACTGACCCACATATTAATATTAAATTACTTTTAATGTGAGACCCAAACTCCACTCACATCACATTCACCTAACATTTCTTAAACCCGAACCCAAAAAGTTGGGGAACATAGATGGTGGACGGAGAGAGTATGTTTCGATTAAATTTGAGATGAAAATCCAGCTGCTAGCAAACCGAAGCAAACATGGAAGAACCAAAAACGAGCCTCCGGACCTCACAAAAGTACAACCAGCAACAGAGAATACCCGGAAGCACAAACATCATCAGAACAAGAGAGAGACTCATGCATCAAAAGACAAATCTCCAGCAGAATATATAGCCCAATATAAAATAGATCTACTCCTATCCTTAAGCAACTCCACTTGGATTACACATCTGGAGACTTAACGGTCCATCTAAAGTTGATGAAGAGATCAATTAGCAACCAAAGAGGCAACTAAGTGATCTGCTTTGTTTCTTATCATCACGAGACACCAGGTAAAACCAATTTTGACAAACCTTTCTTTAACTTTAAGAATGAATATGTGAATCTTAGGGACGGATCCAAATGTATCAAATATACATCAACTATCACTTTATTCCTAAAAAAATTATGATATCCGGATATTTGTAAATTATTATTAGTATAAGAAAAATTTCCACTATTTTTTTTTTAATACGTTAATCTCAATAATTTAGATGATTACATGGTCATTTTACAAATCTTCTTTTAAGCGGTGGTTTAATATCAAGTCTTTTTCCCTAGCGTATTTTCTCTTTCTATTCTTTTCTCTCACTAGAATATTTGTATTTTTTATAAACTTGAATCAAGAATTAGATTTTTTTTTCAAAACAGTTCAAATATTGTTAGAAGTCAAACTTGATATTAATAAAATAATATATTAAATTAGACTTAAATAAAACTACGACTGTTCTTCTTGAATCATGAAAACGGAATATGAACTCAGAATTGTTGGCTGATCTTTGTTCAAAAAAGGTGGCACGTTAGAATGTGCAGCAGCTATCTTTGAATCCATAAAATAAGGTGGAATGCATAGGCGGATTTAGGACCGAAAAACCACTGGTGCACCGACCGCCCCACGAAAAAAAATGTCGAACGATAAAATATATATTAAAATTACATTAAGGATAACAAATAATACATAAAGAAAGTCATATATAGTAATAACAAAGGATCCGTACATTTACAAAAAAAATCGCCTATATTTACCGTCCATTTCCTGAAAATGTGCTAAAATACCATCATTACTAATAGTTTTAAGTACATCTCTTTCTATAAATGTTAGAAGACGATCATTTAATCATTGATCACCCATCTTACTACATAACTCACTCTTCACATACTTCATAAATGGTACACTGCTCAACACTTGCAACAAGCTACGGCAAAATCAACGCTAACTTCACAAGTTTATACACCACATGATATGTTGTGCACTTGTTTGTTTCCACATGAAAAACACAAATCCTAAATTCATATGAAAGACACAAACCCTAAATTCATATGAAAAAGCACACACAGCAGTGGCGGGGCGCGAGCGGGTCGTACTCGTCGGCGGCAGCGGCTGGAGGAGGAAGCGAGCGGGCGGCAGCGGCTGGAGGAAGAAGCGGGCGGGCGGCAGCGGCTGGACGTTGGCGGGCGAGAGGCGGGCGGGTAGTTTTCAGGAGAAGCGGGCGGGCGGCATTCACAGGGGAAGAAAGAAACGAGAATTTGGTCACATTAGTTTCTAATTTTATATAATACACAGCAAACAAACACGTCCCAAAACGACATCGTTTTAATTTTACACAAAACGACGTCGTTTTGTTTAAAACCAAAACGACGTCGTTTTGATTTTGACCCAAAAAATTTGGTGGTGCACTTGCACCACCATGCTTCAAGTACATCCGCCCCTGGTGGAATGCAGAAATATGATAGCTAGTCAAATGTCTTCTTTGGTAGGCTAGTATTAACTATAAGCTTACGTAAGTGATGATGTGATGTAGTAGTTTGTAGTCTATAAATAGACACCCCACCCCAGCATGTGATGTAACCGAGTGAAGTTTGTAAACACCGAGTGAAAAAAAAAAGAAGAAAGAAAGAGCTGAAGCTCTAGAGCGAGAGAGAGGTTATAACCTGTGGTGTTATAATTATGAAGCTGTAGCATTATTCATACTAGATGTTCTCCGGTGCGATGCACCGCATGAGATATTCTCTTATTAAAAAATAATTTCTCGATCTCTAAATTTATTTTTGAGGATCTTCGACATGAGTATCATATTAGCGTAATATTAATAAAAGACTTATTGAGTGTATTATGGGGTGTAATATAATTCAAAAAAAGTACCACATTAGCGGAGTGTTAAGTCAATTAGTGTCCGTTATATGAACAAATTTTCTGGACATATCGAAAAAAAGTAGGAACAAATTTCGAGGACGAAAGTAATATGTGATTAAGTCTTAATATGTGTGTGTGTGTCCAGTGTATGTTTTATTATTTTTAGTTATTATAATTAAATAAATACCATAATTTATTTTTTATGTAAGCAATAAATAAGTTAATATATTTTTATTTTGCATCAATTAATTTTACTGAAAATGAATATTAGTATTTTTTCTAATATAATTTTTTTGTGCAATCGGTCATTATTGTAAATCATCAAATTTATTATATTCATATGAATGTCTAGTTGAAAATTGTGAAATAAAAATTAATTTGATATATTTTTTATTAAGAATAAAATTGATTTAAAAATTATAAATATTTAAAATTTTAAGCTAAAAAAATAAAGGAAGAATTTTTTTATTGGTCGATGAGTGTAAGTTGTGGAATAAAATTCCCACAATACATATTTAGATTTTTTTTTTGGGAAGTTTAAGAATACATCTATATATACTATATTTTAAAATAAAAATCAAAAAACTTACAAAGTGACATGTGTCACGACTCTTTTTTAATAGAAGTATAGATATCTCAACGTTTTGTATTTTTCATTACTGTCATAATATACAGCACACATATACACACTTTGTTTGAGCAAAAAAAAAATAAGTAAAGCCCATACACGTTTCCAACAAGTGGTATCGGAGCCAAGGTTTCGTCCATAAAAAAATGGCGAATATGAGGCAACCACGAATTCCGAAATTGGCGAGTACAAATTACGGAAATTGGAGTATCCAAATGAAGGTGTTACTCGGTTTCTACGATAATTGGGATATTATCTAAAACGGGTATGACAAGCCCGTAGATGCAACTGCAGAAGCAGCACTTTCGAACGCCGAGAAGACGGCATTAAAAGAGTCCCGAAAAAAAGATAAAAAAAGCTTTGTTTACTATTTTTCAAGGTGTTGACGAATCAACCTTTGAAAAAATTTCGGAAGCAAAAATAGCAAAAGATGCGTTGGAAATTTTGCAAAAATCATTCCAAGGTTTCGAGAAAGTCAAAAGGGTGCGTCTCCAAGTACTCCGTGGTGAGTTTGAAAATATCAAAATGAAAAGTTCAGAAAATATCGGTGAATATGTTACGCGTTTGAAAACGGTAACAAATGAGATGAAAAGAAACGGCGAAAGTCTCGATGATGTTCGGGTCATGGAAAACTTCTTTGCTCGTTGGTAAGAAAATTTGACTATGTTGTGATGTCAATCGAAGAGTCAAAAGATTTGTCCACAATTTCCATTGATGAGCTCGTGGGTTCACTACAAGCACATGAGCAACGGATGAATCAGTACGATGATACAAGCCATTTAGAAAAGGGGTTGCAAAGCAAGGCGACTATTGATGACAGTCCGGGCAATCGCAATTATGTACGTGGAAGAGGTGGCTACCGAGGCGGACGAGGACGAGGAAGACAATCTTTCAACAGAGACCATAAAAATGAAGGTCATCAACCATCTGGTCGCGGCCAAATTTCAGAGGTCGAGGAAGAGGCAGATTTCAACAAAGAGGTGACAAGTCTCATTTTCAATGTTATAATTGCAACAAGTATGGCCATTTCAATTACGAGTGTAGAGCTCCAAAGGCGGAAGAAAAGAATCACTTTGTCGCAGCAAAAGAAGACAAAGATGTAGGGACTGCTATATTCCTCACATACAAAGATAATGAAGAGGGCAAGAAAAATATCTGGTACCTTGACTCAGGCGCCAACAATAACATGTCCGGCCAAAAAATAACTATTTACGGAGATAGACGATACCGTCTACGGAGAAGTTACTTTTGGTGACTCGTCAAAGGCTCCAATCAAAGGGAAAGGTATTATTATGATCATCTTAAAGAATGGTGATAAAAAGTATATCAATGATGTCTATTATATACCTCCTTTGAAAAATAATATCATCAGCCTTGGTCAACTTGTGGAGAAAGGATATGACATACAAATGAGGAACAACTCTCTCACAATCAGAAATCAAGTTCAGGAATTGATTGCTAATGTGAAGATGACAAAGAACCGTCTGTTCACACTTGATATGCAGACAAAGGTGCAGAAGTGCTTAAAGTCCGTCATTAAAAATGACTCGTGGTTATGGCATTTAAGATTTGGTCATCTTGGATTTACTGGCCTGAAATTATTATCAAAAACAAAGATGGTGGACGGCTTGCCAGAAATCAACGAACCAAATCAACTATGTGAAGCATGTGTCAAAGGAAAGCAACACAGGCAGAGTTTTCCTGTTGGAAAATCATGGAGAGCTAGAAGGCCATTGGAGATTGTTCACACTGACATAGCTGGTCCGTTTGATATTGCATCACTTGGCGAGAACACGTATTACCTAACATTTATTGATGATTTTAGCAGAAAGAGTTGGGTATACATTCTTAAAGAAAAGGCAGAGGCTCTTGATAAATTCAAGAAGTTCAAAGCAATGACGGAAAAACAAAGTGGCCACTATGTGAAGATACTCAGATAAGACAGAGGAGGCGAGTATACTTCAAACTTGTTCAACAATTTCTGCACAACAGATGGAATTAATCACCAGTTGACAGCAGCATATACTCCACAACAAAATGGCATTGCTGAAAGAAAGAATCGTACAATTCTTGATATGGCAAGAAGTATGGTGAAGGGAAAGCACATGCCAAGAAGTTTTTAGGCTGAAGTCGTTTTATGTGCTATTTATTTGCTGAATCGCTGTCCAACAAAGAGTGTCAGATTCAAAACTCCAAATGAAGCATGGAGTGGTAGCAAACCAGCAGTTGGACATCTCAGAATTTTTGGATGCATTGCATATGCTCATTTTCCTGATCAAAAGAGAAAGAAACTAGATGACAAAGGCGAAAAGTGTATCTTCATCGGATATGACAAAAGCAGCAAGGCCTACAGACTCTATAATCCATTGACAAAAAAGGTAATCATTTCACGAGATGTTGAATTTGATGAAACAAATTACTGGAGATGGAGCACGGAAGAAAGAAAAGTTGCAGTTTTATTTTTTGAAGATGACGATGGCGATAACTCAAATAATGAAGATGATGATCCGACTCCTCCACCAAGTCCAAATCAACAAACTCCTACATCGACACCATCAACGCCACGAAGCAACAATTCAGGTGGAGCACCAAGAAAAATTCATACTCTAGAGGAGATCTATGATGCAACAAGTCCGGTACAAACAACATTTGATTATTCATTATTTTGTTTGATGGTTGAGTGTGATCCAGTAACATTTGAGGAAGCTTCTGAAGAAAGCAAGTGGAATAAATCCATAGATGAAGAAATTGGTGCAATCAAGAATAATGATACTTAGTAGCTTACAAATCTTCCATACGGACACAAAGCAATTGGTGTCAAATGGGTCTACAAGACAAAGACCAATCAAGATGGTGAAGTGGAGAAATACAAGGCAAGGCTAGTTGCTAAAGGCTACAAGCATGAGATACGGAATTGACTATGATGAAGTATTTGCTCCGGTTGCAAGAGTTGATACTATACGACTTACAGCAATTGCAGCACAAAATCAGTGGAAAATTTATCAAATGGATGTCAAGTCAGCATTTCTAAATGGTTATCTCGAAGAAGAAGTTTATATTGATCAACCACCTGGATATGTTCAAAGAGGCCATGAAGATAAAGTCTACAAACTGAAGAAAGCTCTGTACGGGTTGAGGCAAGCTCCGCGCGCTTGGAACACCAGAGTTGATGAGTACTTTCATAAGAATGGTTTTGTGAAGAGTCCATACGAGCATGCTCTCTACACCAAAACAAATTCAATGGGAGATATCATGATCGTATGCTTGTATGTTGATGACATGATCTTCACCGGAAACAATCCTGGTATGTTCGATGATTTTAAGAAAGTTATGACTAACGAATTTGAGATGACAAATGCTGGTCAAATGTCTTACTTTCTTGGAGTCGAGGTGAATCAAAGCAAAGATGGGATCTTTTTGTCACAGGAAAAATATGCGGAGCAGATTCTAAAGAAATTCATAATAGAAGAATGCAACTCGGTGAGCACACCAGCAGACACTAGCATAAAGTTGAGAGTTGACTCAACCAGAGAGTCAGTAAATCCGACATTGTTCAAAAGTCTAGTCGGAATTTTGAAGTACCAAGAGAAGTACTTTGGTGGGCCTTAGCAAGGAAGGGTGTATCGCGGAAATATATTGACATTATAAAGGACATGTATGAGGGAGCTAGTACAAGTGTACGTACTAATGTTGGGAGGACAGTAGAATTCCCTATTATGATTGGGGTGCATCAAGGATCTGCTCTTAGTCCTTTTCTCTTTGCCATAGTCATGGACGAATTGACAAGAGAAATTCAAAATGACGTTCCATGGTGTATGATGTTCGCAGATGATATTGTGTTGATCAGTGTTGTTAAGGCGTCGCCTAGGCGACGCCTAGTCGCCGCCTAGGCGTCCAGGCGGTTTTCGGTGGGCCGCCTGGTAGTTTCGCCTCGCCTTGTGATGTAAGTCGTCGCCCAGGCGTAATAGTCGACGCCTGGGTCGCCTACCCGGCCCAAGGATCCGCGGCCCGAATTTAAAAAAAAAAAAAACAGGTTAAGTACTTACCTTAGTGTGTCGAAATCATTCCCGTCCCCCACAACAACCGCTTTAGCCCTAAGCCAACTCCAAGTATCTCCTCCTGTCGCTCGCCCGCCGCCGCCGATCGCCTCCGATCGCAGCCCGTCGCTCAACAGGTACTTTCTTCCTCTCTTTTCTTTCCTTTTCTCGCGCTGTTTTCTTTCTTTTTTTTTTTTCCTTTCCTGTTTCTTTTATATGTTTTTCCTTTTTCTTTCCTGTTTATTTTATATGTTTTTCTTTTTTCATACGTTTTTTCTTTTTTTTTTGTTTTTCTTTTTTTCTCGCCAGACTTCCACAGGTATACCAGTGGAAAATTATATGTTTTTTTCTGTATGTTTTTTATTTTTATTTTTATTTCTTTTTTCTTTTTTTGTTTCTTTTCTTTCTGATTTTCTGTTTCATTACTTTTTTTGGTCTAATTATTTTTTAATTTATTCACAGGCCCAAACATTATTATGGCTGAAAGTAATTCTACCGAAAATTACGATCCGTCCAAAGATCCTAGATGAAAGGCCAAATCGAATGATCAGGGATGAATGTGTTTTGTAACTTTTGTTGAGTGTGATGAATGTTATTTATTATCTAAGTCATCATGATTTTAGAATAATTCATATATTATATATTATAAAATAATATATTTTATATGAAATTGGTCGCCTGGACGTCGCCTAGGCGGGCGCCTAGTCGCCTAGGCGTCCAGGCGGTCTGTGGCGCCGCGACTTGACATGCCGCCGTGACAACCTTGGTGTTGATTGATGAAACGAAGGTTGGAGTGCAATAGAAATTGGAACTTTGGAGGGATAATTTGGAAGCTCGAGGCTTTAGGCTGAGCAGAAGTAAGACTGAATATATGGAGTGTAGGTTTAGCGAAAACAGTGATAGAGAGGCCGGGATGATCACATTTGATGAGAAAGTTGTTCATGGATCCACTTTTTTTTGGTATCTTGGATCTATTATCCAAAAGGATGGAGAGCTAGATGGCGTTGTGGCTCACAGAATAAAGGCCGGGTGGTTGAAGTGGAAGAGTGCCACAGGGATTTTATGTGATCCTGACATGCCTCATAGATTAAAGGGTAAATTTTACCGCACGGCAATTAGGCCTGCGCTGTTATATGGCACCGAGTGTTGGGCTGTAAAATAGTGTCACGTTCAAAAGATGAATGTGGCGGAGATGCGTATGCTACGATGGATGTGTGGTCATACAAAAAAGGATCGGCTCAGAAATGAGGTGATTAGAGAAGGTAAGAGTTGCGGCTATAGAAGACAAGATGATGGAGAATCGATTACGATGGTTTGGTCATGTGAGAAGAAGACCTGTTGATGCCCCAGTGAGGAGGCTAGAAAGTTGGGGAACAAGTAATGTTGTGAAAGGTAGAGGAAGACCCAAGAAAACTTGGATAAAGATGATTGAAAATGATATGCAGTTTCTTGGAATTGGAGAAAATATGGCGATAGAGAGGCAAATGTGGCGGGAAAGAATACAGATGGTGGATGGAATCTGATTTCTTTTTTTTTTTATTTGTATTTTTATTCCTATTTTCTTTTATTCCATGTTATCTTTTAATTTATTTTTCAGGATTTTTTTTAACATTCATTCTCTTTTTTATTTGCTTTTTTCTCTACTTTTTTTCCTCCTTTTCTCCTTTTATGTTATTTATGTAACGATCATTGACGGTTTCAAAGTTTGATTCATGTTAGCCGACCCCAAATCATTTTGGGATTAAGGCCTAGATGTTGTTGTTGTTGTTGTAACTTTCACTCGTCCAGATATTATGTATGCAGTTGGGCTGGTAAGTAGGTATATGGAGAAGCCGAAGCAAGATCACTTCATGGCAGCTAAAAGAATTTTGAGGTACATAAGAGGTACACTTGATCATGGTTTATTTTACACGCACTCTCAAAATGCAAAATTAATTGGCTACTCAGACAGTGATTATGGCAGTGATTTGGATGACGGGAAAAGCACTTCGGGATATGCTTTTCATATCGGTTCAGCGATATTTTCGTAGTCATCAAAGAAACAACAGACGGTTGCTCTCTCAACATGTGAGGCAGAATACATGGCAGCAGCAGCGTGCACATGTCAAGCTATGTGGCTAGGCTACATATTGAGCGAGTTAAATCTTGTAAAGGAAGATCCGGTTACTATTTACGTGGATAATAAATCTGCTATATCGCTTGCGAAAAATCCAGTGCCACACAGTCAGAGCAACCACATCAACATCAAATATCATTTTATTCGAGAACAGGTAAATGACAAAAGCGTGGAGCTGGTGCACTGCAGGACCGAAGAAAATTTAGCGGATATTTTTACGAAGCCATTAAAGCCGGATGTGTTTCATAAAATGAAAGAGAAGCTCGGAATGGAAATTCAAGTTTGAAGGGGAGTGTTAGAAGTCAAACTTGAAATTAATAAAATAATATATTAAATTAGACTTTCAGTTTTATGTACAAGTAGTGTCAAATATAAAAGCTACACAAAAGTTATTGTCAACAAAAGCTGCATGCATGTGAAGACTTAAATAAAACTACGGTTGTGCTTCTTGAATCATGAAAACGGAATATGAACTCAGAATTGTTGGCTGGTCTTTGTTCAAAGAAGGCGGCTCTCGAGTTGCTTAAGTGTTTGATACCACTTATGTATCAAGAGAAACCGAAAAGAATTCAGAAGAAGGGCCTAGCGGCCGGAGAGAGAGAGAGAGAGAGAGGGGTAGGCGAGAGTGAGGGAAGAGAGGGAGAGGAGGCAGAGGAGATTAGGGCAAATCTTTTCTTATTGTTCGAAAGATAATAGTTTGTGGTATTTATAACTAAGCCCTATCGGTTCAATAAAGGCGTCATGGGAAAGAACCGAAAAGAAAACCCATGAAGGAGTATTAAACTCTTTAAAAAATACATTAAATATCAGAAATTACTAATGATAATCCTAAGTACTAATAATAATAATCCTTCAAACGACTAGGTCGACGACATTCCCGAGCCGGTCTTGAACCTCTATCTGATGGGCCTGCCTGAGCCGTATCAATCTCTCCACCGTTGACCGTCGACTTGTCCTCAAGGCGTAAATCCGGAAAAGACTTCTGTAGGTGATCAATAGGTTCCCAAGAACTGTCGTTGGGTGAGCCATCCTCCCAAACAACGAGCCATTCAGTTTGGGGGTTACCGTCAGACAGAATATGACGTTCAACTATGGCGCGTAAAGGGTGGGAAAGCGGCCTGTCATGCACGAACTCTGCCGGAAAAGCTGCTTGAACGGGACCCGAGTTGGAACCAACGAATGGTCGAAGCAACGAAACGTGGAAGACATTGTGAATTCGAGCATGGCTCCGACTCGCTCAAGGACCTTAAACGGCCCATAAAATCGACGGGCGAGCTTGGCCGCGAGCGGTTTGGCCACCGAATGTTGCCGATAAGGTTGGAGCTTCAACAATACCATGTCACCGACCTTGAACTCAATATCGCGCCTGTGAGAATTAGCCTGCGCAGCCATACGCTGCTGCATCTTACGCATGTTTCCGCGTATTAACTCCAAAACTTCCTCCCGTTCTTGGATCGCTGCAAGTGCTTGCGATGGAAGACCGGACAGTTTTGTTGGCCGAAGAATAGGTGGTGATTCTCGGCCATAGAATGCCTTAAAAGGTGACATTTGCAAACCTTCATGAAAGGTACAATTGAGTGCTAGTTCCGCCTATGAAAGAAAATCGAACCACTGTTTAGGACGACCTTGAGTAAACGCCGTGAGATATTGTTCGAGGCCGCGGTTCTTAACTTCCGTCTGACCGTCCATTTGGGGGTGGTATGCGGTGCTACGACATAAAGTTGTCCCGCTTAAACGATGTAATTCGTTCCAAAACGAGCTAGTAAAGATAGTGTCTCTGTCGGATAAGATTAAAGCCGGAATGCCATGGTGTTTGACAACCATATCAACAAATAAAGTGGCGACCTTGATGGCGTCATAATGCGTGCCCAAAGCGCCGAAGTGGGCGTATTTCGAAAGGCGATCGACGACCACTAAGATAGTCGTATAACCCCGGGAAGGCGGAAGACCGGTAATGAAATCCATTGAAACCTCATCCCACACCTGCTGCGGAATCGGCAGCGGCTGTAAAAGCCCCGCTGGTTTCTTGGTGCTGTATTTAGTCGACTGACAAATAAGGCAAGAATCAACAAATTGTTTGACGTCTCGGCGCATCCCTTGCCAAAAAATACGGCTGCTACTCGACGAAAAGTGCGGTCCACCCCCAGGTGGCCGGCGCTTGGCGAAGTATGAAACTCGGTTAGAACTTCAGTTTAAGAGGTGTTTCTTTACATAAAACGAGCTGATGGTCGTAATAAAAGGGTGCCATTATGAACACGAAAGGTAGCCGGAAGCTCTCCCTTGGCCGTGGCCGCATGCCATGCCACCAAATCCGGTAATGTCGAGTTTTCTAGGTGTACCTTATGCAAATTCGGGTATAGGTGTGGACAAAGCGAGGAGATGTGACGAAGTTGGTTCATCGCCGATCATGCAGCGAGAAAGTGCATCGGCTACTTTGTTATTGGCACCGGTTTTATATTCAATCCGAAATTTATATCCCATAAGCTTGCGAATGAAGAATTGTTGGTCGGGAGTCTGAATTACTTGCGTTAAAAGCTCTTTTAAACTCTTTTGATCCGTCCGAATAAGGAACTCCCTGCCCAAAAGGTATTGTCTCCACTTCTGAACCGCGTAAACTATAGCAAAGAGCTCGCGATGATATGCTGATGTACCTCGACGACGGATGCCCAGTGTCTTGCTGAAAAAAGAAAGCGGGCGTTCCTCCTGTAACAACACGGCCCCAATTCCTTCACCAGAAGCATCGGTCTCAACAACGAAATCTTTTTCAAAATCGGGTAACTGTAAAACGGGCGGCGTCATCATAGTCGTTTTAAGCCGTTGAAAAGTGTTGTCCGCGAGATCGGTCCATGTAAACTTTTCTTTCTGCATGAGAGCTGTTAGCGGAGCTGCTACCAAAGCATAATTACGAATAAATTTACGGTAATACCCCGTAAGTACTAAGAAGCCGCGTAACTGCTTGATTGTCGTGGGTCTGGGCCAATTAGCCATGGCATCGAGCTTACCCGGATCCGCCAACAATTGGCCATCCGAGACGATGTGACCCAAGTATTCAACTTTAGTTGTGCCGAAGGAACACTTTGAGCTCTTGACAAAAAAGTGGTTGTCCCGTAATATCTGAAGGACGATATCAATGTGGCGAACATGGAGGGTTAATGACGAGCTGTAGACTAGAATATCGTCAAAAAACACTAACAAATTCCCGTTAATAATCAGAAAAAATATTATTTATGGCGACCTGAAAGGTGGACGGTGCATTGGTCAACCCAAATGGCTTGACCAGGAACTCAAAGTGGCCGTCATGTTTACGAAATGCTGTCTTGAAGATGTCCGATGTGTGCATTCGGATCTGATGATAGCCCGACCAGAGGTCCAATTTTGTAAAAAAGGTAGCATGGCCAAGTTCATCGAATAACTCATCGGCTGTGGGAATGGGAAACTTATCAGCTACTGTAGTCGCATTCAATGCCCGGTAATCAACACAAAACCGAAAACTTCCGTCTTTCTTTTTGACCAAGATTGTCGGGGAAGAAAAAGGGCTAGTGCTATGTCGAATCAAGCCCTGCTGTAACATGTCCTGCACCTGGAGTTCAATCTCGGATTTTTAGAAATAAGGATAGCGATAGGGCCGAACGTTGATCGGTTTGGACCGTGATGTAAGTGGATCCGATGATCCCAGGTTCTCTGGGGTGGCAACCCGACTGGCAAAATGAAAACCTTCTCGTGTAATTGAAGCACTTCCCGAATAAGAGGATGAACGTCCGCAGGAAATTCAACAACTGTAGGCGTGGATGACAGAGGTAACGGCTCGGTGATAATAGAACAAATGTCAAAGCATTCGGCCACCGTATCCGAGGCATTCAAGGACTGCAGGGTATTCAAGGAGATCCATTTCGGAGTATGACAGTCTCCTTGCAAAAATATAGATTTTCCGTGCCATAAGAATTCCATAGTGAGCTGGGCGTAATCATGAGATACCTTGCCTAGCGTTCGGAGCCACTGAACTCCGAGAACAATTTGAGACCCGTGTACCGCGAGTACAAAAAGATCAATCGGAAATACGTGTCCTTGAAGGCCTACTGGTGTCGATGCACACTGATGAGTGCAACATATACTCACCATTTCCAACATACACTCGAAATGGTGTCACTTTAGACAGAGGAAGATGTAATCGTTCAGCCACCGTGGGGTGTACAAAATTATGTGTACTCCCACCGTCAATGAGAACCTGCACTGTGAAACCATTAACAGATCCAGAAATTTTAAGAGATTTAGGATTCGCGAAACCTTCGAGAGAATGAATGCTAGAGATATCCCCTGTAACAATCAACTCATCTTGTATGTTTTCCGGAGAGTCCTCGTCGTCGGTATCCTCATTCCCCAATAATGCCAAGAAACGATGTTTGCAACGATGGCCCGGAGCATACTTTTTGTCACAGTTCCAACACAGTCCTTTCTTAGTGCGTTCCTCGCGTTTAGCGAAAGAAATTCGTTTAATAGGCAAAGCTGATAAATTGTTTCTCGGAGCCTGAGCAGTGTTCGTAGGAGCCGAAGGATTGGCCAAAGTGGGTGTCGCAATCTGTGTGCTCGGACCCTCAGATCGGAAACTATTGGAATTCCAACGACGCATCGTCAAATTGTTAGAAACTGTTTCAACATAAGAGGCGGCCAGTTCCCGAGCCGAAGCAAAGGCCTGGGACAAGGTGGTCCGATTACGCAGATTGAGCTCGCGCTTGACAGGCTGTTTCAATCCGGCTTTAAATAGAGAAATCAATGTGGGTTCTGACAACCCTTCAATCTTATTAAGCAGTGTTTCAAATTCAGTCTCGTATTCTAAAACAGTTGTCTTCTGCTGCAATTTGGCAAGTAGGTCGACATAGCCTCATAATGATGAGAGTCGAATATCTGCTTGACGGCATCTAAAAATTCCTCCCAAGTCCGAAAACAATTGTTCCGCCTCTGATAACGAAACCAGTCTGAGGCGGGGTGATCGAATAGCATACCCACAAGTTGAAGTCGGTCCATTGATGTAGTACGAAAATAATCAAAATAGCACTGTACCTTATATATCCAACCGGCCGGATCCGATCCATTGAAACGAGGAGCGTCTACTCTGATTCGCGGGTGATGATCTTGTCGCGGTTGATCAACCACGGCTCCCCGACGGTCATGAGGTTGTGCGATTGGTGTCGGAAGCGGCAGGAGAGGCGATTGGTGATTCGCTGCCGGTGGGGGCCGTCGTTCGGCGGTGGGGTTGTCGGCGATACATGGCGAGTGCCCAGGATGTGAAAAATCTGATCCGTCCGAGTACGTTGAACGTCTTGTTCCTGTCGGTTATTACGGATTTCCTGTTGAGTATCCCGGACGGCCGTCGTCAATTGGTGAAGGAGCTCGCGTATATCGGCCTCGGTATTGGTGACTTTTGCTGGGTTCTCTTCTTGTGTTGACATGCTGACGTGAAGTTCGCTCAATGAAAGCACCAGTTGATACCACTTATGTATCAAGAAAAAACAAAAAGAATTCAGAAGAAGGGCCTAGCGGCCGGAGAGAGAGATAGAGGTAGGCGGGAGAGAGGGAAGAGAGGGAGAGGAGGCAGAGGAGATTAGGGCAAATCTTTTCTTATTATTCCAAAGATAATAGTTTGTGGTATTTATAACTAAGCCATATCGATTCAATAAAGGCGTCATGGGAAAGAACTGAAAAGAAAACCCATGAAGGAGTATTAAACTCTTTAAAAAATACATTAAATATCAGAAATTACTAATGATAATCCTAAGTACTAATAATAATAATCCTTCGACGACGTTCCCGAGCCGGTCTTGAACCTCTATCCGATGGGCCGGCCTGAGTCGTATCAGTGTTGAGCATGAAAGCTGAGTTTATCTATTTATCTATGCTCTTGTGCTGCTTCTTTCTCAGCAGCTGGACTTGTCGGTTAGGAGATGTCCTCTATCGTGAGAAGCCGAAAAAGCAAGTTAGAATGTGCAGCAGCTATCTTTGAATCCATAAAATAAGGTGGAATGCGGAAATATGATAGCTAGTCAAATGTCTTCTTTGGTAGGCTAGTATTAACTATAAGCTTACGTAAGTGATGATGTTATGTAGTAGTTTGTAGTCTATAAATAGACACCCCACCCCACCATGGGGTAAACAACATAAAACACCCCTCAATTATCAGTTACTAGCACGAAATTCCCTCAATTATTGAAATTGCACCAAATCCCCCCAATTTATACAAAACTCAGCGCCACGTCCCCTAACCGTCTAAGTTCACGGCGCGGGGGATGTGGCGCTGAGTTTTGTATAAATTGGGGGGGTTTGGTGCAATTTCGATAATTGAGGGGATTTCGTGCTAGTAACTGATAATTGAGGGGTGTTTTATGATGTTTACCCAGACTATCACGCAACACTCCCACCTACCATTTTATGTATCAATAAATTTAAATTATTTATAAATATTCTACAAAATATTAAAACCGCCACCATAAACCAATATTAATTTGTACAAATTGTAAACTTTATTTTATAAATTAAATTTATGTTGATATTGATCGTGTCGGCAGAATAAAAAAGATATCCAAAAATGAATTGCCCCTTTATTAATTTGAGGGCCATGACTTGATTCCTGAAAGAGAATTTGTCTCAACTTTCAACCAAACATGAAAGATTGTCTTAATTCATTATATTTTATTTTTGAGAATTAAAATATTCCGCAGATTCCAAATTCCAAATAACTCGTCAGGATATTTTGATTTTTCGAAATTCAGGAAAAGTCAAAATTAGGATTGTCGTAGTCTCGCTTTTGAGAATAAAATGTTAGTATAATATTTTTTTATTAAAATATACCCCCTCATTCTACGAAGATTACCACCAAAATAGATGCACATACCAGAGGTGGAACGTCGATCATTGATGTCAGATGCAGCAGAGAACCCAACAATATGAAACTGCTCAGATCTCACTAAATGAATTCCATGGTCGAGAGTGCCAGCTACGTATCGAATGATACGCTTCACGGCATGCCAATGTAGACCGAGAGGATTAGAGATAAATTGACTTACCTTATTGACAGAGAAGGATAGATTAGGTCTTATGATTGTGAGATATTAAAGAGCTCCAACAATACTTCGATATTTGTAGGGATTAGCTATAGGACTGCCATGATACTTGGACAATTAAGCATTAGAAATCATAGGAGTGGAGCAAGGCTTAGCATTTGCCATGTTGACCTTGGAAAGAATATCAGTGTCATATTTCAGTTGATGTAGATGTAAGCCTTGAGAAATTTGAGGTACTTCAATTATCAGTTACTAGCACGAAATCCCCTCAATTATCGAAATTGCACCAAATCCCCCCAATTTATACAAAACTGTTGATGTAGATGTAAGCCTTGAGAAATTTGAGGTACTTCAATTATCAGTTACTAGCACGAAATCCCCTCAATTATCGAAATTGCACCAAATCCCCCCAATTTATACAAAACTCAGCGCCACGTCCCCCGCGCCGTGAACTTAGATGGTTAGGGGACATGGCGTTGAGTTTTGTATAAATTGGGGGGATTTGGTGCAATTTCGATAATTGAGGGGATTTCGTGCTAGTAACTGATAATTGAGGGGTTTTTTATGCTGTTTACCCCCCAGCATGTGATGTAACCGAGTGAAGTTTGTAAACACCGAGTGAGAAAAAAAAGAAGTAAGAAAGAAATAGCTGAAGCTCTAGAGCGAGAGAGAGGTTATAATCTTTGCTGTTATAATTATGAAGCTGTAGCGTTATTCATATATCTCAACGTATTGTATTTTTCGTTACTGTCATAATATACAGCACACATATACACACTTTGTTTGAGCAAAAAAAAAATTGAGTAAAGCCCATACACGTTTCCAACAAATATTGCATAAACAAAGTTGCAATATTAAAAATATAAGCATATGTAACCGGAATATGTGTAAATTTTTTAAATTCCATCCGCAAAACTAATCACATTAGATGTGGCATGATCAAGAAATTATCACAATATTCCTCAATGTAAAACATGTACGAGTTATTTTCGAAATATAGGCCTTCTCGGAGTCGACTGGACTCCGGGCCGCGACACAAGCCATCCGGGCCGCGGCACACCACTTTTGGCCGAGTCCCCTTCACCACTGTACTCCGGGCCGCGGCCCCCTGCTAGTGTGCTGCAAAACCTGCCGACCGACTGTACTACAGGCCGCGGCCCCCTCGGACTTAACTGGGCAGATTTTTTGAGTGTGCCGCGGCACACAACATCCAGGCCGCGGCACCCGAGGTCAACAGGGCTGGATGCCCATTTTTAGCAGATTTTTCTGCGTTTTTTCCTCATTCCATCACCTACACATCTTGAGAGACAAGAGAGAGATACAAGAGAGAAAAGAAAGTGAGAAATACTTGTTCGATTTCCCGGAGGTGTATCTATCGGATCGTCTTGATATTTTGACAAGAGCTTGGTAGCGATTGGGCAAATCTTTTCACCGGAATAGATCGAGGGTTGAGTCCGGAAGTTCGAGTATTTTGCTAGCTTTTTGTGTAAGCTATTTACGATGTTTTTCTTTCTCGATCTTGTTGTTGTTGTGTATTCCAAATACTTGAAGATTGTTTATTACCAAGTATTTGAAAATTATTGTTGTATACCTCTAGTTTGTATTAAGGACGAATCGTATATTGTGTATTGGTGATAGTGGATTTAAGCGGCTTCGGTCCCGTGGTTTTTACTCTCGTCTTGAGTGGTTCCACGCTAAAAATTGTGTCTCGTTGTTTATCGTTTTTTAAGATATCATTTGTATTGTTTATCGAGTTGTATTTGATTTACTCTACTCGTCGGTAACCTCAAAGTTACAATTGAAGATTGGGAAAGTTGTCAAACGAGTTTCCGCGTTTCGTTGTGACGTTATATTGTCGTTTTTCCCAATAAAGTGGTATCGGAGCCACGGGATTTTTGTTCGTGGTTGAATTATCTCAATTGTAAGATGGAAGCCAATACTAGTAGAATGGTAAATTTGAATGGTTCGAACTACCATGTATGGAAATGCAAGATGGAAGACCTTCTATATGTGAAGGATTATTATCTACCGGTCTTTAGCAAAGACAAACTGGAACGCAAGTCCGACTCGGATTGGGCTATTTTGCATCGCCAAGTGTGTGGCTATATTCGACAATGGGTTGATGATAATGTATTGAATCATATTAGTGGAGAAAAGGACGCTCGAGAATTGTGCACAAGCTCAGGCAATTGTATGCTCAGAAGACGGGGAATAATAAGCTATTCCTCATTAAACAAATGATGAACTTATATCGAGATGGGACTCCTTTGTCGGATCATTTGAATGCATTCCAAGGGATCATTAATCAACTTGCGGGAATGGACATTAAATTCGAAGAGGAGGTTCAAGCTTTGTGGTTATTGGGCACATTGTTGGATACTTGGGAGACGTTTCGTACGTCGTTGTCTAACTCTGCCCCTGATGGTGTCATTTCGATGGAACTTGCTAAGGGGAACATGTTGAACGAGGAGGTCCGAAGAAAGTCACAGGGATCTTCGTCATAGTCGGATGTTCTTGTTACCGAAAGGCGGGGGAGAGGTCAAAGTAGAGGTCCGAGTAATAGAGGGCCACAAAGAAGTAATTCCAGACCCTGCTCTGGGTATGTTTGGTTTGGTTTTAAAGAAGTAATTCCAGAGGGAAGTATGCCAATATTGAATGCTACCATTGTGGTAAGAAAGGGCATACGAAGAAATTTTCCCGACAATTAAAGAAGGAAAATCGCCAAGGCCGAGAGAACACTCAAAAGAAGGAGAACGGGAGTAATGAGAAAGCCAAAGTAAATGCTACTACCGAAGAGTTCTTTGTATGTTGCGATTATGATATGGTGAACCTTGATAGAGATGAGTCGAGTTGGGTGGTCGACAGTGGAGCTACATGTCATGTTACATCACGTAGGGATTTTTATTTCTCTTATACTCCGGGTGACTATGGAATAGTCAAGATGGGTAACGATGGGTTATCCAAGATTGTTGGAGTAGGATACGTACACTTGAGGTTCGACACCGATGTGGAACTTGTTTTACGTAATGTGAAACATGTTCCGGATATGAGGCTAAATGTGATTTCTGTTGGCTTACTCGATGATGATGGCTATTGTAGCAGTTTTGGCAAGGGATTGTGGAAACTCACTCGAGGTTCCTTGATTGTCGGAAGAGGAGAGAAGACAGGGAAACTGTACGTGACACTTCCAAAGGTCACGATCAATGCCGTGAACACAGTTGATAATAATGACATGACCGAGCTATGGCATAAGAGGCTCGGTCACATGAGCGAGAAAGGGATGGCGCTATTATCAAAGAAGGAAGTGCTATCCGGGGTTCATGATATACATCTTAAAAGGTGCTCTCACTGTCTAGCTGGGAAGCAAACGAAAGTCACTTTTAAGGGCCATACTCCTTCACGGAAGGAAAGTATTCTTGATCTTATTCATTCCGATGTTTGTGGTCCTATGAAGACTAGGACGCTTGGTGGTTGCCGATACTTTGTCACATTCATCGACGATCATTTGAGGAAGGTGTGGGCATACACCTTAAAGACCAAAGATCAAGTTGTAGATGTTTTTAAACAGTTTCATGCCTCGGTAGAGAAAGAGACCGGGAAGAAGTTGAAGTGTATTCGGACGGATAATGGTGGAGAATACACTGGACCTTTTGATGAGTATTGCCGAGAGCAAGGGATCCGACATCAAAAGTCACCACCAAAGACTCCGCAACTTAATGGTTTGGCGGAGAGGATGAATCGGACTTTGGTTGAGAGAGCTGGATGTTTGCTCTCACATGCCGGATTACCAAAGTCATTTTGGGGAGAAGCTTTGAACACGGCAGTTCATGCGATAAATTTGACGCCGTGTGTTTCTTTGAAATTTGATGTCCCGGACAAAGTGTGGAGCGGTAAAGACATTTCATATCGCCACTTAGGGGTTTTCGGATGTAAAGCATTTGTACACATTCCGAAAGATGAGAGGTCGAAGCTTGATTCCAAGACGAAGCCATGCATTTTTATTGGTTACGGGCTTGATGAGTTCGGGTATAAATTGTATGACCCGGTGACTAACAAGCTTGTTCGGTCGAGAGATGTTGTTTTTGTTGAAGATCAAACGATGAAGGATGTTGAGAATGGAGAGTCGGCTCCACAACATGATTATGATCTTATTGATTTGGACCCCGTTCCTCCACAACATGTTGAGACACCTAGTGGAGATGAAGTCCAAAATGATGAACAACATGATGCCGGTGACAATGATGAGTTGGTACAAGATGATACCGATGGAGTTCATCCCGAACTACCCGTGACGAACATGCCATCTTTTGTTCCACATAGACGGTCGACGAGGGACCGTCATCCCTCCACTCGTTATTCGGCCGATGAGTATGTTTTACTCACCGACGAGGGAGAGCCCGAATATTTCGAGGAGGCTATGGAGGATGATAACAAGAAGGAGTGGATGGATGCCATGCAAGACGAGATGAGTTCGTTGCATGAGAACGATACGTACGAGTTGGTGAAGTTGCCGAAGGACAAAAGAGCTTTGAGAAATAAATGGGTGTATAAGATGAAGTCGGAGGAGCATACTTCATTGCCTCGATACAAAGCTAGACTCGTAGTGAAGGGCTTTAGTCAAAAGAATGGCATTGACTTTGACGAGATTTTTTCTCCAGTTGTGAAGATAGGATCGATTCGATTGGTCCTTGGTATAGCGGCTAGTCTTGACCTTGAGATTGAGCAAATGGATGTCAAGACGTATTTCTTCATGGAGACCTCGACAAAGAAATTTATATAAAGCAACCTGAAGGGTTTCAGGTTAAGGGAAAAGAGGATTATGTTTGTAGACTCCGAAAGAGTCTATACGGTTTGAAGCAAGCACCACGACAATGGTATAAAAAGTTCGAGTCGGTTATGGAGAAGCAAGGCTACCGGAAGACGACCCTGGACTATTGCGTATTTTTCAAGAAATTTGTAGATGATGATTTTATCATCCTATTGCTTTATGTGGATGACATGCTGATCGTTGGCAAGAATGCCGAAAGGATTGCCAACTTGAAGAAAGAATTGAATAAGTCTTTGCCATGAAAGACTTTGGGGCCGCTAAACAAATTCTTGGGATAAGAATCACTCGGGATAGAGCAGCCCGGAAATTACACATGTCACAAGAGCAATATATTGATAAGGTGCTTAAACGCTTCAACATGGATAAAGCTAAAGTTGTTAGTTCGCCTCTTACTAACAATTTTAAATTGACGAGCAAGGATTGCCCTAAGACGAAGGAAGAAATTGAGGAAATAGATAAAGTTCCGTATGCCTCTGCGTTCGGGAGTTTGATGTATGCTATGGTATGTACGAGGCCCGACATTGCTCATGCCGTGGGAGTGGTGAGCCGTTTTCTATCGAATCCGGGAAAGAAGCATTGAGAAGCCGTAAAGTGGATATTTAGATATTTACGGGGTACTTCCAAATGGGGATTACATTTGAAATGGGAAAGCGATGCTTGTTGGTTATTCCGATTCAGATATGGCAAACCGAAAATCCACATCTGATGACGTTTGTCGGGGGAGCCGTGTCATGGCAATCGAGATTGCACAAGTGTGTTGCCTTGTCAACAATGGAGGCCGAGTATATTGCGGCGGTGCAAGCGAGTAAAGAGCTCTTATGGTTGAAAATGTTTTTACGAGAGCTGGGCTTCCGACAACGACGTTACGTGGTTCTTTGTGATAGTCAGAGTGTGATTCATTTGGCGAAGAATGCGACTTTTCACAAGAGAACGAAACATATCAATGTGAGATACCATTGGATTCGAGATGCATTGGAGGATGGTTTGTTTGAACTTGATAAAGTTCACACCGATGATAATGGTTCCGATATGTTAACCAAGGCATTGAGCAGAGAGAAGGTTAAGGTGTGTTGTTCGATCGTCGGGATGGCGAACTCTTCCTATATTCCGGAAAGGGGGAGATTTGTAGGAGTTATTTCCGAAATATAGGCCTTCTCGGAGTCGTCTGGACTTCGGGCCGCGGCACACCACTTTTGGCCGAGTCCCCTTCACCACTGTACTCCGGGCCACGGCCCCATGCTGGTGTGCTGCAAAACCTGCCGACCGACTGTACTACGGGCCGCGGCCCCCTGAAACTTCACTGGGCAGATTTTTTGAGTGTGCCGCGGCACACACCATCCGGGCCGCGGCACTCGAGGTCAACAGGACTGGATGCCCTTTTCTAGCAGATTTTTCTGCGTTTTTTCCTCATTCCATCACCTACACATCTTGAGAGACACAAGAGAGGGATACAAGAGAGAAAAGAAAGTGAGGAGTACTTGTTCGATTTCCCGGAGGTGTATCGATCGGATCGTCATGATATTTTGACAAGAGTTTGGTAGCGATTGGGCAAATCTTTTCACCGGAATAGATCGAGGGTTTGAGTCCGAGCCGAACCAGTTTTTAAGGCTCGTGGTAATTAACGAGCCGAGCCGAGCTCCATAGGTGTTCGACTCGCAAGGCTCACGAGCCGGCTCGACTTCTCCCTCTCCGCTGGTTCTGACCGGTAATCAATGCCAGGTTTTTTTGTGTGGGCTTTTTACCCTTTTAAAGTAGGGCCGCAGCCCACAGCTTTGAAGAAGTCGGTCTCGAGCTCGCGTAAGCTCGGTTTCGTTGAGCAAAATGGCGAGCTCAGCTCGGGTTCGAGCAGCAAATCGAGCAGGCCGACTCGTTTTAATCCCTCGGGCCCGAGCTCACGAAGGCTCGTGAGCAGCCCGCCTGTTCGTAACGGGCCGAGCAAAACAAGGCGTGTCAGAGCCCGGCTCGTGGAGAAAAATGGCGAGCTCGGTTCGAATTCGAGGCAAACCCGGCTCGGCTCGGCTCATATACACCTCTAGTTAGAAGCTATGAGAGTTAATCTCAAGCTGCTATATATAGCTACATTGTAACAAACTCTTCATTATGTCCAATGAATCAATTGCATTTTCTCTGATTTTCTCTCTTTCTTCTTCCTTGAGCTTCTGCAATTTCTTGTTTCCATCATGAAGATGATGAACTGTATGATGGTATCAGAGTTCTTTTGAGCTCTGTTGCGCATCGTTCTTCCTTTCTTGTTGTTTTCTTTTGTTTTCTTTTCACGATGTTTGTGGTGCTAACGTCGTCATTAATGACGGTGGTAATGGTGAAGGTAATGTTGTTCCACTGATTCTCGACCCTTCTCAACAACCTGACAATTTCTATTATGTGCATGCTTCTGATGGACCTTCTTCCAGCACGATTACACTGGTTCTCAACAATTCCAATTATCACTCTTGGGCACGATCAATTCACAACTCTTGGAGGGAAGAATAAATTTGACTTCGTTGATGGATCAATTCATGTTCCAACTAAATTTGATCCCAGTTTCAAGGCTTGGAATCGTTGCAATATGCTTGTTCATTCATGGATTATGAACTCTGTTGAAGAATCAATTGCAAAAAGCATCGTTTTTCTTGAGAATGCTATTGATGTTTGGAACGAACTCAAAGAAAGATTCTCACAAGGTGATTATATTTGTATTTTTGGTTTAAAGCAAGATTCACGTTCAGTTTCAGAATTTTTTACTGCTTTGAAAGTTCTTTAGGAAGAACTTGAGGCATATCTTCCTACACATATTTGTGCTTGTCCACACCCTTCTGTGTGTTACTGGTGTGAACAATGCCAAACATCAGCATGAGATTACACATTCAATTCGTTTTCTCACTAGGCTCACTGATTCTTTCGATATTGTTAGATCTCAGATACTGTTGATGAATCTGTTACTAACTCTTAACAGCATTTTCTCTATGGTAATGCAACATGCACTATTCAAAGCTTCTATCTCTGATGAATCTAAGATTCTTATCAATTTAGTGGATTATCGTAATCTCAAGGAAAATGATGTGGTAATGGTTCTTCATTGACTCCTGGTAACAAACGTGTTTGTACCTTCTATGGTAGAAATGGTCACACAAATGAAAGTTGCTATAGGAAACACGGTTTTCCTCCATATTTTAGTAAGAATTATGCTATGGCTAATCATTCTTCCCTTAGAGATGAATGAAGAAATGGAGGATTTGGATGATTCAAAGAGTTGCAAAGGCACTGATTCCTATGGTTTCACCAACGAGCAATATGATCAGCTTGTGAATTTGCTTCAGCCATCAAGATCAAATGGAAATTAGCATGCATCTGCTAGCAAGGTGAACCTAGCCTCACATGTCTCAAATCATGTCACTTCAAGTATATCTAGAGTATCTTATTCTTTGAACCATTCAAACATTAGATCCTGAATTATAGACTATGGTGCTAGTGGTCATATACGTGTTTCCTTGAAGTTCTTCGACTCTTATAAGTTGTTATGGATCGAGTTTATCAGAGGCGAGGAAAGGCAAAAGCAGGGCTGGCTAAGGAGCAGGGCCGCTGCAGTAACGGCCGCGGCTGATTATTATTATTATTATTATTATTATTAGTTCTTTTGAGTAATTAGGATATTATTACTATTATGGCAAAATTACCAATTAGGGTAATGAACTTTCCAAAATTTTGTACTTATGATAACAATTTTTTTTGTATCATTTAGGGGTATGAACTTGTTTCCGTCCAACCAAGCATAGTTATCAATAGCGCCCGTAGCGCTCGCTATAGCGAATAGCGAAGCGTAGCGAGGCTCCATCGCTATAGGGCGCTATGAGCTACGTAGTTTTGGATAGCGAGCGCTATCCTTGCTATTCTCGCTATAGCCCCGATCGCGATAGCACCCAATAGCGGCGCTATTTCATTTTCTGTTTTTTTTTTTTTTTTTTTTGTAGGTTGCCCTTTTCAATTCCAATAAAAAATGTGTTTTCAGGTAGCATAAACCTGAAAAAAATATAAAAGCCCAAAATCTGAATATATTTTTAGGTAAGATGACATTTATATTATGTTTTTCTAGTAGTGGAATTGATGTTTTGTGTTATTTGAACTTATATCCATGTTATTTTTCAGTTTATGCATGAACTCTTGAATTGGATTTAGTATATAATATATATTATATATTTATGTACTTGTGGCGCTTCACTTGCAAATAGCCTTCGCTATTCGTTATAGCTATCGCTATAGCCGTAAGGGACCTTGTCGCTATGGAGCGCTATTCGCTATTAGTAACTATGCAACCAAGTTAGGGTATCTGTGAAAATCCGTTAGTTAAATCTAACGGACATGCTGACATGTCTGTTAAGTGACATGTGTCACCTCCCAATTGGTCAACGTAATAATAAAAAATAATAAAAAAATATAAAAAATAAAAAATCTGGATTTTTTTTTAAAAATCCAAACTTTATTTTTTTTTGAAAAAATCTGAATTATTAATATTAAAAATTGAATGTTTTTATTAAAAGTTCGAAAAATAAGAAATAAAAACATTTAAAATAAAATAGTTTTTTTATGAAAAGTAAAAAATAAAAAATTACAAAAAAAAAAACTACCAGATTTTTTTCAAAAAAAATAATAATAATTCAGTTTTTATTTATTTATGGAAAATAATATTCCAGTTTTTTTAAAAAACAGTTTATAAATCAAATTCATATTTTTTAATCTTTTATTTTTATTTTTGAGCTTTAAATAAAATCCAATTTTTAATATTAATATTACATATATTTTAAAAAAAATAAAATTTGGATTTTTTTTAATAATCCAGATTTTTTTATATTTTTACTTATATTTTTATTATTATAAGAGGACCAGTCAGAATGTGACATGTGTCACTTAACAGACACGTCAGCAAGTCCTTTAGATTTAAATGACAGATTTTTACGGATACTCTAACTTGGTTGGACGAAAACACGTTCATACCCCCCAAAAAAAGTTTGTTACTATAAGTGCAAAATTTTGGAAAGTTCATACCCCTAATTGGTAGTTTTGCCTTATTATTATAGGCCCCTGCGTGGGTATAAATAAGTAATGTAGATCTTTATTTCTTATCATTGGAAAAATCTAGTAAGATTATCGACACTTGGTGCTTGTGAAGGAGAGTCTCTTGGTTGTATCGTCTTTTCTATTGAATTAATCTTTCAATTCCTCTTTACTCTATCAATTTGGTGCGTTGAGCGTCTGTTAATGCCCAATACACGATCAACTACACAAATGGACTCAGAAAATCGATTGGCACCGATGGAGAAGAGGAGCGAAGAACTGTCTGCGGAGGTCGGTACCCTAACGGCCAAAGTGGACAACATCGCCGCGCTACTGGCCGACGTAGCGTGCGGCGGACGTCGCTCGACTGAACGGGACGTAGAGCAGTCGGATCGGGAATCGGTGCACAACCAGCCGAACAGCAACCACGGCACAGGCGGGTCGCGCGATGATTCGTCAGACCTAATCGCGTCTGGAGCGCCGCCGCAGGGAGACCAGGTCGTGGCGGAGGCAGTCGTGACAGCAGGCCGTGTTTCAGTGCCGATGTTCGACGACTCGAATCCCGAAGGTTGGTTGGCTCGGGCAGAACAGTATTTTGGGCTTCACAATATGCCGGAAAAGCATAAAGTGGACGTAACCCTTATCGCTATGGAAGGACGGGCCTTGCAATGGTTTCAATGGACACAATCTCGCTTCCCGCATATGACCCGGGCACAACTGAAACAAGAATTACTAAGAAGGTATAGCGACGATCCTATGGCCAATACCTTTGAACCCCTTTTGTATACACGCCAGACAGGCACAGTGAGTGAGTATGCAGACCTATTCATTTCGCGATTGGTACTGGTTCTGGGGATTACAGACCACTACTGCCTTGGGATGTTTCTGCATGGGTTGAAAGACGAAATCCGGTTGAGAATTCGTTCGGGAGATGCATAGGACTTGTTTGACACTATACACTTGGCACGTGAGATTGAACGAGAGTTAGGAGCGGTGAGAGGGCTTAGTCGTTCCATGATGATGACGCCTTTCAAACCGGTAGGGGGCGTAAACTATACAGCGAGATAGGAAACAAGCCAAAGTAATAAATTTACAAATAATAAAGGGGCTTTTGGTGGAGGGCGGTCAGTAACAGGATTCGGCTGTAAAAGGTCAACCAGACCACGGGATAATAGCTCGTCAACCTCCTATGTCAACTAGTCGGGAGGACGGCCACCACGGCAGTTGTCACAAAAAGAATATATCTCGAAAAGAGGGCTAAGGTTGAGTGTTACCGTTGCAAGGAACGCTATTTTTTGGGGCATAAATGCGCAGATAAGGCTCTTCAGGTCATTATTCTCGATCCCGAGGATGACCCACCGCCAGCATCAGAATTGGGAGAACCGCTGAGTGTTGGGATGGAAAACGAGTTGATAGAGGATCCCCAGTTGCAGGTGTTAGAATTGTTGCATGTTGCAGCTCGGGGTATAGACGGACCGCAGACTATGAAAATGACATGAAGGATGGAGGGGACCGAGGTGGTTGCTCAGAAACGGGGTTTACTCGTGGATCGTTCAGGGCAGTTTGTTGTTCGTCTGGGGGATGGGCGGAAGGGTAAGATTGAAGGTTTGTGTCGCGGGGTCTCGATAGTGCTCACTAGGGTGGAGTTCGTGATTGATTGCTATGTCTTTCCATTGGGAGGGGTAGACATAATCCTAGGTGTCTCATGGCCAGCGACCCTGGGAGAAGAAGGGCAAACTGGAGGGACATGACAATGAGGTGCGTTTACGGCAAGCGGGAGGTGTATCTTTGTGGGGAGCCTTCGTTGGTTCGCCGGGAAATCTTTGCGGATTGCCTGCGAGAGGAGCGAGATATAGTTGAGGGATGGTGGATTTGGGTGTCGAAGTTGGGGAGCATTACGAGAATCGGGGAGAGTGGAGAGTCGGTAGAGTCGGGCACCTTATTCCAGCAGATGGCGGTCGAGTTTCCATCAGTTATGCAACCGCCGAGCGGGTTGCCTCCTAGGAGGGATGTCGATCACCACATTCCCTTCCAGCCGGGGGCTCCACCCGTGTCCGTACGACCCTATCGCTATAGCCACACGACCAAGGATGAGATGGAGCGAATGGTGCAAGAAATACTGGAGTCGGGAATAATACAACCCAGCTCCAGTCCATTCTCGAGCCCCGTGCTTCTGGTACGCAAGAAAGATGGCAGTTGGCGGTTTTGCGTCGGTTACAGGGAATTGAACAAGCGTATGGTGCCGGACAAATACCCCATCCCAGTGATCCAAGAGAGGCTAGATGAGCTTTGTGGTGCACGTTGGTTTAGTAATCTCGACCTCTGTTCCAGCTATCATCAGATACGAATCGTGCCTGAAGATATTCCCAAGACGGCAGAACTCACTCGGGACGCTACGAGTTCTTGGTTATGCCGTTCGGACTGATGAATGCACCATCTACGTTTCAGTCAGCCATGAACGATCTATTGCGCCCATATCTTTGTAAGTTCGTCCTGGTTTTCTTTGATGACATCTTGGTATATAGCGTTGACTGGCAGACGCATGTTGATCAGCTCCGAATCGTTCTGGGGTTATTGCGGGACCAAGCTTATGTGGTTAACCCGAAAAAGTGTGCATGGGGAAAAGAGGAGGTGGAATATCTCGGGCACATGGTATCCTATCAAGGGGTACGCATGGATCCAGGAAAGGTGACGTCAATCATGCGCTGGCCAGTACCGCGATTAGTTCGAGGATTCTTGGGGTTAACAGGGTATTACCGTCGATTCATCAGTGGCTATGGGCAGATAGTCCATCCCTTGACCCATCCATTGAAGAAATATGTGGTGAGTAAGTTCACGTGGTCGACTGAGGCCCAGACAGCGTTTGAGAACCTCCAGATCTACGCGTTACACTTGTACGAATACAATAAGTGGTTTGATTTTCACCGAGATGGACAAAGTATCTCTTAAATTATGTCTTCAACTCATCCAACTCGTCCGTGGGGTTAAGAAACCTTAATCGTCCTCTTGAAGGCAGAGTATCGAACATGGCTGAAACAATGACAGAATTAGTAAGTTTTGATGATGCATTACCTGTTTGTTGACGATTGATGAGTGTAGAAACCTTCTAGCAATCCCTTTTCAATGATTTGAAATCAAGCCTTTTCACCCTTAAATCGTACTAGTTTTTCAGAGGTGAAGAGGGAAAGAAATGTGTGTTCGAAATGATGACTGCTGGTGTTGGCCTAGATACAGGAAAGAATCCTAACGGCAGTTAACTGCCGTTGGATCAGTGCAAGTTAACTTACGTTGGTTCTGCGTACGTTAACTTGCGCCAGAGTTAAAATGATAATTTTGGGGTACGAATGAGCAATTTTAAAAATGAGAATCACAGTGTGGGACAAAGTATGAGCCAAATTACTTTCGTGCCCGTACGACTAAAGACTACAAAGTTAAAATCCCTAATTTTGTCCGTAATTCCTCTAACAATCATTATTCTAAAAAAGCTAGGCGCTAGGCGTTCGGATTGCTAACGCCTAGCGCCCAGAGGATTATTCAGGGATTAATCGGACTAGACGGATTTATTTTTTATTATTATTTTAATCATTTTTATATATAAAAAATTATATATGTGTAAAATAATTAAAATTAATTAAAACTTAACCATTTAAACAGATATATAATCAATTATATATTAAATTTAAAATATTGTTATAGATATTAAGGAGTCCATAATATCCATAATATCTCAATTTAGGAATTTATAGTACTATTAGAACAAAATAAAAAAAACATAAAAGTATAACCGACTAGGCATCCGCCTAGTCGCCCACGTAGTTACGAAATTTGAAAATTGATATAGGTATAAAGTAGTCCATAATATCCATAGTATCTTAACTTGCCTTCATAGGTACCGCCACCCAGCCTAGAACGCCTAGTACAAACGCTTAGGCCATAATCGGAACGGCAGAGGACTTTCTAGGATTAATCGGATGATTAATCGGTATAGACTGGGATTTTTAGAACACTACATCTAAGTCTTAGTCTCAAAATGATTTGGGGTCGACTAACATGAATCAAACTTTTTTATATATACCTTTGGTTTATCCAAAAAAAAATATATATATTTTTTTACTGATAGATGAAATGGTTACGGTCATTGGAAACTCCCTCCCACAAGTAGAGGAGCCAAATTCGAACTCTAATCACAGTGTTCGGTTTAGCAATTTCTGAATCTTGTGGACACAACATTGTGTTCTTTTGAACTTACTTGTGTAATGACATGTTTGTGGAACATATGTTTATTTCTTTAAAATTCTGATGTTGTTGTTGCTTTTGCGAATAAGGATATATTTGACATACTGCAACAATAGAATATCAAAACAACAACAAAAGTTCTTCTTAATAAACAAACAACACTTACAACTTTGCCCCAAAAGTTAGGTATGAACTCGATTTGAGCTGCGCGTTCACCATATTGCACGTTCATGGCTTTATGGAAATTCGCCTTGTGTTCCAGACACTAGGCATCCTCTTTCTCCGTCTCCTAAATCAGAATTAAATTAAATTAAATTGAATGCTATAGAAAACAAATATTAAAAGCTTCAAATTTGCAAAATAATGGAAAATTGGATACCCGTTCAACTTTTGTTTCTATGCTTAACAAATCTCGCACAGTTTTATCATTTTCAATCTTCAACCTGTCTTCCACGTCGTCTTTCAGCTCGTAGATAGACATGGTTGTTCTTCGGACAAGAGACTATCAAGGAGGAAAAAAAGGAAGAAAAAGATATTCCAATTGATGACAGTCTGTTGGAGTTCAAGGCTGTGCTCTTTGTACTCGAGCTTCCTCTGAATACAAGACCTAAGAGATTACAAAGGATGATGGTCGGTTTTGTGCTCTTTGTACCCGAGCTGACCAGACCTAATTTTTGTTGTCGATTGTGGATGATCGGAATGGGTATCTCGATAGACTATTCATGTGGGTAACAATCGACAACAAAAATTAAGTCTGGTCAGCTCGGGTACAAAGAGCACAAAACCGACCGTCATCCTTTGTAATCTCTTAGGTCTTGTCTTCAGAGGAAGCTCGGGTACAAAGAGCACAGCCTTGAACTCCAACAGACTGTCATCAATTGGAATATCTTTTTCTTCCTTTTTTCCCTCCTTGATAGTCTCTTGTCCGAAGAACAACAACCATGTCTATCTACGAGCTGAAAGACGACGTGGAAGACAGGTTGAAGATTGAAAATGATAAAACTGTGCGAGATTTGTTAAGCATAGAAACAAAAGTTGAACGGGTATCCAATTTTCCATTATTTTGCAAATTTGAAGCTTTTAATATTTGTTTTCTATAGTATTCAATTTAATTTAATTCTGATTTAGGAGACGGAGAAAGAGGATGCCCAGTGTCTGGAACACGAGGCGAATTTCCATAATGTAACGCCCCGATTTCGCACATACATTTATTGTGAATTATAGAAAACATGTTCTATTTTATTAAATTAATGCCCGAATAATTTATCATTAATTCATTTTATTTCATGATCATGCAAATTCATTTATACCATGATTATTCATGACAAGTCATGTGATTCGTTTCGTTGCATTTCTCATTTTAATTCATTGTTTCATCTCGTCGTTTCTAGGCCCGAGTCAAATTTTAAGCAATATTAATCGTTACCCATAAGATTTTACAAGTCCATTTTAATTAATTTTAATCCATCCACTTTGGGCGGCTGGCCGAACCCATTATAATATTCACCCATATTTCTCTCTCCTATACTCACACACGATGAACATGGGGAGTTTTCTCACCTTCATTAACCTCCTTAAAAGAGGTAGTGGGCATAATGGGGAGTTTTATCATCATGGAGCGTTAAATCCTAGACTAAAACTATAAATCACAATCCATGACAATTCATATCCATTTTTCTCACCGCACAAAAATTTCACAAAGAAAATTTTATACACCGAAATCACACAAACACCAAAACTCATTTTTTTACAAGACTCATCCTCAAATCTACGAGAAAAATTTACACAAATAACACACCAGAAATTACATTTACAAAGAAACTATAATCCACTAGATAGAGAAATTCTTCACGTTTTGTTCATCCACCGAGATACTGAGAGGTAAGAACTTTTACATTCTTGGTATTTTATTTTTCTTCCTTCTCAAATCCTTCCACCTCGTACGCCCTTTCCTTCCTTCTCACCGAGTGCCGGTTTCTTCCTTCCTGGTTCGGGTGCATAGGTTTCAACTCTTCAACCCATCTTAAATCAAACTCAGAATTCCAAGCCCCAAACCGCATAACCGGATCCGACTACAACCCAAAACTCGGACGATTACCGAACTAACACATCCGGTGGGAAATCGGACAAAGAGAAAGAGGTTCACGCCTAACATACCTTATTCTTCATCTTCTTGTCGCCGTTGAGTTTAGTCGAGTCATAGACCGCGACCCCATTATTCCTACCACCGGAGTTCAAAGTGAGATTTGCCGGCCTACTCGAGTGCGAAGTTCATGGCGAAGGTATGGTGCCTCTCGGTCGATGGTCACCGCGGCGGTGTTATCATGGACTTTCGTTTGATGGGTGAAGGATTTGGTTGCAGGCGGGTCGTAGGGATTTTGGAGAGAATTGGCATAGAGAGAGATGAGAAATGATTTCTCATCGTGGAGAAGAACTTTATAACCTCATAATTTCCATTTTAGCCCCAAGTTTCTAATCCCTTTCGGTCTTAGCCCCTAAGTTTTATAATTCTATCAATTGACCCCAGACTACTTATAATTCCTTCATTTCACCCTCCGATAGTTAATTCTTACGGATTAACCCCAATCGACTTTATAACTCCTTCAATTTCATCCTTAAATATTTAATTCCTTCAATTTTACTTCAATCACTTTCCAATCATTAAAATTCACCCTTATTTATCCGAGTCATTAAATACGTAGATTTCTCTAATAATACTAATATTCAATTCAAGTTATGTCTTGTACATTATTTTAATTATAATATTATATTAATAATAAACTATCATTATTTGTAGATAATAACAAGAACTTACGGGCCTAGAATCGTCGAGTCAAGCATTTCATCACATTCAAGTTCAAGAACGCATTTTATCCAGTGTGGGGATTTATTACGCTTTTGTTTATTTTAATTGCTTTATATATTGTCTCGTATGTGCACGTGAAATCGATCGAAGCACTTAAATGTGCAATCGATCGAAGCACTTAAATGTGCAATCGATCGAAGCACTTAAATGTGCAAATCGATCGAAGCACTTAATTGTGCATAAAGCCTTCGGGCTGACGGCATCGAATTTATCACCATGTTGTTTATACTTGCTAATATATTTAGTAATTAACGTAGACATATTGCGTACTCTCCACACTGAGCGAGTTGGAAGCTCACCCCACCATTTTACCCCCTTTCAGGTTGAGGAGCTCGATGTGGCATGCGATTGAGAGTGGGATGATCAAGCCTATGATTAGATGTTTATTTATTTAATGTTATTTCTCTCAAACTATGTTTATGAACAAGTGTTCAATTTGTTTTATTTTTATGTCAAGGTATGTTTTGTTTTAACAATGACTCGAGAAGATTACTTGCAATTATTAAGTTTGTCTTTTTGAAATGTATTTCCGTTGCAAAATTTTTATTTATTCTTCCTAAATTTTGAAGAATCATATTTAGATAAGTGGTCGCTACATAAGTGGTATCGGAGCCAGGTTTACGGTTCTGTAGACTCGTTAAAATGGTTTCTTTTTCTAAACTAAAATTTCATTTTCGCAAGTAGTCAAATATTTCTTTAGCAATTATGATCATCCACCTCTGCCGCTCCACGTCGACTCCAAGGTACATTAAGTTATTATTATTCATTATGTGATAAATGCAGTTTACCAGATCAACCATGATTCATGCATTAAAGATGCATCTTCAGTCTATTTTGTATATAAGAATTTTATGATAAAATATTTGGGCATGAAATTGTTTTCTTATAAATTCATAAGTATATGTCTGACATGCGAAAGTCATCATTGCTAGAAATCTCTGGTGCTCAACCTATAGATGCAGTATAACGCTCCATTTTATTTCTCCCTCTCGTTGGGTAAGTAGTGAAGGATCGTTGCGTGTGGTATGCCTTAGGATAATGGCAACTCGTGGACGTGGACGCCCAGCTAACCGAGGTGCAGATAATCTCGGTGGTCAAAATGCTAACCTTGGTGGTGGTGACGGAGGTCAGGATAACCGCAACAATAACGTGCCAGCTCTAACTCAGGCACAAGTTGTGCAACAATTCCGACGTTTCACTCCACCCACATTCAACGGTCGAGAAGGACCAGCTTTCGTTGATGAATGGTTCATGTCGCTGGAGCGCACCTTTGAGCTCATTGGGTGCACCGATGCGCAAAGAATTATTTGTGGCCAATATCAAATGGTGGAGGATGCTGGACGCTGGTGGATAAGCTATTGACGTTTGAGGCCGGCGGCCGAGCGTGCTGCATTAACATGGGATCGGTTCAAGGAAATAGTGATGGAACAGTACTACCCACAGCACTACCGAGAGAAGATGGAGAGAGAGTTTTGGAACCTTGAACAAGGAGGAATGACGGTTGAAGAATATGAGAGAAAATTCAACCAAATCCTTCTTTGTGGAGCACATGGTGGATCTGGATCGAAAGAGGGCCCTTAAGTTAGGAGTGGTTTACGCCCGAGTATTCGTCACATTGTGGCTGGTCATGGGGTGCTACCCTATACCGAGACAGTTTTCGAGCCCAAGAGGTTGAGGCTAGCCATAACTGGATCAACAACGTCTACGAAGCCTAGTATTGGTAAGAGGCATTGGAATGGAAACCAAAATAAGGTCATGGTCTCTAATAAGCAAGCAAAGGTTGATCAAAGGTCGGGACCTAAGCCTCAAACCAAGAAGCGTAATGCTCGAAGTGTGGTAAGAATCATGGAGGAGTGTTTGTATGGAAAAGGTGTCTACGGATGCAAGGAGCCGGGGCATGCGGCTTGGTGTCATCTCCAAAGGGCCAAAGGTCAAGGTTACGGAGGAAAGGCTCGTATTTATTCTTTGACCCAAAAGGACGCAGATGAGAATCCCGGCACGGTGTCGTATGCTTATGATATCTAATGTGCCTGCTTTTGCTTTATTTGACACTGGTGCCACACATACTTTTATGTCTGCAAAGTTTTATCATGCTATTGGTCATAGAAGCATTAGAACCGTTGAGTCTCTTGAGGTTAGCTTACCGTCAGAAATACGATCCTCACTAATACAATGATTGACGAGAATATTGAGATAGGAGGTAGAGAATTTGGCCTTCTTTGTATTTAATTAACTCGATGGATTTTGATGTGATCCTTGGTATGGGTGGCTCGATAGACATGATGCCGATATAAGTTGCCGTGAGAAGAAGGTAACATTGAGGTGTTAGAAGGAGAGTCGATCACCTTTTACGGTACTAAGAGTAGGACAGTACCAAGAGTAATCACAGCCATGAAAGCATTGAGAGGTCTAAGGAAGGAGAAATGCCGGGGTTACTTGGTGAGTTTGGTCGACACTCGTACTAATGAGGTGTCCCCTACAGACGTACCTATAGTACGAGAGTTTCTGGATGTGTTTCCAGAAGATTTGCCGGGAGTCCCACCCGACCGACAAGTGGAGTTTAGCATTGATTTGGTCCACAGGCGGCCCCTACATCAGCGCCATATAGAATGGCTCCAAAGGAACTTCAAGAATTGAAGGCCCAGTTCAAGAGCTCTGGAGCTCGGATTTGTTCGCCCTAGCGTGTCACCCAGGGTGCACCAAGATCTTGTTTGTAAGAAAGAAGGATGGGTCACTTCGGATGTGTATAGATTACGAGAGAGCTGAATCGACTCACGGTGAAGAACAAGTACCCACTACCGAGAATCGAGGATCTATTCGATCGATTGAGGGAGCGGAACCTTTTCGAAGATTGATTTACGGTCGGGGTATCACCAATCAAGATTAGGGAGTGTGACATTCCCAAGACGGCCTTGAACCCGTTGTGGACATTTTGAATTTGTAGTGATGCCTTTTGGCTTGAGTAATGCACCGGTCTTTATGGATTTGATGAACAGGTGTTCCAACCTTACTTGGATAAGTTCCTGATCGTCTTTATAGATGACATCTTGGTGTATTCTAAGGACAAGGAACAACACCAAGAACATTTGAGGATAACATTGGAGACACTTCGCAAGGAGAAGTTGTATGCTAAATTCAAGAAATGTGAGTTTTGGTTAAACAGAGTTGGATTCCTTGGACATGTGGTGACTTCAAAAGGAATTGAGGTTGATCCCGATAAAGTTATAGCAGTGAGTAGTTGGGGAATACCCAAGAATGCGAGCGAAGTCCGCAGCTTTCTGGGCCTAGCTGGCTATTATAGGAGATTTATCGAAGGATTTTCGAAAATTGCCACTCCTATGACCCAGTTAACAAGGAAAGGCGTGAGGTTTGAATGGAACGACAAGTGCGAGGAAAGTTTTCAAGAGTTGAAAAGGAGACTAACCTCGGCACCAGTATTAACGATTCCTGGTCCGACGGAAGACTTTGTTATTTATAGTGATGCCTCAAAGCAGGGGTTGGGTTGTGTTCTGATGCAACATGGTAAAGTAGTAGCCTATGCATCGAGACAGCTTAAACCACATGAGTTGAACTATCCAACACATGATCTGGAGTTGGCTGCTGTAGTACATGCGCTGAAGATTTGGCGTCACTATCTCTACGGAGGAAAGTGTGAGATATACACTGACCATAAAAGTTTGAAGTATCTTTTCACACAGAAGGACCTTAACATGAGACAAAGGCGATGGTTAGAATTGGTGAAGGACTATGATTGTACTATTCATTACCGTCCGGGTAAGGCTAATGTGGTAGCTGATGCCTTGAGTCGGAAGACTAGAGGCGAGTTAGCTTGCTTGACCGATCAGGAGAGTTTGATAAAGGAGTTCTCCCAGTTGAGGATTGAGGTAGTTAAGTCTTCAAAACATTCGAAAGCAATCCTATCATCTTTGGTCTTGCAACCAAACTTGAGGGATAAGATTAAGGAGGCTCAACCACATGATAAGTTCTTGTGCAAGATGAAGGATCGAGCACAAGCTGGGAGTATTGAGAAGTTTGTCGTTTCCGCAGACGACGTTTTGACTTATGATGGGAGGTTATGTGTTCCTAAGGATCCATCCCTTAGGAAGCAAATCCTTGAAGAAGCTCACAATGCACCATATTCCGCTCACCCGGGAGGTACAAAGATGTACCACGACCTGAAGAAGCTCTTTTGGTGGAGAGGAATGAAACGGGACATTGGTGTATTTGTGGAGAGGTGTATGATATGTCAGCAGGTGAAGGCAGAACACCAACGGCCAGGAGGTTTACTTCAACCGTTGGAAATCCCAGAATGGAAATGGGAGCATATCACAATGGATTTCGTGGTTGGTCTGCCACGAACCGTGAGGAAGAACGACGCTATCTGGGTGATAGTAGATCGTTTGACGAAGTCATCTCATTTTCTACCTGTGAGGATGACTTACAATATGGAACAATATGCACAGATTTATATCCGGGAGATTTTGAGGCTACATGGTGTTCCAGTGTCGATCGTATCAGATAGAGATCCGCGATTTACGTCGAAATTTTGGAAGAGTCTTCAGAGTGCTTTGGGCACTAAGTTGAATTTCAGTACTGCATATCATCCGCAAACCGATGGTCAATCTGAGCGGACTATCAAGACACTTGAAGACTTGTTGAGGGCGTGTGTTCTTGATACTGGTGAGAATTGGGAGAATATTTTGCCGTTAGTGGAGTTTGCTTATAACAATAGTTACCAAGCAACTATACAAATGGCCCCGTACGAGGCTCTCTATGGAAGGAAATGTCGATCGCCTCTTTATTGGAGTGAGGTTGGAGAAGGAAAAATTTTGGGTCCAGAATTGATCGAGCAGACTGTAGAGAAGATAGCCGAAATCAGAAGTAGAATTAAGACTGCCCAGGATCGGCAGAAGTCTTATGCGGATAAACGGAGGAAAGATATCCAATTTGAGATTGGAGAGAAGGTGTTCCTGAAAGTAGCGCCGATGAAAGGAGTAATACGATTCGGTAAAAAGGGAAAGCTACAGCCTCGTTATATCGGACCTTTTGAGATTTTGGGTCGTGTTGGTGATCTTGCTTATAGTTTGGCATTGCCGGTGGAATTGTCAGGAGTGCACAATGTCTTTCACGTCTCCATGCTGAGAAAATGCGTACATGATCCTGGTCATGTATGCAATTTCAAAGAGTTGCATGTAGCCAAGAATCTGACTTATGAGGAGGTACCTATAGCGATTCTGGAGCGTAGGGTACACCAATTACGAAATAAAGAGGTTAAATTGGTGAAAGTTCAATGGAGTCGTCATGGACCAAATGAAGCAACTTGGGAACGTGAAGAGGAGATCCGTTCTAAGTATCCAACATTTAAATTTCAAGGTACGCAACTTAATTTCCGAGGACGAAAATTTTGTTAAAGGGGGGTAGGTTGTAACGCCCCGATTTCGCACATACATTTATTGTGAATTATAGAAAACATGTTCTATTTTATTAAATTAATGCCCGAATAATTTATCATTAATTCATTTTATTTCATGATCATGCAAATTCATTTATACCATTATTATTCATGACAAGTCATGTGATTCGTTTCGTTGCATTTCTCATTTTAATTCATTGTTTCATCTCGTCGTTTCTAGGCCCGAGTCAAATTTTAAGCAATATTAATCGTTACCCATAAGATTTTACAAGTCCATTTTAATTAATTTTAATCCATCCACTTTGGGCGGCTAAGCCGAACCCATTATAATATTCACCATATTTCTCTCTCTATACTCACACACGATGAACATGGGGAGTTTTCTCACCTTCATTAACCTCCTTAAAAGAGGTAGTGGGCATAATGGGGGAGTTTTATCATCATGGAGCAGTTAAATCCTAGACTAAAACTATAAATCACAATCCATGACAATTCATATCCATTTTTCTCACCGCACAAAAATTTCACAGCAAAATTTTATACACCAGAAATCACACAAACACCAAAACTCATTTTTTTCTGACAAGACTCATCCTCAAATCTACGCAGAAAAATTTACACAAATAACACACCAGAAATTACATTTACAAGAAACTATAATCCACTAGATAGAGAAATTCTTCACGTTTTGTTCATCCACCAGATACAGAGAGGTAAGAACTTTTACATTCTTGGTATTTTATTTTTCTTCCTTCTCAAATCCTTCCACCTCAGACGCCCCTTTCCTTCCTTCTCACCGAGTGCCGGTTTCGGTTCCTTCCCTGGTTCGGGTGCATAGGTTTCAACTCTTCAACCCATCTTAAATCAAACTCAGTAATTCCAAGCCCCAAACCGCATAACCAGATCCGACTACAACCCAAAACTCAGACGATTACCGAACTAACACATCTGGTGGGAAATCGGACAAAGAGAAAGAGGTTCACGCCTAACATACCTTATTCTTCATCTTCTTATCGCCGCCGTTGAGTTTAGTCGGAGTCATAGACCGCGACCCCATTATTCCTACCACCGGGAGTTCAAAGCGGAGATTTCTTTGGCCTACTCGAGTGCGAAGTTCATGGCGAAGGTATGGTGCCTCTCGGTCGATGGTCACCGCGGCGGTGTTATCCATGGGACTTTCGTTTGATGGGTGAAGGATTTGGATTTGCAGCGGGTCGTAGGAGTTTGGAGAGAATTGGCAGAGAGAGAGATGAGAAATGATTTCTCATCGTGGAGAAGAACTTTATAACCTCATAATTTCCATTTTAGCCCCAAGTTTCTAATCCCTTTTCGGTCTTAGCCCCTAAGTTTTATAATTCTATCAATTGACCCCAGACTACTTATAATTCCTTCATTTCCACCCTCAGATAGTTAATTCTTACGGATTAACCCAATCGACTTTATAACTCCTTCAATTTCAGTCCTTAAATATTTAATTCCTTCAATTTTACTTCAATCAGCTTTCTAATCATTAAAATTCACCCTTATTTATCCGAGTCATTAAATACGTAGATTTCTCTAATAATACTAATATTCAATTCAAGTTATGTCTTGTACGTTATTTTAATTATAATATTATATTAATAATAAACTATCATTATTTGTAGATAATAACAAGAACTTACGGGCCTAGAATCGTCGAGTCAAGCATTTCATCACATTCAAGTTCAAGAACTGCATTTTATCCAGGTGTGGGGATTTATTACGCTTTTGTTTATTTTAATTGCTTTATATATTGTCTCTTATGTGCACGTGAAATCGATCGAAGCACTTAAATGTGCAATCGATCGAAGCACTTAAATGTGCAATCGATCGAAAGCACTTAAATGTGCAAATCGATCGAAGCACTTAATTGTGCATAAAGCCTTGAGCTAGCGACGGGCATCGAATTTATCGATCATGTTGTTTATACTTGCTAATATATTTAGTAATTAACGTAGACATATGCGTACTCTCCATGTTGGCGAGTTGGAAGCTCACCCCACCATTTTACCCCCTTTCAGGTTGAGGAGCTCGATGTGGCATGCGATTGAAAGTGGGATGATCAAGCCTATGATTAGATGTTTATTTATTTAATGTTATTTCTCTCAAACTATGTTTATGAACAAGTGTTCAATTTGTTTTATTTTTATGTCAAGGTATGTTTTGTTTTAACAATGACTCGAGAAGATTACTTGCAATTATTAAGTTTGTCTTTTTGAAATGTATTTCCGTTGCAAAATTTTTATTTATTCTTCCTAAATTTTGAAGAATCATATTTAGATAAGTGGTCGCTACACATAAAGCCATGAACGTGCAATATGGTGAACGCGCAGCTCAGATCGAGCTCATACCTAACTTTTGGGGCAAAGTTGTAAGTGTCGTTGTTTATTAAGAAGAACTTTTGTTGTTGTTTTGATATTCTACAGTTGCAGTATGTCAAATATATCCTTATTCGCAAAAGCAACAACATCAGAATTTTAAAGAAATAAACATATGTTCCACAAACATGTCATTACACAAGTAAGTTCAAAAGAACACAATGTTGTGTCCACAAGATTCAGAAATTGCTAAACCGAACACTGTGATTAGAGTTCGAATTTGGCTCCTCTACTTGTGGGAGGGAGTTTCCAATGACCGTAACCATTTCATCTATCAATAAAAAAATATATATATTTTTTTTTGGATAAACCAAAAGTATATATAAAAAAGTTTGATTCATGTTAGCCGACCCCAAATCATTTTGGAACTAAGACTTAGATGTTGTTGTTGTTGTAAACCAAAGGTATCATCCGTGCTCAACTGCGGACATTAATCCCCTCAAGGTACTGAGATTCATCTAAGGGTTGACCTCTTCCAACAAATGCTTTTCCATTCGCATCATAGGTTGCTAAAAAAAATAGTTATAACTTAATCATAGCCATTGTTTGTTATTAAAGAAATGTTAAAATGTCAGATAAATTGAGGAGAGAATAGTTTACCAAAAATTGGGGTCAAATCCAAATAATCAATCATAAAAAACGATTTAGCTCAATACATCATACACTTTCAATTACAAACTAAAACCACACCAAAATCCCTTCCACATAACCTTGTTTACTACATGTTTGGAATGTAAAAAAAAAAAAAAAACTGATCCATCAAGTATAAGATCAATTAAGTTTCTCTAAAACAGATTTATTCCATATTCACTCAAACAATTCTTTTCACCACTTCATTGTATGCTCTCTACATCTATCCCATGAAGCCTGCACAAATAAGACATAAAATAACCCTCATCTTATAAGCAAAATGACAACATCTATTACGCCCTATACATTAATCAGTCTACTCATATAAAGAAATCTATAAGGATCTAAACCAACCCCACTTAAAAAATTTTTTGAACTTTAGAATAAAACTTGATCATTTTAATTGACGTAATCATGTTTGTCGGTGTCAAGACATCAGACACGCCTTCAATCAGAAGTGTCAGTGATATAGAGATACACAGGCACATTCAAAACAAAATATAGTCACAAATCACAATCAAGGTCTAAAACAGAAAAAGTAGAACCACTAAGAAGAAATTCCTAAAACAGTAATTTCCTGATAAATAGATTCCAGGTCTATCCTTTTCATTCACCCTCTCAAGTTCCAAAAAAAAAAAAACACATCAATTGAGGCGTAGCATAGTCATAGAAACATCATGGTAACAACGCAAACATTCAACAAGTGTAAGAAAGTGAGAGGCAGGGAAGTAATTCAGATATCTCGTGCCCACATTTCGAACGTGAATGACGTTGGAAGGTTCAATCATGATAAATTAACCTGTAAACAATTTAGAGTGGATAAAAGATTAACAGAAGTTTAAACTAACCTTGTAATAATAACCTTGCAGCTTAACTGCTGCAAGCCAACAATTTGTTAGAAAGAAATACAAAAATAAAATAATAATAATAATAATAATATAGAAAGAATCACCATGGAAAGTTGAAAGAACTAATCCGTTTTATATATGAAGTGAAATAATATCTGAACAAATTACGCTGCAGTGATTAGTGATATAAAATATATGTTACACCAACAACAATAACTATAATCATATTATTATTAAGACGACATATAGGCAACCATACAAATTCGGAAACCACGACAGTTATGATAACAACAATAAAAACAACTCAAACTGCAACATATACAAATTAAAGCATTAAACAGACGACGACATTATCAACATCATAAACATAGTTGTCGTCAGGTTCTTCATCGTTTAAAATTTCGTCAATTCCATCCATGAACGAAAGATAGGCGGCATTATCAAGATCGATGAAATCATCAATGTAATCAAACCCATTAATCATTCTCTTCTAGTGTGTCCATTAGCAAATCCTCTATAGAAAATAGAACTTGTATAAATAAAATAAATAAACAGCGGTGGAATTGCAGCCTGGAATTGAACACACGAGACGGGGAAAATTTCAGGAGTCATGAGATAAACTATATGAAATAAATTCTGAGTTACTGGCCAAATTCTCGCCTTAACAAAAAAATGATTCTATACGAAACAATTTATATTAAGTTATGTTGAATGCTTTTGAAACCATGGTTTAATTCACAAAAAATAATAATTTAGGAGGATACCGGCTATCCATGCAAGAAGTTGAAAGCGAAAGTCCACTTTTCATCTTGGGACAAGCTAGATATACCATGTAATCTTTGCTGAAAAGACGAAGAATACAGTCAAGAGATTGAAGATTACTTCATTTCAAGCGTTTCAATATAAAATATAGTTCACATAAAAATCAGTCAAAAAATGCATGTACCCCCTTCATATCAAATAAAAATCAACAAAGTGCAAAAGTCAATCATATAAAAAAGCATAATACAGTAGACATTTTCTATTGCATTCACATTTTAACTTTGGGGAAGATATAGTTCCATAAAAAATACATGTACCCTCTTATTAAACCTATAAATCACGGTTCAATTTATTCAGGAACCTCCATTTGTAAACTCCAGGTCAGAATCGCGGTATAGAAACTAAAAGACTACCACTTCACATCTCAGTTCCACTCCAACTAACCTTTCCTGGTTCAGGACATGCTTGTGTGACAACAATTTTTAAATTTCTCGTATCCCGAAACTTCAGCAGACTGGAATAAACCAATTAAATGGTAAAATCAATCAACACCGCTAAAAGGTTTTTTATATGTTACACCAACACCAATAACCATGATTATTTAATTTTGAAGTTTATGTTTTTATTTTTGTTTTTTGTTGTTGGTTTGGTGCATGTAAATTGTTCATTGGAATTGTTAAATTGTTGTTATATATGCCTTGTTTATTCTATTTGATATCCTTGTGCAGTTTGGGAAGTACAAAACACTGAAAGATTTTATCACCACTGAAGACGAAGAGGTTCGACTTCTTTTTTTGTCGCATGCAATCAAATTTTGGGTGAAGCATTTTTGTCATGTTTTGATGATCTTACTAGAATAATAGTTTAAAAACTGACCCGGTCTTTGATTCGGCAAGGTACTGGGCCACTGAGTTAATGATCAAACCATTCGGTCACTGATTGAACCGCGTAACTGAACCAAAATAAATCGGATGACCCGGTTCTATGACTCGGTCTACATAATTTTTTTTTCTTTAAATTGAATCATATTAAATCACATGACTCGGTGTGGATTTTTTTCCAAAAATACTCATCCATTTAATATGAAAGAGCTATATGGTTATCTTAAAAACAAAAAATAACTTTAGTTATCTTTAAATTTTATATATAATATAAACATATCATGTAAATATGTAAATATGAAAAATATGATATAGTGTTATGTTTTTGTAAAATAATGTCATACAATGTTTTATATTGGTTAACATTTAGTATACTTTTTCCTCAAAAAGATCCAGTATTTGTTTATTGGTTAAATTTGTCATAAAATATGATATAGTTTCTTTTGTTAAATTGTAGTTTGCAACGTATAGTAATTATATATAATACAGATGCCTATTTAAACCAGAAGTCTTCAATAGTCCAGTGGTATCTAAAATTTTCCCACGTGTGCAGAGTTTGATTCCTATATTTGGTATTTTTTGCAAAATTTTCAGAATTTCCAACCAAAACTTCCCAGCAGGTTTTCTGACCGGTTCAATATTAATTAATGACCGGATTGATGATGTCACATCTGGGTTAATAACATTCCCGATCCACTATCTGGCTCGGACCGGTCATGTGTCAGGTTTCTGGTCCGAGCCGATTTTTAAAACATTGACTACAATAAGATTTAAAACCCATAAACAATATGCTATTGTCCTTTTTTATGCTTTGGAATTTGATGCTTATTGAGCTTGTGTGAAATTTAAAAATAAAAAAGTTTTAGGTTTATCTCGAGATTCATTATGAATGACAATTCATTATGATACATTTGGATTTAGTCTAAATTCGAATGACTTCAATCTTGATTTATTTGAGATTTGTATACGATAATAATAATTTTATTGATCTCGAATGGCACTTGTTTTTAAATGACAATAATTTTATTAATCGAGGATCTTACTATGCAAAATAAGATTTTATTAATGATTCAAATAACAACTCGTTTTACTATTGATTTGATATCTATGTCGTTGAATGTTGTTGTTCCTTTAGTCAAAGATAGTTGTTGAGTAATTCAAATATACTAATGACTTCTTATTTGATAGATTCTGAAGCACCTCTCTACGTTTGAGGTTAAAGTACATCCCAAAAACGAATTGAAATATTCATTTCATTTTGTGAGTTGTTCCTTCTCTTTCCATTTGGTGTATATAATTGATTGAAATGTGTTGTAAATTAAATTTAGAGAATGAAAAATATATTTTACTTAAATTGTTAACAATAACTTCTAAAAAATTTCAGGGTTTTGAAAAAAATGCGTATTTTTCCAATCGAAGCATTGTAAAGTCTTATCAGCCAAAGTCAACCGTTGGAGTTAATAAAGAAATTAAATGGAATAATGGCAAGGTAAGTACTTCAGGTTTGTTCTTCTGCATCCTATTTTTCTCTTACTATTTTTGTTTCTCTTACAACCTTTTTTTAAGTGATCTTTTGTTATCAGAATCCGAATGGAGTCACAGCAGACAACCAAAAAAATTGGGAGGTTTATCAGCAAATAAGGTTTGTGTTTCTACAGAAGACACTGAGAAACAAAGAAATTTATTGATTATAAAAAATGATTTTGTTTTTCAATTATCGGAAGAGTGTTTTTCAAGTGTCGATATTGAAGCTATGCAATAGGAGAAGGCAAACACAACATGAAAAGTAGTAAGAGACTTCAAATAGACACAACCCAATCTACTACAAATAGACAAGAAGTCATCATGCTCCATTTAGCGGTGATAGATATACTATTTGGTATTATGTGTTGACAACCACATATCACAAATGAAATACTTCCGTGATAAGCCAATAATACATGTCAGCAATAATAGCATGTATCTTCAACATAATCAAGATATTTTTTTATAAACGAGATAATAAGCATAAAACATAAAAAATTAGCCCCAAAGAATAAAATAGACATGACTAATTCAGCCCTTCTTCTTTCAGAGCCAACCTTTCCTGAAGTCCAAATAAAAAAACAAATAATTAGCATAGACTATTGAATGGAAGAAAAAAATAACTGAAAGAACATCAAGTCTATTGGTTCATATTGGCTAAAATTAAATTAAAACAAAAATCAATTAAAACCTGCAGAAGAAACAATTGTAACCAGAAACAATTAAGCAATAATTTGAAAAAATCAATTTCAAAGTCTCTACAATCTATAGGAACTAAAAGCACAAAGTAAGGAAAAAAAGGAGAAAATATATAGAAAATTTCAAAACCCCTGAAGCAACAGGCATATCATACGGAGGGTATAATCGTCGGGCGTAGCAGATGTAGACGTGGTAGGAATCAAATTCGGATGACCAGGAGAGATCAGGGATGTGTTCGGAGTGGCAAGTGAGGCAGCAAAGGAGAGAGAGGGTGGTTGAGAGAGAGAGTGAAACGCGTAGGCACATGGGGTGCCAAAGAGTGAATGGATTTTTCCAATCTTAAATTTTGGGGGATATTTTAGTAAAACCCTACTACTAATAAAAAATAAGGGGATGCCATGTCATCTCTCCGCTCCTGAAGAGATCCGCCACTGGCTATTTTTTGTGGGTCTGTTATTCTTAAAGAGTCCTTCATTGGTTGATAGATGGCTTGAGCAAGTGTTTGTTTATATGTGGGGGCAGTCTTCACGTCACGAGCCGGTTTTGTAGGATTGTTTTAGGCCCAACCACAATTTTAAGATGATATCAAAGCCTACTTTAAGAGATGACAACTTCACATTTGAATCAGTTTTCATTTTTGTTTTCTTTTTGAATATTTGTAATGAGCATCAAAACTTTTAAAAATTCTGTACTCTTTTTTTAAAAACTGTAGCATAATATATTTTGTGGTTAACATATTATTCATTATTATTTATCGTTATATGAACAAGGTTGTAATCAAGTTTATTAAAACTAGCGCATGATGAGAGATGTAACACCTTAAATAATTAATCTAGTCTAGAATAACATTTAGAATGTTATAATCCGATATTGGATAACTAGAAAATCAGAATTGAAATACAAGGTAATTAAAAACTTGCCTTAGTCATAAGGACAAGATACATAATCCATATAAATACATGAAATTAATTCATTTATGTACATAAGCAAGACAAAATAGTCTAGGGACCTAGTCTTCATTAGCTACGCATTGCATCCTCACCCTGCCACCTGTTTATCTGTACAAGTTTATCTTGCCAATTTTTAACTCTAGACTCCCCTCAGTCAGTATTCTCGGAGTCTCCTCCCACTGGGAGGAATCAAACCCATATCCGATGTATTTGGAAACAAATCCTTTCCGGTGTAAAACCCTCAAAGTAGTTATTAATCATTTTACTTTACTAGTACATAATGCAACACCACATTTTTGTACATTTATCTCAATGAATGATTTTCCAGAATTAATCATAATAATCATATTGTATAGCATTTCATTAACCAATAGATAACTCATTGATTAATTATCATTCCTTTACATTTAAGATATAGAACTATACCTATTTGCTAAACAATCTTGTTGCTATTTGTTGCTACCCAAAATATTATCCGGAGATAGATATTGCTGGAATGGATGGATAGCAAACAAATGCGACAACACTTCCGTGAGAAAGATAAATAACACAAGATTTGCCTGGGTTGTTAGTCCCGAGCTTGAATGCTGATATTATTAATACTAATATTCGGGGATACAAGTACTAATGTAAGAATACAATTACAATGAGTGTAAAGATTCTTGTTATCTTAGCTAGTGAGCGTGTAGATTGCCGGAAGAACCAGATGCGATGCTCTGTGAGTTCTTGTAACAAAGGAGAAGAACAGTCGCGGCGGTGAGAGATCGACAGTCTCTCACGGCGAGTATTAGCTGGATGCTTGAGCTCCTGGGCTTATGAATCTCTTGGAATCTGTCTTGTGGAGACTTCCTGCCTCTGCCGATCATATTCTGGATGAGAGATTCGGAGAGAGAAATCCTGAGATGGATTCCGGCGAGAAAGTAGGGAGCTTGATGATATGTGTGTTCTTCTGTATTTTCGTGAATGAATTCGGAATGTAGGTGAATGAATTCGGAACCTTTTTCCAGTAGGAGGAGGTTCTCTATTTATAGGACTTGGATATGCCGGGCGATCGCCTTTGCTGTATTATAATAATCGGGCGATCGTCTTTTAGCACATGGGCTTGTTCCCTTAAAGTCCATGGCTGCTGGCAGTACATGTCTGATCCAATGGGGATCTGCACGCGTCTGAAGTCATCACGGGCGGTCCCACTTTGTAACTTTTGGCGGACCTGTCGGTAGGAGAGGTAGGTGACAGGCTGGGGTCAAAGGTCTTGTCTGTCAGCGCCTTTTGTGGATATGCACGTGGGTGCTGTTCTGAGATCCAGTCTTCGATGAATTTTCCGGGCGATCATCTCTGCTCGGGGCGTAGGTCGACCGTCCTTAGCTGTGCACTAGAGTCGATCGCCAGATGCCAAAGGGCGATCGCCTTAGGAGTCGATCGCTAAGTACCTGATGGTAGTCTGGTATCTTCGATTAGGCGAGCTACACATAGTTTGACTGGTGTTGACTCGGTCGCTCGGCCTTATAGTCGATCGCCTATCGGGATGAATAAATCTTGACACAACAATTGCCCCCTAGCTCGCTCCTATGTTGGAAACGTGGGGTGAGGTGGTTCTCTTGGCGATCGCTGAACTTTTGACGAGTGCCTCTGCGTTTAATCAATCGCGATCGTCTTTGAGCGATAGATTACGAGTTTGGGCACTGGTTGGCCGCTAAACTGTGCGGGAAATGGCAATGGGCGTGGAAAAGTCTCCGCGCACGTGTCGGGCTTCTGTTGGAGGATATCAACGGTCATTAATGACTCCTCGACTGACGCGTCCTTGAAAAGACGCGTACGCGGGTCTCGAGGGAGTCAATGAATGCGACGGCTGCACTTCCGACCCCTGAGATTCTTCTTATTTGCACAGGAGTCCTTTTTGCCTCCTATAAAAGGACGTGAGGATGCAGCGTCAAACCTCTTACGCGCTTCATCTCTGGAGAAATAAGGACTTTTATGAAGAACGCTTCTGAGAGATTCGACTGCCGATCGTCGATTAATTTCATCTTTGGGTAAGAAAAAATCCTTTTCTCGTTTCTTTCTTTGAGAATGGCTGGAACGTCATCATCACATGGAGTGGGTACCAGTTCCGCCGCCGGGACATCGACTGTCCGGGGAGGACCTTCTTCTGACTTCCACCTGGAGACGGCCGCTGAGGCTATTCGGGCCGGAATTGACCCTGCTGAAATCGAGACTTTATTTAATGAAACCGACGTCGCTAAGGAAGCGGCTGCTGAAGACAGACGGTCGCAGATAGAGAGAGATCTAGCGATTAGGGCGTACTGGGAGCAGCATAGCGCTTTCGGCCGGGCCTATAAGGCTTTTGCTGAGATTATGGAGAAGTTGGCCGGTCCATCTCCGAGGTTCGATTTCCGGGGATACTCGGTCGCCTACCCTTATCAGCTTCCCAAACGGCGCGATCTGCAGGTGCGCCGATCTTTGTGGTCACTTGGCCAAATCCGGAGTTCGGCGACCAGGAAAGATCTGGCCGTCTGGAGTACGAGGTTCCATGTTCCTTTAGATGTGAATATATTCGCGCCGGCGGAGAATGAGCGAGCCGATCAGCCTCCGATGGGTATGGTCGCCGTGAATGAGGCGATTATGGAGGCCGGGCTGCGCTTCCCTCTATCTTTTGCTGTCTCCCACCTACTGGCCGCTTGGAATGTGGCGCCACTTCAGCTGACGCCGAACGCTTGGCTCCAAATTATCTGCACTCACTCTTTTCGGCGGTCACCGCCTGTACCGCCTCCCATCGCCGTCGGAGATGAACCATTTATTCAAGCTGACGGCTCAGAAAGGTTCGGTCGGAGGTTACCATATTCAGGGCCGATCTGGTCGGGTAATCCTCGGAGTCCCGAATAAGGCGCGAGGCGATCCGACGAAGTGGTTCTGGGTCGCCGGCGCGTGGAGGGCTTCTGCGAGCGACAATCTTTCGGGCGAGCTGGAGATCCCTACTGAGTTTCGGGAGAGGAATCCCGGTAAGGGTTTAGACTCTCCCTTCGTTCGGATGCGTTCTGAACTGATCTAATTTGATTTCGGTTTTGCAGGTTTTCACATTCTGGCGGTCGAGGAGCTGCCCTTTGATTTCCTGGTTGTCTGGGAGCGGATACGGAGCTTGTCGGACGACGATCATTACGCTAGCCGGATCAATAAGGAGAGCCGTTGGTTGTCGGCTCGGCTATTCCGCTTCCCGAGACATCTCTCGGTACCAGGTATGAGTTTCTGCGACCTTCACTTTCTAGGCGATCGCCTTACTTGAGTAAAATATCTAACTGTTGATCGATCGTCTTAACTGTAGAGGTTCGCTTTCCTCGCTTTCTGGAGCCCCCGCCGGAGATCGCTATGTCGAATCCTGGAGTTCTGGGCCGTCTCCGCCACAAGAAGTCGTCTCGGGCCCCACCTGTTGCGCTGCCAATTGTTCCGGAGGTGGAGACTCGCGTGGAGCCGATCGTGGCTGAGGAGGGAGTTCCGGAGGAGAGGCTTCGAACGAATCGCAAAAGGCCGAGGCCGGAAGAAACTCCGGTTTGTGCCCCTGGCAATGAGGTGCCGATCGCCGCGCCTCCGATCACCGTTATCCCTCCGGAGAACGAGCCGCCCTCTACGGCTTTTATGCGAGAGATGGCGATCGCTGACGCTGAGACTCCTCGAGGTAAACCGTACTTCGGTCGCGACCCCGAGAGGGCTGAGAGGTAGATTGCAATTTTGGGTTGAAACTTGCAATTGCGTAGGAGTTGTGTTAACTTTGTTGTTTTGATGTAGGATCCGTCGCACAGATCCATCTCGCACAACAGCTAAGCTTTAGTCCCAAAATGATTTGGGGTCGGCTAACATGAATCAAACTTTAAAACCGTCAATGATCGTTACATAAATAACATAAAAGGAAAAAAAGAGGGAAGAAGTAGAGAAAAAAGCAAATGAAAAAAAGAGAATGAATGTTAAAAAAAAAAGAAAAAAGAAAAAATCCTGAAAAATAAATTAAAAGATAACATGAAATAAATAAAATAGGAATAAAAATACAGATAAAAAAAAGGAATTAGATTCCATTCACCATCCGTATTCTTTCCCGCCACATTTGCCTCTCCATCGCCATACTTTTTCCAATTCCAAGAAACCGCATATCATTTTCAATCATCTTTATCCAAGTTTTCTTGGGTCTTCCTCTACCTTTCACAATATTACTTGTTCCCCAACTTTTTAGCCTCCTCACTGGGGCATAAACAGGTCTTATTCTCACATGATCAAACCATCGTAATCGATTCTCCATCATCTTGTCTTCTATAGACGCAACTCTTACCTTCTCTCTAATCACCTCATTTCTGAGCCGATCCTTTTTTGTATGACCACACATCCATAGTAGCATACGCGTGTCCGCCACATTCATCTTTTGAACGTGACACTATTTTACAGCCCAACACTCGGTGCCATATAACAGTGTAGGCCTAATTGTCGTGCGGTAAAACTATTTAATCTATGAGGCATCTCAGGATCACATAAAACCCCTGTGACACTCTTCCACTTCAACCACCCTGCCTTTATTCTGTGAGCCACATCGCCATCTAGCTCTCCATCCTTTTGGATAATAGATCAAAGATACCGAAAGAAAGTGTATCCATGAACAACTTTCCCATCAAATGTGATCATCCCCGCCTCTCTATCACTGTTTTTGCTAAACCTACACTATATATATTCAGTTTTACTTCTGCTCAGCCTAAAGCCTCAAGCTTCCAAAGTATCCCTCCAAAGTTCCAATTTCTGTTGCACTCCAACCTTCGTTTCTTCAACCAACACAATATCATCTGCGAACATCATACACCACGGAACATCATTTTGAATTTCTCTTGTCAATTCGTCCATGACTATAGCAAAGAGAAAAGGACTAAGGCTCTGTTCTTTTGGACTAAATGAATCTGAACTGAACTGAACTGAACTGAAATATATAATAATGGTAAATAATAATAATAGTAATCAATAACAACAACGATAATAGTAGTATTATTAGTAATAATAACAATAATAATAATAATAAGAAGAAGAAGAACTGAACCGAACCGAACCGAACGGAACTGAACTGAACTGAACTGAAAAACTGAAAAATATGTCCAAAAGAACAGGGCCTAAGAGCAGATCCTTGATGCACCCAATCGTAATAGGGAATTCTATTATCCTCCCAACATTAGTACGTACACTTGTACTAGCTTCCTCATACATGTCCTTTATAATGTCAATATATTTCCGCGATACACCCTTCTTTGCTAAGGCCAACCAAAGTACTTCCCTTGGTACTTTATCATATGCCTTCTCTAAATCAATAAAAACCATATGTAGATCTTTCTTTTTATCTCGATAATGTTCTATCAACTCCCGGATAAGATAAATTGCTTCCATGGTCGATCTTCCAGCCATAAATCCAAACTGATTTTCTGTTATCTTCACACATTTCATGATCCTTTTTTCGATCACTCGTTCCCACAACTTCATGGTATGACTCATTAGTTTAATTCCGTGATAATTAGAACAATCTTGAACATCACCTTTGTTCTTATACAAAGGGACGGGAATACTTTTCCTCCATGCTGATGGCATCTTATTGCTTCTCCAAATCTTATTGCAAAGCATAGTTAGCCATTCGATCCCTCCAAACTTCAATAGGTATACCATCTGGTCCTTCTGCTTTCTTTGACCCCATCTTCTTCAATGCCATTGTCACTTCACCCGTTTGAATTCTCCTCTTAAACTCTCGGTTAACCATACTTGAGGGGATGTTTAAATTCCCAATATCTTGTTCTTGATGGCCATTGAATAGGGTATCAAAGTATGACCTCCATCTCTCTTTTATCTCTTTATCTTGAACCAAAATTTTTTGGTCAGTATCTTTTACACATTTAACATTTCCAATATCTCGCGTCTTCTTCTCTCTCATTCGAGCAAGTCTTGGTATGTTTAAATTCTAATGACCACAATTTGAAATAAAGTGTGGTCATGTCATTTAATTTATAACTTCAATTTTGGATTATTTGAGTTTTCTGTATGTTATATAAGTTTATATTTTTCATGTCACTTGTTTAATGTTATAATGTCATACTTCTTTTGATCAGCGTATCTATAATATTTGATTCAACTAACTTTTTAAATTCACGATTTCAATCTTGATTTGGTAACTAATAACTATGTCGGTGTTCATTTAATCACATATACCAATGTCCCTTTGTTTAATAGATTATGAAGCACTTAACTTCTCTGGAGGTTAAAGATCCTCCGATTGAAGATGATGAGTATGCCAGTAATCAAAAAGTCTTTGCAAAACGTTCAATTGTGTTTGTGAGTTGCTTCTTCTCTTTCCTCGGGTCCATATATAAGTCATAAATATTTTGCAAATCACATTTAGGTTATGATAATTGAAGTTTATATTTTACTTTAACATCTGAAAGTATTTCTTGTTTCAGGCCTTCACAAAGAACAACACATATTTTGCTGAAGAAAAACTTGAAAAGACGTTTTTCTATAATGAGGAGTTAGAACTCATAGAAAAGCGGTCAACAAATATCACACTGAAAAGTGGAAATGTAAGACCATGTACTTTTTTTATCTTTGTCTATATGCATTTTCTTTTTGCATTTCTTTATTTTGTAAAACAAGATATTAAAATATGAAGGGAGCTATTGTGTGTACTGGTAATTTCTACTCCCTCCATTTCATAATATATGTCGTTTGACTTTATTGAATTTGAACTTTGACCATTAATTACTTACTATTCATTATTCAAAAAAATATAAAATGTATATAATTAAAATTGTCTTTCAAAGTAGTTTTATAATATAATTTTTTTAATTTTTTTCATAACATAATTAAAAATTATTTGATGGTCAAACTTTGTCCTCGAAAAGTGAGAAAGACATTTAATTTGAAATGGAGGGAGTATTATATTAAAAAGTTAAATGTAAAACATGAAAAGAATATAATTATCTTCTTTGGTCAAGTAGTCTAGTGGCTAGGCTCACACATTATAAGTGTGGAGAAGAATCTGGGGTTCGAACTACGACCCCTACATTTCAATGTCCATGGAGCTAGCAATTGAGCTGCATTTCCATGACGAAAAGAAAATAATTCTATTATGTCAAGAAAAATATATATTTTTTTAGTTAAAATTTATGACTTATTTGACAATGAAAATTTATGTTTTGCCGTGGTTCTATCTTTAAACAGGAATATCACCTATCACTTTTGAAAGAGCGGCTAAAATAACTATAGGAGAAATACTAACAATTTAGTATTTTTTCCCTCGTCGGAAAAAAATATATAAACAATTTACACTAATATATAATTCAATTGACACTTGAAACTTGATGATGATGATGATGATGATGATGATAGTAATAGACACATTACTCCCTAGTCGAAGAGAGCAACTCCATTATAATGAATATAAACACTATTAGCAAATTATGCTCTAGAGAATAATTCAAATAATCGGTATCGAGGAAAGTGGGTGCTGGAGAAAGAACATTGTTTTGGCATGATATGTGGTTTCATTATGAGTTTTTTAGGGACGCTGTGATGGATTTATGATCAAAAGGATACTTGTATCAATGAGATGAGGGTACTGGAGGCGGGAGTGTGGCGGTGAGACTTTGTTTCGTGGAGGCGCTTGTTCAGCTAGGTGGAAGGGCTGCGATGACAGCTCAACTCTGCCAGATCTGCCGGTTGGTGGTGGATCGGAGGAAGGGGATCAATGGGTGTGGAATCTGGAGGATAATGGTAAATCAGCCTATGTGCTAATGTCAAAGAACCTGCTGGGCGATAACCCGTTGGGAACGTCCGAGGTTTTTGTGTTTTCAAATACGCAGAAAAGTCCGACTTCGGCGACGACAACAGCTTTTTCGTGGAAGCTCTTATATGACATGATTCCGACGAGAAATCATCTCCAATGTTGGGGGATTTTATCTCAGGATGATGCCTTAACGGAGTGTATTGTGCGGTTCTGCCATAGAAACTCCGGTCCACTTGTTCTTGTATTGTGACTTTGCTGTCAGTGTCTGGTACGGACTATTCAGACGGCTGGGGTTGATCATGATTATCCCTCCTAATCTTTTGATGCTGTTTGAATGTTTGAGTGCGGTGGCAAGCAACAAGAAAATACGGAATGTTTTTTAGTTGATTGAGGGTGAGGAATGATATTATATTCTTTATTAGAGAAGCGAAATTTCAGGTGGCAGATGAAATCAGGTTAAGTCTGCAGGTGGGCGTTGGCGAAAGCAAAATTATCTCACTATTTTATGAGTGGTGTTGGGATCGAGATATTATATTCTCTATTGGACAAGTGAATTTTAAGAGGTGGCGGATGAAATCAAGTTAAAGCAAAATTATCTCTGTTTGTTTTATGAGTAGTGTTGGGATCCATGTGGCTGTTTGTCGAGTTGCTGATTTAAGGGTGATAGAGTAAAGAGGAATTAAAAGATTGATTCAATAGAAAAGATGACAAAATCAGGAGACTCTCTTGCCTAAGCACCAAGTGCTGATAAACTTACTAGGGTTTTACAATAATGAGAAATAAAGACCTATGTTACTTATTTATACCCACGCATGGGCCTATAATAATAATAATACTACCCTAATAACTTAAAAGACCTAATAATAATAATAATAATACTCAGCTGCGGCCCTGTTCTGCCCGGCTCTTTAGCCCGCCCCATTTTTTGCCTTTCCTCGCCTTTGATAAACTCGATCCATAATAACTCCATCCTCCTTCCAAACAGCCTTGTCCTCAAGGCTGAATTCTGGAAATTGTTCCAACATTTCCGACTCATCCATCCATGTCGTCTCATCCACTCCCTTTCCTTTCCACTGTACCAACACTTGTCGAACTCGCTCGTCCCCTCGCCATATTTTTCGCTCCTTTAATATCCACTCCGGCTCAAACTCCGGTTCATCGATTATCTGGCAATTCCGATTGCACAACATGCTTTCCTACCCCGTTGCCTTTAACTGCGAAACATGAAACACAGGGTGGAGACGAGCATGTGGGGGTAGGTGCAAACGGTAGGTCGCGGCCCCCACGCGTTCAACCACCTCGAACGACCCATAAAATTTCGCTGCCAGTTTAGCACTGGCCCTCTTAATCAGCGATTTCTGTCCGTAAAGCCGCAATTTTAGAAATACCAACTGCCCCACTCCAAACTCGATATCCCTCCGATGATGATTAGCGGCTCTCATCGTACGCTGTTGGGCTTGCTCCAGATGAATGCGTAGGCGGCGTCATACTTCGTCCCACACTACTGCTCGTATGCGAATTTTAGACAGTAAAAATCCCTCTAGTGGGGGTCGGCTGTAGACCCCCTCGAACGGAGTCATACCCGCGGCCATATGGAAACTCATATTATAATGATACTTGGCCCACGAGGGCCAACGACTCCACTGTTTCGGTCTCTCGACCGAGAAGCAACACAGATACGTCTCCAAACAACGATTTAACACCTCCGTCTGACCGTCCGTTTCCGGATGATATGCCGAGTTATACGGACCTTTGTGCCCATAGTCCGAAATAACTCTTTCCAAAAGCTACTTAAGAAAATCGAATTACGATCCGACACAATCGAGGTTGGCACACCATGCAAGCGCACTACCTCTCTTGTGAAAACTCTGGCCACGTCCCGTGCCGTAAACGGATGCTGCAAATCCAGAAAATGACCGTATTTTGATAATCCAAAGAGCCCGAGCGAGGCAGCCCTTCCACAAAATCCATGCTGACATCTTCCCACACCCTTGTGGGAATTGGAAGTGGCTGAAGGAGTCCCGCCGGTTTCCTCGTATCATACTTATTGTGTTGACAGACCAAACACTTGGACACATATTGAGTTACGCGTTTCATCATCCCCGACCAGTAGACGTTGGTTGCCTACCTGCGATATGTTCGGAAAGCCCCGGCATGGCCCCCTGTCGGGGATGCGTGGAACTCGCTAAGCAACCGAGGAATGAACGAAGAGTCGGAGGATAATACCAGCCTGCCTTGGTAGTAGAGCACCCCTTGAACCAAGGAGTATCCAACATGCCATGAATCTCCGGCCCGCAACGCCTTCACCACACTTGTAATTTTTCATTCTTCTCAATTTATTTTCCGGGACTACACTCCATCCCACCCACGTTGGCATCGAAATTGCCGTTAGGTCAGCCTCCTCCGCACTCCTCGATAGTGCATCCGCCGCCTGATTTGTGATCCCTGCTTTATATTCAATGTCAAATTCGTACCCCAACAGTTTTGCCACCCAAAATTATTGTGCTGGGGTCGAGACGGACTGCTGGAGCAAAAATCGCAGACTCCTCTGATCAGTCCGAACTACAAATCGCCGCCCTACCAAGTACGGTCTCCAATGTTGCACTGGTAAAACGAGGGCCATCAACTCCATTTCATATGCCGATTTAGCCATGCTACGATCGGATAACGTTCTACTGAAATAAGCGATAGGGCGCCCTCCCTGCATGAGAACGGCCCCGAGACCATGCCCCGAAGCATCACACTTCACAGAAGCCGCGAAAAATCCGACGTAGCTAGTACTGGGGTGGTAGTCACCGCCTTCTGAGGTTCTCAAACGCTGTCTGTGCCTCAGTCGACCACATGAACTTACCATATCTTTCTTCAATAGCTGGGTCAAGGGACGAGCTATTTGCCCGTAGCCACTGATGAACCGACGGTATACCCTATTAACCCCAAGAATCCTCGAACCCCTCGGACCGATCGCGGTACTGGCCAGCGCATGATGCACACCCCTTGATATGATACCATGTGCCCGAGATATTCTACCTCCTCTTGTCCCCACGAACACTTTTTTGGGTTAACCACATAAGCCTTGTCCCGCAATAACCCCAGAACGATTCGGAGCTGATCAACATGTGTATGCCAGTCAACATTGTATACCAAGATGTCATCTAAGAAAACCCGGACGAACTTAAGTAGATGCGGGCACAATAGATCATTCATGCTGACTGAAACGTAGATGGTGCATTTGTCAGTCCGAACGGCATAACCAAGAACTCGTAATGTCCCGAGTGAGTTCTGATAGCCGTCTTGGGAATATCTTCCGGCGCGATTGGTATCTGATGATAGCCGGAACGGAGATCAAGCTTATTAAACCAACGTGCACCACAAAGCTCATTGAGCATCTCTTCGATCACTGGGATGGGATATTTGTCCGGCATCGTACTCTTGTTCAATTCACTGTAATCGACACAAAATCGCCAACTGCCATGCTTCTTGCGTACCAGAAGCACGGGGCTCGAGAATGGACTAGAGATGGGTTGTATTATTCCCGACTCCAACATTTCTTGCACCATTCGCTCCATCTCATCCTTGGCCGTGTGACTGTAGCGGTAGGGTCGGACGAACATGGGTGGAGCACCCGGCTGGAGGGGGATGTGGTGATCGACGTCCCTCCTGGGAGGCAACCCGCTCGGCGGTTGCATGACTGATGGAAACTCGGCTGCCATCTTCTGGAACAAGGCGCCCGACTCTACCGATTCTCCACTCTCCTCAATTCCTATAATGCTCCCCAACTCCGACACCCAAATCCACTATCCCTCAACTATATCTTGCTCCTTTCGCAGGCAAGGAGCGGAGATTTCACGGCAAACCAACGAAGGCTCCCCACAAAGATACACCTCTCGCCCGTCGTAAACGAACCTCATCGTCATGTCCCTCCAGTTTGCCCTTACTTCTCCTAGGGTCGCTAGTCATGATACACCCAGGATTAGGCCTACCCCTCCCAAACGTAAATATATAGCAATCAATCCCAAATTCCGCCCCATTCAACCCTATCGAGACCCCGCCACACATACCTTCAATCTGACCCTTCCGCCCATCCCCCAGACGCACAACAGACCGCCTGAACGATCCACGATTAAACCCCGTTTCCAAGCAACTTCCGGCCACAGGAAACAGTGGCTGGCCCCACCGTCAATCATAACTAATACCTCGGTCTCCTCCATCCTCCCTATCATTTTCATAATCTGTGGTCCATCTATACCCCGAGGGGTAACATGCGGCAATTCTAATACCTGCAACTGGGGATCCTGTGTCAACTCATTTTCCAACCCCACACTCGGCGATTCTCCCAGTTCTGATGCCGGCGGTGGATCATTCTCGGGATCGAGAACAACAACCTGAAGAGACTTATATGCGCATTTATGCCCCGGAAAAGAACGTTCCTTGCAATGGTAACACTCACCCCTCGCCCTCTTTTCGAGATATTCTTTTTGTGACAACTGCCGTGGTGGTCATCCTCCAAACTGATTGACTGAGGAAGTTGACGAGCTGTTATTCCGTGGTCCGGTTGACCCCGTAATGCCGACTCCTGTTACTGACCGCCCTCCACTAAAAATCCCTTTTTGATTTGTAAATTTATTATTGTGGCTTGTTTCCTCTCTTACTGAAGAGTTTACGCCCCTGCCAGTTTGAAAGGCGTTGTCATCATGGAACGACTAAGCTCTCTCACCGCTCCTAGCTCTCGTTCAATCTCACGTGCCAAGTGTATAGTGTCAAACAGGTCCTGTGCATCTCTTGAACGAATTCCCAGCCGTATTTCGTCTTTCAACCCATGCAGGAACATCCCAAAGCAGTAGTTGTCTGCAATCCCCGGAACCAGTACCAATCGCGAAATGAATAGGTCCGCGTACTCACTCACTGTGCCTGTCTGGCGTGTATACAAAAGGGTTTCAAAGGTATTGGCCATTGGATCGTCGCCATACCTTCGTAGTAATTCTTGTTTCAGTCGTGCCCAGGTCATTTGCGGGAAACGAGATTGTGTCCACTGAAACCAATGCAAGGCCCCTCCTTCCATAGCGATAAGGGCTACGTCCACTTTGTGCTTTTTCTGGCGTATTGTGATGCCGAAAATACTATTCTGCCCGAGCCAACCAATCCTCGGGATTCGAGCCGTCGAACATCGGCAGGGAAACGCAGCCTGCCGCCGCGACTGCCTCTGCCACGGCCTGGTCTCCTTGCGGCGGCGCTCCAGACGCGATGAGGTCGGACGAATCATCGCGCGACCCACCTGTGCCGCGGTTGCCGGTCGACTGGTTGTGCACCGATTCCCGGTCCTGCTGCTCCGTGTCCCGGTCGTTCGAGCGATGACCGCCGCGCGCTACGTTGGCCAGTTGCGCGGCGATGTTGTCCAGTTTGGCCGCTAGGGTTCCGACCTCCACGGACAATTCTTCGCTCCTCTTCTCCATCGCTGCCAATCGGTTTTCTGAGTCCATTGGTGTAATTGATCGTGTATTGGGCATGAACTGACGCTCACCGCACCAAATTGATAGAGTAAAGAGGAATTGAATGATTGATTCAATAGAAAAGATGACAAAATCAGGAGACTCCCCTTCACCAAGTGCCGATAAACTTACTAGGGTTTTTCCAATAATGAGAAATAAAGACCTACATTACTTATTTATACCCACGCAGGGGCCTATAATAATAATACCCTAATAACTTAAAAGACCTAATAATAATAATAATTGTAATAATAATAATACTCAGCCACGGCCCTTCCTGCCGCGGCCCTGTTCTGCCCGTCTCTTTAGCCCGCCCCGTTTTTTGCCTTTCCTCGCCTCTGATAAACTCGATCCATAACAAAGGGTCGGTGGTTGAGGGGTTATTTCTTGTTTAAGCAGAATTCTTGGACTGATCTGCTGTGGTTTGGTTTCAATTATCTGATGCGGGGTTTTAGCTCTGCTGGTTTCGGACAAGAGCAGCCACAATCCGGGAGAGAGATCCGTTGTCAAGTTCTGCCCTTATGCTTCTTTCGGGTGGTTGTTGTTCATGTGTTACGGGATATTGAGTTTGTTAGTTTGTGTATGACTTGGTCTGCCTTGTTTTTCAGAGGCTCAGGGGTGTGTAGGGTGAATTGTATCTTAGCCCTTTTGCTTTTGCGTCTCAGGGTGTGCCCTTCTCCTGCTTCTGCATTGTTATGTATTTCTTTCGATTCCCGGACGCGTCTTGTGTTAGGATCCAGTCTGAGAGGGTGTTTTAAGTAATTAATAGGTAGTTAATTAGGTTTAAGTAGATTATTCTAGTATTTAACCCTAAACGGCCCTCTTATTATTAAATCCTATGAGCCACTTACTAATAATCTACTTAAACCGAGTTAACTACCTACTAATTACTTAAAACACCCATATTGAATCCTAACATCTTGTGCTCGGGTATTGGTGTTCATATAATTTAGCTGATTAAAAAAAAAAGGGCAGCGCGGTGCACCAAGCGTCCCCATGGCGGAGTCGGGAAGGGTCCCACAAGGGTGTATAAGATGACGCTTCCAGCCAATTAAATTAGCGGCGTCTCTGAGGCTCAACCCGTGTGCACAGGTCATACAGCGGCAGCCTCTTCTGCATTGAGCTCTCTTGCATATAGTTAAAAAAAAGATTGACTTCATTGCATATAGTTAAACAAATTTTAGCATTAGAAAAAACCTAAGTTTATTGTTTTCCTGTGGCGTTTTCAATTTAGGACAGATAACATCAACTTAGGATAGATAACGATGATTATGTGTCGGGATGCATGATTGAATTGATGAGATGCTTAAGGATTGCGAGGATAGAAACATAAGAGGCTTTGGTTTGCCTTGAGTAAGGAGAGAACATTAAAGATTTATGGGAATAGCCATCTTAGAAGGTGAAAGGTTGTCACGCGTAGTGTTTTCCACATCCTTTGTTAGAAGATCGAGAAGATTGAACACATTTTGAAGAAAGAAAAATGAACATCTTTAAAAATTGATAATTGAGAAGGAAAATAATTAAAAAACATTTAAAAGATAATTTAGGAAGGGCAATGGTACTCTACCTCTAACGTGAGTAAGTGTAAAGTGAGAAAATTCAAGGTTGTTATTGTAACATACTCATGTTTTATTATGATATACCTACAATATGGTCCACTTTACACTCTAAAGTGAGTTGCTTACTTTAGAGGAACCAGATGCATCAAGGAAATACTAGTATTAGCAAGTTTAAAAGAAGTAACCATCCTAATTAGCTGACATTACACTATCTTTGTTTTATTCTATTGTGTAGTCTATTGATGAAGTTCGCAAACACCTGGAGATATTACTATTAGAAAGTGTAACCATCCTAATTAGCTGACATTATACCATCTTTGTTTTATTCTATTGTGCAGTCTCTTGATTCAGTTCGCAAACACTCGGAGAGTCGTGGTGATACCGACCAGTCAACTAATATTAAGAGGTTGGCGTCCAAATAAGTTTGTTTCTACATGAGACCTTGAAAAACAAAGAAAATTATTGTTGCCCATGGAGTTTTAAAATAACAATTAAAACAATTATATATCACCTTAAGGGTCCATTTTTTTTTTTAAAAAAAAAACAAACTGATTCATCAATAATGATTTTTAAGAGAAAGTTACTCAACTACTTCTTGTTTGCATCTTTTTTTTTTTTTAAATTGTAACAAATGCATCAAAACTTCTAAAATTTTGAATTTTTTTAATGATTTTTTTTTTATATTTTTTAAAAGTGATTTTGAAAAAATTTCTCCAACTATATTTGTGTCATCTGATCTCCGTTGTGTTATTATATTGTTCATTGCTATTTATTAGTCGAGCAATGTTGTAATTAAGTTGATCAACTAGCATAAACACATGATGACTAAGCACTATATTAGTGATGCCTACTTGAGTTATTGAACCATATATCTCTATTCAAATTACTGTCATTGCTTTTTATTAATTATGGTGCGCCAATGAATGCACTTTTTACCGTTGGTTTTCCAGTACCCATGACTATAATGACTTGATTATTGAGGATGAGGTATTCATTTTGAGTTTTTTGTTAAATTCTTCTAGACTATGTATTTTTCTTCTATGTTTTCTACCACATTTGATCTTGTGTAATTTTTCACCATAAATTATCGGTTTCAGATCTCATCATGGATGAAATCATTCGAACCCCAATAAGAATAATTGTAAGTTAACTTTTGATTAAGAGTTCTATTATATGTTTTGCACCATTAATTTTACTCTGTAGTCTCTACTATGGTCTATATGCTTTGGTTCTCTAATCTTAGTTGATTAAAATGGAACAGGGGGAAGCTCTTGATGAGGAGAAGGTCCCAGTATGGATGGAAGAAGCTTCTAATAAGAGAGATGCTGTTGCGGTAAGTAATGTTCCATTTATTATTTTCTCATGAAAAAAAACCTTAGTATTTTAACAAATACGCTAGCCCATCATCTTTTAGTTCATGTTGAATCTATGTGCTAAAATTTTAGTTACTACGTAATTTGTGTGTTTGCGAGTATTCAAAGAAGATAAAGGGGAAAAATTATAGCAATAGAAACCCGAATTAAAATAAAAAAACAAAAGAAATAGTATTATTGATTGAAAAGAAAATATTACAAAAGAAATAGTATTATTGATTGAAAAGAAAATATTACAGAAGATTATGCCTCTGTAATCCCGAGCAAGAGCTCCTTAGAGAAGAGACATTTCTCTCTTCCCGAAACCAATAAGGTTCCTAACTGAAAAATTCTGAATCCTTTTTCACAGTTATGGCAAAATGGCCTTATTTATAATAGTAGAAAATAAACTGCCTAACTTCTCCTAAGAAATACAAATAACTGCCTATTAAACAAACTGCTAACTCCTTCTAAATAACTGTAGATTAAAAACAACTAACTGCAACAGCAGTCAACCTATCAATCAGTGTTGTTATGGCGGTCGACTAGTCGACCAGGCGGTGGAGGATCGGCGCCGTGCCATTCCGACTCTCCTTGTGTAAATATGTCGCCCGACTTTGAACGACATGGGTTGCCTATTCGACGACTTGGGTCGACCTGGCGACGACTCGGGTACGACTTGGACCCGAGGCAGAATATTTTAAAAAAAAATCGTCAACCTCAAACCTAATTGTAAAACAAGTCATCCGACTGAAGAAATCTCCACTCCGATCCCGTCGAAAAAAGGCCGAAAGACCAGGAGCAGCAGTAGAAGCCATCGTGACCACCGCTGTCCGTCGATTTGATTTTGCTTTGAAACTGCACGCCGATTTGATTTTGTTGTACCTCTCCCTTTGAAACTTCGACCGATATAGATATATATTATATATTATATATATGTGTATGTAACTATGTAATTTGTATATAAATATTGTATATTTATAATATTCAGTATATTAATAATATTCAGTATATATATATATTCAGTATATATATATTCAGTATATATATATATTCAGTATATATATATAATATATATTTAGTATACATAATATACAATATATATAATATATATCAGTATATCAGTATATAATATATAATATATATCAGTATATTTAGTATGCATAATATATAATATATAATATATAATTAGTCGACTAGTCTCGACTAGTCTACGACTCGCCATGCCGGACCTCCGTCGACTCGACTCGACTTACCACCGTAACAACCTTGCTATCAATACCACCCGATACCTAACATATAGCTTTACGAAAAAAGTTTATTGTGGATTGGCTAAAGAGTAATGATATATGTACAACCTTTGGTGTCGACTTTTGTGACAACCTCGTTTTCTCTCTTTTTATTGGTCAAAAAATAGAGAGAAAAATGAAGGGAGAGAGAGAGAGAGTAAAAACATAATGTGAATATGAGAGAGAAGTTGTTCAAAAGTTGTCAAAAAATGGTTGTACAAATATCATTTCTCTTGGCTAAATGGGGTATCATTGGACTTTCGTTAAGATCGTACATTAGCTTTGTATGACCATAGACCAAAAGTAAGTACTCTTTATTATGAAGACATGTGCAGTCCTAATACCTCTATAAACTTCACCTATTATGTGTGATGCACCACTTAATATAAAGATTTGGATTGACTAGCTCTTGTGATTGGTGTGATAGTTTTAGATCCTATGCTCAATTCTAATAGACTTAATAATTTAATCTTAATTTATCATATCCCCACAACTCTAGTTTTGAATTTGATTCTTTTTTTTGATAACTAGGTGATCCCAGTTTAGCCGGACTAATCTTAGTCCCTCAATGAACCCACTCCTAACCCATTGAGAGAAGTAAATCGCGAGTCGCTCGAGCAATTCCAGGGTTCCCAATGCCTTTTATGTACACTTCTGCGAGGAGCTTAATCGGTCTGCGCCGGGCGGCACGGTTCTTGGGAGAACAACCACTGATTGATCAGCACCTCCGAGTTTCCAGCAAGGAAATACTCCCACACTGCCGCTTGACGCGAGATTAAACATTGATTAGCGGTCACTCGAGCTAGCCCCGGGGAGCTAGAGGATCATAAAGAGAAAAACCTCCGCGTCCTACCACTGAACCACCTACCCTTTCCCGAATTTGATTCTTTGTACTAGGAGTCATCAGTTGGATGACTAATACAATGAGAGATCTAAATTTCATTTCATTGTTCCACTTTATAGACATTTTCAAATAAATAAACATGGCAGTATTGCATAAATAGTTCTAATCATATTCATCATGTATATACTTACACAGTGTAAATAAAATGAGTCCTGTGTTTATTGAACATCCGTTTGTTGGACATGTTTATTGAGTGTGTACGATTTCCATTCTATTCCTAACTAGTTTTTGAAGTTAAGATGTTTATAGATGTTATCGTGCTCTTATTTTGAATTAACAAGTGCAAAATTTCTTCACTGCAGGTTAACACTAATGAACCATCGAAAAGGGAAAGATTGACTATTAATTGAATGGATTGTAAGACCAAGACTTGTTTGTGGTTTCTCAAGTGTTTTGTTATATGTGTAGTGTCCTTTTGGACCTTTTTTGAACCAAATATTTGCGATCAATATCATTTAACCTCGACTTGCATAAATTAGTCTTACCTTTTATATAGATAATAGATCAACGCCTTATTGCGCTACTAATTGAAATCTTAGTTAAATGTATGCTACTAATTGCAGAACTCTTAACTAATTGTGAACCTTTGCCTTCTTGGAATGTTGAACGGTGAAGTTTTGTGGAAATGTCAATTTAGGGTTTCAAGAATAATTAAATTCCAACATAGGGTGGTCGAAGTTGATGATGGTGGAGATGATGATGATGATGGTCGAAGAAGATAAGTGGAGAAATATGGTAGGGTTTGACAAAAGGGATGAAGGAGAACAAGATTTGGAAACTTGGGGGTCATTTTGACAAAGCTGGTCAATGTTCTATTTTGAAAAAAATAAAATTTTCTCATTATCATGAGTGGCATGCCCAGTCAGTGGACACTCATTAAACATCGCCAGCCTGCTTGGTACTTGCTACTTACATTAGCACCACATCATCTGGCGTTATCTCTGTTTGTCAGCAGAGATTACAATTACAAAAAAAGACGGAAAAATTTATGCGGAACAAAATTCGAAGAAATTTTTTAAACATATCAAAATAAAAACTTGAGATATTAATAGGGGCTAAAAACATATTTAATCTTACTTTAAATAATGGGAAATGATAACTTGTGCCACAGTAGCACAAATTAAGAAATCAGATCTAGAGAATGAAATATTGGAATTGTGTATTCAATGTCGAAGTTTAAAATTTGTCTTTTCAAGACAAATTTTATTTTCTTATTCTATTTTTATCTCTTTAACTTGCGTCATAAAGGTGGTGATGTAGATTCTGATAAATAGTAGAGACAACACGCATACACCAATTAATCAATGAATTAAAAAGTGAATTGTCATGGTGAACGACATGAACCAAGTTGATTACGTGAATCTAATGAGATTGGGCCTATGCCCAACAGGGCCCATGAACAAGGATCTTATGAAGCCGAGAAATAAATTCATCAACCCGGCATCAAGTACGACGCTTAGGCCGACATGAATACTCGATTAGGCCTTAGCTCAGATTTAAGTCAAGACTTGGTTACCAGAACCAACCTATTACGTCAACTCGGCTTCAGGGCTAATCGAGCTGAGATCTTCTAACCGACTTAAGCCACTTCTCAGTGGTCAAAGTCCTAACCTCTCAATATGAAACGGAGTCTACGATAGAGTACAAGATTGATGCAAATAAGGAAATCCTTTCCTAACAAGGAGACCCTCTTCCACAAGGAAACTACATATACAATCCTTAGCTATATTCTACTTTCCTAATATACGAGTCTAATACCAACACGGACTCCATGACTTCCTTTACAAGTCAGGGTTACAACATTAATGCCTATATAAGCAGGTATCCTTACACCTACATAGGTAAAGAATTCTTAACTCTCAACTCTAGTCAATTGCTCTTATTCTCTCTCTATATTCATGATACTTACTTCACTCCGAAGGGCCTTCGCCGGTGAAGCCCCGGCTTAGTTCACGTCTTATTGTTTCGTGTGTGTAGGTCCATTAAGGAGGTTCTATTGCTAGATTTATTCGAACTGCTAGGATAAGGGCTGATCCGGTACGATTTTGCAGCATCAGTTTGGTTTGCCGAGAAAACGTCATCGGAGAACTATTTTCGGATGACCACACCTCCTCATGGCTGAGATCCCTCGAGACGGGCAACAGACCAGCATCACCCCAGGTGATCAGAACCCGCCTCCACAGACAAATGAACAAGGCACGATCACCGCTACTCAAAACACGGCCAATGTTGCTATTAATACTAGGGAACTTCCTCCCCCTCTGCCGTCTAATCCCAATGCAGGCATGACTTTGCGCAATCGAGGACTCCCTCCCCCAATGATCACGAATACCTTTGGCCGTCGAAGGCGAACAGAAACCTCAACAACGCAGCGTCAGTACGACGATGACGGTCCCTCACGACCACCTCCCATAGACAGAAGGATTTTGCTTCATCAGAATTTAATAATGTTCCAACAACTAGCTGAAGCTCAAAGGGCCCTCATGGAGTATGACCGAGATCATTCCATGACACATCTCCTTCAATCCTCCAAAACTAGAATCACCGGAGGAAATCGTAGGGATGACAATAGGGTTCCACCCGTGGATAATCGACATGACTGGCCTCCACCGGTGAATCCAATTGGAAATCGTCCCAGCCAACTTAATGGGCGACCTGATAGAAGAAACCGATGAGGGGAGGACCCGAGGGATCGACTAAACCAGCAAAGAGAACAAGAGGCTAAGTCTCCCGAAGTTAGAATAATGGGTGAGAGACGACCAAGGGATGACCCACGACGGACTCCTCCAAGACAGACACCACCCCGTCGCACTCCCCCAAAACAGCCTCCACAGAGCCCAGCAAGAAGCCGAGTTGCAGGAGTAAAACGAGATGATCAAAGAGACATAGGTCGAGATGACCAAGGGAGATAAAACCGAGATAGAGAGAGTGAAAAGCAAAGGAGCACTTATAGTAGCTCAGGACTGGAAGCTCGTGTTTTATGGAAATTAAAGAAGAGAATGGATAGCATGAAAAATAACCAAGGTCGGAGTAGACCTAGAAACGAATACGATGATATGCATCCCTTTACTCAATGGATTATTAATTCACCCTCGAACCCTCATATCAAGCTTCCCAATCTAGATAAATACTCAGGCACCTCTGATGCCAGAGACCACCTTCAATCCTTTGATGGCATGGCCTTGATCTCCAACCAAGACGACATTCTTTGTAAAGCCTTCGCTAGCACACTGACTGGAGCTGCCAGGTCCTGGTTCGTGGATTTGGAGAAGCAAAGTATTGACTCATTCTCAAAGTTGAAGAGAAAATTCTTAGAATATTTTGCTACGGCTGGAGGAAGAAAGAAACGGTTGTCTGACGTGGCAAACGTGGTGCAAGGGAAGAACGAGTCAACCATGAGATTCTACAACAGGTTCAGAACCTTGGCCGACTCCATAGAAGAGCGGCTTACGGATAGGGAGATCATTGTATGCTTTACTAACGGGCAAAGATCTGAAGCCCTAACCCATGATCTGTTCGTAAGGGAGCCAGCGACAAAAGCAGACCTATATCACATGGCCTACGCGACAGGCCTTGCTGAAGAAAAGAAGAAGCAGAGGTCGGAAATGTAACACCCCCAGAATCCAACCGGGAATGTCACATGCCGTAGACCCTTCTCACAAGAATATACCAGGCGAAACTCCAAAACACTGCTCAATAATTGACCGACTGAGGTCAATTTAATTACAAAACAGACCGACAAGATCATTAAACAATTAAATAACTAACATAACCCAACTCAACGACGATACTAAACTCGAATACGGAAAAGAATGACAATTCAATTTTAATTATTACAATCCACACTCGTGCAAGGGTGATTACTCAATCAAAAGAGGGATACCAAAAGAAAAGAAAAGAAAAGACTCCGACTTTTTGTGTGATTAGTATCAATGTCCTTCATCTTCTTCCAAGCCGATCCCGTGACTGCTCCCGAACCGTAGGTACCTGAATGCATAACAGGCATCCACCCCCCGATTACTTGGGGGTTAGCAAACTGGAATTTGGCTAGTGCATGTACATACCGAGCAAGATATACGAAAAATATCAACACAAAACTCAAAAACCGCAAAGCCTTAACACGAATCACACATTATCACAACCAGCACAAAGAGAACCACTTACACAAGGTGAAAGACATTCACACAGTCATATTTTCTCCACGGAAAATAAAAATCAAAGAAACTTTAGGCGAGCCCCGATGAGTCAAAATAACTGGTTTGAAAACCCTTTTCAAAAGAAACATTTTGAAAAACATTTTGATAAAATGGTTTGAGAATACTATTATTGAGTCGGGCCATTTTGAATGATTTGGGAGTTTTGAAAAAATCGAATGAAAATACTTAGAAAATAACTTCAAAATTTCTCGGGTCCTTGACCCAGTGTGCGGAAAACTATTTCACAGGAAGATCATTTCAACGTCATTCGGGGTCCTCAACCCAATTCACAAAACACTATCACAAAGACAATCATCTCAACATTTCACAGGGTGTTCGATTCAATCCACAGAACACTATAACCAGAATCATCATCTCAACATTCCAAGTGGTAAAGGGATCCGGGTACCTGCATCATTTCAAGCTTTACGACAAATCCTGCTCAAGACCCTCGATGACTAATTAGCGCTCGAAAATCTCGTCAGATATCCCTGGTTAATTAGTCCTGATACCAACATTCGAAAACGATTTAAGAAGAATTTCCAAATGCACAAATCTCAACCTTTATCGATACCAACAAAACGAGTTGAAAAGGGATTTTAAAGTACATATTTGTGCTGTATCAAGGTCTTAGCTGTCACTCGAATATTCGCAACCACTAAGCCTGCCAGGCGCCTCCACTGACACATGTGGTGGCCGCACCCTTGTACATGTCACGCCGCCGGTGTCACTCCCGCAAGAGCCGCCCCTTGCAACACACATTAGGCAACACTGTCGTTCCACCATCCACAAGAGCCGCTCCTTGCAGCATACACAGACCGGAGTACACTCCCCACCCTTAGAGGCTCCGGATACGACGTCTCTCACAACAAATATTCACATTGTTTCACACAATCACGCACACGGTCAATCATTGCAACAATTATCACAATCAACACACTAACATCACACAAATCATCTATCAATCAACAATTTCACATCCAAATGTATCGACAAATAACACCACACACTCTACCATTCAAAAATCGACACAATATGCCTCCAGGCATCAACTAACCAACTCCACATATATCCATCGATCGTAATTTAACAACATATGCACAAACGACTATAATATCACTATAATTATAGATTATACCTTCATCCAATTCATATATCCCTAATTAAGATTAACGTAAATTATTTAAAACTCAAAAACGCCACAAAATATATATATATATATATGTTTATATATAACATATATATTAAAATAATACAACACACACGCTTCAGACAACTGTGATTTTGCAGAAATATAATTCGTATATTAATGTACTTGCCTTGGTAATTTCTCGCGAATACTCCAAAGAATACGGTCTATTGGAAAATCTCTAGAACTCCGATGAAACAACGAACGGAAGGGTTCAACACCATCTATTCACAGGGAACTCGATCCTAATATCCTCGATGATCGATACCGAAAACTTCGACGACGTGGCTCACCCGAAACAATCCCGGAAACCTACCATCTTCGAGAGAAATCAACAACAACATAATCCCTACGGTAAAAAGGTTAATAACGATGGAAAAACATGCCTAACATCCGAAGAAAACTCATTGAAACATTTAATCAAACATCAAATATTCAAGGTTTCCCACTAACCCTAAAATCATCAACCGGTTTGAATGAACCGAAGATATGGATATACAATCCATAGAACATGTTTAACAACATCATAAAATACCAATTGAACATCAAAAACGAATAAGAACCAGAATCAAGATCAAAACCCCAAAAAGGTCAACTTGGGAAATCAAGGGAAATACCTTCGATCCGACGAAGAACAATGGGTTAGATGATATTAATCGTTTCTAGAAACTCAAGAATATAGATGGATGATGAAATCTCGACCAACTGCAGCCTCTCGAATCAACCCAGCTGTCTGCAAGTTGAAGAAGAAGAAAAGATGAAATCGCGAATAAAAGTCTGCGGCCTGCCTATATATAGGCCGCAGCGCATTACGCATGTAACACTGAAGATTAATGTACGTAACAGGCCTTACGTACATAACAGACAAGTTTTTACGGACGTAATGCTCTGCTTAGAACTCACTGCCCAAATCTATATACAAGATTACGTACGTAACACCTCCCATTGTTACGTACGTAACCATCCATAACGTATGCTATATGCCTCATGTAACAGACGTTAAAGTCTCTCCAGAGGCTACTGCCCCAACTAACAGGTATCCAACGTACGTAATGGAATGTGAATAACATATGTAAGGAAGACTTGATAACGTACGTTATCTGCTGAAGCTGCGTACGTAAGCTCCATGCAGTACAAGGCTACTGCAGTCCGATTCACTGCACAAGGGTATCTACGGATGCGACAAACACGAGCCATCTCGGTTAAATAAATCAAGGGGTACAAGGGCTAGCACATGAGTCAAAATGCCAAACAAAGAAAACGGGAAAAATAGGATCATCACATTCTACCCCCTTAAAATAAATTTCATCCCGAAACTTAAAATAGAGAACGGTAGAACAAATAAAGAAAAACAACCACTTTGCTCAGTGATAAGTGTCAGTTTTATACACTTATCCGTGATTAGTATTGATATATTTCACCCATAATTATGAACTAGTCTACTCGTTTTTGCTTTGAATTAATTAATTTTTAATAATTGTATTTTTATAAGATGAAGATGTAATTTAGTCTTAATCGGATTGAATTACTGATTTACTCAAGAAATAACATGTGTATAAAATATTCTCGTTATTGAATTTTTATGTATTCATGTTTTAGGGCTTTCCGAGACGAGTTCGGCAGTATTTCCAGATTCAAAATCAGAGTTATATATCAAAAGTTATCATCCAAAGAAGATTTGGGGCAAAAACGCAAAGTCTAAGAAATTCTGGGCTGAAAACGTAACTCACAAAGCAACCGGTGTACAAAAAGCCGAAGCAATGTTACGGCCGTAACATCTGAAAGTTATGGCTGTAAGACCTCAATGTTACGGCCGTAACATCTGCAAGTTACGGCCGTAACTCTTGATAGATTATTGATCATTGTCTAATTTTTTATACTTTTGGTCTATTATTGAAGGGATGACTGGCATTGATCCGATCTAATATAATAATGCTGGAGTTTTGGAGCTATTAGATGACTTTAGGTGTATAAATAGACCCCTTAGATCCATCATTAAGTAATCATTCATCTTATATTTTCTCACTTTGTAATACTTTTTCTTTTTGTGTGAAGAACACACTTGTGTTCTTGAGTGATTTGTGTAGGTGTGGTTTAGCTTATGTTGTTGAGGGAGTTTATTGCTTCTTTCTCCTTTATCTACTAAGGGAGTTAGGATCAATTCTTTCCCTTATTCAACTATTAATGACCACTCAAGCTTGTAATATGTTGAATAAACCCTTCATGGGCTAAGTTATCCTTAGTTGGGTTTATAAACAAGGTTTGTCATGTTATTTAAGTTTGTATAAAGATCTATTATGGATTACTTATTATTGTGTGTGATTTTCATTGTTTCATCAATCTTTATTTATTTGGCCAATAAATGATGATATTTATGGTCTTCATATGTTTTGAAAGAAAATATTTTTGAAAACTTGACACGTCTTTAGTGTAACTATCGCAAGTGCACGATATCGTATCAAGTAGTAAGTGGACTTTTTGAGTCCGGTTTATCGATCCCACGAGGAAGTTAGGTTATATATTGAATTATACACTTTATCTATTTGCTATAGATATTTATATGAGTGAAACACACAATTTAAGAGTTTGGTTTGACAATTGTAATGAAAATGCAATAATAGTTCTAAAATTCAAGGAAATGAAAGATTGCACTAATGATAGATTAATAAAAGATAAAATGAAATAGTTGGGATTACAAACTTAGTTCATCATTAGTTATAAAAGATGTATATGAGATCATAAGATGTATTTACTTATTATGTTGTGTAGATTCGATTTTCCTTAAAAAGGCGGTTCCTCTTTCGAATGTCAAAACGCCCCTTATATATTGAATCAATCCACTATATTTCTATGTTGATTGGCTTCAATATATAGCATTAGGTTTTATGAAAATAACTCAAAAAATCATCTAAGGTCTAGAGGTATATTTCTATCCCCTAGAACAACTTAGAGTGAAGATCATTTGATCTAATCAAACATATTTTCTTTCGAAACATATGAAGACCATAAATATCATCTTTTATTGGTGGAATTTAGTGGTGAATTTTTGAACAAATTTGGGCCATTTTGTTATGCTTCGTGGTGGCAAAGTATCTAGCCACTCTCTTACTCTGTCCTTCAAAGTGTGCACGAAAAGTCTCATTTTGATCGCCTCGTCATTTACATTTGGATATTTGAAATTTCCACAAATCTCCACAAAACGGTTAATATGAAGATATGGATTCTCGTCGGTTCTTCCATAGAATGAGTTGTTGTTGGAGAAGAGATTGATGACATCCGGGCGAATTTGAAAATTGTCCACTCCAAATGGTGGATAGATCACACTTGATTGCAAGCTCAAAGATGGGGGGTTCATGAATTCCCCAAAGAGCATGTTATCTTCATCTATTTCCGGCACAATAGGAGGGTTTTTGATGTTGAATGTTTTGAACATTAGGTATTCCCCCTACCGGAGGAATTCTCGCGTTATTGTTTCCTTGAGGAAGACGTGGGTTTGGTTCGTCCGCCATTGATGGTGAAGAAATAATTCTTGTTTTTTTGTTCTCTTCGCCTTCTTCTGAATGTGGCTTCAATCTCGGGATCTAGTGAAACTAAATCGCGATTGTACGCTTCGTATAGACAAGAGAATCTACAAAAAAAAGAAAAAGTTGTATTTATAACAATAGTTAATAATGTAATATTTCAAAATAACACTTATACTTCCCCGGCAACGGTGCCAAAAACTTGACACGTCTTTAGTGTAACTATCGCAAGTGTACGATATCGTATCAAGTAGTAAGTGGACTTTTTGAGTCCGGTTTATCGATCCCACGAGGAAGTTAGGTTATATATTAAATTATACACTTTATCTATTTGTTATAGAGATTTATATGAGTGAAACACACAATTTAAGAGTTTGGTTTGACAATTGCAATGAAAATGCAATAATAGTTCTAAAATTCAAGGAAATGAAAGATTGCACTAATAATAGATTAATAAAAGATGAAATGAAATAGTTGGGATTACAAACTTAGTTCATCATTAGTTATAGAAGATGTATAGGAGATCATAAGATGTATTTACTTATTATGTTGTGTAGATTCGATTTTCCTTAAAAAGACGGTTCCTCTTTCGAATGTCAAAACGCCCCTTATATATTGAATCAATCCACTATATTTCTATGTTGATTGGCTTCAATACATAGCATTAGGTTTTATGAAAATAACTCAAAGAATCATCTAAGGTCTAGAGGTATATTTCTATCCCCTACAACAACTTAGAGTGAAGATCATTTGATCTAATCAAACATATTTTCTTTCGAAACATATGAAGACCATAAATATCATCATTTATTGGCCAAATAAATAAAGATTGATAAAACAATGAAAATCACACACAATAATAAGTAATCCATAATAGATCTTTATACAAACTTAAATAACATGACAAACCTTGTTTATAAACCCAACTAAGGATAACTTAGCCCATGAAGGGTTTATTCAACATATTACAAGCTTGAGTGGTCATTAATAGTTGAAAAAGGAAAAGAATTGATCCTAGATCCCTTAGTAGATAAAGGGGAAAGAAGCAATAAACTCCCTCAACAACATAAGCTAAACCACACTTATACAAATCACTCAAGAACACAAGTGTGTTCTTCACACAAAAAAAAGTATTACAAAGTGAGAAAATATAAGATGAATGATTACTTAATGATGGATCTAAGAGGTCTATTTATACACCTAAAGTCATCTAATAGCTCCAAAACTCCAGCATTATCACATTAAATCGGATCAATGCCACTCAATAATAGACCAAAAGTATAAAAAATTAGACAATGATCAATAATCTGTCAAGAGTTACGGCCGTAACTTGCAGATGTTACGGCCGTAACATTGAGGTCTTACGGCCATAACTTTCAGATGTTACAGCCGTAACATTGCTTCGGCTTTTTGTACACTGGTTGCTTTGTGAGTTACGTTTTCAGCCCAGAATTTCCTAGACTTTGCGTTTTTGCCCCCAATCTTCTTCGGATGATAACTTTTGATATATAACTCTGATTTTGAATCCGGAAAGACTGCCGAACTTGTCTCGGAAAGCCCTACAATCTGAATACATAAAAGTTCAACAAAGAGAATATTTTATACACATGTTTTTCTTGAGTAAATCAGTAATTCAATCCGATTAAGACTAAATTTATATCTTCATCCTATAAAAATAAAATTATTAAAAATTAATTAATTCAAAGCCAAAACGAGTAGACTAGCTCATAATTATGGGTGAAATATATCAATACTAATCACGGATAAGTGTATAAAACTGACACTTATCACACCCCAAACTTGAATTCTTACTAGTCCTGAGCAAGACTCTTTATTAATCACACTCAAAAAATAAAAATAGCACAAAAATTTATAAACCACACACAAATAAAGAAAAATACTTATATATATAAAGAGATCAAAATGCCATTTACACAACAACCAGCTTTATACAGTAGATAGAAATGAATCAAGATCCAAAATAAATCTACTAATAATTTTGAAGTTAAACACGGTTTTATTTTTGTAATTCCAAAATGCAAGGTTTTCCCCCAAAAACGTTGATTATTTCTTTCCCACTCGTGACACACACGACTCCCTTTAATGGTTGCTCTCGATCACTCGTTTATTTTTTGACTCAATATGAAAAAGAATTTCATCGGCGTCATCAAATATTGTGATTGTTCACGAAATTGAGTGTATTGAAATTCAGCCACCAATTAATTCAAATATCCTCATAATCTACATCTCTTTTAGTGATAGCTTTCACACCGTTATTTGCTAACGTGTAGCTCTTTTCACCAACACATTTTCCATTTTTTTAGGTGATAGCTTTCACACCGTTATTTGCTAACGTGGAGCTCTTTTCACCAACACATTTTTCATCTTTTTTTTAGTGAGACGGCAGCTACGCACCAACAATGGTTAGTCCTTTATTTTTCGCAAAATTTCAGGACTCCCAAAATTAGGCAGCTGTTGTTGCTCAACACCTCTCCATTTTTTTCAACTAGACTACTTTCACCAATGACTTTACCTTTTTTTTTAGGAATAGAATTTTTGCAGAAAATCATTTATTAGTTATGCATGAAAAATCAAAAACTCCACAAATTAAGTAAATTTCAGTTCTATTTTTCATCAACCGACTGATTCTTCTTTTCTCAAGGTAACGAATGACTCGATTTTACATGATAACTACAAGGCTTGGAAAGAGAGATTAAGGCTCAAAAATGTTAGAATATACAATTTTTTAACCGGTTAAAACGATTTTAGAAGCTTGTATATAACTAATTTATTGGTGTTATGGCCAGATCTAGAAATCTCACAAATCAAAATAAACAAAATAGATATATATATATATATAAATATATATATATATAAATATATATATATATAAATACACTTACCTAAAAAATCAAAGCCAAATAAAAATAATAAAAACACACCACACACTACACATCATTAACACAATCATACGATTCAAAACAAAATAAACACAACAGTTCAAAAGCACCCCAAACTTAAAGATAAAACTGTCCCGAGTTTTTAGAAATGAAAAACAAGTGAGAAAAAACAGAAAACTCCCTGAAATTTTAGGTTTGTGATCCTCCAGGTGTGTCGTCAGGGATGTTTAAAAAACGGAAAAGCTTTTCAAAACACTTCTCCGTTTCAATTTGTCGCTCGATTATTTCATTCTGGTTTCTCACTATTTCTGCCTGGGATGTCTCTAATCCCCGAACTCTTTCAAGCAAGTCTGTCTCAAAAGGCGTCAAGTCTTCTCTGGCATCGTCCTCGGGCTCAAAGTCCTCCTCGTGGCTACTTTCCTCTTCCGGTTCCACACGTGCCCGTTTGCTCCTTAACTGAGTACTTCGAAAAATATTACTCTGGTCGTTTAGTCGATCCCCATGCGTCAATATATCACCCCCCGCCGAAATTTTGACCCTCTGGTTTCTGCAAATACCGATGATAAGGCAGGGATACGGCATCTTTTGCCTAGTAGGGACCGTGCCGGCATAGTGACAAATAGTATTATAGATGTGAGTACCCTAATCCATTTTGACCCCTCGGCGGATAGCAAATAAACCTCTCAGATGGCTGATGGAAACTGTAGTCAGAGTCGAAGTCGGGTAAATACTCCCGGCTTCCCACATCCATAAGTACCAAGCATCATCAATGAGGTCCGCCTGGTTGTATCGGGGTTTGATGATCCCAATACTGTCATGGAGCTCGCTCACTAATGCCCATCGTAACACCCTATCATCCGGCACATCCTCATTAGGTAAGATGGAAATGTCTACCGCATTAGTGGAATCAACCCCCAAATACTTGTTAATCACATTCGGTGAAAAATTAATCACTTTCCCATTCACCGTCGTTTGATGATATGTAGGCGACCCCACCTGCCCAATGGATTTGTTGAAAGTATTGTAAAAGTTTAGGGTTAAGGTGGGGTTACCATTTGGGAGTTCGGACACGATTTTTTCCCACTCGTTGTCTATGAACTTTTGGATGAACGGTGAAGTGATAGTGTCGGTATCCGAATCGCCAATGAAATCATCAAGTTTGAACAACCTCTCCTTAATGCACCGTGTGTTTTGAATTCTTTGCGGTGGTGCCGGTTCTTAAGACGACAAACCGACCTTCTCTTTTCCTTTTGAGGATTTCTTAGGTGCCATCCCTGAAATTAAACAAAAACAACTTCTTTTTCATCACATGACTATAATAAACAAGTAAAACTATCAAAAACATCAAAAAAATTCAAAGATTTTTGTTGTGGCATTTTGTCGGACACCTTGAGTTATAGTTTTTTCTAACAAGTTTTTCAATCAAACTCAAATCCACAAAGTCATCACAAATCAATGAAACAAATAACCACACAAATATCAACAATACTAACAAATAAACATGCTCCAAACAAAGAATCCTACGAAAATAGAAATCGAAAAACAAATATAAATTGAGAAACTAAAACCATAAAAATCGAAATTAAAACAAGGATTGAATAAAAAAACCTGATGATTTAGGTGTTAATGTTGAAAGGAGAATGAATTGTAATGAGGAATTTGACTTCTTGAAAGTATGGATCGAAAAGGGGAAAATTTTCGCCTCTCTGCCTGTGTTTCCCGTCGGGTTTGTGAATCTGATTCTAAAACCCGTGTTTTTTTCTATAGCAGGCGAGTTACGGCCGTAACTTTGAAGAGTTACGGCCGTATGGTGCTTTCGGCTTTTGACAATATTTTTCAGTTACGGCCGTTGTAACACCCCAGAGCCATCCAGGAATATTACAGCGTTGTGGGCCCCGAGATGGAACCCACAAGGCTGAAGGAAATTTTCGCAAACATTTACAAACACCCAAGAGGCTAACGACGGTACTATCTTTTAAAAACATTCGAAAACATTACAAAACCCGTTTAAAAAAACCGTCGTAAAATCTCATTTGAAACCACAAGGCCAAACAGCCGAAACTCAATAGTTTAGAAAACGATTTGCCAAAGTAACTCAAGTTACCAGAAAACAAAAGGCCATTTAAAAATACTCACGCGGCAGAAAAAGACAAATAATTAAAATACTCTAGCAGCGGAATACAAAAACTGATCAGGAAACTCAATACACCAATACATGCCCTAGCCAGTATCCTCCGGAAAGCTCATCTCTCCACGACCGCTACAAGCTTGATAATCCAAGAACCTAAAAAGAAAGCCCACGACGGGGTCAGCCATAATGTCTAATAATGATAACCATCACATCACATCAATAATTACATACCAATGAAAATACTAAGTAAGAATACGACCAATGTAATCTTACCGCCATAGATTTACCAACTCGTGATAATAATTACCAAAGTTCACATCTCGTATTCTCAACAACCGTAATCTCATATCTAATCATCGGTAATGTATCTCAAACGGAACCCAAGATTCTTAAAACACCATCATAACTCACTGTTACGAATTCTGCTAAATCGGTCCAATCCCAACCCATCAGGTGACATCATCACATCTCAACACAATAATCGATTATCCATCAAAAGACTGTAATATCCGCAATTTTGGATTTCGGTAATTTTTTTTTCGGCGGGAGTCCGTTTCAACGACTCGCTTGGGACCGTTTAATCATTCTGAGAATGATTAATTCTGCAATTTTTGTCATCCGAGTTTGTTTCGGTATTGTTTTGTTGAGTTCCGTGTTTCTTAATGACTTTTCCGCACTCGAGTTCGATTCTTGTGAATCTCGTTCGAAATTACTGTTTCGAGTTTCTCGTAAGTCCGTTTAACTTTGTTAGACATGTTGTGAACTTCGGTTTGGTTATTCGATCACGTATCGTGATTTTCGGACGTTTTGGGCTGTTTTCGTAATTTCCCAAAGTTTGGGGTAATTACTTCCGTTGTCGAATTTCGAGCCTTCGGGTGGTCGGAATCGTGTGTTCTATTAGCTCTTAGATTCGTCTTTGTGAGTACTTCGTAACTGTATCTTCGATTCGTATTCAGGTTCGGGTTTCGGGGTCGTTCGGATCGTCGTTGTGGTTCTTCATTTTTCACCTGGAGGTTGCTGGCCGGACCTGTGCGAAACGACGCTAAAACGGCGCTTCCGAGCGCCGTGTCTTGCATCGGGTCGGCCAGGACTAGCAGCCTGCTGAGACACGGCCGAGAACCCGCGCAAGCTTTGCACCGGGTGATGCGCCGTGTCGGACACGGCCGAGACATACACGCAGGCACCTTGCGCCGGGTGTTGCGCCGTGTTGATCAGGTCGCGCACTGACCCGCAACCCGGCGGAAGACACGGCGCTGGTCTGGGCCGTTTATTGCGCCGTGTTCGGCAGGGGTATAAGTATGGCAGAGCAGTCGGGTTTCACCCATTTTTTCCCATTTCTTCACTTCCTTTCCACGGCTGGGACTTGGAGGGCACGAGGAGATGTTGTTCCACTGTAAATCCATGAAGTTCCTGAGTCCATAACATCGATTAATCATTCCATAACTTGCTCCGATCGGCCGAATCAGGGTAAGTTTTCTTAAAATCTAGTTTTGGGGATTTTGTTCGTTTTGTCCGTTTAATCCGTTTCAACTCAGAATAGTGATGGATTGATGATTGTTAAGCTATATTATCTCGAATTCCTTGTTATTCCACGGTTGGATTGCCACGGATTTGTCGTTTTATTGAGTATCTTATCGACGCCTTGAAGGTATTCGATAAAATGTCACAAAGAGAATCCGAGCGTTCTACAATTATTCTTCCTCGTTCGTTCGTTAATTTATTGATGGTATGATGTTAGGGTCATATTCCTTGTGAAGAACTCGAGTCGTAACCCTTCCGTTCATTGTCTTCTTCGTGGTACAAGCTTCCCGGTCGAACCATGTTCTTCGGGGTATTCGGTAACGGTTATTAAGGCAAGTATCCTATTATACGATTTGTATCTTGCGACTAATAATCACGTATGAGATTTATAATGATTTTTCTTGCCTTCGTAAATATGTTCCGTTTGAATTGGTTGTGTAATCCACAATTTGAAGGTTTTGTGAAAATAGTGTTATATTGGTATACGTGTTAGCTGTTGTGCCATTTGTGCAGGATTGCGACGTACATATGGGATGGTTGTACACTTGGTTGTGCAATGTATTGTGTACCGAACGTGTGTTATGTTGGTTGTGTGTCGTTGATTGATGATAGTTGTTGCGAGTGTTGAGGTTGTGTTATGTGCGGTACGATTTTGTGGTGATCAACGTGATTGAATAACTGTGCTCATTGTTGTATGTGATGTGATTGTGAATGTGAATATGTGTTTGACCGCTAAGTTCACTCGTGTTGGTTCGACGGGACCTACGAGGATTCGTGGCAGTGGACTACGAGGTCAGAACTTAGTGAGGTATTGAGGTCCAATCGTGCTGGTCTGACGAGGCCTACGATAACGCATGGCAGTGGACCATGAGTTTCGGACACAGTACGTCCAACCGGGTGAGCTCGACGGGGCTTACGGTGACATGTGGCAGTGGACTACGGTGTCAGGACTGTGTGTGTGATTGTTGTGATTGATATAGTCCGTGTGGGTTGTTGAGCCTACGGAGACACGTGACAGTGGATCACGGTGTTAGAATTGGTTATGTCTGGTTAATAGTCCGTGTGGGTTGTTGAACCTACGGAGACACGTGACAGTGGATCACGGTGTCGGAATTGATTATGTTTGTTTAATTGTGCGTGGTGTAGTCCGTGCGGGTTGTTGAACCTACGGAGATACGTGACAGTGGATCACGGTGTCATGAGCATGATTATTTTCAAATCAAAGTTTTGAAAGGAAAAGTTTTACGAAAATGAATGTTAGACCGAGTCCTAAGCTTGAGTAAATGTTTCCCGTATTGTAAACTGTTGAGTTATGAAACAAGATTTGGGTTAAGGCCCTAAAGTTTTTCAAAAGGTTTTGTGAATCAGGACTTGAGGTCTTAAAGGTTTTGAAATTCTAAAAATTCCAGAGATGATAATCTTATTTTCGAATGGTTCATAGCTTATCTTCCCTTGTGAAAACCTCCCGGGAATATTTTGATACTTGATTATTATATTTGATTCACGATTATTATTTGCTTGTTACATTTCGTATGATTTGATACTTGCACTAGTAAAACAGTGGAGTTTTACTAACCCCCGAGTAATCGGGAGGTGGATGTCCTGCTTGCCCGGTACATGCGTATTCGGGGAGCAACACAGGATTGGCACAAGAGGATGACGAGCTGCGATACTAATCAAGAGTTGAGAGTTGTTTTGATTTTCGTTGTGTTGTCCGAGTTGATTTCAGTCTTCCGCTGTATTGTGTTTCGACCCCTGTGTGGGTAATGTTGTATAAGTCAATTTTGTTGATTGAGTTGTGTGACCTCATCGGTCTGTGTATTCGCGTGTAGGTGACCTTAACGGTCTGTATTATTTTATTGTTTGACCCTGGCTGGGCAAGCAGTTGGTCGTTTTGTAAGGTATATTCTGGTAGATCCTCGTGAAAAGGGGTCTACGGCGTGTAATATTCCCATATGGTTTTGGGGGTGTTACATTTATGGTATCAGATCTTAGGTTGCGGAAACCTAGGCTGTCGGGTCGAGTCGAGTCGTGATTTGTCAAGTAATGTGTTGCCTTGTCGTTCGAGTCGTCAGGTGACAAGTTGAGTTGTGCGTAGTCACAACGTTCGGATATGTTGTCGGACAAGATTAGTATCGTGGGCGACCGTCACCTCCATGCGGCCTGTGGATGTAAGTCTCCTCCTTTATGCGTAATACCTGTGTATCTCGATTTTATCTTAGTGAGTTAATTGCGGTGCATGATTTTATTTACACAGTATTGTGTAATATAGTTGTGTTTAATACTTGCGGCACATAGTATGTGTATAGTATTGGGCACATTATTGTTTTATCTTTGAACCGCCGGGTGGGGTGGTATGGTGTGAAAGTTGTAAACCTTGATGGGTTTCGAAAGGGTACCGACGGTAGAGCTTGTGAGAAACTCCAATGAAGGATTTTGTTATGTGTTTAAACTGGGTACCACGAGATGTATTTGGTTGAATTGGCGACCCTGGTTGCCGTTTGAGCATTTTTGTAGAAATCGATTTTTGGAAAATATTTTGGTGGTGCGGTCAAACCACGGTTTATATGGATTTTTAAAAATTGGTTAAATTTTGACAACTAAGCCGTGTATTTTCAAATGACACCATCAGACGGTATTTGGAAAGTGTGTTTTGAAGTACTTCGGACATTGTAAAATATTACCGTCGTTTTTGTTATGAACGAAAGGATTTTGGAAATTTTTTATTTTGCAGAACGATTTTTGGTTTTCGGAATTTTGAACTTCATATGTCCACGTGTTGGGGCTAAGTGGTTGTGATAAGTTTGTGGTGTTGTTGTGCTCGCCGGAGAATATTTCAGTGTTTTCTAAATGTTGAGATACATAGTTTTGATTGAACGACCGAGGTATTAAAAGTGTTTTCAAAAAATTTCATTTCACCAAATTTTTCAAACTTGAGAATTTTAAAATTTTATCATTTGAATAATACCCCGGAAATATTTTATTTTTGTTGCTAGTGTTTGATCCCTACGATACGTGTGTGGTTTTGACTGTGTTTGATTTGGTAAAATCCAAACATCTCTGTTGATGTGACTGTGTGAATTATTTTTGAATGAAGTTCTTTACAGTGTTAGTTCGTGCACTTGTGTGATGACTTGGAGTTGATGTTTTATCGTGCTGCTATTATCGTCCTATGTTGACGTTGTGGTGTTTGGTTGGTTGTGTTATTCTGATTGATCGTCCATTCAGTATGCCGAGAGGTCGAGGCCGAGGACATGGTCGTAGTCGTGGTCGTGATCAGGAACGTGAGAGGGCGACTCACTCCTTGCCGAGTACCAATCAGCTCGGTACAGATCAGGGACATTCTCATTCATCCAGCGCTAATGTTGACGTTGGCGCCGCCACCATCCTTCGTCAGGTGGTTGACCAGTTAGTGCAGATGAATCAGGCCGTACGTCGGGATGAGAACCCAAATAGGGATAACGGAACTAGTAAGTGGTTACGAGATGTGATGAAGATGCAGCCGCCCCGTTTTGTGGGTTCGTATGACTTGTTAGGTTGGGAAAACTGGCTCTTCCAGTTGGACAGAATATTTGATGCTGTAGCTTGTCTGGATGATAGGAGGGTACCCATTGCTCAGTACCTGCTCGACAAAGAAGCTGCAGACTGGTGGCAGGCTGTAGTGCCTGCAGATCGTACACCTACATGGGCTGAGTTTAAGACCGCCATGGAGGCAGAGTATTGCCCATTGCCTGTTCGTGAACGCAGAATCTTTGAGTTTTTCTCGGCTAGGCCCCAGGATGTGTCAATATCCCAGGCGATGGTCGATTATAATTGACAGTTGGCTTATGTTCGGGATCAAGTGAGAAGTGAAGCGGACAAGGTCCGATACTTCAATATGCGCATGAGAGTATGGATCCGCTTATGTGTACCACCCTGAAATAATATCAGGACCGAGCTTTAGCCATTGAGATGGCTGTTTCTGTGTCGGAACCTAGTTCAGAGAGTAAGAGACAGAAGACCTCGAGAAATTTTTCAAGAGGCCAGAGAAGTGAGATCCGTGAGCCTGTTGCTTCGCATTTTCCTTCTGGGAGCACTCCTCGTTCGATTGACCAGTCTAAGAACCTTACTCTGGAGGCGAGTAAGACGGTTGGTGTGAAGACCTGGTTCAACTGCAGTCGTGTGGGCCATGCGAGACAGAATTGTCGTTCGCCACCGGTTAATTGTTTTAAGTGCGGCCAACTGAGGCACCAAGCGGTGCATTGTGAGACCGTTGCCAAGATGTTTGGGAATCGGGTTTTTGTTCCTACTCGGGGAGTGCCCGGTGGTGTCCAGTGATGTAGTTGTGTATCGTACTTCTTGCTGTAATTCGTGCAGAAATTGATATTTGTTGCGTGAACTTTTTGGTTTTGTTTGTATTCTACCATGATGTTTTATTTTAAATTTCGGGACGAAACTTATTTTTAATAGGATAGAATGTAATATCCGGTATTCTCGTTTTCTGTTATCTTGAATTGTTTGTGTCTTGACGTCGGACATTTTCTTGTTGACGAGAATCGAAGTGCCTTCTATCGTAATACTATATTTGTTTCTACCGCATAGTTATTGTGGTCGGGTGCGACTTGTTGTCGCGTGCGTTTCTTTGATTAAATGTGTGCATGTGATGTGTTGTTAATTACTCGTTGTTGTTTTGAATCATAGTCGGTGGCGTTGTGTTAGTCGTCGTGGGGCGTGTTTTCACGCCGTATATTCCTTTGCGTTGCTTGTAACGTTTCGCCATTGGGCGCGATTTTTTTCGGTTCTTGTGTATCTCGTTGAGTTTTCCTGGCAGGATATTTCTTCTCCCTACTTGATTTAAGTTTCGGGACGAAACTTCTTTTAAGGAGGGTAGAATGTAATATCCGCAATTTCGGATTTTGGTAATTTTCATTTTTCGGCGGGAGTCCGTTTCAACGACTCGCTTGAGACCGTTTCATCATTCTGAGAATGATTAATTCTGCACTTTTTGTCATCCGAGTTTGTTTCGGTATTGTTTTGTTGAGTTCCGTGTTTCTTAACGACTTTCCGCACTCGAGTTCGATTCTTGTGAATCTCATTCGAAATGACTATTTCGAGTTTCTCGTAAGTCCGTTTAACTTTGTTAGACGTGTTGTGAACTTCGGTTTGGTAATTCGATCACGTATCGTGATTTTCGGATGTTTTGGGCCGTTTTCGTAATTTCCCAAAGTTTGGGGTAATTACTTCCATTGTCGAATTTCGAGCCTTCGGGTGGTCGGAATCGTGTGTTCTCTTAGCTCTTAGATTCGTTTTTGCGAGTACTTCGTAACTGTATCTTCGATTCATATTCAGGTTCGGGTTTCGGGGTCGTTCGGATCGTCGTTGTGGTTCTTCATTTTTCACCTGGAGGTTGCTGGCCGGACCTGTGCGAAACGGCGCTGCCGAGCGCCGTGTCCTGCGCCGAGTCGGCCAGGACTAGCAGCCTGTCGAGACACGACCGAGAACCCGCGCAAGCTTTGCGCTGGGTGATACGTCGTGTCGGACACGGCCGAGACATACGCGCGGGCACCTTGCGCCGGGTGTTGCGCTGTGTCGGTCAAGTCGCGCACTGACCCGCAACCCGGCGGAAGACACGGCGCTGGTCTGGGCCATTTACTGCGCCGTGTTCGGCAGGGGTATAAGTATGGCAGAGCAGTCGGGTTTCACCCATTTTTTCCCATTTCTTCACTTCCTTTCCGTGGCTGGGACTTGGAGGGCACGAGGAGATGTTGTTCCACTGTAAATCCATGAAGTTCCTGAGTCCATAACATCGATTAATCATTCCATAACTTGCTCCGATTGGCCGAATCAGGGTAAGTTTTCTTAAAATCTAGTTTTGGGGATTTTGTTCGATTTGTCCGTTTAATCCGTTTCAACTCAGAATAGTGATGGATTGATGATTGTTAAGCTATATTATCTCGAATTCCTTGTTATTCCACGGTTGGATTGCCACGGATTTGTCGTTTTATTGAGTATCTTATCGACGCCTTGAAGGTGTTCGATAAAATGTCACAAAGAGAATCCGAGCGTTCTACGATTATTCTTCCTCATTCGTTCGTTAATTTATTGATGGTATGATGTTAAGGTCAGATTCCTCGTGAAGAACTCAAGTCGTAACCCTTCCGTTCGTTGTCTTCTTCGTGGTACAAGCTTCCCGGTCGAACCGTGTTCTTCGGGGTATTCGGTAACGGTTATTAAGGCAAGTATCCTATTATACGACTTGTATCTTGCGACTAATAATCACGTATGAGATTTACAATGATTTTGCTTGCCTTCGTAAATATGTTCCGTTTGAATTGGTTGTGTATTCCACAATTTGAAGGTTTTGTGAAAATAGTGTTATATTGGTATACGTGTTAGCTGTTGTGCCATTTGTGCAGGATTGCGACGTACATATGGGATGGTTGTACACTTGGTTGTGCAATGTATTGTGTACCGAATGTGTGTTATGTTGGTTGTGTGTCGTTGATTGATGATAGTTGTTGCGAGTGTTGAGGTTGTGTTATGTGCGTGTGATGTACGATTTTGTGGTGATCAACGTGATTGAATAACTGTGCTCATTGTTGTATGTGATGTGATTGTGAATGTGAATATGTGTGTGACCGCTAAGTTCACTCGTGTTGGTTCGACGGGACCTACGAGGATTCGTGGCAGTGGACTACGGGGTCAGAACTTAGTGAGGTACTGAGGTCCAATCGTGCTGGTCTGACGAGGCCTACGATAACGCATGACAGTGGACCATGAGTTTCGGACACAGTACGTCCAACCGGGTGAGCTCAACGGGGCTTACGGTGACATGTGGCAGTGGACTACGGTGTCAGGACTGTGTGTGTGATTGTTGTGATTGAGATAGTCCGTGTGGGTTGTTGAGCCTACGGAGACACGTGACAGTGGATCACAGTGTCGGAATTGGTTATGTCTGGTTAATAGTCCGTGTGGGTTGTTGAACCTACGGAGACACGTGACAGTGGATCAAGCTGTCGGAATTGATTATGTTTGTTTAATTGTGCGTGGTGTAGTCCGTGCGGGTTGTTGAACCTACGGAGACACGTGACAGTGGATCACGGTGTCATGAGCATGATTATTTTCAAATCAAAGTTTTGAAAGGAAAAGTTTTACGAAAATGAATGTTGGACCGAGTCCTAATATTGAGTAAATGTTTCCCGTATTGTAAACTGTTGAGTTGTGAAACAATATTTGGGTTAAGGCCCTAAAGTTTTTCGAAAGGTTTTGTGAATCAGGACTTGAGGTCTTAAAGGTTTTGAAATTCATAAAATTCCCGAGATGATAATATTATTTTCGAATGCTTCATAGCTTATCTTCCCTTGTGAAAACCTCTCGGGAATATTTTGATACTTGATTATTATATTTGATTCACGATTATTATTTGCTTGTTACATTTCGTATGATTTGATACTTGCACTAGTAAAACAGTGGAGTTTTACTAACCCCCGAGTAATCGGGGGGTGGATGTCTGTTTTGCGTCCAGGTACATGCAGATTCAGGGGAGAAGTCATAGGATTGGCACAAGAGGATGACGAGCTGCGATACTAATCAAGAGTTGAGAGTTGTTTTGATTTTCGTTGTGTTGTCCGAGTTGATTTCAGTCTTCCGCTGTATTGTGTTCCAACCCCTGTGTGGGTAATGTTGTATAAGTCAATTTTGTTGATTGAGTTGTGTGACCTCATCGGTCTGTGTGTTCACGTGTAAGTGACCTTAACGGTCTGGATTATTTTATTGTTTGAACCTGGTCGGGCAAGCAGTTGGTCGTTTTGTAAGGTATAGCCTAGTAGATCCTCGTGAAAAGGGGTCTACGGCGTGTAATATTCCCATATGGTTTTGGGGGTGTTACAAAGACAACAACCAATGGAAATACGGAACATACCTCGAGATGCACAATACCACGACAATCATGTCAGTCTAATCCGAGATCAGATCAATGCAATACGGGCACGGTCCTAACACAATACCTACGAATGCATACTCATATGACCACGTCAATATGCTCAAAACAATAATAACAGTGTATACTCAATGGAAATCCCATGATCCAGCGCCCTCAGCATAGATCCCCTGATGATCCTAATAGATCAACATGAGATGGATAACCAACAATATACATATGCACAAAAACACATATAAAACCAACGATGTGAATCCACATGATTCCATCAACACAATACTGGGTAATCCAATGATCTAGCGCCCTCGGCATAGATCCCCATGATGATCCCGTCGGACCAACGCATGGTGGAAAACCTGTCCAGCGATCCAGCGCCCTCAGCATAGATCCCCATGATGATCCCGTCGAACCAACGCATGGTGGACATCCGATCCAGCACCCTCAGCATAGATCCTCATGATCCCATCAGATCATTTACAACATAAACAATACAATTATGCATACACATATGCAACTCAATATGTTCATCAACATGAACAACATATGAATCAAAACATGAACGACACTATGATGAAACAACTAGGATGACTTCGTGTTCAGCAATATAAATGACAACCTGCATGATCAACATCATTAACACTAAACCGAATCAAACTAAGATACTGGTCCCGAGTCCTTCAGGAGCAATCTCGATGTCAAATCACCACCGGTAATTATCCTCAATGCTCGGCGATCCAAACGTACAATGAACTATAGTTACTCATATCCTCGTCTTTACCATAATGTAACCTCGATACCCGAATATGCCAATAACCGAAATAAATCATATACAGTACGATTTAACTTTCAGAATTGGAAAGACAACATATAATCATTGCTATATGCATTATAAACGAAATGAAACTGAAACCATTCATTAAACATTATAACTGAGCAAGTAATAACTTGCCTCGATACCGATGAAGTCGTTACCAAATCCATTGCCGTCATCTACAATTCCCTCGGACCCGATTAATGCAATCTACGAACATTCTCGAATACGACCGCAAAGCATGGTTCTAATCACCGATCACTTACCACAACCTATGGCAATAATCAATAAACAACAATCCGATAAAACCAATTCACAAACCCAACGGCTCAACAATATCTCGGTTAACCACAAGTCTGATCAAACCAACTTAAACGATCACGAATTCATAACCAAAACAGAATATACTACCCTGCCTGTTGACTTAGCACACGTTAATTACTTAATGTAGCGTGCGCTAAGTTGCTCCCGTTAGCGTGCGCTAGCCAGTAGGCTTAGCGTGCTCTAATGACACGTAGTTGCATGTATTTCGGATACCGATCAACATATGGCGATTATCAAGAACATTAAGTGATTCGAAACCATGTTCATAGCTATCAAAATAACGAAATCCGATATCCTTTAACACATAGGTAATCATCCAACTCTTAATCCAATTCATATATTTACATATCATCTTCTTTCTCAAATATCAACCTCATGAAACATTAAGAACGTAACAACACTTCCATAATCTATCATTACAAGGAGTAATTATCAACAATAACATCAACATTCGAAACTGAGGAGAAGGATTAACCAACTAATCTCAAGAAGACGAATCAACACGATTCAAACCATACGAATCACATTAATATCATCATACTCCGGTAATCCCTCTCATAATCATGCTTATCAACTTGTTTATGTAATAATCATCAACTCAAAAACATCAACATTCAATCCAAAACGAAATCCAAAGATGAAGAGTGATTACCTTTTTGAAGGAATGGATTGATTTCCAAGGTTGAATCAATTTCCAAGAATCGCCAATGATTTAAAGAACAAAGCTTTAATCCATGATTTCCATCTTTAATCTTGTTAAAGAGGACCATCCCTCAGTGTTTAGGAACTCCCAAATGTCCTCCCAAGGTTCTCTCTATCGGTTCACATGAAGAAATTGTTGGAAATGAAGAATAATGGCCAACTGCACTTATATATATATATTGTACATTATTAATGTACGCTAACATATTCATTTATCGTACGTTACAGGCTTAGCGTGCGCTAACTGTCTTTGTTAGCATGCGCTATCGCAGTCCAGAGGCTACCACCTTACTGCATGAAATGATTTACATACGTAATGCCCATGCAATAGCGTACGTAAAGGCCTATATTTAGCATACGCAAACCTTCCACCGTAGCGTGCGCTACTCATAGTTGACTTGCTACAGTCTGCACCTACCCCCGTGTCCTCACATGCCGAAAGTAACCTGACAAAGCCAAGATTCCTTTGGACCGATCCGATTAGTGTAATATCCGGATAAATTGTTGAGTATTTTCATCTGTATTTGAACCCTGTATTACCTGAATTGGTGCTATCAATAATCGAAATACGATCGTTTCCGTATTCGTATCCTCATGCATGATAATATCAACCTTTAATCATTTTCATGCAACTACGTCGTAACGCACGCTAACAGGTAAGCGTAACGTACGTTACGATCTGGAAATAGCGTACGCTACGAGCTAGACGTAGCGTACGTAAGGAGGTCAATAATTGAACAGACTGGCTAGCAAATGGACAGCTGGTGATGGGGCTCGGAAAGATTCCCGCGGATGAACCTGGACAGTTTTGGGGTCAACGGGTGTTAACGTACGCTAAGGCTTGTAACTAGCGTACGCTAATATGTGTAGCTTACGTACGTAATGCATAGGGTGTAACGTACGTAAGCTAGTACAAAACGAGACAGTAAGCTATCAGTGATCGATAGCGTACGCTAATATCGAATGGTAGCGTGCGCTAAGTATATTACGTACGTAAATGGCTGAGGCTAACGTACGTACATCTCAAGATATTATATATATGGACAACACCCCATTTTGTTTCTCTTCGTCCCTTTCACTTGCAATTCATTTTCCTTCATTTCTAGAGGGTTTCCAGCCCTCTAAAACAATAAAGAACACGTAGACTCGATCATTTAAGTTACGAAACATCTTGCATTGACATTCAAGCAATCGGAATTGGATGCTACCTCGTGTCTCTGCGTTTCTTTCATATTAAGGTATGTTAATGCTACCTCAACCTTGATTTCGTGTTCTTAAGGATGTTTTGAACATACCACCAGGATTATTAAGCTCCATAAGATGATTTTTATCCGAACACCATGTTTTTGGAAGTTGGAATGTTCATGCTTTAGTTAACCGAGTTAAGAACGTTATAGTCCGACTCTTGTTATGATAATCAAGTAAGGTAAAATTCTGAGATTAATAAACCATGTTGTATGGTGTTTCCATAATGATCATAGACTTAATGATGGTAACAACCTCAGATTTTCCGAACTACATTTGAGGATCTATAATCAATATTTGGAGTGAGTATTATGATGGGAGGATTAACTCGGAATTCATAGACATCAACACCGTAGGATCATTATGATTCACATGAGTATGATATATGTGAATATAACGACGTTAAGCTTTATGCATTACGACGTTATACCCTCGTGAAAGGCAAATGCGTCAATTGAGAAGAAGCGTCCAAGGCATGCTTAGCGACGCTAATCCTTGTAGCTTACGTGCGCTAACGCGGCACGTAACGCACGTTACGTATGTGTGTAACGACGTTACGAAGAGAACGATTAGGGTTCGACCATCTTTTTATGCTTTTCCTCGTGTGATTGATTACTTATTTAATGATAGGATATTAAGGACGAATTTCCTACGATAATCCGGTGTTGAGCCTCTCCGATCGTCGTTTTCGTTGGAGTTCGGATTGTTCCAATCAATTGTATTTCCGGAGTATTCGCGAGAGATTACCAAGGCAAGTACCTTGATATACGAATTATAATTACGTGAAATCATTGTTGTGAAGTGTATGAATCATGTTATGAATATCTCAGATTTATATTATATATATATATATGTATATATATATAGATATGTGTGGATATTTATGTAGTATTAATTGATAGAGTTTAAGGCCTAATGTGCTAAGTCTTGATGAATAACGTGCGAGTTATTGTTTATTTTGCGTAGTTGCGTCATCGCGAATAAATTATGTGGATTGATGAACCGATTTGATAATTGTTGCAACGGTTGATCGTGTGCTTGGTATTTGTAATAATGTGAATACTTGTTATGAGAGACGTCATATCCGGTACCTCGAGGGCGGGCGTGCACTCCGGCTGTTAGACGTGCAAAGAGCGGCTCCATATGATTGGTGAACACCGGTGTTACTTAATGCGCGAGCAAGGGGCGGCTCCTGTGGGAGTGAACGCCGGCGCGGTGACATGTGCAATGGGCGGCCAATATAGTGGAGTGAACGCCGGTACACAGGTGTGCAAGGGAGGCGCCTGGCAGGCTTATTGGTAACGGATATTTGAGTGATAGCTAAGACCCCGTTGTCAAATGATTTTCGAAATTTAAATCTTTGCAACTTACTTTTAATGTTGGTCTTGACGTAGACCGCGGATTGTGTTTCTGGAGTTCGTTCCAATTTGTTTTAAATGTTGGTATCAGGGTTAATTAACCAAGGATATTTGACGAGATCTCCGAGGGTTAATTAATCAGGGGTCTTGAGCAGGATTTGTCGAATGAGAGGCTGTGCCTTTGATTGTACTGTGTTGATTATTCTGTGTATTGGGTCGAGGACCCCGTGAGATGTTGAGATTTGATCTCGTGATGATATTATTTGGATTGGGCCGAGAACCCCGTGAGATGTTGTAATGATTCACTTGTGATAGTGTTTTATCATTTGGGTCGAGAACCCCGAATGACGTTGTGATAGTTTTCTTGCAAAATTGTTTTCCACATGTTGGGTTAAGGACCCGAGAGCTTTTGAAGTATTTTCTAAAGTATTTCCATCTGATTTTCAAAACCCCAAGATGACCCGAGTCAATATAAATATTTTCGAACTTTCTTATCAAAATACTTTTCCTTTTATAAAAAGGGAATTTTCTGACTCCTTGGGTTCGTTTGAAGTTTCATTGGTGTTATGTTCTGTACGGAGAATATGACAATGTGATTATCTTTCACCTTGTGTATGTAATACTATTCTGTGCTGACCATTTGAATGTGTGGGTTGTGTTAAGGTTTCACGACTGTTGAGTTTTGTGTTATTATTATTCGTATATCTTGTATGTTATGTACTTGCACTAGCAAAATTCCAGTTGCTAACCCCGAGTTTCGGGGTGGGTGCCTTATGCGCTGTGTTTTGGCAATGAGCATCACAGGATTGGGCCGGGAAGGAGATGGAGGACAATGATACTAATCACACCAGAGTTAGAGTCTTTTCTTTTGTTTCATTTTGGTCGGTATTTCGTCGTTTCGAGTATTCACCCTTGCATGGGTGTAGTTTTCATTTATTAAATTGAATTGTCGTTCTTTTCTGTGTTCAAGTTTATTTTCATCATTGAGATGTAAGATTCATTTGTTTTCTAAATTGTTTAATGACCTTGACGGTCTGCGTTGTATTTAGATTGACCCCGGTCGGTCAATCATTTTGTAGTCTAGTAGAGTTTAGCCTTGTAGATCCTTGTAAGAAGGGCCTACGACGTGTAACATTTCCGGATGTATTCTGGAGGTGTTACAAATATGGTATCGGAGCTTAGGTTTGCGAAAAACCTAGGCCGTTGGGTCAAGTCCATGTCTTGTGTAAGTCGCGCGCGTCAGAGTTGTGATTAGTATCGTGGTTCCAACATCATCTTCAAGCAATCCGTGATGGTAAGCCTCCCGAATCGTAAGTCCCCTTACATACGTATTTGATTATATTGTGCTTAACGTGAACCTAGGGTTTGAACTTGTTAGAGATTATATTGTTTTACGATATCACCTGCATATACGCGTCGAGTGAGAATGGTTATGTAGTATACTTCGGTAGTCAAACATATTTATCGGTTTCTGCATTTCAAGAGAATAAATCTTTGATTGTTTATTTTATCGGGTGCGTGAGTATTGTGAAATGTCTCTTGTCATTTTGGCATTTTTGTCTTGGACTTTTTACCGGTATTTTTATGACGGTTTTTAATTTTTTAGAATTGTTTTTGTTTGTTTTGGAAATTGCTTCCGTCATCGGCTTTTGGCATATTTTGAAATGATTTTCAAATGGTTTTTAGCCAGTAGGTTCTCGCACGTAATCCCGGCATGTAATATTTCCGGGCAATTACGAACATTTCAAAGTAGTGTTTTGAAATTTTCCTAGCATTGTAAACCTCATGATTTGATGTAGTCGTGTCGAATGGTCACGTATTTTGGTGAAAAGTTCTTTCGAATAAACATTTTGGTAGAAGAGGAAGGATTTTCAAAATTGTGGTATTTGGGACCCAACACTTTCAAATATTTTAAATTAGCTACAATTCGATTTTCAATTTTCTTGTAGGCATTACTCGAAAATAAATTTTTAGAATCATTGTATAAACTTCCTCTTCCAAAACAAAGGACAAGATTTACAAGTTTTGAGCACAACGTGATTCGGCTTTTGTTCAAATTTTTTTAAAAGCATACGCATAATGATCGCCCTAGACGAAGGACTGGAAGTTGATTTGAAAATTTCGTGCTTTACGATATTACCGTTATTCTAAGGATGCTAATTAAACCTTATGTTGATAATCGTGGTATACCGTACAACCGACTATGTGATAACAATAAACGGTACTATCTCGCATTAGCATGTCGAGCCTCGCGGATATAGACGTAATATAGGAAGCGGAAGCGGTGAGGTGGTTCGTGCGACAACGATTCATGTTACGGTGAAGGAATATCAAGATCGACGATAACCTATGAAACCTCCTCGGTGACCGAGCCAACGAGCGGAGAAAAGAGACCGAGGACATCCGGAAAATTTTTGGGCGTGACGAGACTAAGGTTCTCAAACCCCCACGCTGCTCGAATGCGTCGTCTTCGCGGTCGAGAATGAGCATTGGGAATCCCCAACCAAAGACGTGACTCCGGTAAGAAGAGAGTGTGCTTCAACCGCAACCGTGACGGGACACATCCGTGTAACCGTCCCTCACCACTCTTGACTTGTCATCGGTGCGGGTGTGAAGGCCATCGGGAGAAACATTGTGAGATAATTTCGAATTGGCAAAAATGCTACTCACGGTGAGCAGAGCAAGTGGTCGGAGAATGTCCCGAAACCTTATGTCTTCAACAAGAGCCTATTATAGGCGAATGAAGATTTTGTCTTTGTGTTCTAGTCGTTGTCGCTTTCCAACAATCGTGACTTTGATTGTTTTTCATTTTAATTGCTTTTCGTTTCCTACTCCTACTATTTTAAGTTTCGGTGGCATGTTTTCTTAGCACGGGGACACGTAGTACCCGTGCTCTTCTTAGTATTTCCGATGTTGGGAGACTTTCATTGTTGATGATTCATCCGTGATTCTCTTGACAATTACAAACTACCAACTACTACGAACATACCATCATTCGAACCAAATTCACAACCGATAAGTAAGACTCAGTGAATTATTGTGGTCTATTCACATCTGAACCTAATCTCTGCAGAATTTTGTTCGAAACTATTTGTTCCCATTCGTATGATTAATATTTCCAATGTGTTATGAACTTGAATATGGTGGGTCGAGCTCGACACGCGATTTTAGTACATCTGAGTCGTTTGTGAATTTCCTTAATTCCGTGAGCTTCTACTTCTTCACTCTAACTTCTCGTGTTCACGTGTAATTTATTGCCTCACTTGACGTGCCTGATACTTCCTAAGTCCAATCATTGTATTTTTTTTAGAACCTTGTATTCGCGCATCGCTCATGATGTTTTGGGGCCGAGCACGTAGTTACTTTTTCTTGGTTGTTCCACCAATCTACTTTAAGTTTCGGGACGAAACTTCTTTTAAGAGGGATAGTATGTAATATCCGGATAAATTGTTGAGTATTTTCATCTGTATTTGAACCCTGTATTACCTGAATTGGTGCTATCAATAATCGAAGTACGATCGTTTCCGTATTCGTATCCTCATGCATGATAATATCAACCTTTAATCATTTTCATGCAACTACGTCGTAACGCACGCTAACAGGTAAGCGTAACGTGCGCTACGACCGAAATAGCGACGCTACGAGCCAGACGTAGCGCACGTAAGGAGGTCAATAATTGAACAGACAGGCTAGCACATGGACAGCTGGTGGTGGGGCTCGGAAAGATTCCCGCGGATGAACCTGGACAGTTTTGGGGTCAACGGGTGTTAACGTACGCTAAGGCTTGTAACTAGCGTACGCTAATATGTGTAGCTTACGTACGTAATGCATAGGGTGTAACGTACGTAAGCTAGTACAAAACGAGACAGTAAGCTATCAGTGATCGATAGCGTACGCTAATATCGAATGGTAGCGTGCGCTAAGTATATTACGTACGTAAATGGCTGAGGCTAACGTACGTAAATCTCAAGATATTATATATATGGACAACACCCCATTTCGTTTCTCTTCGTCCCTTTCACTTGCAATTCATTTTCCTTCATTTCTAGAGGGTTTCCAGCCCTCTAAAACACATAAAGAACACGTAGACTCGATCATTTAAGTTACGAAACATCTTGCATTGACATTCAAGCAATCGGAATTGGATGCTACCTCGTGTCTCTGCGTTTCTTTCATATTAAGGTATGTTAATGCTACCTCAACCTTGATTTCGTGTTCTTAAGGATGTTTTGAACATACCACCAGGATTATTAAGCTCCATAAGATGATTTTTATCCGAACACCATGTTTTTGGAAGTTGGAATGTTCATGCTTTAGTTAACCGAGTTAAGAACGTTATAGTCCGACTCTTGTTATGATAATCAAGTAAGGTAAAATTCTGAGATTAATAAACCATGTTGTATGGTGTTTCCATAATGATCATAGACTTAATGATGGTAACAACCTCATTTTCCGAACTACATTTGAGGATCTATAATCAATATTTGGAGTGAGTATTATGATGGGAGGATTAACTGGAATTCATAGACATCAACACCGTAGGATCATTATGATTCACATGAGTATGATATATGTGAATATAACGACGTTAAGCTTTATGCATTACGACGTTATACCCTCGAGAAAGGCAAATGTCTGAATTGAGAAGAACTGCCCAAGGCATGCTTAGCGACGCTAATCCTTGTAGCTTACGCGGCGCTAATCGCGCGTAACGCACGTTACGTATGTGTGTAACGACGCGTTAAGAGAACAGCTTAGGGTTCACCATCTTTTTATGCTTTTCCTCGTGTGATTGATTACTTATTTAATGATAGGATATTAAGGACGAATTTCCTACGATAATCCAAAGGTTGAGCCTCTCCGATCGTTTTTCGTTGGAGTTCGATTGTTCCAATCAATTGTATTTCCGGAGTATTCGCGAGAGATTACCAAGGCAAGTACCTTGATATACGAATTATAATTACGTGAAATCATTGTTGCTGAAGTGTATGAATCATGTTATGAATATCTGTATTTATATTATATATATATATATATATATATATATATATATGTATATATATATAGATATGTGTGGATATTTATGTAGTATTAATTGATAGAGTTTAAGGCCTAATGTGCTAAGTCTTGATGAATAACGTGCGAGTTATTGTTTATTTTGCGTAGTTGCGTACTGGCGAATAAATTATGTGGATTGATGAACTGATTTGATAATTGTTGCAACGGTTGACTGTGTGCTTGGTATTTGTAATAATGTGAATACTTGTTATGAGAGACGTCATATCCGGGTACCTCTGAGGGCGGGGCGTGCACTCCGGCCTGTTGTACGCTGCAAAGAGCGGCTCCATATGATTGGTGAACACCGGTGTTACTTAATGCGCGAGCAAGGGGCGGCTCCTGTGGGAGTGAACGCCGGCGCGGTGACATGTGCAATGGGCGGCCAATATAGTGGAGTGAACGCCGGTACACAGGTGTGCAAGGGAGGCGCCTGGCAGGCTTATTGGTAACGGATATTTGAGTGATAGCTAAGACCCCGTTGTCAAATGATTTTCGAAATTTAAATCTTTGCAACTTACTTTTAATGTTGGTCTTGACGTAGACCGCGGATTGTGTTTCTGGAGTTCGTTCCAATTTGTTTTAAATGTTGGTATCAGGGTTAATTAACCAAGGATATTTGACGAGATCTCCGAGGGTTAATTAATCAGGGGTCTTGAGCAGGATTTATCGAATGAGAGGCTGTGCCTTTGATTGTACTGTGTTGATTATTCTGTGTATTGGGTCGAGGACCCCGTGAGATGTTGAGATTTGATCTCGTGATGATATTATTTGGATTGGTCCGAGAACCCCGTGAGATGTTGTAATGATTCACTTGTGATAGTGTTTTATCATTTGGGTCGAGAACCCCGAATGACGTTGTGATAGTTTTCTTGCAAAATTGTTTTCCACATGTTGGGTCAAGGACCCGAGAGCTTTTGAAGTATTTTCTAAAGTATTTCCATCTGATTTTCAAAACCCCAAGATGACCCGAGTCAATATAAATATTTTCGAACTTTCTTATCAAAATACTTTTCCTTTTATAAAAAGGGAATTTTCTGACTCCTTGGGTTCGTTTGAAGTTTCATTGGTGTTATGTTCTGTACGGAGAATATGACAATGTGATTATCTTTCACCTTGTGTATGTAATACTATTCTTTGCTGACCATTTGAATGTGTGGGTTGTGTTAAGGTTTCACGACTGTTGAGTTTTGTGTTATTATTATTCGTATATCTTGTATGTTATGTACTTGCACTAGCAAAATTCCAGTTTGCTAACCCCTGAGTTTCGGGGGTGGGTGCCTGTTATGCGCTCAGGTTTTGGCAGCTCGGGAGCAGTCACAGGATTGGCTGGGAAGGAGATGGAGGACAATGATACTAATCACACCAGAGTTAGAGTCTTTTCTTTTGTTTCATTTTGGTCGGTATTTCTCTGTCGTTCGAGTATTCACCCTTGCATGGGTGTAGTTTTCATTTATTAAATTGAATTGTCGTTCTTTTCTGTGTTCAAGTTTATTTTCATCATTGAGATGTAAGATTCATTTGTTTTCTAAATTGTTTAATGACCTTGACGGTCTGCGTTGTATTTAGATTGACCCCGGTCGGTCAATCATTTTGTAGTCTAGTAGAGTTTAGCCTTGTAGATCCTTGTAAGAAGGGCCTACGGCGTGTAACATTTCCGGATGTATTCTGGGGGTGTTACAATTAGCGTGCGCTAACCATATGCATTAGCGTGCGCTAATCCTTCACGACAAACATCCGTTGACTCGTCGGCACATGCGCCGAAAGTGACCGGGTCCACACTTAGATTCCCTCTGATCTGGTCTGTACTAGTGTGCGCTATCCTTTACCATTAGCGTGCACTATGCCTGCACGATAGCGTGCGCTAGGCATGTATATTAGCGTACGCTAATAATGCTACACTTAGCCATTTTCAGCTATCCTTGTCCAACGTATCGACATACAGAATACGAACATACGACATACTGAATGCGTACACTCCTTCCAATAATATTCCCATATGATACACAATATCCTCAATTGCAATTGTCGACCAAGCACGACAATTATACCAATACAGATGTCTCAGTCCTTCATTTATTTTATTCATACTGTACAAATTCCACACTGTACAACATAACTCGAATACAATAATATTAAACAGTAGTAGAAGAAATTACGGATATTACATACTACACCACTTAAAATAAGTTTCGTCCTCGAAACTTGCAATTCGTCATAAAAAAACCAACAAACCGTTCAACCAAAATATTCCGAAACCATCACAACAACGATCAATCATCATCATTAACGAATAACCCAAACAGCATACTTATAAATGCGCAAAGTCGATGATCTCCTGAGATACTAGCAGGCGACTTCACTGTAAAGCCTCAATACGCTTACAATAACAATTCCATGAGTCTCAACAAAATATATCATCTTCGAATGAAATATTCTATCTATGCTAAACCTCGTCTGCCTGATTATACAATCAAGTCCAAATTCTGATACAATCAATAATGCACGATACATCTGAGAAACAACTGCCCAACACAACGACACAAATCCCGAAACATCGACACAAAATCTGAACGCTCAGATGACCATTAGCAATGATCAACCAATAAATTAATCGAGAATATCATTGACATGATAAACTTCAATACGACCAATCCAAAGGTCAAAACACAATCGAGAATATCATCATCATGATATGCACTATGCACTAAATGCGTATGTATATCAATCACATTTTCAAAACCAGTTTGAAATCATATAGTCTTGTCAAGAAGACAATTTTCCGAAAGTTATTTCAAAAATTTCAAAGATCAAAACCCAAATTTTGGTAAGACCACAAAATCATGTTTCGAAAATTTAAATTGGCTCGATGGTGCCAAGTATTCGATAACAGTTTCCTTCGAATCCACACGATTTCGAAGTTTTAAAATGAAAACTATGCAAATAATTGACCATATCCATACTCCTGTATACCAATTCAGTTAGTCACTAACATCCACTGATATTCCATCGGAAAACCACACGATAGAGTTCCAAAATCTCAATATATAAACTCTAACGAAAAACTCTTTTTCCACATATGACTTGCAACGTCAATCATTAACCCATCCTGAATCACCTCAAATATGCTATGACAAAACATTGAAACAAACCAACACAGGGAAAGACTTCCCGAGAAGTCTCATTTGAACAAGTAAACCAAAATCTCGAAAGGCGGAAATAAAATAGATAAACGATTGGTAAAGTGTTTTACAAATCTCGGGAGTTTTAAGAAAACAGAAAAGCCTTTTGAAACATTCGGGTCTCAGCCCGTATCTCATTCCATATTACAGGAAGTTTAAAAAGTACAAAAACCCTTTTGGACCCCAAGTCTTGAGTTACGAAATTATTTCAAAATCGATTGGATCTCGGCCCAAAAATCATTTTCCGTAAAACATCCGTTTTAAAAAATATCATTTTGAAAAGTATCATTTTCAAATGCTCAAAAATAGTTCATATATCTCATAATGAACTATCATGACTACATGTTCTTCTCCCGATTACACAACTCCGTTCCAAAATTTAACCGACATAATGATTTCCAAAAATCATAACTTCTCAAGATCATCAATCCTGTCTCAATTCTGTCACCTCATACTGTAACGCATAATATCTTACTGAATCTCAAAACGTATAAAGTTAGAACAGCAATAAATCCCAATGAAATCCAAAAATCCAAATACTTACAGATCGTGAAGCCGACGATTCCCCGTGATACTGGCACATGTCTCAACTCTAGAAATTACTCGATACAAATATTTTCAAAACACACATTTTGCAAACTCAGCTCAACTCGAGAACACAACACGGCTCTATCCGAAGAAACACGTTAACACCATTTGGAAAAGTTTACAACAACCCCAGTACTACACTGGTAAATCACATAACATACAAGCCCGAGTGAACAAAAAAAACCCAGAGCTCAAACACTTGTCAACCGACAACTCGAATGACACGACAAAAGTACGACCTAACTCGACCCGACTGCCTAGGTTTTCACAACCTAAGCTCCGATACCATATTCTATAACACCCCCAGAGCCATCCAGGAATATTACAGCGCCGTGGGCCATTTACTTTGAAACTCCCATCGGTTGTATTATAAATCTCCACAGCTCCATGAGAAAACACCTCTTTGATTGTGTAAGGGCCCGTCCACCGTGATCGCAGCTTACCCGGAAACAGACACAGTCGTGCATTAAAAAGGAGAACTTGGTCTCCTGCTTTAAAATCTCTTCTCAGAATTCGGTTGTCATGCCATCTTTTTGTTTTTTCTTTGTAGATTTTGGCATTTTCATATGAGTCGAGTCGGATTTCATCCAACTCATTTAACTGCAGCAACCTTTTCTTCCCAGCCAACTGTTCGTCAAAGTTTAATTTTTTTATGGCCCAAAAGGCTCGATGTTCAAGTTCTACTGGCAGGTGACAGGCTTTTCCAAAAATCAAACGAAATGGAGACATGCCTATCGGTGTCTTATAAGCTGTTCTGTAAGCCCAGAGCGCATCATCCAGCTTTTTCGACCAATCTTTCCGAGATGAGTCGACTGTCATCTCAAGTATACGTTTCAGTTCACGATTGGAGACCTCGACTTGTCCACTAGTTTGTGGGTGATAAGAGGTAGCAACACAGTGTTTTACTCCGAATTTGGTCAGTAGAGCCTTAACCTGGTGATTGCAGAAATGAGATCCGCCATCACTGATAATAACTCTTGGAGTTTCGAAGCGAGTGAATATATTTTTCTTTAGAAAATTTACCACGACTCTAGCTTCGTTTGTTGGTAATGCAACAGCCTCCACCTATTTAGATATGTAGTCCACAGCTACAAGGATGTATTCATTAGAGAATGATGATGGAAAGGGTCCCATGAAATCAATTCCCCAAACGTCGAAGATTTCAACTTCAAGGATGAAATTCATTGGCATTTCATTTATTTTTGACATGTTTCCATATCTTTGGAACCAGTCACACTTAGAGGCAAGTTTATGTGCATCTCTGAACAGAGTGGGCCAATAGAATCCTGCTTCAAGAATTTTTGCTGCTGTTTCTGAAGCCCCAAAATGTCCTCCATAGTGAAAGGAATGACATCTTTCCAATACCTTCTCCATTTCTTCTTCCGGTATGCATCTCCGGATGATTTGATCAGGTCCTCGTCTGAACAATAGAGGATCTTCCCAGTAATAGTATTTCAACTCAGAGAAGAATTTTTTCTTTTGATGATGGGAAAAATTTGGGTGAATTATTCCACTTGCAAGGAAATTGACGATGTCTGCATACCATGGTGCATTTTGTTTTTCCTGCACATTAGAGATTTGGAACAGTTGTTCATCCGGAAATAATTCATTTATTTCCTTCTCTTGAGCAGTGTTTTGGTCTAGTCATGAGAGATGATCCGCCACTTGGTTCTCTGTTCCCTTTCTGTCTCGGATTTCTATGTTGAACTCTTGCATAAGTAGGACCCATCGGATTAGCCTTGACTTAGCATCTTGCTTTGTCATTAAATATTTCAAGGCTGAATGATCAGTGTAGACAATGACTTTTGATCCCAATAAGTAGGATCGAAATTTATCAAAGGCATAAACCACTGCAAGCATCTCTTTTTCAGTTGTTGTGTAGTTCAGCTGTGCATCATTCATAGTCCGGCTAGCATAATGGATCACTTGCATCATTTTGTCCTTCTTCTGGCCCAGCACGGCTCCACAACATAATCACTTGCATCACACATCAGAATGAATGGGATAGTCCAATCTAGAGAAATGATGATTAGGGCTGATGTAAGCTTATCCTTCAAAGTTGCAAAGGCCACGTGGCATTCATTTGTGAAAAGGAATGGTGTATCTTTCTCAAGTAAAGAACATAGAGGTTTTGCTATTTTTGAGAAATCTTTTATGAACCTCCGATAGAATCCTGCATGCCCGAGAAAACTCTTTACTCCCTTCACTGAAATTGGTGGAGTAAGTTTTGCAATCACTTTGATCTTTGCCTTATCGACTTCAATTCCATTTTGTGAGATTCTATGGCCAATTACGATTCCTTCCTGGACCATGAATTGATATTTCTCCCAATTGAGAACTAGATTTATGTCTTCACATCTTTCCAAGACCATGCCTAAGTGATTTAGGCATTTATAAAATGTATCTCCAAAAACCGAGAAATCGTCCATGAAAACTTCAATGAATTTTTCAACCATGTCTGAGAATATTGACATCATGCATCTCTGAAATGTGGCTGGAGCATTGCACAATCCGAATGGGATTCTTCTATAGGCAAACGTTCCGTAAGGGCATGTGAATGTTGTTTTCTCTTGGTCTTCAGGGGCTATGACGATTTGGTTGTACCCTGAATAGCCGTCGAGAAAACAGTAGTAAGAATGTCCCGTCAATCTATCGAGCATTTGATCAATAAATGGGAGTGGAAAATGATCTTTTCTGGTCATCTTGTTAAGCTTCCTGTAATCAATGCACATTCTCCATCCTGTTATGGGTCATGTCGGTATAAGTTCATTGTGCTCATTCTCTATGATTGTGATTCCACTCTTTTTTGACACCATATGTACAGGGCTCACCCATGGACTATCTGATATTGGATAAATGATTCCTGCGTCAAGTAATTTAAGAATCTCTGCTTTCACAATTTCGTTCATGTTTGGATTCAAACGTCGTTGATGCTCAATTGAAGGTTTACAGTCATCTTCCATCAAAAATTTGTGTGCGCATATAGAGGGTCTTATTCCTCTAATGTCCGCAATAGTCCATCCAATTGCTCTTTTGTGATTCCTCAATACCCTTAGTAATTTCCCTTCTTCAAGTTCGGTCAATATGTTAGATATGATGACCGGAAGTGTAGAGAAAATGCCCAAGTAAGCGTATCTCAAAGGTGTGGGTAGAGGTTTGAGATCAAGTATTGGATCTTCTTGTAAAGAAGGGAGGGGTTTAGCGGACCTTGTCCCCAACTCTTCAAAATGTGAATGTCTTCTTAAGGGTGGTAATGCTTCTAGATAGTTAACTGTTTCGGCCAAGTGATATTCTTCTTCTTCCATTCTGATTAGAGAATTTGCTATACATGTTTCAAGAGGATCTTTAGATAGAATCTTCTCCAAAGACTTGTTTACCATGGCTTCAATTGCGTCTATTTTTAGACAATAATCATCTGTGGAGGGATGATTCAAATATTTTAGGACATCGAAGATGACATGTTTGTCTTCCACTCTGAGAATTAGCTTTCCTTCATAGACGTCAATAAGAGCACGTCCGGTTGCAAGAAATGGTCGTCCCAAAATAATGGGAATATCCTGATCTTCTTCCATGTCAATGATGATAAAATCTGCTGGAAATATGAATTTATCAACCTTGATGAGCACATCTTCTATTATCCCACGTGGATATTTGATTGACCAATCAGCTCATTGTAGTGAAATTGTTGTTGCTTTTGCTTCTCCCAAGTTCAGTTTGTTGAAAATTGACGGCATCAAATTGATACTTGCCCTAAATCACAAAGAGCTTTGCCAAAATTCACTTCACCAATTGTACACGGGATTGTGAAAGTTCCCGGATCTTTTACCTTGGGTGGCAACTTCTTTTGTAGTATTGCGCTACATTCCTCTGTTAGCATGACAGTTTCATATTCTTGAAGCCTTCATTTGTTGGAAAGAATATCTTTCATAAATTTGGCATAGTTTGGCAGTTGTGCTAGAGCATTGGCAAAAGGTATGTTGATGTGTAGCTTTTTTGAAAATTTCCAAGAATTTTCTGAATTGAGCATCGAGCTTGTGATTCTTCAACCGTTGAGGAAATGGGATAGGTGGAAAAATAAGATTTTGCAGCAATTGGACCTTTTTGAGATGAAGGTCCTGATTCAGTTTCTTTTTCTGATTCTTGATTGTTTTTATTTTTTTGTTTTTCCAGATGATTTTCCACAGAAATTTCGGGCAACTGCACTCCACTTCTTGTTGTGATAGCATGGACATTTTCCCTTAGATTTACCTCGGTATTGCTAGGTAACATGCCGTGAGATCTTTATGAAAGTATTTTGGCCATTTGGCCAACTTGTATCTCCAGGTTTTTAATTGAAGCATCATTGCGTTGTTGATACTTCAGTTGTTGTTCGGCTAGCTTCGTAATTGCTTCTTCCCACCCGGGCTTCTTTTCTTGATGCGTTGGATTCAACACATTGTTGTTGTTTGCATAAGAAAAATTTGGATGATTTTTGTACCCTGATTGTATGTTAGCCCATAAGGATTGTATGCTTGCCTTTGGAAATTCTGAGCATAGGCCACTTGTTCTGGTGGTGGTGGTGACTGCTTCTGTTGCACTAAGGGACAGATAGTGCTGTTGTGAGTTGCTCCACAAATTTCACATGAAAGAGCTGAAACTTGTGGAGTTTGCACTGTCTTCACAGATTGAGGAGTTGAAAAAGACATGTCCTCGACTTTCTTTGATAAAGCTTCAACTTTTGCCAACATAAGTGAATAAGAATCCACTTCAAAAACACCATTTGGTTTCTTTTGGATATTTCTGTCTGGCCATCTTGCACTTTGTTCACTTATAACCTCAAAAAGATTATAAGCCTCTCTCATAGTTTTATTGCCAAGTGAGCCATTTGATGATGAATCGACATTGGCTCGGCATATAGGTAAAATTCCAGAATAGAAGTAATTGAATTGTGCTCTCAAATTGAAACTATGGTTAGGACATTTTCGTAGCATATCTTTGTATCTCTCCCATGCTTCGTGAAATGACTCCGAATCTTGTTGAAGAAATGTAGAGATTTCGTATTTGAGTTTCGCTACTTTTATTGGTGGAAAGTTTTTAGTGGTGAATTTTAGAACAAATTTGGGCCAATTTGTTATGCTTCGTGGTGGTAAAGTATCTAGCCACTCTCTTGCTCTGTCCTTCAAAGTGTGCACGAAAAGTCTCATTTTGATCGCCTCGTCATTTACATTTGGATATTTGAAATTTCCACAAATCTCCATAAAACGGTTAATATGGAGATATGGATTCTCGTCGGTTCTTCCATAAAATGAGTTGTTGTTGGAGAAGAGATTGATGACATCAGGGCGAATTTGAAAATTGTCCACTCCAAATGGTGGATAGATCATACTTGATTGCATGCTCAAAGATGGGGGGTTTATGAATTCCCCAAAGAGCATGTTGTCTTCATCTATTTCCGGCACAATAGGATGTTGATGTTGAATATTTTGAACATTAGGTATTCCCCCTACCAGAGGAATTCTTTCGTTATCGTTTCCTTGGGGGAGACGTGGGTTTGGTTCGTCCGCCATTGATGGTGAAGAAATAATGCTTGTTTTTTGTTCTCTTCGCCTTCTTCTGAATGTGGCTTCAATCTCGGGATCTAGTGAAACTAAATTGCGATTGTACGTCCTTCGCATAGACAAGAGAATCTACAACAAAGAAAAAGTTGTATTTATAACAATAGTTAATAATGTAATATTTCAAAATAACACTTATACTTCCCCGGCAACGGCGCCAAAAACTTGACACGTCTTTAGTGTAACTATCGCTAGTGCACGATATCGTATCAAGTAGTAAGTGGACTTTTTGAGTCCGATTTATCGATCCCACGAGGAAGTTAGGACATATATTAAATTATAAACTTTATCTATTTGTTATAGAGATTTATATGAGTGAAACACACAATTTAAGAGTTTGGTTTGACAATTGCAATGAAAATGCAATAATAGTTCGAAAATTCAAGGAAATGAAAGATTGCACTAATAATAGATTAATAAAAGATAAAATGAAATAGTTGGGATTACAAACTTAGTTCATCATTAGTTATAGAAGACGTATAGGAGATCATAAGATGTATTTACTTATTATGTTGTGTAAGTTCGATTTTCCTTAAAAAGACGGTTCCTCTTTCGAATGTCAAAACGCCCCTTATATATTGAATCAATCCACTTTATTTCTATGTTGATTGGCTTCAATACATAGCATTAGGTTTTGTGAAAATTACTCAAAGAATCATCTAAGGTCTAGAGGTATATTTCTATCCCCTAGAACAACTTAGAGTGAAGATCATTTGATCTAATCAAACATATTTTCTTTCAAAACATATGAAGACCATAAATATCATCATTTATTGGCCAAATAAATAAAGATTGATAAAACAGTGAAAATCACACACAATAATAAGTAATCCATATTAGATCTTTATACAAACTTAAATAATATGACAAACCTTGTTTATAAACCCAACTAAGGATAACTTAGCCCATGAAGGGTTTATTCAATATATTACAAGCTTGAGTGGTCATTAATAGTTGAAAAAGGGAAAGAATTGATCCTAACTCCCTTAGTAGACAAAGGAGAAAGAAGCAATAAAGTCCCTCAACAACATAAGCTAAACCACACTTACACAAATCACTCAAGAACACAAGTGTGTTCTTCACCCAAAAGAAAAAGTATTACAAAGTGAGAAAATATAAGATGAATGATTACTTAATGATGGATCTAAGGGGTCTATTTATACACCTAAAGTCATCTAATAGCTTCAAAAATCCAGCATTATTATATTAGATCGGATCAATGCCAGCCATCCCCTCAATAATAGACCAAAAGTATAAAAAATTAGAAAATGATCAAAAATCTGTCAAGAGTTACGGCCGTAACTTGCAGATGTTACGGCCGTAACATTGAGGTCTTACGGCCGTAACTTTCAGATGTTACGACCGTAACATTGCTTCGGCTTTTTGTACACTGGTTGCTTTGTGAATTACGTTTTTAGCCCAGAATTTCCTAGACTTTGCGTTTTTGCCCCAAATCTTCTTCGGATGATAACTTTTGATATATAACTCTAATTTTGAATCCGGAAAGACTGCCGAACTCGTCTCGGAAAGCCCTACAACATGAATACATAAAAATTCAACAAAGAGAATATTTTATACACATGTTATTTCTTGAGTAAATCAGTAATTCAATCCGATTAAGACTAAATTTACATCTCCATCCTATAAAAATAAAATTATTAAAAGTTAATTAATTCAAAGCAAAAACGAGTAGACTAGCTCATAATTATGGGTGAAATATATCAATACTAATTATGTATAAGTGTATAAAACTGACACTTATCACTGAGCTCCAAAACATCACCAGCAAAGAGTGAACACGACAATCCTCGAAAAGCAATGTACTGACTAAGCAAGCATATGGTATACAAGTCGAGGCGATAAACATACGTATGAACACGAGAAATTGAAGTGGAGGATTATGCGTTTGAAAATAAATACTCTAAGAGTGAAAAATTATAAAATGGCTCAAACGTTCTGAAACCACGTTTTGAGCTCGAGTAACAACATCCAAGCTCACAACGCGTCTGAAAATGTTAACTCCACCTGTAGAAACAATTAAACGTAGTTTCGAGCCAAAATTTGCAAGGACCAACTCCAATGCGGAAAGGTTACAATAATTCACGTATTTCAAATAAATGGCTCCGAAATTCATTCGGGTGATGGTAAAATGAACAGAATAGGGTAGTTTAAAATTATCGAAAGGATCATAAATGAGTCATCAACAAAAAAAAGTCACCCAACATGGATATTATTAAGAAAAGTTCGGGTAATACATCATCTCATACCAAGAAGAAGTTTCGACTCCAAAACTTAGAACAACAAGAGTTGGAGACGTAAAGCAATGAAACGAAAAACAACCAAGTCACGATTATCGGGAACAACAACGATTTAGGACATATTATAAAATCTTCACTTGCCAACGTTAGGCTCTTCAGGAGAAGTAGAGGTTCGGGACACCCCGTCATTTGCTCTGCACGCCAATAGGGTGGTGTTCTTTGTTAATTCGGAGACTATCTCACAGTATTTCTTCCGATGACCTTCACACCCACACTGGTAACAAGTCAAGGGTGGAGAGGGACAATTTGCACGAATATCTGGTTGAAACACATCCCCGACTTACCGAATGTCAATGATGCTGGCTTGGAATTCCTAGCATTCACACCCGACCGCGAAGATGATGCATTCGAAAGACGCGGGGTTTTGGGAACCTTAGTTCCTTTGTCGTTCGAGAATTTCCCAAATGTCTTCTGCCTCACTCGAAGGCTCGACCACTGCGGAGATTTCACAGGATATCGTCTGATCTTGGTACTCCTTCACCGTAGCATGAATCAACCATCATGAGAATAAAATACGACAGGTATGTCATATGGATCACATCATCGCTTCCACCTGTAACACCCCCGTGATTTACGGAGATATTACAGCGCCGTAGATTCTTTTTGGAGAACCTACCAGGCTTAGAACAACATAGAACTCGTTAAAAACTAACAAACCAAAACATTCACTTTAACAAAACAAACTAACTCTAACTCGACATACATTACAAGACCAAACAACACACCCTCTCGTAGGATTATAACCTATACAACAACTCACAACTGATACAACAACATAATTAATAATCAACAACGACATAATATACATCACATGACAGTACCCGCGCGAGTACAAAACCAAAACACGACCATGACCATGACAATGCGACCACCAACTCAAAATAGTACACGATATCAATGCTGCCCACCAAACTCGTGTCCGCCCTGTTCTGGCTCTCCCACTGGACCTGTACCTGAATACACAACAAGTGTATCCATCCCCGAAGGGATCAGCAAGATGCCGGTGCAAGTATAACGATTCTCGAATATGTACAACAAGTGAATAAACAACAAAAATCACAGTGTCATCATAGATATTCCGGAAGACCGTATCACAATCATCATCACAAAATAACAATGGGGGCTGTACTGGTACTGTACCCCACGCGAGATACATATCACTCCCCGGAGAATCCTCGTCAGGCATCCCTGGTTGTACAAACCCTACCAAGTGAACCGCAGAAGCCTCGGTCTACGGAACCCAGGGGACCCTCATTGGTTTTACTTGGCACATGACCACAAGTCGCGCTTTTAGAAATCATCACCTTTTCACAAATGGCAGAAATCACATTTTCTGAAATTATCACTTTTCACAAAATCACATTTTTCACATATTCACACGAAGTACATTAAACACAATCAAAGTACTTGCCTCGATTGGAAACAACACAAGAATAACGAACGGAGTGACGTACGGTCCGAACTCCTTCAACAATTCAATCCTAGTTAAAAAAAATACCGAATCAGATATCACACCATGGAAACGGAAGGATTCACCTTAAGTTTTACCCTTGAGGACATTTAATCGAACAATACGAAGACAACATGGTTCGAATTCAAGCTACGAAAGAAAACTTGGAATTTAATCCATGAACTTCGAAAAACAAAGGATTATGATTACAACATCATAATCTAACACAAATCAGAGCTAAAACGGACCCGAAGGACAATATATTAACAAAACCCCAAAATACGAAGAACTAGGGTTCTCGTGAATCTTACCTTGAATCGGACGATGAAAGTTGATAGGATGTTGTTAACTTGATGCTAGGAACTCAAAAACGTAGTTGGATGGTGAAATCCGGCCAAGATCCACTCTATCCTACGCTGGAGATCGCCCACACACCGGAGAAGAAGAGAGAAGTGGAGAAAATGGCAAATTCTAGAAAATGCAACCCATATACATACTGTGCGTTACTAGCGTGCGCTACTGCCGAAGAATAGCTAGCTATCGGCTATGTCGGCAGTCCAGAACCCTATGTTTGACTCCGGTAGTGGGCGCTACCCATATGTTAGCGCACGTTATCGATCGACACTAGCACGCGCTAGCTCCGAAAAATAGCATGCGCTACCTGCTAGCACATGCAGTCCAGAAACGTTCTGCACTCACTGACAGTCTGATATAGCGTGTGTTACTCTACTATCAACATACGCTAGCCTACCTCAATAGCGTACACTAGTCTACCATTAGCGTGCGCTAATGCCCCAATCCAGAATCCAGAAAGCCTACTGCCCAGACGGCCTAGCGTGCGCTACACACAAGAATAGCGTGCGCTACTCATACCTGGTTAGCGTGCGCTAGCAATGCAGTCTAGCGTGCGCTAACTGCTACTTCTTAGCATTAAATTTGCGAAGTCCAGCCAGAACGAACACATTCTGAAAATCACAAAACTCAACGATTACTAACTATGAACATTCCAATATCAATCGTCAATACACTCATCTCCAAATAACCATAATACAACAAGATACATCCAAAATAACACACATAAAATACACGGATATTACACCCTTACCCCTAAAAAGAAGTTTTGTCCCGAAACTTAAATTTCGAAACGTTCAGGGTATTGGGCACACATACTATCCTCGGTTTCCCACGTGGCCTCCTCAATTCCATGTTTAGACCATTGGACCTTTACTAACGGAATCGCTTTCCATCGTAATTATTTCACTAGTCGCTCTAATATGGCTACCGATTGCTCTTCATATGTAACATCATCATTAAGTTCAATATCTTGATAATCAATAGCATGGCTGGGATCGAGAACATACTTACACAGTTGGGAAACATGAAACACGTTATGAACATGACTAAGCATCGGAGGTAACACTAGTCGATAAGCCACATCGCCTACTTTGTCCAGGATCTCGAAAGGACCAATATAACGAGGACTAAGCTTCCCTTTCTTACCAAACCGAAGGACTCCACGAGTCGGCGATACCTTCAACAACACATGATATCCTACCTGAAATTCTAATGCTCGACGTCGAACGTCGGCATAAGACTTTTGTCGACTCTGGGCGGTCAATAACCTTTGTCGAATAACATCAACCTTCTCCTGTGTTTGAATCATCAAATCCGGTTCGACTCCAAGTAACTCATACGGTTCGTCCCAACAAATTGGCGATCTACAGCATCTTCCATATAATGCTTCAAATGGAGCTATTCTAATCGAACTATGCCAACAATTATTATACGCAAATTCGATCAACAGTAAAATCTCCCAATCTTCTTTGAAATCCAACGCACAAGCTCTCAATATGTCTTCCAATGTTTGGATGGTTCTCTCCGACTGTCCATCCGTCTGAGGATGATAAGTGGTGCTGAAATTTAGTTCAGTACCGAGTGCTCGATGTACTACTTTCCAGAAATGTGATACAAAACAACCATCGCGATCCGAAACAATACTCTTTGGGGTACCATGGAGTCTCACAATCTCTGTAATGATCAAACGAGCCAACCTCTCCGGTCCCCAAGTATCTCTAATGCCCAGAAAATGTGCTAATTTGGTTAGTCGATCAACGATTACCCAAATCATATTCATCCCAGTTCGCGTCTTTGGCATTTCCACAATAAAATCCATCGCGATATCTTCCCACTTCCATTTCGGAATTGGTAACGGTTGCAACTTCCCGGTAGGTCTTTGATGTTCAGCTTTAACTTGCTGACAAGTTAAACATTTCGACACGAACTTAGTTACATCTTTCTTCATGTTCGGCCACCTGTAATATCCGCACTTTCTATTTTTAGTAATTTCTATTTTTAGTATATTTTCATTTCAGACGACTCACTTTTAATCGTTTTGGGATTCTGAAATTTATTTGTTCCGCCTGCATGACCATCCGGACGAGTTCGGAGTTATTTTTATGAGATTTTTCTTATTGTGTAACTTTTCTGCATTGAGGCTCGATTCTCATGAATCTCATTCTAGTCTGATGTTTCGCTACTCCTACGAGTTCCTTTAATATTTCTGGATATGCTACCACTTTCCGAGATTGACGTTTTAACCTCGAATCTAGATTTTCTAGGGTTGGGGTCGTTTTGAAATTTCTTTTCTTATTGGGCGTTAGTGTTAATACTCGTTTATTCCGACCTCCGGACGGCCGGGGTCATGTGGTGGATGTTACAATTATCTCGTTAGAAGAAAATAATTGTGTATCCATTGGTATACCTTTGTACTCTCCGTTCGATTGTCGACGAGTCGTCATTTCACTCACATCTGCTATCAGAAACAGGTTACGGCCGTAAGCCTGGATGTTACGGCCGTAATGTTCGAGAGTTACGGTCGTATGTTCTTCATTGTAGGGTCGTAACCAAGCTTTGTTTTTCTTCCAGCATGGGTTCGAGTAGAAACTTACGGGCGTATGACGTACTAGTTACGGCCATAGGGAATGTTACGGTCGTAACCTTATGGTTATACGGCCGTAAATGAGCTTCGTCAATGTTGTCCAGATTCTTCCATTGAGCCGGTTATGGCCGTAAAGGCATCTACTTATGGCCGTAATGTGCACAAGTTACGGCCGTATGAATGAGGTGTTACGGCCGGAACATCAGTCAGTTTATAAGCTGACAGGGGTCATTTTTCTTGTCATTTCCTCACCTCTTTTCTTCTCTTAGCGACGGAAATGACTTCCAAATATAGGGTTCATCGGATTTTCACTCAAACTCCATTGGGGAGGTATATCTAAGCATCATATCATCACCCCATTACCAAATCATCCGTTTTTCATCTTCAAATCAAGGTAAGATTTCCTAGAACCCCATTTTTTGCGATTTTGGGGGTTTTGGTGGGGATTTTTGTCTTTTAATCCGATTTAACCGATATTATTGTTATATTTCGATAGTATACTCGTAATCCTTGGTTTCATTGTTGCTTGGTGGAATGAAATTCTGTTATTCCACTGTTTATCGATTTCAATTCACTATGCAGTCGTAATGTTCGACAAATTGTCCCAAAGGGGTAGGATTAGGATGATTCCTTTCGTCCTTCATAGTATTGAGTTTGATTTGTGCCATTGTGAATTAGGAACAGACCTTCGAAGGGAGTTGGACCAAAACCCTTCCTTTTCACCGTTACCTTCACGTCGTGTGATTAAGTACTTATTTTACATCGTATTATATAGAATTTAAATTCGACATTGATGAAAAGTTGTGATAAATGTGTGTGTGTGTGTGTGTGTGTGTGTGTGTATGTTATTGTTGTTCTTCCACCTGGGGATGGTTCGACGGGACCTCCGGTGGTCGATACTAAGGGGTATGACTGCGGAAGTGGTTTCCCACCTGGGGATGGTCTGACGAGGCCTCTGGGGTCGATACTAAGGGGTATGACAACGGGTTACCAAGTATGGAATCGTGTTGGAGTAATGTGGTGTTATGATTCCTTCGATAGACATGTTTTTATAAAAATGTGATATTCCGGAATATTGTCTTTCCAATATTTTCAAATATTCTTTTCATGTTGGATTGGTCTCGTATGTAATATTATGTAAATAAATACTTGCACTAGATATTTGAATGCTAACCCCTTAAATGGGGCAAATGCGTCTTATGCATTTAAGGTATCGGGCGAGCTGCGGAGCCGGCGCGGGAGACGCATGCAAAGGATGGCCCAACATGATGATGAGGCTCGAGTCGGTGTTATTTCTTTTTACTATATTTGTTCAGTTATTGGTTAATGATGTCGTTGAAGTCCCCTGCGTGGGCATTGATATACATTTCACTCTCTCTTTTGTTGGTATTGAACTAAAATATTTTGGCCGAGGCCACGACCTACTTATTATTATTAATGTGTCTTATGGGATTTCTTTTGTGAATTATGTATCATGTGTTAGCCTGGTAGACCTTGCGAAGGTTCTACGACGTGTAATGTCCCTTATGAGATTTGGGGTGTTACATTTATGGTATCAGAGCCTTAGGTTATGAATACCTAGGCTGTTGGTTAATTTTGGGTCTGTCGGTTGTGTGTAAGAGTCAGTTGTTTAGCCTAATATCATCGTGCTACCATCTCTTTGTGAGACCCGTGGCTGTAAGTCTCCTCGAACTCTTACATTTTATATTTTATTTCTCTTGTGTAGTTGTGGTACCAACTTGTAATTTGCGAATTTTTCTAATCTTGTCCTTTTCAATTCTTTTCTTCAGTATGTTGAGAGCTCGAGCTATACTATATAGGGGACGCGGCGAGGCCTTGGTCGTGGTGCTAGTGTGAGGAAGTTACGCTTTCTCAGTCATCTGCTGATTCGGCCTCTCATTCAGTGCCGAATACTCTACCCTTGAGTTCTGACGGGCAAAAGAATTTATCAGTCAGTCAGGATCAACCATCGGGTAATAATGCCGACACTGGAGCTACTACTGTACTTCAGCAGTTGGTATCTCAGCTCGCTCAGATAGCTCAGTGTGAACATCAGAATCCGCCCCCGACTCCGGAAGACGAAGCTAGTAAATGGCTTCAGAAAGTGACTAAGATGCACCCCCTTGTTTCGCTGGCTCTACTAAATCCCTAGGTTGGGAGAATTGGCCTTTTCAGTTGGGTAGGATGTTCGATGCTGTAGCTTGTCCTGATGACATGAGAGTACCTATAGCTCAGTATCTCCTGGATAAGGAAGCTGCAGAGTGGTGGGAAGCTGTGATGCCCAGTGGCCGTGAAGCAACCTGGGAGGAGTTCAAGACGCTATAGAAGTGGAATACTGTCCACCGCCAGTCCGGGAGTGTAGGATTGTAGAGTTCTTTACTGCTACACCACAGGATGTGCCGATCTCTGAGGCTATCGTCACTTATAACCAACAGTTGGGATTTGTGAAAGAACAGGTGAGGACCGAGACTGATAAAATTCGCTACTTCAATATGCGCATAAAGCCGCATATCAGGCAGAGTATGGCACCGCTCATGTGTGCCACCTTGAAGGAATACCAGGATCGCGCCTTAGTGATTGAGATGGCTGTTCTGGAGTCAGACGGGAGGGTCTCAGGGCAACCGCTCAGTCCAGTCCACGATGCCAGGTGGCAGAGTTTGCTTCAATTGTAGTCATAATGAACACTTGGCGAAGAATTGTCCGTATCCTCCGGTTACATGTTTCTCATGCGGATGGAGTGGTCATCGTGCGACTTATTGTGAGGCAGTCGCTAGGTCGGTCAGAGCTCCGATGGTAACTACAGCAACGGGGGAACCTAGTGTCGGCCAGAAGGATCTGGTATCACAGAGTCCTCAGGGTATGGGTCGAGGTAGAGGTCGGGGTTAGCCAGATCGCCGTACAGCGTCGAGTTCGGGCTCAGTACACCCCCGGTTATATCAGATGAGATGCGTGGAGGAGACAGACACTCCGGTGGCACCAGGTACCACTCAGATCCTTTCTCATCCAGTTTAAGTGCTTTTTGATTCGGGTGCTACACACTCTTTTATTGCTTTGGATTGTGTATGTCATATCAGTATTGATTGCTTGTTTGAGTGTGAGCAGTTCATAGTGGGTATGCCTAGTGGGGATCGTATGGTTAGGGATCGGGAAGTTAGAGATTGCCCAGTAGGGATCGGGAACAGATATTGGACTTCGAACCTCATTGTGGTAGACTTAAAGGGCGAGGATTTGATCCTCAGAGACGATTGGCTGGATCGTCATGGTGCTATCATGGACTATCGGAGTCGTACCATCTCGATAGTGGTCGAGGATGGCACAGAGCATACTCTTGTGGGTTGTAAGCCGAGAAGATCGGGAAATGTGATTAGCGCCTTGAGGGCGATGAAACTTCTGAACCAGGGTTGTGTAGGTTACTGGTGTTACGTTTGAAGGCAGAAGATGGTGGAGTTGGCATATCATCGATTCCAATTGTCAAAGAATACCCATATGTGTTTACGGATGGCTTACCGGGTCTACCACCCCAACGAGAAGTCGAATTTACTATTGGTTTAGAACCGAATGTGACACCTGTCTCTCGGGCACCATATCGTATGGCACCGTCGGAAATGTTGGAATTGAAGAAACCGTTGGGAGAATTATTAGATAAAGGGTATATTCGACCGAGAGCGTCACCTTAGGGTGCGCCTGTGCTTTTTGTTAAGAAGAAGGATGGACCATTTCGTTTATGCATCGATTACCGAGAATTAAACAAGTTGACCATCAAAAACAAATACCCCTTGCCCCGGATTGACGACTTATTTGATCAGCTTCAGGAAGCGACGATCTTCTCTTATATTGACTTACGATCGGGCTACTACTAGTTGAGGATTTGGGATAGTGATGTACCAAAAGCTGCCTTTCGCACTAGATATGGCCATTACGATTTTATGGTTATGCCGTTCGGGCTAACCAATGCCCCAGCAGTGTTCATGCAGTTGATGAACAAAGTCTTTATCGAGTATCTGGATAAATTCATAGTCGCCTTTATCGATGACATCCTTATCTACTCCCGGAGTCAGGAGAAACACAATGTACATCTCCAGATTGTGTTAGACGGTTTGAGAGCTGAGCAGTTGTATGCAAAATTTTCTAAATGTGAGTTTTAGCTCAAGGAGGTAACATTCCTCGGGCATGTGATTTTAGCAGGGGGAGTTCGGGTTGATCCGCAAAAATAGAGGCGGTGTTGGTATGGGAACCGCCTAAGAAGGTGAAAGAAGTGAGGAGTTTCCTAGGACTTGCGGGCTATTACCGTAGGTTCGTTGAGGAATTTTCCAAGATCACTCGACCGCTCACTAAATTACTTTGGAAACTTAGAAGTTCGAATGGAATGCAGACAGACAGGATAGTTTTGATGAGTTGAAGAGACGGTTGACTACCGCACCAGTTTTAGCTTTGCCTCAGGGGAACGAGGATTTTGTGGTTTATAGTGATGCTTCGGGCCTCGGACTCGGATACGTTTTGATGCAGAGGGATAGAGTCATTGCTTATGCGTCCCGAAAGTTGAAACCTTATGAAACAAATTACCCTACACATGATTTGGAGTTAGCTGCAGTTATATTCGCCTTAAAGATTTGGAGGCATTATCTCTACGGTTCGTCGTGTAAGATCTATTTGGATCACAAGAGTTTGAAGTACATCTTCATTCAGAAGGAGTTGAACACAAGGCAGCCTAGATGGCTAGAATTAATTAAAGATTATGATCTTAAGATTCTCTACCATCCGGGCAAGGCCAATGTAGTGGCTGATGCGTTGAGTTGTAAGCCGATGGCTCTACAGATGTTAGAGGTACTTACGCCTCAAAGCGGGATCCAATGGGATTTGTCAGAATATTGAAGTTTGGGTTCATAGAGTTCAGGGTCAGGTATGTGCGTTAGAAAGCACTTCGTCTATGGTTGTTGATGTCAAGGCGAGACGATATGATGATCCATTTTTAGTCCAGTTGAGAGAAGATGTGAAGAAAGGGAAAGCTCCTGGGTTTGTGGTTCAGGATGACGGAATTTTGAGGTTTAGAGGTAGATTGTGTGTACCTAATGATGTCGAGTTGAGACAGAAAATCTTGAAAGAACGCATACTACGCCTTATTCCATATATCCTGGTACAAGCAAAATGTACAAAGATGTAAGGAGTAACTACTGGTGGAGTAATATGAAGACGGACGTTACTGAGTTTGTGTCGAGGTATTTAACCTGTCAACAGGTTAAGATCGAGCATCAGTGGCCCGCGGGGCTATTGCAACCACTTCCTATCCCAGAATAGAAGTGGGAGGATATTTCTATTGATTTCATTACCAGTATGTCTAGGACCCGGACTGGGATGAACATGATTTGGGTCATTGTCGATTGACTAACCAAATCTGCTCATTTTCTGGGTGTTAAGGATACTTGGTAACCAAAGAGGTTATCACGGGTATTCATTATGGAAATCATGAGGTTGCATGGGACTCCTAAGAGTATTATTTCGGATCGAGATGGCCGGTTTATATCACATTTCTGGCAGGCTGTTCATCGGGCTCTGGGGACTGAATTGAGACTCAGTACATCCTACCATCCTCAGACTGACGGACAGTCGGATCGGATGATTCAGACACTTGAGGATATGTTGAGAACCTGTGCTTTAGACTGGAAAGATGAGTGGGAGTCACACATGCCGTTGATCGAGTTTACGTACAACAACAGTTGACATACTTCGATCAAAATGGCGCCTTTTAAGGCTTTGTACGGAAGGAAGTGTAGATCGCCATTGTGTTGGGACGATGCATCTGAATTGATTGGTACTGAACCAGATATGGTAGTTGAGACGAGAGAGAAGATTGCCTTGATTCGGGATAGGTTGTTAACGGCCCAGAGTCGATAGAAGTCTTATGCCGACACGCGTCACCGTCCGTTAGAGTTTGAGATTGGAGACCATGTATTACTAAAGGTGTCTCCAACTCGAGGAGTTTACTGCTTTGGTCGGAAGGGTAAACCTAGCACGAGATATGTTGGACCGTTCGAGATTTTAGAGCGAGTTGTAGATCTTGCATACCGATTGGGTTTACCACCGTTGTTGAGTCACATGCATAACGTATTCCATGTTTCCCAGCTTAGGAAGTACGTACCGGATCCTAGCCATATTATTGATTTTAGAGAGATTGAGTTAGGTCCCGATATTACCTTTGAAGAGAGACCGATTCAGAGTTTGGAACGTCGGGTGAAACAACTTAGGCACAAAACCATTCCTTTGGTTAAAGTGCAGTGGTCGAGACACGGAGCTAAGGAAGCGACGTGGAAAACTGAGGACCATATGCAGGCAAGATACCCCGAGTTACTTATTTTGTAAGTTTCGGGACGAAACTTATTTTTAGGGGGAGAGTATGTAATATCCGCACTATCTATTTTTAGTAATTTCTATTTTTAGTATATTTTCATTTCGAACGACTCGCTTGTAATCGTTTTAGGATTCTTATATTTATTTGTTCTGCCTTCATGACCATCCGGATGAGTTCGGAGTTATTTTTATGAGATTTTACTTATTGTGTAACTTTTCCGCGTTGAGGCTCGATTATCGTGAATCTCGTTCTAATTTGATGTTTTGCTACCCCTACGAGTTCCTTTCATATTTCTGGATATGTTACCACTTTACGAGATTTGTGTTTTAACCCCGAATCTAGATTTTCGAGGGTTGAGGTCGTTTTGTAATTTCTTTTCTTATTGGGCGTTAATGTTAATATTCGTTTATTCCGACCTCCGGACGGCCGGGGTCATGTGGTGGATGTTACAATTATCTCGTCAGAAGAAAACAATTGTGTATTCGTTGGTATACCTTTGTACTCTCCGTTTGATTGTCGACGAGTCGTCGTTTCACTCACATCTACTGTCAGAAACAGGTTACGACCGTAAGCCTAGACGTTACGGCTGTAATGTTCGAGAGTCTCGGCCATATGTTCTTCATTGTACGGCCGTAATCCATCTTCGTTTTTTATTCCTGCATGGGTTCCAGTAGCAACTTACGGGCGTATGATGTAGTAGTTACGGCTGTAGGAAATGTTTCGGCCGTAACCTTATAGTTATACGGTCGTAAGTGAGCTTCGTCAATGTTGTCCATATTCTTCCATTGAGCCAGTTACGGCTGTAATGGCATCTACTTATGGCCGTAATATGCATAAGTTACGGCCTTATGAATGAGGTGTTACGGCCATAACATCATTCAGTTTATAAACTGACAGGGGTCGTTTTTCTTGTCATTTCCTCACCTCTCTTCTTCTCTTCGCGACGGGAGTGAATTCCAAGTCTAGGGTTCATCGGATTTTCATTCAAACTCCATTGGTGAGGTATATCTAAGCATCATATCATCACCCTATTACCAAATCATTTGTTGTTCATCTTCATATCAAGGTAAGATTTCCTAGAACCCTAGTTTTTGCTATTTTGGGGATTTTGGTGGGGATTTTTGTCTTTTAATCTGATTTAACCTATATTATTGTTAGATTCGATAGTATAATCATAATCCTTGGTTTCCTTGTTGCTTGGTGGAATGAAATTCCGTTATTCCACTGTTGATCGGTTTCAATTCACTATCCACTCATAATGTTCGACAAATTGTCCCAAAGGGGTAGGATTAGGACGATTCCTTTCGTTCTTCATAGTATTGAGTTCGACTTGTGCTATTGTGAATTAAGAACGGACCTTCGAAGGGAGTTGGACCAAAACCCTTCCATTTCACCGTTACCTTCACGTTGTGTGATTCAAGGCAAATACTTATTTTACATCGTATTATATAGAATGTAAATTCGACATTGATGAAAAGTTGTGATAAATGTGTGTGTGTGTGTGTATGTTAATGTTGTTCTTCCACCTGGGGATGGTTCGACGGGACCTCTGGGGGTCGATACTAAGGGCTACGACTGCGATAGTAGTTTCCCACATGGGGATGGTCCGACGGGGCCTTTGGGGGTCGATACTAAGGGGTACGACCACGTGTTACCAAGTATAGAATCGTGTTGGAGTAATGTGGTGTTATGATTCCTTCGATAGACATGTTTTGATGAAAATGTGATATTCCGGAGTATTGTCTTTCCAATATTTTCAAATATGCTTTTCATGTTGGATTGGTCTCGTATGTAATAATATGTAAATCTGTACTTGCACTAGCTATTCGAATGCTAACCCCTTAAATGGGGGAAATACGTCTTATACATTTCAGGTATCGGGCGAGCTGAGGATCCGGTACGGGACACGCATGCAAAGGATGGCCCAACATGATTATGAGGCTCGAGTCGGTGTTATTTCTTTTTACTATATTTGTTCAGTTATTAGTTAATGATGTCGTTGAAGTCCCCTGCGTGGGCATTGATATACATTTCACGCTCTGTTTTGTTGGTATTGAACTTAAATATTTTGGCCGAGGCCACGACCTACTTATTTTTATTAATGTGTCTTATGGGATTTCTTTTGTGAACCTTGTGAAGGTTCTACGGCGTGTAATGTCCCTTATGAGATTTGGGGTGTTACACCACCAAAAATTTTTCTTTAAATCTTTATACATTTTACTCGTACCTGGATGAATCGAGTACTGGGTAGAACGTGTTTCGCTCAAAATCACTTGCTTAAGATCATCCTGATTCGGTACACAAATTCTGCCCTGAAATCGAAGAACTCCGACTTCATCGATCAGGAATCCAGGTGCCTTTCCTTTAACAACATCTTCTCGGAGCTATACAAACAAAGGATCATCTAATTGTTTGGACTTAATGTCCTCAATCACGGAGGATGTGAACTCAAGGAAACGTAATTGTTCTTGAGTTACTTGAGGCCAAATTTCAATTTCCAAATCAAATAACTCTCATCTGAGCTTCGATTGAGAGGTGAGTAATTCCAATCTCTGCAGCACGACTGACTTGCGGCTCAAAGCATCGGCAACGACATTCGCTTTACCTAGATGGTAAAGAATGTCAAGATCATAATCTTTAAGCAATTTCAACCATCGCCGCTGGCGCATATTAAGCTCCTTCTGAGTAAAAATATATTTCAAACTCTTATGATCCGTATACACTCGACAAGAAGAACCATATAAATAATGTCTCCAGATCTTTAACGCAAACACCACAGTGGCTAACTCAAGATCATGGGTAGGATAATTCATCTCATATGGCTTTAATTGTCGAGATGCATAAGCTACTACTCTCTCGTTTTTCATCAATACACATCCCAATCCTTGTTTAGAAGCATCACTATATATAACGAAACCCTCCGTTCCTTGTGGTAAGGCTAGAACCAGTGACGTAGTCAGCCTCTTTTTCAACTCATCAAAACTCTTCTGACATTCGTCACCCATTCAAACTTCTGAGTTTTCTGCAATAATTGAGTGAGCGGTCGAGCAGTTTTCGAGAATCCCTCAACAAATCGACGATAATAACCAGCTAATCCAGAAACACTCCAAACTTCCTTAACATTTCGTGGAGGCTCCCAATCTAAGACTGCTTCAACCTTTTGAGGGTCTACCCGAATACCTTCGGCCGATACAATATGTTCAAGAAAAGCAACTTCTTTTAGCTATAACTCGCACTTAGAAAACTTAGCCTAAAGCTTATCAGCCCTCAAAATACTCAACACAATTCTCAAGTGTTCGGCATGCTCCGTCTCATTCTTGGAATAGATTAAGATATCATAAATAAACACCACCACAAATTTATCGAGATATTCGATAAATATTTTGTTCATAAGTTGCATAAATGCCGCCAGATCATTCGTCAAACCAAAAGGCATAACTATAAATTTGTAATGCCCGTATCTCGTTCGGAATGCTGTTTTCAGAATATCCAAATCCCTAATTTGCAATTGATAATATCTCGATCTCAAGTCAATCTTTGAGAAAACCATAGCCTCTTGTAATGGATCAAATAGATCATCAATTCTTGACAACGGATACTTGTTCTTGATAGTGAGTTTATTCAACTCAAGATAGTCAATACATAACCGTAAATATCCATCTTTGTTCCGTACGTACAATACTGGTGCACCCCATGGAGACGCACTATGCCGAATATAACCTTTGTCCAGCAGTTCACCCAATTACTTCTTCAACTTTTGCATTTATGATGGGGCCATTCTGTATGGTGCCTTGGATATTGGTGCCACATTAGGCTCTAGTTCGATAATAAACTCCACGCCACGATGCGGTGGCAACCCAAGTAAGTCATCTGGAAATACGTCTGGAAATTCATTCACAACTGGAATAGAGGACAACTGCACCTCGCCAATTTCCAACTTCAATGCATAACACCAATAACCAGTACAACCTTGTTGCAATAATTTCATCGCCTTCATGGCTCGGATAATCTTCCCAGAAGTACCAAATTTTTGCCCTTCAAAAACGTGTTCAGTACCATCCGACGCAACTATCGAAATTGTTTTCCGATGATAATCTACTATCGCTCCATGCCGATCTAACCAATCGTCACTGAGGATCAAATCTTCTCCTTTCATGTCAATCACAATCAAATCGAATGGCCAATTTCTACTGCTGATGGTTACATGATAATTGACAATCTCTCGATCTCCAACTATCCTTTCCTCACTCGGCAGTCCAACAATAAAAGGTTCACATGCAGAGAGACCGTAAAGAGCCAAACGATTCACACAAGCCAATGATATAAAGGAATGAGTATCTCCAGAATCAAATAATACATCTATCGAGTGCACACAAATATAAACAATACCTGACATAGTTGCAGCCCCTACGTCATCCGTCCGTCTCAATTCATACAATCGAGGTGGAGCAGATTCGGTACTTGGATAAACTGCCAAACATATAGCAAGTAGCTGTCCTGAAGATGATCGTACAGTTGGATAAACTATCCTGTATCTTGCATTGCCGAGACATACAGCAAAAGGATAATTCCCCAACATACAGCAAGAAGTTTATGAGTCGATATGACACCAAGTATAGAAGCTGTCAGGAAACATCCATACAACATCTTCCATACAGCAGCACTGGAGATAACCTACAGCGTTGGAACCTACAGCAACAGCATTAAAGATGCAGCATGTTGGATATAGCAAATAGGCTGTAAGTGTTAGGATAATCAACATTCATCCAACAGGACTGGAGACCACTTTACTCACTAAAGTCAAGCCACCGTTCAAAAAGAAGTATCTAAATACTGACTGGATAAAGTATTTAAATACCAGCCGACAAGGATCTTCAGACAAGGAGCAAAATCCGGATCTTGTATTTTGCAAGTCAATCAACACGTTGGAACAGACTCTTTGCTCAACGGATCTATTCACAACGGATCTATCCCAAAGGCTATATATACCCCAAAGTTTGAAGATCATATGGATGCACCAACTAACTATAAACACGAAGAACATACTGATATATACATTACCGAATATACACGAAGATATATTGAGATTCATACGTGAACATCACAAGAACAGTATATCAAGAGCAAACATATTTCTTTAAGCATACTGCCATTTTTGAGAGAAGAAATATACAAGTGCTCAACCTTGAACAACACATCATCATCCTAAGCTCAAGAAGTCAAGCTGTTGTTCAAACCAGTGATCTTACATTTGAAAAAAACCATCAGCCCTATGTGGACTGAAGAAAGCCTTGCTTTTCCTGAACTATGTGTGACGGATCTGCATTGCAGACGAAGCTTTGGAACTGTGTGTGAAGAAGCAAGTCAAGTGAAAGCTTTAGCCAATCTGTGTGAACGGCGAACAGCTTCATCCGTTGTATCAATCTGTGTGAATGATACCTTGCACTAGTACAAATATGCCCTTTACTGACACTAAAATAGTGTCAGTAATTATTTTTACTGACACTTTATAATTGTGTCAGTAATGCTAAAGCCAGAAAATACTGACACTAATTTTTAGTGTCAGTGATACAAGTGTCAGTAAATACCGATACTAAAATAGTGTCGGTAATTATTTTTACTGACACTAAAATAGTGTCAGTAATTAGTTTTACTGACACTAAATATTAGTGTCGATGTTCGGCTTTAGCATTACGACACTAATATAAAGTGTCAAGAAAATAATTACCGACACTATTTTAGTGTCGATATGTTCAGATTTGTGAAAAAAAAATTATTTTTATCTCAATTCTGTTTTTATCTTAATTACATTTTTTGGTTTATTTACTTGAAAAAAAATTACCATAAATTAAAATTATTAAACAGACAATTCACTTATAAATGCATTATTAAATTGAATAATCAACATCGGTCGATGAGCAAACACCAAAAGATGTTTTAGGAAGTAAATTAATAAAACATAAATCTCTGAAGTCAAGATCAGCAAACAAAAAAGACATTGCGCAGCAACGGAGCCTAATACCAGATGAACACAATAGCTAAGACACCAATAGCAGCATTCCAAAAAAAAAAATAGAGTTCAGAGTTGGCCGTTTGCAAAATCAATTCAGTCTTATTGCGAGTGTCCATGCCCTTAGTAGTCATACCTGCAGAAAAGGAAAATGAATTTCATAAGCATTCAGACTTCATTTGCATCACTTTGCTAGTCTCAATTAATTCATTGTAGAAGATATGACGCTAAAACTTATTCAGTGAATATAAGAGCTCTATAAAAGAACAGAAACCGTGATTTTCAAAACATACTGTCGAGCAAAATTCCAGAAGGTACCTGTGTCAATGACCTTTGCACGAACGAACAACCATTCGCTCTTCCTCCGAAAGGCTATTGAAATATTTACATTCAAAAACATGTATCATGGACCCACAATGACATGAACGTTTAATGAGTGCCTTGCAAGGAGGACACCGCCTGTGGTGACATGGCAGGGGGAAAGGATGTGTACATGCTGGATATCTCTTCTGAAAGACGAAGACCATAAACAAATAAGAAAAAGACCAATGAATTCAGTATGTGATGACATCAAATAAAAGTTTCTGACAATCAGATGTATCGATATGTTGAAAGTGGTAGGCTTTGTGAGATAGATTCTTCTAAACTCTAAAGTGGCAGGCTTTGTGAGAAAGGTGCCAGAAGAATAATAACCAAGCCATAAAATGGGTTCTATCTTTTATAATACCAAATCATAAAAGTAATAAGTTATATATCCTCATTCATAAGAATATAAGTTTTTGATACCAAAAGACATTAATACCCTTAAATCTATCACTAAAAAGTAAAAAAAGGAAAGTCAACATCAACACCTTTTTGGAGGACATTTTAGTCATTTTTAGCAAAATAGTATCAATAACTTACACTCTTATGAATGAGGATATATAACTTATCAATTTTATGATTTGGTATTAAAAAAATTGATTCTCCCATAAAATTATGTCCAAAATAAGAGAAGCAATCAGATAACTCAATGGTTTTGTTGGAGTCCATAACTCAATTGATATGAGAGAGCCAGAGCAAGAACTTACCTTTTCACAAGAGAGATTGCACTCTTCACATGATTCGCCTGATTTTGAAGAATGACTTTTAAAGGCATGGCATACATAAGTACAATAATGATTGCCACAAGGGAGAGGATTTCCGCACAAATTATCACAAGAAAATTCTACCCTATTTGAACAAACCATCCAAACAGATGTAAGGCGAGAAACTATGTAATCAATAAATCATGGAAATATCCTCATAGAGAATGAGAATTGTATGACTAATCCCCACCTCCGGAAGGACAGATTATTTTGACTACAAGAAATAAAAAAAAGGGCGTAATTACAAAGTTAAAAAACAAACCATCCTCTCTGCTCCAAAATGATAGCCAACACAAGACCTCAGCACAAGTTCTGGACAAGGAGGACATGAGGACCCAGGAGTCGCATCACTCAAATGATTCGACTTCTTCTTTTGGGGTTTCAAAGTAAATTCAGGAAGAGGAGGTGGTACAGGCCCATGGCATCTACATATGACATTAGAAAATAGAATTGATGAAGCAATGCACCCCACGGGAAGCTACTACATGAAGCACAAGTATTAAGGCAAACCTTAATTTGCATTTGTGGCCACAAGAGTACTCTTCGTTGCAAACTAGACGACACGGGGGGCAAGCACCATAATGGCACCTGTGTGGCTGGAATACGTAAACAAGAATTATTTCCAAACAAAGTTGTACACAATTAGTAAATAAATTTAGTAAGAATTCACAATCAACAATGAAATCAAAATTTGAAAATCTTGTCTAATAGTCCAAAATTAACAATAGAGTGGTGAGTATGAGGAGACAAGGTCCTTTCACAACCTTGCAAATTGACCCATGCCCGCACAGAGTAGCTACACGACATAGTTTCCGGCACTTGGGAGGTTTTTGTTCATTCTCCGTGCCACAAGGAACCTGATCACAAGTTGAATTAGTGGTAAGAAAATAGTACTAAAATTTCATACTATAACCATCGCGGTACTATTCACATTTTCTTCCAACTTTTTTCTATTATTCTCAATTCACATTAGTTTCCATGATAATATACAGCATTATCGATATATGATCAGCAAGACGTTCTATGTGCTCATAATATACGGATAGATGTTCTAAAGCAATTAAGTTTACACATATGTTTAAGAAATGTACCAATATGACGACCCAATCAATAAAGAGGGTAAGTTGTTCAGTAATTACGATGAACGGAGATTGTTTATTGACAAAAAGTGTTACTATGCAATCACCCACTAGTAAGCCTTCACACAGAAAGAATGACAGTTGGTTATATTAGAAATTCTAAGATAACATGACAACATCTGTTCCATTCATGACTTGTGAGGTGATTTAGTGCTTACAAAACTTTGGTTACTGCTGTATAAACCAACATTCCAATTTCTAAGAAGAGAAGATAGAAAAGAGGACAACGTCTTAATTGTTTTATGAAAAAGAGAATCCAGAAACAGCAAACCAATGTGTTAATTACAAAGAACTACCAATTAATGCTAACCTCAAACTGTGTTTCCCCACATGAACATGAAATTCTCACCATCAATGGACAGGGAGCACAAGCACCTCTACACGAAAAATATGACAATAATCATACGCCATTATGTGGTGACAAGAAATATGCATTTGACAACCACATTAAATTATGTGGACCTCCTCTATGCATGTTGTGCATGAAAAAGAACATCTGACATCACTGTGTACACTTTGTTAATATTTTAATTTAATTAATTCTTTAATTTAATAGTGTCCAGAAAAGCTGGGCGATATTTTTAATCAACCCAAAGATGCAATGCCAATAAGAACACTATGTTTATTAGTTAGAGAAAAAAGATGCATATTCCATCTCGCCGGATCCCGTAGACTAGAGTACGGTTCACAGAATCAATTGGCATCACTAATATTAAACTCGTTGCAAGCGCGACCTATCGGGTAGAAAATCAGATATGGGAGATTGAAAGCTCTCATCTTTGAAATTCCCATATTAGAAAAAACTACAGATTAGATACACCGAAAGGGCTAAAACCCCCATCCAACCAAGTAAATATATAACAAATAAAACAAAGATGCAGAAAGAAATCAAGCAACAAAACATGATTTTTAATCCTTGATTCCAAGATCAATAACACTTACTGGAGTCAACTCTACTCCAGAAAATTTTGAGGTAGATAATATATGATAATCTTAACTCCCACAAGAAAGCTTGAGACAGTAACTCAAAATCAATAACACTTACTGGAGTCAACTCTACTCCGTCCGAATTCACATATCTGGTGTATTCATCCCAATCATTCCCGCTACCATCAAAGCCACCTATAGACAAATGGACAGGTTAGGCCAACAAGAAGACTACACAAATAAGTGTTCCATATCTATAAGTGGCATAAAGTATCAACACTCATAATTGATATTCATCAACGACTATAAACTGGAATACATTCAAACTACAATGGATTTATGAATTTCCCATACACGCCTTACCACTATAATAATATGCAGAAGGATATCCATTAGGAACATAGCATATTGTTGGATCCATAAAATCAGGTAATATAGGTGTTACGGACCGATCCGATTGAATCCCATTAACATTGCTAGAATTAACGGATGCCTGCAACACAAATCCCAATACAGAACTCATAATTAGCCCAGCGATAAAGCTTTTAAATCATCCAAAACCTGTAGAATTACTAGTACCTTTTTGGTAGCATCTGGGATTTCAATAGTCTTTGTCTGAGAGTCCAGAGATAACTTCGCAGCCTCAAACATGAACAGTAAGGTTAGCTAGTTCACCCAGAGATAACTTCCGAGAGTCCACACAAATCTCCCACCTATCATTGACCTCGGTTATCCCAAACATGAACAGTAAGGTTAGCTAGTTCCTCCGTGGGCAAGAAAATTGTAAACAGTGCAATTTCATAACAATCACCTTGGAAGTTTAACGTCTTTAAATTTTTCAAAGATTTCGAGTAGAGATCAACATAATCAGAAACGACTTTATTTTGCTACAAATATTCTCTCCATTTATTTCAACTTTTTCCATAGTCCTCCCAAGGCATCCAAACCATGTCATACACTCGTTTTCATCAATGCAACAACATCATCTTCCAGATGTGTCATGTTGAACTTTGCCAAGTCAGGCTTATAGGTGACCTTTGTCCAATTCTCACTCGCTTTGCATTTTGTCCAGAAACTATAATTCTACCTAGCATGAAAAAGTAACACAACCACTACAGGTAACACACTAACACCATTGTATCACAGTTGCCGTACGGAATAACATTTCACATATGATTGATATACATTAACACACTAACACCCTCTAATGAACATAAGATTAATATACACAACCAAGATAAATGCCAAAAACAAATACACAACAAAGCCCATTCAAGAAACAATAGAGCCTTCTAATGGCCCTTTATATAAGTATATAAAGCCCTAATATACCTGCTCATACTTCTTCAAATTACTGCTTCGACATTGAACTCCATCGAGAATATATTAGTTAGCTTGGCTCCATATCCATATCCACCAGCTTAACCCACATCTCAGTTTTCAGAAAGCCACCAAACATGAACCTTCAAATTAAATCACATAAACACACACCCTTCAAACATCATAAATCTGACCCAAATCAGAAAAATTATCATCCCATAACTTTAACCCTACCTTGAGCCAGAAATTTAAAACTCACATGAACTGAACCTACATATTTCCCTTTCCGTAGACGCCGTGTGCGGCCAAAAATTACGGCCAAAACCCGAATGTCAACTGCCGACCAGGAGCCTGAAACGCAGCGAGCTGTTTGTGACTTCGTGTCTCATCGTCGCGCGGTTGTAGACCTCAACAGGCGCCATTTGAGTTCGACATCGTGGGACAGTCGGGAACCAGAGCGGAACCCTAATATTTTATCAATTTGCCTCAGCCTCTGACCATCGCGATGTGCAAAAGTGAATATATGTGCGTGTACAGGTGTGTGTGCGCTTTGATTCAGATTTAGCATTTCTTGAGTGTGTAGAAACAGAGAGATCGAGATTTTACAGAGAGGGAGAGAGAGAAAAAAGGCCGAAAATCATAGAGAGGGAGAGAGAAAAAAGGAATCGACGGGAGGAGAGAGTGAGGAATATATCTATAATATTTCTAAAATATAACTAAAGTGTCAGTATCTTGTGATACAATTATGTTAAAAACAAAAAATGAGTCAAATGTATGAAGTTACTGACACTTTTAATAAAGTGTCAGAAACTAAGTGTCAGTAAATGCTGTTTTTGTAGTAGTGTTGGGAGGTTTAGTTATAGTCACGTAGTTGTGTACGTAGTGATTATAATAAATGTTTTACTCATGTGTGGAGGACCAGTGGACGTAGACGGGTTTACCTCGAACCACTTTAAATATCGTGTTATTTACCTTCTACATTAATTATTTTTCATAAACTGTGATTTACTCAAGTATACACTGAAAACCCTGTACGCACCAAGCTAACAGGAGAGAAAAGGCCAGTTGCTGTATTTACAGCAACTTACTTTAACAGACTTCCGCTACGCACTCTTATTTGAAAACCATACAGCTTGTTGTACTAACACTTTCCCAAGATGTAGGCCAACAAGCGGTATCGGAGCAGTTAATTCTAAAAAGAATCAGTCGTACTTTTAACCGAATCAGATCCTAAATCACTTATTTTTGAAAACTACTTTATCTTTCCTAATCTTAGACATGGATACCTCACTGATTAATAAGGTACCTATGTTTTATATTAACGAGTTTGATGATTGGAGAATTAAAATGGAGGCTCATCTTGTCGCCATGCACGAAGAGATGATTTATGTCATCCAAGGAGGCCCTATAAAAATCATGAAGGTAAATCCCGCCGCAAGGATTTAAGGCCAAGCTCATGCCGAGATGCTCAAGAAAGAGTGCGAACAATGGACAACTGATGACTAGAAGCTTACCAACCTCGATAACGTAGCTAAGAATGCGCTATTTGTCACTCTTGACAAAGGCACGTTGTCGAAGGTAAAAAGATGTAAGATAGCCAAGGAAATCTGGGAAAAACTCAAGATGATTTTTGAGGGAACTGAGCTCTCAAAAGAAAACAAGATTTCAAAACTTACTGAGCAATTTGAATCTTTCGAAATGAAATCTACTGAAACTCTTGAGGAACTTGACCTCAGATTCACTGGTATTGTCGGTGAACATGAAGCGTTGGGCAAAATTTATACCCAAAGAAGAACTTAAAAATTTTCAGATCTCTCCCTGTCCGATGGGACAATAAAATCACAGCTATGCGTGTGTCATGCAATCTTAATGACATTGCTACTTTTGACCTCTTCTCTGACCTTAAAGCTTTTGAGTATGATATTAACATGAGAGAGAAGGCTGAAGAGTCACCTGCTAAAACTACAACATTAGCCGTTGTATCTAACAAGAGACAAAGCATGCCCAGCACATCCAAGTCTGCTCACATGACTGCTGACAGTGACGATGATATCCTATCACAAGACGAAATCGCGCTTCTCATGCAAAAATTCAAGAAGTTCATCAAACAGTCTGGAAAGACTCCCTACAGGCCCAAGCCTGTCCACGAGGTAAGTTACGAATCTTCCTCTGGTGATGCTAACATGTGTTATAACTGCAGGAAACCAGGACACTATGCAAATAAATGTCCTCACCCAAAAGTCCAAAAGTTGCCGGAAGCCGAGCAACAAGAAAAAGATGAAAGAAGACGTGCTTGGAAAAACAAGCTCAAGGCCCTGATCGGTGAATCAGAAGCCTCCCCCGCACCAACCAAATCCAAGCAATGTATTCAAGAAGTCACTGACAGTGACTCGTCCGATGATGAATTCGAAGATAACGCCTATATGTGCTTTATGGCCAAAGACATAGCGGAAGATGAAGATAGCGATGATGAGGTAATCTCAACCTCAATCACACCTGTAAATGCATCACATACTTTTGAAAATATGATGAATGAATTTTCAAAAGGCCCATGAGACATTGGAAAATTAAAACATACACCTCCAAATTAAAACATTGGAAAATTAAAACATACACCTCCAAATTTCTAACCTAGAGCTGAAAGAAGAAAACGACTTGATGAAAGTTAATTACAAAAATATGTCTATCGATTGCGAAAACAACAAAGTTGATTTTGAAAAACTCATGGAGAGGAATCATCAACTATCTCATGATCTAAATGAGACTAAGTCTCATCTTGAAATCAAGACAAATGATTTGGCTCTACTCGAAGCCAGAGTAAAAACTCTCGAGAAACGAGAAGGAGAATTAGAGACCATCTTGAAATCTTTCGAGAAATCCTCTAAAAGGATGGAAGAAATTCTAAGCACTGGCAAAATGCTCATGATAAACGTGGCTTAGGGTATAACTCATTCTCCAATAAAGGAAAATCTAGTATGGTATTCGTCAGGGGTGTGGAACCTATTCATGTACCTGAGGAGACCCTGAGTCCTGTAAAAGCACCTGCTGCACCGCGTGTAATATCCGCAAGTTTTCGATTTTCGGTAAATTTCTTTTTCCGGCCGAAGTCCGTTTTGACGACTCGCTTTTGACCGTTTCGTCATTCGGAGAATATTTAATTCTGCACTTTTTGTCATCCGAGTTCGTTTCGGTGCTGCTTTGTTGAGTTCCGTGCTTTTTAGCGACTTTTCCGCGCTTGAGTTCGGTTCTTGCGAATCTCGTTCAAACCGCTGCTTGGGGTTTTTCGTAAGTTTATTTAACGTTGTTATACGTGTTGTGAGCTTCGGTTTGATTATTCGTCGTATGGTGATTTTCGGGCATTTGTGCCATTTTCGTAATTTCCCAAAGTTTGGGGTAATTACCTTCCGTTGTCGAATTTCGAGCCTTCGGGTGGTCGGAATCGTGTGTTCTACTAGCTCTTAGATTCGTCTTTGTGAGTACTTCGTAACCGTATCTTCGGTTCGTATTCGTGTTCGGTTTCGGTGTCGTTTTGTTGAATTCGGGATTACTAAACGACTTTTCTAAGTATGAGTTCGACTTTGTTAGATCACCATTAATTTTTGGTAACTCCAAAAATTCTGAATCTTTGCAATATTATAGAGCATCGAGTTAGCTTTCCAATGGTTCGAGCGGTGAGTCAATCGGAGTCGGACGAGAGAGTTATGGTCGTTTTAGCTCACCCGCTCGTTATTGGCGATCATCGCCGGCCGAACTCGGCCGTGTCGTCCGACACGGCCCGTGCCGCACTCGTCCGGATAAGCCGGAAGTCTCGCCTCAGACCCGGCCGTGTCGTGCAGCACGGCCGAGCCGAACTCTTCCGGATAAGCCAAGCGATCGCTTGAGGCCCGACCGTGTTCCAGGACACGGTCGAGTCATTGCCGAGCGCGGACGGGTCACTATCGGAAGGCGCGACCGTGTCTAGCAGGACACGGTCGAGTCCCTGCCGGCCAGGGTCGGCTATTTAAGGCCTGGACCGAGGCATATCCGGCATTTTCCACTTTTCTTCGTTCCTTCCGCGATTTTTCACCATAGATCGATGGTTCTGAGTAAAATCAACTTATATAAACATGTTTTGGAAGTTGGAATCATGGATTAACATCATCTTCCACCCGGATCGAAGGTAAGAACACCTAAACTTTTGGTTTTTGGATGTTCTTGGGGTTTCTTGGTGTTTTGGCCGATTTTCTTTGATTTGATTGATTCGATGAAACTTAATTGTAAACTCGTAATCATTCAATACCCTTGAAGTTTTGTGGAACGGATTTGAGTATTTCTTTGAATAATCGATTGAATTGGACTACGCCTTCAAAGTGTCCGATAAAATGCTTCAATGGGTAGAACTTGGGAAGTTCCATACGTTTTCGTAGAATTGTGATTGAATTGATATCGTTGTGACTTAGGAGCGAATTCTTGTGAAGAACTCGAGTCGGAACCCTTCCGTTCGTTGCCTTCTTTGGGGTCCGAGCTTCCCGGTCGAACCGTGTTCTTCGGAGCGTTTGGTAGCGGTTATTAAGGCAAGTATCTTACTATACGACTTGTATCTTGCGACTAGTAATTTCGTATGAGATGTATAATGACTTTGCTTGCCTTCGTAAATATGTTCCGTTTGAGTTGGTTGTGTTTTCCGTAATTTGAAGGCTTTGCGATAATATTGTTATATTAGTATACGTGTTAGGCGTTGTGCCATTTGTGCAGGGTTGCGCCGTACCTATGGGACGGTCGTACACTTGGTTGTGTAATGTAATGTGTACCGAGCGTGTGTTATGTTGGATATGTGTCGTTGATTGACGATAGTCGTTGCGAGTGTTGAGATTGTGTTATGTGCAGGTGATGTACGATTTTGTGGTGATCAATGTGATTGATCTATTGTGCTCATTGTTGTATGTAATGTGAATGTGAATGTGAATATGTGTGACCGCTAAGTTCACTCGTGTTGGTTCGACGGGACCTACGAGGATTCGTGGCAGTGGACTACGGGATCAGAACTTAGTGAGGTACTGAGGTCCAATCGTCTTTGGTCCGACGAGGCCTACGGTAACGCATGGCGGTGGACCATGAGTTTCGGACACGGTCGTCAATCGGGTGAGCTCGACGGGGCTTACGGTGACACGTGGCAGTGGACTACGGTGTCAGGACTGTGTGTGTGATTGTTGTGATTGATATAGTCCGTGCGGGTTGTTATGCCTACGGAGACACGTGACAGTGGATCACGGTGTCGGAATTGGTTATGTTTGGTTGATAGTCCGTGCGGGTTGTTGAACCTACGGAGACACGTGACAGTGGATCACGGTGTCGGAGTTGATTATGTTTGTTTAATTGTGCGTGATGTAGACCGTGCGGGTTGTTGAACCTACGGAGACACGTGACAGTGGATCACGGTGTCATGAGCATGATACTTTTCAAATCAAAGTTTTCAAAGGAAAAGTTTTAAGAAATAATGTTGGGCCGAGCCCCACGAGATTTATGGAAATGTTTCCTATTGTAAATCGTTGAATTATGAAACGAGTTTTGGGCTAAGGCCCTTAAGTTTTTCAAAGGTTTTGTGAATCGGGACATGAGGTCTTAAGGTTTTGAAATTCTAAAAATTCCGAGATGATAATCTTATTTTCGAATGCTTCATAGATTATCTTCTCTTGTGAAAAACTCCCTGGAATATTTGATACTTGATTATTAATTGCTTGTTAAATTTCTTATTATTTGATACTTTCAAAAGTAAAACAGTGGAGATTTACTAACCCCCAGTAATCGGGGGTGGATGTCTGTTTTGCGTCCAGGTACATGCAGATTTAGGGGAGCAGTCACAGGATTGGCACAAGAGGATGACGAGCTGCGATACTAATCAAGAGTTGAGAGTTGGTAGAGTTTAGTTGTATTGTTAGAGTTGATTCAGTCTTCCGCTGTATTGTATTTCGACCCCTGTGTGGGTAATGTTGTTAGTCAGTCCTGTTGATAGAGTTGTGTGACCTCATCGGTCTGTGTGTTTATGTGTAAGTGACCTTGACGGTCTGTATTATTATATTGTTTGACCCTGGACGGGCAAGCATTTGATTGTTTATGGACGTTTAGCCTGGTAGATCCTTGCGGAAAGGGTTTACGGCGTGTAATATTCCCATACGGTTTTGGGGGTGTTACATTTATGGTATCAGAGCTTAGGTTGCGGAAACCTAGGCTGTCGGGTCAAGTCAAGTCGTGATTTGTCGAGTAATGGGTTGTCATGTCGTTTGAGTCATCAGGTGACAAGTTGAGTTGTGCGTAGTCACAACGTGTCGGTTATGTTGTCGGACGAGATTGGTATCGTGGGCGACCGTCACCTCCGTGCGACCTGTGGATGTAAGTCTCCTCTTTTATGCGAAGTACTTGTGTATCTCGATTTTACCTTAGTGAGTTAATTGCGGTGCATGATTTTCTTTACACAGTATTGTGTAATATAATTGTGTTTAGTACTTGTGGCATATCGTATGTGTATAGAACTGGGCACTTTATTGTTTTATTTTTGAACCACCGGGTGGTGGGGTATGGTGTGGAAGTTGTAAACCTTGATGGATTTCGAAAAGGTATCGGCGACTGAGTTTTATTTTGAAAATCGATTCCCTTAACCGAGTTTTGACATTATGGCCTTGATCGTTTTGGCAAAATTCTTATGACGGTATTTAGTATTTTGTAAATGGCTTTTGTGAGTTTTTGAAATATTACCGTCATCGCCCCTTTTGGCGTGTATGTAAATAGTTCTTATCCTGGTGGGTTCTGGCAGGACCCACAACGTATAATGTCCCGTGTAATTACTCGAGATTTTGGGCATTCTAGCCCATTGAATTATCTTTGAAAATCTTGAGTATCCTAGAAATAAATTTCGAGACGTCGTTTAAAATGAATTGTTTTCTCACGGTACTTCCAAGGTGCCACGATATGTTTCCGAATTCTTCTACCTCGAGGACCAAAATGTTTTGAGATATTTTTCAATGTTTTATAAACACTTTTACTTAGACCCGAGGTCGAATATTTCGAAAGTTTTTCACGAAAAGAAAGTGTCCTCATTTTTATCGAATGCAAAATAGTTTTCCAAAGTCTCGATAACGATGTTTCACGATTGTACTTTTTTTGAAGGGTGATACTCAAGATCAATCGGTGTTTCCAAAATTATTTTCAAAAGGAGGTTTTCGCTTTTTAAAAACCTATCCATTCCCGTTTGAGGGCCGGTATGTATGTATGATGTTCACGTTGTCGTTATGATGTTTGCTCCGAGTATGATCGAATTGGTGCCATGAACGTCGAGGCGTTGCCACGCATTTGTCGTACTAGCCCTCTGTGAGAGGTGTGAACCGGTGTTCTTGTTTATCGCCTCGTGGCGATTTGCGTGTTGTCGCACGAGTGTGAGATGTTGAAGCTTGGGTTTGTACGTTTGTGTACATGTGTGATTGTTTCATAATGTTTGTAATTATGTGCGGATTATCGTTCGGGCCGTTGATGTCGCCGAACGATACTGTCGTTGTTGTAGTGTTTGTGTGTGTATTACCTTACGATGGTAATCGTTGTATATGATATGTGTTATGATTCTTTATTATCCGAGTCGGCATCTCCGGTATGTTGTTTTGCGGTGTTATGTTCCATTGTATCTAGCATCTGTATTTTCGATATGCCGAGCCGAGGCATTTCGAACGTATTGTGCGGGGCATGTACGTGCCAATTGTCCTTCTCGTCGCAACGCTTTTCAAGTGTGGACCCGAGAGACACAGGATCCGGCTTTGCGAGTTGGGTTCCGAGTCTTTCGGGCGCGAACTTCAGATAGATATGAGGATCGGATCTGAGAGGCCCATGGGAGATATTTACGCCGTTTGCTTTTTGTGTTGTCACCTTACTCCAGTTGTTGTGAGTTGCGGGAACGACATTTCTTTTATAAGAGGTCGAATGTAATGCCCGTATCGTTTTGACTTCGCATTTCCTCTTTCTCAGTCTATCGACTCGTCGTGTTCGTTGATACTTTATGAACCATTACGTATTTCGGTTTCATCGTTCGGACGAACTGTGATCTTGTTGTGGGTCGATCTGGTTATCGATGTGACTTTTTGGGTTCAGTTCGATTCTTGTGAACCTTGTTCGGGAGTGACCTCATCTGGTTCTATTAGTTCTTTTATTCGAAGTGGATCGGATTTAGAACTCTTGTGTTTTCGACTCTGTCGACTCATTATGTTCGTTGACATTTGAGCTTGTCCCGCCCTTGCTTTTGTTGATCGAACGAGTGTGGTATTGTTTTGGAATAACTCATTTGTCGTTGTGACTTTTCAATCGCTATTCCCTTCCCTGTGGATCTTATGGGAATGCACGTCTTGTTGTTCTCACCAGATCATCCTGGGAGTTGTTGTTTGAATTTTCTTATCCTTCGTGTTTCGAACATGATTGTTCGATTTTTGTTGTCTCGATCGTTGTGGTTCGATCGTTTGTTTGTTCGGTTTTGTTCTCATTTCGTGATTGTTGAGCATTCAGGCTCCTTCCTAATTCCCTTAAGTTCGGGAAATTAGTCTCGTTTTCGATCTTCCAACCCTTGGGCGGTGGGATTCCGTATTTGTTCAGCGGTTGGCTCGCGTTTTGATTGATGTACCGTTGGGTTGGTCAATCATATTGATTTTCGTTCATTGTGTTTTGTGATTGTCGGATAATTGACTTGGCTATATTATCCGTTTGATGACGCTTGTCATTTGTTGGTTTTATTATATCCCTAACGGCGACGTTGTGTTGGTCGCCGTGGAGCGTGTTTTCACGCCGTATATTCCTTTGCGTTGTTTGTAACATTTCGCCGTTGGGCGTTAGTTACGCATACTTGTGTATCTTGTTGAGTTTTTCCTGGCGGAATATTTCTTCCCCCTACTTGTTTTAAGTTTCGGGACGAAACTTCTTTTAAGGAGGGTAGAATGTAATATCCGCAAGTTTTCGATTTTCGGTAAATTTCTTTTTCCGGCCGAAGTCCGTTTTGACGACTCGCTTTTGACCGTTTCGTCATTCGGAGAATATTTAATTCTGCACTTTTTGTCATCCGAGTTCGCTTTGGTCTTTGCTTTGTTGAGTTCCGTGCTTTTTAGCGACTTTTCCGCGCTTGAGTTCGGTTCTTGCGAATCTCGTTCGAAACTGTCGTTTGGGGTTTTTCGTAAGTTCATTTAACGTTGTTATACGTGTTGTGAGCTTCGGTTTGATTATTCGTTGTCGTATGGTGATTTTCGGGCATTTGGGCCATTTTCGTAATTTCCCAAAGTTTGGGGTAATTACCTTCCGTTGTCGAATTTCGAGCCTTCGGGTGGTCGGAATCGTGTGTTCTACTAGCTCTTAGATTCGTCTTTGTGAGTACTTCGTAACCGTATCTTCGGTTCGTATTCAGGTTCGGGTTTCGGTGTCGTTTTGTTGAATTCAGGATTACTAAACGACTTTTCTAAGTATGAGTTCGACTTTGTTAGATCACCATTAATTTTTGGTAACTCCAAAAATTCTGAATCTTTGCAATATTATAGAGCATCGAGTTAGCTTTCCAATGGTTCGAACGGTGAGTCAATCGGAGTCCGGACGAGAGAGTTATGGTCGTTTTAGCTCACCCGCTCGTTATTGGCGATCATCGCCGGCCGAACTCGGCCGTGTCGTCCGACACGGCCCGTGCTGCACTCGTCCGGATAAGCCGGAAGTCTCGCCTCGGGACCCGGCCGTGTCGTGCAGCACGGCCGAGCCGAACTCTTCCGGATAAGCCAAGCGATCGCCAGAGGCCCGACCGTGTTCCAGACACGGTCGAGTCATTGCCGAGCGCGGACGGGTCACTATCGGAAGGCGCGACCGTGTCTAGCAGACACGGTCGAGTCCCTGCCGGCCAGGGTCGGCTATTTAAGGCCTGGACCGAGGCATATCCGGCATTTTCCACTTTTCTTCGTTCCTTCCGCAATTTTTCACCATAGATCGATGGTTCTGAGTAAAATCAACTTATATAAACATGTTTTGGAAGTTGGAATCATGGATTAACATCATCTTCCACCCGGATCGAAGGTAAGAACACCTAAACTTTTGGTTTTTGGATGTTCTTGGGGTTTCTTGGTGTTTTGGCCGATTTTCTTTGTTTTGATTGATTCTTGATGAAACTTAATTGTAAACTCGTAATCATTCAATACCCTTGAAGTTTTGTGGAACGGATTTGAGTATTTCTTTGAATAATCGATTGAATTGGACTACGCCTTCAAAGTGTCCGATAAAATGCTTCAATGGGTAGAACTTGGGAAGTTCCATACGTTTTCGTAGAATTGTGATTGAATTGATATCGTTGTGACTTAGGAGCGAATTCTTGTGAAGAACTCGAGTCGGAACCCTTCCGTTCGTTGCCTTCTTTGGGGTCCGAGCTTCCCGGTCGAACCGTGTTCTTCGGAGCGTTTGGTAGCGGTTATTAAGGCAAGTATCTTACTATACGACTTGTATCTTGCGACTAGTAATTTCGTATGAGATGTATAATGACTTTGCTTGCCTTCGTAAATATGTTCCGTTTGAGTTGGTTGTGTTTTCCGTAATTTGAAGGCTTTGCGATAATATTGTTATATTAGTATACGTGTTAGGCGTTGTGCCATTTGTGCAGGGTTGCGCCGTACCTATGGGACGGTCGTACACTTGGTTGTGTAATGTAATGTGTACCGAGCGTGTGTTATGTTGGATATGTGTCGTTGATTGACGATAGTCGTTGCGAGTGTTGAGATTGTGTTATGTGCAGGTGATGTACGATTTTGTGGTGATCAATGTGATTGATCTATTGTGCTCATTGTTGTATGTAATGTGAATGTGAATGTGAATATGTGTGACCGCTAAGTTCACTCGTGTTGGTTCGACGGGACCTACGAGGATTCGTGGCAGTGGACTACGGGATCGTAACTTAGTGAGGTGCGAGGTCCAATCGTCTGATCAGACGAGGCCTACGGTAACGCATGGCAGTGGACCATGAGTTTCGGACACAGTGCGTCCAACCGGGTGAGCTCGACGGGGCTTACGGTGACACGTGGCAGTGGACTACGGTGTCAGGACTGTGTGTGTGATTGTTGTGATTGATATAGTCCGTGCGGGTTGTTATGCCTACGGAGACACGTGACAGTGGATCACGGTGTCGGAATTGGTTATGTTTGGTTGATAGTCCGTGCGGGTTGTTGAACCTACGGAGACACGTGACAGTGGATCACGGTGTCGGAGTTGATTATGTTTGTTTAATTGTGCGTGATGTAGACCGTGCGGGTTGTTGAACCTACGGAGACACGTGACAGTGGATCACGGTGTCATGAGCATGATACTTTTCAAATCAAAGTTTTCAAAGGAAAAGTTTTAAGAAATAATGTTGGGCCGAGCCCCACGAGATTTATGGAAATGTTTCCGGTATTGTAAACTATTGAATTATGAAACGAGTTTTGGGCTAAGGCCCTTAAGTTTTTCGAAAGGTTTTGTGAATCAGGACATGAGGTCTTAAGGTTTTGAAATTCTAAAAATTCCCGAGATGATAATCTTATTTTCGAATACTTCATAGCTTATCTTCTCTTGTGAAAACCTCCCGGGAATATTTGATACTTGATTATTAATTGCTTGTTACATTTCGTATGATTTGATACTTGCACTAGTAAAACAGTGGAGTTTTACTAACCCCCGAGTAATCGGGGGTGGATGTCTGTTTTGCGTCCAGGTACATGCAGATTTAGGGGAGCAGTCACAGGATTGGCACAAGAGGATGACGAGCTGCGATACTAATCAAGAGTTGAGAGTTGGTAGAGTTTAGTTGTATTGTTAGAGTTGATTCAGTCTTCCGCTGTACTGTATTTCGACACCTGTGTGGGTAATGTTGTTAGTCAGTCCTGTTGATAGAGTTGTGTGACCTCATCGGTCTGTGTGTTTATGTGTAAGTGACCTTGACGGTCTGTATTATTATATTGTTTGACCCTGGACGGGCAAGCATTTGATTGTTTATGGACGTTTAGCCTGGTAGATCCTTGCGGAAAGGGTTTACGGCGTGTAATATTCCCATACGGTTTTGGGGGTGTTACACCGCGTACAACAAAGGCTGCAATTCCGCCACCCTATTCATATCATAGACAGCGGAACCCTTAGCCATTCAGACCTGTGATGCGTAACCAACAGCATGATCCCCGAGCATATTAAAAGCGCCAACAGCTATTCAGAAAGAAGGCTGTATCCAAGTATCAAAGGCCCGCACATCAATACTTTCAACAGTATAATGCGCCTAGATATTGGATATAGGAGCCCCGCTAGCCATCAAGAAATCAAGTCGCCGCGCAGTATCAACAACAGCTTTGGGAATCTAACTGGAGACCCAGGAGGCAAGCTGTAAGATCTAAGAAAATAGCTCCACCTCCAAGACAACAATCGTATTGGAATGATAACCCTCATTTTTACATGCATCATGAATACCAAGGTTACATCGATAATGTGCCTGCGCCACATAGACATCGCAAGAACGGACCAAAAGTAACCTACAACAAACCAATTGCTATAAGGCAAATTTGGGTACCGAAAGGCACTAACATACCAGGACCCAACAATCAAAGGTGACCTAAATCTACTTAATTTTTTTACTTACAGGACATCATGGAAAAGGACATCTGGTATTTTGACAGCGGATGTTCCCAGCACATGACAGGAGACAGAAGCAAGCTGTCAGATATTTTAGAAGGTCGCGGTCCTAAAGTTCACTTCGGTGACAAATCTAAAGAAAGAACAAGAGGGAAAGGAAAACTCGTTGTTGGAAAATTCAAAGTTACCGATGTAGCTTATGTTGAAGGCTTACAGTATAATCTACTTAGTATTAGCCAGTTCTGTGATAAATGGTTCTCGGTGAAATTCTATACAGATCACTGTAGAGTCGAGAACATTCTGACCAAAAAAGTTGTGCTCACAGGAAGCAGATCAGGTAATATGTATATTGCTGACTGGAAGCCTACGAACTCCATAATTACTTGTTTTGTTGCCAAAGGAACTGCAGATCAAAGCTGGATATGGCACAAGAGGGTGTCGCACATCAACTTCAAGATGATCAACAAGCTTTCCAGACAAGAAATGGTTAGAGGTTTGCCCGATGTGTCATTCCAAAAAGATAGCGTCTGCGGACCCTATCAAAAAGGCAAACAAGTCAAATCCACCCTGAAAAGCAAATCATACCTATCCACTCATAGAGTTCTGGAAATGCTACATATAGATCTCTACGTCCTGTAGACCCTGTAAGTTTGGGAGGTAAGATATATTGTTTAGTTATTGTTGATGACTATTCCAGGTTTACTTGGACAATCTTCCTAAGCAAGAGAAGGAAACAACAACAAAGCTGCCCGAGCACCTGATAAAGCTTCAGACTGAGAAAGGGTTGAGTATTGTGTCAATTCGTTCCGACAAGGGTACTTAATTCACTAACCGCTTTATAGAGCAATACTGTTCGGACAATGGAATACAGCACGAATACTCAGCAGCCCGACCACCTCATCAGAACACTGAAAGAAACAACAAGAACCATGATCGCCGCAAGCAAGCTGCTGCAATGGTTCTGGGGCAAATCAACCAATACAACGTGCTATACACAAAACCGATGTATCATCAACAAGCTGTTAGGAGTATGCCCTCGAATGCCACTCAGAGGATGTTGAGTGAGGGCAATGTACTTGTAATTATGTAAATCATTAATATAAGGCAATGTATGTTTCTTTATTTACTGGTAGTTACTGGCATTCCTAACTCGTAAATATACATATAGAAACTAGTCCGTGTATTTGAGAGCAAAACGTTCCACTCCTTATTGGATAAGGAGGTAGGCACTGGAAAGGTTTATAGCTCAAATACTTAATCGTTCGCAAGTCGATGAAACTTTTCTGGGCGTTAAGTTTATGTGAAGACTTGTATGACGTGTTCTTTGACATGGAGAGTGCCTGTCGAACACTAATGGTTAGTGGGAGCACACGTTATAGGTATGCTAATTGGAATAGTATACTCGAACCGACTCACCCTCGATTCGTCACACGGATTTCACTCCGGGATAGTCAATGACAGAATCGAAAGGTTGTGATAGGTATTCGTGAACCTTCGACTTGAGGATTTAGTAGGGATGTGCTTGTGACGTCAAGATTTTCATTAGAGTAGTTCGACCCTATAAACCAGGAAATGGGGGTCAACCTCGACGTGCATCTTGACGGGCAAGTAGTAGGTCCTACTGAATACCAAGATAGAATTCTTTCTCCCGTTAGTGAGCGGGTTATATGTCCTATTCGGTTATTGGCAGATGAGATCATAAGTCTTTGGCCAAAGCATTGGAGCTAGTTGTATTGGATACATGAGAGCTCGATGATCTCGATTTGCATTAACGCATTGCATAGCGTCAAGTACAAATATGGTTTGACTGACTGTGACCCTATAACTTGATCAAGACATTTGAAAGAAGGGTTTATACGTATACTGGTATTCACGACATAATGGTTCTTGAATAATCCCATAATTCGTTCTCAGTTGGGGTACAGTGTAGGCCGCCAAGCTGGATAGGTGGTGCTACTACTCTTTGGTTCCTCCCATTGCTGACTGAGACGGACCTACCGAGTCGCGCAATAGGATTGACGACGGAATGAATCAAGCTAATTCTCTCATTATGAATATTAGATATTAGATATCTAATTTGGGATATTGGATGTCTAAATTGATTTATTGGATAAATTAATTTACGGCCTAATGAAATAAATAAATTACTGGGTGATTAATTTAATTTATAAATATAATTATTTCTTAGAGAAATTAATTATGTTATTTTGTATTTGATATGATTAATTAATTGGATTAATTAATTGATATAAATACATCAGAATGGAATCGGAGTTTATCTGTTTGGGCTCACGGGAGTCCGAAACGGATCGAACTCCTCCTACCATTATCATGCCTCCCCGCTTATATGCCTGTGTGTTATGACTTGTCTCCAATCATGATGTTTGGAATCTCATGTATTGAGGGGACAAGTATCATGCATATTATTGTGTTGGGATTATAATATTATGAAATGAATAAATAGAAGACTTCATCATCCCTCCACCCACACTTGATACTACGGTTGGTGAAGAAAAGGAGAGAGAAAAGTTCTTCCTCAAAATCTTCTTCTTCTTCATTTTCGTTTCTTGTTCTTGGTGATTCTTGGATAAAAATCAAAAAAATAAAGAGAGAAAAACATTAAAACACTTAGAGTGTTATAACCAATAGCTTTATCACCTAGCTGTAGCCGTATTCTTGGAGGATAGCAAGGTTATCGTCATCCCGTTCGTTTCTCCGGCACGTGCCAAGTATAGGCATTGTATTTTCGACGTTGGATCATTCGAGTGCTTGGAGCGCTTTGGATCGTAGGGAATTCATTTAAAGCTTGGGGAATAGCTCAAGAGAAGGAATCCATTTAATCAACGGACTACAAGGGTGAGTTTCTATATCTCTTGTGTTTTCGTATGTATATTCGTATATACGTAGCTCGATCGATCCTCGTAGGGATTCAGATCGAATTAATTTTCATTTTACCGCTTCTGTTGGGCCTTCGTTTTAGGCACCGAATCCCAACAGTGGTATCGGAGCGTAGGTCTTGCGATCGTATATACGATATTGGTATTCGGAATGCTTGGTTAGATGGTGTATGATTTGGAATCATAATCGTATTAATCGTTGATTTTCTATTGTTCATCTAAAAATTATTTTTTCATGATTTTATGTTACAATATAAATCTATTTTTCTTTTGAAAAACTGATTTAAATATGTAATATAAAGATTAGAAAAATATTATTTTTGGAATCGGGGTGGAAAAACGAGCCGGAAACGTAAACGGACCCGACAACTTGGAGCTATCCGCGCCGCATGATGCGCCACTGACCTGGACTGATGCTGCGCCGAACATGCTCGGCGGCATGTGCGAGCCTGTGGCACTGTGCGAGGCCTTGCTCGGCTTCTTGGCGTTGTCCTGTTTGGCCCGACCGTGTTTTCTGACTCTGTTTTTTATATTTCGTTCGATAATTAATTTCCCACAAATTAAATTGGATTTAATTTGACTAAGATTTAATTATGGTAATTTTATTCGTAGGGGAATTAATTTAATGAAATATTTTCTCGTCCGGAACAAGTTAAAATTGATGGTTGTTTGAATTAATTGGATTAATTCATTTTGGATGGATTGATTTATATTGATTGGATCAATATTCAGATTCATTATGAATTGCATTTATTTAATGTGTTGGATGCATTATTTTTGAATGGTGATGTGGTTCATGGACCTAGTTTTGAATCGTTCGATTCGATTGGGTTGTAAAGACCGTTTTGAGCCTATTTATTTTACTAGAAATATTTGTATCTAGGATGCAATTTTCAATGTAAAATTTATATGTAATGACGAAGACCGGAGGAATATCCATTTTGAGAAGACGAAGATTCAAGACGAAGACTTGTAATTAGATTACGGAGTTTTTGTTTTCTAGGAATGGTCCATGAACCACATGTTGGTAGCAACTAGGTTGTGAATGGTTGTTTCATATTGTATGAATGCCACAAATGCGATTAAATAAATTAATGTGCAAAGTGTAACATTAATCGCGAAAATTCTCCCACGACAAATTATTAAGTTTATAAGGTTTCAAGGTTTTCTTTCCCTCTATCGATCTTTCGGGAAATTGAAATCCAAAACGGATGTGCTATGCTTCCGAGTTATCGGGGTAGTCGTTCTGGAAGGACGGATAAATTACCGGGAGCGCATTGGATACCTTCGGTTGGAGCAAATTCTATCCCTAGAAACCTGATAGGTTGCCGGATAAGATTCAATTGTGAAATTGATTTGCGTCGATGGTATAAACTTAACTTGTTCACGAACCATAGAAACCGTATAGGTTGAGGGGAGTGAACAAGGGGAAAAAGAAGATCGAATCATCCACTAGATGGGTTGGTGTTGGACACCACTTTATGAAAATTAATAGACTAGAAACCTGTTCGGTTGCCCTCTATTAAAATTTATAAAGAACTCGATCACCACTATGAAGTAGAGCGATGATACTTCCGGATTTCACATGGGAGTGTGTTATTCCGATAAAAATAGTGGGAGCTGGGTAACAAGAATAGAAAAGACCTTAATTCTATACTCAGAACATAATATAACAAGTCACTAATTAATCTGTTATACTTAATGCATACATAACTCTCAATATGACAATGAATCCACTCGCAATTCTACTCGAGAAGAACACCCTGATTGGACCTAAATTTGTGGACTGGCTCCGCAATCTGATGATTGTCCTCAGTATAGAGGCACTAAGATACGTCTTGGAGACGGACATTCCGGTGCCTCCTGTGCGGACCAGAGCCAATCAGGAAGAGATCAAAAACCACGAAAAGTGGGTTAAGGATGACGTAAATGTCCGTGCATACATGATGTCTTCTATGTCTAATGAGCTTCAGAGAGCTCATGAGAAAATGACTTCTGCTAGGTAGATTCTATCTCACTTAACCGAACTTTATGGTGAGCACAGCAGAACTGCTAGATATGAGATATCCAAGCAACTGTTCGGTGTAAGGATGAAGGAAGATGAGAAGGTTGGGGAACACGTCCTCAAAATGATATCCATGATCGAGAGATTAGAGGCTCTTGATTTTAAAATGGATACTTCTCTCCAAACCGACCTTATCCTACAGTCTTTCCTGATTCCTTCTCACAGTTTGTTATGAACTTTAACTGCAATGAGATTGCATGTAATTTAGCTGGGCTAATGAACAAACTAGTGACCGCTCAGTCTTAGATGAGGACTCCGCGGATGAAGGAGTCTGCCCTTGTGATTTCTTCTGGACCTCGGAGGTCTAAGAATAAGAAGAAAAAGACCAAGAAGCAGACTGGACCACAAGTTAAGGACCTTAAGGGTAAGGGCAAGGCCCCGACGGTTCCGAAGAACAAGAAGAAGAAGGATGCCTGTCTCAATTGCGGTGAGCTGGGCCACTGGGCTAGAGACTGTACTATTCTTCATGGCACTTCAGGTACAGAACTTTTAGTTTTGGAAACAAATTGTTCTGCTACTGTATTTTCTACTTCCTGGATACTGGTTCTAGTTCTCATATTTGTACCGTGAATCAGGGTCTGGAACAAAGTAGGAAGCTTGGAGATAGAGAAGTTATGATCACAGTCGGAAGCGGGCATAGTGTTGAGGCGACCGACATAGGATCACTTCTTTTGGGTTTAGAATCCGACTTTGTTTTGACTTTAGAAGATGTACTTGTTTTGACCAAGGGGCACAAAAACATTGTATCCATTCCGGTCATGGACCGAAAAGGCTTTTCATTTTTCATTGGTGATGGTTCCTGCAAAATTTATTTTAGAAATAAACTAGTGGGTACTGCTACATTGTTAAATGGATTGTATCATTTAAATCTCAGCAACAAAGTAGTTGTGAATACTATGACTAGAAAACGTGGTAGGGATGAAACCAATCAAGTTTTGAAATGGCATCTTAGACTTGGTCATGTTGGTCAGACCAAGGTTTACAAGATGGAAAAAGATGGACTTATGGGTTCCTTTTCCTACTTGTGAATCTTGCCTTAAAGGCAAAATGACTAAGTCCCCCTTCACAGGGACTTTTGAAAGTGCCGCTGATAAACTGGGATTAATCCATACCGACGTATGTGGTGCTTTGGAAGCAGCACGTGACGGATATCAATATTTCATTATGTTTACAGATGATCATACTAGGTATGGTTATGTATACTTAATGAAACATAAATCCGAGGCCTTTGAGAAATTCCAGGAATTCAAGGCCCTAGTCGAGAAACAAACTGGTAATCATATCAAAGCACTTCGGTCGGACCGAGGTGGCGAGTATATGAGTACGGAGTTTGACGAGTTCCTTAAAGAACATGGAATAGTTTCACAACTAAAACCTCCAGGTACTCCTTAGTTAAATGGTGTGTCAGAAAGAATGAACCGGACCTTATTGAACATGGTCCGTTCCATGCTGGGCTATACTGACTTACCGATTTACCTATGGGGGTATGCACTCCTGACTGTTGCTTACATCTTGAACAGATGTCCTTCCAAATCTGTTCCTAAAACTCCACATGAGATGTAAGAGGGCAGGAAACCAAGTCTTAATCATATTAGGATTTGGGGATGTCCCGCCTATGTCAAGAAGACTAAGGTGGAGAAGTTGGAAGCTAGGTCTGCGAAGGGACGTTTCATTGGATTCCCGTCTGGGATGATGGGATATCTATTCTACATGCCCGAAGATCGAAAGATTGTTGTTGCTTTACAAGCACACTTCCTGGAAGATGAGTTCATTCAGGAAGGCGGAGCATGTAGAAGTATTTCTTTAGAAGAATACAATAGAACTCCTCGGGAGACATCTGTGCAAGAAACTGGAACCGAACCTTCTGAAACACAAGTAAAACCACCTCGTAGGTCTAGTAGGGTGTCTCATTTACCTGATAGGTATGGGCTTGTGCACTTGGAGGAGCTGGGTCTCCATGAGGTTCCAAGTGATAGCCAAAAGACCGACCCAACGACCTATGACCAAGAGATGGTGGATGTAGACTCCGCGAAATGGCATGAAGCTATGGAAGCTGAGATAGACTCGATGCATGTCAATCAAGTCTGGACTCTAGTAGACCGCCCCAAGAACATAGTGCCTATTGGGAACAAATGGATCTACAAGAGAAAGACTGATGGTGATGGCAAGGTTGACGCCTATAAGGCCAGGCTTGTGGCAAAGGGTTATACCCAGAAAGAAGGGATCGACTACCACGATACCTTCTCGCCCGTAGCTATGATCAAGTCTATTCGCATGATGCTTGCTATAGCTGCCTACCACGATTATGAGATATGGCAAATTGACGTAAAGTCGGCTTTCCTTAATGGATTCCTCGAGGAGGAGATCTATATGGAGCAGCCTAAAGGCTTTGTGTCCGAAGTCGATATTAAAAAAGTGTGCAAGCTTCAGCATTCCATTTATGGACTGAAACAAGCGTCGCGTAGTTGGAACCTTCATTTTGACGAGGCGGTCAAAGAGTTTGACTTCGTGTAAAATGAAGAGGAACCTTGTGTATACAAGAGGGTTAGTGGTAGCAAGATCGCATTCTTAGTACTATATGTAGATGACATTATACTAATAGGAAATGATGTGGGAATGCTCAGTTCTGTGAAAGCTTGGCTTTCGAGTAACTTCTCCATGAAAGACTTGGGAGAAGCAACCTATATTCTTAGAATTCGGCTCTACCGGGATAGAGCGAATAGAACAATAGGTCTTTCCCAACCCCTCTATATAGATAAAATCTTAAAGCGATTTAAGATGGATGATTCTAAAAGAGGGTTCCTACCGATGCGACATGGAATAAAACTCTCCTTGAAGATGTGTCCTCAAAGTGAGGAATAACGAAAGGAAATGAGTAATATACCATATGCTTCGTCCGTGGGTAGCCTTATGTATGCTATGTTGTGTATGAGACCTGACATTGCGCATGCTGTAAGCGTGGTGAGTAGGTTTTAGGCAAACCCAGGTAGGGAACATTGGACTGCCATAAAGAACGTTCTCAAGTACTTAAGAAGGACTAGAGATATGATTCTGATGTATGGCGGTGGAGAATTGGATGTGGTGGGATTTACTGATTCGGACTTCCAAGGACTGAAGGACGACTCGATGTCTACTTCTGGCTACATATTTACTCTTAATGGAGGAGCAATATCTTTGCGTAGCGCCAAGCAAAGCGCGACTGCTGATTCCACCTGTCAGGCTGAGTATCAAGCAGCCTCGGAGGCTTCCAAGGAAGGGTTCTGGATTAAGAAGTTTCTGGGAGAACTTCAAGTGATACCATGTCTTGTCTACTGCATCTTTGCGACAACGACGAAGCTGTAGCGCAGGCCAAGGATCCGAGGTTTCACAACAGTACTAAACATATTGATAGGAAGTATCATCTCGTAATAAAATTTGTTCGCAAGGGATATATTGTGCTGCATAGAGTAGACTCGGCCGACAACGTCGCTGATCCACTGACCAAGCCACTTTCTCAGACTAGCTTGGAGCGTCATCTGGAGAACATGGGTATTAGATATCATAATGTGTGGCATTGAGTGCAAGTGGGAGATTGTTAGGAGTATGCCCTCGAATGCCACTCAGAGGATGTTGAGTGAGGGCATTGTACTTGTAATTATGTAAATCATTGATATAAGGGAATGTATGTTTCTTTATTTACTAGTAGTTACTAGCATTCCTAACTCGTAAATATACATATAGAAACTAGTCCGTATATTTGAGAGCAAAACGTTCCACTCCTTATTGGATAAGGGGGTAAGCACTGGAAAGGTTTATAGCTCAAATACTAAATCGTTCGCAAGTCGATGAAACTTGACTGGGCGTTAAGTTTATGTGAAGACTTGTATGACGTGTTCTTTGACATGGAGAGTGTCTGTCGAACACTAATGGTTAGTTCGACCCTATAAACCGGGAGGTGGGGGTCAACCTCGACGTGCATCTTGACGGGCAAGTAGCAGGTCCTATTGAATACCAAGATAGAATTCTTTCTCCCGTTAGTGAGCGGGTTATATGTCCTATGCGGTTATTGGCAGATGAGATCATAAGTCTTTGGCCAAAGCATTGGAGCTAGTTGTATTGGATACACGAGAGCTCGATGATCTCGATTTTCATTAACGCATGCATAGCGTCAAGTACAGATAGGGTTTGACTGACCGTGACCATATAACTTGATCGGGACATTTGAAAGAACGGTTTATACGTATACTGGTATTCACGACATAATGGTTCTTAAATGATCCCATCATTCGTTCTCAGTTGGGGTATAGTGTAGGCCGCCAGACTGGCTAGGTGGTGCTACTACTCTTTGGTTCCTCCCATTGCTGACTGAGACGGACCTACCGAGTCGCGCAATAGGATTGACGAAGGAATAAATCAAGCTAATTCTTTCATTATGAATATTAGATATTAGATATCTAATTTGGGACATTGGATGTCTAAATTGATTTATTAGATAAATTAATTTACGGCCTAATGAATTAAATAAATTACTGGGTGATTAATTTAATTCATAAATATAATTATTTCTTGGATAATTAATTATGTTATTTTGTATTTGATATGATTAATTAATTGGATTAATTAATTAATATAAATACATCGGAACGGAATCAGAGTTTATCTGTTTGAACTTACGGGAGTCCAAAACGGATCGAACTCCTCCTACCATTATCATGCCCCCCCCCCACACTTATATGCATGTGTGTTATGACTTGTCCCCAATCATGATGTTTGGAATCTCATATATTAAGGGGACAAGTATCATGCATATTATTGTGTTGGGATTATAATATTATGAAATGAAACTAAAAGGAAGACTTCATCATCCCTCCACCCACACTTGATGCTACGGTTGGTGAACAAAAGGAGAGAGAAAAGTTCTTCCTCAAAGTCTTCTTCTTCTTCTTCATTTTCATTTCTTGTTCTTGGTGATTCTTGGATAAAAATCAAGAAAATAAAGAGAAAAAAACATTAAAACACTTAGAGTGTTATAATCAATAGTTTCATCACCTAGCTCTAGTCGTATCCTTGGAGGATAGCAAGGTGATCGTCATCCCGTTCGTTTCTCCGGCGCGTGGAAAGTCGAGGCGTTGTATTTTCGACATTGGATCATTCGTGTGCTTGGAGCGCTTTGGATCGTAGGGAATTCATTTAAAGCTTGGGGAATAGCTCAAGAGAAGGAATCGATTTAATCAACGGACTACAAGGGTGAGTTTCTATATCTCTTGTGTTTTCGTATGTATATTCCTATATACGTAGCTCGATCGATCCTCGTAGGGATTCGGATCGAATTAATTTTCATTTTACCGCTTCTACTGGGCCTTCGTTTAGGCACCGAATCCCAACACAAACATCATAACAAAACAGCATACGAGGTATGGAATAATAAAACTCCATTGATTTCATATTTCCACATATTTGGATGCAGATGTTATGTTCTGAACAACGGGAAGGATCAACTCAAAATCTTTGATGAGAAGTCGGATGAAGGGATATTTATAGGATATTCCTCTATCAGCAAAGCTTTCAGGATTTTCAATAAAAGGAAGCTGACTATCAAGGAATCTATCCATGTAGTGTTCGAAGAACTCACCATGATCCGACAAGAGTAGAAGACTTAACCCAGAATATCCAAACACTTTCCATTAATGACCCTCCAACTCCAACAGAACCTGTCGTTGACATAGAAATCAACCCCACAGCTGTAAGAACAGAAAAGGCGAAGACCTGTTATACAGAGTACATAAATCTCTGTATGGACAACCACCAGGGTTTGTCAACACAAAAGGCGAAGACCTGTTATACAGACTACAGAAAGCTCTGTATGGACTTAAGCAAGCACCTAGAGCGTGGTATGAAACCCTATCCCTGTACCTAACTAATAATGGATTTGAGAAAGGTGTTGTGGACAAGACTCTATTTAAAATACAGGAAGGTGACGATTTGTTGATGGTACAAATATATGTAGATGATATTATATTTGGTTCCACTAACCTTGCTTTATGTCAAAGGTTCTATCATCTCATGCAAAATAAATTTGAAATTAGTATGACGGGGGAACTTAGTTATTTCCTAGGATTGGAGGTGTAGCAGTTGTTAGGGTTGTATACATCAAATCATACTTTATGCTTGTATTACCTAATTTCCCGGTCTTTATCTATGAGAATATTTAATTCATTTATCACATGTTTTGCATATTTATTAACGCTATGGTTATGCAAATATAGTATAAATTACTTTATGTTGTAGATAATGTGGTGTGTCGAGTCACACAGAAGATCACATTATCGCTTCCTTATATAGTAATATTTAGTTCACAACCTATATAACATTAGACCGTTATCTGAGAGGTTGTAGTATATGCTTGAGATTGGTTGGTCTTGACCATTAGCATATATTAGCGTATTCGTTATACGTTGAACAGGATCGAAGTGAGATAGATTCTTCTGTACTGACTATAAGAAGAACATACATCTTGGACTGTAGGTCACAAGTCATCCAGGAACAAGTCTAGAGGGGGGTGAATAGACTTGTTGAAACTCTTAAACTCTTTTTCACGAAGAGTGAGTTTCTTCAGCTGATAGGTAAACAAATGACTTGGAGTCATTTGTTCTTTAATATATGCGAAAGTCAGCTGATGACGAATAGAAAGCAACTAATGAAACACTTAACAATGAATGCAACAGTTAAAGTATGATGCAATAAAACAGTAAAGAACGCAGGTAATTATAGTGGTCTCAGAGGTGGGGTAATCCTCTACTAATCCACTTTTCTCCAAACCAGTTGGAGATGAATTCACTATAATTCTCAACCAGTGATAAATATTACAGTGATTCAAACAAAACTACAACAGCTTCCAACCAATGGAAATCCATGCCGTTGTACCACACTTGACTGCCTTGCACCTCTTGATCCTCGATCCTTGGATGCCTTTACAGTCTCTTAACTTCAACCAGTGAAGTACCCCAAACTCAGGATTATAGACAAGAGTTTTTGTCTTCTCCAAGTAAGAGCTTCTTTAAGTATGAACTTTTAGAACCGCTCTTTTCTCGATGCTGTATTTCGCTTTTTGATAGCTTGAATGCTTTGATCGCTTGAAAGTATGTTAGCACCGGTAGTTGTTATCGTAAGGTATTTTCTCAGCTTCAAATCTTCGGATATATATATGTCACGATCTCTGAGTTTTTCCTTATAGCCGTTGCAAATCTTTTGAACAAATCCGTCCTTTGGAGAGGTAGACTTCATTGTTTTCTTTCTGAACATTGCAAGGCTGGATTCCCATATTTTAATCTATCTTCCGACCATTGTGAAGACTTCTGCATGTGATGTGCCGAATCTTTTGATTATAATATAATTAAAGTCTTCAAGGTGGGTCTGGATGATTTATTTAAATCATATCTCTTGCGGGAATCTCTCCAATTTGTCTTTTCACGTTGCATGTGACTTTCCGTAGTACTTGACTTTTCAACGCATGCTGACGTGGATTTGGAGTACTTGGCTGACTTCGACTAGGCTGATAAGCAGTTAACTTCTCTGCAGTCTGGACCTCTCTGATATTCACTGTTTGGAACTTGTCTGATCAGGTGACTTGTCTGAGGTACCTTGGCTGCAGTCTGGTCAAACATCCCTGATAATTTTTGTTGACCAGAACTACTCTGACTTGACTCGGCTGATCCTCTCTGATGGACTTAGCTGTACTTAGTACTTAGCCGATTTTTAGCCTAACTTATTTTTGGCCTATAGAATATACTCATTTGGTTCTTCTTTACATTTTGCCAAGTTTTATACTTAACATTATTTGGCCTATGGAAGATACTCATTTGGTTCTTCCTTACATTTTTGCCAAGTAATAAACAATTGAATTTATACTGATGACATTATAAAAATCTAACAAGTATTCCTAACAAATTCCCCCTATTTTGATGATGGCAAAACTTTAAACAAGTAATCAAATGATCAAGTCTGCACTTAAGTGCAAGACACAAACTAAAGTCAGTCTAATTTTTGAGACAACTAGGAATTGTCATTCAAAAAGACTGTTATCAAATTAATTTTCTGTTGATTATAAGTACATGGCTTGAATAGAGTAAATACAGAAAATTTAATCAATTAAAAAAAAATTACAATTATATCCAAAAACTATCTGCCCCTTCCTCTTCGAACAGTTTGCTTGGGAGGTCTAAATGGTTTTGCACCGATTGGTCTACTTTTGATGGGTGCAAGACCATATTTCCTCCTTATGACTAGGGAAGCAAAGTCTTGGTCTTCTTTTGAAGAGAACTTGTGCTCTTCACATAGCTTTCTAATTTCTCTTTGAAGCTCTAGCTCGTTAAGCTCATTATCCAAACGGGTCGGCGCTTCCACTGCTCTGAACGAAGGAATCATAGGATAAGCATGCCATTTGGCTGCATATTTAAGCATTAACTTCCACAGAGTAGGCCATCTAGTATCCATATAGTTGATGAATGACTATTGGGGCGAGCATTCTTCATCCTGGAGATTCTCCCAGAGGTAGAATTGCTTTGTGAATTGTTTCTTGGCATCCGCCCAATGGGTCATGAATTCTGTTGGCAAGAATTCTTCAACAAACCACAACTGTTTGCCTTCCCATTCGAATCTTTGTAGTTCTTCTTTCTTTCTTCTCTTCTTCTCCATAGACTGCTCTTCAGGTTGGCTAGGGGCAGATATCTCCTTTCTTTTCAGACTTGATGGTCCTTCTTCAATTTGGAGAATATCTTGCCTCTTCTTTGATCTTAGCTCTTCCCTTATCTCTCCTTGATTACTTCCTTCCCTCTGTATTCTATCTTCTTTCTTTTTGCCAGCATCAACTAAGGTAGTCAACTGCTGCTCTATCCTGCTCATCCAATCAGACATGCCAAATGGCATTCTGTTGTTGGTAGGGGGAGGAGGCGGAGGTACTTCCCTCTGCAGCAAAGTGTCAATCTTTGCATTGATGGTTTGGAGGTCAGGAGTGACCTGAGATGCCAGCAGCTCTCCAATCGTATCCTTCACTATCTGCCTGATCAGCTCAGTCACGGCTGGTGAGATCTGAGCTGTTGGAGAGTGCTCGCCTGAGCCTTCTGCAATTAAAGCACTGGACTGCAAGCTTCTATCTGCAGCTGGTACTCTAGATGGGGTTTTCTCTGGGGTCCCTGATCTGGAGTCCTCAGCTAACTCTGCGTCTAGGCTGGTGTACCGGGCAGGTGCCCCAGTCCTATCTGCAGCCTCTTGTATTGGCTCTGGCTCCGGCTCCCTTTCTCCTTCTTCCTTCTCTTGCTCTTTCTCCTGCTCTTCCTCCTTTTCTTCTTCAATATTTTCTTTTTCTTTTTCTTCATCCTTTTCTTTTTCTTTTTCAGCTCCTTGGTCTCCTCCTTCATCTTTATCATCATCCTCATCATCATTATTGTCATCATCTTTCCTATCTTTCTCATCTTTTTCTCCTCCATCCTCATCATCTTCATCATTATCCTCCTCTCCTTCATCCTGTTCTACTTCTTCTCCTTCTTCTTCTTCTCCTTCTTCTTCATTCAACTCTTCTGTTTTCTCAACTTCCTCAGGTTGATTTTCAATTAAAATCTTTTCTTCTTTTCTTCTCTCTTCCTGCTCTTCTTCTTCATTGTCTAAAACAACAACTTCTTCATCGCCATCTACCTCTTCAATCCTAATTTCTTTCTCTTCTTTCTCCTCCTCCTCTTCTCCAAAGGAACCATCAAAAATACTAAGCATAATGGAATGGATGAATTGGTCCATGTTGGTTTTAAAATGAGACATGAACCAATTATCCTGGAGGATCAACACTAAGTCTGATTCTTTACAAAAATGAATCAGTACCTCCTCTGTGGCTTGGGGATATTCCCAACCACTAGTTGCAATATAAGCTTCAAGATCAGTAAATGACAGGGTTTTGAAAAATTTCCACTCTTGAAAAATATTGACAAAAGAGTGTTTTAATGCTTGTGGCTTAACAAGCTGTAGTTGTTCAATGGATAGGTTGAAAATATTGTTTTGTAGCAGGTTAAATGTATAATTGGCTTCAGGAATTGAGATTATTAGACCTGCTTCTTCTTCCTTTGGAATGTAAGCTGGAGTGAGGACAGCCACAATCTGAGTCTCCAGGCTGCCTGGGGCAGGCTGGTCTTCCAGGTGAGTTGGTGACCTGGCTGTGGGACTGGCATAGTGATCTGACTACTCTTCCTCACTAAACTGCAGTCTCCTGGGCCTCTTGGGAGAGGGTTCTGGGGATGATTGCATGATCGATGGTTCTACAGGGGTGGTCCCCTTCTCTTGAAACGGACAGCTATGGGAGTGTTATCTGACTCGGAGTCTGACTCGACTACAGTTGGGATGACGGCTGCAGGTCGGTCCAACTCGCCTGAAGAATAGTATCTCGGGTAGGTCCTTGTGTCAGGCAGCTCCTTCAACATCTGGGCTGCTCTCCTTGTGCCTCCCAATTTTCTCAACGTTTCTTGGTCCAGATGACCAAGTCTTTTGTTGGGGTGGAAGGGGTCAGTGCTTCCCTTCGTCATACCTGTCTTTTCCAGCAACCAACTCAGCTGCGTTCCAAACGCCATCTTTGTTTTAAATCTCTTCTCATCAACAAGCCATTCGGCTTTGTTAACCTCTCGAACGAGTTGCCTAAATATGTAATCTGCCCAATCAATTTCTTCATCTTGAATTAGTGCTCCCAGCACCATGAACTTCGCCGACGACAGTTGATCATAACTGCCGGCCATCCCCATGATGATTTTGTTGGTTATATCCAACGCAAAACGATAAACCTTTTTAATCTCACTCCTTTTAGCAGTGAGTTTCAGCTTTTCCGGCTGAATCTCCGTCTTGATCTTCTTCCAGGTTTCGGCAGCAGACTGTTTGAGTGCCTCGACGGCTATACCGCGGTGTTTCATACCAAACACTCTACGAATCGACTCGCGCGATATGTCGACTTGTCTTCCGCCAACTGTGTAGATACCATTGAGCTTCATCGAGCGGATTAGGTCAAGCACGTCGTAATTCTCCAGATTTGCTTCCAATAAGCCTTCGAAATCGACGAACACCGAAAAAATAATCTGGTCCTTGATCGCCTTCAGGTTGACGCCTTCGAAGTACGATTCCATTTCTGCAAATAAAGGATTTTTAGTGTATTTGGAGTTCAAGAATTTTTTTCTCTGTAAATTTTGCTCTGTAGATCTAGGGTAAGCGTAAAAGGTAAAGTGAAGGGGTTTCTTTCCTTATAAAGAAGATGAAAAGACGTATGGATTAAATTATTATATATTTGAAACGGTGGTACGCCTTTTGAGATTCTTTTGAGTTTCAAATTTGAATCGGTGGTCCATTTTAAAATTTGACGGTTGGTTTTGATTGGCCACCGTGGAGGTCGATTTAACAAGCGATTGCCACGTGTATTTAAAATGCCACTTGTGAATCGAACATTAATATATTTAAATGCCATTTGTGAACCAAAATTAATATAATAATATTATAGATATGGCAGATAATAATTAAATATTCAGAGGTCGGTTGAGTTTAGAAAACTTAGCTGGTCTGACTTGTTGACTGTTGACCGCTCTGCATCAGGTGAGTTGACTCCATTGTCTTCTCGCCTGATATTCTGATCAGCTAGGGTCCTTTGTCCATCCTTCGTCCTCTTGTCTGCATCAGCTAGGATCTGATTTCCTTAATCAGCTGGGTCCGTTCTTCCTCTGAAATGCTTCAGCTTGCTTCAGTACTAGATTCCCAATCTAGTAATCCAAGATCTCTGCTCAGCTCCAAAAATCTTTCTTCTGGCAAAGGTTTGGTAAAGATGTCAGCTATCTGATAGTCTGTACTGACTCTTTCAACTCTAACCCTTTTGTTAAGCACATGGTCTCTGATGAAGTGGTGCTTAACATCAATGTGCTTCGTCATTGAATGCAAAACCGGATTGTTGGTTATTGTAATAGCACTATTGTTGTCACACCAGATAGGAACTTCATTGGCAATGATATTATAATCCCTCAGCTGTTGTCTGATCCATAAAATCTGTGCACAATAGCTACCTGCAGCTAGGTATTCTGACTCTGTGGTGGAAATAGAGTTAGAAACCTGCTTTTTGCTAAACCAGGATATTAGTCTGGTTCCTAGGAATTGGCACATTCCACTAGTGCTCTTCCTGTTGATTTTGCAACCTGCGAAATCTGCATCTGAATATCCTGACAGCTCGAAGTTATCATCCTTGGGATACCATAGTCCAACATTGATTGTAGACTTAAGGTATTTTATTATCCTCTTGGCTGCATCTAGGTGCGATTGCTTCGGCTTGGAATGGAATCGTGCACAAACTCCTACGGCATAGGATATGTCTGGCCTACTTGCAGTGAGGTACAGAAGAGATCCAATGAGTCCTCTGTAGTGGCTTGAGTCCACTGATATGCCTGCCTCGTCTGCATCCAGGTGAGTACTTGTGCTCATAGGAATTCTTGCTGGCTTGGCTGATTCCATTCCATATCTCTTGATCAGATCTTTGGTATACTTAGCTTGGTTGATGAAAATTCCTTTTTCCATCTGCTTAACTTGTAGTCCGAGAAAGAAGTTAAGCTTTCCCATCATACTCATCTCAAATTTTCCTTGCATGAGATTGGAGAATTTCTCGCATAGCTCTGGATTGGTTGATCCGAATATGATGTCATCCACATATATCTGGACTATTAATATGTGGCCTTCGTGTTCCACTCTGAATAGGGTCTTGTCCACCTTCCCTTTGCAAAAACCATTTTTCTCAAGAAACACAGACAATGTTTCATACCACGCTCTAGGTGCTTGCTTAAATCCATAAAGAGCCTTCAACAACTTATAGACTTTGTCTCCTTTGACAAAACCTGGGGGTTGCTCTACATAGACTTCTTGTTCTAGGATTCCATTTAGAAAAGCACTCTTTACATCCATCTGATATACTTCAAAATCTTTGAATGCAGCATATGCGAGGAATAGTCTGATGGCCTCTAATCTTGCAACAGGTGCATAGGTTTCATCAAAATCTATTCCCTCACACTGTGCATAACCTTTTGCTACAAGTCTGGCTTTATTCCTAACAATAGCTCCGTCTTCATCACTCTTGTTTTTGTACACCCACTTGGTGCCAATAACCTTCTTGTGATCAGGTCTGTCTGTTAGTTCCCAAACTTTGTTTCTTTCCATCTGCTCCAGCTCTTCTTGCATGGCATTTATCCAAGAGTAATCTTCTGAGGCTTGTTCTGTAGTTTTAGGTTCTATTTGTGACATAAAGCATGAGAACATAGCCATTCCTGCTGGTAGGGTTGACTGTCTTGTCTTAACTCCATCAGTCATCTTTCCTATGATTTGCTGGATTGGATGGTCTTTGAGCCACTTGGGGATGTCGTCTTCTTCTGGGTCTGTTCCCCCTGTTGGATTGCTCGGGTGGATTTCTGCATCAGCTGGGTTTTGGTCTCCTTGGTCTGCAGCTGGATCAGCTACCGTCTTGTCATCTGCAGGTTGGTTCTGATCTGCAGATTAGTCTTTGTCAGCTACAGCTGGGTCTTCATCAGCAGCAACTGGATCAGATAGGTTTGGTGATCCTGTCTGATCTGCAGTTGGGTCTTCAGCAGCTGCAGTTGGATCATCAGGCTGGTCTGCAGGTGAGTCCACCATTCCAGTCTCATGTATAATGACTTCTTCAAAGGTCGCTGATTTGAGCTTGTTCTCAATTAACTCAACTTGCTTTCTGTACTCAACAGTAGATTCATCAAAAACAACATGGGGTGTTTCCTCCACAACTAAGGTTCTTTTGTTAAATACTCTATACGCCTTGCTTCTTTGTGAGTATCCCATAAAGAGACCGTCATCAGTTTTAGCATCAAAGGCATTTAGTTGTGTTTTACCGTTGTTGTGGATGAAACACTTACAACCAAAAACATGAAAGTAAGCAACAGTAGGAGTTCTATTACTCCAAATCTCATATGGAGTTTTGTCATGTCTCCCTACTATCATACTCCTGTTCTGTGTATGGCAAGCTGTGTTGACAACTTCAGCCCAGAACCTCTTGGGCAGGTCCGCTTCTGCAATCATGGACCTTTCTGCTTCCTTTAGGGTTCTGTTTCTTTTTTCAGCAACACCATTCTGCTGGGGGGTCCTGGCTGCAGAGAGCTCATGCTGGATCCCATTCTGATCTTTGTAATCAGTAATCGCCTTGTTGAGAAACTCTCCTCCTCTATCTGATCTGATTTTGATGATGGATAGGGATTTCTCATTCTGGATCCTTCTCAACAGCTCAGGTAGCTTGGTCAAGGTTTCACTTTTCTTATATAGGAAGATAATCCAAGTGTACCTTGAATAATCATCTACTACAACAAGTGCATGCTTTCGGCCGCTTAGAGTCCTTGGCTTGATAGGACCAAATAGATCCATGTGGCGTAGATCTAAGATCCTTGTTGTGAGAGTTGTATGCTGAACTGGCTTGAATGATGCTCTGGTCTGCTTTCCTTTCTAACAGGCATCACAAAGCGCTTCCTTCTTGAATGCTTCATCTGGAAGTCCTCTGACCAGCTTCTGAGAACTGATCTTATTGATGGTTTTGAAGTTCAGGTGACATAGTCTTTTGTGCCACAACCATCCATTCTCAGCTACTGTCTTGGATAGAAAACAGGAGTTAGGTGTTCCTGTGTTCCAATCAATCATATAGACATCTCTCCTTCTAAAACCTTGTAGCTTTACTTCTTCAGATAAGATATCTATCACCATACATTTCCAGATGGTGAAGACTACTAGATTCTTTTCGTCACAAAACTGGCTTATGCTCAGGAGGTTGTACTTGAGCCCTTTGACATAATGAACTTTGGATATTACAATATTTCCTCGGTGCAGCTCTCCAAAGCCTTTTGTTTGTCCTCTAGAGCTATCTCCAAAAGTTACATCGGGTCCTCTTTCTTTGGTGTATTTGGACAGCATCTTCTTGTTCCCGGTCATGTGCCTCGAGCATCCAGAATCTACAAACCATTCTTCACCTCCAAAATTTGAGCTTGTGGAGATGTGGTTGTAGTCCTTCCACCTTTTCTGCAATCAGACAAGCAGAGATATAGGTACCCAAATCTGTGTGGGTCCTTTGGGGTTACCTGGTTTCCTGGAGAATTGATTTCTCCTTGGGTTATGAAAGTTGTTATTGTTATTATAACCCTCATAAGGTGTGTAAGGTCGAGGTCTGAATCTCCTGTTGGGATTGTATACTGGATATTCCTCAAAATTTTGATAGTGTGGGCCATTTCTAAATCTTGGCTAAGACCATTTATTAAATCTTTGAGGTCTCCACACTTGTTCATTTTGGAAATTGGGATAACCTTGAGGTTTCCATTTGCCCCTCCCATTTTGAAATCTGTTTTTAGGGAGTTGTTGGTAATAGTGGGCATGTTGTCTGGGCTGCAGCTTCTGCCTGGGCCATTGCCTAGTCGCCTGTCCAGGTGGCTGCCTTGTGTAACCTAACTGCAGCCTAGACACGTGACTTCGCTGTTGCCTGTTTTTAAATATCGGTTTATATGTAGGCTCAGCAGTCGAGACAATTGTTTCTCCCTTGATAAAATTTCTTTTAGAACTAGAGGGAGTGTGAGGATCATATCCAAGGCCTGATTTGGAATATAATGACCTTTTATTGGTACACAATTCTTCCAGAGTTGAAGACGCCTTCAGGGAGGTTATTTTCTGTGCCTGAGTCTTATTTATCTGAGTCAGCTTAGTAAACTCGGCTTGGCATGAGCAAGTGCAGCTGATTTTTCTTTAAGTAAGACAGTTAGTCAGTTTATCTCAGCTGTAAAGTCAGCTGCAGTTATGTCAACCTTATTCAGTTCTAGGCTGAGTTTTTCGAAATCATTTTTCAGCTGCCTATTCTCATCTTGCAGCTGAGTCTTCTCTCTTGTCTGATTTGGTGTGCGATTTGAGTGTTTCAAAATCTTTAAATAATCGATTTACCGATTAAATGCAGATCCATATCTTGTGACATGGTGAACTATTATTTGAACCAGAGGTTTAGAAGTTACCTCTTCATCGCCTAAGCCGCCATCAGCGATCATACTCTTCATCATCATCAGAAAAGAATCCGCTGCTTGATTCTACATGCTCCTGGTCTTCTCCGATGAGGGCCTTTCTTCTTTTCTGCCCACCTCCTTCTTGCTCTCGTCCTTCTTGAGCTCAGGACAGTCTATTTGGATGTGTCCTGTCTTGTGACAATTGTAGCACTCCACCTTCCAGCTCCCAGCTTTCTGGTTCCTTCTGGGATTCTCCTTATAATTTTTCTTGTATTTGGAGTAGTTCTTTCTAAAGTTGCTGAACCTTTGCATTATAAACGCCATTTCTTCCTCAAAATCTAATGGATTTGGAGGCTTTACATTAGATAGGCTCTTGGCGGGGGACTCGGCTGCAAATGCTATTCCCTTCTCTGCAGGCTCAGTTGAGGATGAACTTGGAAGCTCGAACTCATAAGCCTGCGGATCAGAGAACAGCTCTTGGATTTTTATCTTATTCAGGTCCTTGGACTCTCTCATGGCCACGTCCTTCATGCTCCATTCAGGGTTGAGAGATTTGAGAACCTTCAGTGCCATTTCCCTGTTGCCATAGGTTTTGCCGAGGGAGTTGATTTCATTGATAATCTTAGTGAACCTTGTGTCCACTTAATCTATGGATTCGCCGTTCTTCATTTTGAAATTGTCAAACTTTTGAATAGCGATTAACAATTTATTTTCTTTGATTAGCTCCGTTCCCTCACACACTAAAGCTAATGTGTCCCTGATTTTCTTGGCATTCTTGCAGTTCTTTATCTTAACCATGGTGGATTTGTCAAGAGTTTGATATAACACATCTCTGGCCCGGTTATCAAGATTGGCCAGCTTTCTTTCTTCAGGAGTTAGCTCTGTCCTCTTCTTTGGAATCTTCTCTGGCTTCCCTGCTGCGATCTCCTCTGCAGTGTTGTCCTTATCGAAGATGAATGGACCGTCCTCGATGATGCACCACATGTCATCATGGATCGAAGATAAGTGTGCCTGCATCCTTATCTTCCAAAGGTCATACTCGTCAACTGAAAACACCGGGAGTCTAGAATGCATGTGTTCCATTATAAAATGAGAGTAAAGATATATCTCTAATATAGATCTGGTTCGTGAAATAGATGAACCAACCTCTCCGATACCACTTGTAAGTCACAAGTCGTCCAGGAACAAGTCTAGAGGGGGGATGAATAGACTTGTTGAAACTTGTTAGGCATATTTTTATGCGCTTTTATATCATTATTTTATATCCATGTTGAGCCTAATTCAGCATAAATGAGCTTTTAATACACTATTCTTATATGTTTTGCAGGAAATCGGAGTCCGGAAGCCGAAACGATGAAAAACGGGCGAAAACAGCAGTTTTTGGTCATGAGCCGCGGCACAAACCATGTGAGCCGCGGCACAGGAAGATGGCCTGAGAGCGCCCAGGCAAACTGTACTCTGAGCCGCGGCACAGGAAGGAAAAACAGCGCCCAGGTTTCAATCTGTGCACCGTGTGCCGCGGCACAGATTAAGTGAGCCGCGGCACACGGGGCGGTTTTGGTGTACTCCGCGCGGGTTTGGGCCGTTTTGGAGCCTGTTCTCGACCTAATCACACGGACGCGTTTTGGAGGCTGAGGACGACTATAAATAAGCATCATAGGGCTGAAGAAGAGGGGATCGATCAGAAAGGAAGAGGAAGGACATCGACAGCTAGGGCGAAGAACACAAGGAGGAGATTTGTGGGCGACGACAAGACCACGGATCCCTACGGTTTTTCTGCATCTTAGTACCTAGATCTATTCGAGTAGGATTTTGATTGTAACCGATTTTATGACGGTTTGATTATTTATTATTATTTCGATTTACTCGTTATTCTATTGAATTGGATTCTTCTTACTGTTCTTAATACTTTTTAATTGTCTGGCCAACAGTTAATTTGTTTTGAATGTCTTTATGGATTCGGGAGATGAAATTTAGGCATAGTTCTTGTGAGACGAATCATAATTTTCGTGAGATAGGAATATACTCATGCGAATTGTGAAGCCTGTTATTGTGGGAATTCTTGAACTGTTTTAGCTATTAATTATCTAATTCGAATAGGGATATATCGAGTTAATAATTCGTAGTATTTTCTATCGACCTTGGGAAGGCTTTAGAATAATTTAGGAATTCCTGGCTTACAATCAATTGAATAAAAGTGAATTGAATTGAATAAATATCATTCCTGATTGTTTGAGGTGAAAATCATAATCCTACGCCCTTATTAATATTATTATTATTATTAGTACTATTATTTATTTTCTGTAATTAGCTTAGATATAAACTCTATTTAATTGTTCTTCAAATAAAATTGTGAGTCGACTATATTTTGGTACTTAGTGAAATCAGTCCTCTTGGGAACGATACTTTACTTATCACTTTATTACTTGTTGACACCGTGCACTTGCGGCATATTGTGAGGGATTTTCCCACAACAAGTTTTTGGCGCCGTTGCCGGGGACTGATTTTTTCGCTAATATCAATACCAAGCGACTCTAATTTTAATTTGAAGTTTTTATTTTTTAGTCTCTATATTTTTATTTCTTCATTATGTTTTCCTTTGAGTATCGTGGCCCTTGGCATTTCATAAATTTCGATGTTCTTAATAATTTGCCAAATAGGGTCAGTCAGCCCCCTCCCCCGAAACAAAAGACCATGCTTGAACAATGTGTAGACACTCTTAAAAATCCTGATAGTACCCTTTTTGAGCTAGGATGTGCACGTCGTGGTCTTGAAGTTCACTACGGTTATTTTCTAGCTCATATATTTAGTAGTGAAGTTGAGGGGGAGGTTGAGAAGAACGACATGTTGAGTTTTAGGGTTGATCCCCCAGCACCTGATAATTACATAAAGTGTGATGAGCCTGTAGAAGAAGTTACCATTGATGACGTTTCCAAAGAAATTTCATTAAATTGTCATCAAACTTCGACTAATAAGGTGAACACTTTTGTGCCAAAAATTTTATTAATGGTGCCGCGCATAATCTTTCCTAAATCCATAATGGGAGAGATTGACCCCATTACTTCTGATTTTGTTGAGGCTGATTCCTTGAGTTCTAATGAGGTTGTTCATGATAAGTCTTTATTATTTATCCATTCGAACTCTGCTTATTTTTTCGTGCCTTACAATTATTATATTCTTCCATCATTTTTTGGTTGTCCACATAATTATTCTTACTCATTATTTTTGGCAACCAGGCATGAACCAAAGCCTCCCCTATGGAATAAGAGGCTTGTAGATTGCAAGAAGGGGGCATTTGGCAATCTCCCTAGAAAAAAGCCACGTTAAACTCTTTTTGCCACGTCGTGCTCAAGACGTAAAATAGAGCGCTTGATGGGAGGCAACCCATCATTTTTAATTGCTTTCAAGTTAGTTATTTTCATTTGATTTCTAGTTATTAATTTTTTCTTTGTTTTGTTATTTCTTTTGGATTCGTATTCTTGTTGGCCCTTATCTCTCTAATATTTTAACCCCAAATGAGTTATTATTCTTCATATTCTAGTCTTTCTTGATTTAATATTTATTGTTATCTCATGACTAGAGACTAAGTTTGGGGGTCCCTCGTGATGCTGAGCGTTATTTGAAGTATGGATTGACCGACGTTTCCACTCAGACATGTGCTGGTTTTCAAGAAGACATTTGGAATAAGTTTCCCTTTTCCTTATCTCTTTTATTTTCACACGAGTTTGATTGTTGAATATTTTATGTGTAGTGGAATTGATTTACTTGGGTATAAATTGCGATTGTTTTATTGTCCTTGCATGCTGTTGATGGTTTTGTTCAAAAACGTGAATTTTTCGTGAATTTTTCGTGCTTACGTGTGTAAAACTGATGTTACGATACTGATGTCTCTTGGAAGAAACGGTTGACTCTTGGTCGAGTTGTAGTCAGCGATATCTGTTTCTGTTGAGTATTCATTTAGATCCGAAATTTTATCGTTTTTGTAGAAATTTTAGCAGATAAGAAATGAGACGTACGTGTTTTCAAATCACCATTTATACGTTTGGTTAAAATTTTCGCGTAGCTAATCGTCCAGTAACATAAGTCTTGTGGGCACTTAAATTGAGTTTAGAGTCGGACAGTTTTTCCCAAGAAAAAGTCGAGATATTAGTTGTTCTATGATGGGAAGTTTAGTAACCGGGGGTATTCACACGACCCGTTGTTTACTCTCGCGTAAAACGACGACCCTGAATAGATTAATAATTTAGAAATATCGCATTACCGATGATGGGAAGCCTAGTAACCGGGGGTATTCACGTAACCCGTTGTTTACTCTCGCGTAAAACAGCAACCTTAACATGCGGGAATTGCTATTCGAGTTTTTTCTCCGCTGTAGAGGGGGGCCGAGTAACTAGAAGCATCCATGTGCCCCATGAGTGTCTTTTACGTCAAACGGTTCCCCGATACATGAGAATGGAAATCCACCCTAGGATCATCCCGAAGAAATATCCCGAGAGCCGAAACCTAGTGGTTAACTCGAATCAAATTATTGATCATACATAAGGGAATGCTGTCCTAAGAGTAATTTTGATAATGAAACTCTTGAATTTTGCCACTATACTGTGGGACTGGGCGAATTGGCTTGTTTAATATAACCCTTCATATTGACGGTCGGTTAAATTCACGCTTGTTAATCTTTGAGCTTATTTTTCTTCATTAACGATTGATTAGGACTGAAATTGGTTATTTAGTGGAATCAGTGTCCTGGATGTGACTCGCTATTACGATACTTGTACTATTCTTTGAGATTTTCAGGGTAGTATTGATTAAGTTGAGCACTATGGACTTGCATGATTATTCACGACCCATTTTGTTTAAGATTGGTAATTTTTGCTTGAGGACAAGCAAAGGCTCAAGTTTGGGGTATTTGTTAGGCATATTTTTATGCGCTTTTATATCATTATTTTATATCCATCTTGAGCCTAATTCAGCATAAATGAGCTTTTAATACACTATTCTTATATGTTTTGCAGGAAATCGGAGTCCTAAGCCAAACGATGAAAAACGGCGAAAACAACAGCTTTTGGTCATGAGCCGCGGCACAAACCATGTGAGCCGCGACACGGGAAGATGGCTCGAGAGCGCCCAGCAATCAGATCTGAGCCGTAGCACAGACAAGCTGAGCCATGGCACAGGAAGGAAAAACAGCGCCCAGGTTTCAATCTGTGCGCCGTGTGCCGCGGCACAGATTAAGTGAGCCGCGGCACACAGGGCGGTTTTGGTGTACTCCGCGCGGGTTTGGGCCGTTTTGGAGCCTGTTCTCGACCTAATCACACGGACGCGTTTTGGAGGCTGAGGACGACTATAAATAAGCATCATAGGGCTGAAGAAGAGGAGATCGATCAGAAAGGAAGAGGAAGGACATCGACAGCTAGGGCGAAGAACACAAGGAGGAGATTTGTGGGCGACGACAAGACCACGGATCCCTACGGTTTTTCTGCATCTTAGTACCTAGATCTATTCGAGTAGGATTTTGATTGTAACCGATTTTATGACGGTTTGATTATTTATTATTATTTTGATTTACTCGTTATTATATTGAATTGGATTCTTCTTACTATTCTTAATGCTTTTTAATTGTCTGGCCAATAGTTAATTTGTTTTGAATGTCTTTATGGATTCGGGAGATGAAATTTAGGCATAGTTCTTGTGAGATGAATCATAATTTTCGTGAGATAGGGATATACTCATGCGAATTGTGAAGCCTGTTATAGTGGGAATTCTTGAACTGTTTTAGCTATTAATTATCTAATTCGAATAGGGATATATCGAGTTAATAATTCGTAGTATTTTCTATCGACCTTGGGAAAGGCTTTAGAATAATTTAGGAATTCCTGGCTTACAATCAATTGAATAAAAGTGAATTGAATTGAATAAATATCATTCCTGATTGTTTGAGGTGAAAATCATAATCCTACGCCCTTATTAATATTATTATTATTATTAGTACTATTATTTATTTTCTGTAATTAGCTTAGATATAAACTCTATTTAATTGTTCTTCAAATAAAATTGTGAGTGGACTATATTTTGGTACTTAGTGAAATCAGTCCTCGTGGGAACGATACTTTACTTATCACTTTATTACTTGTTGACACCGTGCACTTGCGGCATATTGTGAGGGATTTTCCCACAACAAAACTCTTAAACTCTTTTTCACGAAGAGTGAGTTTCTTCAGCTGATAGGTAAACAAATGACTTGGAGTCGTTTGTTCTTTAATATATGCGGAAGTCAGCTGATGACGAATAGAAAGCAACTAATGAAACACTTAACAATGAATGCAGCAGTTAAAGTATGATGCAATAAAACAGTAAAGAATGCAGGCAATTATAGTGGTCTCAGAGGTGGGGTAATCCTCTACTAATCCACTTTTCTCCAAACCAGTTGGAGATGAATTTACTATAATTCTCAACCAGTGATAAATATTACAGTGATTCAAACAAAATTACAACAGCTTCCAACCAGTGGAAATTCGTGCCGTTGTACCACACTTGACTGCCTTGCACCTCTTGATCCTCGATCCTTGGATGCCTTTACAGTCTCTTAACTTCAACCAGTGAAGTACCCCGAACTCAGGATTATAGACAAGAGTTTTTGTCTTCTCCAACTAAGAGCTTCTTTAAGTATGAACTTTTAGAACCGCTCTTTTCTCGATGCTGTATTTCGCTTTTTGATAGCTTGAATGCTTTGATCGCTTGAAAGTATGTTAGCACCGGTAGTTGTTATCGTAAGGTATTTTCTCAGCTTCAAATCTTCAGATATATATGTCACGATCTCTGAGTTTTTCCTTATAGCCATTGCAAATCTTTTGAACAAATCCGTCCGTTGGAGAGGTAGACTTCATTGTTTTCTTTCTGAACGTTGCATGGCTGGATTCTCATATTTTAATCTATCTTCCGACCGTTGTGAAGACTTCTGGATGTGATGCGCCGAATCTTTTGAATATAATACAATTAAAGTCTTCAAGGTGGGTCTGGATGATTTATTTAAATCATATCTCTTGTGGGAATCTCTCCAATTTGTCTTTTCACGTTGCATGTGACTTTCCGTAGTACTTGACTTTTCAACGCATGCTGACGTGGATTTGGAGTACTTGGCTGACTTCGACTAGGCTGATGAGCAGTTAACTTCACTGCAGTCTGGACCTCTCTGATGTTCACTGTTTGGAACTTGTCTGATCAGGTGACTTATCTGAGGTACCTTGGCTGCAGTCTGGTCAAACATCCCTGATAATTTTTATTGACCAGAACTACTCTAACTTGACTTGGCTGATCCTCTCTGATGGACTTAGCTGTACTTAGTACTTAGCCGATTTTTAGCCTAACTTATTTTTGGCCTATAGAAGATACTCATTTGGTTCTTCTTTACATTTTGCCAAGTTTTATACTTAACATTATTTGTCCTATGGAAGATACTCATGTAACACCCCCAATCCGCTCAGGGATATTACACGCCGTAGAACCTTTCCTCAAGGATCTACCAGGCTGGTAACGACATTTAACATTCTCGACAATGCCTTCGAGGCTAACAATGACTCAGTAGACCGATTTGGTCTTTCCACAAATACATACAACTCAAATACAACTCATGCCCACGCATGGGACAAAATACAACTACACCCGTACAACGGGAACAATACAGCAGCGGAAAATAAAGTACAACTGAACCTTCACACGATGTACTGTTCCTCATGTGATTAGTATCGATCATCTTTCATCATCCTTCATGCCGACCCTGTGTTATGCTCCAAAACCTGAATGCAAAAACAGACTTCCACCCCCCGAATACTGGGGTTAGCAAACTCCACCGTTTTGCTAGTGCAAATACAAAGTGCAAATACGAGCCATACAATTCACATTCCACGAATAACAATAACCGAGGATCCTCAAAGATCCAAACGAAACGAAAAGTACTTCCCGAGGCAAGGGTTTGAGAAAACATTTCAAAACGAAATATCATAAATCAATGGAAGTAATTTATAAAACAGCTTTAGAATGCCATCGAGAGTTTTAATAGAAAACAATTTAGGATTATCAAATCCTACTTTTCAAAACCAAAAGACAAAAGGGGTCACCGCCCCAAAGGTTTACTTTCAAAAATGACATTAACCAACCGTTGGGATTTTAGCCCCAATCAGTAAACGACTTTTACAAAACCATTGGGATTTTAGCCCCAAATCTCATCAACTCACAAGACACAAGAACGACCGGGAGGTTCGTATCCCAACGTCAAAATCCACAAATAAAAGAATTAAAACAAACAAAAAAATACTCCAGTGCCATCCTAGCCAAGAAAGCCAAACGAACACTTACCTCTTACACACTTAGTCAATGCATGCAATCATGAAAACCGTTCAAAGCACTCATTTCCTAAATGCCAATATCAAATCACATTTGCAAAAATGCACCACAATTACCCGTCGATCCACACCTCCGTGGACCCCTACCGAGACCCCGTCGGATCTAACCCGTAGTGGTTAAAAGCAAAGCTCGTCGATCCACACCTCCGTGGACCCCTACCGAGACCCCGTCGGATCTAACCCGTAGTGAGCATACACACACACACGTTACTCATGCAACACTAATATGCTAAGAATGTAAGTTCATTACGAATACTTACTAGAGATGGCCATTAACTCGACACCATTATCAAACTCTTCAAAATTACGATAACAAGATTAAATAAGGAAATACACGATTCCATAACTTAAACAATATGAGTATCATCATAAAATCCTTCGACGTTCAAAATAATCAATTCATAATCGATTCTCAAACACCGTTCACAAAACACACGCGTTTTGAAAGAAAGCCTTTAACGAGGCCAAACCGAAATTCTTTTGAAACGTCATTTCAAATAACCAAACAAACACATCAAGACGACCACCGATCATCATATACATAAACGAGAAAAGTATGGGCAAGGTACTTGCCTCAAAATCGCACGCAAGTATCCCGACGAACACGGATCAACGGAAAGCTTCAAACGCCCAAAGCTATCAAACGGAAGACGACGACCAACGAAAGGGTTCAACACGGTTTCTTCACAAGAACTCGACCCTAACAACAATATAATCAATAAATCATCGATCATACGAGGAAGGATAATCGTAGAACGCCCGAAAACCCCTCTAAGACATTTTACCGGACACCTTCAAGGCGTCGGTCAAGAACTCGACTCAAACAACGAATCGATACGATCCAACCATGGGATAACAAGGTAAAAGATATAAAACATCTAAATAATCATCAATCCATCATAATCCTAAGTTAAATCGGATTAATCGGACGAAAACAACAAAAATACCCAAATTCCCCAAAACTAGATTTCTAGGAAATCTGACCTGATTCGGTAGATTGTAGGATGTTATAGGACGGATGATTGATGATATGAACCTCCAAACTTCATGGATTTATTGTCCAACAACATCTCTACATGATTACCCCAGCTCCAGCCGCGGAATGGAAGAAGAGAAGTGAGAAAATGCTGAAGAAAAACGCTGCCAGGCCTTTTATAGGCTGTCTGCCGGCAGTAGAGTCTTTCGGCCCACCCTATCGGCCGAAAGGCTTCCGGACATGATCGGCCGATACCCATACAGAAATGCCGGCAGTTGAGTCTTTCGGCCCACCCTATCGGCCGAAAGGCTCCTGGACGGTGCCCGACAGCTGACAGTCTTCCACTAAAACGACCATAACTCTCTCGTCCGGACTCCGATTGACTCACCGATTGAACCATCGGAAAGCTAATTCGATGCTCTATAATATTGTAAAGATTCAGAATTTTTGGAGTTACCAAAAATTAATGGTGATCTAACAAAGTCGAACTCATACTTAGAAAAGTCGTTTAGTAATCCTGAATTCAACAAAACGACACCGAAACCCGAACCGGAATACGAACCGAAGATACGGTTACGAAGTACTCACAAAGACGAATCTAAGAGCTAGTAGAACACACGATTCCGACCACCCGAAGGCTCGAAATTTGACAACGGAAGGTAATTACCCCAAATTTTGGGAAATTACGAAAATGGCCCAAATGCCCGAAAATCACCATACGACAACGAATAATCAAACCGAAGCTCACAACACGTATAACAACGTTAAATGAACTTACGAAAACCCCAAACGACAGTTTGAACGAGATTCGCAAGAACCGAACTCAAGCGCGGAAAGTCGCTAAAAAGCACGGAACTCAACAAAGCAGCACCGAAACGAACTCGGATGACAAAAAGTGCAGAATTAAATATTCTCCGAATGACGAAACGGTCATGAGAGAGTCGTCAAAACAGACTCCGACCAAAAAAAGAAATTTACCGAAAATCGAAAATTGCGGATATTACATTCTACCCTCCTTAAAAGAAGTTTCGTCCCGAAACTTAAAACAAGTAGGGAGAAGAAATGTTCCGCCAGGAAAAACTCAACGAGATACACAAGAATGCGTAACTAACGCCCAACGGCGAAATGTCACAAACAACGCAAAGGAGTATACGGCGTGAAAACACGCTCCACGGCGACCAACACAACGTCGCCGTTAGGGATATAATAAAAACCAACAAGTGACAAACGTCATCAAACGGATGATATAGCCAAGTCAATTATCCGAAAATCACAAAACACAACGAACGAAAATCAATATGATTGACCAACCCAACGGTACATCAATCAAAACGCGAGTCAGTCACTGAACAAACACGGGATCCCACCGCCTAAGGTTGAAAGATCGAGAACGAAACTAATTTCCCGAATCAAGGGAATTACGAAGGAGTCTCGAATGCTCAATAATCACGAAACGAGAACAAAAACCGAACAAACAAACGATCGAGACAACAAAATCGAACAATCATGTCCAAACACGAAGGATAATAAAATTCAAACAACAACTCCAAGGTTCACATCTCGACTCGAGACAATATATGATCCGGTGAAAACAACAGATGTGCATTCACATAATATCCACAGGAAAGTGAATAGCAATTGAAAAGTCACAACGACGAACGAGTTATTCAAACGATACCACACTCGTTCGATAAACAAAAACAAGGCGGACAATCTCGAAATGTCAACAAACATAAATGAGTCGAGAGTCGAAAACATAAGAGTTCCAAATCCGATCCCTTCGAATAAAAGGACTAGTAGAACCAAATGATGTTACTCCCGAACAAAGTTCACAAGAATCGAACCGAACTCGAAAAAGTCACACCGATAACCGGATCGGCCCACAACAAGATCACACTGCTCGGACGATGAAATCAAATACCGAACAAGTTCATAAAGTACCAACGAACATGAGCGAATCGATAGATCGGGAAGAGAAAACACAAGTCAAAATAGTACGGGCATTACCTCCGACTCGTCCACGAAATTCACAAAACGGAAGCAAGGTAACAAGACTTTAAACAACCGACACATAACGGAACCATCACCGATGCACACGGTCATACCAAACCAAGCTCTAACGATTCGCACATGCGCGACAACGCAGAATCACTACGAGGCGATAATATTCAACACCAACATCCCGCCTCTCACGGGGGCTAACACAACAAATGTGTGGAAAGCGACTCAACGCTCACACCGTCAATTCGGTCATACTGGAGAAAGTATCAAAATGACAACGCGAACATCACACATACATACCCGGCCCTCAAACGGGAATGGATAGGTTTTAAAAACGAAAACCTCATTTTGAAAATAATTTAGAAGAATACTGGTTGATCTTGAGTATCGCTTTCAAAAAGTACAAACTTGAAACATCGTTATCGAGACATTGGAGAAAAGTATGTCTCGAAATTTATTTTTTTAAGATACTCAAGGTTTTCAAAATCCAATAGGCCGAATGCCCAAAACTCACACATACCGACGTTCACTAAAACAACTCCTAGCACACGCATCAAAAGTTTAAAATCAAGACAAGATATGTCTTTAAACGGAAATAAACGATAAAATACCACATTCGAACAAAACCACCGATAAAATACTCTCCCATGGCTAGTGAACAAGTCGAACGCGTATAAGCACAAAGCTTCCACAAGAGACTTGTAAAACGTGCAAATCGATTCGAAAATCATCAACAACGGAGAAAAACGACAATAAAAAGACATCACAAACGAAGACACTCCTCGTATAAATCAAATACGAGAGTCGACTAAATACATATCGTGAAATCAAAATTCACATAAAATTCCACCACTTAACAAATAATCATAAAAATAGCTCGTGTCACACGAGGCACAACACAAAGAAGGAGACTTACTTCCACAGTCGCACGAAGATGATGATCGCCCCACGATACTAATCACGACCAACAAACTCAAACGACGCGTCGCGACACGACTCGGTCGGATAAAATCCCACGAAACAAGACTCAAACAACACGACTTTACCCGACATCCAAGTTTTCATCAACCTAAGCTCCGATACCATTTATGTAACACCCCAATCCGCTCGGGGATATTACACGCCGTAGAACCTTTCCTCAAGGATCTACCAGCCGGTAACGACATTTAACATTCTCGACAATGCCTTCGAGGCTAACAATGACTCGAGACCGATTTGGTCTTTCCACAAATACATACAACTCAAATACAACTCATGCCCACGCATGGGACAAAATACAACTACACTGCATAACGGGAACAATACAAAGAAATGAAAATAAAGTACAACCGAACCAACACACGATGTACGGTTCCTCATGTGATTAGTATCGATCATCTTTCATCATCCTTCATGCCGACCCCGTGTTATGCTCCAAAACCCGAATGCAAAAACAGACATCCACCCCCGAATACTCGGGGTTAGCAAAACTCCACCGTTTTGCTAGTGCAAATACAAAGTGCAAATACGAGCCATACAATTCACATTCCACGAATAACAATAACCGAGGATCCTCAAAGATCCAAACGAAACGAAAAGTACTTCCCGAGGCAAGGGTTTGAGAAAACATTTCAAAAACGAAATATCATAAATCAATGGAAGTAATTTATAAAACAGTTTAGAATGCCATCGAGAGTTTTAATAGAAAACAATTTAGGATTATCAAATCCTACTTTTCAAAACCAAAAGACAAAAGGGGTCACCGCCCCAAAGGTTTACTTTCAAAAATGACATTAACCAACCGTTGGGATTTTAGCCCCAAATCCGTAAAACGACTTTTACAAAACCATTGGGATTTTAGCCCCAAATCTCATCAACTCACAAGACACAAGAACGACTGTGAGGTTCGTATCCCAACGTCAAAATCCACAAATAAAAGATTTAAAACAAACAACAAAATACTCCGGTGCCATCCTAGCCAAGTAAGCCAAACGAACACTTACCTCTTACACACTTAGTCAATGCATGCAATCATGAAAACCGCTCAAAGCACTCATTTCCGAAATGCCAATATCAAATCACATTTGCAAAAATGCACCACAATTAACCGTCAATCCACACCTCCGTGGACCCCTACCGAGACCGTCGGATCTAACCCGTAGTGGTTAAAAGCAAAGCTCGTCGATCCACACCTCCGGACCCCTACCGAGACCCCGTCGGATCTAACCCGTAGTGAGCATACACACACACACGTTACTCATGCAACACTAATATGCTAAGAATGTAAGTTCATTACGAATACTTACTAGAGATGGCCATTAACTCGACACCATTATCAAACTCTTCAAAATTACGATAACAAGATTAAATAAGGAAATACACGATTCCATAACTTAAACAATATGAGTATCATCATAAAATCCTTCGACGTTCAAAATAATCAATTCATAATCGATTCTCAAACACCGTTCACAAAACACACGCGTTTTGAAAGAAAGCCTTTAACGAGGCCAAACCGAAATTCTTTTGAAACGCGTCATTTCAAATAACCAAACAAACACATCAAGACGACCACCGATCATCATATACATAAAACGAGAAAAGTATGGGCAAGGTACTTGCCTCAAAATCGCACGCAAGTATCCCGACGAACACGGATCAACCGAAAGCTTCAAACGCCCAAAGCTATCGAAACTAAGACGACGACCAACGAAAGGGTTCAACACGGTTTCTTCACAAGAACTCGACCCTAACAACAATATAATCAATAAATCATCGATCATACGAGGAAGGATAATCGTAGAACGCCCGAAAACCCCTCTAAGACATTTTACCGGACACCTTCAAGGCGTCGGTCAAGAACTCGACTCAAACAACGAATCGATACGATCCAACCATGGGATAACAAGGTAAAAGATATAAAACATCTAAATAATCATCAATCCATCATAATCCTAAGTTAAATCGGATTAATCGGACGAAAACAACAAAAATACCCAAATTCCCCAAAACTAGATTTCTAGGAAATCTGACCTGATTCGGTAGATTGGAGGATGTTATAGGACGGATGATTGATGATATGAACCTCCAAACTTCATGGATTTATTGTCCAACAACATCTCTACATGATTACCCCAGCTCCAGCCGCGGAATGGAAGAAGAGAAGTGAGAAAATGCTGAAGAAAAACGCTGCCAGGCCTTTTATAGGCTGTCTGCCGGCAGTAGAGTCTTTCGGCCCACCCTATCGGCCGAAAGGCTTCCGGACATGATCGGCCGATACCCATACAGAAATGCCGGCAGTTGAGTCTTTCGGCCCACCCTATCGGCCGAAAGGCTCCTGGACGGTGCCCGACAGCTGACAGTCTTCCACTAAACGACCATAACTCTCTCGTCCGGACTCCGATTGACTCACCGTTTGAACCATCGGAAAGCTAATTCGATGCTCTATAATATTGTAAAGATTCAGAATTTTTGGAGTTACCAAAAATTAATGGTGATCTAACAAAGTCGAACTCATACTTAGAAAAGTCGTTTAGTAATCCTGAATTCAACAAAACGACACCGAAACCCGAACCGGAATACGAACCGAAGATACGGTTACGAAGTACTCACAAAGACGAATCTAAGAGCTAGTAGAACACACGATTCCGACCACCCGAAGGCTCGAAATTTGACAACGGAAGGTAATTACCCCAAATTTTGGGAAATTACGAAAATGGCCCAAATGCCCGAAAATCACCATACGACAACGAATAATCAAACCGAAGCTCACAACACGTATAACAACGTTAAATGAACTTACGAAAAACCCCAAACGACAGTTTCGAACGAGATTCGCAAGAACCGAACTCAAGCGCGGAAAGTCGCTAAAAAGCACGGAACTCAACAAAGCAGCACCGAAACGAACTCGGATGACAAAAAGTGCAGAATTAAATATTCTCCGAATGACGAAACGGTCATGAGAGAGTCGTCAAAACAGACTCCGACCAAAAAAAAGAAATTTACCGAAAATCGAAAATTGCGGATATTACAACTCATTTGGCCAAGTAATAAACATTTGAATTTATACTGATGACATCATCAAAATCTAACAAGTATTCCTAACACGGACAATTATTATTTCTTAATTCTAGTGATTAATATTTAATTATATATATATTTAATATTTATTGTTTTGATTTATCATGGGTGAGAGCCACAATGATTGACTTAATATGCACGATATTGTGGGCAATATTATTACTTATATGATAATTAATATTATAGCTAGAAAACGTGTCCCGACTAGTCGGGTTGATCATGTCCCTTGAGGCACTCGAAAGGATTATTATATTAAACCCTGCAGGTGGAATTAATTTTTCGATATAATAATAAAGGTCGAGTGGTATACTCATGTATAACATGTTAATTAATTAAAAGCTGTCAATAGCTTAAATTAATTAATGGACATGGAATATCTTAAACACGGAAAATAATTAATTCAAAAAGGAGCCCAATTTCGTAATTTGGAATTTTGGTAGGAAGTGCAATATTAACTAATTAGTGGACTAAGTTGATATTAATAGAGTCATTATATTAGGAAGAGTTCTAGTATAGAAAGATGACATATATTAAGAGTCCTTACCATATCCTCCTTAAGGTCCTCAGAGTAGCCCAAAACACCTAAAAAAGGAGCATATGTCTTGGCCGATTTTATCATTATTATTGCCCAAGAAAATCGATTTTGGCTTGTGTGTTTAATTGTGGATCTTGACTTGTGTCTTGGATTCCATAATTTAGATAACACAAATATTTTTCTAAAATACTGAAAATATTCAAGAAAAATAGAGAGAACAAAACTCGTGAGTTTCTTGAGAAGAAAGTTTCGGCCGATCCATATAGCACTCCAAGTAGTCCGGTAGATTGTTGCCCACACGACATCCGGACGTAGGCGGGATATACTCTAGAAGATCTTGAGGTAGAAATACAAGAAGATCGTAGAGGAACACGAATAGGGGACAAATCGACCAAAAGGGAATTTCTACCACTTCGCGTCAAAGGTATAAATTACCGACTGCCATGCGTAAATATGTTTATTTAATTGTTTATTAATCTGTTTAGTTAATTAGTTGACAAGTCTAAATAGATCCGGTTTTTCTGTTGGTTAGTTTATAAAACCTTTTATTAAATTATTTCCACCAACTTGCTTCCGCTGCGTTTTATATTCCAACAATTGGTATCAGAGACGGTCTTTAGGTTCTGTTCAATTTAATTAATTTGGTGATTAATATGCTAGCAATTAAATATTCATGTAGTATGATTTTTGGAATATTTTGCAAGAATTTGTCTTGCAGGAGAATATGATCCAATTATCATAGCTATGTGATGTTTTTATTTATTTACGCGTTTTTGGTAATTTGGCCCGGTTTTGAGGCATGTATAAGTTTTTCCTGTGAGAACATCCACGGGTAGAATATGATTTATTTTTCTTGTAAATTGATGTAAATTCGATGTATTTTATTTCGAATAAAATTGTAATCGAATTGGAACACTCAAAGTACGAAAGAGAAAGAAGTCCAGCGCGAAGAGGAGTCCCGATCGGACGAATTGACCGAGACCAGCAGGGAGCCGATCAGCACTCGGCCAGCACCTGCTCTCGGCCGTGGCCTGCTGCACTCGGCCATTGGCAATCGGGCAATGGGCAATGGCAATGGTCGGGCGATCGGGCGGCGGGCGATGGTCGGGCGCAATGGCGGCAATGGTGTTGGAACATTTTGTTCCATACATAAATTAAAAGTGTTTTGATGATTAATGTTGATAAGCAAAACAAAACAACAAAGAGACGAAGCAAAGCATCAAGGAATCAAGTACAAAAAGTCGAAAATCTCAAAGCTAACGTGACGTAACAAGGGTATGTTAACGTCGTAATATGGGCAACCTAACGATTTAACGAAGGTTGTATAACGACGTAAAGGAGTTCAAACAAGTGAACGTTGGAGGAGTCAAAGTCGAAAGCATACAACGGATATATGACGCCGCGGGACGTAATGTTAACGCATTTAACGATGTCATTACTAACGACGTAACCAAAGAAACGAAAACTCACCGGATCAAATCGACTAGGCTAACGACGTAACACAGGGAGGTTAACGTACGTAATGAAGCTTACGTACGTAATATGAATGTGATAGCGTACGTAATGCAAGTGTGCGGCAGACTAACGGCTAGATTGAAGATGGAGCCTATAAATACCATCCCTATGGTATTGTTTGAGTACAACAACCTTGAGCAAATTGTCTATTCTTGTGATATTATTACACACATTCTTGTTGTTGATATTGAGCTTAATTGTAATTGTTTGAGTGAGAATTCACGAAAACATACACGAGTGGTTTATCACGGACCAATAGAAGACGTGATTGTAACGGTTATACCTCGACCGATAGAAGAGAGGCGTAGAGGTTTTTATCTTGATCCTATAGAAAAAGATACCAAGAGAGGACGTAGGCTCGATTATAGCCGAACCTCTATATATCCTCGTGTCCTTTATTTTCCGCACCTTTTATTTACGCTTCCGCAAACGGCGCAAATATCCGAATCGGTACCCAACAATTGGTATCGAGCAAGACTCAATACGCGGCTTAACATCCGAGGAGAAGATCCAAAATGGCTTTTCAAATGGCTCCCGTCGAAGGCCTTGCTCTCAACCGACCACCATTCTTTGATGGCTCAAATTATTTGACGTGGAAGAAGAAGATGTCGATATTCATCCGAGCATACGACATCGAAATTTGGAAGATTATTTTCCTTGGCCCGAAAGTTCCAATCAAATCCGACGGTGCGCTCAAATCTTTCAAGAATACGACGATGCCGATTGGAAAAATGACCATCTAAATTGTAAGGCTACTCAACTCTTATTTTGTGCCTTAAATCCTAAGAGGTCAATCGAATCTCATCGTGTGAGAGTGCGAAAGAAATATGGAAAATTCTAGAAATCACACACGAAGGGACGACTCAAGTCAAGGAGACGAAGATAAATATGCTTCTCCATGACTACGAGTTATTCATGATGAAGGGTGACGAGTCCATCACCAATATGCTCGACCGATTCTCGGTCATCACCAATGGACTAGCTTCGTTTGGCAAACCATTATCTAGTAGTGAAAAAGTTAAGAAAATTTTACGATCACTACCTAGCGAATGGGACGGCACCGTGACTGCGATTATGGAATCTAAAGACCTCAACACGCTCGATTTTAGTGCCCTTGTTGGTTCACTAATCAATTATGAGATTGTTTTAAAATCACGAAGTGTCAAGCCGAAGCCGAAGGAACGATCATTAGCCATGAAGGCTAAGATGTCGAGGAAGAAAGAAGAAATTCCGGTGGAGGAAAGCGACGAAGAATCGGCATATTATGCCAAAAACATTAATAAGTTTCAAACCTTATTAAACCGGAGGAAGAAGGATATCTCAAGCGAATCTAAGAAATTCGACAACTCTTGTCGATTATTTGGTAAAACATGCCACTTCGCTAAGCATTGTCGTGTCAAACCCAAGAAGCAGGTTCTCGTGGCTACTTGGAGCGATGAAGATGAAGACGATGATTTCATCAATCAAAATAATCTCGCTCTCATGGCCCGGAGTTCGTTCGACGACAATGACGTCGAAAGCCGTGTTAGTACATCCTCCCGTGATGAATTATTTGATGCATTTGAGTTATTACATATGGATTTCCAAAATGCTTTATCGGAAATTAAATCACTTAAGTCAAAAATTAAAACATACAAAAATGAAAATTCCAAAATTATCGAGAAAGGAAAATTTGTCGAACTCGATCATTCGAAATGCATTGAAAACGAGAATATTTTGAAGAATGATCTTTTAAAAGTTCAAGATGAACTAAAATCTTTGACAAAGAAATTCTCGTGCGGAAACGAGAAATTTGAACAAATGCTAGGTGTTCAAAAATTTACTTTGAATAAAGAGGGGTTAGGATTCAAAACTCGTTTGAAAAACGAATCCGTTAATTTCAAGATACCTCATTGCGAAAAGTGTTTAAAAATCGGGCATCATATTTCAAATTGCAAAAGCCCGAGAAGGACGATAAAAATTAAGAAAATTTGGGTTCCTAAAGGAACAATCGTTTCAAATATCGTCTACGTTTCTAAACAAAAACCAACTATAGGTTGGATCCCCAAAAATTGATTTTTGTTATTTTACTCAGGGGGAGTAATTTTTTAAAGGGGAGATATTATTTTCAGGGGGAGTTTTTTTTTTTTTTTTTTTACCCTTTATGCATTTATTTTTATCATGCATATTTTATATTTTGGTATTATTTATTTCAACTGATATTTTATCCACTTTTTGATGAAAACAAAAAGGGGGAGAGAAAGGAGGAAAATGGGATTTATCCTGAAAGGGGGAGAATCGAAGGAATTGAAAAATGAAGAGGAGAAGTGAAAAAATGACAGAAAAAGAAAAATGAGGAGACGTCGAAAAGACGATGAAAAATTCGAAAAATTCAAAAAGTTAAAAGTAAGGAGAAAGAAGGAGTCGAAAAAGTAATGGGAGAAGATTCTAACGAAATGGACAAAGTCGAAAACTTTGGTCTGTAAAGATATACATATATTTGTATTTTTGCAGGAAAATCCCATTGTCGGAGTGTTGTTTTGTAATCATCAAAAAGGGGGAGATTGTTGGAACATTTTGTTCCATACATAAATTAAAAGTGTTTTGATGATTAATGTTGATAAGCAAAACAAAACAACAAAGAGACGAAGCAAAGCATCGAAGGAATCGAAGTACAAAAAGCTGGAAAATCTCAAAGCTAACGTACGTAACAAGGGTATGTTAACGTACGTAATATGGGCAACCTAACGTACGTAACGAAGGTTGTATAACGTACGTAAAGGAGTTCAAACAAGTGAACGTTGGAGGAGTCAAAGTCAGCAAAGCATACAACGGATATATGACGTCAGCAGTGACGTAATGTTAACGTACGTAACGATGTCATTACTAACGTACGTAACCAAAGAAACGAAAACTCACTGGACTGAAACTGGACTAGGCTAACGTACGTAACCTGGGGAGGTTAACGTACGTAATGAAGCTTACGTACGTAATATGAATGTGATAGCGTACGTAATGCAGTGTGCAGCAGCTAACGGCTAGTTTGAAGATGGAGCCTATAAATACCATCCCTATGGTATTGTTTGAGTACAACAACCTTGAGCAAATTGTCTATTCTTGTGATATTATTACACACATTCTTGTTGTTGATATTGAGCTTAATTGTAATTGTTTGAGTGAGAATTCACGAAAACATACACGAGTGGTTTATCACGGACCAATAGAAGACGTGATTGTAACGGTTATACCTCGACCGATAGAAGAGAGGCGTAGAGGTTTTTATCTTGATCCTATAGAAAAAGATACCAAGAGAGGACGTAGGCTCGATTATAGCCGAACCTCTATATATCCTCGTGTCCTTTATTTTCCGCACCTTTTATTTACGCTTCCGCAAACGGCGCAAATATCCGAATCGGTACCCAACAGGGTCAAGTTGTCCGGTTCGGGTCGTTCGATTCGTTTTTCCGCGAGATGCTTGAAGCAGTTGGAGCATACGAGCCGAAGATTTTCTCGTTATTCAAAACGAGGAATAAAAGCCATGATAATTGGATTTAATTATCCAATTTTTATTATTTGTTGGTTTTTATTGTTTTGATGTATGGCATGTATCGATGTATGCGTGATATGTTTCCTTGCATGTTAGAACGAGAAAATTAAAAACCTTAATTTTTCAAAATAACTAAGTGAATTTAATTTGATTTTTCAAAATCAAATTAGCCTCCATAATTGGTTTAAATTGTGAAATAATTAGCATGCGCGTTGACATTAGAGTCTTCCTCCACATCAGATGTGCTAATTATTGGCTCACTAGTTTTAAACTTCAAATTTGATAATAAAAAGGTGAATATTATTTTTTATGATAGGACCTCTCCATCTGTAGGACTATTATCATTAAATAATATTCTAAGATTTGTTAAATTATGGTGTTCACTTAGGTGTATTGATTAATAAGCTCCCCATCAGAGTCTATGTTAATTAAATACATGGACAAGAGGAACCAACTATTAATTTTACTTGTCAAAACGCATCTTGACTAGATAGTAAAATTAAAGACGTTAAAATCTACTTGAAAATGTATGTGTAAACGTCCACACTATCGTGGCTTGCATGTGCGGTTTTTCAAGGTGTTGGTTGATTGCATATATATTGTTTTAAGATTTTTCAATATATTATGTGTCGAATTATGTGATGAATGGTGTTTTTAATTTTATTCTCAGATGTCTTTCAATCCACTAGCTGTTATTCTCAAAGAAAACAAACTTGATGGCACTAACTTTGCCGACTGGAAAAGAAATCTTGGTATTGTCTTGGCTGCCGAGGGGAATAAATTTGTTTTAACTGAGGAGAGCCCTTTGGAACCAGAAACGGATGCCACTCCTGAAGAGTTGGCTGAATTCCGGAAATGGAAAAAGTCTGATGAGATGGCTCGCTGTTACATTTTGGCTTCATTGACAAATGTATTGCAGCATCAGCATCAGACGATGGGCTCGGCCGCAGAAATGATGAAAAATCTCACTGAGATGTTTGGTCATCAGAACCGGGTAGCTAGGCAAAATGCGATGAGGGTTTTGATGACAACCCAAATGTCTAAAGGGACCCCAGTAATGGATCACGTTCTTAAAATGATGTCTCATTTAAACGAACTGAGCATACTGGGGGCCACTATCGATGCGGAGTCGCAGGTCGATATTATCTTGGGCAGTTTACCAAGAAGCTTTGAGAAGTTCTGCCCTAACTACAACATGAATCGTAGGACTTACACATTGGCGGAACTTATGACAGAGCTTCAGTCTGCCGAAGGTCTCTTCAAACAAGGTTATCATCAAATTCTTGCGGCAACCGGTGCTGCTTCTTCAAAACCCAAATGGGGAAAGAAGACAAATCAGCTTGGCCAGAAGCAAGTGGCAACCTTCAAAGCTAAAGGCAAGGCTCCTCAGTCCAAGACTCCTCAGCCCGAGGCGAACAAAAAGCCGAAGGGCAAGTGCTTCAACTGTGGTCTGAAAGGGCATTTCAAGAGTGACTGCCCTAAGAAAGGTACGTCTCATGCACTAGTAGTCAAAACATGTTTGGCTGCCTGTTCTCTCACTTCGTGGATAGTGGATTCGGGCTCCACTGATCATGTTTGTTATGACTCGCAGGGGTTCCAAGTAACCAAGGTAATTAGTGCTGATGAGATTACAATAAGCTGGGGCAACTATTCCAGGCTGAAGGCTGTTACAGTGGGAGTCGTGCAACTAAAAGTTGATGATAGGATTTTAGTTCTTAATAATGTATTATTGGTACCCGATTTTAGAATGAATTTGATTTTAGTTTCTAAATTGCGTCGTGATGGATATTCAGTTTCTTTTGAAGATAATGCAATTATTAAAAGAAATGGTGAATATATTTGCGGGAGTACTTATAATGAAGAACTTTATATCATCAATGCTGCACCAGCTCCCTTGCATAATTATAAATCACTTAATTCTTTGACTAATCCTAATAAAAGAAAAGAGCCTTCGAGAATAAATCCAACATATTTGTGGCATTTACGATTGGGTCATATTAACCTTAGAAGGATTCAAAGATTGGTGAGCGATGGCCCATTGGATGAGCTCCAAGTTGAGTCATTTACAACCTGCGAATATTGTCTAGAAGGTAAAATGACTAAAAGGGCTTTTCAAAGCAAAGGAAATCGTGCACAAAATGTGTTGGAATTGGTTCATACCGATGTATGTGGTCCAATGAACATGCAGGCTAAGGGTGGTTTCGAATACTTCATCACGTTTATAGATGATTATTCGAGATATGGATACATCTATTTGATGCGACGTAAGTCTGAATCTTTTGATAAGTTCAAAGAATTCAAGGCTGAAACGGAGAAGCGTCATGGGCAGAGTATCAAGTCACTACGATCTGATCGTGGTGGAGAATACCTTAGTGCAGAGTTTTTGGATTTCTTGGTACATGAGGGGATTACTTCCCAGCTCACAGCGCCTGGTACACCACAACAAAATGGTGTTGTTGAACGAAGGAATCGTATTTTATTAGAGATAGTTAGGTCAATGATGAGTTATTCTGATTTGCCTATTTCGTTCTGGGGGTATGCCTTGGAAACAGCGGCGTACATTCTAAACTTGGTGCCTTCGAAATTAGTTCCAAAAACACCCACAGAACTGTGGAATGGGCGCAAGCCCAGTCTAGGACATGTTCGGATTTGGGGTTCACCAACACACGTGCTGAATAAGGAAGCTGATAAGTTGGCATCTCATACAAAAGTACGAGTGTTTGTAGGATATCCGAAGTAAATGAAGGGTGGCTTATTCTACAGTCGTAAAGACCAGAAGGTCATTGTTAGCACCAATGCCCGGTTCTTAGAGGAGGACTATGTGATAAGCCACAAACCTAGGAGTGAGGTCATTCTAGAAGAACTTAGGGGCGAGATTTCAACAATACCAATTGTACAAACACCTAGTGTACCACGTATCGACACTATTGTGGATACGCAAACCAAGGACACACCTCGTCGTAGTGGGAGGGTTGTTCGTCAACCTGAACATTTCATAGGCATGGGAGCATCTTCGGACCACTCCACAGACCAGGATGAAATGGATCCATGTACGTACAAACAGGCAGTTCAAGACAAGGATGCTGAATCCTGGAAAACAGCAATGGAATCCGAAATGGGATCTATGGATTCTAATCAAGTGTGGGAGCTAGTAGAGCTACCCAATGGGGTAAAACCCATTGAAGTAAGTGGGTCTAAAAGCATAAGAGAGGATCAAAAGGGAAGGTTGAAACCTTCAAATCAAGGCTTGTTGCGAAAGGTTACACTTAGAAGGAGGGCATCGACTACGATGAGACCTTTTCGCCAGTAGCCATGCTTAAATCGATCCGGATTCTCTTGGCTATAGATACGCATCTGGATATTGAGATTTGGCAGATGGATGTTAAGACTGCATTCTTGAAAGGGAGTCCTGATAAGGAAATCTACATGCGCCAACCTGAAGGATTCATTGCTGAAGGAGAGGAGCACTTATTGTGCAAACTTAAGAGAGCCATTTATGGTCTCAAGCAAGCATCAAGGTCTTGGAACATGCGATTTGATGAGGTCATTCAATCGTATGGTTTTGAACAGTGTCCTAGTGAGGTTTCTGTATACAAAAAGTGTGATGGAAACGTGCTGGTGTTTTTTGTACTGTACGTAGATGATATAGTTCTAATTGGAAACAATGTGAAGGTATTATCAGACGTAAGGGTATGACTGTCTGAGCAGTTCGATATGAAGGATTTTGGAGAAGCCGGGCACATCCTTGGTATTAAGATCTTTCGAGATCGCAAGAAAAGGATGTTGTGCTTATCTCAGGCATCCTATATCAATACGGTGCTAAAGCGGTTCAGCATGGAGAATTCTAAGAAAGGTTTCTTACCTTACATGGAATTCAGCTATCTAAGGCTATGTGTCCTAAGACACAGAAGGAGATAGATGACATGAAACTGGTCCCTTATGCTTCGGCAGTGGGAAGCCTCATGTATGCTAAGCTTTGCACTAGGCCTGATATCTGTCATGTTGTAGGCATGGTGGCGAGATATCAGTCGAACCCAGGATCGGGACATTGGATTGCTGTCAAGCATATACTCAAGTACCTGAGAAGGACTAGGGAGCATATGCTTGTATATCAATCAGATACACTTTGTCCTTTGGGTTACACTGACTCGAATTTCTGTGCGGACAAAGGAAAGTCGAAATCAACTTCCGGATATGTTTTCACTTTGGGAGGTGGAGCCATCAGTTGGAGGAGTGTGAAGCAGAAATGCATAGCAGACTCTACCATGGAAGCCGAGTATGTAGCAGTCTCAGAGGCAGCTAAAGAGGCGGTATAGCTCAAGTACTTCCTAAAGGATTTGGGTGTGATTCCTAATTTGCCTAGGAGTATTACAATGTATTGTGATAATACCGGTGCTGTTGCAAATTCGAAGGAACCACGGGCCCACAAAGCAAGCAAACATATCAAGCGCAAATATCATATCATTCGAGATTTTGTGAATAGAGGGAAGATTATTGTCTCCAAGATAGCATCTGAAGACAACCTAGCTGATCATTTCACGAAAGGGTTGCCCTCAAAGTCATTTGAAGGGCATGTGGAAGGAATGGGGTTGAGATGTATGGCAGCATTGCTTTGAGTATAAGTGGGAGATAGATAGAAATAGTCTAGATAGTATACTTCAAAAGCATGCTTTGAGTATAAATGGGAGATTGTTAGAGCTGTATACGTCAAAGCATACTTTATGCTTGTATTACCTAATTTCTCGGTCTTTATCTATGATAATATTTAATTCATTTATCACATGTTATGCATATTTATTCACGCTATGGTTAAGCAAATATAGTCTAAATTACTTTATATTATAGATAATGTGGTGTGTCGAGTCACACAGAAGACCACATTATCGATTTCTTATATAGTAATATTTAGTTCACAACCTATATAACATTAGACCGTTATGTGAGAGGTTGTAGTATATGCTTGAGATTGGATGGTCTTGACCACTAGCATATATTAGCGTATTCGTTATACGTTCAACAGAATCGAAGTGAGATAGATTCTTCTGTACTGACTATAAGAAGAACGTACATCTCGGACAATTATTATTTCTTAATTCTAGTGATTAATATTTAATTACATATATTTAATATTTATTGATTTTATTTATCATGGGTGAAAGCCACAATGATTGACTCAATATGCTCGATATTTTGGGAAATATTATTATTTATATGATAATTAATATTATAGCTAGAAATCGTGTCCCGACCAGTCGGGTTGATCATGTCCCTTGAGGCACTCGAAAGGATTATTATATTAAACCCTGCAGGTGGAATTAATTTTCCGATATAATAATAAAGGTCGAGTCGTATACTCATGTATAACACATTAATTAATTAAAAGCTGTCAGTAGCTTAAATTAATTAATGGACATGGAATATCTTAAACACGGAAAATAATTAATTCAAAAAGGAGCCAAATTTCGTAATTTGGGATTTTCGTAAGAAGTGCAATATTAACTTATTAGTGGACTAAGTTGATATTAATTGAGTCATTATATTAGGAAGAGTTCTAATATAGGAAGATGACATCTATTAAGAGTCCTTACCATATCCTCCTTAAGGTCCCTAGAGTAGCCTAAAACACCTATAAAAGGAGCATATGTCTTGGCCGATTTTATCATTATTATTGCCCAAGAAAATCGATTTTTGCTTGTGTGTTTAATTGTGGATCTTGACTTGTGTCTTGGATTCCATAATTTAGATAACACAAATATTTTTCTAAAATACTGAAAATATTCAAGAAAAATAGAGAGAACAAAAATCATGAGTTTCTTGAGAAGAAAGTTTCGGTCAATCCATATAGCACTCCAAGTAGTCCGGTAGATTGTTGCCCACACGACATCCGGACGTAGGCGGGATATAATCTAGAAGATCTTGAGGTAGAAATACAAGAAGATCGGAGAGGAACACGAAGAGGGGACAAATCGACCAAAAGGGAATTTCTACCACTTCGCGTCAAAGGTATAAATTACTGACTCCCATGCGTAAATATGTTCATTTAATTGTTTATTAATCTGTTAAGTTAATTAGTTGACAAGCCTAAATAGATCCAGTTTTTCTGTTGGTTAGTTTATAAAACCTTTTATTAAGTTATTTCCACCAACTTGCTTCCACTGCGTTTTATATTCCAACAGCAGTTACCTGCAGGAATCTTTATAAATCAGCAGAAGTACAACAAGGAGCTACTCAACAAATTTGGGATGAATATTTCCAAGTCATCGTCAACCCCCATGAGCACTTCCGTGCAAATTAGTACTGATGAAGCTGGAAAGCCGGTTGACCAATCACTCTACAAGAAGCTTATAGGCTCACTCCTGTAACTAATAGCTAGCAGGCCCAATATCCAGTTTGTTGTAGGAGTGTGTGCGCGATATCAAGTATCACCTAAAGAATCACACTTCACAACTGCCAAATGAATCTTTAAATACGTCAAAGGAACACTCGATGTAGGACTATGGCATCCTAAGGAAGGCTGATTTGATTTAATTGTCTACAACGACTCGGATCTCGGAGGCTGCAAGCTAGATAGGAAGAGTACAAGCGGTACTTGTCACTTTCTTGGACCTAGACTCGTGTCATGGTTCAGTAAGATGCAATTGGCAAACTCGCTTTCTACAGCTGAATCAGAATACTATGCCGCTGGAAGTTGCTGTATGCAGATTCTCTAGATGCAACAACAGCTGTCAGATTATAGAATCATTGGAAAGGAAACACGGATCATGTGCGATAGCATGAGTGCAATTGAAATACCGCACAATCCTGTATTGCACTCGCGAACTAAGCATATTCATATGAAGCATCATTTCATCAGGAATCATGTTGAGAACAAGAATGTTAGGCTCAAAAAAGTTCATACAGGCATCCAGTTAGCCGGCATCTTTGCCAAACCTCTCAGCACAGTCAGATTCTGCATGCTTCGACAAGAATTGGGAATGCTACAGCCCGAATATACTTTTACTCATCAATTGAGGGGGAATGCTGTAAGACCCAAGAATGTAGTATCCACCGTTGATTAACTGTACACTCAGACAGTCAGACAGTACTGTAGGACAACGAAGACGAAATCTTCCTACAACTGACGTGTGCATTAATTAAGAGGGAATACAGTATGACCCATGAATACAGTATTAATCCAAATATCGCTATAAGAATTGAATCATGTATGTACCGTTTAAGGGGGAACACTGTATGTTCACGGATACAGCACATACATACTAGGACATCAATTAATATTATATTAGTATTCTTTTCTTGAAAATAGTTTTAAATGCACGTGCCCTGTTTTAAAATTCAAACGTCTCTAATGTGTTACATGACATCTGAATTTTAATTTATCAATCGACGCGATTTTAGTAAATTCAAACTGCCATTTCGTGCAATAGGGAAAGACGAATCGTCAGAAGTGGGAGCGGTTGCCATTTTCAAAATCGGGTGGATAAGATGTACTAGTTATGCTCGATTCATCCTGTTCATTCATTTAAAATGATGGTTCCCATCCCTTAAATCTGACTGTTCACTATCAGAAAACCTAATTTTTGTAATATCCGGGGCTAATTTTTTTTCGTTTCACTATTGAGTTGTACGTATTCATTTGTAATTGTACAAGTGTGGTTGTTTTGGACAGATACAATGTATATTGTATTAGGATATTTCGGGATCGAAATATTTATACTTGTCATCGGTTTGGTTTTGTCGTTTGGATGTTGCTTGGAGAGTATGGATTTTTGGCTAAGTATATTAGCCATAGCGTATGCTACATGGGTAGCATTACGTATGCTATGAGATGGGTATTACGTATGTTAAACCTATAGGGTTACGTACGTAATGAGTGGTCGGTTGTAGGAACCTTCCTCGTGGCCAACTTTCAGCTGGTAGGGCCGGGAATCTTTCGATCAGATCTCACTATTGCAGTCAACAGATCCTTACGTACGTTAGGAGGAGTGATCTACATACGTAATTCATGCAGCTTGTTAACGTACGTAAAAGGTGGTTCTTTACGTACGTTACGGTCTTCTCATTTCTGGTCAGTCGGTTCTAGACTAGCATTACGTACGTTAAGCTACTGATATAGCGTACGTAACGGGCCCTACGTATGTTAGGCTTAGTGTATAGCGTACGTAATGTGCCTGTCAGTTTATATATCTTGGTTTCATATTTCATTTCTTCACGAATCAAAACTTTCTTTCTCTCCCTAGAACCGTCCCTCTCGACTTGTTCTTGATATTTAGCCTCTTCCAACGTGTTTTTGATCATCATAACTTGACTTGGAGCTTGAAGTTGAAAGCTTGTTGGTGCTCCTTTGGTGTTTGGAGAGTTCTTCTTGTTCTTCATTGGTAAGTTCTCTTAATCCCTTGTTCTTCAAGTGATTTTTGAATATGATGTTGTTGTTGTTGTTGTTGTTTTCCTCGTATAGTTGGTGATTGTTGGAGTATATCATGATTCTTGATGAGTTTTCATAACTTGTAATGAAGAACATGATGATTTTGTCTTGAGGAGGAGTTGTTCTTGATGTTTTAGAATGTTTGGAGGTTATAATCATGTCTAGGAAGGATTATGTTAAGATTGCTATATGATTAACATAGTCTTGATATGATTGTTGTTGTTGCTTGTGTTTTTGGAGGGATTATAACCATTTAGTAAGGAATTATGATGAATTATGTAATGATCATCATAATATTGCAATGGTTGATTTAATCTTGTGGTTTAATCCGAATTCTTGATGAATTGGTGATGGATTATTGTTTAGACATCATGTTTGTTGGGTTGATGATGTTCTTGAGGTGATAGTGATAATATTGATGATATTATCATTGTAGGAGGATCAATTTGGTGTTGTTCTTAAGTGATTCTTGTTTAATTGTTTTCACAAGTGTTAAGAACGTTTGATCATATTGATCATTGAGGTATTGGAGGATGTTAGAATTCATAGTTGAGAACTATGGTATTCGTTTGTGGAGTTTAATCGATTCGTGATCGAATCGTTTGTCCTTGGTGTTGATTTCTATTGATTTTGTGTTATTGAATGAATTATATTTCATTCAAGGTTGTTCGAGTGTTTGCGATCGTTGGAAGGCGTCGTTCGTCGCTTTGTGGGAGGACGTTGATCGTGGAAGGACTTTCTCGCCTTCGGTTTAAGGCAAGTTTTATACTTGTACTAGTCAATGAGATTAATGTTATCATGTATGTGTATGAATGTACGTATCATTTCGAGACTTGGTCTCTTTATGATTTTGTTGATATCAGGGGATTGTTTGATACGACACCCTTCGGCAAATTATGCCAAATGCTATTGTTGTCCGTAAATGGCCGGTTCAAGGCATTGCGATACTTGTTGGTAATATTGTTGTCGATAGCCGGTTCGCGGTATCGATGTATCGATTGTTGTTGTTGATATTGATGTCGATTTAAGACATAGTTGTGATCATTGTTATTGATATTGGTGCTTCGTTATTGATGTTTTATTGGCCGATTGAAGGCATTGACGTATTCGATTAACATCTTCGTTATCGGTAACCGAAAGGTGCCGAGACATCCGTTGTATCGTCGTTATCGATTGACCGTTCTAAGGTAATCGATGTATTGACTTGGGACTGTCGAAGACATTTCCCATCCGTTGTATCGTTGTTATCGATTGACGGTTCTAAGGTAATCGATGTAATGAATTGGGACTGTCGAAGACATTTCCCATCCGTTGTATCATTGTTATCGATTGGCCGTTTTAAGGTAATCGAGGTATTGAATTGGGATTATCGAAGAGAGTTCCCATCCGTCGTGTCGTTATCGATTGGCCATTCTAAGGCAGTCGAGGTATTTGAATTGGGATCGCCGAGGACGGTGCCCATCCGTGAGTTATTGTTGTCATGTTGGCCGAATCAAGGCAGCACACTATCATTCTTGTGAACTTGGTATTTTTGTGATCGTTGATGGTTGAGAATTCCAGGATTGTTGTGTTGTGATTATTGATCATGTTAATCAGTCCTTAGGGATTGTGATCCCAGGATGGTTGTTTTGGATATTGTTGGTTGTGTCGATCTTTCATTATCCGTGTGTCATCGTTCACTTTGGTAAGTCTTTTGGTCCGTATTGGATGTGTTATCCTTCGAGTTTCATTGTCATGTTGCATCGTGACATATCTGGAATCATATGTGTGTGCCGATTGGTTATGTGTAAGATTTTTAGCCATGCACACAATGGTCATGCGTGGATGTTTCTGCATTGGACCGTGCACATGAGACGTAGTTCGTGAGGCTAATTAGGTACATTGTCCCATGTATATTCTGGATTCCGTATACGGGGTGGACATGTGCACGGACACATTTTTGGACCGGGCATACTGTGATGTCCCTCTTGAGCCTTATTGTTTTGGTCGTTCATAGTCCATGTTGTATTGGATATGTCCGACGATTTGCGACTGGTTGTTCATACGCCGAGGGGTATGTTCGGCAGTCGGGTTTGTTTCTTTGAGATCCGTATTGTGATGATATACAGCTTCGGGCTGTTCGGCCTTCAGGACATTGTGATGATTGGCAGCTTCGGCTGAGTGGGTTTCAGACCATTGTGATATTGTGGCAGCTTCGGCTAAGGGCTTTCAGGCCATTGTGATGTTTTGGTATTTCCGTTGGAGCTTTCGGGCATTGTGATTCGTATTTATTTCAGCTTTGGTTTGAGTTACCTTCGGGTAGTTCATTGTTGTGTTATGTATCGATGATTCGCCGTTGGGCACTTGTGTTCTAACCTGTTGAGCAGGTACCGATCGTATGCCGTGGGCATAGTGTTTCACGAATGCTCGATTCTGACTTTGGTTTGTGAGCATCTCGTATTACCATTATTGTACTATTTATTCTGCCTTTGGATGCATATCATGTTGTACATGTATTTGATGTTCATTATCTGGATGACTGACCCCGTGGGGGCGAAACATGTTTTCATGTTTTAGGTGTTTGCGAGGACAGAGTTGAGACACAGGGGCATGACGATGGCGAAGAGGCATTCGAGCGATACTAGTCCGAGATGTTTTGGTGTTCATGTCAGTCAGACGGTTTGGAGTACTCCAGTTTTGTCAGTTGTTGTCATTTTTGTATTATTCGAGCAAGGCTCGTGGATGTGGTTGTATTTTTATTTTGGCCATGTAGGACCACTTTTGCCATTGAAATTACATATCGGAATATTATGTCGGATGTCATAGTAGGGACGGAGATTCCCCTTTTGGTCAGTTTGTTGTATTTTGGTCGTGTTCGCCTGGTGGATCTCCTGGTGTGGGGTCCACGGCATTGTAATGACCCAATGGGATTTGGAGGTGTTACAATTTTCCCTGCACAGTATAAAAGGACTGTATCTTGCTCCCATCGCCTCTTTATGCCCTCTGAAAAATTAAACGAGTCTTAAGAGCATACAACCTACAGTTTTTCTGCAAATCTTTGCATACTTTGTTACTTTTACTTCACTTTTCTTTTCTGCAAACAATGGCATCTTCTCAGACTTCATCTCAAACTTTGAAGAAGAGGGACAACATCATCGACAAACGTCTCTTCATTCGATCGGTTGTCATGGAGAAGATTCAAGCTGAGGTCGAGGACCTTGACGACATGGAGCATGTCGTCGCCAGAATCAAGCAACAAGGCATCTACCGCCTTGGGAGCCAACATGCTGAAACCTATGATGAAAGCATTGTGGAGGAGTTCTATCTTGATGCCTCCATCAAGTTTCTTTCTCTGAAAAGAGGAGGAGACGTTTCAAACATTTTTGCTACTATCTGTGGAGTCCAGATCTGCGTTGACCATGAGTTGCTGCAAAACATTTACAGGCTGCCTTCCAATGGCCTGAAAATGGATGAGATAGAGACCTTCGGGTCAGAGGAATTGCTAATCTCCTACTGGGGATTATTCACTGGTGACAAAACTGACAAGAATGTTCACCCCTCTTGTCACAAAAGGAGATTTTGTCTGTCGTACATGTACTTGCATGATTTCTGTTGCCATGTCATTGAGAACTGGACCGGTGCATTCGAAATGTGCACCAATCTACGTTTTAGGATGCTGGTCGCCATAATGTCAGGCGAGCGCGTAAACTGGTGTCAAATAGTTCTCAAGCGTATTTCAGCAAGAGGCTGAAACCCCGTATGAGACTACAGTTGCTCAATCATAATTGCACCACGTTGGCTGAATTCATTGAGAAAGCTCTCACCTATGAGCTTACTGCTAAAGAGATTGCTAAGCAGCAACCTTCGTCTGCTAGCAAGAAATCGAAGAATCGTAACCAGTCTGAAGGCGGTCAGACAACCTTCAAGAAACCCCGTGCGGGCTCTGCTTTTTCTGAGCGACCTCCTGTGTCGTCTAGACCCGCGGAATCTCAGTCTCGAGCGGCCAGTTCGGCCATCACCTGTTTTAACTGTGGGGAGCTTGGTCACCTCAGTACCAAGTGTCCTCGACAGACTATCACGTGTCATAATTGTGGGATTGCTGGGCATAAGGCCCGTTTTTGCCGTAGGGACTCCAAACCTACTCAGACGTCATCTCAGGCACCTAAGCAACACTGCTCGCAGTCGCCGCTCAATCGGCCGTTTAAAACGACAGGAGCGACTAAAGGTGGAACCTATAGCCAGCAGACGGGAGCGTCCGGTGCTGGGACTAGCAAGCCCCGGATTTATGAGATGAAGAATACCGATGATCCCGAGGCCCGAATGATCTCAGGTACACTCGATATTCTATCTCAACCTGTGTGTACCCTTTTTGATACTGGTGCATCGCATTCATTCATTTCCGAGTCATGTTTGAGTAGACTACGTGCAGGTAGTGCTACTAGTTGTGAGCCTTATGTCATCGGCCTACCCGATGGTAGACGAATTATCGTGTCGTGAGATTCGAATTGTCCGATCTGGCCATGGTCGTGTATGGCGGCAGACCTAATCGTGGTAGATTTGCCGAGGGACGACGTCATCTTGGGTATTGATTGGATGGATCGTCATGATGCCATCATTAGTGTCCGTAAGCGTATGGTCACTATCATTTCGCATAATGGGATTGAATGTGTGTTTCGTGGAGGTAATCCCTACTGCTCGTAAGGTCATTAATTTGATGAAAGCGAAGGTTACTCAATCGGGGATGTCGGTTATTGGTGCTATATGGCCAAAACCGAGAAGTCATCAGTAATGTTAACGGATATTCCGGTGGTGAGGGAATATGCCGATGTTTTTCCAGACGAGTTACCTGGTTTGCCTCCACAGAGGGATGTGGAATTCACGATTGAGTTGGAGCACAGTACGCCCCCGATATCGAAGGCACCGTCCGGATGGCCCCGACCGAAATGCAGGAATTAAAGAACCAACTTGAGGAATTGTTCGAGAAGGGTTATATCCGACCGAGTGCGTCTCCGTGGGGAGCACCCGTGTTGTTTGTCAAGAAGAAGGATGGTTCATTTCGTTTGTGTATCGATTATCGGGAGTTGAACAGAGTGACAATCAAGAATAAGTATCCCTTACCCCGTGTTGATGATCTTTTAGATCAACTTCGGGAGCTTCGATTTTCCAAGATCGACTTAAGATCTGGATATCACCAGTTGCGGATTCGAGAGTCGGATATCGCGAGGACGGCGTTTCGAACACGCTATGGTCATTATGAGTTCGTAGTTATGCCGTTCGGGCTAACTAATGCACCTGCGGTATTCATGGAATTGATGAATCGGGTTTTCATCGACTTTTTGGATCAGTTTGTTGTTGTCTTCATCGACGATATTTCGATTTATTCTCGTAGCCGAGAGGATCACGAGGTTCATCTTCATCAGGTTCTCGACGTGTTGAGACGGGAGCAACTTTTTGGAAAGTTTTCCAAGTGCGAGTTCTGGATGTCCGAAGTGACTTTTCTCGGACATGTAATTTCATCAGACGGAGTTCGTGTCGACCCTCAGAAGACGGAGGCTATTTGAGATTGGTTACCTCCGAAGAATGTTAAGGAAATCCGGAGTTTCCTCGGATTAGCGGGTTATTATCGGCGATTTGTGGAAGGATTTTCCAAAATTGCTCAACCATTGTGAACCTTTGCGAAAGGATAAGAAATACACGTGGTCCGACGCGTGTCACAGAGTTTTAAGGAACTCAAGAGCCGGTTAATGACAAAGACTGTACTTTCCTTGCCGCAGGGGACGGAGGGATTTGTGGTTTATAGTGATGCGTCCGGCGGTTGTGTCGGATGTGTGCTCATGCGTAACGGAAAGGTTATTGCTTATGCTTCACGGCAATTGAGACCTTACGAGGTTAATTATCCGACCCACGACTGGAGCTAGCAAAGTGGTGTTCGCTTTGAAAATATGGCGTCATTATCTTTATGGCGTTACTCCCGATATTCACCGATCATAAGAGTTTAAAGTATATATTTACTCGAAGGAGTTAAATATGCGGCAGAGACGGTGGTTAGAATTAATCAAAGATTACGATATCGACATCCTTTACCACCCGGGCAAGGCGAACGTTGTCGCCGACGCCTTGAGTCGCAAGTCCGTTCAGAGCAGATGCTTGCTCGTCTAACAGTTCGAAGGAACTTCAAGGAATTCCTTAGACCCGAGATCGAGGTCCGAGTTCGGGACGACTTTGTATGTTAGAGATTTCATCGTCACTCGAGGAGGTAATCGAGAGAATCGAGTTCGACCCTTCATTGTTGCGCATCCGTGAGGATGTGGCTCGGGAAAGCCCTCGATTCGTGGTCCACGAGGATGGACTTTTGAGATTTAAGAATCGGTTGTGCGTACGGCGAATGACGAGTTGAAAAACTCGATTTTGAGAGAAGCTCATGCTACCCTTATTCTCGTTCATCCGGTCCAAGAAGATGTACAAGGACTTGAAACAGAATTACCGGTGGAGTAATATGAAGCGAGAAGTCGCAGAATTTGTTTCGAGATGCTTAACTCACAACAAGTTAAGATTGAACATCGCCGATCGGCGGGTATGTCAAACCTCTCCCTATTCCGAGTGGAAGTGGGAAGACATTTCTATGGACTTCATCACGAGTTTGCCGACGAGTCGTCGTGGCATGAATACAACTGGGTGATTGTGGACCGCTTAACTAAATCAGCTCATTTCCTTGAGATCAAGGATACGTGGGGTCCCGAGAGACTGCCTGCTTGTTCATCAAAGAGATAGTCGACTTCATGGTACTCCTAAGAGTATCGTTTCCGATCGTGACGGACGATTTGTGTCTCATTTTTGGAAATCAGTTCATCGTGCTATGGGAACTCACTCAATCTCGCACGCTTTTCATCCTCGGTCCGACGGCAATCGAGAGGACTATTCGGACATTAGAGGACATGTTGAGGGCATGCGTCCTCGATTGGAAGGACGATTGGGAAGCCCAACTACCATTGATCGAGTTCACGTATAATAATAGCCGGCATGCTTCCATTAAGATGGCACCTTACGAGGCCTTGTACGGTCGCCGTTGTCGGTCTCCTTTGTGTTGGGATGACTTGTCGAATCAATCGGCACCGAGCCCGATATGCTTATAGCCGCCCGAGAGAAGGTAGCTTTAATCAGAGTCGTATGTTGACAATCGTAATCGATGTAAATCCTATGCGTATAATCGTCGCCGACCACTAGAGTTCGAGACGGTGACCACGTTTTGGTCAAGGTATCCCCGAGTCGAGGTATTTTCCGCTTGGGAAGAGGGAAAGTTGAGTCCGAGATTCATTGGACCGTTTGAGATTTTGGATCGAGTGGGCGAGTTAGCTTATCGATTGGCTTTACCTCCGGCGTTGAGCCGAATTCATAACGTGTTTCATGTCTCTCGCCATTCTAAGTATATTGCCGACCCGAGTCACATACTCCAGTTCGACGAAATCGAGATCGCCGACGATCATTCATATGAGGAACGTCCTATTCGAGTTTTAGAGCGGCGAATCAAACAGTTGAGGAATAAGACTATTCCTTTGGTTAAAATTCAGTGGTCTAGACACGGAGTCGAAGAATCTACCTGGGAAACCGAGGATAGTATGCGGGGGAGTTATCCCGAGTTGTTTAACCCTTAGTTTCGGGGACGAAACTCTTTTTAAGGGGGGGAGTATGTAATACCCGGTTGTAATTCATTCATTTTCATTCAGTAATTATCACCCGTAATTGTCACTCAAGATTTCTCACTGTTAATAATCACTCATCATTCTTGATTCATTCATTTGTGTTCACCGTTGGCTTGTTGTAATCGTATATCGCCACCGATCGGCATGTCATCTCCGTTTAGAGACCGACGGGAGTATTGTTGTTTTCATCGTGATTGGTAGTCGATATCGGGGCTTCATCGGTGGCTTGTTTTAGACTTGTTCATTTTCACATTCGTATGTTATGTCGGATCATTCATCACCGTAGCGAGGAATCGGAGTTATCGGAATTTTCAACTTGCCGGATCGAGTTACGGCCGTAAGGACTTTGGGTTACGGCCGTAACAAGGGTTCGTGTTTTCAAGCCATTTGGACGAAAGGGACTTACGGCCGTAAGGTCTTGTGGTACGGCCGTAAGTCGAGCAGGTACGGCCGTAAGGCTGGCCGGTTACGGCCGTACGCGTCCAGCAGGCTACCGAGACATTTTTGGCCGAAGGTGAGTTACGGCCGTAAGGAAGGTGAGATACGGCCGTAAGTGGTGTTCGTGAATTTTGGGTGTTGTCGACCAAGGGTGACTTACGGCCGTAAGGGTTGCGGCATACGGCCGTAAGTCGAGGAAGGTACGGCCGTAAGGCTTGGCCGGTTACGGCCGTACGCGGCAGGCAGGTACCTGGTCGTTTTCGACGAAGAGGGCTTACGCCCGTAAGTTTGGCCGGATACGGCCGTATCATCCGAGTTACGGCCGTAAGGTGTGCGGTTACGGCCGTAAGGGTGTCGACGGATGTTTTTGACGAAGGCGGGTTACGCCCGTAACTCAGGATCGGTTACGGCCGTAAGTCTGTCGGCAGGCTTTCGGACGAAGCCGAGTTACGGCCGTACGAGTTGGCCGGTTACGGCCGTAAGGCCGTTGACTTGGAAAGTTACGGCCGTAAGAGGGCCGAGTTACGGCCGTAACTTCCGGCAGTATTTAATGACTTGGCCGGGTCATTTCTCCTCACTTCTTCTTTTTTCCTTCTTCATCCGAGAGAGAGGGTTGAGAGAGAGATTTTATCATCATCAATCACTTGAGTGTGTAATCTTCATCATCTTCATTCCTTTGAGAAGCTTGGATACTCGTTTTAACTCGTGTTCTTCGGATCGTAGTGGTTGGATCTTCAAGAGGTAATTTCTTCAACACCTTGGATTTCGATTTTGTGTTGAGTTATGATGTTTTGGACGTTATAATCATGTTATATGAAGGGATATGTATATGATTATGAGTTTGTATAAGGATTCATTGGATTATTGAGAGATTTATTCAAGAACACTTTGAATATCGAGTTGGATTTGGGGATTTCCGATTAATTGTTGTTATAATCACGTTTTGGATATTCATAACGGATTATTGATCGTATTGAGATGTTTTGTTGATTTGAAACACTTCTTGGGGATTTGAAGTTGGTATTATTGAGGTTTAGTGGTAATCAATCAAAGTTGGCCTCAAAGTGTTCGATATAATGCCCCAATGAACTTGGTTTAATCGTATCGACGTCTTGAGTTCGTTATATTCGTGTTTAATTCGTTATTGATCGGATTGTTGGCAATTGTATTGAATTAAGGTTGTTCGAGCGACCGGTATCTTGGTTAGACGTTGTTCGTGGACGGACATTCTTCATCGTTGTTGTGTAAGTTAATTCTTACTCGGTTAAAAGGATATTCATACCTTTTGTTGTTGATTATTCATAATCATAACTCATTCATCATTGTATTAATCATATTAAAACTTGTTATTGTCAATTAATCACTTCACCATAATGAACGACGGGTCCAATCTTTTCCTTGATAAAACATACATATCATTATTACTCTCATCTCGGTGAGTCATTCTTGACTTTGTCGATTATTACTTATTCATTGATATTCATTACGGTCATTCTCGCTCATATGACCTTCCGGGTTCATATTGCGTGGCCGTGTGGGCGGTGGAATTTTTAGTCGGGCACACGATGGTTATCAGTATTGGGTTCACCGATACATTAGACCGTGCACACGGAAAGCGTTACACCGTGAGACTTATTAGGTACACGGACGGGTGTTATACACTCACGTAACATTACGGGCGTACTATGATACTCCTCTCCAGCGTAATTCATAACTAAGAATATTTCATAACTTCGCTTAATCATAATTGTGTATTTTCAACCCTTGAGGATTGTTGTTCTCAGATAACCGACCCCGCTTGGGGATATTGTTTTTCGTGTCATGGCAAGGCTAAGGCGCAGGAGAACACGTTGACGGCGGGAGTCCCAGTGATACTAGAAGGGGGCCCCCCTTTTCGACCATTTATTCACCACTCATGTTTTCTTTATTTATTCCGCTGCAGACATTCCGTTCGAATACTCATTTCATTCAGTGTCGTGTATTTTATCGTCACATAAGATACACATGTATTCTATTATCCTGGGTGTGTTGTATGAAACTCCTACTCGGAGTAATTGATGTTATAATGTGGTTCGGTACTACATTTACCCTGTGTAATTCATCATTTTTCATTCGCCTGGTGGGTCCCAGTCGGGGGTCCACGGCACTGTAATATCCGCCTAGTTTGGGGTGTTACAATTGGGGCATGGTGGTGCACGTGCACTACCAAAATTTTGTAAAAAAAAATCCCTCTTTTCCCATATGTATATCGACTTAACTACTATTTTTAATACTTGTGTATAATTGTGTAGGCGGTGTGCTTGTGCATCTATCATTTATGTATTTTTATCTACTTTGTCCTTTTTTATTCGACAATATTTAAATTGGTTTAAAGAAGTAATTATTTTAACTATTTATTTTATCAAATTATATAGAATATTTATATTATATTCTAATATTGTCCGATACTTCCTCTCGTAATTCTATGACAATGCCAGTCGTAAGTTACTGGAGATCTTGTATGAAATCTTAGATGCGTCCCTATAAAAAATGCTTGAAATGTTTTTATGTATTTACCAAAATCTTAGTACTAAATAAGAAAATAAATAAGGCATAAATTATAAATGTAAGAGCATATAGCAATCGTAAATAAAGTTCAAACAGAAAGCTCAATATTGAATTGAATAATTCTAATCAAATAAGCTAATCTTTTAAGTTTATTAATAGTTTGTATTAAACGAATCCTATGGGATTCGACCTTGAATATGTTACTAAACATAATACTTAAGCACATTTTTCAATCCAACCGTAATACAAGAGTTTAATTTGTATATTATTTTTTAAGAAAAAAATTATTGGTAGGCCTTAAAAAATGTGAGTCGTACCTCCTCAATACTCTATCCGCCGTGTTAGTTGTGTGCTCCAATATGAATTTGATACTAGATCCGCCTATGATTGCGGATGGCTGATTCCCCATCGTTTCAATTCGTGGTTGTGCTTTACCTTGTGAATAACTTTGGGTGCCTCAAACTCAACCAATTATAAAACTAATTTTAAAATTTACTTATAAATTACAGTAAAATCAATTTGTCATCAGAAATAAACGGATTATAAATTAATATATATATATTTATAATATAATAGCATTACAGATTAGAAACATCGTATTAATTTTTTCTTCTATGTGGCATTCTCTTAATATCGAATTCCTATTTATCTAAAATTCTGAATCCCACATTGATTTCAAATGGTACTTAACCGATAGATAACTTAAATAAATAAAATTAAATGTCTTGAATCCCAAATCGATTTAAAATAGAACTCCAGCAATGTAGAACCTAAATAATACTTAGAATTCAGTGTGTATTTTACAAGCTCATAGTTGTTTCACACACAAGCTTAAGAATTTATTTTGTTTTGTTTAATTTGGCCAATTATTAAATTGGACAAATAAATAGTTTAATTTTTTAGTAAAAATTTAATTTGGTCAATTATTAAATTTATATTAATTCTATTAATCTAAATTTGAATCTCACATCTGTTTTATTTTAGTACTTTTATTTTAATTGAAAATTTTAGTTTGGCCAATATTAATAATGTCAACTATTAAGTTAGCCAAATAAATTACTTTAGTTTTTATTGGAGAGTCTAATTTGATCAATTATCTAATTTGCACTAATCGCATTTATCTAAAATCTTGAATATCACATCAATTTTAAATGAGGCTCTGCTGATTGGGGAGCCTAAATAAATATTTAAAATCAATATATGTTATTTACTCCATAATTACTTCGCACCATGAGTTTAATAGTCTTATTTTTATTGAGAATAATAATTTGGTTAATATTAATTTGGCTGATTATTAAGCCAAATGGATAGTTTCATTTTCATTAAAAATTTAATTTGGCCAATTATTAGTTTGTATTTTGAATCCCACATCGATTTTAAACGAAATTCCTGTTGGGATTCCGAAAATAAAACGAAATACGCAGCGGAAATAAATACGAATCCCAAACAGGATCGATCAAGTAACATATATACGAAAAAATAAATACAAGATAAAGATTCATACCCTTGAAGCCTTTGAAATAAATCTTCGTAAAATGTAGACGATGATCACGATCCCGTCCCGAACACGAAATTCCTTCGTTCCAAGCACCGAAAATTCGAAGCCTCTACTTCACACGCGTCGGAAGTTGCTCGGAAAATTCGACGTAACTTCGTTCTCCAAGAACACGGCTAGGAAGTTACCGTAGGAATTTTCTCTCTATTTTTTCTTGAATTTCTTTCACCTCTAAGATGAAAATTGAAAAAAAAGATTTCTCTCCCTTCCTCACAAAGAAAGCTCTCGGCTGGAATCTTTAGAGCAGCAGGTCAGATTTTATTTGTGTGTGTGTGTGTGTTGTCACAAGTCCACACTTGAGTTGATGTGTTGATGATTATATATATACAAAAACAACTCACATGTATATATAATAAAATCATCAAGCATCTTAACACATGAAGACTTAATCAAGACAACCACAACACACATGCAAGTAATAATACCATGTGAGGTAGGGAAGGGGCGGCCCATTTAGGAAGTTTCCTAGAAACGATCCGAGCCACTCGGCTCGTGTATCGGACGTTCATCAAACGACTCCGTTAAATACACTCCGTTTAATTATCAATGTATTTATATTAATTAATTAATCTAATTAATTAATTATATCAAATACAAATATATTTCTCTAAGAAATATAATTTATGAATTAAATTAATTACCCGGTAACTTAATTTTAATTCATAAGACCGCTATTTGATTTATCCAATAAATCATAATTAGATATCCAATATCTAATATTAATAGAGAGATAATAAATTCACATTTATCCGTCAATGCTCCTAATGCGCGACTCGTAGGTCCGTCTCACCCGGCATTGGGAGGAACTAATGAGTGCGGCAAGACTTAGCCACTTAGCTGGCCGCACCAGTAAACCCCGATCGAGAACGAATGTAGGTATCATTATAGAAACTTTATGTCGTGAATATTATTTACGTATAGACCCTTCATCGATGTCCGGCCAAGTCTTCGGGTCACGGTAAAGTCAAACCCTACTGTTGACTAAACTCTATACATGTGTTAATGCAAATCAAGACCAATCGATCAATAGTGTATCTACTACTACTATATTAGAATGCTTTGGCCATAGACTTATGATATTATTTGCCATTAACCGTATAGACATTCGCCGCTCACTAACAGAGATAGAATCCTTTCTTGGCGTACAAGAAGATCGCTACCCGCCCGTATAGTCCGCACTTCGAGGTCGACTCAAGAATTAAGCAAATGAGTCTAACTACTCTAATGACAAACTAAACGTCACAGCACATCTTCTATGAACCCTCAAGTCAAAGGTCCACGTATACTATCACAACCTTTCGATTCGTCATCGACTCTCCGAGAGTGAATACCGTGTGACTGAATCGAGTATGAGTCGTGTTCGAGTATACTGGTCCCACCAATATACTTATAACTATGCTATCAAGACATGCACATGTCCTAGCATTAGTTATACAAATCTTATTAAAAACTTAATGCCCATTTAAGTTTATTGACTTGCGAACGATTTACGTAAATAAACTTTAAACACTTCCAGTGCATTTTCTCTTATCCCATAACGAGAATGGAATGTTCGATTTATTTACATGGACTTCACTTCAATGTTTACCAAGTCAAGAATGCAATTGAAATACAATAAACAGTGAATGAATCGAATTGCCTTTTTATTATTTATTATTCCATAATTACAAGTACCGTGCCCATACTCTCTCATCCCCTGAGTGGCAGTCGAGGGCATATTCATAACAATCTCCCACTTGCACTCAATGCCATATATCATGGTATCCAATACCCATGTTCTTTAGATGTCTTTCCAAGACAACCTGAGATAATGGCTTAGTCAGCGGGTCAGAGACATTGTCTTCTGAGTCTACTCTTTGCAATGCAACATATCCTTTTTCCACCATCTCTCGAACGATGTGGTACTTTCTCTCTATATGCTTGGTGTTGTGGTGAGCCCTCGGCTCCTTAGCTTGAGCGACAGCTCCATCATTATCACAGAATAGTGATATAGGCAACTCCGCATTAGGGATCACTTGAAGTTCTTGTATAAACTTCTGCATCCAAAATGCTTCTTTGCTAGACTCTGAGGCAGCTTGATACTCTGCTTGGCAGGTGGAATCTGCAGTAGCGGTTTGCTTGGAGCTTCTCCAAGATACTGCTCCTCCATTGAGAGTAAATAAATACCCAGATGTCGACTTAGAGTCGTCATTGTCTCCTTGAAAATCAGAATCGGTGAATCCAATCACCTTCAGTTCTCCACCACCATAAGTAAGAACTAAATCTCTAGTTCTTCTTAAGTACTTAAGAATGTTCTTTACGGCACCCAATGTTCCCTTCCCGGTTTGTTTGAAATCGACTTACCATACTCACAACGTAGGCTAAGTCTGGTCTCGTACACAACATAGCGTACATGAGGCTACCCATCGCCGAGGCATAGGGTACCTTACTCATCTCTCTTGTCTTCCTCACTTTGAGGACACATTTTCGTGGTGAGATGAATTCCATGTCGCATGGGAAGGAACCCTCTTTAGATTCATCCATCTTGAATCTTCTCAGATTTTATCGATATAAAGGGCTTGGGAAAGTCCTATCATTCTTCGCGGTCTATCTCTCGTAAAGACGGATCCCTAGAATATAGGAAGCTTCTCCCAAGTCTTTCATGGAGAACGCTTTAGAAAGCCAAGCTTTCACAAAGGCCGAGCATTGCTATGTTATTTCCTATAAGTAGAATATCATCTACATATAGTACTAAGAACGCAATGTTGCTCCCACCGATCTTTTTGTAAACACACGGTTCCTCCTCATTTCGCTCAAGTCAAAGTCCTTAACCGCTTCACAAATCGAAGGTTCCAACTCCGAGAAGCTTGCTTCGGACCATAAATGGCTCGTTACGGCTTACACACTTTATGAATATTAGCTTTGGACACAAAACCTTTAGGCCGTTCCATATAGATTTCCTCCTCGAGGTATCCATTTAGAAAAGCCGTTTTGACATCCATTTGCCATATTTCATAATCATAATAGGCAAGAATGGCAAGCATCATGCGAATCGACTTTATCATAGCTACGGGAGAAGGTATCATGATAATCGATTCCTTCCTTTGGGTATAACCCTTTACCACAAGCCCGGCCTTATAGGCATCAACCTTGCCATCCCCATCGCCTTTTCTTATAGATCCATTTATTTCCAATAGTCCTCATGCCGCTTGGAAGATCTACTAGAGTCCAGACTGATTGGTATGCATCGAGTCTATCTCGCCTTCCATTGCTTCTTGCCACTTATCGAGTCTACATCCACTATCGCTTGGTCATAGGTGACAGGTCGTTTTCATCGCTATCGGGTGTGTCGTGGAGACCCGCCTCGACATGTGTATAGCCATACCTCTCGTAAGTGAGATACCCTATCGACCTTCAAGTGGAGGTTGTGTTACAATAGGTTCGGTTCTTGATCCCCGATCGATGTCTCCTTAGGAGTTTCATTATGCTCTTCCAAAGAGATATTTCTACCCGAGCCACCTTCCCGAATGAATTCATCCTCAAGGAAGTGCGCTTGTAATGCCACAACGACCCTATGGTCTTCGGCATGTAGAATAGATAACCCATCGAGTCCTCTGGGTATCCTATGAAACGTCCTTTTATGGACCTCGCTTCCAGGTTGTCCACCTTAGCCTTTTTGACATAGGTGGACATCCCCAAATCCTTATGTGATTAAGGCTTGGTTTCTTACCCTTCCACATCTCATGCGGAGTGATAGGAATAGATTTGGAAGGACATCTATTTAGGATATAGGCAATGTTAGTAAGGCATACCCCCACAGTAAATAGGTAAATCGGTGTAATTTAACATGGAGCGAACCATGTCCAACAAAGTCCGATTTCTCCTTTCGAAACACCATTTAACCGTGGGGTTCCCGGAGGCGTGAATTGTGAAACTATTCCATGTTCCTTAAGGAACTCATCAAACTCGTGCTCATATATTCGCCACCTCGGTCCGACCAAGTGCTTTGATATGACATCCAGTTTGTTTTTCAACTAGGGCCTTAAATTCTTTGAATTTAGCGAAGGCTTCATTTATGTTTCATTAAGTACACAATCCCATACCTAGTATGATCATCTCGTGAACGTTATGAAATATTGATATCCGTCTCGGGCTACTTCTAAAGCACCACAAACATCGGTATGCACCAATCCAAGTTTATCGGCACCCTTTCAAAAGTCCCTGTGAAGGGGAACTTAGTCATTTTGCCTCTAAGGCAAGATTCACAAGTTGGATAGGGTTCTACACCCAATGGACTTAAAAGTCCATCTTTTCCATTTTCGAACCTTGGTCCGACCAACATGACCAAGTCTAAGGTGCCATTTAAGAGCTTGATTAGTATCTTGCCTACCACGTTTCCTAGTTATAGTGTTCACCGCTGTTTTATTTTGCATGTTCGGATGATATAAACCATTCAACAATGTAGTGCTCCAACCAATTTATTTCGAAAATAAATTTTACAACCGCCATTGCCAATGTAGAAACAAAATCCTTTCCGGTCCAAGACTGGAATGGATACAATGTTTTTATGCCCCTTGGGCAAAACAAGTACTTCATCTAATGTCAAAATAAAACCAGATTCTAAACCCATAAGGATTGATCCAATATCGGTTGCCTCGACACTTTGTCCGCTTCCAACAAAGGATCATTATTTCCCAGACTTCAAGTTTTCTACTTCGTTCCAGATCCCGATTCATAGTATAAATGTGAGAAGTGGCACCGAATCCGTAATCCATGAAGCGAGAATATACAAGAGCGGAACAATTAGTTTCAAAAACAAAAAGTTCCGTACTGATGCGCCATTAATCTTGGGACAAGTCCTTCGCCGATGGCCCACTCACCGCATTCAAGGCATTTGTCCGTAGGTTTTGGACCGCCTACCTTTTGAACCTTTCGGCCTTGCCCTTTCCTTTTGCACCCCTTTCTTGGGTTTGTCTTGCTCGTAGGTCTTTTTCTTCTTGTTCTTGGACCTCTTAGGCCCGTAAGAAATCACAAGAGCAAATCTCTCGGTTTAGTCTTCATGTTAGATCGCGCCGTCACCAGTTTATTCATTAGCCCAGCTAATGTGCATGTAATTTCATTACAGTTGAAATTCATTACAAACTGCGTGAAAGAGTCAGGTAGAGATTGAAGGATGAGATAAATTTGAAGGGATAAATCCATATTAAAGTTGAGCACCTCGAGCCTCTCAATCATAGAGATCATCTTGAGGACGTGGTCTCCCACTTTCTCCCCTTCTTTCATCCTAGCACTGAACAACTGCTTTGATATCTCATATCTAGCAGTCCTACTGTGCTCTCCATAAAGTTCGGTCAAGTGTGCGAGAATCTGCCTAGCAGAAGTCATTTTCTCGTGCGCTCTCTGCAGCTCATTAGTCATTGAGCCCATCATAAAACCACGGACTAGCACATCATCCTTGACCCATTTTTCATGGACGTCAATGTCTTCCTGATTACCCCTAGTCCGGATTGGAGTCGGTGGAATGTCCGCCTCCAAGACGTATCCCGAGACTCCATACCGAGTACAATCATCGATTCCGCAACCACCAACAAAGTTAGGGCCGCTTAGGAGATTCTTTTCAACTATTATTCAAGTGGGTTTTTAGCCTTTTTAGAGAGATTCAAGTTCGTATTCCGCAAAGATTTAGACAAGATTAAATTAGTGACTTGTTTAATTATGACCGAGTATAGAACTTAAGGGCTTGTATAATTCTTGTCTCGGCTCCCACTAATTTTATCTAATTATACACTCCCATGTTATAATCCTAAATCATGGTTAGATCGACTTCTTAGTGGTGATCAAGTTCTTTACAAATTTTAACAGACGCAACCTATCGGGTTTCTTGCCAATTAATTTCGTAAAGTGGTGTCTAACACCAACCCGTCTAACGGATGATTTGATCTTCTTACCCCTAGTCTTCATGCCCTCAACCTATCGTTTCTTGGCAATCCGGACTATCTAAGTTGTTGACCATCAACGTCTATCGCTTGACTATTGAATCTCACCCGCAACCTATCGTGTTTCTAGGGCGAAATTTATCACCAATCGAAGGCATTTAATGCACTCAAGAATTTTTCAACCTCTACCAAATGTACTACCCCGATAACTCGGAAGCATAGCACACCAAATGTATCAATTTTCTACGAGTTTGATGGAGGGTAGGAAACCTCGTAACCTTTTTCAAACTTAGTCTGTTTGTAGTCGGGAGAATTTCGCGATTAATGTTACACTTTGCACATTAATTCAATTATATGCGCGTTTGTTGGTTTGTCAATCATTCAAAATGAAAATGTAAAACAAGAACCTAGTTACTACCAACATATAGCTCATGGACCTAATTCCTGGCATCGGCCAAGCGAATGACCCAATAAAAAAAAACAGTCTTCGATTCTTCGTATTCTCGGTCGGTTGTCTGAGGTCTTCTTCATACCCAAAATAATAATTACATCATTGAAAAATTGCATCCTATACAAGTTTTTCTAGTAAATATAAATAGGCTCAAAACGGCCTTTACAACCCAATCGAATCGAACAAATCAAAAAACTAAGTCCACGAGCTATATCACCATCACATAATGATTCCATACAACATGTAATGGCAACGAAATTAAACAATTAATCTTAATATAAATTAATCTAATTAATCTATAAATTAATCTATTCAATTTCTACTATATTAATCCAATTAATATAAAGTGGCATTAAAATTAAATAATCAATTAATATATTAATCCAATCAATATAAAATTAATCTATTCAATTTTAATGGTATTAATCCACTTAATACTAATAATCGTCATTTTAATTCGTTCAAGTAATCCGCCAAAATAATATTCTCGTTTAATTTATTTCCTTAACACAAAAATATTCCAAATATTAATTTAGTCAAATTAAAATCCAATATAAATTTTGGGAAATAATTACAACGAAATATAAACTTAAACGGAGTCCCTGATAATCCGGTTTAGGCCCACCGCGGCCGATTCAAAATCGGGCCAAAATCAGGGCCGCTGCCGAGCCATCGCCGGCAGTCAAGCCGATCATTCTCGGCCGTGGCCGAGACATGGCGATCATGGCCGATCATGATCGGCGATGGGCAGTAACAGCAAGGCCGCCAAGACTCGCCGACAAATTTCGCTTTCTTCGCTTTTTCGCCCGTTTCAAAAACGTGATGCTACAACGAACAATTTAAAATCTACAATTATTCCAAACATGATTCTAAATCATAATCATCATCCAAAAGCATTCAAAATGCACAAATAATCGTATATACGGAAACATTGACCTCGCTCCGATACCACTGTTGGGATTCCGAAAATAAAACGAAATACGCAGCGGAAATAAATACGAATCCCAAACAGGATCGATCAAGTAACGTATATACGAAAAAATAAATACAAGATAAAGATTCATACCCTTGAAGCCTTTGAAATAAATCTTCGTAAAATGTAGACGATGATCACGATCCCGTCCCGAACACGAAATTCCTTCGTTCCAAGCACCGAAAATTCGAAGCCTCTACTTCACACGCGTCGGAAGTTGCTCGGAAAATTCGACGTAACTTCCTTCTCCAAGAACACGGCTAGGAAGTTACCGTAGGAATTTTCTCTCTATTTTTTCTTGAATTTCTTTCACCTCTAAGATGAAAATTGAAAAAAAAGATGTCTCTCCCTTCCTCACAAAGAAAGCTCTCGGCTGGAATCTTTAGAGCAGCAGGTCAGATTTTATTTGTGTGTGTGTGTGTTGTCACAAGTCCACACTTGAGTTGATGTGTTGATGATTATATATATACAAAAACAACTCACATGTATATATAATAAAATCATCAAGCATCTTAACACATGAAGACTTAATCAAGACAACCACAACACACATGCAAGTAATAATACCATGTGAGGTAGGGAAGGGGCGGCCCATTTAGGAAGTTTCCTAGAAACGATCCGAGCCACTCGGCTCGTGTATCGGACGTTCATCAAACGACTCCGTTAAATACACTCCGTTTAATTATCAATGTATTTATATTAATTAATTAATCTAATTAATTAATTATATCAAATACAAATATATTTCTCTAAGAAATATAATTTATGAATTAAATTAATTACCTTAACTTAATTTTAATTCATAAGACCGCTATTTGATTTGTCCAATAAATCATAATTAGATATCCAATATCTAATATTAATAGAGAGATAATAAATTCACATTTATCCGTCAATGCTCCTAATGCGCGACTCCGTAGGTCCGTCTCAGCCGGCATTGGGAGGAACCAATGAGTGCGGGCAGCACTTAGCCACTTAGCGGGCCGCATCAGAAACCCCGACCGAGAACGAATGAAGGGATCATTCTAGAACCATTATGTCGTGAATACTATATACGTATAGACCCTTCATCAGATGTCCCGGTCAAGTCTTCGGGTCACGGTAAAGTCAAACCCTACTGTTGACTAAACTCTATACATGTGTTAATGCAAATCAAGACCAACTGATCAATAGTGTATCTAATACTACTATATTAGAATGCTTTGGCCAAAGACTTATGATCTTATTTGCCATTAACCGTATAGGACATTCTCCTGCTCACTAACAGGAGATAGAATCCTTTCTTGGCGTACAGTAAAGACTGCTACCTGCCCGTATAGTCCGCACTTCGAGGTCGACTCAGCAATTAAGCAAATGAGTCTAACTACTCTAATGACAAACTACACGTCACATGCACATCTTCTACTGAACCCTCAAGTCAAAGGTCCACGTATACTATCACAACCTTTCGATTCGTCATCGACTCTCCGAGAGTGAATACCGTGTGACTGAATCGAGTATGAGTCGTGTTCGAGTATACTGGTCCCACCAATATACTTATAACTATGCTATCAAGACATGCACATGTCCTAGCATTAGTTATACAAATCTTATTAAAAACTTAATGCCCATTTAAGTTTATTGACTTGCGAACGATTTACGTAAATAAACTTTAAACACTTCCAGTGCATTTTCTCTTATCCCATAACGAGAATGGAATGTTCGATTTATTTACATGGAATTCACTTCAATGTTTACCAAGTCAAGAATGCAATTGAAATACAATAAACAGTGAATGAATCGAATTGCCTTTTTATTATTTATTATTCTATAATTACAAGTACAATGCCCATACTCTCTCATCCCCTGAGTGGCATTCGAGGGCATATTCATCGATTGGATAACCTAAATAAATACTCATCACCAATATGTATTTTTTTCACTCAAAATTATTTGCACCACCAATTAATAATTTTATTTTTATTGAAAAACATAATTTAATTAATATTTTTTTGCCCAGACATAACAAATTTGGTTAATGTTAACTGGGTCAATATCTATATTGACCAAATAAATAAATTTACTTATATATATATATATATTTAGGATCATATGAGAATTTTTTTTATGTTGTGAATTGAGAATAAATCTGAATCATTGATCTGTGTGTGATGTAGGTCCAGATTGGCTTATGCATGCATTATATGTATTTTGTGCATCAAACTTGCAATGCATAAAAATTCTGCATTATATGCATCAAAATATCTATGCACTACAATATTACATTCTATGCATACGTTTTTGTGAGAATAAATCTAGGCCATCCATTTAATCAAGATCAATGGATCAAATTCATTCTTATTTCTTAACTTAAGTATCATTCTCACCAGAACCCACACCGATACACACACACACACACACACACACACACACACATATATATATATATATATATATATATATATATATATATATATATATCGGAGCACCATTTAACTCTCTCTCATAAGTGGTATTTTATAATTTTTAGATTCTTACTAAAATATTCCATGTCACATTGGTTTTGATCAGACTCCACCGATTAGAGAACTAAATAAGTACTTATTCAATGTGTATTTTACCATCACATTTATCATAAGTAATTAATTTGACTAATTATTGAGTTGATCTGTAATATCCGGAATTTCTACTACTGTTGTTTGATATTATTTTATCCGAGTTATATTATACAAAGGTGGAATCATGCAAGATGGATAAAATAAATAAAGGACTCGAGATGTCGATTTCGGTATAATTGTCGTATCTGTTCGACAGTTTCATTTTAGGATTTTGTTTATCAGGTTATAGTACTTTCTTTTTAGAGTATATCGTATAATAATGTTATTGGATCCAGATATGTATTCGGATGTGTGTATGTGTTTTCGGTATGTCGAGACAAAGCAGAATAGATTGAAATTGGCAACGTATAGAATATTAGCGTACGCTAATGTTGAAGACTTACGACGCTAAATCACAAGAGTTACGACGTTATGGCAAACATTACGACGTAACATGGGAATCGACGATCGAGTCGTGGTCGGCAGTGGGACCCCGTGTCGGCAACTTTCGGCGGAGGATGTTGACAGTGAGTCAACGTGACGCTACGTGCGTTATACAGACGTGTTACGACGTAACACCGACCATCAGATCAGAGCAAGTCAACGTACATGTTACGTACGTTATGAAGGAAACATTACGTACGTAAGCATGTTAACAAAACAAGTCAGTTAGTTTTGGAAATGAGATTACGTACGCTATTAAGGACGCTTAGCGTACGCTAAGTGCATTACGTACGTTAATGCTGGTGGTTAACGTACGTAAAGATCGATGCAGTTTATAAAATGAAAGTTCGTCTTTCATTTCTCCTGATCATTTCACTTCGTTTTTTCGTCCTTCTTCACTTCTAAATTGTAACACCCCCAGAGCCGACCGGGAATATTACAGCGCCGTGGGCCCCGAGATGGAACCCACAAGGCTAAAAGAAATTTTCGCAAACATTTACAAACGCCCAAGAGGCTAACGACGGTATTATCTATTAAAAACATTCGAAGATTTATAAAACCCGTTTATCAAACCGTCGTAAAAACTCATTTGAAACCACAAGGCCCAAAATGCCAAAACTCAACAGTTTAAAAACATACGTTAAGCTATCGCTTGCACGTACCGACAGAACAAATTTAGAAAACGATTTCCCAAAGTAACCTAAGTTACCAGATACCAATAGGTCAGTTTAAAAATACTCACGCAGCGGATAAAGACAAACAATTAAAATACTCTAGCAGCGGAAATACAAAAACTGTTGAGGGAACTCAATACACAAATACATGCCCTAGCCAGTATCCTCCGGGAAGTTCATCTCTCCACGACCGCTACAAGCTTGATAATCCAAGAACCTAAAAAGAAAGCCCACGACGGGGTCAGCCATAATATCCAACAATGATAACCATCACATCTCATCAATAATTACATATCAATGAAAATACTAAGTAAGAATACGACCAATGTAATCTTACCGTCGTAACTTTACGAGAATCCACGATTCGTATCCTTAACAACACATTAAGATAATACCGAAATATCTGTACGGTATCTCAATAATACTCAAGGTTCTCAAAACATTATCATAACTCGGGATACGGAAATTTTACCAACTCTGGCCAATTCAATCCATCGGATAACGTCGACATTTCCAATACGATCATCGATTGCCAATCAAAGACAAGTATCAAGGAAATACGGAACATACCTCAAGATACGAAATACCATCACCATCACGTCAGTCTAATCCGAGATCAGATCAACACAACATATGGACATGGTCCTAACACAAGACCTACAAATGCATACTCATATGACAACGTCAATATGATCACAACAATAACGGCAATGTATACTTATGGCAACCCATAATATACATATGCACAATAACAACAACATATGGTAATCCAACGATCCAGCGCACACAGCTATAGATTCCCATGATGATCCCGTCGGACCAACGCATGGTGGCATTACCTGTCCAACGATCCAGCGCACACAGCTATAGATTCCCATGATGATCCCGTCGGACCAACGCATGGTGGACATATGACAACAATACACAAATGCACAAAACAACCGTGCACAATACACGACAACAATAATGCACAAATGCATGACAACAACGATACACGAATGTATCACGACATGATCGACACAAATGACAGAAATGATTAAAATACTTGCTGCGGGTCCTTTGAGAGCAATCTCGATATCTAAACCATCACCAACCATTATTATGAATATTCACCGATCCAAAACATCACGGACGGTAGATAATTCACGTTTTCGTCAATACCATGATGTATCCTCGATAACAAGTATACCAACGACAATTGTAAATCATATACATTATGATTTAAATTCCCAAAACTCGAATACAACCTATAATTCCAAATCTCCTGTAATTACGATTATACATTGCTATACGAATTATAAACGAATGAAACTGAAACCATTCATTAAATATTATAACTGAGCAAGTAATAACTTGCCTCGATACCGATACGATGATGAAGCCGCTACCAGTCACATTGCCTTCATCTACGGGCTCCTCGGCCCCGACCGAAGCAATTCACGAACATACTCGAACATGGCCGCAACATACGGTTATACTCACCGATCGATAATCTCAACCTATTGAAATAATCGATTAACATAAAATCCGATAATAATCAATGACCGACATAGCCAACCGATCAAACTCAACGGCTCAACAATACCTCAATCATAAACAAAACCAAACAATACAACTCAAACCAATCAAACACGAATTCAAGACAACACTACGATTCCACATTAAATCTTAAATACTTACAAGTTTCCTCCTTGTATATTCGTAATAAAACCAATTATCGATTATCATCATCAATCCGGACAATCCAATTAATTATAGATAATCATATTCCAAGAGTTCCACAACTTATTCCGAAATCACATTCAAAGTCCCCAAACGGCATAATCCGATGTGTTCTAACATCTAAACAATCCTTATTCACAATTCAAGGTGTATGTAATCATGTTCTTCAACATATATACTTCTCATAACGTCATGGATTGCAACAAACTATCAAGAACATCGAGATTACTACGATTCCATAATCATAACGACATAATCAAGGTATTTGATCATCAATTCATTATCTTCCCTTAACAAAATTCCCATAATTACCAAGAATAATCATAACACAATCACTTCCATCACCATTCATACGAAAACGTGTAGAATTTCCCAAGTTCTACTCATTGAGGCATTTCATCGAACACTATGAAGGCATAATCCAATTCAATCATTTTAACGAAGAAATACTCGAATTTGTTCCACAAAACTTCAAGAGTATTGAATGATTACGAGATTACAACAAAGTTCCATCAATAATCTGAACCAAAATGAATCAAATCGGCCAAAACACCAAGAAACTCCAAGAATATCCAAAAACAAGTGTTTAGGTGTTCTTACCTTCGATCCGGGTGGAAGATGATGTTAATCCATGATTCAAACTTCCAAAACATGTTGCTACATGATGTTCTTACTCAAATCCATCAACTTTGCTGAAGAAATCGCGAAAGAAACGAAGAAAAATGAAAAATGACAAGGGTGACTCGGTCCAGGCCTTATATAGGCCGAGACCTGCCGGCACATTACGTACGTAAACGGCCACTGCCTTACGTACGTAACCGGCCATGGCCTGCTCACTGCCCAGTCTGTTCGGAACCCTTACGTACGTAACCGGCACCTGGATTACGTACGTAACTGGCCCTTACGGCCATAACCGGCCACTGCCTTACGTACGTAATCGGCCAGTCCTAGCCATCCCTGCGAGTCACTGCCGACCGTGATCGGCCACCCCCACGAGTCACTGTCGACCATGCTCGGCCATTCCAACGAGTCACGACCGGCCATGCTCGGCCATCCAGGTCATCTCGGCCACGACTCGGCCAGCCGCCCCGTAACGTACGTAACACTTATTCCGTTGCGTACGTAATACGTACGTTGACTTGCTACAGTATTATACTCGTATTACGTACGTAATACACCCTGTATAACGTACGTAACTCCATCCGTTGACTCACCTGTCCACATCTACACCGAAAGCCGCCGACACCGGGCCCCAATTGTCCGATTCCTCTTGTTACGTACGTAATGTCTCGGCCATAACGTACGTAACTCTTGTGATTTAGCGTACGTAAGTCTTCAACATTAGCGTACGCTAAGTATTCTATACTTAGCCAATTTCAATCATACGCTTTGTCTCGACATACCGAAAACACATATACACTTACTGAATACATATACTGAATCCAATAACATCCTTATACGATATACTCTATATCTAAAGTACGATAACCTGATACACAATATCCTCAAATGCAACTGTCGACCAGATACGACAATTATACCGATACTGACATCTCAGTCCTTTATTTATTTATTTTATCCATACTGTACAGATTCCACGCTGTACAATATAACTCGGATAAAATAATATCAAACAACAGTAGTAGAAATTCCGGATATTACATACTACACCACTTAAAATAAGTTTCGTCCTCGAAACTTGAAATCCGTCATAAAATAAACAAATCGTTCAACTAAAATATCCTAAAACCATCACGACAACGATCAATCATCATCATTACTGAATAATCAAAAGAGTACACTTACAAATACGCAGGTCGACGATCTCCTGAGATACTAGCAAGCGATCTCACTGTACAGTCCCAATACGCTTACAATCACAATTCCTTGAGTCTCAACAAAATTTTATCATCGTCAGATGAAATAATCTATCCGTGACAAATCCTGTTTGCCTGATCGCATGATCAAGTTTCAATTCCGATAAGACGAATAATATCCGATATATCTGTTAAACAACTGTCCAGAATAACGGCAACCAATCTCGAAACATCGACACAAAATTCGAACACTTATACGATCATCAACAATGATCAACCAACAAATTAACTGAGAATACCATCGACATGATAAATTCAAATACGACCAACCTGTAACACCCCCAATCCGCTCAGGGATATTACACGCCGTAGACCCTCTCCTCGAGGATCTACCAGGCTGATAACTAAAATCAAACATCTAAACCTCGCCTTTAAGGCTAAAATGACTCAGTAGACCGACTTGGTCTTTCAATAATAACATACAACTCAATTCCAAACACATACCCACGCAGGGGTCAAAATACAATAAACTCCCGTACAACGGGGAAAAGATACTGCAGCGGAAAAGAAAATACAACTAGACCAAAACGACATCAACAGATCCTCGTGTGATTAGTATCGTTCATCTTTCATCATCCTTCGTGCCGACCCTGTGCTATGCTCCAAAACCTGAATGCAAAAATAGACATCCACCCCCCGAATACTCGGGGGTTAGCAAAACTCCACTGTTTTGCTAGTGCAAGTACAAGTGCAAAAATACGAGCTATACAATACAGGTTCCAAGAACAATAATAATCAGGAATCCTCAAAGTTCCAAACGTAACGAAAAGCACTTCCCGAGGCATGAGTTTGGTAAAACATTCCGAAACTGAAAGATCACAAATCAAGGGAAATAATTTATAAAATAGTTTAAAATGCCATCGAGAGTTTTAATAGAAAACAATTTAGGATTTCTGAATCCTTCTCTTTCCAAAAATCAACAGGGGTCACAGCCCAAAGGTTTTGTTTTCGCAAATAGAAAACCGACAAGAATTCACAGGGTTAAAACCCACGTCACGTGTCCTCGACGGACATAAAAATCAATATCAACTCGTGAAGTTTTACTCGTGAATCCAGGGCTCTACCATTGGACTCCTGCCGTGGCCCCGTCGAACCAACCCACGGTGAGTAAAGTACATTCACTAAATCTACACCAACCTGTGAAGTTTTTACTCGTGAATCCAGGGCTCTACCATTGGACTCCCGCCGTGGCCCCGTCGAACCAACCCACGGTGAGTAAAATACATTCACCACTCATGAATCCAGGGCTCTACCATTGGATTCCCGCCGTGGCCCCGTCGAACCAACCCACGGTGAGCGAAACAATCATGCACAAATAACATATCACAACAAGGATATCCAAACAATCCACCCAGAGGCACCAAACACTTAGCAAAACACCACGTCAAACCACAATGCACCGAAATGAAACAATATACATCCACACACAACACCAAGTGCATCATCAACACCAAACATATCCACAGGAGTCACATACTCGTTCATGAAACACACCAATCACAAAACACACGCGGTTTTGAAAGAGGGCCTTTAACAAGGCTAACCAAATCTTTTGAAAACTCATTTCAAACAAACAAACAAACAAACACACCAAGACGATCTCAAATCATCATATCCATAAAACAAGAATTGTATGGACAAGGTACTTGCCTCGAAATCACGATCGCAACGAGACGACGAATAGGACGCGGTCGAATAGCCCCGAACGTCCGAACACCATCAAGAACGCGATAGCACCACGAGTATTACGAGAATAACACCACATGAATCATCAATCACCAACGGGATTCAACATCGGAATCCTCGAACACCTATAAACCTCCGGAAGGAACAATAACACATGGTTACGACGAGAATCAAGGCCAAAACAATGGAAATCCCAACAAACTATCGAAGGGAAACTTATTGGGACATTTAATCGAACACTAAATGTTCAATAATTCCCAAGAACACTCGAATCGTTAGGCTGTCGGGTCAGTGGTGTCTGTTGAGTTTTGTCTTGTCGGATTTTGTCTGACTAAGTCGTGTCGCGACGCGTCGTCTGAGTTGGTTGGTCGTGATTAGTATCGTGGGGCGATCATCATCTTCGTGCGACCTGTGGATGTAAGTCTCCCTTCTTTGTGTTGTGCCTCGTGTGACACGAGCTATTTTTATGATTATTTGTTAAGTGATGGAATCCTCTTATGGATTTTGATTTCCTGATATGTGGTTATTTGACCCTCATATTTCGTTCATATGAGGAGTAGTGTTACTGGATTGTGCATATTTGACTTTATTTCTTTTATCCGTTGCGTGAGTTCTTTTGTAATGACTTTCGGTATTTTACCGACTGAGTTTTATTTCGAAAACCGATTCCCTTAACCGAATTTTAGGCGTTACGGCCTTGATCGTTTTGGCGAAATTATTATGACGGTATTTAGCATTTTGTAAATGGCTTCTGTGAGTTTTTGAAATATTACCGTCATCGGCCTTTTTGGCATTTTTGTAAATAGTTTTTAGCCTGGTGAGTTCCGGCGCGGGACCCACGGCGCTATAAAGTTTTGTGTAATTACCTGAAATTTTTGGGCATTCTAGCCTTTTTGGCATCGTCCTTTTTGGCATTGAATTATTTTCAAAAACTTGAGTATCATAGAAATAAATTTCGAGACGTACGTTTCAAATGAATTGTTTTCTCGCGGTACTTCCAAGGTGCCACAATATGTTTCAAAATTCTTCTACCTCGAGGACAAAAATGTTTTGAGATATTTTCAATGTTTTATAAACACTTTTACTTAGACCCGAGGGTCGAATATTCTGAAAGCTTTTCACTAAAAGAAAGGTGTCCTCATTTTTGTTCAAACGCAAGATGATTTTCAAAGTCTCGAAAATGATGTTTGTTCAACTTTTTGTAAAATGATACTCAAGATCAACTGGTGTTTCCAAACTGTCTTCAAAAGGTGGTTTTCGTTTTAAAACCCATCATTTCCTGCTTTTGGTCGGAGAAAGTGTGTATGATGTTTGTATTGTTGTTAGGGTGTTAGCCTCCGAATTGTGATTGAATTGGTGGTGTGAACGTTGAGTCGTTCGCCACGCGTATGTTTTGTTAGCCCTTTGTGGGAGGTGTGATGACGATCTTTAATGTTGACATTTCGTGGTGGCTTGCGTGTTATCGCACCTGTGTGAGCTGTTAAAGCTTGGGTTTATACGTTTGTGTACATGTGTGATTGTTTCATGATGTTTGTAATTATGTGCTGGTTATTGTTCGGACCTTTGAGGTCGCCGAACGATACCGTCGTTGCTGTAGTGTTTGTGTGTGTGTATTACTTTACGATGGTAATCGTTGTATATGGTATGTATTATGATTCTTCGTTGTGCTGAGTTGGCATCTCCGGTATGTTTTTTTTTTGTGGTGTTATGTCCCATTGTATCTAGCATTTGTATTTTCGGTATGCTGAGCCGAAGCATTTCAACCGTGATGTGCCGGGGGAATGTACGTGCAATTTGTCCTTCTCGTCAGTAACACATTTCGAGTGTGGACTCGAGGGACATCGAATTCAGTTTTGCGAATTGGCTACCGAGACTTTCAGAGTTCGCGCTTCAGCACAGATATCAGAATCGGCTTTGAGAGGCCTTTGAAGGATGTTTCTGTCGATTGCCTGTTGTGTCGTCTCCTTGATTTCGTTATTGTGAGTAGCGGGGACGACCTTCTTTTATAAGAGGTCGAATGTAATACCCGTATTTTTTTTGGACTTCTTCATTTTCTCTTTCTCCAGTCTATCGATTCGCTCGTGTTCGTTGATACTGTCTGAACTTGTTCTGTATTTTGGTTTCATCGTCCGAACGAGCTGTTATCTTGTTGTGGGTCGATCTGGTTATCGCTGTAACTTTTCCGAGTTCGGTTCGATTCTTGTGAACCTTGTTCGGAAGTAGTATCTTTTGATTCTACTAATTCTTTTATTCGAAGTGGATCGGATTTGGAACTTCTGTATTTTCGACTCTGTCGACTCGTTTATGTTCATTGACATTTTCTAAGCTTGTCCTGCCCCTTGCTTTTGTTGATTGAACGAGGGTGGTATTATTTCGGAATTACTCGTTCGTCGTTGTGACTTTTCAATTGTTATTCCCTTTCCTGTGGATCTTATGTGAATGCATATGTTGTTGTTTTCACCGGATCATATATTGTCTCGAGTCGAGATGTGAACCTTGGAGTTGTTGTTTGAATTTTTATTGTTCTTCGTGATTCGAACATGATCGTTCGATTTTTGTTGTCTCGATCTTTGTGGTTCGACCGTTTGATTGTTCGGTTTTTGTTGATCTCGTTTCGTGATTGTTGAGCGTTCAGACTCCTTCCTAATTCCCTTAAGTTCGGGAAATTAGTCTCGTTTTCGATCTTCCAACCCTTGGGCGGTGGAATTTCCGTATTTGTTCAGCGTGTGGCTCATGTTTTGATTGATATACCGTTGGGTTGGTCGATCGTATTGATTTTCGTTGGTTGTGTTTTGTGATTGTTCGGACAATCGACTTGATTGTATTATCTGTTTGATGACACTTGTCACTTGTTGATTTTATTATGTCTCTACCGGTGGCATTGTGTTGGTCGTCCTGGAGCGTGTTTTCACGCCGTATATTCCTTTGCGTTGCTTGTAACGTTTCGCCGATGGGCGTAAGTTACGCATTTCTTGTGTATCTCGTTGAGTTTTCCTGGAAGGGATATTGCTTCTCCCTACTTGTTTTAAGTTTCGGGACGAAACTTCTTTTAAGGAGGGTAGAATGTAATATCCGCAATTTCGAATTTCAGTAATTTTCTTTTTTCGGCGGAAGTCCGTTTGTGACTTCGCTCATGACCGTTTCGTCATTTCGAGAATGATTAATTCTGCACTTTTTGTCATCCGAGTTCGTTTCGGTGTCGTTTTGTTGAGTTCCGTGCTTTTTAGCGACTTTTCCGCACTTGAGCTCGATTCTTGCGAATCTCGTCCGAAACTGTTGTTTCGAGTTTCTCGCAAGTTCATTTAATGTTATTATTCGTGTTGCGAGCTTTGGTTCGGTGTTTCGATCACGTATCGTGATTTTCGGACATTTTGGGCCATTTTTGTAATTTCCCAAAGTTTGGGGTAATTACTTCCGTTGTCGAATTCCGACACTTTGGGTGGTCTGAATCGTGTGTTCTCTTAGCGTTTGGATTCGTCTTTGCGAGTACTTCGTAACCGTATCTTCGATTTTTACTCAGGTTCGGGTTTTGGGGTCGTCCGGGCCGTCGGAGTGGCCACGACCGAGTCACGGCCGGAGCAGGGCCTGGCCTGGCCGAGTTACGGCCGTAAGGTGCCGGTTACGGCCGTAACGTGTGCCAGTTACGGCCGTAAGGCGTGATCGGGTACGGCCGTATGGCGCCTGGCAGCTTCCTGACGAAGGCCGGTTACGGCCGTAATGTGTGCGAGTTACGGCCGTAAGTGTCACAGGTCTTTGGCGATTTTTGTCGAATGCGATTACGGCCGTAAGGCTCGAGTACGGACGTAAGGGACCATGTTACGGCCGTAAGGCTGCCGTTCTGGCCAGTAACCTGCCGGCTATATATAGCACAGGCTCGGCGACTTCATTTTTACCCGATTTTTTCCTTCTTTCGGCGGCGGAGTGCGGCGAAATGGAGTTCTTGGCGATTCTAATCATTTCCAAGGCATTTTGGAAGATCCTTGTTGATTATATCAACATCTAATCCGTGTATTTCGTCGAATCAAGGTATATTTCTTGATTATCCTTCAAGTTGACTTTTTGGAGAAATTGTTCTTGATTTCGTTTCTAATCCGATTTTGATACATCGATTGGTGTAGTATAATGTTATTAATCGTGTTCTATGGGTTGTACATCCATATATCAAGTTTTTTTAACTCGATCGACGATTCGAGTGTTCTTGGGAATTATTGAACATTTAGTGTTCGATTAAATGTCCCAATGAGTTTCCCTTCGATAGTTTGTTGGGATTTCCGTTGTTTTGGCCTTGATTCTCGTCGTAACCATGTGTTATTGTTCCTTCCGGAGGTTTATAGGTGTTCGAGGATTCCGATGTTGAATCCCGTTGGTGATTGATGATTCGTGTGGTGTTATTCTCGTAATACTCGTGGTGCTATCGCGTTCTTGATGGTGTTCGGACGTTCGGGGCTATTCGACCGCGTCCTATTCGTCGTCTCGTTGCGATCGTGATTTCGAGGCAAGTACCTTGTCCATACAATTCTTGTTTTATGGATATGATGATTTGAGATCGTCTTGGTGTGTTTGTTTGTTTGTTTTTTTGAAATGAGTTTTCAAAAGATTTGGTTAGCCTTGTTAAAGGCCCTCTTTCAAAACCGCGTGTGTTTTGTGATTGGTGTGTTTCATGAACGAGTATGTGACTCCTGTGGATATGTTTGCTGTTGATGATGCACTTGGTGTTGCGTGTGGATGTATATTGTTTCATTTCGGTGCATTGTGGTTTGACGTGGTGTTTTGCTAAGTGTTTGGTGCCTCTGGGTGGATTGTTTGGATATCCTTGTTGTGATATGTTATTTGTGCATGATTGTTTCGCTCACCGTGGGTTGGTTCGACGGGGCCACGACGGGAATCCAATGGTAGAGCCCTGGATTCATGAGTGGTGAATGTATTTTACTCACCGTGGGTTGATTCGACGGGGCCACGACGGGAGTCCAATGGTAGAGCCCTGGATTCACGAGTAAAAACTTCACAGGTTGGTGTATATTTAGTGAATGTACTTTACTCACCGTGGGTTGGTTCGACGGGGCCACGGCGGGAGTCCAATGGTAGAGCCCTGGATTCACGAGTAAAACTTCACGAGTTGATATTGATTTTTATGTCCGTCGAGGACACGTGACGTGGGTTTTAACCCTGTGAATTCTTGTCGGTTTTCTATTTGCGAAAACAAAACCTTTGGCCGTGACCTGTTGATTTTTGGAAAGAGAAGGATTCGGAAATCCTAAATTGTTTTCTATTAAAACTCTCGATGTCATTTTAAACTGTTTTATAAATTATTTCCCTTGATTTGTGATCTTTCAGTTTCGGAATGTTTTACCAAACTCATGCCTCGGGAAGTGCTTTTCGTTACGTTTGGAACTTTGAGGATTCCTGATTATTATTGTTCTTGGAACCTGTATTGTATGGCTCGTACTTTTGCACTTGTACTTGCACTAGCAAAACAGTGGAGTTTTGCTAACCCCCGAGTATTCGGGGGGTGGATGTCTATTTTTGCATTCAGGTTTTGGAGCATAGCACAGGGTCGGCACGAAGGATGATGAAAGATGAACGATACTAATCACACGAGGATATGTTGATGTCGTTTTGGTCTAGTTGTATTTTCTTTTCCGCTGCAGTATCTTTTCCCCGTTGTACGGGAGTTTATTGTATTTTGACCCCTGCGTGGGTATGTGTTTGGAATTGAGTTGTATGTTATTATTGAAAGACCAAGTCGGTCCACTGAGTCATTTTAGCCTTAAAGGCGAGGTTTAGATGTTTGATTTTAGTTATCAGCCTGGTAGATCCTCGAGGAGAGGGTCTACGACGTGTAATATCCCTGAGCGGATTGGGGGTGTTACACAACCAGAGGTCAAAGCACAATCGAGTATATCATCAACATGTTAAACTCTAATATGACCAACGAAGGAGCAATAATAATCAGGAATACCCTCACACGGTAAATTCCAACACGATACACACAGAACCATAGAGACATATATACGGATGAATAAAGTTCTCAAAACGACACACCAATCACATACCGTGGATCTCAATAAACATACTTGACTGGTGAGCATACTCCTCGGCATACGAACAACCAATCAAGTCGACGAAAATAACCAATCATACCTGGAGTGGAAACGACCGCTCGACATCTAAAACAACCAACATGGGGTCACCATCCCCAAATCTACAAAAGAAATCATCCAAAAATCACTATGGTAAAATCGCACTACTACCACACCAATAGAGTCACATAGCACATATGCTCCAGTTTCACAAAACTCAAAATTCCAAAATCATATTCTGTACCGAACCTACATTACGTGGCATATTTCTCTTATCGGCTCAACCAACCGGTCATCTCTGGATAACCAAACTACCATACTGAAGTTTGAATCCTATTCATCGTACCATACTGATGTCTTATCCAGTTTGGAGTCATACTCATAACTTCACCATGATATGCACTATGCACTAAATGCGTATGTATATCAGTCAAATTTTCAAAATCTGTTTGAAATCATATAGTCTGATCAAGAAGATAATTTTCGAAAGTTCTTTCAAAAATTTCAAAACTCAAAACATAAATTTTCCGTAAGTCCACGAAATCAATTTTCAAAAAAAATTAAATCGGCTCGCTGGTGCCAAGTATTCGATAACAGTTTCCTTCGATTCTGCATGATTTCGAAGTTTCAAATGAAAACTATGCAAATGCTGGACTACATCCATATTACTGTATACCAATTCGGTTCGCTATTCCATCGGAAAACCACACGATAAAGTTCCGAAATTTTCAATATATAAACTCCGACTAAAAACTCCTTTTCCACATATGACTCGCAACGTCAATCATTTTCCATCCTGGATCACCTCAATTATGCTATGACAATGCATTGAAACAATTCAACACAGCGAAAGACTTCCCGAGAAGTTTCTTTTGAACAAGTAATCCAAAACCCCGAAAGGCAAGAACGACATAGATAAACGATTGATAAAGTGTTTTACAAGTCTCGGGAGTTTATAAGAAAACAGAAAAGTCTTTTGAAATATTAGGGTCTCAGCCCGTATCTCGTTCCGCATTACAAGAAGTTTAAAAAGTAGGAAACTCTTTTCGGACCCCAAGTCCTGAGTTATAAAACCATTTCAAAATCGATTGGGTCTCGGCCCAAAATCATTTTCCGTAAAACATCCGTAAGACATTCATTTTGAAAAGTATCATTTTCAAATGCTCAAAAGCAGTTTCATGTATCACAAAATGATCTATCATGACTACATGTTCTCCTGAACAATCCACAATATTTCTCCCAAATGCACAGCTCCGTTCCAAAACTTAATCGGCATATTGATTTCCAAAATCGTAACTTTTCAAGATCATCAATCCTGTCCCAACTCTGCCATCTTATACTGTAACGCATAATATCTTTCTGAACCTCAGAACATATCAACTTAGAACGACAATAATTCTCAATGCAATTCAAAAATCCAAATACTTACAGATCATGAAGCCGACGATTCCCCGTGATACTGGCACATGTCTCGACTCAAGAAAATACTCAACACAGACATTTACAAAACACACATTTTGCAAACTCAGTTCAACTCGAGAACACAACACAGCTCTATCTGAAGAAACACGTTAACACCATTTGAAAAAGTTTACAACAACCCCAGTACTACACTGGTAAATCACATAACGCACAAGCCCGAGTGAACAACAAAAACTCACGGCTCAGACACTTGTCAACCGACAACTCGAATGACACGACAAAAGCACGACCCAACTCGACCCGACTGCCTAGGTTTTCACAACCTAAGCTCCGATACCATATTCTGTAACACCCCCAGAGCCGACCGGGAATATTACAGCACCGTGGGCCCCGAGATGGAACCCACAAGGCTAAAAGAAATTTTCGCAACCATTTACAAACGTCCAAGAGGCTAACGACGGTATTATCTATTAAAAACATTCGAAGATTTATAAAACCCGTTTATCAAACCGTCGTAAAAACTCATTTGAAACCACAAGGCCCAAAATGCCAAAACTCAACAGTTTAAAAACATACGTTAAGCTATCGCTACACGTGCAAAAGAACAAATTTAGAAAACGATTTCCCAAAGTAACCTAAGTTACCAGATACCAATAGGTCAGTTTAAAAATACTCACGCAGCGGATAAAGACAAACAATTAAAATACTCTAGCAGCGGAAATACAAAAACTGTTCAGGGAACTCAATACACAAATACATGCCCTAGCCAGTATCCTCCGGGAAGTTCATCTCTCCACGACCGCTACAAGCTTGATAATCCAAGAACCTAAAAAGAAAGCCCACGACGGGGTCAGCCATAATATCCAACAATGATAACCATCACATCTCGTCAATAATTACATATCAATGGAAATACTAAGTAAGAATACGACCAATGTAATCTTACCGTCGTAACTTTACGAGAATCCACGATTCGTATCCTTAACAACACATTAAGATAATACCGAAATATCTGTACGGTATCTCAATAATACTCAAGGTTCTCAAAACATTATCATAACTCGGGATACGGAAATTTTACCAACTCTGGCCAATTCAATCCATCGGATAACGTCGACATTTCCAATACGATCATCGATTGCCAATCAAAGACAAGTATCAAGGAAATACGGAACATACCTCAAGATACGAAATACCATCACCATCACGTCAGTCTAATCCGAGATCAGATCAACACAACATATGGACATGGTCCTAACACAAGACCTACAAATGCATACTCATATGACAACGTCAATATGATCACAACAATAACGACAATGTATACTTATGGCAACCCATAATATACATATGCACAATAACAACAACATATGGTAATCCAACGATCCAGCGCACACAGCTATAGATTCCCATGATGATCCCGTCGGACCAACGCATGGTGGCATTACCTGTCCAGCGATCCAGCGCACACAGCTATAGATTCCCATGATGATCCCGTCGGACCAACGCATGGTGGACATATGACAACAATGCACAACTGCACAAAACAACCGTGCACAATACACGACAACAATAATGCACAAATGCATGACAACAACGATACACGAATGTATCACGACATGATCGACACAAATGACAGAAATGATTAAAATACTTGCTCCGAGTCCTTCGAGAGCAATCTCGATATCTAAACCATCACCAACCATTATTATGAATATTCACCGATCCAAAATATCACGGACGGTAGATAATTCACCTTTTCGTCAATACCATGATGTATCCTCGATAACAAGTATACCAACGACAATTGTAAATCATATACATTATGATTTAAATTCCCAAAACTCGAATACAACCTATAATTCCAAATCTCCTGTAATTACGATTATACATTGCTATACGAATTATAAACGAATGAAACTGAAACCATTCATTAAATATTATAACTGAGCAAGTAATAACTTGCCTCGATACCGATACGATGATGAAGCCGCTACCAGTCACATTGCCTTCATCTACGGGCTCTCGGCCCCGACCGAAGCAATTCACGAACATACTCGAACATGGCCGCAACATACGGTTATACTCACCGATCGATAATCTCAACCTATTGAAATAATCGATTAACATAAAATCCGATAATAATCAATGACCGACATAGCCAACCGATCAAACTCAACGGCTCAACAATACCTCGATCATACACAAAACCAAACAATACAACTCAAACCAATCAAACACGAATTCAAGACAACACTACGATTCCACATTAAATCTTAAATACATACAAGTTTCCTCCTTGTATATTCGTAATAAAACCAATTATCGATTATCATCATCAATCCGGACAATCCAATTAATTATAGATAATCATATTCCAAGAGTTCCACAACTTATTCCGAAATCACATTCAAAGTCCCCAAACGGCATAATCCGATGTGTTCTAACATCTAAACAATCCTTATTCACAATTCAAGGTGTATGTAATCATGTTCTTCAACATATATACTTCTCATAACGTCATGGATTGCAACAAACTATCAAGAACATCGAGATTACTACGATTCCATAATCATAACGACATAATCAAGGTATTTGATCATCAATTCTTTATCTTCCCTTAACAAAATTCCCATAATTACCAAGAATAATCATAACACAATCAATTCCATCACCATTCATACGAAAACGTGTAGAATTTCCCAAGTTCTACTCATTGAGGCATTTCATCGAACACTATGAAGGCATAATCAAATTCAATCATTTTAACGAAGAAATACTCGAATTTGTTCCACAAAACTTCAAGAGTATTGAATGATTACGAGATTACAACAAAGTTCCATCAATAATCTGAACCAAAACGAATCAAATCGGCCAAAACACCAAGAAACTCCAAGAATATCCAAAAACAAGTGTTTAGGTGTTCTTACCTTCGATCCGGGTGGAAGATGATGTTAATCCATGATTCCAACTTCCAAAACATGTTGCTACATGATGTTCTTACTCAAATCCATCAACTTTGCTGAAGAAATCGCGAAAGAAACGAAGAAAAATGAAAAATGACAAGGGTGACTCGGTCCAGGCCTTATATAGGCCGAGACCTGCCGGCACATTACGTGCGTAATCGGCCACCGCCTTACGTGCGTAATCGCCATGGCACGCTCATCGCCCGATCTGTTCGGCACCCTTACGTGCATCGGCACTGTATTACGTGCGTAATCGCCCCTTACGGCCGAATCGCCACCGCTTTACGTCGTAATCGGCCGATCCTAGCCATCCTCGCGAGTCATCGCCGACCGTGATCGGCCACCCCCATGAGTCACATCGACCATGCTCGGCCATTCCAACGAGTCACGACCGCCATGCTCGGCCATCCAGTCATCTCGGCCACGACTGCCCACCGCCCGTAACGTACGTAACACTTATTCCGTTGCGTACGTAATACGTACGTTGACTTGCTACAGTATTATACTCGTATTACGTACGTAATACACCCTGTATAACGTACGTAACTCCATCCGTTGACTCACCTGTCCACATCTGCGCCGAAAGCCACCGACACCGGGCCCTAATTGTCCGATTCCTCTTGTTACGTGCGTAATGTCTCGGCCATAACGTACGTAACTCTTGTGATTTAGCGTACGTAAGTCTTCAACATTAGCGTACGCTAAGTATTCTATACTTAGCCAATTTCAATCATTCTGCTTTGTCTCGACATACCGAAACACATATACACTTCGAATACATATCGAATCCAATAACATCCTTATACGATATACTCTATATCGAAAGTACGATAACCTGATACACAATATCCTCAAATGCAACTGTCGACCAGATACGACAATTATACCGATACTGACATCTCAGTCCTTTATTTATTTATTTTATCCATACTGTACAGATTCCACGCTGTACAATATAACTCGAATAAAATAATATCAAACAACAGTAGTAGAAATTCCGGATATTACATAAATATGTGCTAAACACTTTTAAGTCGATTGTGAGCTTGGAGGCATGGATTAGAAGCTTGGATATGAAGATATCAATGATTCTTGAAGGGTTTGATTGGGTTATTCATGTTCTTGAGGTATGTTGTTGAATTCTTCACTTTGATTTCGGATTTTGGTATTGTTATCCGTAAATGATTCGTATGAAGAGGATTAAGATGTTGTTGTTTCGATTCTTGAGGTTATATGAATCATATGTTGAAAGGAAGATGGTGATATGATGGTTTATACCTTGAATATGTTGATTATGATTATGAAATCATAGAGTTCTTGATGTTCTTGGTATTATTATCCGTATTTGATCCGTATGATGATGATTAGGGAGTTGTTGTTACAATCCTTGAGGTTATGTAGAGTGTATATTGAAGAATACGATGATTCATGACTTGGATTACGAATTGGAAGATTATCTTCATGTTAAAAGATATCGAATTATGTTGTTTTAATGGTTATGAACATGAGTTCGAATCCCTTAGTGTTCTTGAGGAACTTTTGATGAATTTAACATAGCAAGACAATCGTATATTGAATTATCGGTATTTTTATATATGAAGATGGAATATTCGTTGGTTGTAGTGGTACGAATCATGATATCAATTTGGAATTCGGAAAGATTGTGATTGTTCGTCGAATATGATTTCCTTTACGCTCGTATCCGTAATCGCATTGTGGTTGTGAATTCGTAATTGTTTGAATTGGATGATTCGAACTTGTGGTTAATCAGGATAGTTGTGGAACCGTTTGGGTTTATTGATCGGTTGTATTAATTGATTGTGATCATCGAGTTGTAGTTTGTATTGTAGATATCGTTGAATTGTTGAGATGATTTGGTAGGTCGTGTCGGTTTTTAATTGTTATCGGATATGTGTTAATCGATTATTTCAATAGGTTGAGATTATTGATCGGTGAGTATAACCGTATGTTGCGGTCATGTTCGAGTATGTTCGTGAATTGCTTCGGTCGAGGCCGAGGAGCTCGTAGACGAAGGCATTGTGACTGGTAGCGGCTTCATCATCATCGTATCAGTATCGAGGCAAGTTATTACTTGCTCAGTTATAATGTTTAATGAATTGTTTCAGTTTCATTTCGTTTATAATGCATATAGCAATGATTATATGTTGTCATTCCGATTCTGGGAGTTAAATCATAATGTATGTGATTTATTTCGGTTATTGGCATATTTGGGTATCGAGGATACATTGTGATAAAGACGAGGATTCGAGTATTTATGGTTCATGATACGTTTGGATCGTCAAGTGTTGCGGATAATCGTCGGTGATGATTGGACATCGAGGTTGCTCCCGAAGGACTCGGGGCAAGTATTCCATATTGATTATGGTTTAGTGTTATTTATTTTGGTCTCGTACATTTTCTTTCATATTGTTGAACATGGAGTCGTCCTAGTAAATTGTCATGTTGTCGTGCATGTTATGTTGTTCATGTTGATGAACGTGTTGATTTGCATATGTGTATGCATATTGTGTTGTTTATGTTGTGTAAATAATCCGATGGGATTATGAGGATCTATGCTGAGGGCGCTGGATCGAATGTCCACCATGCGTTGGTTCGACGGGATCATCATGGGGATCTATCTTTGAGGCGCTGGATCGTTGGACGGAGTTTTCCACCATGCGTTGGTTCGACGGATCATCATGGGGATCTATCTTTGAGGCGCCTGGATTGTTGGATTACCCAGTATTGTGTTATTGTTGTGCATATGTATATTGTTGGTTATCCACCTTGTGTTGATCTTGTAGGATCATCTTGGGATCTATCTTTGAGAAGTATTTGGATCATTGGATTTCCATTGAGTATACATAGTTGTTATTGTTTTTTTTTGAGCATATTGACGTTGTCACATGAGTATGCATTTGTAGGTCTTGTGTTAGGACCTTGTCCGTATTGTATTGATCTGATCTTGGATTAGACTGATATGATTGTCGTGGCACTTCATATCTCGAGGTATGTTTTGTATTTCCCTTGGTATTTGTCTTTGATGGACAATCGGTTATCGTCTTGGGATTTGATGATGTTATTTGATGGATTGTATTGGTCAGAAATGGTATATTTCCGTATCATGAGTTGGTGATGATAGTTTGAGAATCTTGAGTATTGTTTGAGGTACAATACAGATATTATGTTCGAGTTTATTGGTTAATCGAGTACGAGATGTGAAATGTGATAATGGTTATTCTGATGAGAATTACTTGAGTAAGTAAAGTTATGGCGGTAAGAATTCGTTGGTCGTATTCTTATGTTGTATTCTCATTGGTATGTAATTATTAATGTGATGTGACGGTTATCAATGTTGGATATTATGGCTGACCCCGTCGTGGGATTTCTTTTTAGGTTCTTGGAGTATCGAGCTTGTAGCGGTCGTGAAGAGATGAGCTTCCCGGAGGATACTGGCTAGGACATGTTCTGTGCATTGAGTTTCTTGATTGGTTCTTGTATTCCACTGCTAGAGTATCTTTATGGTTGGTCTTTTTTCCGCTGCGTGAGTATTTTGAAATGCTCTTTCAGTATCTGGTAACTGAGATTACTTTGGAAATCGTTTTCTAAACTTTTGTGTGTCAGCTGTTTGGCCTTGCGATTTCAAATGAGTTTTGATAATGGTTTTCGATAAATGGATTTTATAAGTCTTTGTGCATTTTTAAAGATAGTACCGTCGTTGGCCTCTTGGGCATTTGTTAATGTTTGTGAAAATTTCCTTCAGCCTTGTGGGTTCCATCTCGGGGCCCACGGCGCTGTAATATTCCCAGTTAAATCTGGGGGTGTTACAGAATATGGTATCGGAGCTTAGGTTGAGAAAACCTAGGCATTTGGGTCGAGTTGGGTCGTGTTTTGTTGCGTCATTCGAGTTGCCGATTGACTAATACTAGAGCCGTGAGTTTTTGTATTCACTCAGGCTTGTACGTTATGTGATTTACCAGTGTGGTACTGGGTTTGTTGTAAACCTTTCCAAATGGTGTTAACGAGATTCTCTGAAATGAGATGTATTGTGTTCTTGAGTCGAACTGATTTGGCAAATGTGTGTTTTGAAAATATCTGTGTCGAGTATTTTCCTGAGTCTAGACTGTTGGGATTCCACAGAAAATAAACGCAACGGAAGAATAAACAGAATCCCTAAGAGGATCGATCAAGTAATGTATATACGAAAAGAAAAATACGAAGATCAAGGAATCAAAGTCCCATACCTATGATGTCTCTGAAAAACCTTCGTATGATGATGATGATGAAGAGCCCTTCGTTCCAAGCACCTAAAGCAAGATGCCTCTACTTCACACGCCGGAACTTGATGGAAAAATCGACAAGCATCCTTTCTTCAAGAATGCGGCTAGGGAAGCTTGTAGGAATTTTCTCTCTCAATGTATTCTTCTTATATCTTGTCTCTAAGATCAAGATGAAGTTTTCAACATTACTCGCTCTCTCAAATTCGTGATTATGAGTTAAAGCAAGAAGAAGTTGTCCTCACTCCTTTTTAAAGACTTTTATTTATAAAAAAATGAAAGTCTACCTTTAACACATGATTGAGGGTATCAAATACACCTCACATATGTCACCTAGTGACATAAAATAAGTATATAAGAGACAAGAGATGGAGGGGGGGCGGACTTAAGGGAAATTTCCAAGAAGACGGGTCGAATTTACTCAGCTCGTGTACTGGATGTTCGTCAAAACGAATCCCTTGTGTACCGGATGTTCGTCAAACGAATACGTTTTATTTCCAATGTGTTTGGACTAATTAATTAATCCAATTAAATAATTATATCAAACACAAATATATATTTCTCTAAGAAATATAATTTATGAATTAAAGTAATCACCCAGTAACCTACTTACAATTCATAAGACCGCTATTTGATTTATCCGATAAATCAAAATTAGATATCTAATATCTAATATTATAAGAGAGATTATTAATTCACATTTATCCATCAACGATCCTATTGCGCGACTCGTAGGTTCGTCTCGGCCGGCATTGGGAGGAACTAATGAGTGCGGGCGGACTTAGCCACCTAGCGGGCCGCACTGTAAACCCCGATCGAGAACGAATGAACGAATCATTCCAGAACCATTATGTCGTGAATACTATATACGTATAGACCCTTCATCAGATGTCCCGGTCAAGTCTTCGGGTCACGGTAAAGTCAAACCCTACTGTTGACTAAACTCTATACATGTGTTAATGCAAATCAAGACCGACTGATTAATAGTGTATCTAAAACGACTATATCAGAATGCTTTGGCCAAAGACTTATGATCTTATTTGCCATTAACCGTATAGGACATTCGCCTGCTCACTAACAGGAGATAGAATCCTTTCTTCGCGTACAACAAAGACTGCTACCTGCCCGTATAGTTCGCACTTCGAGGTCGACTCAGCAATTAAGAAAATGAGTCTAACTACTCTAATGACAAACTAAACGTCACAGACACATCTTCTACTGAACCCTCAAGTCAAAGGTCCACGTATACTATCACAACCTTTCGATTCGTCATCGACTCTCCGAGAGTGAATACCGTGTGACTGAATCGAGTACGAGTCGTGTTCGAGTATACTGGTCCCACCAATATACTTATAACTATGCTATCAAGACGTGCACACGTCATAGCATCAGTTATACAAGTCTTATTAAAACTTAATGTCCTGTTAAGTTTTATCGACTTGCGAACTAGTTAAGCATTCGAGCTCTAAACACTTCTAGTGCCTATCTCCTTATCTCTATAAGGAGTAGAATGTTCACTCTCAAATGCAAGGACTACTATTCTATATACCAAATCACAATGCCAGTGATACACATTAATATAGAAATAATAATTGCCTTATTAAATATAATATTCATAATTACAATACAATTGCTCTCACTCTCTCATCCTCTGAGTGGCATTCGAGGGCATATTCCTAACAATCTCCCACTTGCACTCAATGCCACAAACTATGGTATCTAATACCCATACTCTCCAGATGTCTCTCGACTTTCTGAGATAGTGGCTTGGTAAGCGGATCAGCAACGTTATTTGCTGTGTCTACTCTCTGCAGTGTAACATTCCCATCCCGAACCATTTCTCTAACAAAATGATATTTTATCGCAATATGTTTGGTGTTGTGGTGAACCCTAGGCTCCTTAGCCTGTGCAACAGCTCCGTCGTTGTCACAAAATAGTGTCACGGGCTTCTCTGCGTTAGGAACCACTTGAAGTTCCTCAGTGAACTTCTTTATCCAAAAAGCTTCTTTAGCAGCCTCCGTGGCTGCCTGATATTCGGCTTGACATGTGGAGATAGCAGTCGAACTTTGCTTGGCACTTCTCCAAGAAACTGCCCCACCATTCAGAGTAAAGATATACCCTGATGTGGACATCTGAGCATCCATGTCCCCCGAAAAATCTGAGTCTGTATAACCCATCACTCTTAGTTCTCCACCGCCGTATGTAAGAACCAAGTCTTTAGTCCTCCTTAGGTACTTAAGAATGTTCTTTACAGCAGTCCAATGTTCCTACCCTGGATTTGACTGAAACCGACTTACTACGCTCACATCATAGGCTATGTCCGGTCTAGTGCAAATCATTGCATACATAAGGCTACCTACTGCTGAAGCATAAGGTACCTTGCTCATTTCCTTTCTATCTTCCTCACTTTGAGGACACATCTCTAAGGAAAGTTTTGCACCATGTTGCATAGGTAGAAACCCTCTTTTAGAATCTTCCATCCTAAATCGCTTCAGGATCTTTTCTATGTAGAGGGCTTGGGAAAGACCTAACATTCTTTTCGCTCTATCCCTAGAGAGACGAATACCTTAAAATAGGTAGCTTCTCCCAAGTCTTTCATTGAGAACTCTTTAGAAAGCCAAGCTTTCACGTAACCGAGCATTCTACGTCGTTTCCTATAAGTAGAATGTCATCTACATATAGTATTAAGAACGCAATTTTGCTCCCACTAACCTTCTTGTAAATACAGGGCTCTTCTTCGTTTTGGACAAAATCAAACTCTTTGACTGTCTCGTTAAAACGAAGATTCCAACTCCGTGAAGCTTGCTTCAGTCCATAAATGGCACGCTGAAGTTTGCATACTTTATGAATATTGGTTTGAGATATGAATCCCTTAGGCTGTTCCATATAAATCTCCTCATCGAGGAATCCATTTAGGAATGCCGTTTTCACATCCATTTGCCATATTTCATAATCTAAATGGGTTGCTATAGCAAGCATCATGCGAATAGACTTAATCATAGCTACAGGCGAGAAGGTCTCGAAGTAATCGATTCCTTCTCTTTGGGAATAACCCTTTGCCACAAGCCTGGCCTTATAGGTATCAACCTTGCCATCTCCATCAGTCTTTCTCTTATAGATCCATTTGTTTCCAATAGGCACTATGCCTTTAGGACGATCTACTAAAGTCCAGACCTGATTAGCATGCATTGAGTCTATCTCAGCTTCCATAGCTTCTTGCCACTTGGTGGAGTCAACGTCTACCATCGCTTGGTCGTATGTAGAAGGATCATTCTCTTGACTACTTTCTGTCATCTCATGGACACCCAGTTCCTCTTGATGCAGATAGCCATACCTCTCAGGTAATTGAGAAATTCTACTAGACTTGCGAGGTTGTATTTGTATTTCAGAAGGTTCGGTTCTTGTATCTTGCATAGGTGTCTCATTTGGTGTTTCTTTTATTTCTTCCAAAGAAATATTTCTACCTGCCCCTCCTTCCTGAATAAACTGATCTTCCAGGAAGTGTGCTTGTATAGCAACGATGATCCTATGATCTTCGTGCATGTAGAATAGATATCCCATGGAATCCCCTGGATATCCTATGCAACGACCTTTCACAGACCTAGTTTCCAATTTCTCTACTTTAGTCTTCTTGACATAAGCAGGGCATCCCCAAATCCTAATGTGATTAAGACTTGGTTTCCTACCTCTCCACATCTCATGGGGAGTCTTAGGAACGGATTTGGAAGGACATCTGCTCAAGATATGCACAAGAAGAAGGAGCGCGTAACCCAGATAAATCGGTAGATCGGTATAGTTAAGCATGGAGCGAACCATGTCCAACAAGGTTCGGTTCCTTCTTTCGATACACCATTTAATTGTGGAGTAGCCGGAGGAGTGAATTGTGACACTATTCCTAGTTCTTTTAAGAACTCATCAAATTCGGTACTCATGTACTCACCACCCAGTCGACCAAGAGTCTTAACACGGTTACTGTTTGATTTTCAACTAGGGCTTTAAATTCCTTGAATTTATCAAAAGCTTGGACTTATGTTTCATTAAGTACGAATCCATACAGTATGGTCATCGGTGAATGTAATGAAATCAAAGCCGTCTCGTGCCACTTCAAAAGGGCCACGACGTCGGTATGGATCAATCCAAGTTTTTCAAGACTCTTTCAAAAGTCCTGCGAAGGGTAACTTAGTCATTTTGCCTTGAAGGCAAGATTCACAAGTTGGATAGGATCTGATCCCAATGGACCCGTAAGCCCATCTTTCTCCATTTTATGAACCTTGGTCTGACCGATATGACGAAGTCTAAGATGCCACTTAAGTGCTTGGTTCGTTTCATCCCTACCACGCTTCCTAGTTATAGTGTTCACAGTTGTCTTATTCTTTAAATTTAAATGGTATAAACCATTTAATAATGTAGCAGTACCAACCAATTTGTTTCAAATAAATACGACAGACCCATCTCCAATAAAGAAGTGAAATCCCTTTCGGTCCATGACCGAATTGATACAATATTCTTGTGCCCCTTGGGCAAAACAAGTACATCATCTAAAGTGAGAATAAAACCAGATTCTAAATCCAACATAAGGGATCCGATATCAGAAGCCTCGACACTATGCCCACTTCCGACGGTGACCATCACCTCCCCGAATCGACTTCCTACTTCGTTCCAGATCCCGATTCATTGTACAAATGTGAGAACTCGCACCGGAATCAAGTATCCACGAAGTAGAATATACGATTCTGAACAATTTGTTTCTAAAACCAATAGTTCCATACCGAAGGCGCATTACGGTCAAGCTTTGGACAATACCTCTTCCAGTGGCCTAGCTCACCGCAGCTTGAGGCATACATCCGTTTTCTTGGCCCCTTTGCTCTTTTGAACCATTGGGGCCTTGCCCCTTCCCTTGTCGATCTTGGCTATCGGACCTAATCGCTTCTTGTTCTTTTTCTTCTTATTCTTGGACTTCCAAGTCTTAGAAGAAATCACAAGTGCGACTTCCTTTCCCTTTGTCTTCATCGAGACCAGGCGGTCGTCGGTTGTTCATTAGCCCACTAAGTTACATGCAATCTCATTGCGGTTGAAGTTCATGACAAATTGGGAAAAGGAGTCGAAGTGACCGCAGGATAAGGTCGATTTGGAGAGATGCATGCATCGAAAATCAAGAGCTTCCAATCTCTCAATCATCGAGATCATCTTAAGGACATGGTCCCCAACCTTCTCTCCTTCCTTCATCCCGGCGCCGAATAATTGCTTTGATATCTCATATCTAGCGGTTCGGCTATGCTCTCCATAGAGCTCGGCCAGTGCGCTAAGATGGCTCGTGAAGACGTCATCTTTTCATGGGCACGTTGAAGCTCATTGGTCATTGAGCCTAACATGTACCCTCGCACTCTTATGTCGTCTTTTACCCATTTCTCATGGGCATCGACATCTTCTGATTGGCTCGGGTTCTTGCAGAGCCGGGATGTCCGCCTCCAAGACGTATCCCGGATTTCCATAGTTAGGACAATCCTCAAGTTCCGGCCACCACATAGTTCGGACCCGGTCGGGACGTTATTTTCAAGTAGTATAGCGAGTGGGTTCATTGTCATATTAAGAGTTTTGTTAATCTGCAGAGAATAATTTGAGATTCGTTAGTGATTGTTTAATTATGATCCGAGTAAAGAATTTAAGGACTTTCTTTATTCATAACTCGGCTCCCACTATTTTATCGGCATTTACACACTCCCATGTTAAATCCTAAGTCTTGGGTGACTTCATAGTGGTGATCGATTTCTTTACAAAGTTTAATAGAGGGCAACCCATACGGTTTATATTCTATTATTCTTTATAAAGTGGTGTCTAATACCAACCCATCTAATGGATGATTCGATCTTCTTTTACCCCTAGTTCACTTGCCCTCAACCCATTCGGTTTCTATGGCTCATTGAACTATCTAAGTTTAAACCGTCAACTCCTATTAGTCTGACAATTGAATCTTACCCGACAACCCATACGGTTTATAGGGGTTTGATTTGTCACAACCAAAGGCATCTAATGCACTCTAGGAATTTATCAACTTTCCCCAAAAATATTACCCCGACATACTCGGAAGAATAATATTCCGGTTTAGATTTCAATTTTCCATGAGTTTGACGGAGGGTAGGAAACCTCGTAACCTTTATAACTTAGTGTTTGTAAGTGGGAGTATTAACGCGATTATATGTTACACTTTGCACATTAATCCGTTTATAAGCGCGGTTTGTGGTTTGTCAATCATTCAAAATGAAAAACAATAAATAGCAACCTAGTTACTACCAACATATAGCTCATGGACTTTTTCCTAAGTATTGGGCCAAGCCAAATAACGAAAAGAAAAATACAAAGATTGATTCTTCGTCTTCCAAATGGGTCGTCTTCGGTCTTCGTCATAGCCATATGAATAATTACATCATTGAACAATACGTCCTTTTATACATATTTTCTAGTAAAAATAAATAGGCTCAACATGGCCTTTACAACCATATCGAATCGAACAAATCAACAACTAAGTCCACGAGCTATATCACCATCACATAAGGCATTCCATACAACATGTAACGGTAAATGAAATTAAATAATAAATTAATATATTAATCCAATTAATATAAAAATTAATTTATTTAATTTCTACAATATTAATTAAATTAATATTTATAATCGTCATTTTAATCCGTTCAAAGTAATCCGGCCAAAACAATATTCTCGTCTAATAATTTCCCTTAAAAAATATTCCAAATATTTTATTAAATCTAATTAAATCCAATTTAAATTTCGAAATTATTACAACGAAATATAAACACAAAATGGAGTCCTAAAATCGGTATCGCCACCACGGCCCGATTCAAAATCGGGCCAAAACCCAAAACCGCCGGACCGAGTCACTCTCGGCCACTGCCCGGCAGGCTGGCCGAGCAGCTACGTGAGCCTACCGAGTCACTCGCCGGCCAGCAAGATCCCAAAGAGTCCGGCACTGCGTCTTCGTGCGGTATTCGTGTTTAACCCCCGTTTTTCTCATTTTTTCGACTCGCTTCCAAAACGAAAAAGTTTCTTAACTTCATGAAGAACTTATAAATCAACAAAAATAAAATTTTTCAGATTTATAATTCACATAAAATAGTCGAAACTTGACTTACTACGAACGATTAAATTTCTTCGATTATATCTATTATGATTTAAATCATAAACATCATCAAATAACATTCCAAATGCAAAGATGATCGTATATACGATATATTTGACCTCGCTCCGATACCACTATTGGGATTCCACAGAAAATAAACGCAACGGAAGAATAAACGGAATCCCTAAGAGGATCGATCAAGTAACGTATATACGAAAAGAAAAATACGAAGATCAAGGAATCAAAGTCCCATACATATGATGTCTCTGAAAAACCTTCGTATGATGATGATGATGATGAAGAGCCCTTCGTTCCAAGCACCTAAAGCAAGATGCCTCTACTTCACACGCCGGAACTTGATGGAAAAATCGACAAGCTTCCTTTCTTCAAGAATGCGGCTAGGGAAGCTTGTAGGAATTTTCTCTCTCAATGTATTCTTCTTATATCTTGTCTCTAAGATCAAGATGAAGTTTTCAACCTTACTCTCTCTCTCAAATTCGTGATTATGAGTTAAAGCAAGAAGAAGTTGTCCTCACTCCTTTTTAAAGACTTTTATTTATAAAAAAATGAAAGTCTACCTTTAACACATGATTGAGGGTATCAAATACACCTCACATATGTCACCTAGTGACATAAAATAAGTATATAAGAGACAAGAGATGGAGGGGGGCGGACTTAAGGGAAATTTCCAAGAAGACGGGTCGAATTTACTCGGCTCGTAATCGATGTTCACAAAACGAATCCCTTGTGTACCGGATGTTCACAAACGAATACGTTTTATTTCCAATTTGTTTGGACTAATTAATTAATACAATTAAATAATTATATCATACTCAAATATATATTTCTCTAAGAAATATAATTTATGAATTAAAGTAATCACCCAGTAACCTATTTACAATTCATAAGACCGCTATTTGATTTATCCGATAAATCAAAATTAGATATCTAATATCTAATATTATAAGAGAGATTATTAATTCACATTTATCCATCAACGATCCTATTACGCGACTCCGTAGGTTCGTCTCAGTCGGCATTGGGAGGAACCAATGAGTGCGGGCAAGACTTAGCCACTTAGCGGGCCGCATCAGAAACCCCGATCGAGAACGAATGAACGAATCATTCCGTAACCATTATGTCATGAATACTATATACGTATAGACCCTTCATCGATGTCCCGGTCAAGTCTTCGGTCACGGTAAAGTCAAACCCTACTGTTGACTAAACTCTATACATGTGTTAATGCAAATCAAGACCGACTGATTAATAGTGTATCTAATACGACTATATCAGAATGCTTTGGCCAAAGACTTATGATCTTATTTGCCATTAACCGTATAGGACATTCGCCTGCTCACTAACAGGAGATAGAATCCTTTCTTGGCGTACAGCAAAGACTGCTACCTGCCCGTATAGTCCGCACTTCGAGGTCGACTCAGCAATTAAGAAAATGAGTCTAAGTACTCTAATGACAAACTAAACGTCACAGACACATCTTCTACTGAACCCTCAAGTCAAAGGTCCACGTATACTATCACAACCTTTCGATTCGTCATCGACTCTCCAAGAGTGAATACCGTGTGACTGAATCGAGTACGAGTCGTGTTCGAGTATACTGGTCCCACCAATATACTTATAACTATGCTATCAAGACGTGCACACGTCCTAGCATCAGTTATACAAGTCTTATTAAAACTTAATGTCCTATTAAGTTTTATCGACTTGCGAACTAGTTAAGCATTCGAGCTCTAAACACTTCTAGTGCCTATCTCCTTATCTCTATAAGGAGTAGAATGTTCACTCTCAAATGCAAGGACTACTATTCTATATACCAAATCACAATGCCAGTGATACACAATAATATAGAAATAATAATTGCCTTATTAAATATAATATTCATAATTACAATACAATTGCTCTCACTCTCTCATCCTCTGAGTGGCATTCGAGGGCATATTCCTAACATAGACATGTGCCAGTATCACGGGGAATCATCGGCTTCACGATCTGTAAGTATTTGGATTTTTGAATTGCATTGAAATTTATTGCCGTTCTAAGTTGATATGCTTTGAGATTCAGCAGATGTTATGCGTTACAGTATAAGGTGACAGAGTTGGTACAGGATTGATGATCTTGAGAAACTATGATTTTGGAAATTAGTATGTTGGTTAGATGTGGGAACGGAATTGTGCATTTGGGAGAATGTTGTGGATGGTTGAGAAGAACATGTAGTCATGTTAGTATATTTTGAGTTATATGAACTGCTTTTGAGCATTTGAAAATGATAATTTTCAAAATGAACGTTTCACGGATGTTTTACCGAAAATAATTTTTGGGTCGAGACCCAATCAATTTTTAAATAGTTTTGTAACTCAGGACTTGGAGTCCGAAAAGAGTTTTCTACTTTTTAAAACTTCTTGTAATGTGGAACGGGATACGGGCTGAGACCCTAATGTTTCAAAAGAAAGCTTTTCTGTTTTCTAAAACTCCCGAGATTTGTAAAACACTTTACCAATCGTTTACTTATGTTATTTCCGCCTTTCGAGGCTTTGGTTTACTTGTTCAAATGGAACTTCTCGGGAAGTCTTTCGGTGTGTTTGATTTGTTGATTTGTTTCAATGTTTTGTCATATCATAGTTGAGGTGATCCAGGATGGATTAAGGATTGACGTTGCAAGTAGTATATGGAGGAGTTTTTAGTCGGAGTCTATATTTGAGATTTTGGAATTTCATCGTGTGGTTTTCCGATGGAATATCAGTGGATATTGGTGACGAGCCGAAGTGGTATACAGGAGTATAGATATGCACAAGCATTTGCATAAATTCCATTTTATTTAATCGTGTGTATTCGAAAAGAATTTTTATCGAGAACTTGGCACCAGCGAGCCGATTTAAATTTTTAAAATTGATTTCGTGGTCTTACGAAAATTTATGTTTTGAGTTTTCAAACTCTTGAAAGAATTTTCGAAAATTTGTCTTTTGACAAAACCATATGATTTCAAACTGGTTTTGAAAATGTGATTAATAACCATACGCATTTAGTGTATATTACATATCATGGTGAAGTTGTGAGTGTGACTCACGAACTGGATGATATATCAATGTGGGACGAGGAATAGGGATCCGAACTTTGGTATGGTCGTTTGGTTATGCAAGGATGATCGATTGATTTATCGGATAAGAGAAATATGTCGTGTGTTGTAGAATCATGCACATAATATAATTTTGGAACTTTGGATTTTGTGAAACCGGGACATATGTGCTATGTGATTCCATTGGTATGGTAGTAGTGTGATTTTTGCCATAGTAATTTTGAAGGATTTCGTTGTAAGTGTAGATTTGGGGATGGCGGCCCCATGCTGGTTGTTTTGGATATTGAGTGGTCGTCCCCACTCCCTGTATGATTAGATATGTTCGTCGGTTTGTGATTGGTTGTTCGTATGCCGAGGGGTATGCTCACCAGTCGAGTATGTTTATTGAGATCCACTGTATGTGATTGGTGTGTCGTTTATTCGTCCGTATATATGTCTCTGTGGTTCTGTGTGTATCGTGTTGGAATTTACCGTGTGAGGGTATTCCTGATTATTATCGCTCCTTCGTTGTTAATATTAGAGTTTATCATGTTGATGATATTCTCGATTGTGTTTTGACCTCTGGTTGGTCATATTAGAGTTTATCATGTTGATGATATACTCGATTGTGCTTTGACCTCTGGTTGGTCATATTGGAGTTGATCATGTTGATGATATTCTCAGTTATGTTTTAACCATTGGATTGGTCGTATTGGAATTTGTCATGTCGATGGTATTCTCAGTTAATTTTTGGTTGATCATTGTTGATGATCGTTTAAGTGTTCGAATTTTGTGTCGATGTTTCGAGATTGGTTGTCATTATTTTGGACAGTTGTTTCACAGATATATCGGATATTATTCGTCTTATCAGAATTGGAACTTGATCATGCGATCAGGCAAACATGATTTGTCACGGATAGATTATTTCATCTGGCGATGATATAATTTTGTTGAGACTCAAGGAATTGTGATCGTAAGCGTATTGAGATTGTACAGTGAGATCGCTTTCTAGTATCTCAGGAGATCGTCGACCTGCGTATTTGTAAGTATGCCCGTTTGGTTATTCAGTAATGATGATGATTGATCGTTGTCGTGATGGCTTCGGGATATTTTGGTTGAACGGTTTGTTTCTTTGACGGATTTCAAGTTTCGAGGACGAAACTTATTTTAAGTGGTGTAGTATGTAATATCCAGAATTTCTACTACTGTTGTTTGATATTATTTTATCCGAGTTATATTATACAAAGGTGGAATCAGACAGATGGATAAAATAAATAAAGGACTCGAGATGTCAAGATTTGTATAATTGTCGTATCCGTCGATTTGCATTTGAGGATATTGTGTATCAGGTTATCGTACTTTCGATATAGAGTATATCGTATAAGAATGTTATTGGATCCAGTATATGTATTCAGTATGTGTGTATGTGTTTTCGGTATGTCGAGACAGGCGTTAACAGTTGAAATTGGCTACGTATAGAATATTAGCGTACGCTAATGTTGAAGACTTACGTACGCTAAATCACAAGAGTTACGTACGTTATGGCCGAAACATTACGTACGTAACATGGGAATCAGACGATCGAGTCGTGGTCGGCAGGTGGGACCCTGTGTCGGCAACTTTCGGCGGAGGATGTTGACAGGTGAGTCAACGTACGCGTTACATACATTATACAGGACGTGTTACGTACGTAACACGACCATTGTACTGTAGCAAGTCAACGTACATGTTACGTACGTTATGAAGGAAACATTACGTACGTAAGCATGTTAACAAAACAAGTCAGTTAGTTTTGGAAATGAGATTACGTACGCTATTAAGGACGCTTAGCGTACGCTAAGTGCATTACGTACGTTAATGCTGGTGGTTAACGTACGTAAAGATCGATGCAGTTTATAAAATGAAAGTTCGTCTTTCATTTCTCCTGATCATTTCACTTCGTTTTTCCGTCCTTCTTCACTTCTAAGTATGTGCTAAACACTTTTAAGTCGATTGTGAGCTTGGAGGCATGGATTAGAAGCTTGGATATGAAGATATCAATGATTCTTGAAGGGTTTGATTGGGTTATTCATGTTCTTGAGGTATGTTGTTGAATTCTTCACTTTGATTTCGGATTTTGGTATTGTTATCCGTAAATGATTCGTATGAAGAGGATTAAGATGTTGTTGTTTCGATTCTTGAGGTTATATGAATCATATGTTGAAAGGAAGATGGTGATATGATGGTTTATACCTTGAATATGTTGATTATGATTATGAAATCATAGAGTTCTTGATGTTCTTGGTATTATTATCCGTATTTGATCCGTATGATGATGATTAGGGAGTTGTTGTTACAATCCTTGAGGTTATGTAGAGTGTATATTGAAGAATACGATGATTCATGACTTGGATTACGAATTAGAAGATTATCTTCATGTTAAAAGATATCGAATTATGTTGTTTTAATGGTTATGAACATGAGTTCGAATCCCTTAGTGTTCTTGAGGAACTTTTGATGAATTTAACATAGCAAGACGATCGTATATTGAATTATCGGTATTTTTATATATGAAGATGGAATATTCGTTGGTTGTAGTGGTAGAATTCGTATGTTCTTAATGAAATATGAATCATGATATCAATTTGGAATTCGGAAAGATTGTGATTGTTCGTCGAATATGATTTCCTTTACGCTCGTATCCGTAATCGCATTGTGGTTGTGAATTCGTAATTGTTTGAATTGGATGATTCGGACTTGTGGTTAATCAGGATAGTTGTGGAACCGTTTGGGTTTATTGATCAGTTGTATTAATTGATTGTGATCATCGAGTTGTAGTTTGTATTGTAGATATCGTTGAATTGTTGAGATGATTTGGTAGGTCGTGTCGGTTTTTAATTGTTATCGGATATGTGTTAATCGATTATTTCAATAGGTTGAGATTATTGATCGGTGAGTATAACCGTATGTTGCGGTCATGTTCGAGTATGTTCGTGAATTGCTTCGGTTGGGGCCGAGGAGCTCGTAGACGAAGGCATTGTGACTGGTAGCGGCTTCATCATCATCGTATCGGTATCGAGGCAAGTTATTACTTGCTCAGTTATAATGTTTAATGAATGGTTTCAGTTTCATTTCGTTTATAATGCATATAGCAATGATTATATGTTGTCATTCCGATTCTGGGAGTTAAATCATAATGTATGTGATTTATTTCGGTTATTGGCATATTTGGGTATCGAGGATACATTGTGATAAAGACGAGGATTCGAGTGTTTATGGTTCATGATACGTTTGGATCGTCGAGTGTTGAGGATAATCGTCGGTGATGATTGGACATCGAGGTTGCTCCCGAAGGACTCGGGGCAAGTATTCCATATTGATTATGATTTACTGTTATTTATTTTGGTCTCGTACATTTTCTTTCATGTTGTTGAACATGGAGTCGTCCTAGTAAATTGTCATGTTGTCGTGCATGTTATGTTGTTCATGTTGATGAACGTGTTGATTTGCATATGTGTATGCATATTGTGTTGTTTATGTTGTGTAAATAATCCGATGGGATTATGAGGATCTATGATGAGGGCGCTGGATCGAATGTCCACCACGCGTTGGTTCGACGAGATCATCATGGGGATCTATGCTGAGGGCGCTGGATCGTTGGACAGGTTTTCCACCATGCGTTGGTTCGACGGGATCATCATGGGGATCTATGCTGAGGGCGCTGGATCGTTGGATTACCCAGTATTGTGTTATTGTTGTGCATATGTATATTGTTGGTTATCCACCTTGTGTTGATCTTGTAGGATCATCTTGGGATCTATGCTGAGGGCGCTGGATCATTGGATTTCCATTGAGTATACATAGTTGTTATTGTTTTTTTTTGAGCATATTGACGTTGTCACATGAGTATGCATTTGTAGGTCTTGTGTTAGGACCTTGTCCGTATTGTATTGATCTGATCTTGGATTAGACTGATATGATTATCGTGGCACTTCATATCTCGAGGTATGTTTCGTATTTCCCTTGGTATTTGTCTTTGATGGACAATCGGTTATCGTCTTGGGATTTGATGATGTTATTTGATGGATTGTATTGGTCAGAAATGGTATATTTCCGTATCATGAGTTGGTGATGATAGTTTGAGAATCTTGAGTATTGTTTGAGGTACAATACAGATATTATGTTCGAGTTTATTGGTTAATCGAGTACGAGATGTGAAATGTGATAATGGTTATTCTGATGAGAATTACTTGAGTAAGTAAAGTTATGGCGGTAAGAATTCGTTGGTCGTATTCTTATGTTGTATTCTCATTGGTATGTAATTATTAATGTGATGTGACGGTTATCAATGTTGGATATTATGGCTGACCCCGTCAGGATTTCTTTTAGGTTCTTGGAGTATCGAGCTTGTAGCGGTCGTGAAGAGATGAGCTTCCCGGAGGATACTGGCTAGGACATGTTCTGTGCATTGAGTTTCTTGATTGGTTCTTGTATTCCACTGCTAGAGTATCTTTATGGTTGGTCTTTTTTCCGCTGCGTGAGTATTTTGAAATGCTCTTTCAGTATCTGGTAACTGATATTACTTTGGAAATCGTTTTCTAAACTTTTGTGTGTCGGTTGTTTGGCCTTGCGATTTCAAATGAGTTTTGATAATGGTTTTCGATAAATGGATTTTATAAGTCTTTGTGCATTTTTAAAGATAGTACCGTCGTTGGCCTCTTGGGCATTTGTTAATGTTTGTGAAAATTTCCTTCAGCCTTGTGGGTTCCATCTCGGGGCCCACGGCGCTGTAATATTCCCAGTTAAATCTGGGGATGTTACATGATCAAATATATAGTATTATTTTTATTGGAAATAAAATTTGGCAAATGCTTGAGTTTGCCAAATAAAAAATCTTATTTATTGGAAAATTTAATTTGACTAATTTATTTTTATATAATTTAATTTATCCAATTTATCAACGTCTAACAATTTGAGCGAATTTGAATTTTTTTAAAGTCAGACGTAGCAACCAATTACCGTAACAACTTATATTTGATTATATAGATTTTATAAGTTTTAATAGATTTAGGTAATTAGTTTATATAATCAATGTGTATTTTACCATCATATTTCTCATCGCCCATTAATTTGACCAATTATCGAGTTGGCCAAATAAATAGTGTTATTTTCATTGAAAATGTAATTGGATTAAAAATATAATTTCTCTCTATATATAATACTGTTACGCATGCGGAGCATCACGTTAACTCTCTCGTACGTGGTACTTTTTATTTTTATATTCTTATTTATTTAAATCTTCTATTCCACCTTGATTTTTTATGACACTCCAATGATTGAATAACTAAATAAATATTTAAAATAATTGTGTATTTTCTACTGTATAATTATTTTATATCACCACTTTAATTCGGTTATCTATTTAGTTGGCCAAATAAATTGTTTTATTCTTATTAGAAGATTTAATTTAGCAAATTATTAAGTAAACCTCAATGGCTCAAATATGTACGTATTTATTTTCTTAATATCTAATTTATATATGCATAAATATTATTTTAATATTTAATATTATTTTTAAAAACTCGATTTTCTTCACTTCCAAATAAATATATAAAGTATTAATAGCAATACGAATTTTTAATACCACGTTAACTCTCTCTGCTATATGTTTTTTTTTAATCTTTTTTATTCTTATTTATCTAAAATCTTGAATCCTATATCAAAGTATATGAATACAATTTCTAATCTTTTATCCGTTATAATATTTATTCTTAACATTTAATTTACAATGTTTAAGTTTTTATTGAAATGTATTAACCAATCACTATAGCAACTTATGTTTAGTTATTTAAATCATATAAATTAGAATATATTGACTAATTAGTGGATATCGGAGAGGAGTCTGGGATATAAATGGGTAATAAAGTCATCTTTTAATTGAGATTGTGATGAATACGAGTATATAGATTTTAATCGGGTCTGAATGACTGAATCGTACACTCATTTTTTCATGTGTTGTACGAGTTTTGAACTGGAATAAATACAAAAAATATCTTTCAATCCCATTCAGGACAATTATAAGTACATAAATTTTAAATGATTTCGGATGATTGAATTTCATCCTCATCAGTTCTGTTTTTTGGTATATCCCACTACGGTACGATTCTGGGTGGCTGAATTATAACAAAATATTTAATTATTTTTAAATGTTTACTTATAAATTACAATTTAAAATAATTACCCATCGAGTTTCGACTGACTATATACACTAATTTATATCGTATGGTATTATTTCCATTGTTTTCAATGGAGCCAAAGACTCCTTATTCTTTGGTTCTGGATTATAATGGAATAAAACAAAATGACTCACTAAACTGACTACACTTCTTTTTCTCATGAATTACTAGTCATTCTATGCAATTGTGGATGCAATTTTCATTTTGGATCATCCGAAAACAACCTCTCTGTGTTAAGACAGGGGTAAGACTGCGTACATCCGATCCTCCTTACCTTGCTTTTTACGGGAGCCGTTGAGGCATTGCGGTAATGCTGATGTTGTTGTATTTCATATGGTATTGATTGTGTAAACTCATTTCTTTGTCTTTCATTGTTTTTTTTTTTTTAAAAGAGCCGCTATCTATACTATATAATACTTATCCCCCTTAATTTAATGTGGAAGGGGGATTTAATTGTAACTTTTAATTGTAAATATATGAAGAGACTATTTTAATTGTAACTTTTAATGTAAATAAACTAATTTAAATACAAAAGTTATGATAAACATCACAATATAAATGTTATGTGATGTTATTATTATTTTTATATTGATATTATCAATAATATTATGTAAATCTATTATTAGTACTATTAATTATTTTATAATATATTATTGTTATTGTTGTTGTTATATATATGTTATTGTTATTGTTATATTTATGTTATTATCTAATATTAATAACAATTATTATTATTTAGTAACTTCAGTTCAGCTCAGTTCAGTTGAGTTTAGTTTAGTTCAGCACAATTCAGTTCAGTTCGATTCAGCAAAATTCAGTTCAGTTCAGTTCGCTTCATCAAAATTCAGTTTAGTTGAGTTCAATCCAATTTAATTTGTTCAGTTTAATTCAGTTCAGCAAAATTCAGCTAAAAAAGAGAGACATTACTTGGGATCAATTTAAAGGAAACTCAAAATCGAGCCGATATTAATCAAACCAAACTCGAACTCAATCTATTTGAGTAGTAATCGACTTTATAACCGAGCTCAATTATACTTGACTTGGTAGGCTCGCAAGCCTAATCCATCTTTAATATATTTAAAATTTTACTCTTAATATTTTTGTTTATTCAAACATATGCATTGATTATACAATAAATAATATCATAACCACTTCGATAACTCTGTGGTCTTGAGTTTGACTCCTCCACCTATATTTCTCTTACATAACATCGAATTTCACAAAATATAAAATAAATAAATAATATTAGCAATAATAAAATAAATCTGAGTGTAGCCGAATCAGCCTCGAATTTATTGAGTGTTCATACTATTCGAGCTCGGTTGAACTCGAATCTGACATAATTGATTCGACTCAACTTGCTTACAATTCATATCTCTTACCATTTCTTTTCCCTTTCTTATAAATAATGCAAATTTAGTATCTTATAAAGTTTTTTTTTCTTTTCCGCATCATTTGCATCATTTTTTTCGCATCATTTGCTTCTATGTATTTATCACTCAATATTTTGTTGTGCACTAAGCTGGGGGTCTTCACGGAAACAGCCTTCCTACCGTAAAAAGTAGGGGCATGGTCTGCGTACATCCAGGGGCGCAGCTACATAGGGGCGGGAGGGGGCGCCCGACCCCCCGAAATTTTTTTTGCGATATAGGGGGTATATAGTTTTCGTGCAGAAAAATTTCGGTATATTCGGTTTCGACCCCCCAAAATTTCGGTATTACCCGAAAAATAGCGTTAGGAAAAAAAAAATTTAGATCCCGACCCCCTACTGAAAATTTTCTAGATTCGCCACTGCGTATATCTTACCCTCCCCAGACCCTGCTATGAGTGGAATATACTGGGTATGTTTGGTTTGATTTGGTTTTAGTATCTTATGAAGATGTATTCGTGGTCCTATCATGGTTGATACGTGCATTAGACTTTTTAGTTTCTCTAGAGGAAAAAAAAATAAAAAATTGAGTCTCTGGATTATTATTTTTAGGATTCTGCATAGAAAAATATAGGCTAAATAGAAAAAAAAAATTAAAAAATTGAGTCTCTGGATTATTATTTTTAAGAATCTGCATAGAAAAATATATGTTAAATAGCCATTTAGGTCCTTTATCTTTGGCCAAAGTTTTATTTTCATCATTTATTTTTCAATTGTTTCATTTTTGCCCCTCACGTTTCAGATATGTGTCATTTACGTCTATGCCGTTAGTTTTTTTGACAGACGCCACGCTGGCAGTTAACTGTTGACGTGGCGTCTTACACGTCATTATTGGCGTGCCATTTTTTAACGACGTGGCATGCCACGTCGGCATTTATTTAATTAAAATTTTAGAAAAACAATTAAAACATATTTTATAAATATCAGAAACTGAAATTGAGTTAAAGTTAAAAGTAAATAACATTTATTTGTTATTACAAAATAACAAATTTGTTTTAATTCAAAAATTGTTTATTTAAAAAATCATCATCATCTTCGGACTTTGAAAGTTAAAAGTAAATGCCACGTCAGTATTTATTTAATTCAGCAATTGAAAAAATAATTAAATTTTAATTTTCAATCTTATTTTTTTTTATTTTAGGAAATGAATTGATTTTGCATTTCATTTTTTTTGAAATTTGATATATGTTATTTACTTTTAGTGACGTGTAAGATGGCACGTCAGCAGTTAACTGCCAGCATGGCGTTTGTAAAAAAAACTAACGACAGAGACGTAAATGAAATCTATCTGAAACGTGAGGGGCCAAAACGAAACAATTGAAAAATGAAGGATGAAAATGAAACTTTGGCCAAAAATAAAGGAGCAAAATGACTATTTAACCAAAAATATATAAATAAATAATAAAACACGATCTTTGATTTTGTTTAGAAAAGAATCAAATTTTAAGGAGCGACAATCATGTCAAATCTGAACTTGACGAAACTTTAATGATGTTGTTTCTTTGCACTAATGAAAATCCAGCTCGTGGCGATTTTATATAATAAGCTAATTAAATAATAAAATGCAACGAATCGAATACCGATCCAAAATATTGTCGATTCGTTTTTGACCAAATCTTTCGATTAACTCTAGAGTACTCACCTTCATTTTTCTCCTCTCTTCAAGTTAAATACATACAACCCATGAAAATCTCGTGACTAAATTAGCGTGACGTTTGCAAATCAAATTTAATTAATTTTTTGAAGTCAAAGAGCGGATCTAAGTGTATTAGTGTCTAGAATTGATTCATTGATATTGACACATCTGAGATCGCCAAATATTCGGCCTCTCGGTGCAACAGAGCAAGTGTAATACCCGAGATCTTTATTCCGGTTTCGTTGGGTTTTCTGGGTTTTATCGGATTGTCATTGTCCTCATCGTAGGAATTTCGTGCCATGTTTGGTTGTGTCTTGTTGGGACATGTGTTTGGAGGCATTTCGGATCACTTTGTGGGTTGTTGAGTTTTTGTAGTGTAGCGCACGCTAATGCTTGTGGCATAGCGCACGCTACGGCGTTGTGGTTAGCGCACGCTACCGAAATTGTAGCGCACGCTAACTGGCAGTCCAGAGACAGTCCAGTAGCTACTGAACTAGGACTGGAGCTTTGTTAGCGCACGCTAAGGCCGATAGCTAGCGCACGCTATCGACTGCTTAGCGCACGCTCTCTCTTCTTTCTAGCGTACGCAACGCGATAGGTGCAGTTCTGTCCAGGGGCTACTGGACTGGTTTTGTGACCCGTTAGCGCACGCTACGGATTTTAGCTAGCGCACGCTAACTTTGTTATAGGCGGTTTCTCTGGAGCGTTGACTCCGTTAGCGCACGCTAATGCAGGGTGTTTAGCGCGCGCTAATAACTGTCCAGTATAAATACTGGACAGCAGCATTAAGTCGTCATTTTCCCACTTTTCTTCATCCCTTCCGATGGGAGAGAGATCCAAAGGCGAGTAGGACCGATCTTTTTCTTCTAGCTTCATCTTTGAGCGGATTTGTAGATGTTTAACAACATCTAATCGTCTTCTTGGTCCAAATCAAGGTAATCTCTTTTTAGAACCCTATTTTCTTGAATTTGGGGTTTTTGCTTGGATTTGTGATTCTTAACCGATCTCATCCGATCGGTTATTTGTTCTTGTTTGTCTTGACCGTAATCTTCAGATGTTGTTAACCGTTCATCGATTTTTATAGCCCGGATCAACTATTCTTGATTTCTTTGAGAACCCTTAGATCCTTGTCGTTTTTAGGATCGTTTCGGATTTCGATTAGTGTTATTGATTCGTGGTGATGCTATTTTCGTAGTATTCGTGGGCTGTCGAAGTCTTGATCATTTTTGGAAGTTCGAAGGTTGCCCGATCGTGCCCGTTCGTCGTTTCGTCGCTCGTGATATCGAGGCAAGTATCTTGTCCATACGTTTCATGTTTCGTAGGCGTAATTATTGATAAATGATTATATGCGAAACCCAATGTTTAATGAACGTAAAAAGGGATCGGTATGTTCTCGATAAATGTTGTCTTTCAACGATAATTCGTGTACTTCGTGAATATATGTGTTCTCGGGATATGTGTGTTGGTTTTGTATGTTGATAAGATACTATGATCACTTTGAGTGAGTTTAATAGACCGTAATCCTTTGCCGGGGATTACGTAATGCTATGTGTACTTGTTCGGTAAGAACGTACTGTGTGTGATATTAGTTGTTACTCCTTTGAAAGGAGGTTGTGATGTTTAAGTGTTGCTTGGCTTGATGTTCTGCTCATTGTTATGTGATCGTTGAAAGTGATGTGCCTCCGGGTAGGATTGTTGAATCTCCGGGATCTGTACTTGCTAGTATGGGTCGGGCGTGACCGTAGTGTTATCCAATCCGGGTATGTCTTGCGGGGACTCCGAGGTTCGGGGCTTGCTAGCCCGATTCCGGGATAACTTGTGGGGGTTATCATCGGGTATGTCTTGCGGGGACTCCGAGGTTCATGGCTTGTTAGCCCGATGCCGGGATAACTTATGGTTGTAGTTTGGAATGGTTCTGTGGCTGTTGCCACGAGGACATGTGATTTGGTATGGTTTCCTATTGGGTTATTCACTCGCGTATGTTCTACGGGAGCATCTGAGGTTCGTGGCTTATTAGCACGCGACGCGAATAATCCTTAGGAACATGTGTTATGTGATTCGGGTCGTGGACCCTGTGGCTTATGATTAGGGTCTTGGACCCCGTGTGTCGTGAATTGGGTTGTGAAACCGTGTTTTATTATTGGAATCGTATTTTGGAAAGATGATTTTGGGCCATGTCCCTAAGTGTTTTCGAAGGACTTGAGAATTCCTTTATTCCAAATGTTTTCAAACTCCCGAGATCGTAAACTATTTTGTATGATATACACGGTTCTATTCCTACCTTTTATAAATCAAACTGTTTTGATTAAGTGAATTATCTCGGGAAATATATTCAAGATTATTATATTCTTGAAGCACGTTGTGTATGGCTTGTACTTCTGTTTTATACTTGCACTAGCAAAACAAAGGAGTTTGCTAACCCCCGAGTATTCGGGGTGGATGTCTCAGACAAGGCCCGTGTATTTGCAGGTAGCTGGGGAGCGAATCACAGGATCGATACGAAGGTTGATGGGAGACGAAGATACTAATCACGTGAAGACCAATTGTAGAGCATTTGGTAGAGTCGTGTTGGTTATCCCTCCGATGTGTTGTTACCCCGATTTATGGAAGTGTTATTGTATTCTAGCCCCTGCGTGGGTATGTGTTCTGGGCAAGGATCTTGTATGTATTGTTGTGTGTGTTGTGATATAAGACCAAATCGGTCTAATGGTCCTTTATGTAGCCATGTCGGCATGTGAAGTGATGCATTGTTTTGTATTTAGCCTGGTAGATCCTCGCGGAGAGGGTATGCGGCGCTGTAATATTCCCGAGGGGTTTGGGGGTGTTACAGAATATGGTATCGGAGCCAGGTTGAGGAAACCTAGGCTGTCGGGCTGAGTTGTGTGTTGTCGGGTCTTGTCTTGTCAGATTTGGTCTGACTGAGTGGTGTCGCGACGCGTCGTCTGAGCTGTCGGTCGTGATTAGTATCGAGGTGCAACCATCATCTTCGTGCGATCTGTGGATGTAAGTCTCCCTATTTTGTTGTGTCTCGTGTTATACGAGTTTATGTGATTCTATATTATTATGTGGAGTTTAATTGTGCCTCGTGAATACTTACTCCATATTTGTTTGATTCTCGCATTGAGTTGGAATAAAGAGTAGTACCGGTATGCATGTATATATGTATACATCTTTGTGTGAAATCGTTTTTACAGGGGTGATGTTTTGGATTGGTTACTCAATAAAAGTTTATCAATGTGGTATTTTAAACTTCAAATGTTTTGGGGAAGTCACGTAAATTCTATTTAAAAACATCCTTCGAGGAGGAAAAATGATTTGATTTTCGTATGATGACCTCGAGACCAAAGATTTTGAGAATTCAAACTACACATATTATATTTTCATCTTGCATTGAATATATTCAAAATTTGATTTTTAAATGCTTAAACGAGGTCTACCAATAGCTTACTTGAGACGTGACTTTCGCCTTCAACTTTTTCGGTTAAACGATATGTAGTGAGAATGTAAATTGTTGGCGTCTGGATTCGTATGTTGTTGTTTATTTGTAACCTTCGGCTTTTGGCATTATTTGGTATATGTTTATGAATGTGTTGCTGGATGAGAATAGCTAGCGCGTGCTAACGTGGCATGGCTAGCGCACGCTAAGTCTCTGTTAAATCATACCCTAATCGGTCTGAGCAGAAGCTCGGAAACTACATTCTGGCCGTAAGTCTAACTTTTGCGATTGTTAGGCTGACCATTTGTGACCGTACTCTATGTGTGTTATTTAGGAATAACAATTGTTGTGTGGTTATGTGTAATTTGAACCGTGTTCTTGTCCGCTGCGTGTGAAAGTCCAAAATGACTTTTTGGGTACTTTTACCAAATAGTGTGTGTTTCAAAATGACCTTTCGGGTTTGTATATTTGAATTATTTCGGTGACCCTTTTTCCTAACTCTTTTGTCGGGTGACTTAACATATATTTTGAAACTATTGAGTTTCCGCGTCTACGCCTTGTAATTTCAAATGGTATTTGATGATGGTATTTGGTATTTGAAAAATGACTTTTGGGGAGTATTTGGAAAGTATTACCGTCATCGGCCTTTTTGGCATTTTGGAACGTTTTTGAAAATGGTTTTCAACTTGGTGAGTTCCGGTGCGGAAACCTTACAGAAAATGATTTTGATATAATGGATGATTTCAATTTCATTGCATTTATAAATCGCATAACAACGACATTATAAATGAAGATTTTTGGTATAATAGTTTGTATATTGTGCTCTAACTGGAATTAAATGGTAATATGTATATGATTTAATGATGTTGGATTAAAGACAGAGATGTGAATATCTTGCTATGTGTTATGATCCTTCGTTGCCATATGTTGTTGTTTGTTAGTATGCCGAGGGGCAGAGGTCGTGGTCGTAACCGTGGTGCTGATGGCCACGGGGATCAGATGCGGGATCGAGAGAATGTCGTTGAGAATGATTTTAGTTTGGGTGTTGCTACTATATTGCAACAAGTAGCGACTCAGATGACTCAGTTGACCCAGGTGGTTCAACGTAGCATTGACGCGAGTCAGAACGTCGGTGTAAATCAATGGCTTCGCGAGGTAGTTCGTATGAATCCCCCTCGATTCGCCGGTGGTACGGATGCGTTGGGCAGGGATGGTTGGATTTTCCAGTTGGGAAAGATTTTCGAGGCTGTCGGATGTCCTGAAGAGCGGAAGGTACCTATCGCTCAGTACCTTCTCGACAAAGATGCCGCTAATTGGTGGGAAGCTGTTAAACCTCGTGATCGTGATGTCACGTGGGCGGAGTTCCAAGCATTTATGGAAGCTGAGTTCTGTCCGAAACCGATTAGAGAGTAGAGGATTGTCGAATTCTACTTGGCAGAACCGCAAGATATATCGGTGTCGCAGGATATCATCGATTATAGCAAACAACTCAGTTATGTGCGAGATCGGGTGAGAACTGAGGAAGAGAGGATCCTTCACTTTGACAGACGGATGAAGCCGGATATTCGTGTGTATATGTCGGGATTCAATTGCACTTCATTGAGAGACTATCAAGATCGAGCCTTAGCTCGTGAACTAGCTTCATTATCGTCGGAGCGTGTGCCCGAGTCGAAGAAGCAGAGGAAGTCCGATGATCGTGTGGACAGTACAGGAGTCGGTGTTTCTATTTTGCAACGTAGTAGTCTCTCCGCTGTGAAGCTCCATCGCTCGATGCGTGGAACTGAGAGTTCCAAGTCGTCTGCTCTGACTCCTGGTAAAGCCAGGAGATGTTTCAACTGTAATGTGGCGGGACATGTTCGTGCACATTGTCCTTCTCCGCCAGTAACGTGTTACAGGTGCGGACTCGAGGGACACCGAGTTCAGTTTTGCGAGATGGTTACCGAGCCTTCCGGGGCACGGACTTGAGCACCGATATTTGGATCGACTCCGAGAAGCCCCTGAGTGGCTTAGCCTATCAGTTGTTTGTTATGTTAATTCCCTCGTTTTGTTGTTTCGATGTTCCGGAGATTAACTTCTTTTATTTGAAGTGGATCGGATTTTGAACTCTGTACTTTCGACTTTGTCGACTCGTTTATGTTCGTTGACATTTTCTGGACTTGTCCTGTCTTGTGCTTTTGTTGATCGAACGAGTTGTGGTATTGTTTCAGAATAACCCGTTTGTCGTTATGACTCTCCAAATTGCTATTCCCTTTCCTGTGGATCTTATGTGAATACACATCTTGTTGTCTTCACCGGATCGTATATGGTCTTGAGTCGAGATGTGAACTTTGGGGTTGTTGTTTGAGTATTATTGTTCCTCGTGATTCGAACATGATTGATCGACTGTTGTTGTCTCGATCGTTGTAACTCAATCATTTGATGGTTCAGTTTTTGTTGATCTCGTTTCGTGATTGTTGAGCGTTAGGACTCCTTCGTAATTCCCTTAAGTTCAGGAAATTTGTTTTGTGTTCGATCTTCCAACCCTTGGGCTGTGGAATTTAGTATTGGTTCAGCGTATAGCTCGTGTTTTGGTTGATGTACTGTTGAATTGTTCAACCGTATTGATTTCCATTCGTTGTGTTTTGTTATTCGGCAACGGATATCGTGTGTTATCTGAGTTTGTCTTGTGTCGTTCGTTTTATGTTTCAAGTTTCGGGGACGAAACTTCTTTTAAGAGGGGTAGAATGTAATACCCGAGATCTTTATTCCGGATTCGTTGGGTTTTTTGGGTTTTATCGGATTGTCATTGTCCTCATCGTAGGAATTTCGTGCCATGTTTGGTTGTGTCTTGTTGGGACATGTGTTTGGAGGCATTTCGGATCACTTTGTGGGTTGTTGAGTTTTTGTGGTGTAGCGCACGCTAATGCTTGTGGCATAGCGCACGCTACGGCGTTGTGGTTAGCGCACGCTACCGAAATTGTAGTGCACGCTAACTGGCAGTCCAGAGACAGTCCAGTAGCTACTGAACTGGGACTGGAGCTTTGTTAGCGCACGCTAAGGCCGATAGCTAGCGCACGCTATCGACTGCTTAGCGCACGCTCTCTCTTCTATCTAGCGCACGCTACCCGGTAGGTGCAGTTCTGTCCAGGGGCTACTGGACTGGTTTTGTGACCCGTTAGCGCACGCTACGGATTTTAGCTAGCGCACGCTAACTTTGTTATAGGCGGTTTCTCTGGAGCATTGACTCCGTTAGCGCACGCTAATGCAGGGTGTTTAGCGCCCGCTAATAGCTGTCCAGTATAAATACTGGACAGCAGCATTAAGTCGTCATTTTCCCACTTTTCTTCATCCCTTCCGACGGGAGCGAGATCCAGAGGCGAGTAGGACCGATCTTTTTCTTCTAGCTTCATCTTTGAGCGGATTTGTAGATGTTTAAAAACATCTAATCGTCTTCTTGGTCCAAATCAAGGTAATCTCTTTTTAGAACCCTATTTTCTTGAATTTGGGGTTTTTGCTTGGATTTGTGATTCTTAACCGATCTCATCCGATCGGTTATTTGTTCTTGTTTGTCTTGACCGTAATCTTCAGATGTTGTTAACCGTTCATCGATTTTTATAGCCCGGATCAACTATTCTTGATTTCTTTGAGAACCCTTAGATCCTTGTCGTTTTTAGGATCGTTTCGGATTTCGATTAGTGTTATTGATTCGTGGTGATGCTATTTTCGTAGTATTCGTGGGCTGTCGAAGTCTTGATCGTTTTTGGAAGTTCGAAGGTTGCCCGATCGTGCCCGTTCGTCGTTTCGTCGCTCGTGATATCGAGGCAAGTATCTTGTCCATACGTTTCATGTTTCGTAGGCGTAATTATTGATAAATGATTATATGCGAAACCCAATGTTTAATGAACGTAAAAAGGGATCGGTATGTTCTCGATAAATGTTGTCTTTCAACGATAATTCGTGAACTTCATGAATATATGTGTTCTCGGGATATGTGTGTTGGTTTTGTATGTTGATAAGATACTATGATCACTTTGAGTGAGTTTAATAGACCGTAATCCTTTGCCGGGGATTACGTAATGCTATGTGTACTTGTTCGGTAAGAACGTACTGTGTGATATTAGTTGTTACTCCTTTGAAAGGATGTTGCGATATTCCTTACACGCAAGTGCACGTCATCGTTTACAAGTAATAAAGTGATAAGTAGAGTATCGTTCCCACGAGGATTGAATCTCTAACTACCGATTTTTTCGTATTCCAATTTTATTTGAACAATCGAAGTTGGGTTTGTGCAATTAATAACTAGAAGAATTACTAAAAGACTAGTATAAAACGATGGCTTGAATAAAATAAATCAAATGATGAATAAGTCTAGGGTTCTGAATCCACCTTAGTTTATCCGAATTTACTCTCGATTATCCGTAATAAATAATTTTCCCAATTTATTGAAGGCGGAGATTGCTAATATATTCTACCGCCTCTCCCGAGGTCAATAGATTTATCTAAAGGCGAATAACGCACTCTATCCCTAGGTGAATTAATTCGTCAATAGGCGAAAAGCATAAAATCGCCTAAAGGCCACGTAGTTCCTATGAGTATATTCCTATCTCACGGAATAAAACGGTCCTCACCAATAGTTCCTCACCAAATCTCCTCTCCCGATTCGAAGTGAATGATTAAATCAATACAACTATTGGCCAGATAATTGCAAGCATTAAACATAATTGGGAAAACTCAATAAAAAGGTAATAAATTGGATAATCTCAATCAATTCGTCAAAACAAAGGTTTCATCAAAACCCTAGATTAGGGCTTTAGCCTGACATACTACTAATCGAAAATACAGAATAATTAAATGAAAGCATAAAATTCAAACGCAGATGATGCTTAGATTCCTTCGTTCTTCAGCTTCCGCCCTCTGCCCTTGAAGTCTTCTGCTTCCCTCTTCTTCTGCCGTCTCCAAGCTTAAGCTCTCCAAGATTAAAGATCCAAAGATTTCTTAATTAGGGTCTTAAACCCTATTTATAGCTCAGCACATCCACAAATCGCGTCCGAAATCAAGCTTCAAACGGCCCAAAGTCCGCGCGGACATACAAAAACCGCCAAGTGTGTCGCGGCGCACTAAACCTGTGCCGCGGCACAGGGCCTTCAGCTTTAAACCTGGGCGTCATTAATTTCTTTTGTGCCGCGGCTCACTGGCCGTGCTGCGCACGAGTACAGTTACTCGCCTTGGTGTGTCTTCCTGTGCCGCGGCTCAGCTTCCTTGTGCCGCGGCTCAGAGTCCAGATTTGCCGTTTTCACCCGTTTTGCCTCGTTTTAGCTTCCGGACTTCAATTTCCTGTCAATCATACAAAATTAAGGCATTAAAAGCTCATTTAGATAATTTCACTCTCCAAAATTCTACAAAATAATGATAAATAAGCGTATAAAAATACGCCTAACAAATACCCCCAAACTTAAGCCTTTGCTTGTCCTCAAGCAAAAAGAATTAAATTCAATAAAAGAATGTCGTGAATCATCGTGCAACTCATAGTGTTCAACCTAATCAATACTATCCTGTAAGTCTCTCTAAAGAGTCCGAGTGTCGTAAAAGCGAGCTGCACTCAGAATAATGATTCCGCAAAGTAATCAAGTTCAGTCCTAATCACTCGTTCATGAAGAAAATCCAGCTCAAAGATTAACAAAACGTGAGTCAAATCGACCGTCAATATGAAAGGCTAAAATAAACCAGCTAGTTCGTCCCGTTCCACAGTCTAAAAGCACAATTTTCACGAGTTTCATAACAATTAAACCTCGGACAGTATTCCCTTATATATATGCTCAAGAAGTTGATTCGAGTTGGCCACTAGGTTAGGATCTCGGGATGTTGCATCGGGATAATCCTAGGGTGGAACTTCCATTCTCATATATTAGGAAACCGTTTGACGTAAAAGACACTCATGGGGCACATGGATGCTTCTAGTTACTAAGTTCCCGTCTACAGCGGAGAAACAACTCGAATATATAATTTCCGCATGTCCGAATCAAGGTTGCCGTTTTACACGAGAGTAAACAGCGGGTCACGCGAATACCCCCGGTTACTAGGCTCCCTCTTCTTGGCACATGTGAAATAACTAAATCACTAGTCTAATCGGGGTCGTCGTTTTACGCGAGAGTAAACAACGGGTCACGCGAATACCCCCGGTTACTAGACTTCCCTTCATAGAACACATTATCTCGATTTTAGGGAAAAACTGATCGACTCTAAACTCAATCTAAGTGCCAACACGACTAAAGAAACAGTACGACTCACTATCCGGAAAATGTAGCCAAACGTATTGACTGTGATTTTAAAACAAGTATGTATCGTCTCTTATCTGCCAAGACTTCTACAATCACGAAAAATTTCGGACCTAAATGAATACTAAGCAGAACAGAAATAACTGACTACAACTCGACTAAAACTCGACCGTTTCTTCAGAGAGAAAACAAAGGTCGTAACATCGATCACACAAATAGAAGCACGAAAAATTCACGAATAACGAAAAACTAAGACAAGCAAGGCTATCTAAAAAATGTTTACGCAAAGTAATGAAAAGTGCAACGAAATAACGTCTGACAATAAAATAAAGTACAAAGAATGAATGTAGAAACTGAAGTAAATCCCCCAAACTTAGGACGTACATTGACCTCAATGGACAAAAATGATATGCAATAAAAGTAAAGGTCAAGTACTCCCTTCCACCGCTCTGAGCCGGTGCTGCATCGTCCGGTGAGCTTGCACGCTTCTTGACTACATCATGCGGAGTGTGAATAAATGAGCTTGAATCATCAAAAAGGAAGTTAAGTACGAGCTCTCAAGTTTAACATGATGTAGGGGTTGGGGATAAAGTAATTCGACAACACGATTCATTGCATATAATTTTGAAAATGCCTAGCTTACCAATTTTGCATTGCTGCAATTTATCAAACACCTTGTGTGCACAAGTTAAAATGAAGAACAAGAATTTTGATGGTTAATTCCAAATCCCAAAAATAATAACACAGATTATAACCCTGAATCACGACAACTATCATCAACAATTCGTTCATAAACATCAATTCCATCACAATATCAAATTCCCCATATTCCAACTCCATTTTAGAAACAAAAGTGAAGAACAACTAGCAATATAAAACTTCAAATCTTTTCACATCAAGAATCACTTATGATTTAGAAATCAACAATTACCTGGAGAATTTGAGAAGGAGACAATAGAATGGTATCAACTGACCTCATTGTGTGAAGGAGGGAAGGAAGGGAGGGAAGAAGTATCTTATGCAGGCCGATCGATTGAATGAGCCCTACTTGGCTGCTCTTATTTTGCGACGGGGGCCGCGGCACAATATAAGTGAGCCGCGGCCCAAAGTACAGTAGGACTGGGACGTTTTGTAATGTCGTCAGGTGCCGCGGCTCAGTTTTCGTGTGCCGCGGCTCAGGGTGTTAGTGTGCCGCGGCTCAGGTTTAGTGTGCCGTGGCACAAAGTACAGGCTCCCTGGGTGTTGCTTGGCCATTTAGTGTGCCGCGGCGCAGGTTTAGTGTGCTCAAGTGTGCCGCGGCTCATTTATGCCGTGCCGCAGCACAGGGTACAGTTGGTTTAGCCTCCCCTTGCGATTGATGTGTGCCGCGGCTCATAATACCTGTGCCGCGGCTCATACTTCAGTTTCTTCCCTAGGACTTTTATGCACAAAATTTTGAGAAAAACACGTTAAAGGTGAGAGGCAGAAGCAAAGTGAAGCACAAAAATGATGAAAAATAAGAATCACGAATGCAAGAAAAATAAAGAAACGCAAAAAAATCTACAACTACGAACTCGGGTTGCCTCCCGAAAAGCGCTAAGTTTATAGTCTTCAGCCAGACCTATTGGAAAACGTTAGTTCGCTTTTCGCAAACTCCATTTAGTTTCCGCCCCGTTCATCGAACCGTTCATATTTTTGTTGAAATTATGACCATTGGTCGTCAGCGATTCGACTTTCGGTTCGGTCATCAAATGTTGTTTGCGAAAAGGTTTCGACGTGAACAACTTTCCGAAACACCCGGTTTCTCCATGACTAATTGTCCGCTGGGCTTTCGGCTTACTCTCCTCCTTCACAAGCGCACTCAAGACTGCAGCAGATTTTTCCTCATGCTCGAGGAACGCCCCTTGGTCTACATCCTTCTTAAGACTTGGACCATTTAACACAAAATCTGAATTTTCCCACCGACGATGTTTTCGGTGCTTTCCTCTTTCAACGGCATTTACAATTTCACTTAGTGACCTTTTATCAATACTTCCGGGACATGGAAACGATTTGAATACTTGAAAAGTAACTTGCTCGTCTTGGACCCTCAGAGTTAACTCCACTTTTTCCACGTCTATAAGGGTTCGCCCAGTCGCTAAAAATGGTCGTCCCAAGATGATTGGAATATTTTCATCTTCCTCCATGTCGAGTACGATGAAATCGGCCGAAAAGATGAACTTGTCAACCTTAACTAATACATCCTCGATCACTCCCCTCGGATACTTTATCGATCGATCCGCCAATTGTAAGGATACTGTTGTTGGCTTGGCTTCCCCAATATCCAGCTTTTTGAAAATCGACAGAGGCATGAGATTGATACTAGCACCAAGATCGCATAGTGCCTTATTAAACGAAAGATTCCTCATGGTGCACGGTATGTTGAAGCTTCCCGGATCTTTCAATTTAGGTGGGAGCTTATTTTGAAGGATTGCACTGCACTCCTCTGTCAAGGCGACCGTTTCAAACTCCTCAAGCTTTCTTTTCTTCGATAATATCTCTTTCATGAACTTGACGTAACTCGGCATCTGTTCCAATGCTTCGGCGAACGGAATGTTTATGTGAAGCTTTTTAAACACATCAAGGAACTTAGAAAAGTGTTTGTCCGCCCTTCTTTGCTGTAATCTCTGCAGAAACGGGACGGGGGACACACATGTCTTCGAGTTGTCCGGCTTCAAATTCTTCGACTCCTCTGGCTTTAAATCCTTCTCTTCCTCAATTTCCTTCTTCTTTTCACACCACTCGGGCTGATCCAGCACCTCTTTCCCACTTCTTAAGCTGATTGCGTTTAGACTCTCTCTAGGATTTGTCTCTGTTGTACTCGGCAATGCTCCCTCCGGACGAGCTGTCAACACATTGGCAATTTGGCCCAGCTGGACCTCCAGGTTCCGAATGGAAGCAGAATGATTTTGTAATGTAGCTTCCGTACGGGTCATAAATTGACTCGTATTTGCCGCCAATTTTGCAAGTGCTTCCTCTAGAGACACATTGGGGGCGGGAGCGGGCTGCTGTTGATTCTGGGCGAACGGGGGCTGGTGTGAGTTCTGTCCATTTCTCCATGAAAAGTTAGGATGATTGCGCCACCCCGGATTATAAGTATTGGAGTACGGGTTATTCGGCCGATTCCCATTTCCCACGAATTGAGCCTGCTCCATCTGATGTTGCTCGAACGGATTTCCAACTTGACATTCCGCGCTCGGGTGTGATCCGTTACACCAATTGCATGTCTCTATGGTCATGGGGGAAGGTGCGTGCGAAAATGCCTGGAGCTGTTGGGTCAAAGCAGCGACTTGAGCTGACAAAGTGGAAATCGGATCATTGCTTGAAACTTCCATGACTCTCTTCGGTGTCAATCTTTCCGATGGCCATTGGTATGCATTTTCGGCCATATCTTCCAAAAGCACGTGTGCCTCGGCCATAGATTTTCCCATGAAGGTCCCACCAGAGGCCGCATCCACGAGAGTGCGTGTAGAAGCACTCAAACCATTATAGAACGTATGAAGCTGAAGCCAATCAGGAATGCCGTGATGAGGGCATCTTCGTAGCAAATCTTTATATCGCTCCCACGCCTCGTGGAGCGATTCCATATCGTACTGACCAAAAGTGGTTATTTCGTTTCTCAACCTCGCCGTCTTAGCAGGTGGGAAGAATTTGGCAAGGAAGGCTTGCGCTAACCTCTCCCATGTAGTAATCGACCCCGGCGGTAAGGAATTTAACCAGAATTTTGCTTTATCCCTCAAAGAGAAAGGGAAAAGCCTCAATCGGATGGCATCGTCGGTGACACCATTAGTCTTGAACGTGTCGCATATCTCAAGGAAAGAAGCAATATGGGTATTCGGGTCGTCATTCGGCAGTCCACAGAATTAGCTCGCCTGCACCATCTGAATAATAGCGGGCTTGATCTCAAAATTATTAGCCTGGATAGTGGGACGCCGAATTCCCGAAAAATTAGCGTTGATCTGCGGCATGGCATAATCTCGAAGAGCTAGTTCCGGTTGAACTTGCCGCACTTGGTTATCTCCTCCTTGGACTTCGATATTCTCGGCCATGTTGACCGTTGTCTGCAACTCTCTTTTCTCCTTTTTGTTCCTTCTTAGAGTGCGCTCGAGCTCGGTATCCAAAGGTAGTAGGCCTTCGTTACCGAGTTTTCTCATGCACTACACGAAAGGTCCTGAAAGGAAAAACAAATAAACGAAATTAAATAAACAAGAATAAAAATAAAACGTTCAAATTAAGACTGGAAATACTTAAATCGATATTAGAAAATTAAAATCCCCGGCAACGGCGCCAAAAACTTGTTGCGATATTCCTTACACGCAAGTGCACGTCATCGTTTACAAGTAATAAAGTGATAAGTAGAGTATCGTTCCCACGAGGATTGAATCTCTAACTACCGATTTTTTCGTATTCCAATTTTATTTGAACAATCGAAGTTGGGTTTGTGCAATTAATAACTAGAAGAATTACTAAAAGACTAGTATAAAACGATGGCTTGAATAAAATAAATCAAATGATGAATAAGTCTAGGGTTCTGAATCCACCTTAGTTTATCCGAATTTACTCTCGATTATCCGTAATAAATAATTTTTCCAATTTATTGAAGGCGGAGATTGCTAATATATTCTACCGTCTCTCCCGAGGTCAATAGATTTATCTAAAGGCGAATAACGCACTCTATCCCTAGGTGAATTAATTCGTCAATAGGCGAAAAGCATAAAATCTCCTAAAGGCCACGTAGTTCCTATGAGTATATTCCTATCTCACAGAATAAAACGGTCCTCACCAATAGTTCCTCACCAAATCTCCTCTCCCGATTCGAAGTGAATGATTAAATCAATACAACTATTGGCCAGATAATTGTAAGCATTAAACATAATTGGAAAAACTCAATAAAAAGGTAATAAATTGGATAATCTCAATCAATTCGTCAAAACAAAGGTTTCATCAAAACCCTAGATTAGGGCTTTAGCCTGACATACTACTAATCGAAAATACAGAATAATTAAATGAAAGCATAAAATTCAAACGCAGATGAAGCTCGGATTCCTCCGTTCTTCAGCTTCCGCCCTCTGCCCTTGAAGTCTTTTGCTTCCCTCTTCTTATGCCGTCTCCAAGCTTAAGCTCTCCAAGATTAAAGATCCAAAGATTTCTTAATTAGGGTCTTAAACCCTATTTATAGCTCAGCACATCCACAAATCGCGTCCGTATCAGTCGGTCGAAAACTGGCTTCGAAACGGCCCAAAGTCCGCGCGGACATACAAAAACCGCCAAGTGTGCCGCGGCGCACTAAACCTGTGCCACGGCACAGGGCCTTCAGCTTTAAACCTGGGCGTCATTAATTTCTTTTGTGCCGCGGCTCACCTGGGCTGTGCTGCGGCACAGAGTACAGGTTACTCTGCCTTCGGCTGGTGTCTTCCTGTGCCGCGGCTCAGCTTCCTTGTGCCGCAGCTCAGAGTCCAGATTTGCCGTTTTCGCCCGTTTTGCCTCGTTTTAGCTTCCGGACTTCAATTTCCTGTCAATCATACAAAATTAAGGCATTAAAAGCTCATTTAGACGATTTCACTCTCCAAAATACTACAAAATAATGATAAATAAGCGTATAAAAATACGCCTAACAAAGGAGGTTGTGATGTTTAAGTGTTGCTTGGCTTGATGTTCTGCTCATTGTTATGTGATCGTTGAAAGTGATGTGCCTCCGGGTAGGATTGTTGAATCTCCGGGATCCGTACTTGGTAGTATGGGTCGGGCGTGACCGTAGGGTTATCCAATCCGGGTATATCTTACGGGGACTTCGAGGTTCGGGGCTTGCTAGCCCGATGCCGAGATAACTTGTGGGGGTTATCATCGGGTATGTCTTGCGGGGACTCCGAGGTTCGTGGCTTGTTAGCCCGATGCCGGGATAACTTATGGTTGTAGTTTGGAATGGTTCTGTGGCTGTTGCCACGAGGACATGTGATTTGGTATGGTTTCCTATTGGGTTATTCACTCGGTTATGTTCTACGGGAGCATCTGAGGTTCGTGGCTTGTTAGCACGGGACGCGAATAATCCTTAGGAACTTGTGTTATGTGATTCGGGTCGTGGACCCTGTGGCTTATGATTCGGGTCTTGGACCCCGTGTGTCGTGAATTGGGTTGTGAAATCGTGTTTTATTATTAGAATCGTATTTTGGAAAGATGATTTTGGGCCATGTCCCTAAGTGTTTTCGAAGGACTTGAGAATTCCTTTATTCCAAATGTTTTCAAACTCCCGAGATCGTAAACTATTTTGTATGAGATACACGGTTCTATTCCTACCTTTTATAAATCAAACTGTTTTGATTAAGTGAATTATCTCGGGAAATATATTCAAGATTATTATATTCTTGAAGCACGTGTGTATGGCTTGTACTTCTGTTTTATACTTGCACTAGCAAAATAGTGGAGTTTTGCTAACCCTCGAGTATTCGGGGGGTGGATGTCTGTATTGCGTCCAGGTATTTGCAGGTAGCTGGCGAGCAAATCACAGGATCGATACGAAGGATGATGGGAGACGAAGATACTAATCACGTGAAGACCAATTGTAGAGCATTTGGTAGAGTCGTGTTGGTTATCCCTCCGATGTGTTGTTACCCTGATTTATGGGTGTGTTATTGTATTCTAGCCCCTGCGTGGGTATGTGTTCTGGGCAAGGATCTTGTATGTATTGTTGTGTGTGTTGTGATATAAGACCAAATCGGTCTAATGGTCCTTTATGTAGCCATGTCGGCATGTGAAGTGATTCATTGTTTTGTATTTAGCCTGGTAGATCCTCGCGGAGAGGGTCTGCGGCGCTGTAATATTCCCGAGGGGTTTGGAGGTGTTACAGAATATGGTATCGGAGCCAGGTTGAGGAAACCTAGGCTGTCGGGCTGAGTTGTGTGTTGTCGGGTCTTGTCTTGTCAGATTTGGTCTGACTGAGTGGTGTCACGATTCGTCGTTTGAGTTGTCGGTCGTGATTAGTATCGAGGTGCAACCATCATCTTCGTGCGATCTGTGGATGTAAGTCTCCCTATTTTGTTGTGTCTCGTGTTATACGAGTTTATGTGATTCTATATTATTATGTGGAGTTTAATTGTGCCTCGTGAATACTTACTCCATACTTGTTTGATTCTCGCATTGAGTTGGAATAAAGAGTAGTACCGGTATGCATGTATATATGTATACATCTTTGTGTGAAATCGTTTTTACAGGGGTGATGTTTTGGATTGGTTACTCAATAAAAGTTTATCAAAGTGGTATTTTAAACTTCAAATGTTTTGGGGAAGTCACGTAAATTCTATTTAAAAACATCCTTCGAGGAGGAAAAATGATTTGATTTTCGTATGATGACCTCGAGACCAAAGATTTTGAGAATTCAAACTACACATATTATATTTTCATCTTGCATTGAAAATATTCAAAATTTGATTTTTAAATGCTTAAACGAGGTCTACCAATAGCTTACTTGAGACGTGACTTTCGCCTTCAACTTTTTCGGTTAAACGATATGTAGTGAGAATGTAAATTATTGGCGTCTGGATTCGTATGTTGTTGTTTATTTGTAACCTTCGGCTTTTGGCATTATTTGGTATATGTTTATGAATGTGTTGCTGGATGAGAATAGCTAGCGCGCGCTAACGTGGCATGGCTAGCGCACGCTAAGTCTCTGTTAAATCATACCCTAATCGGTCTGAGCAGAAGCTCGGAAACTACATTCTGGCCGTAAGTCTAACTTTTGCGATTGTTAGGCTGACCATTTGTGACCGTACTCTATGTGTGTTGTTCAGGAATAACAATTGTTGTGTGGTTATGTGTAATTTGAACTGTGTTCTTGTCGGCTGCGTGTGTAAAGTCCAAAATGACTTTTTGGGTACTTTTACCAAATAGTGTGTTTCAAAATGACCTTTCGGGTTTGTAAATTTGAATTATTTCGGTGACCTTTTTTCCTAACTCTTTTGTCGGGTGACTTAACATATATTTTGAAACTATTGAGTTTCCGCGTCTACGCCTTGTAATTTCAAATGGTATTTGATGATGGTATTTGGTATTTGGAAAATGACTTTTGAGGAGTATTTGGAAAGTATTACCTGTAATACCCGGTTGTAATTCATTCATTTTCATTCAGTAATTATCAGTCTGTAATTGTCACTCAGTGTATTTTCACTCAATTATAATCATTCATCAATCGTGTTCGTTCACCGTGTTCACCGTTCGGAAAAACTTCGAGTTGTGTATCATTATTGTTCATTGTTTTAACTTTCCTCATATGAGTTCGACTTTGTTAGATCACCATTAATTTTTGGTAACTCCAAAAAAATTCTAAATCTTTGCAATATTATAGAGCATCGAGTTAGCTTTCCAATGGTTCAAACGGTGAGTCAATCGGAGTCCGGACGAGAGAGTTATGGTCGTTTTAGCTCAACCGCTCATTTTTTCAGTTAGTGGCCGATCACTGCCGACCGAACTCGGCCGTGTCGTCCGACACGGCCCGTGCCGTACTCGTCCGGAATTGCCGAAGTTTCTGCCTCAGGACCCGACCGTGTCGTCTGGCACGGCCGAGTCGAACCCTTCCGGATAGACCCGGGCAACTGCGCGAGGCCCGACCGTGTTCCGGGACACGGTCGAGTCAATGCCGAGCGCCGCGGACGGGTCACTGTCGGTAGGCCCCTTCGCGCCGCGACCGTGTCAAGCAGGACACGGTCGAGTCCCTGCCGGCCAGCTGCGCGCCACGACCGTGTCAGGCGGGCACGGTCGAGCCTGTCAGCCGAGTCAACCCCTATAAATTGGTTTTTTGAGCATTTCAGCTCATTTTTTCCATCTTCTTCACCTGCAACCGAGAGAGAATAACTTGAGGGAGAGATTTCTTCATCAATTATCATTTGAGTGTGTATTTTTCATCACCTTCAATCATTTGGGAAGCTTGGATAGTCGTTTTTACACGTTTTCTTCGGATTTTAGTACTTGTATCTTCAAGAGGTAATTCCTTCAACACTTTGGACTTCGATTTTGTGTTGAGATATGATGTTTTGGACGTTACAATCATGTTATATGAAGGGATATGTATATGATTATGAGTTTGTATAAGGATTCATTGGATTATTGAGGGATTATTCAAGAACACCTTGAAAATCGAGTTGGAATTGGGGATTTTCGACTAATTGTTGTTATAATCACATTTTTGGATATTCATAACGGATTATTGATCGTATTGGAGATGTTTTGTTGGTTTGAAACACTTCTTGGGGATTTGATATTGGTATATCGAGGTTTGATTGTAAACAATCGGAGTTTGGATACTACGTGTTTGATTTAATGCCTCTATGGACTTGGTTTAGTCGTATCGACGTTTTGAGTTCGTTATATTCGTGTTTGATTCGTATATTGAACGGATTGTTGGTAATTGTATTATTTAAGGTTGTTCGAGCGACCGATATCTCAATTAGGACGTTGTTCGTGGACGGACATTCTTCATCGTTGTTGTGTAAGTTGATTCTTACTCGGTTAAAAGGATATTCATTCCTTTTGTTGTTGATCATTCATAATCATAACTCATTCATCATTGTATTAATCATTTTGAGACTTGTAATTGTCGGATAATCATTTCATTAGCGAGGAACGGCGGTTCCAATCATTTCATTGAAAACTATCAATCACTTCATTATCACTTTCGTATCGGTGAGTCATTCTTGACTTTGTCGGATTATTATTATTCATTGATATTCATTATGGTCATTCTTGTTCATATGACCTTATGGGTTCATATTGCGTGGCCGGGTGCGGATGTGTGGAATTTTTAGTCGGGCACGTGATGGCCATGTATTGGGAGTGATACATTGGGTATGCACACGGTAACGATTACCTCCGTGAGACTAATTAGGTACAAGGACGGTGTGTCCGGTCATCCATCTTGTACACTTGCACGTAACACTACGGGCGTACTATGATGCTCCTCTTCAGCGTAATTCATAACTAAGGATATTTCATAACTTCATTACATCATGTTTGTGTATTTTCAACCCTTGAGGATTGTTGTTCGTAACTGGCCCGTTGGGGGATTTTGTTTTCAGGTCACGGCAAGGCAAAGGCACGGGAAGAGCATGTTGACGGCGACGAGTCCCAGTGATACTAGTAGGGGCCCCCAGTCATTCCGTTTGTTCAGTCATTTTCAGTCATTTCAGTTATTTCTGTCATTTGTATTTTCCATTTGCAAATTCCGGTTGTAATGTTTATTTATTCAGGGTGGTGTATTTTATCTTCATATAAAATACACTAGTATTCGGTATTGTCCTGGTGTGTTGTATTTAAACTCCTCATCGGAGTGTTTGGTAATATAATGTGGTTCGGTACTACAATTATATTATTTAATTCATCATTTTCATTTGCCTGGTGGGTCCCAGTCGGGGATTCACGGCACTGTAATATCCGCCTAGTTTGGGGTGTTACAGAGTTGGTATCGGAGCGTGGTTTTGAATACTACCCTCCAAGTCATGTCTCATTTGAAATCATCGTCATCGGACTAGTATCATTGGACTTTCGCGTCACGTGTGACCTGTGCAAATGCCGAGCCAATCAGACCAAGAACTGTAAGATTTCTAATGCCATGGTATAATTTCGCATTAATCATTCATTCATAATTCATCGATTAACAATCCTCAATCATCATTGTCATTTTGACCGGACGGTCGAGTTAACTCATTAATCACCAATTCTTTTCATTGTTCGATTGTTGATCGGGAAGATCGAATCATTAATCTTGTTAACTCATTCAAGATAATCATTTCAATAATTCCATCGAGATAATCATGTCACGTCAATTAATCATTCATGTAATCGCTGTATTTGAGCTCGTATGCTCATTTTCATCATTTCATAATATAATCATAATGTGATACTCATGCGAGATATATAATCATCATATGACTTTCCTACTTCGGTATGGAGAGGGCAAGAAGGGCGTGGAGGACGAGGCCGTGGAGCGGGCCGAATCCGAGAGCTCGTGTGAATACACGTGCAAATGCCGAGAATAATGCTAATTCATCAAGCGGCGCCAGCGCCACTCATTCACACAGGCGCGATCATTCACTGTCGGGAGTCGTGCAGGACACGGCTCAGTCAGAGGGTGTACGGGTTGACCCACTCGCATTTATGCAGGGCATGATGGCCCAAATGACCCAGATGGCTCAGTTGATGGAGACGATGCATAATTCCGTCAATCAAAATCAGCAGGCTCCTCCGCCGCCACCTCAGAGGCAAGAGAGGGGTGTAAGCAATATCATTAGCGATATCTCTCGCCAGCGACCACCTACTTTTGAGGGCTCATCTGAGCCGGCGGATATTGTTCATTGGCTTGAGCATTTTGAGAAGTTAATTGCTATGGTGGATTGCCCTGAAGGGCATAAAGTTTCAGTTGCGGCTTACTATCTCGGTAAGAGCGCTCATTCATGGTGGTTGTCGTTGAAGCCCACAGACGGAACATGTACTTGGGATCAGTTCAAGACTCTCATGATGGAGAGATATTATCCGGCCCCACTCAGAGAGGCCAAGCTGTCAGAATTACTCACCCCCGACCCCTCAACAGACGAGGATGTTCTCGCCATTGCCGAGAAATTTCAGGAACTTCTTCCGTTCGCCTCATCTATCATTCATTCCGAAGCGGACAAGATCAAATATTTCAGCAAGAGGCTGAAACCCCGTATGAGACTTCAGTTACTTAATCATAATTGCACCACGTTGGCTGAATTCATTGAGAAAGCTCTCACTTATGAGCTTACTGCTAAGGAAATTGCTAAGCAGCAACCTTCGTCTGCTAGCAAGAAATCGAAGAATCGAAATCAGTCTGAAGGCGGTCAGACAACCTTCAAGAAACCCCGTGCGGGCTCTGCTTTTTCTGAGCAACCTCCAGTGTCGTCTAAACCCGCGGAATCTCAGTCACGAGCGGCCAGTTCGGCCATCACCTGTTACAACTGTGGGGATCTTGGTCATGTCAGCACCAAGTGTCCGAGACAGTCTGTCACGTGTCATAACTGTGGAATTGTGGGACATAAGGCCCGTTTTTGCCGTAGGGACTCCAAACCTACTCATACGTCATCTCAGGCACCGTACCGAATGGCCCCGACCGAAATGCGAGAGTTGAAGAATCAACTTGAGGAATTGTTCGAGAAAGGTTATATCCAACCGAGTGCGTCCCCGTGGGGAGCACCAGTGCTGTTTGTCAAAAAGAAGGATGGCTCTTTTCGCTTGTGTATCGATTATCGGGAGTTGAATAGGGTGACAATCAAGAATAAGTATCCTTTACCCCGTATCGATGACCTTTTGGATCAACTTCAGGGAGCTTCAGTATTTTCCAAGATCGACTTAAGATCTGGATATCATCAGCTACGGATTCGAGAGTCGGATATCGCGAAGACGGCGTTTCGAACACGCTATGGTCATTTTGAGTTCGTAGTTATGCCGTTTGGGCTAACTAATGCACCTGCGGTATTCATGGAACTAATGAATCGGGTCTTCATCGACTTTTTGGATCGATTTGTTGTTGTCTTCATCGATGACATTTTGATTTATTCTCGTAACCGAGAGGAACATGAGATTCATCTTCATCAGGTTCTCGACGTCTTTGAGGCGAGCAACTTTATGGAAAGTTTTCCAAATGTGAGTTACGGATGTCCGAAGTGACGTTTCTCGGACATGTAATTTCATCGGATGGAGTGCGTGTTGATCCTCGGAAGACGGAGGCTATCCAGATTGGTTACCTCCGAAGAATGTTAAGGAAATCCGAAGCTTCCTCGGATTAGCCGGTTATTATCGGAGGTTTGTGGAAGGATTTTCCAAAATTGCTCAACCATTGACGAACCTTTTGCGGAAGGATAAGAAATACACGTGGTCCGACGCGTGTCAACGGAGTTTTGATGAACTCAAGAGCCGGTTAATGTCAGCACCTGTACTTTCCTTGCCGCAGGGGACGGAAGGATTTGTGGTTTATAGTGATGCGTCCGGACAGGGTCTCGGATGTGTACTCATGCAGAACGGGAAGGTTATTGCCTATGCTTCACGGCAGTTGAGACCTTACGAGGTTAATTATCCGACTCACGACCTTGAGCTAGCAGCCGTAGTGTTCGCTTTGAAGATTTGGCGTCATTACCTTTATGGCGTCACTTGTCAGATATTCACCGATCATAAAAGCTTAAAGTATATATTTACTCAGAAGGAGTTAAATATGCGTCAGAGACGGTGGTTGGAATTAATCAAAGATTATGATATCGAGATCCTCTACCACCCGGGCAAGGCGAACGTTGTCGCCGACGCCTTGAGTCGTAAGTCCGTTCAGGAGCAGATGCTTGCCCGTTTAACAATTCAGAAGGAGCTTCAACAGGAATTCCTTAGACCCGAGATCGAGGTGCAGCCCGGCAAGTTCGGGCGGCTTTGTATGTTAGAGATTTCATCGTCACTCGAGGAGGAAATCCGAGAGAATCGTGGTTCGGACCCATCATTGTTGCGCATCCGAGAGGATGTGGCTCAGGGAAAGCCCTGGATTTGTGGTGCACGAGGATGGACTTTTGAGGTTTAAGAATCGGTTGTGCGTACCAAATAATGACGAGTTGAAAGACTCGATTTTGAAAGAAGCTCATCCGCCCCTTATTCTGTGCATCCGGGTCTAGTAAGATGTACAAGGACTTGAAACAAAATTACTTGGTGGAGTAATATGAAGCGAGAAGTCGCAGAATTTGTTTTGAGATGCTTAACTGTCAACAAGTTAAGATTGAACATCGGCGGCGGGTATCTTTGAAACCTCTTCCTATTCCCGAATGGAAGTGGGAAGACATTTCTATGGATTTCATCACGAGTTTGCCGACGAGTCGTCGTGGCATGAATACGATCTGGGTGATCGTGGACCGCTTAACTAAATCAGCTCATTTCCTTGAGATCAAGGATACGTGGGGTCCCAGAGACTTGCCCGATTGTTCATTAAAGAGATAGTCGATCGCAGTACTCCTAAAAGTATCGTTTCCGATCGTGACGGACGGTTTGTGTCGCATTTTGGAAATCGATTCATCGTGCTATGGGAACTCGGCTTAACCTCGGCAGCTTTTCATCCTCAGTCTGACGGACAATCAGAGAGGACCATTCAGACATTAGAGGACATGTTGAGGGCATGCGTCCTCGATTGGAAAGACGATTGGGAAGCCCAACTACCATTGATCGAGTTCCCGTATAATAATAGTTGGCATGCTTCGATCAAGATGGCACCTTACGAGGCCTTGTATGGTCGTCATTGTCGATCTCCGTTGTGTTGGGACGACTTATCAGAATCAATCGGCACCGAGCCCGATATGCTTATAGCCGCCCGTGAGAAGGTAGCTTTGATCAGGAGTCGTTTGTTGACCGCTCAGAGTCGACAGAAATCATATGCAGATAACCGTCGTCGACCATTAGAGTTCGAGGCTGGTGACCATGTGTTGGTCAAGGTATCCCCGAGTCGTGGTATCTTCCGTTTTGGGATGAGGGGAAAGTTGAGTCCGAGATTCATTGGGCCGTTTGAGATTTTGGATCGAGTAGGCGAGTTAGCTTATCGGTTGGCTTTACCTCCGGCTTTGAGCCGAATTCATAATGTGTTTCATGTCTCTCAGTTGCGAAAGTATGTTGCCGACCCGAGTCACATACTGCAGTTCGACGAAATCGAAATCGCCGATGACCACTCATATGAGGAGCGTCCTATACGAGTCTTAGAGCGGCGAATCAAACAGTTGAGAAATAAGACGATTCCTTTGGTTAAGATTCAGTGGTCTAGACACGGAGTCGAAGAGGCCACTTGGGAAACCGAGGATAGTATGCGGGAGAGTTATCCCGAGTTGTTTGACCCTTAGTTTCGGGGACGAAACTCTTTTAAGGGGGGGTGTATGTAATACCCGGTTGTAATTCATTCATTTTCATTCAGTAATTATCAGTCTGTAATTGTCACTCAGTGTATTTTCACTCAATTATAATCATTCATCAATCGTGTTCGTTCACCGTGTTCACCGTTCGGAAAAACTTCGAGTTGTGTATCATTATTGTTCATTGTTTTAACTTTCCTCATATGAGTTCGACTTTGTTAGATCACCATTAATTTTTGGTAACTCCAAAAAATTCTAAATCTTTGCAATATTATAGAGCATCGAGTTAGCTTTCCAATGGTTCAAACGGTGAGTCAATCGGAGTCCGGACGAGAGAGTTATGGTCGTTTTAGCTCAACCGCTCATTTTTCAGTTAGTGGCCGATCACTGCCGACCGAACTCGGCCGTGTCGTCCGACACGGCCCGTGCCGTACTCGTCCAGAATTGCCGAAGTTTCTGCCTCAGGACCCGACCGTGTCGTCTGGCACGGCCGAGTCGAACCCTTCCGGATAGACCTGAACCGTCTGCCCAGAGGCCCGACCGTGTTCCAGGACACGGTCGAGTCAATGCCGAGCGCCGCGGACGGGTCACTGTCGGTAGGCCCCTTCGCGCCGCGACCGTGTCAAGCAGGACACGGTCGAGTCCCTGCCGGCCAGCTGCGCGCCACGACCGTGTCAGGCGGGCACGGTCGAGCCTGTCAGCCCCTATAAATTGGTTTTTTGAGCATTTCAGCTCATTTTTTCCATCTTCTTCACCTGCAACCGAGAGAGAATAACTTGAGGGAGAGATTTCTTCATCAATTATCATTTGAGTGTGTATTTTTCATCACCTTCAATCATTTGGGAAGCTTGGATAGTCGTTTTTACACGTTTTCTTCGGATTTTAGTACTTGTATCTTCAAGAGGTAATTCCTTCAACACTTTGGACTTCGATTTTGTGTTGAGATATGATGTTTTGGACGTTACAATCATGTTATATGAAGGGATATGTATATGATTATGAGTTTGTATAAGGATTCATTGGATTATTGAGGGATTATTCAAGAACACCTTGAAAATCGAGTTGGAATTGGGGATTTTCGACTAATTGTTGTTATAATCACATTTTTGGATATTCATAACGGATTATTGATCGTATTGGAGATGTTTTGTTGGTTTGAAACACTTCTTGGGGATTTGATATTGGTATATCTAGGTTTGATTGTAAACAATCGGAGTTTGGATACTACGTGTTTGATTTAATGCCTCTATGGACTTGGTTTAGTCGTATCGACGTTTTGAGTTCATTATATTCGTGTTTGATTCGTATATTGAACGGATTGTTGGTAATTGTATTATTTAAGGTTGTTCGAGCGACCGATATCTCAATTAGGACGTTGTTCGTGGACGGACATTCTTCATCGTTGTTGTGTAAGTTGATTCTTACTCGGTTAAAAGGATATTCATTCCTTTTGTTGTTGATCATTCATAATCATAACTCATTCATCATTGTATTAATCATTTTGAGACTTGTAATTGTCGGATAATCATTTCATTAGCGAGGAACGGCGGTTCCAATCATTTCATTGAAAACTATCAATCACTTCATTATCACTTTCGTATCGGTGAGTCATTCTTGACTTTGTCGGATTATTATTATTCATTGATATTCATTATGGTCATTCTTGTTCATATGACCTTATGGGTTCATATTGCGTGGCCGGGTGCGGATGTGTGGAATTTTTAGTCGGGCACGTGATGGCCATGTATTGGGAGTGATACATTGGACTGTGCACACGGTAACGATTACCTCCGTGAGACTAATTAGGTACAAGGACAGGTGTGTCCGGTCATCCGTCTTGTACACTTGCACAGAACACTACGGGCGTACTATGATGCTCCTCTTCAGCGTAATTCATAACTAAGGATATTTCATAACTTCAGTTACATCATGTTTGTGTATTTTCAACCCTTGAGGATTGTTGTTACGTATGGCGGCCGTTGGGGATTTTGTTTTCGTGTCACGGCAAGGCAAAGGCACGGAAGAGCATGTTGACGCGGCGAGTCAGTGATACTAGTAGGGGCCCCGGTCATTCCGTTTGTTCATCATTTTGATCATTTGATTATTGTCATTTGTATTTTCCGCTGCAAATTCCGTTTGTAATGTTTATTTATTCAGGGTGGTGTATTTTATCTTCATATAAAATACACTAGTATTCGGTATTGTCCTGGTGTGTTGTATTTAAACTCCTCATCGGAGTGTTTGGTAATATAATGTGGTTCGGTACTACAATTATATTATTTAATTCATCATTTTCATTTGCCTGGTGGGTCCCAGTTGGGGATTCACGGCACTGTAATATCCGCCTAGTTTGGGGTGTTACATTACCGTCATCGGCCTTTTTGGCATTTTGGAACATTTTTGAAAATGGTTTTCAACTTGGTGAGTTCCGGCGCGGAAACCTTACAGAAAATGATTTTGATATAATGGATGATTTCAATTTCATTGCATTTATAAATCGCATAACAACGACATTATAAATGAAGATTTTTGGTATAATAGTTTGTATATTGTGCTCTAACTGGAATTAAATGGTAATATGTATATGATTTAATGATGTTGGACTAAAGAGAGAGATGTGAATATCTTGCTATGTGTTATGATCCTTCGTTGCCATAGGTTGTTGTTTGTTAGTATGCCGAGGGGCAGAGGTCGTGGTCGTAACCGTGGTGCTGATGGCCACGGGGATTAGATGCGGGATCGAGAGAATGTCGTTGAGAATGATTTTAGTTTGGGTGTTGCTACTATATTGCAACAAGTAGCGACTCAGATGACTCAGTTGACCCAGGTGGTTCAACGTAGCATTGACACGAGTCAGAACGTCGGTGTAAATCAATGGCTTCGCGAGGTAGTTCGTATGAATCCCCTCGATTCGCCGGTGCTACGGATGCGTTGGACTGGGATGGTTGGATTTTCCAGTTGGGAAATATTTTCGAGGCTGTCGGATGTCCTGAAGAGCGGAAGGTACCTATCGCTCAGTACCTTCTCGACAAAGATGCTGCTAATTGGTGGGAAGCTGTTAAACCTCGTGATCGTGATGTCACGTGGGCGGAGTTCCAAGCATTTATGGAAGCTGAGTTCTGTCCGAAACCGATTAGAGAGCAGAGGATTCTCGAATTCTACTTGGCAGAACCGCAAGATATATCGGTGTCGCAGGCTATCATCGATTATAGCAAACAACTCAGTTATGTGCGAGATCGGGTGAGAACCTAAGAAGAGAGGATCCTTCACTTTGACAGACAGATGAAGCCGGATATTCGTGTGTATATGTCGGGATTCAATTGCACTTCATTGAGAGACTATCAAGATCGAGCCTTTGCTCGTGAACTAGCTTCATTATCGTCGGAGCGTGTGCCCGAGTCGAAGAAGCAGAGGAAGTCTGATGATCGTGTGGACAGTACAGGAGTCGGTGTTTCTATTTTGCAACATAGTAGTCTCTCCGCTGTGAAGCTCCATCGCTCGATGTGTGGAACTGAGAGTTCCAAGTCGTCTGCTCTGACTCCTGGTAAAGCCAGGAGATGTTTCAACTGTAATGTGGCGGGACATGTTCGTGCACATTGTCCTTCTCCACCAGTAACGTGTTACAGGTGCGGACTCAAGGGACACCGAGTTCAGTTTTGCGATATGGTTACCGAGCCTTCCAGGGCACGGACTTGAGCACCGATATCTGGATCGACTCCGAGAAGCCCCTGAGTGGCTTAGACTATCAGTTGTTTGTTATGTTAATTCCCTCGTTTTGTTGTTTCGATGTTCCGGAGATTAACTTCTTTTATTTGAAGTGGATCGGATTTTGAACTCTGTACTTTCGACTTTGTCGACTCGTTTATGTTCGTTGACATTTTCTGGACTTGTCCTGTCTTGTGCTTTTGTTGATCGAACGAGTTGTGGTATTGTTTCAGAATAACCCGTTTGTCGTTATGACTCTCTAAATTGCTATTCCCTTTCCTGTGGATCTTATGTGAATACACATCTTGTTGTCTTCACCGGATCGTATATGGTCTTGAGTCGAGATGTGAACTTTGGGGTTGTTGTTTGAGTATTATTGTTCCTCGTGATTCGAACATGATTGATCGACTGTTGTTGTCTCGATCGTTGTAACTCAATCGTTTGATGGTTCAGTTTTTGTTGATCTCGTTTCGTGATTGTTGAGCGTTAGGACTCCTTCGTAATTCCCTTAAGTTCAGGAAATTTGTTTTGTGTTCGATCTTCCAACCCTTGGGCTGTGGAATTTAGTATTGGTTCAGCGTATAGCTCGTGTTTTGGTTGATGTACTGTTGAATTGTTCAACCGTATTGATTTCCGTTCGTTGTGTTTTGTTATTTCGGTAACGGATATCGTGTGTTATCTGAGTTTGTCTTGTGTCATTCGTTTTATGTTTCAAGTTTCAGGGACGAAACTTCTTTTAAGAGGGGTAGAATGTAATACCCGAGATCTTTATTCCGGATTCGTTGGGTTTTCTGGATTTTATCGGATTGTCATTGTCCTCATCGTAGGAATTTCGTGCCATGTTTGGTTGTGTCTTGTTGGGACATGTGTTTGGAGGCATTTCGGATCACTTTGTGGGTTGTTGAGTTTTTGTGGTTTAGCGCACGCTAATGCTTGTGGCATAGCGCACGCTACGGCGTTGTGGTTAGCGCACGCTACCGAAATTGTAGCGCACGCTAACTGGCAGTCCAGAGACAGTCCAGTAGCTACTCAACTGGGACTGGAGCTTTGTTAGCGCACGCTAAGGCCGATAGCTAGCGCACGCTATCGACTGCTTAGCGCACGCTCTCTCTTATTTCTAGCGCACGCTACCCGGTAGGTGCAGTTCTGTCCAGGGGCTACTGGACTGGTTTTGTGACCCGTTAGCGCACGCTACGGATTTTAGCTAGCGCACGCTAACTTTGTCATAGGCGGTTTCTCTGGAGCGTTGACTCCGTTAGCGCACGCTAATGCAGGGTGTTTAGCGCGCGCTAATAACTGTCTAGTATAAATACTAGACAGCAGCATTAAGTCGTCATTTTCCCACTTTTCTTCATCCCTTCCGACGGGAGCGAGATCCAGAGGCGAGTAGGACCGATCGTTTTCTTCTCGCTTCATCTTTGAGCGGATTTGTAGATGTTTAACAACATCTAATCGTCTTCTTGGTCCAAATCAAGGTAATCTCTTTTTAGAACCCTATTTTCTTGAATTTGGGGTTTTTGCTTGGATTTGTGATTCTAACCGATCTCATCCGATCGGTTATTTGTTCTTGTTTGTCTTGACCGTAATCTTCAGATGTTGTTAACCGTTCATCGATTTTTATAGCCCGGATCAACGATTCTTGATTTCTTTGAGAACCCTTAGATCCTTGTCGTTTTTAGGATCGTTTCGGATTTCGATTAGTGTTATTGATTCGTGGTGATGCTATTTTCGTAGTATTCATGGGCTGTCGAAGTCTTGATCGTTTTTGGAAGTTCGAAGGTTGTCCGATCGTGCTCGTTCGTCGTTTCGTCGCTCGTGATATCGAGGCAAGTATCTTGTCTATACGTTTCATGTTTCGTAGGCGTAATTATTGATAAATGATTATATGCGAAACCCAATGTTTAATGAACGTAAAAAGGGATCGGTATGTTCTCGATAAATGTTGTCTTTCAACGATAATTCGTGTACTTCGTGAATATATGTGTTCTCGGGATATGTGTGTTGGTTTTGTATGTTGATAAGATACTATGATCACTTTGAGTGAGTTTAATAGACCGTAATTCTTTGTCGGGGATTACGTAATGCTATGTGTACTTGTTCGGTAAGAACGTACTATGTGTGATATTAGTTGTTACTCCTTTGAAAGGAGGTTGTGATGTTTAAGTGTTGCTTGGCTTGATGTTCTGCTCATTGTTATGTGATCGTTGAAAGTGATGTGCCTCCGGGTAGGATTGTTGAATCTCCGGGATCCGTACTTGCAGGTATGGGTCGGGCGTGACCGTAGGGTTATCCAATCCGGGTATGTATTGAGGGGACTTCGAGGTTCGGGGCTTGCTAGCCCGATGCCGGGATAACTTGTGGGGGTTATCATCGGGTATGTCTTGCGGGGACTCCGAGGTTCGTGGCTTGTTAGCCCGATGCCGGGATAACTTATGGTTGTAGTTTGGAGTGGTTCTGTGGCTGTTGCCACGAGGACATGTGATTTGGTATGGTTTCCTATTGGGTTATTCACTCGGGTATGTTCTACGTGTAACACCCCGAGATATTCGGAATATGTTACAGCGCCGTAGACCCCTACATGGGACCCACCAGGCTACAATAGGAAAACTCCACTCAACTAACCATCTTGGTTAGCGAGGATACACATTTAAATAATATGACATATAAAGATACGCCCGAAACAACCGACGAAATGAGCAACCATCGACAATGTAGCAATTTAAAATAATACAACACGGGGTTTGAATTGAAAAAGCCTAAGTACTCGCGAGTACAGTCTATCAGTTTGTAAATATAGAAAACAACCAAATCGAAGTGGACAAAAGAAATAAGTAAACCCAAGTGCACATGTCAACGACCCTGGCCAGCATCCTCGTACTGTCGCAGCGCTCGCTCGTCCGGATAATCATAACCCGAAATCCATAACAAGAATTTCCCCAAAACGGGTCCCCAAAGGGGTTAGCAATTACGCTAGTACAAGTAATCAAGGCAAACCAATCGCTTACACATTTCATAGTATATGCACCAATATCAATTTCAAAAGTCAAACCAGACATGTCTTTTCCGGAAATAAACAGTCAAACAATTTGCCTTGGGAACAGAGTCATATCATAAATTCCCGCACGAGGCCTCTAAGGACCCTCCCGCACTGGCTATATTATAAAACAAAACACGCACATGCATCGCCTTGGGAACAGAGTCATATCATAAATTCCCGCACGAGGCCTCTAAGGACCCTCCCGCACTGGCTAGCTAAACAAAACACGCACATGCATCGCCTTGGGAACAGAGTCATATCATAAATTCCCGCACGAGGCCTCTAAGGACACTCCCGCACTAGCTAGCTAAACAAAACACGCACAAAATACATTACCATTCCACGTTAAGCATAAAGGTTCCCAAAAATACTTGCCTTGAATTATAAGCGACGCAAGGAACGGAAGGAAAACACCGGTGACCAATAGGATCCGATAATCACGAACCTAACGATACGAAGAACACAATCACAACCAATCCTAAATGAATACGGAATTGGAATACACCCGAAAACCCGCCTACGATTCATGTATATTCGTATAGGAACAACGACGAGGGCGGACCACAACCAAACCCTCTCGATTACAAAATTACTACGAAATATACCATGAATCCATAGGGAAACCAACGAAATCAACAAGATTAATCATGTACAGCATGAATTAATCTAACATACAGAACGAATCGGACGAAACATGAAAATCCCATTCAATTTACCCAAAACAAGGTTTTAGGAGTTTACCTTGAATAGTGACAAAGAACACGATTAGAGGTTGATAATATGCTCCAAAAACTCGAAGAAGATGATGGCTCGGAGTTACCAAGCTTCAAATCGCCGGAAATACCAAGAAGATCGCCTAGGAGTCGGATGGGGAGGAGAAGGAGTGAAAATGGCCGAAATCGGTCAACGCCTGGGTTTATAAACCCAGGCCTCGTTACGTACGTTAGCCACCACATGCTAACGTACGTAAGCCGTATTACGTACGTAAGCCATAAGGGCCTTACGTACGTAACCAAAAAGGCAGAATCGCCTGAACTGATATACACTGGGGCGTTACGTACGTAACCAAAAAGGGTGTTACGTACGTAACCAAAAAGGCAGAATCGCCTGAACTGAATTACACTAGGACGTTACGTACGTAACCAAAAGGGTGTTACGTACGTAACATTCCTTTCTGTGGAGTACAGGCCAGGAATGAAAGAGGGAGGTACCGAAAAAGAATTGAAATACAACGGTGAACAATTCACGATGGTACGGACGTAAGGGGCCTGAAACGACGAACTTAAGTGCCGAAGGAAAACATATTCCCGACTACTCAAAGGTTCAGAAAAACAACATCAAACGTAAATTTCCCAAAAGTTTGGGAAATTTACAAAACGGTCCAAACATGTGAAATGTACGTAACATGGTCGAAACACCAACAAAAGCTCACAACGCCCACAATAACATGAGATCGATCTTCGGCAACCCCGAAACGGCGGTTCGAGCAGCGATTATGATAACACACCAAATAGCGACGAAAACAACAAGAAACACCGACTCGAGTAAAACGAGTCCGAAACAAGCTCGAACGACAAAAGTTCAATATTAAATATCCTCAAAATGTCAATACGGTTACAAGCGAGTTGCTAAAAACGAAATTGCACCAAAATGAGAATAATAAGAGAAGGGAAAAATGCGGATATTACATTCTACCCCTCTAAAAACAAGTTTCGTCCCGAAACTTAAGAAATAAACAACTCGGGATACTTAGCACGCATGCTATCCTCGGTTTCCCAAGTCGCCTCCTCGACACCATGTCTCGACCACTGCACTTTGACCAAAGGAATGGTCTTATGCCTCAGTCGCTTCTCACGGTGCTCCAAAATTTTCAAAGGACGCTCCTCAAAAGTAATATCCTCGGCAACGTCAATATCCCCATAGTCGATGATGTGACTAGGATCCGGGACATATTTCCTCAGATGGGAAACATGAAAAACGCTATGAACATGACTCAGGGCCGGGGGTAACGCCAAACGGTATGCTAACCCACCGACTCGCTCGAGAATCTCGAAGGGTCCAATAAATCTCGGACTCAACTTCCCCTTCTTCCCGAAACGGAAAACTCCTCTCGTCGGCGACACCTTCAGCAAAACATGGTCTCCCACCTCGAATTCTAAGGGTCGACGACGGACATCGGCATATGACTTCTGTCGACTCTAGGCAGTCAACATCCGTTCTCGAATTAATTCTATCTTCCGTCTCGCCTCTAAAACGACATCCGGTTCGGTCCCGACCAAATCGGACGCCTCATTCCAACAAATCGGCGATCGACAACGCCGCCCATAAAGTGCCTCATACGGTGCCATCTGAATTGATGCGTGCCAACTATTGTTGTACGTGAATTCAATCAATGACAAATGCTCCTCCCAGTCACTACTCCAGTCGAGAGCACAAGCACGCAACATGTCCTCGAATGTCTGGATAGTGCGTTCCGACTGTCCATCTGACTGGGGATGAAAAGAGGTACTCAAATGCAAACGGGTACCCAACGCCTTATGCACCGCCTGCCAAAAGTGCGATACAAAACGGCCATCACGATCCGAAACAATAGACTTCGGAGTACCGTGAAGTCTCACAATCTGCGCGATAAACACACGAGCCAACTTCTCCGGGCCCCAAGTGTCCTTGATGCCCAGAAAATGTGCCGACTTGGTCAGACGATCAACAACCACCCATACCATATTCATGCCCGACCTCGATCTCGGCAAACTCGTAACAAAATCCATCGATATATCTTCCTATTTCCATTCTGGAATGGGAAGTGACTGCGATAACCCAGCCGGTCGCTGATGCTCGATTTTGACCTGCTGGCAAGTCAAACATCTCGCCACAAACTGTGCGACCTCCTCCTTCATGTCATTCCACCAGAAGTTCCTCCTCAGGTCCTTGTACATCTTACTCGAACCAGGATGAACGGAATAGGGTGTGGAATGGGCCTCACGCAAAATACTCTGTCGCAACTCTGGATCATTCGGCACACAAAGCCGACTCTGGAATCTCAAAACACCATCCTCGTGAATCACAAACCCAGGAGACTTTCCCTTAAGAACGTTCTCTCGGATTTGAGTAATCATCGGATCCTCTAATTGCTTCAGCTTAATTTCATCGATCAAAGACGACGAAATCTCTAAAGCACAAAGTTGCCCGACAGCTCCAGGCAACAAAACCTCAACATCTAACCCGATCAAAGCCCGCCGAAGCTCAGACTGAGGCGTAAGGACCTCAAGCGTTCGCAACGCAATCGGTTTCCGACTCAAGGCGTCGGCCACGACGTTCGCCTTGCCCGGATGATAAAGGATTTCGAGGTCGTAATCCTTAATCAGCTCTAACCACCTCCTCTGCCTCATATTCAACTCCCGCTGAGTAAATATGTATTTCAGACTTTTATGATCGGTAAAAATCTGACATGCAGAGCCGAAAAGATAGTGACGCCAAATCTTGAGTGCAAAGACAACCGCCGCTAACTCCAAATCGTGAGAAAGGTAGTTAAGCTCATACGGCCTCAACTGTCTCGACGCATAGGCAATGGTCCTGCCGTGCTGCATCAATACGCACCCAAGACCCTGACCCGAAGCATCGCTATACACGGCGAATCCCTCGTTGCCACATGGCAACGCCAAAACCGGAGCTGAAGTCAAACGCTTCTTCAGTTCCTCAAAACTCGACTGTCTCTCATTGGTCCGCATTTAACTTCTCGATTTCGGAGCAAGCGTAAGTGGCCGAGCTAGTTTTGAGAAACCCTCGTGAACCTACGATAGTAGCCACCAAACCCAAGAAACTACGGACCTCCTTCACATTTGTGGGCGATGCCCAATCCAACACCGCCTCAATTTTCTGCGGATCCACACGGACTCCCTACCGAAATCACGTGACCCAAAACATCACTTCCTTCAAATTAACTCACATTTCGAGAACTTCGCATATAGTTGCTCGGTCCTCAAAATGTCTAACACTATCTGCAGATGATGGGCATGCTCTTCCTCATTCCTCGAATAGATAAGAATATCGTCAATGAAGACGACGACACACTTATCCAAATACTCGATAAAGACTTTGTTCATCAATTGCATGAACACCGCCGGCGCATTAGTTAACCCGAAAGGCATAACTACAAACTCGTAATGTCCGTATCTCATCCGAAAAGCTGTTTTCGGCACGTCGGACTCCCTCACCCGAAGCTGATAGTACCCCGATTTCAAATCAATCTTCGAGAATACCGCAGCTCCCTACAACTGGTCAAACAAGTCATCGATTCTCGGCAAAAGATACTTGTTCTTGATGGTCACCTTGTTTAGTTCGCGATAGTCGATACACAAACGCAGTGAACCATCCTTCTTACGCACAAACAGGACCGGTGCGCCCCAAGGTGAGGCGCTCGGTCGAACATACCCCGACTCAAGAAGTTCACTCAACTATTTCTTCAACTCAGACATCTCGGAAGGTGCCATGCGATGCGGCGCCTTCGAAATCGGAGCCGCACCCGGCTCTAACTCTATAGCAAACTCAACCTCACGATCCGGTGGCAATCCTGGCAACTCGTCAGGAAATACATCAGGAAACTCACTAACGACTGGAATCGACGAAAGCTCGACTCCCCCATTCTCCGCCTTCAAGGCGTAGCACCAATAACCAGTACACCCCTTTTGCAGGAGTTTCATCGCCTTCAGTGCGTTAATAACAAACTTCTGGTTTCTCTTTCGCCCCGGGAAGGAGTGCTCAGTGCCGTCCTCGGCTAACATGGTAATGATCCTCGTGTGGTAGTTCATGATCGCGCCATGCCGCTCGAGCCAATCATCCCCGAGAATCAAATCCTCACCCACAATACTAACGACAATAAGATTAGAGAGCCAAGCTCTCTCACAAATAAACACAGAGCAGTCTCGGACTTCTCGATCACCGACAATTCTATCACCGCTAGGAAGTTTAACGATGAAAGGCTCGCAAGGTGACAAGCAGTCGAGACTCAAACGGCATACACACTCTAGAGAAATGAATGAATGCGTGGCACCCGAATCAAAAAGCACACCGACAGGATGAGAATGGATATGAACGGTGCACTGCCGCCACGATGAGCCTTTGTGTCATCGGCCCTCCTCATCTCGTATATACGCGGCTGGGCGGAGCCGACACTGGAAGCTCCACCCCTAGCGGGCTGACCCCGACCCCTACCTCGGCCGGCACTCGGTGGAGGCGGCGGAGCAAATGAGCCCTGGTTCACACTCGGCTCCAACGGTACTGGTTGAGAAGAACGGGCGCCGCGAAGCTGTTTGACCTGCTCACAAAAAGGGGCCTTGTGGCCCAGCTGTCCACAAGTGTGACAAGTAAACTTCGGACGAGAACACTGCCGGATCCTATGGCCCTGCACACCACAGTTAAAACATGTGGGTTCACGAGCGGAGGTTCCGGCGGCACCCCGAAAGCTCCCAGAGAAACGAGCCGAACCGCCCGTTGAAATATTTGCAGCTTGAGATTTCTGCTGGCCTCCACTCTTGGGACCAGAAAAATTTCCGACCGACTTCTGTTTCTTGTTTTCACGAGCCAAATCACTAGCCGTCACTGACATATCATAAGCGAGGGCCCTACTCTGATAATCCTTCAAGGTAGTGCAGACGAGTCCAAACATGTAGTCCTGAATGGACAGTTTCATCCTCCTGGAAAAATGGAAAATTTTGTCGCTCTCAGCGACAACTTGGGTTTTCTCATAACCCAACTCCTTGTTAAATTCGGCAATAGCTTGGGATACGGGAATATCCCGTGGTTGAGCATCATAGAAAGCATGCACTCGAGCCTGTCTGACCGGCCACGGACAATATTCGGTCTCCATCAATTCTTGAAATTCGGCCCACGAAGCAACATGATCTTTGGGACCAACGGCCTCCCACCAATCCGTAGCATCTCCCGTGAGAAAGTATTGAGCAATAGGGACCTTACGGTCCTCGGGGCAGTTAGTAGCAGTGAAGACTTTGGATATCTCCTTGATCCACCCTTCCCAGCCGATCGGGTCCGAAGCTCCCGAAAACTGAGGAGGATGCATCTTGATGACATCCTGAAGCCAGCGATCCGCTCCGCCCCGATTAGCATGGGCCTGATCGGGGTTCTGGACCACCTGAGCTATAGCCGCCATCTGGTTAACCATTTGCTGCATAACAGCCGCAATACCAAGATCGGTGCGCTCCTGGGAAGAAGCATGACTGTGACGGCCGCGATGCGCGGCTCTGAAGAGTGTGACGTGGCCGCCCCACCGGCTGCCCCACGTCCTCGGCCGCGTCCACGACCACGACCACGACCACGACCATGGTTTCCTCCGGCATCCATACTGATGTTGAGAGATAACAGAAGTACATCGATGATGAGTAAGGGAGGAAAAGCAACTACGATTCAAAAGTGGAAATACAATGCAAGAAACAAAAGAGCTGAATAAGAAAACTTACGAGCACTGGAAGTACTGGGATGCTGGCAGCGGTGTGACAATGTGCAAAACAAAACACGACTAGACCCAAATAACCAACAAGCCTAGGTATCCATAAACCTAGAGCTCTGATACCATTTTCTGTAACACCCCGAGATATTCGGAATATGTTACAGCGCCGTAGACCCCTACATGGGACCCACCAGGCTACAATAGGAAAACTCCACTCAACTAACCATCTTGGTTAGCGAGGATACACATTTAAATAATATGACATATAAATATACGCCCGAAACAACCGACGAAATGAGCAACCATCGACAATGTAGCAATTTAAAATAATACAACACGGGGTTTGAATTGAAAAAGCCTAAGTACTCGCGAGTACAGTCTATCAGTTTGTAAATATAGAAAACAACCAAATCGAAGTGGACAAAAGAAATAAGTAAACCCAAGTGCACATGTCAACGACCACAGCCAAGATCCTCGCATCGTCCCGTAGCCGCTCGTCCGGATAATCATAACCTGAAATCCATAACAAGAATTTCCCCAAAACGGGTCCCCAAAGGGGTTAGCAATTACGCTAGTATAAGTAATCAAGGCAAACCAATCGCTTACACATTTCATAGTATATGCACCAATATCAATTTCAAAAGTCAAACCAGACATGTCTTTTCCGAAAATAAACAGTCAAACAATTTGCCTTGGGAACAGAGTCATATCATAAATTCCCGCATGAGGCCTCTAAGGACCCTCCCGCACTGGCTATATTATAAAACAAAACACGCACATGCATCGCCTTGGGAACAGAGTCATATCATAAATTCCCGCACGAGGCCTCTAAGGACCCTCCCGCACTGGCTAGCTAAACAAAACACGCACATGCATCGCCTTGGGAACAGAGTCATATCATAAATTCCCGCACGAGGCCTCTAAGGACCCTCCCGCACTGGCTAGCTAAACAAAACACGCACAAAATACATTACCATTCCACGTTAAGCATAAAGGTTCCCAAAAATACTTGCCTTGAATTATAAGTGACGCAAGGAACGGAAGGAAAACACCGGTGACCGATAGGAGCCGATAATCACGAACCTAACGATACGAAGAACACAATCACAACCAATCCTAAATGAATACGGAATTGGAATACACCCGAAAACCCGCCTACGATTCATGTATATTCGTATAGGAACAACGACGAGGGCGGACCACAACCAAACCCTCTCGATTACAAAATTACTACGAAATATACCATGAATCCGTAGGGAAACCAACGAAATCAACAAGATTAATCATGTACAGCATGAATTAATCTAACATACAGAACGAATCGGACGAAACATGAAAACCCCCTTCAATTTACCCAAAACAAGGTTTTAGGAGTTTACCTTGAATAGTGACAAAGAACACGATTAGAGGTTGATAATATGCTCCAAAAACTCGAAGAAGATGATGGCTCGGAGTTACCAAGCTTCAAATCGCCGGAAATACCAAGAAGATCGCCTAGGAGTCGTATGGGGAGGAGAAGGAGTGAAAATGGCGAAATCGGTCAACCCTCGGGTTTATAAACCCGGAGCCTCGTTACGTCGTTAGCCACCACATGATAACGTCGTAAGCCAGACACGACGTAAGCCATAAGGGCCTTACGTACGTAACCAAAAAGGCAGAATCGCCTGAACTGATATACACTGGGGCGTTACGTACGTAACCAAAAAGGGTGTTACGTACGTAACCAAAAAGGCAGAATCGCCTGAACTGAATTACACTAGGACGTTACGTACGTAACCAAAAGGGTGTTACGTACGTAACATTCCTTTCTGTGGAGCACAGGCCAGAAATGAAAGAGGGAGGTACCGAAAAAGAATCGAAATACAACGGTGAACAATTCACGATGGTACGGACGTAAGGGGCCTGAAACGACGAACTTAAGTGCCGAAGGAAAACATATTCCCGACTACTCAAAGGTTCAGAAAAACAACATCAAACGTAAATTTCCCAAAAGTTTGGGAAATTTACAAAACGGTCCAAACATGTGAAATGTACGTAACATGGTCGAAACACCAACAAAAGCTCACAACGCCCACAATAACATGAGATCGATCTTCGGCAACCCCGAAACGGCGGTTCCGAACGACGATTATGATAACACACCAAATAGCGACGAAAACAACAGGAAACGCCGACTCGAGTAAAACGAGTCCGAAACAAGCTCGAACGACAAAAGTTCAATATTAAATATCCTCAAAATGTCAATACGGTTACAAGCGAGTTGCTAAAAACGAAAATGCACCAAAATGAGAATAATAAGAGAAGGGAAAAATGCGGATATTACACTACGGGAGCATCTGAGGTTCGTGGCTTGTTAGCACAGGACGCGAATAATCCTTATGAACATGTGTTATGTGATTCGGGTCATGGACCCTGTGGCTTATGATTCGGGTCTTGGACCCCGTGTGTCGTGAATTGGGTTGTGAAACCGTGTTTTATTATTGGAATCGTATTTTGGAAAGATGATTTTGGGACATGTCCCTAAGTGTTTTCGAAGGACTTGAGAATTCCTTTATTCCAAATGTTTTCAAACTCCCGAGATCGTAAACTATTTTGTATGAGATACACGGTTCTATTCCTACCTTTTATAAATCAAACTATTTTGATTAAGTGAATTATCTCGGGAAATATATTCAAGATTATTATATTCTTGAAGCACGTTGTGTATGGCTTGTACTTGTAATATCCGCAATTTCCGATTTTTCGGTAAATTTCTTTTTCAGCCGGAGTCCGTTTTGACGACTCGCTCATGACCGTTTCGTCATTTCGAGAATGATTAATTCTGGACTTTTTGTCATCCGTGTAATACCCGGTTGTAATTCATTCGTTTTCATTCAGTAATTATCAGTCTGTAATTGTCACTCAGTGTATTTTCACTCAATTATAATCATTCATCAATCATGTTCATTCACCGTGTTCACCGTTCGGAAAAACTTCGAGTTGTGTATCATTATTGTTCATTGTTTCAACTTTCCTCTTATGAGTTCGACTTTGTTAGATCACCATTAATTTTTGGTAACTCCAAAAATTCTAAATCCTTACAATATTATAGAGCATCGAATTAGCTTTCCAATGGTTCAAACGGTGAGTCAATCGGAGTCCGGACGAGAGAGTTATGGTCGTTTTAGCTCACCCGCTCATTTGGCGATCACGCCGACCGGACTCGGCCGTGTCGCCTGGCACGGCCGTGCCGTACTCGTCCGGATAAGCCGGTAGCGTCGCCCGAGGCCCGACCGTGTTCGAGGACACGGCCGAGTCAATGCCGGCGCCCCTTCGCGCGACACGACCGTGTCATGCGGGACACGGTCGAGTCCCCGCCGGCCGATTGCGCGCCACGACCGTGTCATGTCGGACACGGTCGAGTCTGTCACCTATTTAAGGCCTCGGCAGCGTATTTTTCGCCGATTTCTCATTCCTTTTCTTCCCGTTCGCGGCTGTAGGTGTATACATCATGGAGACATGATGTTGTTCTTTCAATCCATGAAGTTTTGAGGCTCATATCATCAATCATCCGTCCTATAACATCCTCCGATCTACTGACCAGTCGATTTCCTAGAAATCTAATTTTGGGGATTTTGGGTATTTTGGTTGTTTTCGTCCGATTAATCCGATTTAACTTGGTATTATGATAGATTGATGATTATTAAGATGTATTACATCTTTTCCTTAATATTCCATGGTTGGATCGTATCGATTCGTTGTTTTGGTCGAGTTCTTGATCGACGCCTTGAAGGTGTCCGTAAAATGTCGTAGAGGGGTTTTCGGGCGTTCTACGATTATTCTTCCTCGTATGATCGATGATTTATTGATTATATGTTGTTAGGGTCGAATTCTTGCGAAGAACTCGAGTCGGAACCCTTCCGCTCGCCGTTTTCTTCAAGCTTTTCGATCGTGGGCGTATTCTTTGTCTTCACGGAGAATTGTAGGTGTTTGAGGTGTCCCGACTGAGCCGTGTTCGTAGGAGTGTCCGGTGTCGATTATCGAGGCAAGTATCTTGCCCATACATTACGTGTTTTGTGGATATAATGGTTGTTAATCGTCGATATGTGCTAAATAAATATTCATAACCATCTTTCTCAAAAGTATCGGTATATTTACCAACAAGGTTTTCTTAAAGACGACTTGTGTGTTCCGAGAATTAATATGCTTAATTGAATACGTGTATTAATGTTGAGTATAAGATCGTAATACTTTCGTGTGATGCCATTGTGTGTGATTACGTTGTCGGTAAGTTTTGAAGTTTAGTCCTTTGTTAAAGTCCGTACGTGGAGACATGTGGTTATCGATGAATAATGTGAATTTATGTGATATTGGTTGTGCCGTTCGGTCCTGTAGGAATAGTGTGCTTTCTTGTTGATAGTATTAGTTATGGGTTATGAGTATATGTTGGATGAACTGGCCATTCTAGTAAGGTACCTCGACTATATATACTGTGATTGACCTTCGAGGCTTGTGGTTTGCAACTGTGATTTTGAAACGTGTGTGTGTGTTGTTCCTTCCACCCGGAGTGTCCGACGGGATGTCTGGGGGTCGATACTAAGGGGTACGGCCACGGAACTGGACTTGGGTGCGTGTGTGGATGAACTTCCACCCGGAGTGTCCGACGGGATGTCTGGGGGTCGATACTAAGGGGTACGGCCGCGGAAGTGGTTTCCCACCCGGAGTGTCCGACGGGATGTCTGGGGGTCGATACTAAGGGGTACGGCCGCGGGTTACCAGTTGTGGTTTTCATCTTGAGGATGACGTCGATGTTATCGTTAATTGTGATATTGTCCGGAGTATCACAATGCTTTGTGCTCGGGGTTGAGAGACATTGTATATCGAGTCTTGGTGCTTGGCTAGAATGGCATAGGATTAATGTGTTATGTGTAATGTGTCCTTGTAAGTGATTTGAAGTGGATGATCGGGTCGTGGACCCTGTGTTTTGTGACCGGAATGGTTGGGTCGTGGACCCCGTGTTTTGTTAAACGGATTTGTATTTTGAAAAATGAACTTTGGGGCTGTGACCCTAAATGGCTTTCGAGGAACTTTAGAATTTTTCAATTTCTAACGTTTTTAAAACTCCCGAGATTTGGAAATGTTTTCAAAGTGCTTACTTACTTCGTTTCTACTTTCAAGACTTGAACTATTTTTAACTAAATATACCTCGGGAAGTATCTCGTTGTATTCTCGGAATGTGTTGTGTATGGCTCGTATTTGCACTTTATACTTGCACTAGCGAAACAGTGGAGTTTTGCTAACCCCCGAGTAATCGGGGGGTGGATATCTGTATTGTGTCCAGGTACATGCAGGTTGTCGGGAGCAAGACACTGGATCGGCACGAGGGATGATGAAAGACGAATGATACTAATCACACGAAGGCGCTTTGACTTGATTAGTCGGAGTCCATTGTATTGTCTTTTCCGCTGTCTTATTGTTCGTCGTTGCAAGTATTTTACCCTTGCATGTGTATGAGTCTGGATGAGTTTATGTATTTTGATTTGTAGGTCAGTGATGGAAGACCAAATCGGTCTATTGATTCGTTATTTTGATTCATCAGTATGTAATGTAATGTGTTGTGTTGATGTCTAGCCTGGTGGATCCTCACGGAGAGGGTCTGCGGCGTGTAATATTCCCGTTTGATCTGGGGGTGTTACATTTATGGTATCGGAGCTTAGGTTGCGGAAACCTAGGCTGTCGGGTCCAGTCGTGTATTTTTGGGTCTTGTCTTGTCAGATTAAGTCTGACTGATGTCGTGTCGCGACGCGTCGTTTGGAATGTCGGCCGTGATTAGTATCAGGATGCAGCCATCATCTTCGTGCGATCTGTGGATGTAAGTCTCCCTACTACAGGTGGTACCACGAGCTATACGAGCCTGTGTGATTTTGTGTTATGTAGTTAATATTTGAAGATGCATCGTGAGTAAGTGACATATATTTGTTGATTCCCGACTTGCGCTAAAATGTAGAATGATATTGCTGAATGTATCCTTGTATAAATCATTTTTCTTACAAGAGTATAAACCTTGGAATTTTAAGTTTTCGAATCCTTTCGGGGAGTCACGTAAAATTTTTAAAATGACCTCAATTGGATGAAAAAGTAGATTTTCTTATGTTGACCACAAGGCTTAAATTTCTGAAATCTCGAATTATTGATAATTCTTTTCCACTTTGTACTATAAGTTTTCAAAAATAGAGTTTTTAACTCAAATAAGGTCTTCAAAATATACAAAAGAAGAGACTCTCGTTTCTAACTGTTCGGTATCATGAATGATGGTAAAAAGATGCGTATTGATGATGCTCTCGTTGTTGAGCAATGGTGCAGCTTTAAAATTAAAATAGTAACGTGAATGTTGAGTCCATCGGTATGTATGTGTTGAGATAGTCCTCTATATTGAGAAGTAAAATTTTCATTTTTGTAGGATGATTTTCTTTTGATGGTTGCTTGTGAGTTGTTATAATTATGTGAGTCGATGACATTTAGACTTGTATGTTGTTGCTTACTTGTAACCTTCGAGTCTAGTATTACCTCATATATGTTTGCAATCGTGTTGGTGATTAGAGCGGTTAGCACAGCTTAGTACGAGCCTAATGCGCGCTAACGTGGCGTGTTTAGTGCACGTTAACCTTTGTTGTAACGCGCGCTAATCAACTTGGGCAGAGGCTATGGAACCGCATTATAGCCGTCGTGTCTAACTTTGCGGCCAATCACTTGTAGTTGTATTCTCTACGTGGTGTCTAGTGATAACAAGCTTGTGCGTGAATGCGTGTTAAGACTTTTCGTATTGCTAGGTGATATTTGATTGTGGTTGATGAATTGATAAATTATGTCTGCTGTGTGTGTTCAAAAACACTTTCCTGGAAACTTCACAAAGTTTTGACGGTTCGATTAATCGGCGGCTCCGTGTATACTTTGAAAATTATTTGGAAATTGGCAAGCCGGCCTTGGATTCTCAAATAAAACCTCGACGGTATTTGAAAGAGTTGTTTTAAAGTACCTTGAATATTTTGTAAAGTATTACCGTCGTTGATGTCTGTGAAGTGTTGGGAGGATTTTCGAAAATTATTTTAACGTATTGTTGCATTTTCAAATATTTTGAGTGAATGATTTTCAAAAATCTTTCACACCATAAAAATATTTTATTTCAAAAACCAATGCGATTTTTATTTTCAAAAAAAAAATGTGGGTATTACATCATATCACAGGACACGGTCGAGTCCCTGCCGGCCGATTGCGCGCCACGACCGTGTCATGTCGGACACGGTCGAGTCTGTCAGCCTATTTAAGGCCTGGCAGCGTATTTTTCGCCCAGTTTCTCATTCCTTTTCTTCCGTTCGCATGTGGGTGTATACATCATGGAGACATGATGTTGTTCTTTCAATCCATGAAGTTTTGAGGCTCATATCATCAATCATCCGTCCTATAACATCCTCCGATCTACTGACCAGCCGATTTCCTAGAAATCTAATTTTGGGGATTTTGGGTATTTTGGTTGTTTTCGTCCGATTAATCCGATTTAACTTGGTATTATGATAGATTGATGATTATTAAGATGTATTACATCTTTTTCCTTAATATTCCATGGTTGGATCGTATCGATTCGTTGTTTTGGTCGAGTTCTTGATCGACGCCTTGAAGGTGTCCGGTAAAATGTCGTAGAGGGGTTTTCGGGCGTTCTACGATTATTCTTCCTCGTATGATCGATGATTTATTGATTATATGTTGTTAGGGTCGAATTCTTGCGAAGAACTCGAGTCGGAACCCTTCGTTTTCTTCAAGCTTTTCGATCGTGGGCGTATTCTTTGTCTTCGCCGGAGAATTGTAGGTGTTTGAGGTGTCCCGACTGAGCCGTGTTCGTAGGAGTGTCCGGTGTCGATTATCGAGGCAAGTATCTTGCCCATACATTACGTGTTTTGTGGATATAATGGTTGTTAATCGTCGATATGTGCTAAATAAATATTCATAACCATCTTTCTCAAAAGTATCGGTATATTTACCAACAAGGTTTTCTTAAAGACGACTTGTGTGTTCCGAGAATTAATATGCTTAATTGAATACGTGTATTAATGTTGAGTATAAGATTGTAATACTTTCGTGTGATGCCATTGTGTGTGATTACGTTGTCGGTAAGTTTTGAAGTTTAGTCCTTTGTTAAAGGCATGCGTGGAGACATGTGGTTATCGATGAATTATGTGAATTTATGTGATATTGGTTGTGCCGTTCGGTCTTTGTTGGAATAGTGTGCTTTCTTGTTGATAGTATTAGTTATGGGTTATGAGTATATGTTGGATGAATCGCCATTCTAGTAAGGTACCTCGACTATATATCTTGTGATTGACCTTCGAGGCTTGTGGTTTGCAATCGTGATTTTGAAACGTGTGTGTTGTTCCTTCCACCGGAGTGTCCGACGGGATGTCCGGGGTCGATACTAAGGGGTACGGCCACGAAGTGGACTTGGGTGCGTGTGTGGATGAACTTCCACCCGGAGTGTCCGACGGGATGTCCGGGGTCGATACTAAGGGGTACGGCCGCAGAAGTGGTTTCCCACCCGGAGTGTCCGACGGGATGTCTGGGGTCGATACTAAGGGGTACGGCCGCGGGTTACCGATTGTGGTTTTCATCTTGAGGATGACGTCGATGTTATCGTTAATTGTGATATTGTCCGAGTATCACAATGCTTTGTGCTCGGGGTTGAGAGACATTGTATATCGAGTCTTGGTGCTTGGCTAGAATGGCATAGATTAATGTGTTATGTGTAATGTGTCCTTGTAAGTGATTTGAAGTGGATGATCGGGTCGTGGACCCTGTGTTTTGTGACCGGAATGGTTGGGTCGTGGACCCCGTGTTTTGTTAAACAGATTTGTATTTTGAAAAATGAACTTTGGGGTTGTGACCCTAAATGGCTTTCGAGGAACTTTAGAATTTTTCAATTTCTAACGTTTTTAAAACTCCCGAGATTTGGAAATGTTTTCAAAGTGCTTACTTACTGCTTTCTACTTTCAAGACTTGAACTATTTTTAACTAAATATACCTCGGGAAGTATCTCGTTGTATTCTCGGAATGTGTTGTGTATGGCTCGTATTTGCACTTTATACTTGCACTAGCGAAACAAAGGAGTTTGCTAACCCCCGAGTAATCGGGGGGTGGATATCTGTATTGTGTCCAGGTACATGCAGGTTGTCGGGAGCAAGACACTGGATCGGCACGAGGGATGATGAAAGACGAATGATACTAATCACACGAAGGCCAGTTTTGACTTCAGTTAGTCGGAGTCCATTGTATTGTCTTTTCCGCTGTCTTATTGTTCGTCGTTGCAAGTATTTTACCCTTGCATGTGTATGAGTCTGGATGAGTTTATGTATTTTGATTTGTAAGTCAGTGATGGAAAACCAAATCGGTCTATTGATTCGTTATTTTGATTCATCAGTATGTAATGTAATGTGTTGTGTTGATGTCTAGCCTGGTGGATCCTCACGGAGAGGGTCTGCGGCGTGTAATATTCAATGTTGAGTCCATCGGTATGTATGTGTTGAGATAGTCCTCTATGTTGAGAAGTAAAATTTTCATTTTTGTAGGATGATTTTCTTTTGATGGTTGCTTGCGAGTTGTTATAATTATGTGAGTCGATGACATTTAGACTTGTATGTTGTTGCTTACTTGTAACCTTCGAGTCTAGTATTACCTCATATATGTTTGCAATCGTGTTGGTGATTAGAGCAGTTAGCACAGGCTTAGTACGAGCCTAGCGCGCGCTAACGTGGCGTGTTTAGCGCACGTTAACCTTTGTTGTAACGCGTGCTAATCAACCTGGGCAGAGGCTATGGAACCGCATTATAGCCGTCAGGTCTAACTTTTGCTGCCAATCACTTGTAGTTGTATTCTCTACGTGGTGTCTAGTGATAACAACTGTTGTGCGTGAATGCGTGTTAAGCCTTTTCGTATTGCTAGGTGATATTTGATTGTGGTTGATGAATTGATAAATTATGTCTGCTGTGTGTGTTCAAAAACACTTTCCTGGAAACTTCACAAAGTTTTGACGGTTCGATTTAATCGGCGGCTCCGTGTATACTTTGAAAATTATTTGGAAATTGGCAAGCCGGCCTTGGATTCTCAAATAAAACCTCGACGGTATTTGAAAGAGTTGTTTTAAAGTACCTTGAATATTTTGTAAAGTATTACCGTCGTTGATGTCTGTGAAGTGTTGGGAGGATTTTCAAAATTATTTTAACGTATTGTTGCATTTTCAAATATTTTGAGTGAATGATTTTCAAAAATCTTTCACACCATAAAAATATTTTATTTCAAAAACCAATGCGATTTTTATTTTCAAAAAAAATATAGTGAAAGATGAAAAATCTCACTCGATGTAAAGTTCAAACTCGGATTTAGAAATGTTAGAGTATGTAAGAATGATTTGATGATCTTGCATGGTTAACTTGTTAGTTATTAACGGTGATGATGATACGTAGAGGCTTGATGACTTCAAATGATTTCAAATGAGACGGTTAAAATATGTTGTTTACAAGTTTTGATGGAACAACCCGAGGTACCAAAGGTATTTTTAAAGTTTATTTTAAATAGCATACAAATCTAAGGATTTTCAAAAGATTTCCTTTAAAAGGATACCTCGTGGATTTTCTTTTCGAGTTGTTATTGGTTACCTTATGTGATATGTCGTGCTGAGTTGGTACTTTAGCTTAATATTTTGCGAAGTTGTGCAATCGTATTGAGTGGGAATCTGCTTAGTATGCCGATGGGCAGAGGACACAGTCGTGACCACGATACTAATGGCCTTGAAGATCGGATGTGGACCAAGAGGGTATAGTCGGAAAGGTTGCTATTCCAGCACTTCGTTCTCGTTGTTTAGGTTTCGGGACGAAACCTCTTTTAAAGGTGATATGATGTAATACCCACATTTTTTTTCTTTCTTTCTCTTCTGTTTCGTCCAACCGTATCGACTCGACTGTGTTCGTTAATGCTTCTGACCTGGTGTTGTTTCCCACCTTTGTCATTCGAACGAGTTCTGATATTGTCCCAAATTGATCTATATATCGTTGTGACCCTTCCAAGTTCGGAAAATTAGTCTCGTTTTCGATCTTCCAACCCTTGGGCGGTGGAATTCCGTATTTGTTCAGCGATTGGCTTGCGTTTTGATTGATGTACCGTTGGGTTGGTCAATCGTATTGATTTTCGTTCGTTGTGTTTTGTGACTGTTCGGATAATTGACTTGATTATATTATCCATTTGATGACGCTTGTCACTTGTTGGTTTTATTATATCCCTAACGGCGGCGTTGTGTTGGTCGTCGTGGAGCGTGTTTTCACACCGTATATTCCGTTGCGTTGTATGTAACGTTTCGCCGTTTGGCATTAGTTACGCATTTCTTGCGTATCTCATTGAGTTTTCCTGGCGGGATATTGCTTCTCCCTACTTGTTTTAAGTTTCGGACGAAACTTCTTTTAAGGAGGGTAGAATGTAATATCCGCAATTTCAATTTCGTAATTTTCTTTTTTCGGAGGAGGTTCGTTTTGACAACTCTATCATGACCTTTTCGTCATTCCGAGAATGATTAATTGTGCACTTTTTGTCATCCGAGTTCGTTTCGGTGTCGTTTTGTTGAGTTCCGTGTCCTTAATCGACTTTTTCACGTGGGAGTTCGACTTTGTTAGATCACCATTAATTTTTGGTAAAGCCAAAAATTCTAAATCTTGCAATATTATAGAGCATCGAATTAGCTTTCCAATGGTTCAAACGGTGAGTCAATCGGTCGGACGAGAGAGTTATGGTCGTTTTAGCTCACCCGCTCATTTGGCGATCACGCCGACCGGACTCGGCCGTGTCGCTGCACGGCCATGCCGTACTCGTCCGGATAAGCGGTGGCGTCGCCAGAGGCCCGACCGTGTTCGGGACACGGTCGAGTCAATGCCGAGCGCCCCTTCGCGACACGACCGTGTCATGCGGGACAGTCGAGTCCCTCGGCCGATTGCGCGCCACGACCGTGTCATGTCGGACACGGTCGAGTCTGTCGACCTATTTAAGGCACAGCGTATTTTTCACCCGATTTCTCATTCCTTTTCTTCCGTTCGCGGTGTGGGTGTACACATCATGGAGACATGATGTTGTTCTTTCAATCCATGAAGTTTTGAGGCTCATATCATCAATCATCCGTCCTATAACATCCTCCGATCTACTGAATCGGTGCCGATTTCCTAGAAATCTAATTTTGGGGATTTTGGGTATTTTGGTTGTTTTCGTCCGATTAATCCGATTTAACTTGGTATTATGATAGATTGATGATTATTAAGATGTATTACATCTTTTCCCTTAATATTCCATGGTTGGATCGTATCGATTCGTTGTTTTGGTCGAGTTCTTGATCGACGCCTTGAAGGTGTCCAGAAATGTCGTAGAGGGGTTTTCGGGCGTTCTACGATTATTCTTCCTCGTATGATCGATGATTTATTGATTATATGTTGTTAGGGTCGAATTCTTGCGAAGAACTCGAGTCGGAACCCTTCCGTTCGTCGTTTTCTTCAAGCTTTTCGATAGTGGGCGTATTCTTTGTCTTCGCCGGAGAATTGTAGGTGTTCGAGGTGTCCCGACTGAGCCGTGTTCGTAGGAGTGTCCGATGTCGATTATCGAGGCAAGTATCTTGCCCATACATTACGTGTTTTGTGGATATAATGGTTGTTAATCATCGATATGTGCTAAATAAATATTCATAACCATCTTTCTCAAAAGTATCGGTATATTTACCAACAAGGTTTTCTTAAAGACGACTTGTGTGTTCCGAGAATTAATATGCTTAATTGAATACGTGTATTAACGTTGAGTATAAGATCGTAATACTTTCGTGTGACGCCATTGTGTGTGATTACGTTGTCGGTAAGTTTTGAAGTTTAGTCCTTTGTTAAAGCTGTACGTGGAGACATGTGGTTATCGATGAATTATGTGAATTTATGTGATTTTGGTTGTTCCTTTCGGTGTTTTTGGTTTTGTGTGCTTTCTTGTTGTTAGTATTATTTGTGGGTTTTGAGTATATGTTGGATGAACTGGCAATTGTTGTTAGGTAGCTCGACTATATATACCGTGATTGACCTTCGAGGCTTGTGGTTTGCAACCGTGATTTTGGAACGTGTGTGTGTGTTGTTCCTTCCACCCGGAGTGTCCGACGATGTCCGGGGTCGATACTAAGGGGTACGGCCACGGAAGTGGACTTGGGTGCGTGTGTGGATGAACTTCCACCCGGAGTGTCGAAGGGATGCAGGGGTCGATACTAAGGGGTACGGCCGCGAAGTGGTTTCCCACCGGAGTGTCCGACGGGATGTCCGGGGTCGATACTAAGGGTACGGCCGCGGGTTACAGTTGTGGTTTTCATCTTGAGGATGACGATGTTATCGTTAATTGTGATATTGTCAGGAGTATCACAATGCTTTGTGCTCGGGGTTGAGAGACATTGTATATCGAGTCTTGGTGCTTGGCTAGAATGGCATAGGATTAATGTGTTATGTGTAATGTGTCCTTGTAAGTGATTTGAAGTGGATGATCGGGTCGTGGACCCTGTGTTTTGTGACGGAATGGTTGGGTCGTGGACCCGTGTTTTGTTAAACGGATTTGTATTTTGAAAAAATGAACTTTGGTTGTGACCCTAAATGGCTTCGAGGGACTTTAGAATTTTCAATTTCTAACGTTTTAAAACTCCAGATTTGGAAATGTTTTCAAAGTTCTTACTTACTTCGTTTCAACATTAAAGACTTGAAAAAATTTTAACTAAATATACCTCGAAGTATTTCGTTGTATTCTCGGAATGTGTTGTGTATGGCTCGTATTTGCACTTTATACTTGCACTAGCGAAACAGTGGAGTTTTGCTAACCCCCGAGTAATCGGGGGTGGATATCTGTATTGTGTCCAGGTACATGCAGGTTGTCGGGAGCAAGACACAGGATCGGCACGAGGGATGATGAAAGACGAATGATACTAATCACACGAAGACCAGTTTTGACTTCAGTTAGTCGGAGTCCATTGTATTGTCTTTTCCGCTGTCTTATTGTTCGTCGTTGCAAGTATTTTACCCTTGCATGTGTATGAGTCTGGATGAGTTTATGTATTTTGATTAGTAAGTCAGTGACGGAAGACCAAATCGGTCTATTGATTCGTTATTTTGATTCATCAGTATGTAATGTAATGTGTTGTGTTGATGTCTAGCCTGGTGGATCCTCACGGAGAGGGTATGCGGCGTGTAATATTCCCGTTTGATCTGGGGGTGTTACATTATAGTGAAAGATGAAAAATCTCACTCGATGTAAAGTTCAAACTCGGATTTAGAAATGTTAGAGTATGTAAGAATGATTTGATGATCTTGCATGGTTAACTTGTTAGTTATTAACGGTGATGATGATACATAGAGGCTTGATGACTTCAAATGATTTCAAATGAGACGGTTAAAATATGTTGTTTACAAGTTTTGATGGAACAACCCGAGGTACCAAAAGTATTTTTAAAGTTTATTTTAAATAGCATACAAATCTAAGGATTTTCAAAAGATTTCCTTTAAAAGGATACCTCGTGGATTTTCTTTTCGAGTTGTTATTGGTTACCTTATGTGATATGTCGTGCTGAGTTGGTACTTTAGCTTAATATTTTGCGAAGTTGTGCAATCGTATTGAGTGGGAATCGCTTAGTATGCCGATGGGCGGAGGACACGGTCGTGACCACGATACTAATGGCCTTGAAGATCGGATGTGGACCAAGAGGGTATAGTCGGAAGGTTGCTATTCCAAGACTTCGTTCTCGTTGTTTAGGTTTGGACGAAACCTCTTTTAAAGGTGATATGATGTAATACCCACATTTTTTTCTTTCTTTCTCTTGTTTCGTCAACCGTATCGACTCACCGTGTTCGTTGATGCTTCGACACAGTGTTGTTTCCCACATTTGTCATTCGAACGAGTTACGATATTGTCCCAAATTGATCTATATATCGTTGTGACCTTTCCAAGTTAGGAAAATTAGTCTCGCTTTCGATCTTCCAACCCTTGGGCGGTGGAATTCGTATTTGTTCGGCGATTGGCTTGCGTTTTGATTGATGTACCGTTGGGTTGGTCAATCATATTGATTTTCGTCCGTTGTGTTTTGTGATTGTTCGGATAATTGACTTAATTGTGTTATCCATTTGATGACGCTTGTCACTTGTTGGTTTTGTTATATCCCTAACGGCGACGTCGTGTTGGTCGTCGTGGAGCGTGTTTTCACGCCGTATATTCCTTTGCGTTGCTTGTAACGTTTCGCCGATGGGCGTAAGTTACGCGTTTCCTTGCGTATCTCGTTGAGTTTTCTGGCGGGATATTGCTTCTCCTACTTGTTTTAAGTTTGGGCGAAACTTCTTTTAGGAGGGTAGAATGTAATATCCGCAATTTCGATTTTCGATAAATTTCTTTTTCGGAGTCCGTTTTGGACGACTCGCTCATGACCGCTTCGTCATTTCGAGAATGATTAATTCGACTTTTTGTCATCCGTGTAATACCGGTTGTAATTCATTCGTTTTCATTCGGTAATTATCGATCTGTAATTGTCACTCGGTGTATTTTCACTCAATTATAATCATTCATCAATCATGTTCATTCACCGTGTTCACCGCTCGGAAAAACTTCGAGTTGTGTATCATTATTGTTCATTGTTTCAACTTTCCTCTTATGAGTTCGACTTTGTTAGATCACCATTAATTTTTGGTAACTCCAAAATTCTAAATCCTTACAATATTATAGAGCATCGAATTAGCTTTCCAATGGTTCAAACGGTGAGTCAATCGAGTCCGGACGAGAGAGTTATGGTCGTTTTAGCTCACCCGCTCATTTGGCGATCACGCCGACCGGACTCGGCCGTGTCGCTGCACGGCCGTGCCGTACTCGTCGGATAAGCCGGTAGCGTCGCCCGCAGGCCCGACCGTGTTCGAGACACGGCCGAGTCAATGCCGGCGCCCCTTCGCGACACGACCGTGTCATGCGGGACACGGTCGAGTCCTGCCGGCCGATTGCGCGCCACGACCGTGTCATGTCGGACACGGTCGAGTCTGTCGGCTATTTAAGGCACAGCGGCGTATTTTCGCCTTGATTTCTCATTCCTTTTCTTCCGTTCGCGGTGTGGGTGTATACATCATGGAGACATGATGTTGTTCTTTCAATCCATGAAGTTTTGAGGCTCATATCATCAATCATCCGTCCTATAACATCCTCGATCTACCGAATCGTGTCAGATTTCCTAGAAATCTAATTTTGGGGATTTTGGGTATTTTGGTTGTTTTCGTCCGATTAATCCGATTTAACTTGGTATTATGATAGATTGATGATTATTAAGATGTATTACATCTTTTTCCTTAATATGCCATGGTTGGATCGTATCGATTCGTTGTTTTGGTCGAGTTCTTGATCGACGCCTTGAAGGTGTCCGGTAAAATGTCGTAGAGGGTTTTCGGGCGTTCTACGATTATTCTTCCTCGTATGATCGATGATTTATTGATTATATGTTGTTAGGGTCGAATTCTTGCGAAGAACTCGAGTCGGAACCCTTCCGTTAAATCGTTTTCTTCAAGCTTTTCGATCGTAGGCGTATTCTTTGTCTTGGCCAGGAGAATTGTAGGTGTTTGAGGTGTCCCGAGAGCCGTGTTCGTAGGAGTGTCGGTGTCGATTATCGAGGCAAGTATCTTGCCCATACATTACGTGTTTTGTGGATATAATGGTTGTTAATCGTCGATATGTGCTAAATAAATATTCATAACCATCTTTCTCAAAAGTATCGGTATATTTACCAACAAGGTTTTCTTAAAGACGACTTGTGTGTTCCGAGAATTAATATGCTTAATTGAATACGTGTATTAATGTTGAGTATAAGATCGTAATACTTTCGTGTGATGCCATTGTGTGTGATTACGTTGTCGGTAAGTTTTGAAGTTTAGTCCTTTGTTAAAGGCATGCGTGGAGACATGTGGTTATCGATGAATTATGTGAATTTATGTGATATTGGTTGTGCCGTTCGGTCTTTGTTGGAATAGTGTGCTTTCTTGTTGATAGTATTAGTTATGGGTTATGAGTATATGTTGGATGAATCGCCATTCTAGTAAGGTACCTCGACTATATATCGTGATTGACCTTCGAGGCTTGTGGTTTGCAACTGTGATTTTGAAACGTGTGTGTGTGTTGTTCCTTCCACCCGGAGTGTCCGACGGGATGTCTGGGGGTCGATACTAAGGGGTACGGCCCCGGTCGTGGACTTGGGTGCGTGAGTGGATGAACTTCCACCGGAGTGTCCGACGGGATGTCGGGGTCGATACTAAGGGGTACGGCCGCGGAAGTGGTTTCCCACCCGGAGTGTCCGACGGGATGTCTGGGGGTCGATACTAAGGGGTACGGCCGCGGGTTACCAGTTGTGGTTTTCATCTTGAAGATGACGTCGATGTTATCGTTAATTGTGATATTGTCCGGAGTATCACAATGCTTTGTGCTCGGGGTTGAGAGACATTGTATATCGAGTCTTGGTGCTTGGCTAGAATGGCATAGGATTAATGTGTTATGTGTAATGTGTCCTTGTAAGTGATTTGAAGTGGATGATCGGGTCGTGGACCTGTGTTTTGTGACCGGAATGGTTGGGTCGTGGACCCCGTGTTTTGTTAAACGGATTTGTATTTTGAAAAATGAACTTTGGTTGTGACCACTAAATGGCTTTCGAGGAACTTTAGAATTTTTCAATTTCTAACGTTTTAAAACTCCCGAGATTTGGAAATGATTTCAAAGTGCTTACTTACTTCGTTTCTACTTTCAAGACTTGAACTATTTTTAACTAAATATACCTCGGGAAGTATCTCGTTGTATTCTCGGAATGTGTTGTGTATGGCTCGTATTTGCACTTTATACTTGCACTAGCGAAACAGTGGAGATTTGCTAACCCCAGTGTCGGGGGTGGATATCTGTATTGTGTCAGTACATGCGGGTTGTCGGGAGCAAGACCTTTGGATCGGCACGAGGATGATGAAAGACGAATGATACTAATCACGAAGGCGATTTGACTTGATTAGTCGGAGTCCATTGTATTATCTTTTCCGCTGTCTTATTGTTCGTCGTTGCAAGTATTTTACCCTTGCATGTGTATGAGTCTGGATGAGTTTATGTATTTTGATTTGTAAGTCAGTGATGGAAGACCAAATCGGTCTATTGATTCGTTATTTTGATTCATCAGTATGTAATGTAATGTGTTGTGTTGATGTCTAGCCTGGTGGATCCTCACGGAGAGGGTCTGCGGCGTGTAATATTCCCGTTTGATCTGGGGGTGTTACAGTACTTCTGTTTTATACTTGCACTAGCAAAATAGTGAAGTTTTGCTAACCCCCGAGTATTCGGGGGGTGGATGTCTGTATTGCGTCCAGGTATTTGCAGGTAGCTGGGGAGCGAATCACAGGATCGATACGAAGGATGATGGGAGACGAAGATACTAATCACGTGAAGACAAATTGTAGAGCATTTGGTAGAGTCGTGTTGGTTATCCCTCCGATGTGTTGTTACCCCGATTTATGGGAGTGTTATTGTATTCTAGCCCCTGCGTGGGTATGTGTTCTGGGCAAGGATCTTTTATGTATTGTTGTGTGTGTTGTGATATAAGACCAAATCGGTCTAATGGTCCTTTATGTAGCCATGTCGGCATGTGAAGTGATGCATTGTTTTGTATTTAGCCCGGTAGATCCTCGCGGAGAGGGTCTGCAGCGCTGTAATATTCCCGAGGGGTTTGGGGGTGTTACATAAAGGAGGCTTAAGCGAATTGAATTCTCTGGTTTCGAGGCGAAACGAAGCCCTTGAATTTCATAATGAAAAGAATTTCATTTTCTTAAAAAATCCAATTATAGATCAAACCAAATGTGGTGGTTCGTCATTCACACTTCGCCTATATACATAGGCGGATCCAGGACCGAAAAACCACTGGTGCACCGACCGTTCTACGAAAAACAATGTCGAGCGATAAAATATATATTAAAATTACATTAAAGATAACAAATAATACATAAAGAAAGTCAGTAATAACAAAGCGGGGGACAATGAGACGAACATGTCATGCTTAAAAACTTACCTCTAGATCGGGGTGAGGTCGAGCCTCTTGGGGGTACTCAGGACGGGGGACGATCCCCCTCGTGTGCGTGTGTGGGAAAAAAAACAAAAAAAAAAACAAAGGATCCGTACATTTACAAAGAAAATCGCCTATATTTACTGTCCATTTCCTGAAAATGTGCTAAAATAACATCATTACTAATAGTTTTAAGTACATATTTTTTTATAAATGTTACAAGACGATTATTTAACTTGATCACCCATCTTACTACATAACTCACTCTTCACATACTTCATAACTGAGAAGACTCGTTCAACACTTGTAGTTGCTATGGGAAAATCAACATTTCTTTCAAAAGTAATTTCTAATATTTGATTAACTGAAACACTTCAGCTAGTTTTGTATTAAGAGTGCATCTTGATTTTTTCATCAAAAGAAGCAAGTGTTTGCGAAATACTTCAAGGTTGAATAAACAATTTTAAACACTTTAATTAATATCGCCATGATCAAAACAAATTACGTTAAATCAAAAAATATATTTAATAGGTATATATGACTTTACCTATTAAACTTCGAGAGTAAAAAATAATTACACTCCTCGATAATTCAACTATTGCCAAAATAAAATAACGGGAAAGATAATACTAGATATTATCGGGGAAGGGGGTCTTATTCTGAAAAAATCTGGTGGTGCACGTGTACCACTGTGTTATGACTAGGTCCGCCCCAGCCTATATACTAATACAAGATAATTTTGTTATTAGAAAGTATACACTTACCTATAGGTAGACATCGATATTGTAGTCACCGAATAGAGTAAAACAAATATTCAAAATTATGAAATTACAAAATAACTTTCAATTTAGAAAATAAATTAAAAATAAAAAACTTGTTCCATGTAATTACGATTTCGTCCTTCTCATAATGTGTTTTACCATAATACTGATTAGATTTACTATTTTTCGTTAAACACGTTATCAACACGTAAGCTCTAAAAAAAAAGAGAATGTTGGTGATTTTAGTGTCAACAGGCATTTTGTGTTAGTGTTGCCACCGGGCCGTGAACCGGCGGTTCCGGTTCACCAGAAGAGTTGAACCTGAACCGGCTCGGGTGTTCTGTAAAAGGGCCGGTTCCCGGGCCCGGAACCGGCGGTTCCAGTCCGGGCTGAAAACCGGCGGAAAACTGGCGGTTCCCGGGCTGAACCGCCGGTTCCGTTTTTTTCTTTTTGTAATTTATAATATTTGTAATATTGTTTATTTTAATATCCGGAATTTCTATTACTATTGGAGTTTATCATGTCGATGATATTCTCAATTAATTTATTGATTGATCATTGTTAATGATCGTATGAGCGTTCGAATTTTATGTTGATGTTTCGGGATTCGTGTCATTATTTTTGGCAGTTGTTTCTCAGTGTATCGTATATTATTGATTGTATCAGAATTGGGACTTAATTGTGCGATCAGGCAGACAGGTTTTGACACGGATAGATTATTTCATCTGAAGATGATATATTTTGTTGAGACTCATGGAATTGTGATTGTAAGCGCATTGAGGCTTTACAGTGAAGTCACTTGCTAGTATCTCAGGAGATCGTTGACCTGCGTATTTGTAAGTATGCTCTTTTGGTTATTCGATAATGATGATGATTGATCGTTGTCGTGATGGTTTTGGGATATTTTGGTTGAATGGTATGTTTGTTTGTTTTTATGACGGATTGCAAGTTTCGAGGACGAAACTTATTTTAAGTGATGTAGTATGTAATATCCAGAATTTCTATTACTATTGTTTAATGTTATTTTATCCGAGTTATGTTGTACAGCGTGGAATCTGTACAGTATGGATAAAATAATTAGAGAACTGAGACATCTGTATTGGTATAATTGTCGTACTTGGTCGACAAAGGATATAGTGCGTCATGTATACGTATCTAGTATGTTGAGACGACGAGCAAGATCAGTGTAAATGGCTAAGTATAGCCTTATTAGCGCACGCTAATAGTTAAACTTAGCGCACGTTACCATGCAGGGTTAGCTAAGTATAGCCTTACAAAACACATAGATATTCAACCAAAGACCGTGCATCGCACGGATTGGATAATGCCTTGTTTGTGTTAATTGAACCGAGTCGGGAATTAATATACGTAGCAGCTACGTAAGCGCAATTGTCTTCTTCTTATATTAGTTGAGCTGAGTGGTCATTATTACTTATTTTTAATCAAGCAATCAGAGGACAATTGTGAAAGCAATGATAAGTTTTCCCTCTCACTTAGTTAATCTTTTTTGATACCAATGTTTTAAGAGAAATGATAGGGCTACATCTGCGCATTTAAATTCTGCCATCTGCTCATTCAACCGTCTGTCTCAATATTACGTACAAAATATGTAGATATTCAACCAAAAACCGTGCATCACACGAGTTGAATAATGCCTCGTTTGTGTTAATTGAACTGAGTCGGGAATTAATATACGTAGCAGCTACGTAAGCGCAATTGTCTTCTTCTTAAAAGTAGGCAAGACAGCCGCTTTTTATATTAGTTGAGCTGAGTGGTCATTATTACTTTTTTTTTTATTGTTATGTGATGTTATTATTATTTTTATATTAATATTATCAATAATATTATGTAAATCTATTATTAGGACTATTAATTATTTTACAATATATTATTGTTATTGTTGTTGTTATATATATGTTATTGTTATTGTTATATTTATGTTATTATCTAATATTAATAACAATTATTATTATTTAGTAACTTCACTTGATTGATTCGATTGAGTTTAGTTTAACACAATTGATTCGATTCAAGAAAATTCGATTGGGCCGCTTCATCAAAATTCACTTTAGTTGAGTTCAATCCAATTTAATTTGTTCAGTTTAATTCAGTTCAGCAAACTTCAGCTAAAAAACAGAGACATTACTTGGGATCAATTTAAAGGAAACTCAAAATCGAGCCGATATTAATCAAACCAAACTCGAACTCAATCTATTTGAGTAGTAATCGACTTTATAACCGAGCTCAATTATACTTGACTTGGTAGGCTCGCAAGCCTAATCCATCTTTAATATATTTAAAATTTTACTCTTCATATTTTTGTTTATTCAAACATATGCATTGATTATACAATAAATAATATCATAACCACTTCGATAACTCTGTGGTCTTGAGTTTGAGTACTCCTCCACCTATATTTCTCTTATATAACATCGAATTTCACAAAATATAAAATAAATAAATAATATTAGCAATAATAAAATAAATCTGAGTGTAGCCGAATCAGCCTCGAATTTATTGAGTGTTCATACTATTCGAGCTCGGTTGAACTCGAATCTGACATAATTGATTCGACTCAACTTGCTTACAATTCATATCTCTTACCATTTCTTTTCCCTTTCTTATAAATAATGCAAATTTAGTATCTTATAAAGTTTTTTTTTTCCGCATCATTTGCATCATTTTTTTCCGCATCATTTGCTTCTATGTATTTATCACTTAATATTTTGCTTTGCACTAAGCTGGGGGTTTTCACGGAAACAGCCTCCCTACCGTAAAAAGTAGGGGCATGGTCTGCGTACATCTTACCCTCCCCAGACCCTGCTATGAGTGGGATATACTGAGTATGTTTGGTTTGGTTTGATTTGGTTTGGTTTTAGTATCTTATGAAGATGTATTCGTGGTCCTATCATGGTTGATACGTACAGTAGACTTTTTAGTTTCTCTAGAGGAAAAAAAAATAAAAAATTGAGTCTCTGGATTATTATTTTTAGGATTCTGCATAGAAAAATATAGGCTAAATAGAAAAAAAATTAAAAAATTGAGTCTGATTATTATTTTTAAGAATCTGCATAGAAAAATATAGGTTAAATAGCCATTTAGTTCCTTTATATTTGGCCAAAGTTTTATTTTCGTCATTTATCTTTCAATTGTTTCATTTTTGCCCCTCACGTTTCAGATATGTGTCATTTACGTCTATGCCGTTAGTTTTTTTGACAGACGCCACGCTGGCAGTTAACTGTTGACGTGGCGTCTTACACGTCATTATTGGCGTGCCATTTTTTAACGACGTGGCATGCCACGTCAGCATTTATTTAATTAAAAATTTAGAAAAACAATTAAAACATATTTTATAAATATCAGAAACTGAAATTGAGTTAAAGTTAAAAGTAAATAACATTTATTTGTTATTACAAAATAACAAATTTGTTTTAATTCAAAAATTGTTTATTTAAAAAATCATCATCATCTTCGGCCTTTGAAAGTTAAAAGTAAATGCCACGTCAATATTTATTTAATTCAAGAATTGAAAAAATAATTAAATTTTAATTTTCAATCTTAATTTTTTTTTATTTTAGGAAATGAATTGATTTTGCATTTCGTTTTTTTTTTTAAATTTGATTTATGTTATTTACTTTTAGTGACGTGTAAGATGGCACGTCAGCAGTTAACTGCCAGCGTGGCGTCTGTCAAAAAAACTAACGACAGAGACGTAAATGAAACCTATCTGAAACGTGAGGGGCCAAAACGAAACAATTGAAAAATGAAGGATGAAAATGAAACTTTGGCCAAAAATAAAGGAGCAAAATGACTATTTAACCAAAAATATATAAATAAATAATAAAACACGATCTTTGATTTTGTTTAGAAAAGAATCAAATTTTAAGGAGCGACAATCATTTCAAATCTGAACTTGACGGAACTTTAATCATGTTGTTCCTTTGCACTAATGAAAATCCAGCTTGTGGCGATTTTATATAATAAGCTAATTAAATAATAAAATGCAACGAATCGAATATCGATCCAAAATATTGTCGATTCGTTTTTGACCAAATCTTTCGATTAACTCTAGAGTACTCACCTTCATTTTTCTCCTCTCTTCAAGTTAAATACATACAACCCATGAAAATCTCGTGACTAAATTAGCGTGACGTTTGCAAGTCAAATTTAATGAATTTTTTGAAGTCAAAGAGCGGATCTAAGTGTATTAGTGTCTAGAATTGATTCATTGATATTGACACATATGAGATCGCCAAATATTCGGCCTCTCGGTGCGACAGAGAAAGGAGGCTTAAGCGAATTGAATTCTCTGGGTTCGAGGCGAAACGAAGCCCTTGAATTTCATAATGAAAAGAATTTCATTTTCTTAAAAAATTCAATTATAGATCAAACCAAATGTGGTGGTTCGTCATTCACACTTCGCCTATATACTAATACAAGATAATTTTGTTATTAGAAAGTATACACTTACCTATAGGTAGACATCGATATTGTAGTCACGGAATAGAGTAAAACAAATATTCAAAATTACGAAATTACAAAATAACTTTCAATTTAGAAAATAAATTAAAAATAAAAAACTTGTTCCATGTAATTACGATTTCGTCCTTCTCATAATGTGTTTTACCATAATACTGATTAGATTTACTATTTTTCGTTAAACACGTTATCAACACGTAAGCTCTAAAAAAAAGAAAATGTTGGTGATTTTAGTGTCACCAGGCATTTTGTGTTAGTGTTGCCACCGGGCCGTGAATCCGTGGTTCAGTTCACGAAGAGGTGAACTGAACTGCCCGGTGTTCAGAAAGGGCAGTTCCCGGGCCCGAACAGCGGTTCGGCCATTAAAACCGGCGAAATCAAGGTTCATTTGAACCGGTTCCGTTGTTGTCTTTTTGTAATTTATAATATTTGTAATATTGTTTATTGTAATATCCGGAATTTCTATTACTATTGGAGTTTATCATGTCGATGATATTCTCAATTAATTTATTGATTGATCATTGTTAATGATTGTATGAGCATCCGAATTTTATGTTGATGTTTCGGGATTTGTGTCATTGTTTTTGGCAGTTGTTTCTCAGTGTATCGTATATTATTGATTGTATCAGAATTGGGACTTAATTGTGCGATCAAAGCGATGTGTTTTGACACGGATAGATTATTTCATCTGAAGATGATATATTTTGTTGAGACTCATGGAATTGTGATTGTAAGCGCATTGAGGCTTTATAGTGAAGTCACTTGCTAGTATCTCAGGAGATCGTTGACCTGCGTATTTGTAAGTATGCTCTTTTGGTTATTCGGTAATGATGATGATTGATCGTTGTCGTGATGGTTTTGGGATATTTTGGTTGAATGGTATGTTTGTTTGTTTTTATGACGGATTGCAAGTTTCGAGGACGAAACTTATTTTAACTGGTGTAGTATGTAATATCCAGAATTTCTATTACTATTGTTTAATGTTATTTTATCCGAGTTATGTTGTACAGCATGGAATCTGTACAGTATGGATAAAATAATTGTAGAACTAAGACATTTGTATTGGTATAATTGTCGTACTTGGTCGACAAAGGATATAGTGCGTCATGTATACGTATCTAGTATGTTGAGACGACGAGCAAGATCAGTGTAAATGGCTAAGTATAGCCTTATTAGCGCACGCTAATAGTTAAACTTAGCGCACGTTACCATGCAGGGTTAGCGCACGCTAAAGGTAAAATTATAGCGCACGCTAATGCAGTCAGATCGGAAGGAATCTGCGTGTGGACCAGGCCACTTTCGGCGCACGTTCTGATAAGTCAACGGATGTTTGTAATGTAGTACTAGGGCTGTTGTCGGACTGGTCCGGCCCAGTTTTTGATAGACCCGGAACCGGTCCGGTAAGGTACCGGATAGACCCGGTCAGGACCGGTAAGAGAACCGGGTCATATTTAAGATCCGGAACTGGTCCGGAACAGTTTGGGCCCGAACCCGGTCCGAATCCAAAACCCGAATTCGAAACCCAGAAACCCGAATCCGGAAATAATTAACCTATAAAAAAATTGAAATCACCAAATTAAAACAATTATTTTAAGCTCCTAAATCTGGAACCCTTACTTGAACCCCTCAAATCCGAATCCTAAACTAATTTGAAACCCCCAAATTTTTTAACCCTAACTCGAATTCGAAAATAAACTAAAATCCCCAAAATTGAAACTAATTGGGTTAGGTGCAGGTCGTGCGGCTGCAGGAGGGGGAGGGGGGAGCGAGAGATTTCAGAACTTTTAACCTAATTTGTGTTATATATCAATGGCCTAAGACCATGTTTGGTTATATATATATATATATATATATATATATATATATATATGTTACCGGGTCTTATCGGTTTCGGTTCAATGTTTAGAACTCGAATTCGAACACGTTAACTGTCGGGTGAGTTTTGTTCTTGGGTTTTTCGGTCCGGTTCTTGACCGGGTTTCGGGTACACGCGGACCGCTAACAGCCCTATGTAGTACTAGCGCACGCTAAACCCTAAAGGTTAGCGCACGCTAATGGTATATTGGACAAAAAGGAATCTTATCCTCATAGCACTTTCGGCATGTGGGTCACGAGCATCTTCGTGGTAAGGTGTAGACTGTAGCAAGTCAACGGATATTAGCGCACGCTAAATGAAAGGACTTGCGTACGCTAAACAGGTTACGCACGCTAATGTATGGGCATTACGTACGTAAGCACATGTACGAAGCCAGACTGTAGCCTCTGGACTGCGATAGCGCACGCTAACAAAAGTCAGTTAGCGCACGCTAAGGCTGTTGCGCACGTTAACATGAGATGTTAGCGCACGCTAGTAATGTATATTATATAAGGGGACAAACGGGTGTTATGAAGCATTTCGTCCATTTCTTTCCTTTCACTCGATAGAGAGAGTTTTGGGAGGTACTTGAGGTCCAGAAACACTTCGAGATAGTGATCTTTATCAAGACTAAGATAGAGAGCATGGATTAAAGCCTTATTCTTCAAGTCATTCATGGTTCTTGGAATGAAGTTCAAGTGTTCTTCTTATTGGTTCGTCTAATCCAGGTAATTTTCGTATCTCTTTGATAGTAGTTCGTTTTTAAGGACGATTACTTATGAGAGAACATGCTGGATAAACATGTGGTGATTTTTATGAGACCTAATGGGATTATGATGAGAGTTTCGGATGTTATTTAAGATTCTTCATGTTAATGGTGATTCATTTAACTTGATGAGGTTGAATCATGGATTTCTGAATCATGATAATTTCAGTGGTCGATTTAGATGAGTTAAATTATGATATGAGGTTTAATTCCGGCTTGAGTATGATATGATCCTTGTTATCGAGTTGGTTTGATTGTTGATTTTGTTATTGATATAGAGACATTGATATGATCCTTGTGATAGTTATGGTGTTGTTTATCTTCAAGAGATATGGATATTAATGTCTCCCTTCATTTCGGATTTTGAGGTTAAGATGATATAAGGATATATAATTGTTTTGATTATAAATATGGATAAGATGATTAAAACCAACATTATGTTGACTTTAGTTTCGTATGTTCTTGATAAAATGTGGATCATGATGATGAGATTGAATTTGGAAAAGTTATTGTTAATCTTGGAGTATGATTTCCTTTTCATTCGGATTCATAGTCGCAAGGTATTAGTCGATGATTGGAACGCATGCCACTGTACATCATTAGCGCACGCTAAGCTTACTGGCTAGCGCACGCTAACGGGAGCGAATTAGCGCACACTACGTTATGCGTTTAACGTGCGCTAAGTAGACAGACAGTGCAGTATTTTCGTGTTGTGGTTATGAATTCGTGCTGGTTCGTGTTGAATTGTACAGACTATGTTTTACCGAGATATTGTTGAGCCATTGGGTTTGTGAATTGGTTTTATCGATTGTTGATTGTTGTCGAACTTTTTGTTTATCGATTATTGTAATAGGTTGAGATTATTGATCGGTGATTATAACCGTATGTTGCGTTCGTGTTCGAGTATGTTCGTGAATTGCATGGGTCAGGGCCGAGGAGCTCGTAGACGAAGGCAATGAGATTGGTAGAGGCTTCATGATCGTCGTATCGGTATTGAGGCAAGTTATTACTTGCTCAGTTTATAATATTTAATGAATAGTTTCGGTTTCATTCATTTATAATTTGTATAGCAATGTTTATAATCGCAATCACACAGGATTTGGGATTATAGGTTGTATTCGAGTTTTGGGAATTAAATCATAAGGTATATGATTTACATTTATTGTTGGTATACTTGGTATCGAGGATACATTGTGGTATAGATGAAGACGTGAATTATTCACCGTCTGTGGTATTTTGTACCGTCGAGTATTGAGGATAATTGTCCGTGATGGTTTGGACATCGAGATTGCTCTCGAAGGACTCGGTACAAGTACTCTAATCATTTTTGTCATTTTGTGTCGATCATGTTGTGATACATTCGTGTATCATTGTTGTCATGTATTTGTGCACTGTTGTTGTCGTGCATTGTCTACTATTGTCTTGTGCAGTCGTGCATTGTTGTCGTATGTCCACCATGCGTTGGTTCGATGGGATCATCATGGGAATCTATAGCTGTGTGCGCTGGATCGCTGGAAGGTAATGCTACCATGCGTTGGTCCGACGGGATCATCATGGGAATCTATAGCTGTGTGCGCTGGATCATTGGATTACCATATGTATTGTTGTTGTGCATATGTATATTATGGGTTTGCCATAAGTATACATTGTTGTTATTGTTGTGAGCATATTGACGTTGTCATATGAGTATGCATTTGTAGGTCTTGCGTTAGGACCATGTCCGTATGTTGTGTTGATCTGATCTTGGATTAGACTGACGTGATTTCGTCATGGTATTTCGTATCTTGAGGTATGTTCCGTATTTCCTTGATACTTGTCTTTGATGGACAATCGATTATCGTATTGGAATTGTCGACGTTATCCGATGGATTGAATTGGCTAGAGTTGGTATAATTTCCGTATCGCGAGTTATGATAATGTTTTGAGAACCTTGGGTATTGTTGAGATACCGTACAGATATTTCGGTATTATCTTATTGTGTTGTTAAGGATACGAATCGTGGATTTTCGTAAAGTTACGACGGTAAGATTACATTGGTCGTATTCTTACTTAGTATTTCCATTGATATGCAATTATTGACGTGATGTGATGGTTATCATTGTTGGATATTATGGCTGACCTCGTCGTGGGCTTTTTTTTTAGGTTCTTGAGATATCGAGCTTGTAGCGGTCGTGGAGAGATGAGCTTCCCGGAGGATACTGGCTAGGCATGTATTTGTGTATTGAGTTTCCTGATCAGTTTTTGTATTCCGCTGCTAGAATATTTCGATTGTTTGTCTTTTTCCGCTCCGTGAGTATTTTTAAAATGACCTATTGGTATCTGGTAACTTAGGTTACGTTGGAAATCATTTTCCAAATTTGTTCTGTCGGTACGTGTAAGCGATAGCTTAACGTATGTTTTTAAACTGTTGAGTTTTGGCATTTTGGGCCTTGTGGTTTCAAATGAGATTCTACGACAGTCTTGATAAACGAGTTTTATAAAGTCTTCTAATGTTTTTAAAAGATAGTACCGTTGTTGGCCTCTTGGGCGTTTGTAAATATTTGCGAAAATATCCTTCAGCCTTGTGGGTTCCATCTCGGGGTCCACGACGCTGTAATATTCCCGGTCGGCTCTGGGGGTGTTACAGAATATGGTATCGGAGCTTAGGTTGAGAAAACCTAGGCATTCGGGTCGAGTTGGGTCGTGTTTTTGTCGCGTCATTCGAGTTATCGATTTGACAAATATTAAAGCCGTGAGTTTTGTTGTTCACTCGGGCTTGTGCGTTAAGTGATTTACCAGTATAGTACTGGGGTTGTTTTAAACTTTTCCAAATGGTGTTAACGAGATTCTCTGGAATGAGATGTATTGTGTTCTTGAGTTGAACCGAGTTTTGCAAAATGTGTGTTTTGAAAATATCTGTGTCGAGTATTTTATAGAGTCGAGACATGTGCCAGTATCACGGGGAATCGTCGGCTTCACGATCTGTAAGTATTGGATTTTTGAATTGCATTGAGATTTATTGTCGTTCTAAGTTGATATGTTTTGAGGTTCAGAAAGGTATTATGCATTACAGTATGAGGTGATAGAGTTGGGACAGGATTGATGATCTTGAGAAGCTATGATTTTGGAAATCAATATGTCGGTTAAGTTTTGGAACAGAATTGTGTATTCGGGAGAAAGACTGTGGTTGTCGAGAAGAACATGTAGTCATGATAATTCATTTTGAGATATATGAACTATTTGTGAGCATTTGAAAATGATACTTTTCAAAATGAATGTTTTACAGTTGTTTTGTGGAAAATGATTTTGGGCCGAGACCCAATCGATTTTGAAATAGTTTTATAACTTAGGACTTGGGGTCCAAAAAGGGTTTTCTACTTTAAAGTTTTTTGAAATGCGGAACGAGATACGGGCTGAGACCCTAATGTTTCAAAAGGCTTTTCTGTTTTCCTTAAAACTCTCGAGATTTGTAAAACACTTTATCAATCGTTTATCTACTTTATCACTACCTTTCGGGGTTTTGATTTATTGGTTCAAATGAAACCTCTAGAGAAGTCTTTCGCTGTGTTGATTTGTTTCAATGCATTGTCATAGCATAATTGAGGTGATCCAGGACGGAAAATGGTTGACATTGCGAGTCATATGTGGAAAAGAAGTTTTTAGTCAGAATTTATATATTGAAATTTTGGAACTCTATCGTGTGGTTTTCCGATGGAATATCAGTGGATATTGGTGACGAACCGAATTGGTATACAGTAGTATGGATGTAGTCCAGCATTTGCATAGTTTTCATTTTAAACTTCGAAATCGTGTGAAATCGAAGAAACTGTTATCGAATACTTGGCACCAGCGAGCCGATTTAATTTTTCGAAAATTGATTCAGTGGTCTTACCAAAATTTATGTTTTGAGTTTTGAAATTTTTGAAAGAACTTTCGAAAATTTGTCTTCTTGACAAGACTATATGATTTCAACTGGTTTTGAAAAATGTGATTGATATGCATACAAATTTAGTGCATAATGCTATTATGGTGAAGCTATGAGTGTGACTCACGAACTGGATAGTACATCAGTATGGTACGATGAAATAGATACGAATGTTAGTATGGTAGTTTGGTTATCCAGGGATGATCGGTTGATTTATCGGATAAGAGAAATATGTTGCGTGTTGCAGGTTCGGGTACATAATGTAATTTTGGAACTATGGGTTTTATGAAATCGGGACATATGTGCTATGTGATTCCATTGGTACGGTAGTAGCGCGATTTTACCATAGTGATCTTTGAATGATTTCTTTGTAAGTGTAAATTTGGGGATGGTGACTCCATGCTGGTTGTTTTGGATATTGAGTGGTCGTTCCCACTCCTTGTATGAATTGGTATGTTCGTCGATTTGCGATTGGTTGTTCGTATGCCGAGGGGAATGATCACCAGTCGGTTGTGTTTTGTTGAGATTCACTGTATGTGATTTGTTTAATGTATTGAGAATTTTGTTTTTTCGCATATCGGTTTCTGCGGTTCTATGTTGATCATGTTGGAGCTTACCGTGTGAGGGTATTCCCGATTATCGTTGATCGTCGTTGGTAATATTAGAGTTTATCATGTTGATGATATTCTCGGTTGCATTTTGACATTTGGATTGGTCGTATTGGAGTTTATCATGTCGATGAAATTCTCAATTAATTTATTGATTGATCATTGTTTATGATCGTATGAGCGTTCGAATTTTATGTTGATGTTTCGGGATTTGTGTCATTGTTTTTGGCAGTTGTTTCTCAATGTATCGTATATTATTGATTGTATCATAATTGGGACTTAATTGTACGATTAGACAGACAGGTTTTGACACGGATAGATTATTTCATCTGAAGATGATATATTTGTTGAGACTCATGGAATTGTGATTGTAAGCGCATTGAGGCTTTATAGTGAAGTCACTTGCTAGTATCTCAGGAGATCGTTGACCTGCGTATTTGTAAATATGCTCTTTTTTATTCGGTAATGATGATGATTGATCGTTGTCGTGATGGTTTTGGGATATTTTGGTTGAATGGTATGTTTGTTTGTTTTTATGACGGATTGCAAGTTTCGAGGACGAAACTTATTTTAAGTGGTGTAGTATGTAATATCCAGAAATTCTATTACTATTGTTTAATGTTATTTTATCCGAGTTATGTTGTACAGCGTGGAATCTGTACAGTATGGATAAAATAATTGTAGAACTGAGACATCTGTATTGGTATAATTGTCGTACTTGGTCGACAAAGGATATAGTGCGTCATGTATACGTATCTAGTATGTTGAGACGACGAGCAAGATCAGTGTAAATGGCTAAGTATAGCCTTATTAGCGCACGCTAATAGTTAAACTTAGCGCACGTTACCATGCAGGGTTAGCGCACGCTAAAGGTAAAATTATAGCGTACGCTAATGCAGTCAGATCGGAAGGAATCTGCGTGTGGACCAGGCCACTTTCAGCGCACGTTCTGATAAGTCAACGGATATTTTTAATGTAGTACTAGCGCACGCTAAACCCTAAAGGTCAACGCACGCTAATGGTATATTGGACAAAAAGGAATCTTATCCTCGTTAGCACTTTCGGCATGTGGGTCACGAGCATCTTCGTGGTAAGGTGTAGACTGTAGCAAGTCAACGTATATTAGCGCACGCTAAATGAAAGGACTTGCATACGCTAAACAGGTTACGTACGCTAATGCATGGGCATTACGTACGTAAGCACATGTACGAAGCCAGACTGTAGCCTCTGGACTGCGATAGTGCATGCTAACAAAAGTCAGTTAGCGCACGCTAAGGCTGTTGCGCACGTTAAACATGAGATGTTAGCGCACGCTAGTAATGTATATTATATAATGGGACAAATGGATGTTATGAAGCATTTCGTCCATTTCTTTCCTTTCGCTCGATAGAGAGAGTTTTGGGAGGTACTTGAGGTCCAGAAACACTCCGAGATAATGATCTTTATCAAGACTAAGATAGAGAGCATGGATTAAAGCCTTATTCTTCAAGTCATTCATGGTTCTTGGAATGAAGTTCAAGTATTCTTCTTATTGGTTCGTCTAGTCCAGGTAATTTTTGTATCTCTTTCATAGTAGTTCGTTTTAAAGGACGATTACTTATGAGAGAACATGTTGGATAAACATGTGGTGATTTTTATGAGACCTAATGGGATTATGATGAGAGTTTCGGATGTTATTTAAGATTCTTCATGTTAATGGTGATTCGTTTAACTTGATGAGGTTGAATCATAGATTTCTGAATCATGATAATTTCAGTGGTCGATTTAGATGAGTTAAATTATGATATGAGGTTTAATTCCGGCATGAGTATGGTATGATCCTTGTTATCGAGTTGGTTTGATTGTTGATGTTGTTATTGATATAGAGACATTGATATGATCCTTGTGATAGTTATGGTGTTGTTTATCTTCAAGAGATATGGATATTTATGTCTCCCTTCATTTCTGAGGTTAAGATGATATAAGGATATATAATGGTTTTGATTATAAATATGGATAAGATGATTAAAACCAACATTATGTTGATTTTAGTTTCGTATGTTCTTGATAAAATGTGGATCATGATGATGAGATTGAATTTGGAAAAGTTAATGTTAATCTTGGAGTATGATTTCCTTTTCATTCGGATTCATAGTCGCAAGGTGTTAGTCGATGATTGGAACGCATGCCACTGTACAGCATTAGCGCACGCTAAGCTTACTGGCTAGCGCACGCTAACGGGAGCGACTTAGCGCACACTACGTTATGCATTTAACGTGCGCTAAGTAGACAGACAGTGCAGTATTTTCGTGTTGTGGTTATGAATTCGTGCTGGTTTGAGTTGAATTGTACAGACTATGTTTTACTGAAATATTGTTGAGCCATTGGGTTTGTGAATTGGTTTTATCGATTGTTGATTGTTGTCGAACTTGTTGTTTATCGATTATTGTAATAGGTTGAGATTATTGATCGGTGATTATAACCGTATGTTGCGGTTGTGTTCGGGTATGTTCGTGAATTGCATGGGTCAGGGCCGAGGAGCTCGTAGACGAAGGCAATAAGATTGGTAGCGGCTTCATCATCGTCGTATCGGTATTGATGCAAGTTATTACTTGCTCAGTTTATAATATTTAATGAATGGTTTCAGTTTCATTCGTTTATAATTCGTATAGCAATGTTTATAATCGTAATCACAGGGGATTTGGGAGTATAGGTTGTATTCGAGTTTTGGTATTTAAATCATAAGGTATATGATTTACATTTATTGTTGGTATACTTGGTATCGAGGATACATTGTGGTATAGACGAAGACGTGAATTATTTACCGTCCGTGGTATTTTGTACCGTTGAGTATTGAGGATAATTGTCCGTGATGGTTTGGACATCGAGATTGCTCTCGAAGGACTCGGGACAAGTACTCTAATCATTTTTGTCATTTTGTGTCGATCATGTTGTGATACATTCGTGTATCGTTGTTGTCAAGCATTTGTGCACGGTTGTTGTCGTGCATTGTGTACTATTGTCTTGTGCAGTCGTGCATTGTTGTCGTATGTCCACCATGCGTTGGTCCGATGGGATCATTATGGGAATCTATAGCTGTGTGCGCTGGATAGCTGGACAGGTAATGCCACAATGCGTTGGTCCGATGGGATCATCATGGGAATCTATAGCTGTGTGCGCTGGATCATTGGATTACCATATGTATTGTTGTTGTGCATATGTATATTATGGGTTTGCCATAAGTATACATTGTTGTTATTGTTGTGAGCATATTGACGTTGTCGTATGAGTATGCATTTGTAGGTCTTGCGTTAGGACCATGTCCATATGTTGTGTTGATCTGATCTTGGATTAGACTGACGTGATTTCGTCATGGTATTTCGTATCTTGAGGTATGTTCTGTATTTCCTTGATACTTGTCTTTGATGGAGAATCGATTATCGTATTGGAATTGTCGACGTTATCCGATGGATTGAATTGGCCAGAGTTGGTATAATTTCCGTATCGCGAGTTATGATAATATTTTGAGAACCTTGGGTATTGTTGAGATACCGTACAAATATTTCGGTATTATCTTATTGTGTTGTTAAGGATACGAATCGTGGATTTTCGTAAAGTTACGACGGTAAGATTACATTGGTCGTATTCTTAGTATTTCCATTGATATGTAATTATTGACGTGATGTGATGGTTATCATTGTTGGATATTATGGCTGACCCCGTCGTGGGCTTTCTTTTTAGGTTCTTGAGATATCGAGCTTGTAGCGGTCGTGGAGAGATGAGCTTCCCGGAGGATACTGGCTAGGGCATGTATTCGTGTATTGAGTTTCCTGATCAGTTTTTGTATTCCGCTGCTAGAATATTTCGATTGTTTGTCTTTTTCCGTTGCGTGAGTATTTTTAAAATGACCTATTGGTATCTGGTAACTTAGGTTACTTTGGAAATCGTTTTCTAAATTTGTTCTGCCGGTACGTGTAAGCGATAGCTTAACGTATGTTTTTAAACTGTTGAGTTTTGGCATTTTGGGCCTTGTGGTTTCAAATGAGATTCTATGACGGTCTTGATAAACGAGTTTTATAAAGTCTTCGAATTTTTTTAAAAGATAGTACCATTGTTGGCCTCTTGGGCGTTTGTAAATGTTTGCGAAAATATCCTTCAGCCTTGTGGGTTCTATCTCGGGGCCCACAACACTGTAATATTCCTGGTCGGCTCTGGGGGTGTTACATTTATATCTTATTTTTTTCTAAATTAAATGATGATATTTCTAAATTTTATAATTTACAAGTGTTGAAACTTTGAAATTACTTAAGTTAATTTAATAAAAATATAATAAGTTATTAAATAATTTAGAAATTTAGAAATTCTTTATGTTGTGTTTTTTTTTATATAATTTATAGTAACTTGTAATATTTTTTATGACTTCTTTTTTTTTAAAATTAAATTACTTGTGTTGAAAATTTGAAAAATTGAAAACTTGAAATGCAATAAAGTAAAATAGTTCTAAAACATTTACAATCAAAATAATGCATAAAAATTGATATCTTCATTGATTTCTATGATTCTATCTATATACAAAAGAAATGTTACAATGATACAATCTTTAAAATTAAATAAGTAAACTAACTAATACTAACTAATTCACTATATAAAAGAAATGTTACAATTGTGATACAATCTTTAGAATTGAATAAGTAAACTAACTAATTACTAACTAAACTAATAAAAGAAATGTTACTATATTACAATGATACAATCTTTTTTTACAAGGGGAAAAAGAATGAATAAATAAAGGGCTTGAGCTCAATTTTAATATTTAAAATGAGACATTGATAGACTTGCCACGATTACCACGAGAATGAGACATGATAGTATATATTATAATTATAGTAGATAGTATTTAGTATATAATATAGTAGATAATATATATATATATAGTATAGTAGATAGAATTTATATATAGTATAGTAGATAGTATATATATAATATAGTAGATAGTATTTATATAATATGGTAGATAGTATTTATATATAGTATAGTAGATAGTATATATATATATATATATAATATAGTAGATAGTATTTATATATAGTATAGTAGATAGTATATATTATAGTAGATAGTATATATATATATATAGTAGATAGTATATATTATAATTATAGTAGTCTTAGTAGATAGTATTTAATTTTAGTATTTAGTTACTTAGTAGAATTATAGAGCAAGAACAAGAAGAGCAATTTAAATTTTAAAGAATGGAGGAGAATATAAGTAGAAGAGAAGAGAGTTTAGAATATTGTTAACACAATGGGGTGACTTTAAAGGTGGAAGAAGGGGGGTATTTATAGATAAAATTGGGGGGGGGGGGAGGGGGGGAGTTGAGAAAATTTGAATTTTGAATTTGAAACAAATTTGAAATTTGAAAATTTGAATTTTGTTAATAGATAAAATTGGGGGGGGGGGTTGTGAAAAATTTGAATTTTGAATTTGAAAAAATTTGAAATTTGAAAATTCGAATTTTGAATTTGGGCAGAAAACCGCCAGTTCGGGCGGAAAACCGCCAGTCCCGGGTCGAACCGCCGGTTCCGTACTCAGAAACCTTCGACCCATAACCGGCCCATGCAGCACAGCGATTCCGGTTCCGGTTCCGACCCGGACCGTCGAATCCGGCCGGAACCGCCGGTTCCGGTTAAAACGTGGCACCACTATTTTGTATAATTGGACCTAATATGTGAGCTAAGGAGTTTTATAATTTGTATTCTAATAAATGTTCGGGTGTGTGCGTAGTGCACACACGTATAAGATCGAATTATAAGACGGCACGATAAAATGTCGGGGGTCCGGGGGCAGCGCCCCTGGTGACAGGGTCTAGGGGCAGCGCCCCTAGCGGGTTCTAAGGGGCAGAGCCCCTGGCGGTGGTCCCGGGATTTGGGGCAGCGCCCCAAAAGGTCTTTGGAATTTGGATTGGTAACTTAGTGAAAATTCCGAATTTTAGAGGGAGACTATGGTAAAATTGACTAATTTCGTCAATTTTGGAAACCATCAGTCATGCCCCTAATTTCGGATCACTAATTAATCCTAATGACGGCGCTGCCTAATGTAACCCTAATCTCGCCCTAATGTAACCCTAATTCGACATGTATAAATAAGGCTCTTCTCTTTGAGTCTGCACACACCTTTTTTGATCTCTCGCTTTTTCTGACGAATTCAGAATCTCTCTAGCAATTTGGCTTACGTTTCTGTGCCAAGATTCGTAAGTGTCCCTTTGGATGATCACAGACTGGATTTCCTGTAACCCTGACATAGGGTAGAAATATCAGTTCGAAAAGTGATTACACGATCCATTGGGAATCCGGATCTCCATCATAAACCCTAATTACCCCCACAATCGAACTGGTATTTTCTGTTTCTGGAGATGGCTGAAACAATCCGCGAGATGACTACAAAGTTTAGCAAACTGGACAAGTTCGAGGGCAATGATTTCAGGCGCTGGCAGAAGATGATGCACTTCATGCTGACTACTCTGAAGGCGGTGTATGTGCTGAGTACTCACAGACCAGAGGTGGTTGAGAACGAGACATTGGAGGATACCACGGAAGAGGAGCAAATGGGACAACGATGACTACATCTGCAGAGGTCACATATTGAACGGTATGTCTGATTCTTTATTTGATATCCATGGTGATGCTAAAAGTGCGAAGGAATTATGGGACACCCTTGAATCAAAATACATCGCTGAGGATGCTTCGAGTAAGAAGTTTCTGGTTAGCGATTTTAATTCTTATAAGATGGTTGATTCAAGGTCTGTCATAGAACAATACAATGAACTCCTTCGCATTTTGGGTCAATTCAAACTGCACGACATGAACATGGACGAATCCATTGGTGTGTCTGTAATACCCCCAGAATCCGACCGGGAATGTTACATGCCGTAGACCCTTATCACAAGGATCTACCAGGCTAAACTCCAAAAGACTACTCAATGATTGACCGACTGGGGTCAAATTAATTACAAAGCAAACCGACAAGGTCATTAACCAATTCAGAAACTAATGACATTCATATTTCAATGACAATAATAAACTTGAACACAGAAAAGAATGACAACTCAATTTAATAAATCAAAACTACACCCATGCAAGGGTGAATACTCGACCGACAGAGAAATACCGACCAATATGAAACAAAAGAAAAGACTTTGACTCTGGTGTGATTAGCATCATTGTCCTCCATCTCCTTCCAAGCCAATCCTGTGACTGCTCCCGAGCTGCCAAAACCTGAGCGCATAACAGGCACCCACCCCCCGAAAACTCGGGGGTTAGAAAACTGGAATTTTTGCTAGTGCAAGTACATAATGTACAAGATATACGAAAAGTATCAACACAAACTCAACAGCCATGAAGCCTTAACATAAACCACACATTCACACAAACAGCACATCAAAACATTCGTTTACACAAGGTGAAAGGTAATCACATAGCCATATTCTCTTTACGGATCATAACACCAATGAAACTTTAAGCAAGTCCAATGAGTTAAAAGATCTAGCTTGAAAAACCCCTTTTATAAAAGGAAAAGCAATTTGATAAGATAGTTTGAAAACGTTATTATTGACTTGGGCCGTCTGGGAGTTTTGAAAATCGAATGGGAATACTTTTAGAAAATAACTTCAAAAGCTCTCTGGTTCTCGACCCAGCATGTGGAAAACAATTTGCAAGAAAACCATTACAACGTTATTCGGGGTCCTTGACCCAATTTATGAAACACTGTCACAAGCGAGTCATTACAACATCTCACGGGGTTCTCGACCCAATCCAAATAATATCATCACGAGATCAATCATCTCAACATTTTACGGGTCCTCGACCCAATTCACAGAATATCATCACCATACAATCAAAGACACAGCCTCTCATTCAACAAATCCTGCTCAAGACCCCTGATTAATTAACCCTCGGAGATCTCGTCAAATATCCTTGGTTAATTAACCCTGATACCAACATTTAAAACAAGTTGAAACAAACTTTCAGAAACACGAATCGCGGTCTATATCAAGACCGACATTTTAAAGCGAGTTGAAAGAATTTTGAATTACGAACATCGTTCGGTATCGGGGTCTTAGCTGTCACTCGAATATCCGTAACCAATAAGCCTGCCAGGCGCCTCCCTTGCACACTTGTGCACCGGCGTTCACTCCACTATGTTGGCCGCCCCTTGAACATGTCACCGCGCCGGCGATCATTCCCGCAAGAGCCGCCCCTTGCACGCGCATTAGGTAACACCGGTGTTCACCAACCATATGGAGCCGCGCATTGAAGCGTACACCAGGCCGGAGTACACGCCCCACCCTCAGAGGTTTCCGGATACGACGTTTCTCACAACAAGTATCCACATTGTTTCAAACATCAAGCACACAGACAAACGTTACAATAATTATCAACTCAGTACACCAAGTCACACAAATTATCAGTCAGTCCATAACCACACAGCTAAACAATATCACGCACGTTATCAATTAAAACTCAATCACAATAAGCCTTCAGGCATAACCAACCAACGCCGCACATATATCCCTATATTGCGACTCAACCGAATATATATATATATATATATATATATATAACCTTACTATATTATATCTATAAGTATAGTTCATCCATCAATCGAAGTTGAGTTCGTCAACTAGTGTTAGCATTCATCACTCGGAATTCACCGACATAGGCATATATATCAATATATGTATATACATACATATATTTAACATATAAATATATATATATATATATATATACATCCGTATAAATTCATACACTTCGACAACAATGATTTCACGTAGTTACAATTCGTATATCAAGGTACTTGCCTTGGTAATCTCTCGCAAATACTCCGAAAATACGGTTGATTGGAAAAATCCGGAACTCCAATGAAAACGACGATCGGAAAGGCTCAATGCCAGATTTTCATAGGTAATTCGTCCCTAATATCCTATCATCAAATAAAAAATAAATCACACGAGGAAACATCGCAAAACGACCGAATCTCCCTCTGCGGCATTTTCCCGGACACCTTGAAGGCGTCAATTGAAAACTCATATAAACGACGAATCGGACATGACAAAACCGTGGAAAGATGATGAAAATGATAGGACACAACTTAATATTCGATTATCCATCAGTAATCTGAGTTAATACGATTAAATCGGACGAAGTCAACTAAAATCCCCAAAACTAATTTTTTAGGAAATCATACCTTGATTTGATGGATCGGAGAAGGTTATAGGACGATCAATCAATGATATGAACTCAGGAGCTTCATGGATTTGTTGTTTAACAACATATATCTTTGCCCACCAAAGCCCTGGCCGCGGAAGTGAAAGGATAGAAGTGAAAAATGGGTGGAAACAGGGCTGCTCGGTCATATTTATACTGCCCAGTGTGTGCCGATCACTTACGGCTGTAACCGGCATCCTTACGGCCGTAACCGGCCCACGTGAAAGTTCTGCCCAGTAGTCTGCCGACCACGTACGGCCTTATCCGATCACGCCTTACGGCCGTAATCGGCCTTCGTCCGGATGCTGCCCAGCACACTTACGGTCGTACCCGATCACGACTTACGACCGTAACTGTTACGTAATTTAGTGAACGCAAGTGCACGTTGTCGTAATCAAGTAATAAAGTGATAAGAAAGAAATCGTTCCCTCGAGGACTGACGTACTAATTACCAATTTATTTGTATTCTAGTTTTATTTGAACGATCGAATATGCTGGTGGAAGAATTATTAAAAACTAAATAATGCGATAACCTAAAAATAACTAATAATGTCAATAGTCTGATAAAAAATGATCAAATAAGAGACGAATCTTGGATTGAGAATACGCCTCGATTAATCCGAATTAATCTTGATAAATATAATTTATATGATTTCCCAATTTATTGAAAGTGAAGATTTCTGAGATAATCCTCTCCCGAGGACAATAGAATTTTCTAAGGTGAATAAATCACTCTATTCCTAGGTGAGTTAATTCAACAGTAGCCAAAAAGTCTAAAATCTTCAAATGAGCTACGTAATTCTTGTGAGTATATTTCTATCCCACAAAACAAAACGGTTCGCACCAATTTTTCCTACTAACTCTCCTCTCCCGATTCGAGTTGCGTAATTAAAACAATTCAATCATAGGCCACATAATTAAACGCATTAAGAACAATTGGGAAAACTCAATAGAAAGGGAAATATATAAATAATGTAAAATCAAGAGTTAATCCGTCAAAATCTCGGTTTCATCACAATCCTAGAAAAAGGGGTCTAGCCCGACATGCTAGAAAATAATATACAAAGATTCAAATTCAACATAAGGAAGAAAAATCAAACACAATTGAAGACTGGCTTCTTCCGTTCTCTGGCCTTGCTTCCTGCTGCTAGGTATTTTCTCCTCCTCTTCGATGATGATATTTCCTGACCTTCAATGCCTTTTTATAACTTTTCTGCCACCTCCAAAATGCGTCCGATAATTAGGTTAAAAATGGCCTTCAGAACAGCCAAAATTGCGGGCTGCAGTCATAAATCCCGCGCCGCGGGCCGTGGCCCGGCTTTAGTGTGCCGCGGCCCCTGCCCTTGTGCTGCCAGGCCTGGGCGCTATTTTTCTTTACGGGCCGCGGCTCAGGATGAGCGTGCCGCGGCCCCGGTACAGTTTGTATCGGTTAGCTTGGAGCAGTGTCTGTGCCGCGGCTCCGGCTCGTTGCGACGCGGCCCTTGACCAAAAAATATTGTTTTGGCCCGTTTTTCTTCGTTTAAGCTCCCGGACTCTAATTTCCTTCAAAACATATAAACATAATGCATTAAGAGCTCATTAATGCAGTTTTACACCTAAAATGGAGATAAAATATTGATAATTAAGCACATAAAAATACATCTAACAAATACTCCCAAACTTAAGCCTTTGCTTGTCCTCAAACAAAAATTAATTTCAAATAAGACGACAAGTATCATGGACAATCGTGCAAATCCATAGTGCTCAACTGATCAATACCACCCTGAAAATCTCAAAGAATAATACGGATATCATACCATTGAGTCACAGTACGGACAATGATTCTACAAGGTGAACATTTCTAGTGCAAATCAATAGCTCATGAAGAAAATCAAGGCTCAAAGATTAACACACGTGAATTGAGCCGACTGCCAATATGAATGTTTAGATTAAACAAGCCAACTCGCCCAGTCCCACAGTCTCGTGGCAAAAACACAATAATCTCATAATATTCCTCGGATAGCGCTCCCTTATATATAATCATTATAATGATTCGAGTTAACCACTAGGTTTCGACTCCGAAAATGTTTCATGAAATAACCCTAGGGTGGATTTCCATTCTCATGTATTGGGGAACCGTTTGACGTAAAAGACACTCATGGGGCTCATGAATGCTTCTAGTTACTAAGTCTCCCTCTACAGTGGAGAAAAAACTCGAATAGCTATTCCTGCACGTCCGATTTAAGGTTGCTGTTTTACGCGAGAGTAAACAACGGGTCACGTGAATACCCCCGGTTACTAGGCTTCCCATCATCGGAGATGCGATTTTTCTGAACCATTCGTCTATTCAGGGTTGTCGTTTTACGCGAGAGTAAACAACGGGTCACGTGAATACCCCCGGTTACTAGACTTCCCATCATAGAACAAGCAAAATCTCTTGAATTTTGGGAATTACAACTGTCCGACTCAAAGCCTCAACTTAGGTACTTAATTTAATGCCAACAAGACTAATGTTACTGGACGACTAGCTAAGTGAAAAGCATAACCAAACGTATAGACGACGGCTCGTGTAATGCGTTAATGCAGACACTATAAACACGTATGTCTCATTTCTTATATGCCAAGATTACCACAATGATGCAAAAAAATTCAGACCGAAATGAATACTCGAGGGAAACAATAATCGCATAATGCGAACTCGACCAATACTCATTCGTTTCTTCAAAAAGAAATCAGTATCATATAATCAGTCTTACACAAGGCTGCACGAAATATTCACGAATGCAAACAAAGTCCAGAATATAGAAGATAAGCAAGGCTAGCATCAATAACAACAAAAAATAAATAATAACTAAAAAGTACCCCCCCAAACTTGGGATGTACATTGACCTCAATGGACAACAAATAATAATAATATGCAGGAAGATAAAGTTCAAGTACTCCCCTAAGGTAAGCTCAGGTGCTGGCATCGGCCTCGTCCGGCGAAGAGGGTGGTGTAGGTGGCCTGACCGGAGGAATGAAAGGTACGACCGGGCGAAGGATGTGGTCCGTCCAAACAGCTAAATAGTCCCGGTGATAGGCATCTCTCGCGGCTAAGCGTCTCTCCGCACGCCGGTTGGCCCGTCGGATCTCCTCTCGAACGGCTGCGAGGACACTATCTCTCTCCGCTCGCATCTCCTCCCTCAAGCTATCAAACATCGCCTGAAGGCCGTGATCTCTCGCTGGCGGTGGGGTGGACTCGGTCTGATCCTCAGTCTCAGCCGCCGGCTCATGTGTCAGAAGAAGCGGCTCGGGGGAGTGCTCATGCGACTCGTCCAAAATAAATCCTCGTCCCCACGGATGTACCCGCGCGCCACCCCACTGGTCGAAGTGAGAGATAATGCGATGATCGATCGGACCCTGGGGTGCTAGCGTCGGCTCGTCATCCGACCAAGTCACGCCGGACTGGCGGCATAAGTCACAAATGAGAGAAGGATGCTTCAGCCCCGTCTTGGCCCCTCCCTGGATGCACTGTAGAATAGACCGAACTAGCCGTGGGGCCACACTGAATCGCAGTCCGGCCGTAATGGCATAAAGAAGTCGGGCACGAGGAAACAGGACCGAGCGGATCTGCGAAGTCGGGTCGACTCGCGTGCAGAGAAAATAAATCCAAGTTCACCCGAGCCGACTGAGGCGGGAACTCTTGAAAAATAAGGTCGTCGATCCCGGGACGTGCGTCTCCCAAACCGAATCCGGCTGAGCAAGCGCCTCTAGCAAAGCTTCCCTCGAGAGGCTACTCACTGTCTGCATGTATACCGATTCGTCAACCTCGGGAAGCTCGTATAAGCTCCGTATCGCAGATGCCGAGAAATCCAATTTCTGGCCACGGACGACGACCTCAGTACGTGTATCCGGTCGTCCCATCATCTGCCCTGCCTGGATATGCCGTAATAACGTGCTGGCGTAGAATTCTTGGACGATAGAAATGACTGCCGGCTCGGGCTGCGCAGTGAATCGAGTCCATCCCATTTCATTAATCATCGTTAGTAGCTCGCCATATTGGGGAGCGGGAGTGAATCCCCACTCCGGAATTATAGGACGAGGACAGATTCTCTCGTTGAAAATTCGATGGATTTCGGGGTCGGAAAATTGGTGGGATTCCCCTTCCGCTCGGTTTTGTGACGTTTCCCCTCTCGTGAGGGATGATCGCGTCCTAGCCCTTGTACTCAACTTTCTCTTCCGAGCCATAACGACGTCCTGAAAAATAAACGCAGGATAGTTTAGACGACTTTAAATAACACTACATAAATCTCAACTTATGACGTGCGGGAAACGAATATAGCAACAAAACTTGCACTTCCGTACGAGGGATATGATGCAAAAATTTAAACTCAAACTTGACGTAAGGGTTGGGGGGACATATTATTCCAATAATCGTATTCGTTGCAAACAATTTGGAGATGTTTAGATCAAGAAATTTCATTGGGGTATTTCATCGAACACTTTGCGTGCGTAATTTAAATGAAGAACAAAAGTAATCATTACTCAATTCAATCCCCAACAACAAACAAAATCGCAAGAATCATGACAAAACAACGAAACATAATCCACAATCAATCAATAATCACCATATTCCGATAAAAAAAATCATGGTAGAACTTTAGGAAATAAAAACAAATTCATGAATGAATGAAGAATAATACCCCACTTCTCAATCCATGTTGCGAATCAAGCTAAAGATTAAGGAGTACCTTGTGTTGGATTGAAGAAAATGAGAAGAAGAAGAGATTCGAATGGAGTCCTACAGCGCCGCGCGGAAGAGGGAAAGATTTGTGATACCTTATTTGTTTCGGCCGATTGAATTCTGAGCAGCCCAGCCCTTTTTAAATTTTCAGCAGGGGCCGCGGCACGTAGAAAGTGAGCCGCGGCCCACAGTACAATGTGTTTTGGGCGAACAAAGCATATCGCAGCGTGCCGCGGCTCATTGCAAGGGTGCCGCGGCTTGAAGGGTTAGTGTGCCGCGGCTCAGCACCTTCGTGCCGCGGCACAGAGTACAGATTGTTGGGCTCATTTGTGGGACTTCGGCGTGCCGCGGCCTGGCTTCATCGTGCCGCGGCACAGAGTACAGATTGTTAGCCAAAATTTTGGACTTGTGTGTGCTGCGGCCCGCTATGTATGTGCCGCGGCCCTAAGCTTAAATTTTTGCCCTGGAGAATTCTTGCACAGAATTTTTACATGAAGATACCTAGAACATGAGAGATAAGCATAGCATAGCCAAAAACGCAAAAAGTAGACTCCTAGAATGAAGGAAAATAGCAAAAAAACTAAAATCTATACTAATACTCGGGTTGCCTCCCGAGAAGCGCTAAGTTTATAGACTTCAGCCGGACTTTGCTAGAATTCACTCTGCGGCGGATAGGACGACTGTCGACTTCTGCATGTCCATTGGATTTCCCATGTAAACCTTCAACCGCTGCCCATTTACTTTAAATTTTCGGTCATCTTTTTGCACTTCCACTGCTCCGTGTGGAAATACTTGAACTACAGTGAACGGTCCCGACCATCGTGAACGTAATTTCCCAGGAAACAACCTCAACCGAGAATTAAATAATAGCACCTCTTGACCCAGAACGAACTCTCGATGTGCAATTTGCTTATCGTGCCAATTCTTGGTCCGCTCCTTAGAAAGTTGCGCATTCTCGTACCCATCATGACGTATCTCCTACAGCTCAGTCAACTGCAAACAACGCTTTTCACCAGTTGATTTAAGATCAAAATTTAGTTTCTTTATCGCCCAATATGCACGATGTTCCATCTCTACCGGAAAATGACAACTTTTCCCAAAAACCAATCTATGCGGTGACATGCCGATAGGTGTCTTGTACGCAGTATGGTATGCTCAAAGTGCGTCATCAAGTTTGAAGGACCAATCTTTTCGAGATGAGCTGACTGTTTTTTCTAAGATCCACTTTAGCTCTCGATTTGATATTTCGACTTGGCCACTTGTCTGGGGATGATAGGCTGTAGCGACACGATGAGTGACTCCGTATTTCTTTAAAACCGCATCAAAGAACTTGTTGTCAAAAGTGTGAGCCACCATCACTGATGATCGCACGTGGAGTCCCAAAACGCGTGAGAATATTTTTTTTTATGAATTTGATCACGACATTGGACCCATTTGTTGGTAGTTCCACCGCTTCGACCCACTTCGAGACGTAGTCCACTGCTACTAGAATATAAAGGTTATTATTTGATGGAGGGAATGGACCCATAAAGTCGATCCCCCATACGTCGAACAATTCAACCTCAAGTATGGTGTTCAATGGCATTTCATGTCGTTTTGAGATGTTTCCCGTCCGTTGACACCGGTCACACGTGGACACAAAGGAATGAGCATCCTTGAATAATGATGGCCAATAGAAACCTGATTGCAAGACCTTTGCGTCTGTTCTATTTCCGCTAAAATGCCCTCCGTAGGGTGATGCATGGCAATGATTCAGCACACTGCGAATTTCTTCCTCCGGAACACATATGCGAATGACTCGATCAGGACATCTTTTAAACAAAAAGGGGTCGTCCCACAAGTAATACTTAGCGTCTGAAATTAGCTTCTTCTTTTGATGACACGAGAGATCATTCAGAATTATTTTACTTGCAAGGTAGTTCACTAGGTCAGCGTACCAAGGTGTTTGTTGCGAACCTACCTTGTAGAGCTGTTCATCGTGGAAGTTTTCCACAATTGGTGGATGACTCTCCGCCTTCTCGAGGGGGTCGTCTAGGCGTGAAAGGTGATCGGCAATGACATTCTCAGTCCCCTTCTTGTCTCGAATTTCTAAATTGAATTCTTGTAGGAGAAGCACCCACCTAATCAACCTTGGCTTAGCGTCTTCTCCAAAAGGTATTTGATCGCCGAATGGTCAGTCCACACGACTACTTTCGTTCCCAATAAATAAGCCCGGAATTTATCAAAGGCAAAAATCACAGCCAATAATTCTTTTTCTGTCGTGGCATAATTTCTTTGGGCGTCGTCAAGAGTTCGGCTTGCATAATACACGACGTGAAACACTTTCCCTCGTCTCTGTCCCAAAACAGCCCCAATGGTAAAATCGCTAGCATCACACATCAACTCGAATGGAAGGCTCCAGTTTGGAGCGACTATGACCGGAGCGGTGCTTAGGACCTTCTTCAATAGGTCGAAGCTTTCTTTACAAGAATCGTCAAAATCAAACGGGACATCCTTCATGAGCAAATTGCACAAGGCTTCATGATCTTCGAAAAATCCTTAATAAAACGGTGGTAAAACCCGGCGTGTCCCAAAAAACTCCTCACCCCCTTTACCGAAGTAGGCGGAGGCATCTTCTCGATTGTTTCAATTTTAGCACGGTCGACTTCAATCCCAAGGGCAGATATGCGATGGCCTAGTACAATGCCCTCCTGGACCATAAAATGGCACTTCTCCCAATTCAACACCAGATTTGTTTCTTCGCATCGTTTCAGTACTTTCTGCAAATTCTGCAAGCATAAATCAAATAAGTCACCGAAAACAGAAAACTCATCCATAAAAATTTCAATACAATGTTCAACCATGTCAGAAAAAATAGCCATCATACACCTTTGAAAGTGGCCGGCGCATTACATAAACCAAAAGGCATGTGCCTATAAGCGAAAATGCCATAAGGACATGTAAACGTCATCTTTTCTTGGTCTTTTGGGGCTATATAAATCTGATTATACCCAGAATAACCATCAAGAAAACAATAAAAATCGTGTCCGGCTAATCTATCCATCATTTGATCAATAAATGGTAAAGGAAAATGGTCTTTTCTAGTGGCTTTATTTAATTTCTTATAATCTATGCACATACGCCACCCCGTAACAATTCTAGTGGGATTTAATTCATTATTATCGTTTTGAATAACCGTTATTCCACCCTTTTTTGACACAACTTGAACCGGACTTACACACTTGCTATCAGAAATAGGAAATATCATACCTGCGTCGAGGAGTTTTAAAACCTCGACTTTTACCACCTCTTTCTTGTTTGGATTTAAACGACGTTGGTGCTCCACAGATGGTTTTTAGTCTTCCTCCATCAAAATCCTATGCATGCAAATGGACGGGCTGATTCCTTTGATATCCACAATAGACCATCCAAGGGCAGATTTGTACTCCCTCAAAACTCTCAATAATTTCTCCTCTTGATCCCCCGCCAAAGTGGCAGAAAGAATGATCGGAAGGGAAACATCGGGTCCCAAAAACGCATATTTTAAATGATTCGGTAGCTGCTTGAGCTCTAGCTTTGGGGGCTTCTCAATTGATGGGACGGGTTGAGTTGGTGAACTTCCGAGCTCCTCACATGGTCGACGAGTGAAAAATGGTGGTGAAGCATCCATGTGTCGTAGATAGGCTACATGCTATGGATTCAACTCGGTAGAGGATCCAACTAAAACGGACTCCAATGGATCTGATGGATAGCTCTCCCGAAAAACTCTTCTTACACACGAGTCAATAACGTCAATTTGAAAGCAATTCTCAACATCACTAGGATGTTGCATAGATCGAAATATATTAAATGTAACTTCCTCCTCTTGAACTCGTAGAGTGAGCTTCCCTTTTTCCACATCAATGAGAGTTCGGCCGGTTGCTAAAAATGGTCTTCCCAAGATAATTGGGATGTCATGGTCCTCCTCCATATCGAGCACAATAAAATCGGCAGGAAAGATAAATTTATCGACCTTGACCAAAACGTCTTCTATTACCCCCCCGGATACTTGATAGATCTGTCAGCTAATTGCAAAGAGACCGTAGTCGGCTTGGCCTCCCCAATACCTAGCTTCTTAAAAATGGAAAGGGGCATAAGATTAATGCTGGCTCCGAGGTCACATAAGGCTCCGTCAAAGGACGAATTTCCAATGGTGCATGGTATAGTGAAACTTTCTCGGATCCCTTAATTTAGGTGGGAGCTTCTTCTGTAAAATAGCGCTGCACTCTTCTGTCAATGCCACTATCTCATACTCTTCGAGCTTCCTTTTGTTTGACAAGATCTCCTTCATAAACTTTACATAGCTCGGCATTTGTTCTAAGGCGTCGGCAAATGAAATATTAATATGTAATTTCTTGAAGACGTCAAGAAATTTGGAATATTGCTTGTCCAATTTTTGCTTTTGCAGGCGTTGTGGGAATGGGATTGGTGGTGTGGGATGGGTAGTCGAGACTGCTTTTGACTTGGGCTCTCCATCCTTCGTTTTCTCACCGGGACTGCTCTTTTCCTTGCTACTCTTGGGCTGCTCGTGTAGCTCCTTTCCACTCCATAGTTTGATAGCTTGCACATTTTCCTTGGGATTCATCTCAGTAGCGCTTGGTAATACACCTTGAGATCGAGAGGATAATAACTTTGCAATCTGACCCATTTGTACTTCCAGATTCCGAATAGAAGCGGAGTGATTTTGTAGAGTAGTCTCCGTGCAAGTCATGAATTGGCTTGTGTTAGCCGCCATTTGAGCAAGAGCATCTTCCAAAGAGACTTTCGGTGGTTGAGGGGGCTGCTGTGGAGGCTGAGTGAATTAAGCTTGCGGAGGTTTATTTAAAGCCTGCCCGTTCCTCCACGAAAGATTGGGATGATTTCGCCACCCTTGGTTGTAAGTGTTAGAATATGGATTGTTCTGGCGATTTCCGTTCCCCACAAACTGAGCTTGTTCCATCTGAGATTGCTCGAAAGGATTTCCGACTTGGAATTCAGCACTAGGATGAGACCCGTTGCACCAATTACATGTTTCCATGGTGTTGGTAGAAGGAGCATGTGAAAAAGCTTGCAATTGTTGAGTTAGAGCTGCAACTTGGGCTGATAGTGTAGAGATTTGATCATTTTCGGAAATTCCCATAACTCGTTTTGGGTTCACCCGTTCAGAAGGCCACTGATAAGCATTTGCAGCCATCGCTTCCAATAGAGAATGAGCTTCAACCATCGTCTTGCCCATTAAAGCTCCTACAGCGGCTGCATCAACAAGAGTGCGTGTAGAAGCACTCGGTCCGTTATAGAATGTCTGAATTTGTAGCCAATCCGGTAGACCATGGTGTGGGCATCTCCTTAGCAAATCCTTGTATCGCTCCCAAGCTTCATGAAGCGATTCCATCTCAAATTTCCCGAAGGTCGTTATTTCATTCCCAAGTCTTGCTGTCTTTGCCGGCGGATAGAACATAGCCAAAAAGGCTTGTGCTAACTCCGCCCAAGTCGTGATAGAGCCCGGCGGAAGTGAATTCAACCAAAACTTGGCTTTATCCCTCAAAGAAAATGGAAAGAGCCATAGACGAATGGCGTTATTAGAAACTCCATTATTCTTGAATGTATCGCATATCTCGAGAAAGTATGCGATATGAGCATTAGGGTCGTCATTCGCTAGTCCGCAAAATTGGCTTGCTTGTACCATTTGGATTACAGCTGGCTTAATCTCAAAATTGTTTGCTTGGATGGTTGGACGCCGACTCCCCGAAAAATTTGCGTTGATTTGTGGCAGTGCATAATCACGGAGTGCCAATGCCGGTTGAGCTTGCTGAATGGGATTGTCGATCCCTTGGTTTCCGGTGTTGTCGGCCATGGTAATCGTAGTTGACAACTCATGCATTTCCTTCCTTTTTTTCCGCAAGGTGCGCTCGAGTTCGGTATCCAAAGGGAGTAGACCTTCGTCACCAAATTTTCTCATGCACTAAACGAAACTCCTGAAAGGAAAACAAATAAAAACAAATTTACACAAAAATAAAATAATGTTCAAATTAAGACTAAAAATACTGAAATTAATATTAGTAAAAACAATCAATCCCCGGCAACGGCGCCAAAAACTTGTTACGTAATTTAGTGAACGCAAGTGCACGTTGTCGTAATCAAGTAATAAAGTGATAAGAAAGATATCGTTCCCTCGAGGACTGACGTACTACTTACCAATTTATTTGTATTCTAGTTTTATTTGAACGATCGAATATGGTGGTGGAAGAATTATTAAAAACTAAATAATGCGATAACCTAAAAATAACTAATAATGTCAATAGTCTGATAAAAGATGATCAAATAAGAGACGAATCTAGGATTGAGAATCCGCCTCGATTAATCCGAATTAATCTTGATAAATATAATTTATATAATTTCCCAATTTATTGAAAGCGAAGATTTCTGAGATAATCTAATGCCTCTCCCGAGGATAATAGAATTTTCTAAGTTGAATAAATCACTCTATTCCTAGGTGAGTTAATTCAACAGTAGCCAAAAAGTCTAAAATCTTCAAACGAGCTACGTAATTCTTGTTAGTATATTCCTATCCCACAAAACAAAACGGTTCTCACCAATTTTTCCTACTAACTCTCCTCTCCCGATTCGAGTTGTGTAATTAAAACAATTCAATCATAGGCCACATAATTGAACGCATTAAGAACAATTGGGAAAACTCAATAGAAAGGGAAATATATAAATAATGTAAAATCAAGAGTTATTCCGTCAAAATCTCGGTTTCATCACAATCCTAGAAAAAGGGGTCTAGCCCGACATGCTAGAAAACAATATACAGAGATTCAAATTCAACATAAGGAAGAAAAATCAAACACAATTGAAGACTGGCTTCTTCCGTTCTCTGGCCTTGCTTCCTGCTGCTAGGTATTTTCTCCTCCTCTTCGATGATGATATTTTCTGACCTTCAATGCCTTTTTATAACTTTTCTTCCACCTCCAAAATGCGTCCGATAATTAGGTTGAAAACGGACTTCAGAACAGCCAAAATCGCGGGCTGCAGTCATAAATCCCGCGTCGCGGGCCGCGGCCCGGCTTTAGTGTGCTGCGGCCCCTGCCCTTGTGCTGCCAGGCCTGGGCGCTATTTTTCTTTATGGGTCGCGGCTCAGGATGAGCGTGTCGCGGCCCCTGGTACAGTTTGTACCGGTTAGCTTGGAGCAGTGTCTGTGCCGCGGCTCCGGCTCGTTGCGACGCGGCCCTTGACCAAAAAATGTCGTTTTGGCCCGTTTTTCTTCGTTTAAGCTCCCGGACTCTAATTTCCTTCAAAACATATAAACATAATGCATTAAAAGCTCATTTATGCAGTTTTACACCTAAAAGATAGATAAAATAATTATAATTAAGCGCATAAAAGTACATCTAACAGTAACCGGCCTTCGTCCGGAAGCTGCCCAGACCCTGCCGAGCACGTACGGCCGTATCCGGAACCTTACGGCCGTAACTCGGCCAGGCGGATCTCTGGCCCAAAATGTGCGGCCGTGACTCGGCCGTGGCCAATTCCGACAGTCCGGTTAGGCGTTCGACAACGTTTCGGTCACACTAACACACCAGTTAAGATTCAAAACAATAACGAGCAAATTACGAAACACAACATGCCGTTCATAACAGGAAAAACGAATCCCACATAATTATAACGACACGAAATCACCGACACCAACCGACAAATAGTTCAAGGCAACCGGAATAAAAGTCTCGGGTATTACAATAAACACAAAAATCAATCATCGAGAAAAATAATACTGATACTCGGCAATCGAGAAATATCCGGAAAAATAAAAAATAACCGGAACGAAAATCCCGGGTATTACATTCTCCACCCCTTAAAATAAGTTTCGTCCCAAAACTTAAAATAGAGAGCGGCGGAACAATCAAAGAAAAAATAACTACTTGCTCAGCCTTAAAACATCACGAGCAATGCACGAACGCGAGAATCCTTGAAATACAATGAACTGACTAAACAAGCATCTGATACGTGAGTCGAGGCGATAAAATATATGTGAACATGAGAAGTCGAGGTGGAGGAGTATGAGCTTGGAGATAAAAGCTCCAAGAGTTAAGGAAAATCACAAAACGGCTCAGACGTCCTGAAACCATGTTTCGATCTTGACCAACCGCATCCAAGTTCATAACACATTTGGAAAAAGTTAATTGTACATGTGGGAACAATAGTTTCAAACAAAATTTGCAAGAATCAAATTCGGATGTGGAAAAGCCACAATAATCCACGGGATTTATCAAAACAACTCCGAAATTCGTTCGGAGGACGGTAGGCTAAGTAGAACAAGGTAGTTTAAAATCGTCGAGAGGATCATAATTGAATTACCAACAATGAAAAGTCACACAATACCGGAAATACTAAGAAAAGTACGGGTAATACACTCCCCCATACTAAAAAGACAATTCGATCCCGAAACTTAGAACAACAAGAGTTGGAAACATAAAGCAATGAAATCAAAAACAATCAAAGTCATGATTGTTGGAAACAGTAACGATTATGACATATTACAAAATATTCATTCTCCCATGTTAGGCTCTTCAGAAGGAGACATAGGGTTTCGGGATATTCTCTGGTCACTTGCTCTGTTCGCCAACAGGGTAGCATTCTTTGCCAATTCGGAAATTATCTCACAATGTTTCTCCCGATGACCTTCACACCTGCACCGGCAACAAGTCAAGAGTAGAAAGGGACAATTTGCACGAACATGTCCCCGACGGTTGCAGTTGAAGCACCCTCCCTTCTTACTGAGAGTCACTGATGCTGGCTTGAGATTCCCAGCGCTCACTCCCGACCGCGAAGACGACGCGTTTGAACGACGTGGGGGTTTGTGAGCCTTAGACTCTTCACCGCCCAAAAATTTCCCAGATGTCCTCGGTCTCTTCGCTTCGCTCGTGGGCTCGACCACTGAGGATATTTCATGGGATATCGTTTGATATTGATACTCCTTCACCTTAGCATAAATCGTGGTCATACGAACCACCCCGCCGCTTCCATTTCCATCATCACGTCTACGTCTGCCGAGGCTCGACATACTAATGCAGATAATACCGTTCAACAATATTGATTTATCAGTCGTATAGTATACCACAATTATCAACACGAGGTTTAGTTAGCATTCATAGAATTACGGTAATATCGTAAAGCACAAAGTTTTCTGAAGTCAATTTCGAGTCCTTCGACAAGGACGATCATTATATGTATGCACTTAATGAAAACAAAGTTTAGAAAAAGAGGGCGAGTCACGTTACGCCCAAAACCTGTAGATTCTGTCCTTTATTTTGGAAGATGAAGTTTATACATCGACTTTAAAAATTCTTTTCGAATAATGTATAAAAGAAATTCTTTTATAAATCGTAACTAATTTGAAAATATTTCAAAAGTGTTGAGTTCCAAATACCACAATTTGAAAATCTTTCCTCTTCTGCTAAAATGCTTAGTCGAAAGGATTTTTCACCGAGATACGTGACCATTTGACATGACGACATTAAATCATGGGTTTTCACAATATTAGAAAATTTTAAAGCACCACTTTAAAATGTTCGTGATATTACAACACCGTGGGCCCCGCGCCGGAACCCACCAGGCTAAAAACTATTATTTTTTTTAAAATATTCAAAACGCCAACAAGGCCGATGACGGTAATATTTTCAAACTCACAAAAGTCATTTATAAAATATCAAATACCGTCATAAGAATACCGTCAAAACGTTCAAGGCCAAAATGCCAAAACTCGATTTATGGAATCGTTTTTACGAAATAAAACTCAGTTTGCAAGATACCAAAAAGCCATTTCAGAATACTCACGTGGCGGATAAAATTAACACTTAAAAATTTATTCTAATGGAATGTAGAAACCGATAAATATGCTCGACTTCCGAAACATACTACATAACCATTTTCACTCGGACCGTATACGCATGTTATATCCTAAAACAATAATATCACCAACAAGTTCCAACCCTTGTTCACATTAAACACATTAGCACGATATAATCAAATACGTATATAAGGGGACTTTACGATCGGGAGACTTACCATCACGGATTGCCTGAAGATGATGTCGGAACCACGATACTAATCAGAACTCTGATGCGCGCGACTTACACCGAACATGGACTTGACCCAACGGCCTAGGTTTTTCGCAAACCTAAGCTCCGATACCATATTTGTAACACCCCCAGAATCCGACCGGGAATGTTACATGCCGTAGACCCTTATCACAAGGATCTACCAGGCTAAACTCCAAAAGACTACTCAATAATTGACCGACCGGGGTCAAATTAATTACAATGCAGACCGACAAGGTCATTAACCAATTCAGAAACTAACGGCATTCAGATTTCAATGACAATAATAAACTTGAACACAGAAAAGAATGACAACTCAATTTAATAAATGAAAACTACACCCATGCAAGGGTGAATACTCGACCGACAGAGAAATACCGACCAAAATGAAATAAAAGAAAAGACTCTGACTCTGGTGTGATTAGCATCATTGTCCTCCATTTCCTTCCAAGACAATCCTGTGACTGCTCCCAAGCTGCCAAAACCTGAGCGCAAAACAGGCACCCACCCCCCGAAAACTCGAGGGTTAGCAAACTGGAATTTTTGCTAGTGCAAGTACATAATGTACAAGATATACGAAAAGTATCAACACAAACTTAACAGCCACGAAGCCTTAACACAAACCACACATTCACACAAATAGCACATCAAAACATTCATTTACACAAGGTGAAAGGTAATCACATAGCCATATTCTCTTTACGGATCATAACACCAATATATTGTGCGGCGATTTATACGCCTCGAAGGCGATCGGCATAATGGTCGGATGCCAACCGAAGAAGATGGATGCTGGTCAAGTGCCTAGCAGTCGACGTCCAAGGCGATCGTCTATTGGCACCTGGTGATCGCCTCTAGTATCCGACCGAGGACGACCGTCCCATGCCACGTGTAAGTCCAACATCCGTCAAAGTCTGCAAAGACCGAATCTCGGGATGAAGGCCCACGTGCAGATCCGCAAAAGGCGCCGCAAGAACAGGCTTTACTCCAGCCCATCAGCAGCTGTCAGTGACAAGGACGGCCTCACCTACCGACAGACCCGCCGAAAGGTCCTAGGTGGGACCTCCAGGCGCCGCAAGAACAGACTGTACTCCAGCCCATCAGCAGCTGTCAGTGACAAGGACGGCCTCACCTACCGACAGACCCACCGAAAGGTCCTAGGTGGGACCTCCCAAGACATCGACGTGAGGCACATGTCGCCTCCTCATTGGTTCGCGCATTCGGCTGCCAGCTGCAGCTGCGGACTTTAGGGAAACAGTCCCACGTGCTGGGACGATCGCCCGCCTTATTTAATGCAGGAACGGCGATCGCCCGTGTGGTACAGGGAGATCCCAGCAACCTCTTCTCCTATAAATAGGAGGCCTCCAGCATTGGAAAAAAAGAATGTGGCAACGTAAACACTATTACACAGTAAACAATACAGAGAACACCTCATCTTTGTAACAAGAACTCACAGAGCTTTAACTCTAGTTCTTCCGGCAAACAACAGCACTCAAGAGCTAGATAACTAGGGTCTTTACACTCATTGTAATTGTACTCTAACATTAATATTTGTAGTCACAAGTATTCATATTAATAATATCTCGCGAGAGCATTCAAGCCCGGGACTAACAACCCCGACAAATCTTGTGTTATTTACTTCCCCACGGACATGCTCTCGCATTTTGTTTGTTACTCGTCCATTCTAGCATATCATCTCCGGATAATATTTTGCGTAACAACAATTGGCGCTAGAAGGAGGGCGGCGCTCCTAACCTTCGTTTTCATTCCGACCGTTTCGAAGAACACTCATTATTCTCCGGGGCACATACTTGAAGAAACACTCATTGTTCTTCAAAGAAAAACCTTCAGAATAATGACGTCTGCCACGACCTCGAAAAGATCCACCCTACGATCCGCCGGACACCTTATTCCGGCCCAGACCGAGTCTCAACTCACGGCGGAAGGCGACCGCGGCGACGCTAGACTCTCACTCCTGCCCCCGAGGGACGGCCCCAGCCTATCACTCGATCAATTCCAAACCGTGGAACAGATCGAGGAGGCCATGGCCATCCTAAGGGAGCGACGGAGAGCATGTGACACGACCACCATTACTCCATCAATCATCCGCCGTGCGGGCAAGCGAAAGCTCAAGGGGCTAAATGTCGAGAAATCGTCAGAAAGCCCCGAGCCACAGGAAAAGGTGCTCGTAAGATGGGACGATTCCATCTTCAGCCGCCTAGGGAGTGATCCCTCATGGCGACCTGGGCATTCAGGCCCCAGTCATGAGACGTCGGAGTCCGAATCCGTCACCAGGAGTTCGGTGTACCCAACTCCCAGAAGACAGGCCGGCCATCTGGCTCCCACTTGCCCAAGAATTGAGCTCGGCGGCAGAGACCTCGTCGCCTACCACGGGGCCAGGAGATCGGTACATGATCCCATAGACTCCAGATCCGAGATCCAGAGCGCGAGCAGTCAGGCTACGGCGATGGCCGCAATGCAGCGCCAGCTCGACGAAATGAAGGCGCTCATTAAAACTGGGGCAGGCGCCAAGAGATCGATCGCTGGACCAAGTGAGCCGCTCGCGGTCCAGATCGAGCTTGCCCCCGTGCAACCGAAGATCGCTCCTCCTCAAACATCTCTATATGAGGGGAGATCGGATCCTGAGACCCACTTGAGCAAGTTCTAGATCTACATGACCGGATGCGGGGCATCGGACGTGACGAAGTGCCGAATGTTCCCATTAACATTGGGCGATCTTGCCCATAGGTGGTACATCTAATTACCACCGCGCTCAATCAGCTATTTTGAGAAGCTGGCGAACGACTTCACATTGTATTTCGCCGCCAAGGTTGATCGGCCAGAAGGTCCCCACCGCATGATGAAGATCAGGCAGGGGAAGGACGAGCCCGACGACGATTACATCGACCGAGTGGATGAAATAGTCCTCACCGGCGAGCCCATTAGAGATGAGCTCTCCCTCTACTCGGTCCTGGGGGGATTCTATGGCCATTCACCCATGTTCAGGCACATCACGAAGGACATCCCCCCGACCTACGCGATCTTCCGCGTCAAGGCCGCCGACTTTCTGGCCAGGCAGAGGATGCTCACCCTTTGCTTAGGCGAGGGATCCACCGGAGAAGGGAAGGCGCCATCTCCCATTCCGAAGAAGGCGGTCGCCAAGCCCAGAAAGGCGTTTGCAAAACCGCCCGGTGAGTTCAAGGCCTTCGAGGATGTGGAAGTTCACCTCCTCCGCAACCTCAATCTGTCTCCGGCCCATATCTTCAACACCATCAAGGGGCGCGAATGGCTTAGCAAGCCTAAGCCGATGAGGGACAACGGTCATCTGGACCGCAGTAAATTTTGTGCCTACCACAAAAGTCCCGCCCACAACACCAGCCAATGCCGCGACCTCCTCAGACAACTCTGGAGGTTGTTCGAGGAAGGCAAGCTGGACAATTTGGTGACCAAGCCAGAACCCCGGGCAGAAAGGACCAGGGGACGCGATCGTCAACAGAACGACGACTGTCTCCCTCCCAATCCGGTCGCCAGGATCGAGCAAAACGAGCTGGAGTACTCAGACGAATCGATCCCTCCGATCAACCCCGGCAGCCAGATCAATATGCTTCAGTCGGGAGGTGGAAACCTCGGAGGTCTTTCCCCGGTTTCCACCATATCAAATAGAAAGCGGAAGGCCGAGATGAGGGCGTTCGCCGGAGTCCATGTCGTAGTGCCCCCAGAGCCAACCATGTCCAGAGACGCGCTCATCTCATTCTCCAACAAGGATAGAGAGGGAGTGCAGTGCCCCAAAGAGGATGCATTGGTGATCTCTGCATGTATCCTTGGGAAAATGGTCGACCGCATGCTGGTTGACAATGGGAGCTTTTGCAACATCATATTCAAATCTGCTCTAGACCAGCTCGGCAACCTGACCAAGTTCATCAAGCCATTTGATACCGTGCTTCAAGGGTTCGGCGAAAACACGGTCCAAGCCTATGGAAGGATCAAGCTCTCTATCGAGCTAATATGCTGTTACGATCCCAAGGTTAAGATCACTAGGAACCTCAATTTTGTAATCATAGATAGGCCCAGTATCTATAATGGGTTCCTAGGTCGCCCTTTTCGAGAAACCTTTGAGGCGGTCGCATCTTCTTTCTTTTACTGTATCAAGTTCCCCACTACTGATGGGACAGTCGGCACTGTAAAAGGAGACCAGCTAATGGCAAATAAATGTTTGAATTACTCCTGTGTCGTAACTTCCCCTTTAAACGTTTCCCATACTATTTATAACATTGAGGCGATCTACATTCAACCAATGGAGATCGACAAGCCAAGCATCTCATACCAGCCCGACTCAGAGGATGGCATCTCTCATCAATTGTCGGACGACATCGAGCCAAGGATCGGTTTCGAGCCAAGGATCGAGTCCGGCGATCGTTCCAAACGAGAAGCGACCATCCCCATTGAAGAGTTGGAAAGTATAATAATCGATCCGGCTCGCCCGGAGCGGGAAGTGCAGATCGGCTCAAGCATCGGTCCCGAGTTAAAAGACGATCTGATCAGTTTACTACGTAAGAACATCGGAATCTTTGCCTGGTCGCATCAAGATATGGTCGGAATCAGTCCTGAACACGCTTGCCACTATCTAAAGATCGACCCGGCAAGGAAGCCTGTTCACCAGAAATGTAGGAAATTCGGTCCTGAGAAGTATGCTGCGCTCGACGCAGAAGTCAAAAAGCTACTCGACAACAAACTGATCGGAGTAGCTACCGACGAGCCACATTGGGTAGCCAACGCGGTGCTCATCAAAAAGGCGTGCAACTCCTAGAGGTTATGCATCGATTTCACCAACCTCAACGCGGCATGTCCGAAAGACCACTTTCCGATGCCTCATATTAACCACTTGGTCGATAGCACGACAGGTTGCGAAATGATGTCATTTATGGACACCTTCACCGGGTACCATCAGATCCCAATGGCGGAGAAAGACGTAAAACACACATCATTCCACATGGAAAAAGACGTGTACTTTTGGGTCCGAATGCCGTTCGGTCTGAAAAATGCGGGGGCGACCTACCAACGACTAGTCAACGGGATGTTCTCCGATCAAATCGGAAAAACCATGGAGGTTTACATTGACGACATTGTGGTCAAGAGCCTAAAAAAGGAAGATCACCTCAAAGACCTTGCCGAGACGTTCGCCATCCTCGAGAAATTCAACATGAAACTGAACCCCAAGAAATGCAACTTCGGGGTAAGCTCCGGAAAGTTCCTGGGGCATATCGTGAGCCAAAGGGGGATCGAAGCGAACCCCACCAAGATCAAGGCGATCCTCGACATGCAGGAGCCACGGAATGTCAAGCAGGTGCAACGCCTCATGGGTTGTCTAGCAGCCCTTAACCATTTCATTTGTCGGCTCGGAGACAAAAGCAAGCCATTCTTCGCCACCATAAAGAATAAGAAATTTGCATGGACGAAGGAAAGTCAAATGGAGTTCGCCAAAATCAAGGAGTATCTGTCTAATCCCCAAATTTTGGCAAAACCAATACCCGGCAAAAAGCTATTCCTCTACCTGGCAGCCTCGGAGGTCGCGCTGAGCACTGTATTAGTGCGAGCAGAGGGGCAAGCCCACTTGCCGATCTATTTCGTCAGTCAAGCGCTTCATGACGCGGAAACGCGTTACACGCCTCTGGAGAAGCTCGCCTACGCATTAGTCATGAGTGTTCGCAAGTTGAGGGCCTACTTCTTCGAACACCAAGTGGAGGTTCTGACGACTCTCCCTCTAAGGCAAGTTCTGCACCGGCCAGACACCAACGGGCGACTCCTCAAGTGGTCACTGGAGATCGCCCAATATGGTGTCACGTACGCTCCTCGCACGGCGATCAAAGGCCAAGCTCTGGCGGATTTCGTGGTGGAATTAACGTTCCCGCCCAGTCCGACCCAGGTCGGCCGTCCTGCTTGGAAATTGTACGTAGATGGATCGGCGACCAGCTCGCGACCAGGGGCAGGGATTGTCCTCATCAGCCCCGACAGCCAAAGTTTTACAATTGCCGTGCGTTTCGGGTTCCGTGCGACCAACAATGAAGCCGAGTACGAAGCCTTGGTAGGCGGGCTCGATCTAGCACTCGCCATGGACGTTCGCCGCCTCCACATCTTCATGGACTCCCTCTTGGTCGTGAACCAAGTCAAGGGAGAATATGAGGCGCGCGGCGAACAGATGATCAAACATCAATAATTGGTCGCCGAAATATGCACAAAGTTTGAAGAAGTGCTGATCGAACAAGTCCCGAGAGAGCACAACTCCCAGGCCGATGCCCTATCCAAACTCGCATCGTCAGATGGGGCGGCAGACTTCTCTAACATCCAAATCACGAAGTCAGCAAAATCGGCGATCGACAGAAGCCTGGTTACCACAGTTGCCATCGTCTAAGAGAACTGGATGACTCCATTCGTTAAGTACTTAAAGGGCCAGGCGGTCCCCAGATCGGATCGAGCTTGCGGCTTGACTCAGAGCAACCAGATACACCTTATTGGGCCGGCTTTACAAGCGAGCTTTCACCTTCCTCTCCTCAAATGCATTACGCCGGAGGAAGGCCGACTTGTTTTAGCCGAAATCCATGACTGGATATATGGAAATCACCTTTGGAGGGCGAGCTCTCATCCACAAGACGACAGCAAGGCTTTTTCGGCCTACCCTACAAAAAGACGCGATCGCCTACGCCCGATCTTGTCACAGGTGTCAAGTAATGGGCCCGAACATCAAGCTCTCCCCCGAGCAGCTCACTTCTATGTACAGTCCGTGGCCGTTCGCCCAGTGGGGCATCGACCTCATCGGTCCTTTGCCGATGGCGCCAGGGGGATGTTAATTCGCCATCGTGGGGGTCGATTATTTCACGAAATGGGCAGAGGCCGAGCCACTCAACATGATCGGCCAAGAACAAGTGATCAAGTTCATTTGGAAGAACATCATATGACGATTCGGTCTACCTCAGCAATCATCTCCGACAACGGAAAGCAGTTCGACGGTTAGGAAGTTATGCAATTCTGCGAGAAATGGGGAATTAAAAAGCTGTTCTCGGCCCCTTACCACCCTCAAAAAAACGGGCAGGTAGAGGCTGTAAACAAGATTCTCAAGCACACGATCAAAGCAACACTCGAATCCAAACAAGAACGATGGGCGAGTGAGCTCCCGGATGTTTTGTGGTCCTACCGGACGATGACCCGAAATTTAACCGGTGAAACCCCATTCACCCTCGCCTTCGGAACAGAAGCAGTGATCCCTTCGGAGATCGCCGTTCTCAACCACCGAACTGCATAACAAATGACGAGGATGTAGCTCGGAGGATCGACTTGGATATGTTCGAGGAACGATAACTGACCTCAGAAATGAAGAACACAATCCACAAAAGGAAATCCGAGAAATTCTTCAATTCGAAGGTCAAGGAAAGGCGATTCCAAGTGGGAGACCTAGTCCTCAAAAAGGTCCAGGCTCACACGGGAGTATTTGGCCCGAATTGGGAGGGGGCCTTCAGGATATCCAAATGGCTGACCAAAGGAGCCTACGAGCTCCAACACCTAGACGGCACTCCGGACCAATATCCCTGGAACGCCGTTCATTTGAAGAAATACTATCAATAAAAACTCTGTATTCAGTTATCCAATGTACAAAGAGATTAATGAGATTTTCCGATCCCCTCTAAATGATTCGCCTCGACAAAACAAACAAACAAAAAAGAGGACGACTCGCTCGCCCTCCAAGAGTTCGTCATCTAACATGATGGACCTAGGCAAGTGATCGCCCCACTAGCACAACGTATACCGTCGAGGATCGTCATCTAACATGGCGATCCGAGGTAGAAAAGTGCATCCATGGTTCTGGAGGTCGATGGAACCGATATCCCGTCCATGCAAGGTTCCTTTGGGCAGAGATCGCCCGCCCTTTCGTTTAAATACGAGGCGGGCGTAGCCTAAGGACCCTACAAAACAGATCAGTGGACACGCTCGCCTGCCCTCGGATCCATCATCTAACATGGTGGACCTGGACAATGCGATGCGTCCCTCCCCCCGTCACAACGTATGCCCTCTTAGGCAGAAAAGTGCTTACAAGCCACGGTAGCGAAGTCGATTTATCCGACGGCGCCCCGTGCAAGGACTCCTCCAGGCAGAGACCGTCCACCTAGACCTGGCAAACGGGCGGGCCAAATCTGGGCCGGGCCAAAAAGGCCCGGTTTTTTTTGGGCCAAAAATATTAGGCCCGTGGCCCGCCCGGCCATGAGCCTCGACATTTTTTTTTTTTTTTGAAATATTATTTACGAATAATTATAGAAATATTTTTCGATCCGGACTTACTAGATTAGTCACTATACTATCACAATCAATTAAATAAATGTAGAATTATTTTTATTTGATAATTATATTATTTACTACACTACCACAATCAAAAGACAAATATATAAATATTTTTATTTGATCATCATTTCAATTATCACTACTACTTTCTTATAAAAATCATAAAATAATATTATTATTGATATGAGATACTACAAAGTAATCACAAAGTCCCATAAAAAATAAAACTACATCAATAATTAACATATAGATGTAATCTAATCTAACAAATAAGGAAAAATTTTAAATATTACAATTACATATAAAATAAATATATATATAAAAAAAAAAAAAAAAAAAAGCTGGGCAGGCGGGCCTTGCAGGCCGGCCTCAACAGGCGGGCCAAATGCAGGCCGGGCCAAAAGGCCGGTTTTTGGGCCAAAATATGAAGCCAATGCGCCCAAAAGCGGGCGGCTGCCCGCGGGCCTGGGCTTATTTTGCCAGGTCTACGTCCACCCCCTCGCTACATTGCGAGGCAAAACGTAGCCTACGGAGGACCCTCACAATTAAGTGAGTCGCGAGAAGTTAACCATCAGACGGAATGTCGCTCGCGCACAAGACATAGTAGTGGAGGTTGGTTCCATCGAACCCCACGACTGTGCGAAGTCTTTCCAGGCCGAGAAGTTCGGCCTCCCTCGAGGAATCAACAAAATCGAAGATCGCAAGAACCAAACTAAAGATAGCTCGCTAAACAAATTATTTTCGTTCCCTTACTTTCACCAAGTAAACAAAAACAAGGGGCAGAGCGGAGCCATACATACGATCAGGAGGACGGAACCACACACAATCGGCTTTGTTCAAATACACATATGACGATCGGTTTTGTTCAGAAATTTACAAGTAAGAATTTAAGTATACCAATACATTCGTAGCAATACATACAACGATCGCTCCTCAAACACTTGTGTGAAGTCAAATGCGAAAGATTCAGACAGACGATCGTACAAGCAAGGAATCAGATGCAATTATTTATTTCATTTCATTTGGAATACTTGTACAAGCGCCCGAAGGCGAAAGTGCCCGAAGGCAAAACACAACGAAACTGAAAAATTACAAGTGAAAAAAAATGAAAGCGGAATAACTCAGGCTGCCCCCGCCTGGCCTTCGCCACCGGCTGCTGGGTCGACGTGCGCTTCCTCGCCGGCATCCGGGTGAACGAGGTTGCCCGACGACGGATACCATCTCAGGTCGATTCCGAGGTCGGAGAGGTCAAGGATCGGCACAAATAAGGCCGACTGCATAGGATGCTCAAGCACATAGGCTTTGAAGTTATCAATCAGAGGGCCAACCTCGAGCCCTCCCTTCTTGGCAGCGCGGATGGCGTCAGCGTAAGCCATGTAATAGGAAAATTCGCTGACATACTCCACGTTGAGGAAGGGATCGGCCTCGGTCGCCTCCAACTTCTCTTTCATCCGTGCTATTGTTTGATCCGCGCCCTGGAGCTCGGCAATCTTAGCGGCCAGCTCTCCCTTCGACGACTCCAGCTTGCCATTTAACCGGTCCACCACCACCTTCAGCTCAGTCGCCTCCTCCTGCGAGGCCGCGTGCAACCGAAGGGCTTCCGTCATTTGATCACGCATCCGGTCGGTCGCCGCTCGGGCCCGGTCGAGATCCTGCTTCGCCCGGTCGAGATCCTGCTTCGCCCGCTTGGCTGTCTCCACGTACTCCTTCTCCATTTCCGCGATCCTGTCGGCAAACTCGGCGTTCCGATTCCGAGCAGCCTCGAGGTCCTAATGGAGACGGGCAGTAGAGGGCCGCCCTTCATAATCCTTCACGGCTTGAGCAGTCATCGTCGCCGCTTGGAGGATCAGAGCAAGAGTCGCCTGCATTGCGTCTCCGGACCGCCGGCGCGCGATCACATCCAGATCAGTAGTCCAAGCCTTCGGCAGGGCGGCGATAGCCCGAGAGACGTAGTGAGGGACGTCGCTAGGCTCGCGGGGAGATCTGCTCGCGAGGAAGTCCAACACCATCGGCGAGCAGTTTGGGTCGGCAAGACGGACCCTGCACCAAGAACAAAGGAGTTAGTATGTCCCCTACACAAGTGACGTAACTCAGCAGATCAACCAAACTTACCTTTCGACCTTCTCGGGGTCGCGAACGAAGAAAGGCTTGCCCCGCGGGGTCTGGGCATCAGCGGTCGCCATGGCCTGTAGGAAGGCCGATGAGGGCGTAGGCCCTTCCTCCATTAGAACTGCAGAAATTGGAGGCGCGGCGGCCGGCGACACCACTGCGGGCGCCTCAGCAGCAACAGATGGCAAGGGCTCCTCCGGCCTCCGCCTCTTGCGGTTGCGCTGGAGATGCTCCTCCTCCCGAGTCTCTGGCTCGATGACGATCGGCCCCATGAGAGGTCTCGGCTCTGGGATAGGACGGGTCGTCGCCGCAGGGGAACGACCCGCCTTCTTCCCTTGGCGGAGACGGTTCATGATACCAGTGTTCGACATGGCGATTTCTCTCGGCGGCTCGGAGTAGCGGGGGAAGTAGATATCTGTCAAAGAATACAATCAAACAGGTGAGACGTCTTCTTCAACCAAAGGCGATCGTCAAGCAAAAAGGAGATCGTAAACATTTGTACCTGGGACCCTTAAGTGGCGGGGAAAGCAAAACAATCGAGCGCCCAACCAATGAGCTTCGTTGTTGATCACGCGAGCGTCAATATAACTGTCCGGAAGACTACGGATTCGCTCCCAGATGATTGAAAAATCAAATGGTAGGTCGCCGGCTGCTGGAACAAGGAAAATCCGCAGAGGTTTCGTCCCGGGCAGTCGAAGTCGCGGCGGCGGAAGTGCTACCCGCCTCATATATGGTGGATCCTCCTCCAGACATATTCAAAGAGAAAGGGGGAGAAAATTTTTTATTCTTACCTAGAGACTGAGTCGAACGTCGATCGGCACACAAAGCTTCAAGAAAATTCAGTTATGTCTTCTTCTCAGGCAAAAACGCATAAAGATATAACCCCAGAAGCCCTAGCCCCTTTTATAGGCGAGAGCAGGGACTTCTAGGCAAATAAGAGGAATCTCGAGGGCTGAAGTGCAACCGTCGGATAAGTCTCATTTAATGCCGCCCTCGAAATCCGCGTGTGCGTCGTTTCGAGGGCACGCCAAACGACAAGTCTGACAAAACCGTCGGACTCCCCCAACGGGAGCGCGACACATGCCCCAGTGATGTTTCAAAGCCCGCTTCCACTTCCCGCTCTTTTCAGTGTCCGGGGTGGTCGTCCAAATTCGAAATAAGTTCGTTTGGGAGACGATCGTCTGCTTCATAAGTAGATGAGTCGCTCGTCTAAAACAAGCGATCGCCAGCAAAGCAACCTCACCCCACGTCTTCAACATCGGAGCGAGCTGGGGGGCAATTGTTGTGCGGCGATTTATACGCCTCGAAGGCGATCGGCATAATGTCGGATGCCAACCGAAGAAGACGGATGCTGGTCAAGTGCCTAGCGGTCGACGTCCAAGGCGATCGTGTATTGTCACCTGGCGATCGCCTCTAGTATCCGACCGGGGATGACCGTCCCATGCCACGTGTAAGTCCAACATCCGTCAAAGTCTGCAAAGACCGAATCTCGGGATGAAGGCCCACGTGCAGATCCGCAAAAGGCGCCGCAAGAACAGGCTTTACTCCAGCCCATCAGCAGCTGTCAGTGACAAGGACGGCCTCACCTACCGACAGACCCGCCGAAAGGTCCTAGGTGGGACCTCCAAGCGCCGCAAGAACAGGTTGTACTCCAGCCCATCAGCAGCTGTCAGTGACAAGGACGGCCTCACCTACCAACAGACCCGCCGAAAGGTCCTAGGTGGGACCTCCCAAGACATCGACGTGAGGCACATGTCGCCTCCTCATTGGTTCGCGCATCCGGCTGCCAACTGCAGCTGCGGACTTTAGGGAAACTGTCCCACGTGTTGGGATGATCGCCCACCTTATTTAATGCAGGAACGGCAATCGCCCATGTGGGACAGGGAGATCCCAGCAACCTCTTCTCCTATAAATAGGAGGCCTCCAGCATTGGCAAAAAAGAACGTGACAACGTAAACACGATTACACACATCGAACAATACAGAGAACACCTCATCTTTGTAACAAGAACTCACAGAGCTTTAACTCTGGTTCTTCCGGCAAACAACAGCACTCAAGAGCTAGATAACTAGGGTCTTTACACTCATTGAAATTGTACTCTAACATTAATATTTGTACTCACAAGTATTCATATTAATAATATCTCGCGAGAGCATTCAAGCCCAGGACTAACAACCCCGACAAATCTTGTGTTATTTACTTTCCCACGGACGTGCTCTCGCATTTTGTTTGTTACTCATCCATTCCACCATATCATATCCGGATAATATTTTGGGTAACAACACAATGAAACTTTAAGCAAGTCCAATGAGTTAAAAGTTCTAGCTTGAAAAACACCTTTTATAAAAGGAAAAGCAATTTGATAAGATAGTTTGAAAACGTTATTATTGACTCGGGCCGTCTTGGGGTTTTGAAAATTAAATGGGAATACTTTTAGAAAATAACTTCAAAAGCTCTCTGGTCCTCGACCCAGCATGTGGAAAACAATTTGCAATAAGACCATTACAACGTTATTCAGGGTCCTCGACCCAATTTATGAAACACTGTCATTACAACATCTCACAGGGTTCTCGACCCAATCCAAATAATATCATCACGAGATCAATCATCTCAACATTTTACGGGTCCTCGACCCAATTCACAGAATATCATCACCATACAATCAAGGATACAGCCTCTCATTCGACAAATCCTGCTCAAGACCCCTGATTAATTAACCCTCGGAGATCTCGTCAAATATCCTTGGTTAATTAACCCTGATACCAACATTTAAAACAAGTTGAAACAAACTTACAGAAACACGAATCGCGGTCTATATCAAGACCGACATTTTAAAGCGAGTTGAAAGAATTTTGAATTACGAACATCGTTCGGTATTGGGGTCTTAGCTGTCACTCGAATATCCGTAACCAATAAGCCTGCCAGGCGCCTCTCTTGCACACCTGTGCATCGACGTTCACTCCATTATGTTGTCCGCCCCTTGAAAATGTCACCGCACCGGCGATCACTCCCGCAAGAGCCGCCCCTTCCACGCGCATTAGGTAACACCGGTGTTCACCAACCATATGGAGCCGCACATTGCAGCGTACACCAGGCTGGAGTACATGCCCCGCCCTCAGAGGTTCTCGGATACGACGTTTCTCACAATAAGTATCCACATTGTTTCAAACAGCAAGCACACAGACAAACGTTACAACAATTATCAACTCAGTACACCAAGTAACACAAATTATCCGTTAGTCCATAACCACACAGCTAAACAATATCACGCACGTTATCAATAAAAACTCAATCTCAATAAACCTTCAGGCATAACCAACCAACGCCGCACATATATCCCTATATTGCGACTCAACCGAATATATATATATATAACCTTACTATATTATATCTATAAGTATAGTTCATCCACCAATCCAAGTTGAGTACGTCAACTAGTGTTAGCATTCATCACTCGGAATTCACCGACATAGGTATATATATCAATATACGTATATACATACATATATTTAACATATAAATATATATAAATATATATAAATCTATATATATACATATATACATCCGTATAAATTCATACACTTCAACAACAATGATTTCACGTAGTTACAATTCGTATATCAAGGTACTTGCCTTTGTAATTTCTCGCGAATACTCCAAAAATACGGTTGATTGGAAAAATCCGGAACTCCAATGAAAACGACGATCGGAAAGGCTCAACACCATATTTTCATAGGGAATTCATCCCTAATATCCTATCATCAAATAAAAAATAAATCACACGAGGAAAAACATCGCAAAACGACCGAATCTCCCTCTGCGGCATTTTCCCGGACACCTTGAAGGCGTCAATTGAAAACTCATATAAACGACGAATCGGACATGACAAAACCGTGGAAAGATGATGAAAATGATAGAACACAACTTAATCTTCAATTATCCATCAGTAATCTGAGTTAATACGATTAAATCGGACGAAGTCAACTAAAATCCCCAAAACTAAAGTTTTAGGAAATTATACATTGATTTGATGGATCGGAGAAGGTTATAGGACGATCAATCAATGATATGAACTCAGGAGCTTCATAGATTTGTTGTTTAACAACATGTATCTTTGGCCACCAAAGCCCTGGCCGCGGAAGGGAAATGATAGAAGTGAAAAATGGGTGGAAACAGGGCTGCTCGGTCATATTTATACTGCCGAGTGTGTGCCGATCACTTACGGCCATAACCGGCATCCTTACGGCCATAACCGGACTTCGTGAAATGTGAGGTTGCCGAATTCGTTTCGAGATGTTTAACTTATCAGCAGGTTAAAATTGAGCACCAGCGACCCGCAGGAATGCTGAAACCGCTCCCGATTCCCGAGTGGAAATGGGAAGACATATCGATGGATTTTATCACTAGCTTGCCAATGAGTCGTCGAGGAATGAATATGATTTGGGAGATCGTGGACCGTCTAACCAAATCAGCCCACTTTTTGGAGATTAAAGACACGTGGGGTCCCGAGAGATTGACCCAGCTATTTATTAAAGAGATTATAAGGTTACATGGTACCCCCAAGAGTATTGTATCGGACCGTGACAGGCGATTCGTGTCACACTTCTGGAAGGCAGTTCATCGTGCGATGGGCACGCAATTGAACTTCAGTACGGCCTTTCATCCGCAGACCAATGGTCAGTCTCAGAGAACTATCTAAACCCTAGAGGACATGTTGAGGGCATGTGCCCTTGATTGGAAGGACGATTGGGAAACCCAGATACCCTTGGTGGAGTTCACTTATAATAATAGTTGGCATGCTTCGATTCATATGGCTCCGTATGAGGCATTGTATGTCCGTCGCTGTAGGTCCCCTTTGTGTTGGGACGATTTTCTAGAATCTCTGGGTACGGAACCCGATATGTTGTTAGCATCCCGTGAGAAGATCGCTCTGATTAGGAGTCGTTTGTTAACAGCTCAAAGTCGACAGAAGTCCTACGCAGACCACCATTGACGACCGATTGAGTTCGAGGTTGGTGACCATGTGCTAATGAAGGTGTCTCGTACTCGAGGTGTTTTTCGTTTTGGGAAGAGAGACAAGCTGAGCCCGAGGTACATTGGGTCGTTTGAGATTTTGGAGCGTGTAGGTGATCTGGCCTATCGACTGGCTTTTCTACCGGCTTTGAGTAGAATTCACAACGTGTTTCATGTCTCTCAGTTGAGGAAGTATGTTGCTGATCCGGGCCATGTATTTCTGTTCGAAGAGATTGAAATAACGGAGGATCATTCATACGAGGAGCTTCCTGTACAGATACTCGAGAGGAGGATCAAATAGCTACGGAACAAGACGATTCCCCTACTGAAGGTTTAGTGGTCACGACACAGAGTCGAGGAGGCTACGTGGGAAACCGAGGATAGTATGCGAACAAGATATCCCGAATTATTTGCCCCTTAGTTTCGAGGACGAAACTCCTTTTAAGGGGGGACTATGTAATATTCGACTGTAATTCTTCATCGTTACTGTTGTTTTGTTCTGATAATTTGACTATCGTTGAATCACGTTGCATTTATTATATCACTAATGTCGAAATGTTAAAGAATTGAGTTAGTTATCATTGTATTTCACTTTATGTTTGTTGGTTTAATGTTGATTGGAGAGTTGCATTTTTGGACCTATTCTGCTGGTGTAGTGTACGCTACATGGTTTGATTAACGTACGTTAAGCTCGTGTTTTAACGTAGGTAATTCGTTATCTATTGCATACATTAAGAAGGAATCTGACATCAGTTGACTTCCGCACGTGAATTTGTATCCGTTGCCATGCATGTGAAGTGTGATTGGGCTGTCGTGTCGGTCGGAGTCAACCCTATTTAACGTACGTTATACCCTCTTCTTTAGCGTACGTAAATGGCCTGTGAAATCGATTCAGTAGCCCCTGTAAGTCGATTACGTACGTAACACCAACTGGTTAGCGTATGTAACAGTGTTAACGTACGCTAAGTTTGTTCGATAGCGTACGTTAAGGCTGTACAGTCTATTTAAAGACACAACCTGTTTTTTCATTTCTTTAAAACTCCAACCCGATTTTCTCTCCATATATTGTCCCCCTGCACCCCCAAACCGATATCAACCTCCTTCAACTTGTGTTTAAGCCTTAAATCTTGTAGTGGAGCTCATTACCTTGAAGGTTAGAAGGTGTTCTTGAGCTTGGAGTGTATTTTCTTGTAGTGTTGAGGGTTGTTCATCGTTTCTGGAGGTATGTGTGCATTTCTCCTCTGTATTTCTCGTATGTTGATGTTAGTAATGAGGTATACTTCACCTAGAGTTATATTAATCAAGTAAAACATGGTTATAATTTAACCTTTTAACACTTCTTGATGAATATGATAAATGAGGGTTTGGAATGGATGTGTTCTTGATGTTATAGTGATAGTAACCATGTTTGTAATTATCATGCTCATCTTGCTGGACGAATTAAGCTCAGTAGAACGTTGTTGGATCGGTTAGCTTCATCATAGTTGGATTTAATCAATAGAATTGATTTCATAAAGTGTTTAAACACCACATTAGGGATTTAATTACTTTGGGAAGAACTTGACAATGTTAACGATAAGATTATGTTCTTTTGTTCAGAAATCTTATAGGTTTTATTATCATTATGGTTCAGCTTATAGAGACTTTGAGAAATGGCAAGGATATTGATGAATACTACAATAACCTTTTAGTAATCTAATGTGTTGATAACTTAAGAACATAGTTGATCATCATGCTAAATAGATAGTGTTCTTGAGAAGGTAATTATGATTATGAACGATAAGGTCGTAATAAATTTGAGTATCGAATTCGTTATGATTATCCTTGTATAGTAGTAGATGTTGTAGAACATAAGGAATTGATTAAACCGATTTTATTAGTGAATCGAAGATGTTTTGTTCATAGAAATGACAAGAGTATTCAAGGACATTGTTGATATAGTAATCCGATTGTGGAAGATGAACTATATGTATTGAAATCCTTCAAATAATCGATAGAATATTCGTTAGGATGGAATGAATTATTCGAGTAGGTTGCGGGCGTCGTTTCCTACGAATTGATATTAATATTATGTGAATATATTATTGAATGAATTACGTTTCATTCAAGGTTGCTTGTTCGATTGAGTGTTTAACCGAGGATACCGTCCGTTTGATCATTTGGAGAAGGACAATCTTTCGCCTACGGAGTTGAGGCAAGTTATCTTGCTTGGTTATAATGATGATTAGATTCTTGCGATGATTATGCGTTTCATGTATATAAAATGTTTATGAATTGTTGACTCGTAATTTGATATTGTCCTTGACGTTGTTCCGTTTTTCATCATGGGATTGCATCCCCAAGTATGTCACTTTGAATCGTTGATCTCGTTGGTCCTCGTTGTCACTTCGGTGAGTTTTTTCTTGATCCTTAATCGGATATGTGATTTTTTGAATTCATTGTCATGTTGTATCGTGACATATCTGGAATCATATCTGCATGCCGATTGGTTATTGTATAGGATTTTTAGCCGGGCACTTATATAGTCATACGTGGATGTTTTCCGTATTGGACTGTGCACACGAGAAGTAGTTCGTGAGGCTAATTAGGTACATTGTCACACGTATATTCTGGATTCCGTATATGGGGTGGACATGTACACGGACACATTTCCGGATCGGGCGTACTGTGATGTCCATCTTGAGCCATATTGTTTAAACGTTCATAGTTCATGTATGATTGGATATGTTCGATGATTTTGGGACTGATTGTTCATACGCCCGAGGGGTATGTTCAATAGTCGGAATGTTTTCTTTGAGATCTAATATATGTGGATTGTATAATGTCGGGAGAATCATTTATCATGTATATCTGACCCTGTGTTTGGGGGAAATACTTGTGTTGTATTTTAGGTCGAGGCAAAGGCAAGGCACGGGAAGAGCACGTTGACGGCGAAGGGTTTGAGGGATACTAGTTCGGGGGGCCCATGTCTTTTATGTCCGGTTATTTTAAACCGTGTAATGTTACTTTAATTCCGCATTATTTAAATTATTGTCTGGTTGTATTAACATTTGAGGTATATTCCATCTCCATATGGTTTATACTTATATTTCGGATCCTGTGTATCTTAAGGTCGTTGGCCATACCACTAATAAACTCCTAATCGGAGTAATGACTATTTATTGTGGTTCGGTATCACAAAGTAATATTTATTTAATCTGTATTTTGATATCGCCTGGTGGGTTCCAGTGTGGGGTCCACGGCGCTGTAATAGTCGCCTTTTGGGGTGTTACAGAAGATGGTATCAGAGAGTGTTGTTTTCTCTTTAAGAGTCGTGTAGAATGAACTAGTATCCAAAGACCTTCGTGTCACGTGTGACCTGTGCAAGCGCCTGACCCTACGAGCCAAATACGGTATGTACTTTACGAGCCATGATTTAATTACTGGCATGATATTGGTATCGGGATGGATCTCTTTGTTGATCTTGTTATTTCGAGGATCTGTGGCAGGATCTATCTGATTGATAATTTGAGGAAAATGCTGGATTGATGATATGATTGAAATTGTTCGACTCGACGTTGATATAATATTCTGTGTGACACTTATGGTGTCTCTAATTCATTGTGAACTGTTTTCTCAAATATGTGATTCCTTGTTGCTATTAACTTAGCATGAATTGTGATTAGTATCTTGAATTGTACTTATGATTATCATTATGATTGATTCTTTCCGTATGGAAAGAAATATGAGAGGTCGTGGCAGAGGGGGACGAGGACGCGGAAGGGGCCGAATCCAGATACCTCGAGCCAACAGACACGTGAATGTGGATCATAGTTCCGCAGACAGTGGTTCGCCTTCTAGGGACCAATCGCATCACAGTGAGCGTGAGGATGCGCGTGTCGATCCTTGCGTTGTGATGCAGTGCATGATGACTCAAATGACCCAGATGGGTCAATTAATGGAAGCTATGCAGAGGGCGACTACTGGCCAGCAACAGGAGCCTCATCCTCCACTTCATGTGCTTGGTGGACCCGTGAGTCGGATCATCAGCGACATCTCTCGCCAGCGACCTCCGACCTTTGAAGGCTCCTCTGAGCCTGTTGACATTGTGCATTGGATCGAGCATTTTGAGAAATTATTCGAGATGGTGGACTGCCAGGAGGAGAATCGCGTCTCCGTAGCAGCTTACTATCTTAGCAAGGGCGCTCACACTTGGTGGCTTTCAGTGAGGCCACCTGATGGTGTATACACTTGGGAAGAATTTAAAAACCTCATGCTAGACCGTTACTATCCAGGACTACTCCATGAGGCCAAGCTTTCGGAATTGCTGAACCCGGACCCGTCCGAGGATGATGATGTACTATCTGTCGCCGAGAAATATCAGGCACTTCTCCCTTTTGCCTCGTCGATTGTTCGAACAGAGGCTGATAAGATCAAATATTTTCTCAAGAGGCTTAAACCCCGAATGAGAATGCAGCTGTTGAATCACCACTGTACGACCCTACCGGAGTTCATCGAGAAAGCTCTGGAATATGAACTCACCGCGAGGAGATTTCCAAGAAGCAACCACAGTCCAACAACAAAAGATCCAGAACCGTAACTGTGATCGAGAGTAACCGGGGGACATTCAGGAAGCCCCAGTCATTGCCAAACCCTTCTGATCGACCACCCATGGCGTCGAAGCCAGCCGGATCGCACTATCGAGCGGTCCCCTCATCTGTTGTGTGCAATAACTGCGGAGACCAAGGGCACGTCAGCTCCAAATGCCCGAAGCCAGCCGTCACATGTCATACTTGTGGGAAGAATGGGCATCGTGCTCGCTTTTGCAGGAATGGACCCAGACGTGAACCAGTAGTGTCTCATGCTTCAGTTCAGTCTTCTGTCCAGGATCGTGTGCCTCCGTCCGCTTCTTATCAGACTACCGCGTCAAACAGGGGGATGGGTCGTGGGAAGCAAAGTGGTACACATGGTGCAGGAGCTACGAAACCTAGGATTTACGAGATGAAGAAAGCTGACGATCCCGAGGCCAGCATGATTGCAGGTATACTCAAGATCCACTCTCAGCCGGTGTGTTTTCTTTTTGATACCGGCGCTTCACACTCCTTTATATCTACTTCTTGTTTAAGTTGTCTGCCTCTAGACTATGTTATCATTTGTGAGCCTTATGTGATTGGTCTACCCGATGGGAGAAGAATTATTAAAAATCGTGAAGTCCAGGACTGTCCGATTTGTATGAACGACCGTGAGTGGTTGTCAAACCTGATTGTAGTAGATTTACCTAAGGATGATATAATCTTGGGTATCGATTGGATGGATCGTCATGATGCCATACTTAGTGTCCGCAAGCGGATGGTAACCGTCACTTCTGATGATGGTTTCGAGTGTATATTTCGAGGTGATAATCACAGCCGTTCTGGGAGAGTCATCAGCGCTATGAAAGCAGTGAAACTGCTTAATCAAGGGTGTATTGGTTATTGGTGCTACATGACCAAAACAACAGATCGACCAGTTGAATTTGCCGACATTCCAGTAGTCCGAGACTACCCAGACGTATTTCCAGACGAGTTGCCAGGCTTACCTCCACATCGTGAGGTGGAATTTATTATTGAGTTAGAGCCAGGTACGTCCCCACTTTCGAAAGCACCGTATCGTATAGCTCCGACTGAGATGCAGGAGTTGAAGAACCAGCTTGAGGAGTTGACTGAAAAGGGCTATATTCAACCTAGTGCGTCCCCTTGGGAGCACCAGTGTTATTTGTACGAAAGAAAGATGGATCTCTGCGTTTATGTATTGATTACCGTGAGCTGAACAGGGTAACCATCAAGAACAAACATCCATTGCCTCGTTCATGGATTTGTTGTTTAACAACATGTATCTTTGGCCACCAAAGCCCTGGCCGTGGAAGGGAAAGGATAGAAGTGAAAAATGGGTGGAAACAGGGCTGCTCGGTCATATTTATACTGCCCAGTGTGTGCCGATCACTTACGGCCGTAACTGGCATCCTTACGGCCGTAACCGACCTTCGTAAAATGTGAGGTTGCCGAATTCGTTTCGAGATGTTTAACTTGTCAGCAGGTTAAAATTGAGCACCAGCGACCCGCAGGAATGCTGAAACCGCTCCCGATTCCCGATTGGAAATGGGAGGACATATCGATGGATTTTATCACTAGCTTGCCAATGAGTCGTCGAGGAATGAATACGATTTGGGTGATCGTGGACCGTCTAACCAAATCAGCCCACTTTTTGGAGATTAAAGACACGTGGGGTCCCGAGAGATTGGCTCAGCTATTTATTAAAGAGATTGTAAGGTTACATGGTACCCCCAAGAGTATTGTATCGGACTGTGACGGGCGATTCGTGTCACACTTCTGGAAGGCATTTCATCGTGCGATGGGCACGCAATTGAACTTCAGTACAGACTTTCATCCGCAGACCAATGGTCAGTCTAAGAGAACTATCCAAACCCTAGAGGCATGTTGAGGGCATGTGCTCTTGATTGGAAGGACGATTGGGAAACCCAGCTACCCTTATGAGGCATTGTATGGCCGTCGCTGTAGGTCCCCTTTGTGTTGGGACGATTTTCTAGAATCTCTGGGTACGGAACCCGATATGTTGTTAGCATCCCGTGAGAAGATCGCTCTGATTAGGAGTCGTTTGTTAACAGCTCAAAGTCGACAGAAGTCCTACGCAGACCACCGTTGACGACCGCTTGACTTCGAGGTTGGTGACCATGTGCTAATGAAGGTGTCTCCTACTAGAGGTGTTTTTCATTTTGGGAAGAGAGGCAAGCTGAGCTCGAGGTACATTGGGCCGTTTGAGATTTTGGAGCGTGTAGGTGATCTGGCCTATCGACTAGCTTTGCTACCGGCTTTGAGTAGAATTCACAACGTGTTTCATGTCTCTCAATTGAGGAAGTATGTTTCTGATCCGGGCCATGTACTTCAGTTCGAAGAGATTAAAATATCGGAGGATCATTCGTATGAGGAGCGTCCTGTACAGATACTCGAGAGGAGGATCAAACAGCTACAGAACAAGAAGATTCCCCTACGGAAGGTTCAGTGGTCACGACACGGAGTCGAGGAGGCTACGTGGGAGACCGAGGATAGCATGCGAACAAGATATCCCGAATTATTTGCCCCTTAGTTTCGAGGACGAAACTCCTTTTAAGGGGGGGAGTATGTAATATCCGACTGTAATTCTTCATCCTTACTGTTGTTTTGTTCAGATAATTTGACTATCGTTGAATCACGTTGCATTTATTATATGACTAATGTCGAGATGTTAAGGAATTGAGTTAGTTATCATTGTATTTCACTTTATGTTTGTTGGTTTAATGTTAATTGGAGAGTTGCATTTTTGGACCTATTCTGGTGGTGTAACGTATGCTACATGGTTTGATTAACGTACGTTAATCTCGAGTTTTAATTCGTTATTTGTTGCGTACGTTAAGAAGGAATCTGACATCAGCTGACTTCCGCACGTGAATTTGTATCCGTTGCCATGCACGTGAAGTGTGATTGGGTTGTCGTGTCGGTCAGAGTCAACCATATTTAACGTACGTAATACCCTCTTCTTTAGCGTACGTAAATGGCCTGTGAAATCGATTCAGTAGCCCCTGTAAGTCGATTACGTACGTAATACCAACTGGTTAGCGTACGTAACAGTGTTAACGTACGCTAAGTTTGTTCGATAGCGTACGTTAAGGCTGTACAGTCTATTTAAAGACACAGTCTGTTTTTCATTTCTTCACAACTCCAACCCGATTTTCTCTCCATATATCGTCCCCATGCACCCCTAAACCGATATCAACCTCCTCCAACTTGTGTTTAAGCCTTAAATCTTGGAGTGGAGCTCATTACCTTGAAGGTTAGAAGATGTTCTTGAGCTTGGAGTGTATTTTCTTGTAGTGTTGAGGGTTGTTCATCATTTCTGGAGGTATGTGTGCATTTCTCCTCTGTATTTCTCGTATGTTGATGTTAGTAGTGAGGTATATTTCACCTAGAGTTAGATTAATCAAGTAAAACATGGTTATAATTAAACTTTTTAACACTTCTTGATGAATATGATAAATGAGCGTTTGCAATGGATGTGTTTGTGGTGTTATAGTGATAATAACCATGTTTGTAATTATCATGCTCATATTGCTGGACGAATTAAGCCCAGTAGAACATTGTTGGATCGGTTAGCTTCATTATAGTTGGATTTAATCAATAGAATTGATATCATAAAGTGTTTAAACACCACATTAGGGATTTAATTACTTTGGAAAGAACTTGGCAATATTAAGGATAAGATTATGTTCTTTTGTTCATAAATCTTAGAGGTTTTATTATCATTATGGTTCAGCTTATAGAGACTTTGAGAAATGGCAAGGATATTGATGAATACTACAATAACCTTTTAGTAATCTAATGTGTTGATAACTTAAGAACATAGTTGATCATCATGCTAAATAGATAGTGTTCTTGAGAAAGTAATGCTGATTATGAAGGATAAAGTCGTAATAAATTTGAGTATCGAATTCGTTATGATTATCCTTGTATAGTAGTAGATGTTGTAGAACATAAGGAACTGATTAAACCGATTTTATTGGTGAATTGAAGATGTTTTGTTCATAGAAATGACAAGAGTATTCAAGGACATTGTTGATATAGTAATCCGATTGTGGAAGAGGAACTATATGTATTGAAATCCTTCAAATAATCGATAGAATATTCGTTAGGATGGAATGAATTATTCGAGTAGGTTGCGGGCGTCGTTTCCTACGAATTGATATTAATATTATGTGAATATGTTATTGAATGAATTACGTTTCATTCAAGGTTGCTTGTTCGATTGAGTGTTTAACCGAGGATACCATCCGTTTGATCATTTGGAGAAGGACTATCTTTCGCCTACGGAGTTGAGGCAAGTTATCTTGCTTGGTTATAATAATGATTAGATTCTTGTGATGATTATACGTTTCATGTATATGAAATGTTTATGAATTGGTGACTCGTAATTTGATATTGTCCTTGACGTTGTTCCGTTTTTCATCATGGGATTGCATCTCCAAGTATGTCACTTTGAATCGTTGATCTCGTTGGTCCTCGTTGTCACTTCGGTGAGTTTTTTCTTGATCCTTAATCGGATATGTGATTTGTTGAATTCATTGTCATGTTGTATCGTGACATATCTGGAATCATATCTGCGTGCCGATTGGTTATTGTGTAGGATTTTTAGCCGGGCACTTATATAGTCATACGTGGATGTTTTTCGTATTGGATTGTGCACACGAGACGTAGTTCGTGAGGCTAATTAGGTACATTGTCACACGTATATTCTGGATTCCATATACGGGGTGGACATGTACACGAACACATTTCCGGATCGGGCGTACTGTTATGTCCATCTTGAGCCATATTGTTTAATCGTTCATAGTTCATGTATGATTGGATATGTTCGATGATTTTGGGACTGATTGTTCATACGCCCGAGGGGTATGTTCAATAGTTGGGATGTTTTCTTTGAGATCTAATATATGTGGATTGTATAATGTCGGGAGAATCATTTATCATGTATATCTGACCCTGTGTTTGGGCGAAATACTTGTGTTGTATTTTAGGTCGAGGTAAAGGCAAGGCACGGGAAGAGCACGGTGACGGCGAAGGGTTCGATGGATACTAGTTCGGGGGGGCATGTCTTTTATGTACGGTTATTTTAAACCGTGTAATGTTACTTTAATTCCGCTTTATTTAAATTATTGTCTGGTTGTATTAACATTTGAGGTATATTCCATCTCCATATAGTTTATACTTATATTTCGGATCCTATGTATCTTAAGGCCATTGGCCATACCATTAATAAACTCCTAATCGGAGTAATGACTATTTATTGTGGTTCGGTATCACAAAGTAATATTTATTTAATCTGTATTTTGATATCGCCGGGTGGGTCCCAGTGTGGGGTCCACAACGCTGTAATAGTCACCTTTTGGGGTGTTACAGGTTCAACTTGCTAGTCATCTTCGCATTGAAGAATCTCTTCGTGCAAAGGATAATGACAAATCTGATAAAACCAAAGGAAAAGTTGAACCTAGACAGCCCTCTGTTCATATGGTTGAAACCAAACCAAGGAACCCGAATAACAAAGGACATGGCAAACGTAAGCTAGAATATGTCCCAAATAACTCCAACAAAAAAAAAGAACTGGCTTGTTGGAGGTGCAACAAGGTGGGACATTGCAAGCGTGATTGTCATGTGAATCTAGAAAACAATGGTACTGGAAACAGTGGAGCCAATGGAAGTGGAAATGGGTCTAAGGACCAAGTTAAAGGAGGTCAGTATTTGACCAACCTTGGTAATTCTAAAAAGAATTATGTTTATCATATTTCACTTATTCCAGAATCATTCTATGTCCAGGATGATGATGTTGCTTGGTGGATCGACTCCGGGGCAACGAACCATGTATGCAAGGATAAACGGTGGTTTGAAACATTAATACCGCTTGAAGATGGATCGGTGCTGAAAATGGGAGACGATTCTTTTATACCTATTTGTGGTGTCACTGTCGTTTGTCTTGAATTTACTTATGGAAAGACTATTAGACTTTTTGATGTTTTGTTTGTTCCTAGATTCGAAAGAATCTAGTTAGTGGCAGTAGTTTGAATTCTGATGGTTTTAGACAAGTTTTTGAATCGGATAGGTTCATCCTATCTCGAGATGGACTGTTTATTGGTTTTGGATATTTGAATAATAGAATGTTTCATGTGTGTTATTGATAAGTCTTCACCGGTTCAAAATTCTGCATTTATGTCTTATACTTCTAAGATTGATGACTCTATGCTTTGGCATGCTAGATTGGGTCATGTCAATTTTAGAAAGATGCATGAGATGTCAAAAGATGGATTACTTCCAGCCTTTGACATGAATCTAGAAAAATGTAAAACATGCATGCTTACAAAAGTGACAAAATAACCTTTTCCCACTGTCGCTAGAAATTCGGCTATTTTGGAACTTGTACACAGTGACCTGTGTGATTTTTACTCTACTCCTTCCTTGGGTAATAAAAAGTATATTGTCATGTTTATTGATGACTATACTCGGTTTTGCTATGTGTATTTGTTGCATTCTAAGGATGAAGCCTTAGATAAATTCAAAATATACAAAACCGAGGTGGAATTGCAATTAGGCAATCCAGTTAAATGTCTTAGAACTGATCGGGGAGGTGAATATATGGATCCCATATACTTCCAATCACTGGGTATCATTCATGAAACCACAGCACCTTACTCGCCCCAACAGAATGGAATCGCCGAACGCAAAAATCGAGTTTTAAAAGAAATGGTAAACTTGATGCTTTCTTACTCGGGATTAAGTGAGAGATTCTGGGGTGAGGCCATGTTAACGGCCTGCTATTTGCTGAATAGGGTTCCAAATAAAAAGAACAAAATAGTCCCATATGAACTTTGGTTCAAGAAAAAGCCGAATTAAAGTTACTTTCGGGTTTGGGGATGTCGGGCAGTTGTAAAACTTACCAAACCCAAAAGAAAAACTTTGGGTGAACGAGGAATAGATTGTATATTCATTGGATATGCTGAACATTCCAAGGCATATAGGTTCTATGTAATAGAACCTAATGATTCGGTATCGATTAACACCGTTATCGAGTCACGAGATGCGATTTTTGATGAGATGCATTTTACATCAATTCAAAGGCCTAAAGATCTGACTTTTGGCACTAATGAAGTGCAAAATCTAGAAAATTCAGATGGTATTACTGTACCAGAAACACAAGAGCTTCGGAAAAGCAAAAGAGGCCGAATTGCGAAAAATTTCGGTTCCGACTTCCAACTGTTTTTGGTAGAAGGAACAAGGGACGAAATTGCTTTTCAATTCTGTTATTGTTATAGCATTGAGGATGATCCTAAGACTTTTCAAGAGGCTATGGAGTCTCGAGATGTTATCTTTTGGAAGGAAGCTATTTATGATGAAATGTCATTAATTCTTGAAAATAACACTTGGGTGTTGTGTGATTTGCCTCCGGGTTCTAAACCACTTGGTTGCAAATATATTTTCAAAATGAAAATGAATGTTAATGATACTATTGACAAGTTCAAATCCCGGTTGGTAATTCAAGGTTTTAGACAAAAAACCGGTGTTGACTATTTTGATACGTGTGCTCCGGTTGCGCGTATTTCTACTATTAGATTGTTAATTGCCTTGGCAAGTATTCACAATCTGATTGTCCATCAAATGGATGTTAAAACAGCCTTTATGAATGGTGAACTTGATGAAGAAGTTTACATGAAACAACCAGAAGGTTTCGTTATGCCCGGTAAAGAGCATATGGTTTGTAAACTTGTGAAAGCTTTGTATGGGCTGAAACAAGCACCCAAAAAATGGCATCAAAAGTTTGATGAGGTTATTTTGTCCTCTGGTTTTAAATTAAACCAATGTGACAAATGTGTTTATAGTAGATTTGATGAAGCTACTAGTGCTGGAGTGATCATTTGCTTATATGTAGATAACATGCTAATTTTCGGTACTGACCAAAATCAAGTAGATGAAACTAAGAAATTATTGTCATCTAGATTTTCCATGAAAGACTTGGGAGAGGCTGATGTAATTATGGGAATAAGAATTAAGCGGGTGAACAAAGGTTTAGTAATGACTCAAAGTCATTATATTGAGAAAATTCTCAAACGGTTTAATTTTAGTGATTGTTCTCCCGTCAGCACCCCTATGGACTCCAGTGTAAAGTTAATGCCAAACACTGGTATTCCCCTTTCGCAATTGGAGTACTCTAAGGCTATTGGTAGCTTGATGTATGCCATGACAAGTACCAGGCCTAATATTGCTTTCGCTGTGGGAAAATTGAGTAGATACACTAGTAATCCTAGTGCTCAACATTGGCAAGTATTGAATCGAGTGTTTAAGTATCTCAAGAAAACTATGGATTATGGCTTGAGTTACTTGGGATATCCTTCCGTTTTGAAAGGACATTCGGATGCAAGTTGGATAACAAACATGGAGGACCATTCCTCAACTACTGGTAGGATATTCTTGCTTGAGGGAGGTGCTATTTCCTGGTCTTCCAGGAAGCAAACTTGCATTACAAACTCGACAATGGAATCTGAGTTTGTTGCCTTAGCTGCTGCTGGTAAAGAAGCAGAGTGGCTAACAAATTGTCTATGAGATTCCTTTGTTAGCTGCTGCTGCCTTGCCAATTTCTATCCTTTGTGATAATGAAGCAGCCTTGGCTAAGGCATATAGCCAAGTTTATAATGGCAAGTCTAGACACTTATGTGTTAGACACAGTATGATTAGAGAACTAAGGCTCTGTTCTTTTCGACTAAATGAATTTGAATCGAATCAATCAATCGAATCGAATCAATTGAATCGAATCGAATCGAATCGAATGGATTCGAATCGAATCGAATCGATCGAATGGACTGAATCGAATCGAATCGAATCAAATATATATTAAGGGTAAATAATAATAATAATAGTAATCAACAACAACGATAATAGTAATATTATTAGTAATAATAACAATAATAATAATTAAGATTAATAATAATAATAATAATAAGAAGAAGAAGAAGAAGAAGAAGAACTGAATGGACTGAATCGAATCGAATCGAATGGACTGAATCGAATCGAATCGAATGGACTGAATCGAATCGAATCGAATCGAATCAAAATCAAAAATAAGTCCAAAAGAACAGGGCCTAATTATGAATGGTGTGATTTCAATTGAGTTTGTGAAATCGCAACAAAATTTGGCAGATCATTTGACTAAGGGTCTGTCAAGAGACTTAGTGCACAAGTCTGTAATTGGGATGGGATTATCTAATTCTGTAATGGCGAGACACCCAATTCCCTTATAATATGACATTAGGAGTTGAATTCAATGAGGAAAGCTCACACTTATAGATTGGAACACACAAAGTATTCATCCCAGGTATGTGTTCGGTTCTGCAGTTGACCAGGTTGAAGTTTAATAACTTTTTAATAATTCCTTTGATAAAATGTATGTGCAGATACATGAAGTAAAGGAATTACCTACGTGATTGTGAAGTGTAGCCGCATTTCAAGAGGTTGGGGACTTGGCCTTGATACAGTCATGAGAGGATTAGGACACACGGCTTAATAATAGTGTCAAGTTGTATTTTGTTAGAGAAATTCAGTAAACTAGTATGTATTTTATTCAAATGGGTTGAAGGGTTCAATTCTTAGAACACCCTGATTCTCGAGTATTTGAAAGTGTATAATACTAAGATAAAAATTCAATAGTTTCGATATTTTCATTATGTACTGGTTTGGTTTGTTTGGATTAATGTTATGTTGGTTCATGGGTTACACTAAAATGGGGGTGGATTGTTGGTGATTTTAGTGTCAACAGACATTTGTGTAATTGGAACTAATATGTGAGCGGAGGGGTTTTATAATTTGTATTCTAATATATGTTCGGGTATGTGCGGAGTGCACGCATGTATAAGATCGAATTATAAGACGGTACGACAAAATGTCGGTGGTCTGGGGGCAGCGCCCCAAAAGGTCTTCTAAAATTTAGATTGGTAACTTAGTGAAAATTCCGAATTTTACAGGGAGATTATGGTAAAATTAACTAATTTCGTCAATTTTGGAAACCATCAGTCATGCCCCTAATTTCGGATCACTAATTAATCCTAATGACGGCGCCGCCTAATGTAACCCTAATCTCGTCCTAATGTAACCCTAATTCGACATGTATAAATAAGGCTCTTCTCTTTGAGTCTGTACACACCTTTTCTGAGCTCTATTTTTCTGACGAATTCAGAATATCTCTAGCAATTTGGCGTACGTTTCTGTGCCAAGCTTCGTAAGTGCCCCTTTGGATTATCCTAGACTGGATTTCTTGTAACCCTGACATAGGGTAGAAATATCAGTTCGAAAAGTAATTACACGATCCATTGGGAATCCGAATCTCCATCATAAACCCTAATTACCCCAACAAAGAAGACTTGAAAAACTGGAAGAAAAAGGAAAACAATGGCGCGTCAGTGATATGCATTGCGAGACTGCACGAAAATCGTGTTTCCTGATATGGCAACTGTTTGGTTTCCTTGATATTTTCATGTTCAAGATAAATCATAGTACATTCTGAACGGTGGATCTCAGATTTGGAGTTCGTTTGGTTCTGATTTGGGTGTGAACAACAGGCATTCTACCCCAGTGAACCTATTTTGTGCAGCTTTGTTGCTTCAACTGGCTTGGGAGAATTTTGAAAGAAACTTACATACATAAGGATATAAATATTCAACGATGGAGATTAAATGGAGCAGTATTTCTTGATGAAATAATTGCCGAAGTGAAGCAATTTTTTTGTTCTGCTGTTGCGTTGTCCATTTCTGTGAGATGTATCCACCGACCTGATCTGCTTCCTCAATCCAGTAACTCCTCATCCGACCAGCAGTTTCGGATATTGACCCGACCAAAGAAACGCGATCTAACCCCAAGTTCAACCTGATTGCTGATCCCATAACCCAATTTGGTCCAGAAGCCCAATAAGTCTAGAAACCCTAGCTCGACTCGTATTATCAACTGAACAATGCCCCCAACCCTACCCATCTGATCGACCCGATGCAGTTGCGTGACCCACCCCACTGAAGTAAAAAAAAAACAGCTAGCAGTCACTTCGGCACATTCTCTGTCTAGCCCGATCATCCAGCTTGTCCCGCCTAGTGTTTTAAATATCACTTTTTACATGTGTAGCATTTTTGTTTCCTTGCGGGGTAACACATAGCGTAAGTTATTCGGGCATATCAATTATCAACTTAAGAAAAAAAAGTATATAATTATCTTGATAAATCAACGAGATAATTAATCACAAACCATAAAGAAATAAGAATATACTTAAACCAGTAAATTATGTGCAATACCAAGAGAGACGCAACTCTTTGAGTTCAGAGACGCATCAAAAATTGCAGATTTCATCTCAAATCTTGTACACGTGCACCAGCCTTTTCCTAGGGATTCATTCTATTTTTTTACATGTGGATGTTTTCTTTGTTGAAGCCGATCAATGTGAAAATAAATTATTTTGTTTGGTGGATTAATAAAAGACTACTTACCCTTAAGAAATTATGTTATCAGGCCTTCACGATTTTTGCACAAATAGTGCAAGTTTTTGCCTAAATAACAATAAGGTGCGCTACAGCGTAAATAGTGCGCCACATGAACAAAAAACGCATGCTATTTGTACAAAATGCTCTTTTGGTCGTGCTACGTCGCGCTAAAGGTCTGTAGCATGCTATAATGCGCTACGATTCGCGCTATACCGCGCTATTTAAAACACTGGTCCCACCTTATCCCCAACCCATGAAACTTTTGATCCGACCCGAACGCTTGATCAACCTGTCTCATGTCGAGTTTGAGCTAATTATCGAGCCCAATAGCCCTTTTGGGCGTCTTTAACTCTCATTTTCCTAATTCGTGATTCTTTTAGTTAGTCTTTTGTATGTATACGAATCTAACTATGTTTATTGATCTCCATGTGTCACTTATAAAAATATGTCACTCGTCGTATGAAGACACTATGTACGCTTGTAGAAAAGCAATTTTCCGCATCTCATTCAAGGGTCGAGGCGAATATTGCAAATTATATAAAAATCTGAAACAAGTCCTCACATAAGATTCTATAAATCTTCCAATTTTTCAATTCATCTGTTTTGGGAATTTTACTTTAGTGGAATTCGATCAGGGTTCTTTTTATTCCACGCTACTTTGGTGGACGAGATTGAGAGTAAACATTCTTTATTTATTACGGTCCTCAGGAAGTAACTCTATATAATTGTTGAAAATCAATAAGTGTGGACAAATGAATAGCCCATCATTTTGCATGTGACATGTTATCATTGTTTGATTGATTTTGTTACAATATTTGAAAGGAATGAATATTTCAGTAAAAGTATAGTTATGACTTTGTTCTTGATTAGTCACTATTTTGTGGCAATTATAAAAATAGTATAAACATTGATTAACGATTGATTTATCGCGGGTAAAATCGATATGTGATGGATTTTGTCACGATAAAATTGAATTGAGTGACCATAATGTTGGTCTCGACCCAATCCAATACTTGGTTGAATCAATCTTCCATCTCATTAATATTCCACGTATGAGTGTAATAGTTACATCGTCTTCTTGCACTATGGTGAATGTATGCGAAAAATATATGGAGTTGTATGAAACTTAATATATGGAAGAAGATGGGAGCAATTCTCCAATTTATGAATTCTGATATGTATAGCAATTGCACATTGCAGCGAATACATGAATTCAATGACTATATGTCCTATTATTTTTCCAAGTATTTATAAAGGGATACACCTTATATATTTGACTATGTTCTTTATTTTGATTGGATGGTCAAGACATATCGGAGACAAGATATTCATCATGTCTTATAATTTAAAATGCTTAGTTATGATGCAATGCTCCGCATAACATAATATAGCCAATATAGCGTATGTTTGTGTATGATTTGAATAACTTAGTCGATTTTGATGCAACTTGGTGGATTTTGACGCATCCTCCTTAGTATTTGTGTATGATTTGCCTAAATAAAATTAGTGATTTTTTAAGCCAACCTTTGCTCTGTAACACCCACAATCCTCTTAGGGATATTACACGTCGTAGACCCTTTCCTCAAGGATCTACCAGGCTGGTAACAAAATCAAATAACTAAACATCGCCTTTAAAGCTAAAATGACTCAGTAGACCGATTTGATCTTTCAATTAATACATACAACTCAATTTCAATACATGCTCAGGCAGGGGTCAAAACAAAACACTCCCGTGCAACGGAAAAATACTGCAGCAAAAATAAACTACAACTAGGTCAACACAACATCGTACGGGTCCTCATGTAATTAGTATCGATCATATTTCATCATACTTCATGCCAACCCTGTGTTATGCTCCCCAAAACCTGAATGCAATACAGACATCCACCCCCCAATTATTCGAGGGTTAGCAAAGTTCCACTATTTTGCTAGTGCAAGTACAAAGTGCAAATACGAGTCATACAAATCATATTCCAAGAATAATAATAATCACGAATCCTCAAGACTCGAACATAACGAAAAATACTTCCCGAGTCAAGAGTTTGAGTAAAACTTTCCCAATATGAAAGATCACAAATTAAGAGAACAATTTGTAAAATGGTTTAAAATGTTCTCGGGAGTTTTAACAGAAAACCATTTAGGATTATCTTTTTTTTGGGTAAAGGGGAATGATTATCCCGGTAAAATATATTAACCCAAGAACAATGAAGTACAATGGAATGTGGCTGAAATACCACATTAACCTCAAGCATCGCTTGAACTTCTACTTAATCAAATGACATGCCATTTGATTATTACTAACTATTACATAGCCAATCACCCCAATAGGAAAAAACCATCTACTCTTACACGAACAGAAAATAAAAGACATCACTTTTGTTCAATTAACACATCCGGGAGCTTCCAACGCCTCAGAAGAGCTAGACTGCCTGTAGATCTTTTGAAGCGACATGAAATAAGTTTTAAGCGAATAGAAGCCGAAATACACTCAATAACCTGGTTGGCTGAACGATGTTGATTGTTGAACAACCTCTCGTTCCTTTCTTGCCATATAAAATAAGTAGATGCTGCTAGAATCAATTTAGTAACAATACTCTTCGATGTTCGCCTATTAGCAAAAGGAATAATAGAGTTTACCACATCATAAACGTTACTAGGTAAAGAGCATCCCGCCAATTGACTCATATGAGCCCAAACCTGCTTAGAAAACGTACACTCAAAGAATAGATGCTCATGTGAATTGGGTTGGGAAGAGCATAATAAGCACGAACCAGCATTCAAAGAGCTCGACATATCCCAGCTCCTAAGCATATCTTGCGTTTTCAAACGCCTTTTCATGACAAGCCATAAATTAAAGGCATGTCGAGGAATACAATTAGAAAACCATACAACATTAGACCAAGTAACCTTAACATCTCTCGGTCTAATAGCCTTCCAAACCGTAGAAACTGAAAATGGCTCCACAGCTCCAAGAAGACGCCACTCAAGCTTATCCGACTCAAGAGGAAAAACATGCGGATATGTAATAGAATTAAGAATCGGATATTTGACCTCTAAATCAGCAGGCCAGGACAAACTTTCATCATGAATAATATCTCGAACTTTGGACATAGAAGTAAGCCCCACTCTATGAATATCCCTATTCGAAATCACATTAGCAAGAGGGCTTATAGAACACCATTTATCGTACCAAAGAGAAATATCATGCCCATTTCCCAGTCGATACCAAATAAATTCACGAATCACCGGACGCAATTGCAAGATTATTCTCCACGCCCATGTCATAGAACCTCGAAATGGAATGTCCCAAAAATTGCGATCCCGCAATTTGTAAGTATGGATCCATTTGACCCACAACAAGTCTTTTCTAATAAGAAGCTTCCAAATATGAGACGACATAAGAGCTTTATTGAAAATATCCAACCTCTTGACACCAAGACCACCTTCATTCTTCGGAAGACATACAACCTCCCAAGCAACCTTAGACTTACCTTTTCGCATTTTACCTTGACACCATAAAAAGCCACGCATACTTTGCTCAATATCAAGCAAAACCCGCGACGGAAGAACAAACATCGAAGCCCAATAGACATGTAAAGACGCAATAACCGAATGGATTAATTGCAACCTACCCGCTATAGACAAGGATTTATTCTTCCAATCATTTATACGGCCTTCAACCTTTTCAATTAATTCCTTGCAATCCTTGTAAACAAGTCGAGAAGGAACCAAAGGAACACCAAGATACTTAACGGGCATGCTACCTTCCTCAAAAGGCATAATCTGAAGAATAGCAATTTTTGTGTAGTTAAGAACATTACAGAAATAAGCCGTACTCTTGGGAAGACTAGGAACCAACCCCGAAGAAAACTTGAACTCATTTAAGGCCTCCATAATAACCTTAGCCGGCTTATCATCACCATGAGAAAAAAAGGAAAAGATCATCCGCAAAACATAAATTAATAAGCTCAAGATCTTCACAAAAACGATGATATCTAAAATCATCCGAATTTCGGACTTTACGACGAAGAATCAACGTTAGGACTTCCATAACCATAGTGAACAAATAAGGAGATAACGGACCCCCTTGACGTAAACCACGCTTACCTTTGAAATGCCCAGGAAAGGAACCATTAAGATTAATAGAGAATGATGTAGTAGAAACACACTCCATAATCCACGCGATCATTTTTTCATGAAAACCAAAGCCAATAAGAACACTCTTCAAAAAACCCCAATCCATCGTATCATATGCCTTTTGAATATCTACTTTGAACGCACACCGAGCAACACCTCGATCCAAATGATAATTATGCATTAATTCATGTGTAAGTAAGATATTATCCGCAATGCTACGCCCGGGCACAAAAGCAGATTGATTTGGGCTGATCAAATGCATCAAGCTACCTTTTCAGTGATTAGCAATAATTTTACTAATGTATTTAAAAAGAACATTACAACACGAGATAGGACGGAAGCCATTAATCCGAGTAGGATTCTGAATTTTAGGAATAAGAGCAATGACCGTATGGTTAAGCTCTTTTAAAAGCTTACCGTTCACAAAAAACTCCTTAACCGCATTCACCACATCCGATCCCACTATCTCCCAACCATCTTTAAAAAACGCAGCTGTGTAACCATCAGGCCCCGGGGATTTATCATTCCCCATAGAAAACATAGCATCTTTGACTTCTTTCGTAGTAATATCACACACCATTATCATTCTGAATTTTACTAATGCATTTAGGATTATCGAATCATTCACTTTTCAAAAACCAAAAAGGGGTCACAATCCAAAGATTTACTTTCTCAAATAAAAACCAACAACAATTCACAGGGTTCATATCCCACGTCACGTGTCCTCGACGGACATAAAACCAACAAAACATAACCACACAAGATACGAAATCTCGGTAACACATCCAAGGTACCCGACCTGGCAAAACACATACAAAATCATATACATAACACCGTGATCACATGCCACGTCATCTCACGATTGGATCAATCACTTATTGTCTCCTGACCACATGATCGCAAGCCATGTGTCACCGTAGGTACTTTTAGGCGCTCTCGGTTGGATCAATCACTTGTTGCATCCTGACCAGATGATCATAAGCCATGTGTCACTGTAGTTTTTCTTAAGCTCTCACTGTTGGATCAATCACTTCTTGCATCCTGACCACATGATCACAAGCCATGTGTCACAGTAGACCCCGCACATGTCCACACATTCACACACATAACATAGTACACCAAGGAAACCCAGAGACAACAAACACTTAGCACGACACAAACGTCAAACCACAACGCACCGAAACGAGGTAATATATGTACACATATATTATCAAGCGCAACATCAACACCAAACATATCCATAGGATTCACTTAATCATTTACGAAACACAACAATCACAAAATACACGGGTTTTTGAAAGAGAGCCTTTAACGAGGCTAAATCGAATCTTTTGAAAGTTCATTTCAAACAACCAAACAAACACATCAAGACGATCACCAACCATCATATCCACAAAACAAGAAATGTATGAACAAGGTACTTGCTTCAAGTAATGATAACCGCGGAGAACCTATCGAAGTGAGGCAACACGAACCGACTACGAACCCGCCGACTCCGCCGAACGACAACCCGCGACAATAAACTACGAACGACAATAACAACAATGAAAATGAATTCAATAGCACGACCCAAAGCCGCTGAATTAAAGGATCAAACTACGAAAGTTCAAGGGTTTCCCTCAAAATGGCCAAGAACACGAATCGACCCGATAAAAATACGAAAACGGAATTTCATACCATGGGTTAAGATCAACAAGACTATCTAACAACAATAGAACCAAAAATTTCTGACTAGAATTACGAAATCAAGAAAAAGCCCCAACTGTTCCCGAAATAGGGTTCTAGGTTGATTACCTTGATTCAAAAGGAAAATAATGATTTGATGTTTTTAATCCACACCAAGACCTTGATGATAACGTTTTAGGATGAAAGATTGATGAATTCCCGTGAAGAATCGCCCTGGAATCGCCTCAAGACTCTGCCCGTCGCCAAGAAGAAGAAAAAGATCGAAGTCTGACCAAAACAGAAAAGGCTTTTGTACTTGTACAAACCCTAGTTACGACCGTAACATTATGACATTACGGCCGTAACATATGACCAGTACGCCCGTAACTCACGGCCCTTACGGCCGTAACATACTGCAGGTTACGGCCGTAATCTGCCTTCTGGCAGCAAAAATCCATTCTGCTCTCTGGTCAGTCCCGAACGACCTCAAAATGCGACGACTCGGAGAACATGACATAACGCTAATGAAGGATTCTCAAAAATGAACGAAAACGCTAAACAAACATGTTATTCCGACAACTCGGAGGTAGGTAAAAATGAGTACGAAAACAAGTACCCAACACTTTGAGAAATTACAAAATGGCCCAACGTCCGAAAAATCACGATACGGCAACGGATACCCCAACCGAAGCTCACAACACGTATAACAATGTTAAATGAACTTACGAGAAACACGAAACAATAGTTTCGAACGAGATTCGCAAGAATCGAACTTAAGTGCGGAAAAGTCGCTAAGAAGCACGGAACTCAACAAAGCGACACCGAAACGAACTCGGATGTCAAAAAGTGCAGAATTAATCATTCCCAAAATGACGAAACGATCACAAGTGAGTTGCTGGGATGGGCTTCCGCCAAAAAAAGAAAATTACCAAAAATCGATTTGCGGATATTACATGCTCCACCGACATTCCTACTTTCTCTACAGATATGTTAAGTTGGAGTTACTAAAATGCTAATTGATTTTAACATAAATTAAATACAAAATAATGTCTTAAACATTCAAAATAACTTAATGGTTGTCCTCATGTTTTTGTTGCATCATATTTATGCCACACGATATGGCTTCAAACTTCTTTCCTCACTCATTTTGGCGTAGTACTAAAACAGCAACCTTAAGCAAGCACCATGATCTGATTTTAATAAGACCAAAGGACTAAAATAGGACCTCAAGTTCGGCAATTTTAGCACTTGAGAACCTAAATTTTCAAAAGTATACAATTGGGACCTAATCTTTGATCCGTTAGACTACGTTAAGACATCCGTTGACTTTTGTCCGTTAGGTACTAACGAAGTGCTTAGTTAACAGTTAAATGACACGTGACAGCTGTTTATTGGCTGGTCAATATATGACGCGTCACCGATTATCTTCTCCGATAAAGTTGACTTTTCCGGTCATCTTCTCCAGCAAACATTATTTTTTCCGGACATTTTTTTTTTCAGCGAACATCATTTGGGTGTGTTTTTCAGGTGTGTGCTTTTTCGGTCCCTATCTACCTATATAATAATTGTGAAACTAAATTGCTACATATCATAAATTAAAGTTCAATTATTTTATCAACCAATTAGATTCAAGTATTATGACATCTTATACTTTTATTTTCATATAAAAAAATAAATTAAGAAATATTTTAATGACAAGTCAATCTTACCAATGTTAACCTACATTAATGTCAATATATGACAGTAAACTGTATACACAATTCTTATTAAATATAATAGAATAAACACTTTTTGAAACGTATACATGTCATAAATATTTTCTATGATATTGGTATTTTTTAATAAATTGTGTACTACACAGTTTGTAAATATCATTACAAAATAGAAAAAAGACAAGTTCATCTAATATAAAAGAATATATAGCTGAATATACTAAATATTTATTTACAATTTTTTCGAATAATACAACATTTATACTATTGACATATATTTCCGGAACATGAAAATATTTTAAAAATCTGAAACTATTCATCCAATAAATATTTAGAAAATTTTGAAAAACATTTTAAAATATTTAAAAATTATTCAATGAATAAAAAATAAAACTTTTAAATAAACGGACGAATACACTAAAATATCTAAATATTTTGAAAAAAGAGAGTAAAATGTAAAACTTTTATTTTTCATATACGAGATAGATCTTAGATATTCGTTTGAATAAATATAACAATAAGTTATCTGTAAGAAAAAAAATTAATTTTGTGTGGCAACAATATTATCTTGGTACTTGTGACCGATTGTTTTGCACATACAAATAATATTGTTAATTTTTAAAATGAATATTAATAAAAGTATTATAATCACGTTTGAGTATCCATACTCATCAACCTTCCCATTGTCATCTTTACACATATTATATATACTAAATATTATTTAATAATTTTTTGGTGATTATATATATCATCATATATTTTATTTTATTGTTTTGTACATAGTATGTATTTTCATTTGATACAACAATACATGTTCTTACGAAATAATCTGATATTTGTTTACTTATTCTATAACTTAACATATATAAAATAAATATAATAGATTATATTTATAAACATCTTGTATATTACACAGAATTTGTGAAAAACATCACTCGGCCCATTTAGAATTTTATTTGACCCATTAACCATATTGGTAACTCAAATCGACAATCGTAACAAATTTATTAATTTGATATAATACATAAAGTAGATACAACTAAATTAAAATAATTTGTAACACCCCAAACTAGTGATATTACGGTCAGTAGATTCCAACCCATGGGGCCATGAAATGAAAATGAATGAATTACACAAGATAAATGTAGTACGAACTACATTACAACAATAATTACTCCGATGAGGAGTTTAGTTACAACACACCAGACAATACTGAATCTTAGTGTCTTTTATATGAAGATAAAATACACAACACTGAATGAAACGGAGTATTCAAATGAAAGTCTGCAACGGAAAATAAAGGACAATAACATGAATAACTGAAAGATCGGGGCCCCCTACTAGTATCACTAGGACTCCTCGACATCAACATGCTATTCCCGTGCGTTTGCCTTGCCATGACCTGAAAAACAAAATCCCCAAACGGGGTCAGTTACAAAGAACAACAATCCTCAAGAGTTGAAAATACACAATCATGATTATATCTGAAATTATGAAATATCCTGTCGAAACATACGCAATCAAACATGCTATATGAATCAACTAACAGTACGGCTCAAAGGGTGGCGCCACACTACGCCCGGGATGGAAATGTGTCCGTGCACAAGCCACCAACGATCGAATACACGCGTGGTCTTGTACCTAATCAGTCTCACGAAACAATCAATCTCGTGTGCACAGTCCAATGTGAGGCCACCAACCAACACACGACTATAATGTGCCCGACATGAAAATCCTACATATACCAACCGGCACGCCAGTATGACCCGGAATGCCACGATATAACAAAAGTGACATCAAAAATGAATAATGACTCACCGAGGTGGAATGGTAACGAAATAAATGACAGCTCAATGAAAAGATTGGAACCGCTGCTCCTTATGGTAACGATTAATTGATAACAACAAGTTTTGATACGGTTAATATAATGATGAATGAGTTATGATTATGAATGAACAACAACAAAAGGGATGAATATCCTTTTAACCGAGTAAGAATTAACTTACCCAATACCAGTGACAATTATCCTCCCACGAACAACGTCCTAATTGAGATATCGGTCGCTCGAACAACCTTGAATTATACAATATCCAACAACTCGTTCAATATACGAATCAAACACGAATATAACGAACTCAAAACGTCGATACGATTAAACTAAGTCCATAGAGGCATTAAATCAAACACGTTGTATCCAAACTCCGATTGTTTACAATCAAACCTCAATATACTAATATCAAAATCCCCAAGAAGTGTTTCAAACCAACAAAACATCTCCAATACGATCAATAATCCGTTATGAATTTCCAAAATGTGATTATAACAACAATTGGTGAAAATCCCAATTCCAACTCGATATTCAAGGTGTTCTTGAATAATCCCTCAATAATCCAATGAATCCTTATACAAACTCATAATCATATACATATCCCTTCATATAACATGATTATAACGTCGAAACATCATATCTCAACACAAAATCGAAGTCCAAAGTGTTGAAGGAAGTACCTCTTGAAGATCCAAGTGTTATAATCCGAAGAACACGCGTTAGATTGATTATCCGGGCTTCACGATCGAAAGGAGATGAAGAAAATCAAACACCCAAATGATTTGTGAAGGAAAAACCCTCCCTCAAGCTTACTCTCTCGGTTGAAGGTGAAGAAAAGGGAGAGAAATGGTCAAATCTTTGAAAAAACGAATTTAAAGGAGTTGATCGCTGCCGGACACGGCCCGTGCCGATCGCCACGGTCGTGTGTCGCACTGGCCGACAGGACTCGGCCGTGTCCCTGCTTGACACGGTCGCGGCGCGGAAGGGCCTTCCGACGATGACCCGTCCGAGCGGCGACTTCGGCATGACTCGGCCGTGTCACGAACACGGTCGGGCGTGTCAGCGATCGGTCAGCTTATCCGGAAGAGTTCGACTCGGCCGTGCCAAATGACACGGTCGAGTCCTGTGGGCAGATACTTCGGCACTTCCGGACGAGTACGGCACGGGCCGTGTCGGACGAGACGGCCGAGTTCGGTCGGCAGTGATCGGCCAATATCTGAAAAATGAGCGGGTGAGCTAAAACGACCATAACTTTCTCGTCCGGACTCCGATTGACTCACCGTTAGAACCAATGGAAAGCTAACTCGATGCTCTATAATATTGCAAAGATTTAGAATTTTTGGAGTTACCAAAAATTAATGGTGATCTAACAAAGTCGAACTCATATGAGGAAAGTTGAAACAATGAACAATAATGATACACAACTCGAAGTTTTTACGAACGGTGAACACGGGTGAATGAACATGATTGATGAATGATTATAAATGAGTGAAAATCCACTGAGTGACAATCACCGAATGAAATTACTGAATGATGATGACTGAATTACAACCGGGTATTACATACTCCCCCCTTAAAAAGAGTTTCGTCCCCGAAAGTAAGGGTCAAACAACTCGGGATAACTCTCTCGCATACTATCCTCGGTTTCCCAAGTAGCCTCTTCGACTCCGTGTCTAGACCACTGAATCTTGACCAAAGGAATCGACTTGTTCCTCAACTGTTAGATTCGCCGCTCTAACACTCGTACAGGACGCTCCTCGTACGAATGATCATCTGCGATCTCGATTTCGTCGAACTGAAGTATGTGACTCGGGTCGGCAACATACTTCCGCAACTGAGAGACGTGAAACACATTATGAATTCGGCTCAATGCCGGAGGCAAAGCCAATCGATAAGCTAACTCGCCTACTCGATCAAAATTTCAAACGGTCCAATGAATCTTCGGACTCAACTTCCCCCGTTTTCCGAAACGGAAAATACCTCGACTCTGGGATACCTTGACCAAAACATGGTCACCCGTCTCGAACTCTAGTGGTCGACGACGATTATCTGCATATGATTTCTGTCGACTCTGAGTTGTCAACATACGACTCTTGATCAAAGCTACCTTCTCCCGGACGGCTATAAGCATATCGGGCTCGGTGCCGATTGATTCTGACAAGTCATCCTAACACAAAGGAGATTGACAACGACGACCGTACAAAGCCTCGTAAGGTGCCATCTTAATGGAGGCATGCCAACTATTATTATACGTGAACTCGATCGGTGGTAGTTGGGCTTCCCAATCGTCCTTCCAATCGAGGACGCATGCCCTCAACATGTCCTCTAGTGTCTGAATAGTTCTCTCTGATTGTCCGTCAGTTTGAGGATGAAAGCGTCTTGAGATTAAGCCGAGTTCCCATAGCACGATGAATCGATTTCCAAAATGGGATACTAATCGTCCGTCACGATCGGAAACGATACTCTTAGAAGTACCGTGCGCCTCACTATCTCCTTGATGAACAATGGGCCATCTCTTGGGACTCCACATATCCTTGATTTCAAGGAAATCAGCTAAATTAGTAAAGCAGTCCGCGATCACTCAGATCGTATTGATGCCACGACGACTCGTCGGCAATTCGTGATGAATTCCATAGAAATGTCTTCCCACTTCCATTCTGGAATAGGGAGCGGTATCAGCATACTCGCCGGTCGCTGATGTTCCATCTTGACTTGTTGACAGGTTAAGCATCTCGAAACAAATTCTGCGACTTCTCGCTTCATATTACTCCACCAGTAATTTTGTTTCAAGTCCTTGTACATCTTGCTGGACCCCGGATGAACAGAATAAGGGGTAGCATGAGCTTCTCTCAAAATAGAGTTTTTCAACTCGTCATTCGCCGGTACGCACAACCGGTTCTTAAACCTCAAAATCCATCCTCGTGGACCACGAATCCAGGACTTTCCCCTGAGCCACATCTTCACGTAGGCGCAACAATGAAGGGTATGAATTCTGATTCTCTCTGATTACCTCCTCAAGTGACGATGAAATCTTTAACATACAAAGCTGTCCCTGAATTCGCTGAAGCCAGACCTCGATCTCGGGTCAAAGGAATTTCTGATGAAGCTCCTTCTGAACTGTTAAACGAGCAAGCATCTGCTCCTGAACGGACTTACGACTCACGGCATCGGCGACAACGTTCGCCTTACCCGGGTGGTAAAGGATACTACTCTTGATCATCACCCTGTTCAACTCCTGGTAATTAATACACACACGAGACGAGCCATCCTTCTCCTTGACAGATCACACTGGTGCTCCTCACGGGGACGCAATCGGTCGGAGATAACCTTTCTCGAACTAATCCTCAAGTTGAATCTTCAACTCCTGCATTCTGGTCGGGGCTATCTGATACGGTGCCTTCGATAAAGGGGACGTACCGGCTCCAACTCACTCCTGAATTCCCTTACTCTATGTGAAGGCAACCAGATAACTCGTCTGGAAATACATTGTCAATCGGTGACAATGATACCACGAATGATTGAACATTTCGATTGCCCTAGAATGGTCAATCGATAAAAAGAGATACCAATAATGATTGAACAACTCGATTGCCTTAGAAAGGTCAATCGATGAAGATGATACAATGAATGTTTGAATAACTCGATTGTCTTAGAAAGGCCAATCGATGGAAATGATACAATGAATGATTGGATAACTCGATTGCCCTAGAAAGGCCAATCGATGAAAATGATACAATGAATGATTGAATAACTCGATTGCCTTAGAAAGGACAATCGATGAAAATGATATAATGAATGATTGAATGACTCGATTGCCTTAGAAAGGCCAATCGATGGAAATAATATAAGGAATGATTGAATAACTCGATTGCCCTAGAAAGGCCAATCGATGAGAATGATACAATGAATGATTGAATAGTTTGATTGCGGAATTTCTCTGCTTTCGCCATAATAGAAATTCTACTGGAACAACGGGGATTACTTCCCTGAAGCACACATTCGACAACCAACGACGGAAAAATAGCGACCAAACGCTAACAAATACTGAGGATAGTATCCAGACGGTAAACCAACTAATACCGAAATTACATCGTCCTAAGATAAATTCACCACGATTAGGTCCACCAACCAATCGCGGTTACTAAGCTTACTTAGGTATGATTCCGAAAATTCTTCCATCGTCAGGTAGACCGATGGTATGAGGTCCACAAGTAATAGGACTATCCCGAAATAAGTCTATTCAAGCATGATTCGAAAATGAATGAATGCGGTGTACCAGCATCAAAAGGTACACACAAGTTGAAATAAAATTACGAGTATACCTGAAATCATTCGGGCCACCGGATCATCGATCTTCCTCATCATATGAATCTGGGACTTGCCGGCCCCCGAACCGGACGCTCTCGTCTGATAAATACGAGCTCCAACTCTATTTGCTTCCATTGCCTTAAACGACGATGACAAAGCAGTCTGATTCTGAAACGCTGGTTGCTTCGGGGCCTGAGATGCCGCCGGAGCCGACTTGGAGTCCTTTCGGCAAAAACGGGCCTTATGCCCAAAATTCCCACAATTATAGCACGTGATAGATGGTTTCAGACACTCAGTGCTGAAATGACCCGGCGTTCCACAATTGAAACAGGTGATGGCCGAACTGGCCACTCGGGAATGAGATCCCGCACGATTATGCGCCGTAGGAGGTCGCTCAGAAACGATAGGACTCACACGAGGCTCCTTTAAGGTTGACTGACCGCCTTCGGATTGATTACGCTTCGTTGATTTCTTTCTGAAAGATGAAGGTTGTTGTTCAGCACTTTCCTTAGCAGTCGTCTCATACGGGAGAGTTCTCTCGATTAATCCGGTCAGAGTGGCGCAATGATGATTGAGCAACTGCACATGGGTCATCATGGCCTGCATAAAAATGAGTGGATCAACCCGAACATCTTCTGATCGAGCCGAATCCTGGGCACGATTTCCCGGCAGCGAGTGATTATTTCTCGGGTTTCGGTCCGCTGTCTCTCCCGTGCATCCCACGACAACTCTCTCCATCTTGAAGTAGGAAGGCCGCATAATGATTATATTTCCGCATGATTAGCACGTTATGATTATGTCATGAGATGTTGAAAATGAGTATACATGCTCTAACTTAGTGATTATATGAATGATTTCTTGAAGTTACATGATTATCGATGAAATTCTTGAAATGATTATCTTGAATAACTTAACAAGATTGATAATATGATCATCCAGATTGACAACCGAGTAATGAAATGAATTGAGTAATTAATGAGTTAACATGATCGTCACGATTATTAATCGAGTAATGAAATGAATTAAGTGATTGATGAGTTAATATGATCGTCCGATCATAATGAATGATGATGTTTGAGGATTGTTAAATGATGAATGATGAATGAATGACTATTGCCAGAAATTATACCATGGCGTTAGAAGTCTTACGGTTCTTTCGGTCGATTGGCTCGGCATCTCGCACAGTCACACGTAACGCGAAAGACCAATGATACTAGTCAGATGACGATGATTTCAAATGAGAAATGACTAGGAGGGTAGTATTAAAAACCACGCTCCGAAACCAACACTGTAACACCCCAAACAAGGCGGATATTACGGTCGTAGATCCCCAACCGACCCACGTGCAAATGAAAATGAATGAATTACACAAGATAAATGTAGTACCGAACTACATTACAACAATAATTACTCCGATGAGGAGTTTAGTTACAACACACCAGGACAATACCGAATACTAGTGTATTTTATATGAAGATAAAATACACAACACTGAATGAAACGGAGTATGCAAATGAAAGCCTGCAGCAGAAAATAAAGGACAATAACATGAATAACTGAAAGATCGGGGCCCCCCTACTAGTATCACTAGGATTCCTCGACATCAACATGCTATTCCCGTGCGTTTGCCTTGCCATGACCTGAAAAACAAAATCCCCAAACGGGGTCAGTTACAAAGAACAACAATCCTCAAGAGTTGAAAATACACAATCATGATTATATCTGAAATTATGAAATATCCCTGGCCGAAACATACGCAATCAAACATGCTATATGAATCAACTAACAAGATGCGGCTCAAAGGGTGGCGCCACACTACGCCCGGGATGGAAATGTGTCCGTGCACAAGCCACCAACGATCGAATACACGCGTGGTCTTGTACCTAATCAGTCTCACGAAACAATCAATCTCGTGTGCACAGTCCAATGTGAGGCCACCAACCAACACACAACTATAATGTGCCCGACATGAAAATCCTACACATACCAACCGGCACGCCAGTATGACCCGGAATGCCACGATATAACAAAAGTGACATCGAAAATGAATAATGACTCACCGAGGTGGAATGGTAACAAAATAAATGACAGCTCAATGAAAAGATTGGAACCGTCGTCCCTTATGCTGAAACGATTAATTGATAACAACAAGTTTTGATACGGTTAATATAATGATGAATGAGTTATGATTATGAATGAACAACAACAAAAGGGATGAATATCCTTTTAACCGAGTAAGAATTAACTTACCCAATACCAGTGACAATTATCCTCCCACGAACAACGTCCTAATTGAGATATCGGTCGCTCGAACAACCTTGAATTATACAATATCCAACAACTCGTTCAATATACGAATCAAACACGAATATAACGAACTCAAAACGTCGATACGATTAAACTAAGTCCATAGAGGCATTAAATCAAACACGTTGTATCCAAACTCCGATTGTTTACAATCAAACCTCAATATACTAATATCAAAATCCCCAAGAAGTGTTTCAAACCAACAAAACATCTCCAATACGATCAATAATCCGTTATGAATATCCAAAAATGTGATTATAACAACAATTGGTCGAAAATCCCCAATTCCAACTCGATATTCAAGGTGTTCTTGAATAATCCCTCAATAATCCAATGAATCCTTATACAAACTCATAATCATATACATATCCCTTCATATAACATGATTATAACGTCCAAAACATCATATCTCAACACAAAATCGAAGTCCAAAGTGTTGAAGGAAGTACCTCTTGAAGATCCAAGTGTTATAATCCGAAGAACACGCGTTAGATTGATTATCCGGGCTTCACGATCGAAAGGAGATGAAGAAAATCAAACACCCAAATGATTTGTGAAGGAAAAACCCTCCCTCAAGCTTACTCTCTCGGTTGAAGGTGAAGAAAAGGGAGAGAAATGGCTGAAATCTTTGAAAAAACGAATTTAAAGGAGTTGATCTCACGGACACGGCCCGTGCCGATCGGCATGGTCGTCGTGTCACAGTGGCCGACAGGGACTCGACCGTGTCCTGCTTGACACGGTCGCGGCGCGGAGGGCCTTCCGACAGTGACCCGTCCGACAGCGACTCGGCATGACTCGACCGTGTCCTGGAACACGGTCGGGCGTGTCGGCAGTCGATTCTGGCTTATCCGGAAGAGTTCGACTCGGCCGTGCCAAATGACACGGTCGAGTCCTGTGGGCAGATACTTCGGCACTTCCGGACGAGTACGGCACGGGCCGTGTCGGACGAGACGGCCGAGTTCGGTCGGCAGTGATCGGCCAATATCTGAAAAATGAGCGGGTGAGCTAAAACGACCATAACTTTCTCGTCCGGACTCCGATTGACTCACCGTTAGAACCAATGGAAAGCTAACTCGATGCTCTATAATATTGCAAAGATTTAGAATTTTTGGAGTTACCAAAAATTAATGGTGATCTAACAAAGTCGAACTCATATGAGGAAAGTTGAAACAATGAACAATAATGATACACAACTCGAAGTTTTTACGAACGGTGAACACGGGTGAATGAACATGATTGATGAATGATTATAAATGAGTGAAAATCCACTGAGTGACAATCACCGAATGAAATTACTGAATGATGATGACTGAATTACAACCGGGTATTACATAATTAACATTTAAAAACTCAGAGGAACACGAAAAATTAATGAAGTACAAATGAATTTGAAGCCAAGATTAATACGCCTCCGTCCCATAAGAGTGTGCTCACTCTTTATGGGCACGGGTTTTAATAAAAATTATGTAGTTGTGAATTTGAGTGGAGAATAGGTCCAACTTTTTGTTATATGTGTATGTTAATTTATGTTGCTGATTAATTAAAGGATAAATGACGTGGGTCATCATTGGTATTGTTATAAATAAGTTGAAAATGTGGAGTAAAAGTATAAGAGATATTTTCTAAAAATGGAAATGATAAATTTTTGTGGGACGGACGAAAATGACAAATTGAGCACACTCTTGTGGGACAGAAGAAGTATATAATTTCTATTTATATTTACCCATTTCAATAAAGGTAACTACAATAAATTATTAGATCGTGCTGCTTAGTTGATGCAACATAAGCAAGGTTTGTATAAAATGAATAGACCATAGTATTTAGGGATCTCTGTTTTTTAGTACCAAAGCATAAAAGTAACAAGTTATATATCTCCATTCATAAAACTATAAGTTTTTGATACCAAAATGTGTTAAAAGACTTTATTACCCTTAAAGTCTACCACTAAAAGATAAAAAACATAAAAAAAAGAAGATTATTAAAAGGAAACAACAATAAAAAAACGGTTCCACAACTCAATATTCTCCTCTGCAAAAAAACTCTCCTCATCTCTCTGCAAAAAAACTCTCCCGTCGTGAAACCCTTCGCCGGCCAGAAAATGTCGAACTCCGACTACCACAGAGAATCTGAAGACGTCAGAAGTTCCGCTAGTGACACTCCATCTGAAGAGGAATTCGTCAATGAGCCACCAGTTAGTGTATTTTCATTCACACACGATCGTGCCACGACGGTTGTTCATCATCCCACGATGGTACTGAAGAAGATGACACCATCGTGTACACAATGGTCTTTCGTGGGCACGATGGTTACACACGACGACCGTCGATCGTGTGTAACCATCGTGTGCTAGAAGACCAAAGGCTCCTGCCTTGCACACGATCGCAGGCACACGATCGATGCCCGTCGTGTGAACCGTCGTGTGGCACACGATGGTCTTCACACGACGGGCATCGATTGTGTGCCTTCGATCGTGTGCAAGGCAGAATTTTTTTTTCGTTCTCTTAAGCATTCTATCATATTCTTATGAGTTGTATGTCTATATTGCAGACTGGTTGCGTATGGAAGAGACCTACATTGCGTTTTGTTACACGTCAAGTGAATCTTTACATACGGGAGGCGGTATTTAAAGAGATCATTGAGACACTAAGAAGTATGGGCCGCAATTCCGCAGTTGCTGATCGAGCTATCGAGAGCTTGACCGAGGGGGTCCTGGGGCGCTTGATTAAAGTTAGGAGGAATGGGTGTTCAAATACTGCCCTACATCACTTGCTTTCTCGTCAATTGGAAGGTGATCAAATCCCCCCGGATGAGTCGTGGTTCCAGGTTTGTGGGAGGACCATTCGTTTTACGGCCCGTGATTTTGCCATGATCACTGGACTCCATTTTGGAAACTCTACCTTCCATCCCCAGGACGACCATCTCCTTCCATCTGACGGTATTTTCCACATAATACTCCATGGCAAAAATATTAAGGTTAGTGTTCTACGGAAGAGGTTCAATGCTCGAGATTTTGGTAGAGAGATAAGAGATTATGTGAAGGTTGCCAATTTGCTTATATACTACTACTTTATCCTATGCCATGACGACATGATGGTCGAGACATGGGCATGGGCATTAGTTGAGGATTTCGAGCAGTGGGATATGTTTCCTTGGGGTTCTTATGCCTTTGGGGTTTTATCTTACTACATAGGCAACGTTGCCATGAAGGAGGGACAAGAGCATAAGGACTATCACTTCTATGGTCCTGTTTGGGCTTTACAGATATGGTCGTATGAGATGATTCCTTCATTGGGAGCGTTGTGTGGTATTCGAGATAAATCTGTCCAAGTCCCCCGGTGTTTGATGTGGACTACGAGGAAGATGTTTTGTGATTTCACTCATTTCTTCGACGATAAGGTACATAAATTTGTAAACGTATTTTCTCCTGACTTCATCTCTTAAACGTTATGTGATTGTCCATCTAATGGTATGCTTTAATGACTAATTTTGCAGCACAGAGTACTTCCCTCTTTACCACATTTGGAGGAGGATGAGGCTGAGTACTACTACCTGAGCTTTGAGAATGGCTCGCCATATGACGTTAAGTTCATTAAGCCTGTAAGAATAGCTGTGAAGAATAGGAGGATGAGCCTACGCCGATCCCGAGGAAGAAAGTTATGAATAGGTTGAAGAAGGCTACTGGAAAATTGATTACATATGAGTCGGCACATAAAGTGCCGAAGCGACGCCAGCAGAGTACCCCACCAGTAGATGGTGCAGAGACATCGGACCGGGAGAGGCAGCCGGAGAGGGTGTGTTGTGTCCACGGACTTCCTTGTCCGGACCACACCCAGGACACAGCAGGGATGAGTACTTCGATCGCCGTTTGAAGGCGATCTTGTACGACGATTCTGAGTCCGGATTTATTGCTCGAGTTTCTCGCCGGGTGCTTTCTGGGATCCTGGATTTCTTCGGACCTATGCATAGACGTTCTAGAAGCCCGGTGCACTACTCAGCTGGGAGCCATGATAGGCCTCGTCATTCTGCATCTGTTAGCAGCGCCCAGTGGAGGATTCCTGACCCTACACGACACTCAGTCTTTGGCGCAGTCCATAGTCACCATTCTCAGCGTCAGCCTAGTCATCATTCAGCGTCAGCCGAGTCACCATTCTCAGCGTCCGCCTACCCACCATTCTCAGCGTCCGCCTACCCATCATTCTGAGGTCCAGCACAGTCACCATTCTCAGATTCATCATTCTTTTGAGCGGACTCAGCAGCCCCTTGATTACGAGCATCAGTATGAGCCATTTGAGGCACCATTTCAGCAGTATGGGACGATGTTCGACTGGTTTCAGGACGAGCATCATTATAGTGCGATGTTTCGAAGTGAGGGTGGTGGTCCTGAGCAGCAGCCTCCATTTCAGATCGAGCAGCCAGTTTTTGAGATCGAGCATCCGGATGTACAGCTCTCTGATCGTTATAGTTGTGAGAGGGATGCTGAGGGTGATGAAGATGGTGAGAGTGCCGGAACGCAGCATTTGGGTGAGCGTAGTCTTCCACCGCGAGTGAGTCGACCATCTGCTGCTCTTCGGGAGCCTTTTGTGGTTGCGCCTCCAAGAGATAGCGAGGCTCTTAAGAAGTTGTACCTACAGTTTAGGAGTGAGCAGCCACGTGATGCTATTGTCCGGTGTTTGGAGACTGGGCATGCTCTCACCCAGGCGTTATTTGACCGGATAGAGTCTAGCCGTGAAGACTTTGATGTCGAGGTGATAGACTGTTATGTGCTTGCGACTCGAGCGAGGCTTCAGAGGGGAGTCCGTAGTGTTGGTGTCGGTAGAGTTGGCACTGTACTTGCCGGCTCCCTATTTTACGTAAGTTCTATAACCTACTCGCTTGTATATCATTGGTGTGATATCGATTTATTTTAATTTTGTGGTTTGGCTTTTTGTAGTTAGTTTTGACCAACGAGTTTGCAAGACTCCATCCGGATGATCCACTTGGTATCAAGGTGACGGGGAAGCCGGTTTACAAGGATTGGAAAATTCCTAAATGCATCGAGGACTACATGACAGATCTTGGTACACCACATGCGGTTCCATGGTTAAATTGCAACGAAGTAAGTTTAAAATTTATATTTATAAATAATTGACGATTTGTTGCCATTTGAAATTTATATTTATAAATGATTCGCTATGTTTGATGTGATGATCTTATATGATTACATATTTTGTTTCAACAGATCATTGCCATTTGTTGCCTCGACCAGAGCCACTGGGTGACTATCAAGATTGACATCATAACATGGACCGTGGAGTTGTACGATTTCTTGTCACACCACCACGAAGATGGTCGATACCGATTCAACCAACTGCGACCGATTATGCGTCTGATGCCTCGTGTGCTAGCTCAATCCGGGTATTGGCTGAACAACCAATCGAAGAAGAAGTATGACACGGAGATGAGTTTCAAAATTATGCCACGAGAGCTACAGTTCATACAAAACGACAATCAGAGTTGTGGCCCCTTCGCGTGCATGTACTTGGATCGACTCGTCTCTGCAAACCCAAGAGCAAGGCACCAAATCAAGGAACTTAATGAGAAATATATTAAGAAATATCGATATGGTTTAGCTGCTAAAAGCTTTATGTTATCTTTAGACATGTAAAATGGTTTATGGTGTGTTGTGTTGTGACAAGATTAATGTGTCGTGTTGTTAAATATTTATGTTGTATTTTGACAGTTTTGGCAATATGAATGTGTCGTGTTGTTAAATCTTTATGTTTTGGCTCTGTGTTACACACGATGGATGAACACGATCGTGACCATCGTGGGTCACGATCGTGTTGTGTTGTTAAATCTTTATGTTTTGGCTCTGTGTTACACACGATGGATGCACACGATCGTGGCCATCGTGTGTCACGATCGTGTGCAACCTACCCACGGTCATGGGTTGATGCTGTCGTGTGCGCACGATGGCTGCCATGACCGTGTGCACACGATCGTGTGTCCCATCGTGGGCACGACCGTGTACACGATCGTGTGCATATAAACTTTTGGTATTTTTGCCAATTTGATTTATTGTGTTATCTAGAATGATGTTTTGTGATTCAAACATCGCTTGTTCAAACGTTAATTACTATATGAGATATTTGTCATTTCGTTGTAATTCATTAGTATATGAGATATTTCATCCAGATGATTGAACTTATCCGTACGAACTATTACACTGAGAACAGATAGACGACACATGATATGCAATATATTATGTTAATTCAATCAATAACTTTTTAAATAAGTGTATCGTTAACAACTAATTGTTAATATATAAGTAACAACACCTAAATTAGTATATGAGATATTTCATCCAGATGATTGAACTTATCCGTACGAACTAATACACTGAGAACAGATAGACGACACATGAAATGCAATATATTATGTTAATTCAATCAATAACTTTTTAAATAAGTGTATCGTTAACAAATAATTGTTACTATATAAGTAACAACACCTAAATTAGTATATGAGGTATTTCATCCAGATGATTGAACTTATCCGTACGAACTAATACACTGAGAACAGATAGACGACACATGATATGCAAATATATTATGTTAATTCAATCAATAACTTTTTAAATAAGTGCATCGTTAACAAATAATTGTTAATATATAAGTAACAACACCTAAATTAGTATATGAGACATTTCATCCATATGATTGAACTTATCCGTACGAACTAATACACTGAGAACAGATAGACGACACATGATATGCAATATATTATGTTAATTCAATCAATAACTTTTTAAATAAGTGTATCGTTAACAAATAATTATTAATATATAAGTAACAACACCTAAATTAGTATATGAGATATTTCATCCAGATGATTGAACTTATCCGCATTTAACTAATACACTGAGAACAGATAGACGACACATGATATGCAATATATTATGTTAATTCAATCAATAACTTTTTAAATAAGTGTATCGTTAACAAATAATTGTTAATATATAAGTAACAACACCTAAATTAGTATATGAGATATTTCATCCAGATGATTGAACTTATCCGTACGAACTAATACACTGAGAACAGATAGACGACACATGATATGCAATATATTATGTTAATTCAATCAATAACTTTTTAAATAAGTGTATCGTTAACAAATAATTGTTAATATATAAGTAACAACACCTAAATTGACGAGTAATTTGAGAAATTGGTGAAATTTTTTGATATTCTTGTGCACACGATCGTGTGTCTCATCGTGGGCACGACCGTGTACACGATCGTGTGCATATAAACTTTTGGTATTTTTGCCAATTTGATTTATTGTGTTATCTAGAATGATGTTTTGTGATTCAAACATCGCTTCTTCAAACGTTAATTACTATATGAGATATTTGTCATTTCGTTGTAATTCATTAGTATATGAGATATTTCATCCAGATGATTGAACTTATCCGTACGAACTATTACACTGAGAACAGATAGACGACACATGATATGCAATATATTATGTTAATTCAATCAATAACTTTTTAAATAAGTGTATCGTTAACAAATAATTGTTAATATATAAGTAACAACACCTAAATTAGTATTTGAGATATTTCATCCAGATGATTGAACTTATCCGTACGAACTAATACACTGAGAACAGATAGACGACACATGAAATGCAATATATTATGTTAATTCAATCAATAACTTTTTAAATAAGTGTATCGTTAACAAATAATTGTTAATATATAAGTAATAACACCTAAATTAGTATATGAGGTATTTCATCCAGATGATTGAACTTATCCGTACGAACTAATACACTGAGAACAGATAGACGACACATGATATGCAATATATTATGTTAATTCAATCAATAACTTTTTAAATAAGTGTATCGTTAACAAATAATTGTTAATATATAAGTAACAACACCTAAATTAGTATATGAGATATTTCATCCAGATGATTGAACTTATCCGTACGAACTAATACACTGAGAATAGATAGACGACACATGATATGCAATAGATTATGTTAATTCAATCAATAACTTTTTAAATAAGTGTATCGTTAACAAATAATTATTAATATATAAGTAACAACACCTAAATTAGTATATGAGATATTTCATCCAGATGATTGAACTTATCCGTACGAACTAATACACTGAGAACCGATAGACGACACATGATATGCAATATATTATGTTAATTCAATCAATAACTTTTTAAATAAGTGTATCGTTAACAAATAATTGTTAATATATAAGTAACAACACCTAAATTAGTATATGAGATATTTCATCCAGATGATTGAACTTATCCGTACGAACTAATACACTGAGAACAGATAGACGACACATGATATGCAATATATTATGTTAATTCAATTAATAACTTTTTAAATAAGTGTATCGTTAACAAATAATTGTTAATATATAAGTAACAACACCTAAATTGACGAGTAATTTGAGAAATTGGTGAAATTTTTTGATGTTCTTGTGCACACGATCGTGTGTCTCATCGTGGGCACGACCGTGCACACGATCGTGTGCATATAAACTTTTGGAATTTTTGCCAATTTGATTTATTGTGTTATCTAGAATGATGTTTTGTGATTCAAACATCGCTTGTTCAAACGTTAATTACTATATGAGATATTTGTCATTTCGTTGTAATTCATTAGTATATGAGATATTTCATCCAGATGATTGAACTTATCCGTACGAACTAATACACTGACAACAGATAGACGACACATGATATGCAATATATTATGTTAATTCAATCAATAACTTTTTAAATAAGTGTATCGTTAACAAATAATTGTTAATATATAAGTAACAACACCTAAATTAGTATATGAGATATTTCATCCAGATGATTGAACTTATCCGTACGAACTAATACACTGAGAACAGATAGACGACACATGATATGCAATATATTATGTTAATTCAATCAATAACTTTTTAAATAAGTGTATCGTTAACAAATAATTGTTAATATATAAGTAACAACACCTAAATTAGTATATGAGGTATTTCATCCAGATGATTGAATTTATCCGTACGAACTAATACACTCTGAACAGATAGACAACACATGATATGTGATTAGTGCATAATTGATCTAAAAATTCATATACAAAATATTCCTTTTACGGGCATAATCGTACTGATTTGTGATTAAAAATATATATTTTACAGATATGTCCAAACATGAGCTAAAAATGGTTATTTTACAGATTACTGACATGAAGCATCAAAAAGGACGGAAAACAAGATCAAATCCAAAACAACGGGAATTTTTCCAGGAAAAACGACCATACAACACGGCGCAAAATGGACCGTGTTCTGTCGGCCGTTTCACATACGGCGCAAAAAGGGCCGTGTCTTGGGCCGTTTCACACACGGCCGGCATTTAGCGCCGTGTCCTCACGCGTATTCCGGAAGAGACCGAGTCACCACAAAACGGCGCACAACACGGCGAAAAATGGGCCGTTTCTATCGTCGTTTTTTAGACTGATATTTGTGGAATTTTCCACATTTAGCATCTTGTGAGCTCAACAACTATGTATGAAGTCAATGATCTGAAAATCAAGACATGCAAGGAAGATCAAGTGTGAATCAAACACCAAAGACTTATCAAAGATGCCACAAATTAAATAATCAATTGTATTCTTGAAAATCACCTATAAAAGGACATCTTCATCCATTGTAAAATTACTCCTCTTCTTGCCAAGAAACTCCCATTTCTTTTAGCAAGATATTTTCACCTTTGAACTCTCACTTTACTTTGTATTTCATTTTTAGTTTAAAGTTTTTCTTCCATTTAGTTTGTAATTGAAAAGTGCTTGATCAATAAGCACTTAGTATTTTACTTTCAATTTTGGTAAGCTTGTAACCTTTAAACAAGTTTGAAGTTATATTTTGAAGTTTGTTTCTTGCACTTTGATTCATCATATTCAAATAAGTTTTATCTATTGTCATTAAGTTCTACTAATTAAAAGTTTATATATATATATTATGTATATCAATTATTTCTATTATAATTTTAGTTTGTATAAATCAATGAGTAGCTAATCTTTCTTCCTAGGGGAAGGGGGATTTCTATTAGGTTATATATTGAGTATTTGATTGATTTACACTATTTTGATTAAAAATGACTAATTGGTTTAAATAGAGATTGATCATATCCTATTTCTACTAATGAAACCTCCTTGATTGATTGTTGAATGAATTGGAAACATATCTCTTCAATCTATCAAGTGTTAATCTTGTTATCAACATCTTAAGATTGCGAAAGTGGTTAAGACATCTTTGATTACGAAAGTAGAGAGGTGAAAAGTTGATTACTCGATAAACATTCGTTTTTGTTTTATATCCGTGTAAATCAATTCCTATACTTAATTAAAAACCTAATTTAATGAACCCGTAATCCCGTAGATTTTATAAATTCCCAACTCATTTTAATCCTATTCATTTCCACTAGTTAAAAAAAAATAGTCTTCTTAAAAATAGTAGTATTAAAAATAGTCTTCTTAAAAATAGTCTTACTTAAAAATAGTCTTATTAAAAAGTCTTATTAAAAATAGTTTAAATTAAACATAGTGCATTTTAATTAAGTTAATATTTAAAAACCCAATAATCTATTTTAGTATTTATTTCTCGTAATTTGTAACAAAATATTATACGAAGCCCTGTTGGACAATCCTCGAGAGAAAAGACCTTGGTAGAACTTACCAAAACTACTTCTACCTCGTATATATTGCGAGCGACTCAAAAACTCCTATTTTTAGGATAAGTTTTTGACCGATCAAATTTTGGCGCCGTTGCCGGGGATTGTTTTAGGCCAAATATAATTTTTGTATACTTTTATTTATATCTTGTGATTTAATCTTTCTTTATTTCTTGCATCTTTTATTCATCTTGTTCTTAATTTTTTTTTAAGGTGCGCTGAACTGTTTTCTAGTCTATGCAGAGCCGTAGGTCTCTTGCAAGAACCTTGGTACCATACAACGAAAACGTTCATCCCGATTATCGAGTTGGAGATAACCTGGAAGATATTAGCAGTGAAGGAGAATTTTTGACAAAAGAAAACACTGAATCTTCCGATCAAGAAGAAAAGTCAAACGAAGAACATATGGCAGACCAACAAACTTTGAAAGATTTTGCTAGACCGGTGATCGGTACAACAACGTCATGCATACAACTTGGCCAGACAACACGAAATTATGAATTGAAATCCATTCATTTCAACCAACTCCCATCTTTTTGTAACACCCCCAAACCACTCGGGAATATTACAGCGCCGCAGACCCTCTCCGTGAGGATCTACCAGGCTAAATACAAAACAATGCATCACTTCACATGCCGACATGGCTACATAAAGGACCATTAGACCGATATGGTCTTATATCACAACACACAGAACAATACATACAAGATCCTTTCCTGTAACACATACCTAATGCAGGCTAGAATACAATATCACTTCCATAATTCGATAAAATAACACATCGGAGGAATAATCAACACGACTCTACCAAATACTCTATAATTGGTCTTCACGTGATTAGTATGTTCGTTTCCCATCATCCTTCGTATCGATCCTGTGATTCGCTCCCCAGCTACCTGCAAGTACCTGGACGCAATACAGACATCCACCCCCCGAATACTCGGGGGTTAGCAAAACTCCACTGTTTTGCTAGTGCAAGTATAAAACAAAAGTACAAGCCATACACAACATGCTTCAAGAATGTAAAATCTTGAATATATTTCCCGAGATAAATCACTTAATCAAAACAGTTTGATTTATAAAAGGTAGGATAAGAACCATGTGTCTCATACAAAATATTTTACGGTCTCAGGAGTTTGAAAACATTTGGAAATAAGGAATTCTCAAGTCTTTCAAAAACACTTGGGGATACGGCCCAAAATCATCTTTCCAAAATACGATTCCGATAATAAAACGCGGTTCCACAACTCAATTCACAACACACGGGGTCCAAGACCCGAATCATAAGCCACAGGGTCCACGACCCGAATCACATATCACATGTTCCTAAGGATTATTCGCGTCCCGTGCTAACAAGCCACGAACCTCAGATGCTCCCGTAGAACATACCTGAGTGAATAACCCAACAGGAAGCTATACCAAAAATCACATGTCCTCGTGGCAACAACCACAGAACCATTCCAAATCACAACCATAAGTTATCCCGGCATCGGGCTAACAAGCCACGAACCTCGGAGTCCCCACAAGACATACCCGATGATAACCCAACAAGCTATCTCGGCATCGGGATAGCAAGCCCCGAACCTCGGAGTCCCCGCAAGACATACCCGAATTGAATAACCCTACGGTCACGCCCGACCCATACTAGCAAGTATGGATCCCGGAGATTCAACAATCCTACCCGGAGGCACATCACTTTCAGCAATCACATCACAATGAGCAGAACATCAAGCCAAGCAACACTTAAACATCACAACCTCCTTTCAAAGGAGTAACAACTAATATCCCACGTAATACATTCTTAACGAACAAGTACACATAACATTACGTAATCCCCGGCAAAGGATTACGGTCTAATAAACTCATTCAAAGTGATCATATCATCTTTTCAACATACAAATCTAACACACATATTCCGAGAACACATATATTCACGAAGTACATAAATTATCGTTGAAAGACAACATTTATCGAGAATATACCGATCCTTTTTTACGTTCATTAAACATTGGGTTTCGCACGAATTCCTTTACCATTAATTACGCCTACGAAACATGAAATGTATGGACAAGATACTTGCCTCGATATCACGAGCATTTAAATGACGAACGGCACGATCGGAAACCTTCGAACCTCCAAAACGATCAAGACTTCGACAAATTCACGAATACTACTAAAATAGCATCACCACAATTCAATACCACTAATCGAAATCCTAAACGATCCTAAAAACGACAAGGATCTAAGTATTCTCAAAGAAATCAAGAATCATTGATCCGGGCGATAAAAATCGATGAACGGTTAACAAAATCTGAAGATTACGGTCAAGACAAACAAGAACAAATAACCGATCGGATGAGATCGGTCAAGAATCACAAATCCAAGCAAAAAACCCCAATTTTAAGAAAATAGGGTTCTAACAAGAGATTACCTTGATTTGGACCAAGAAGACGATTAGATGTTGTTAAACATCTACAAATCCGCTCAAAGATGAAGCTAGAAGAAAAAGATCGGTCCTACTCGCCTCTGGATCTCACTCCCGTCGGAAGGGATGAAGAAAAGTGGGAAATGACGACTTAATGCCGTCGGCCCAAGATTTATCGGGCGGCTATTAGCGTGCGCTAATCACCCTTCATTAGCGTGCGCTAACGGTCAACGCTCCAGAGAAAAAGTGTATATCTTAGTGAGCGTGCGCTAGCCAACAGCCGTAGCGCGCGCTATCGGGTCTCAAAGTACCTTCCAGTCGCCCCTGGTCAGAACTGCACCTACCGAGTAGCGTGCGCTAGAAAGAAGAGGGAGCGTGCGCTAAGCAGTCGATAGCGTGCGCTAGCTATCGGCCTTAGCGTGCGCTAACAAAGCTCGATCCCGATCCGGTAGCTCTACCGGATCGCTCTGAATCACAGCTAGCGCGTCGCTACACATTCAGTAGTGTGCGCTAAAAACCACGCAGTAGCGTGCGCTATGCTTCAAGCATTAGCGTGCGCTACACCACAAAATCTCAAAAACTCACAAAGCGATCCGAAATGCCTCCAAAAACATGTCCCAACAAGTCACAACCAAACATGGCACGAAATTCCTACGATGAGGACCATGACAATCCGATAAAACCCAGAAAACCCAACGAATCCGGAATAAAGATCTCGGGTATTACACTTTTTATGGGATGCCAAACGAGGATCCTTTAAGTTTTATTCGTGATTTTTACTCGGTTGTCAATACCTTTCCATTACAACAATTGACCGAGGATCAATTAAAAATGAGGTGTTTTCCTTACACTTTAAAAGATCGAGCAAAAACATGGATTATGACGTTGCCACCAAATTCATTGGCTACTTGGGATGATGTGTGCAATAAATTCATGTCTAAATTTTATCCACATCATAAAACGGCGGATCTAAGGACCAAAATTGCGGCTTTTACGCAATCGGAGGGTGAACAATTTTTTGAAGCATGGGATCGTTTCAAAACTCTTTTACTAGCATGCCCCCATCATCATTATCCTTTACACTGTTTGAGTCAAACTTTTTATGATGGGCTAACTCATAATTGCCAATTTACTGTTGACAATGCAGCTGGGGGAGATATAGGAACACTAACGGCGCAAGCCGCTTGATTTGTTTGAAAAACTTGCTATATCCTCCCAAAGAAAAGAGTGCACGAGGCAGAGAGTCGGAGCTAATGAAGTAAATTCCACCGGCGATCTCACTGCGCAAATTGCCGAGCTAACCAAACAAGTCCAACGACTTACAACTCAAGGAATTTCTCAACCACCCACATCATGCCATCTCAAGAAGTATTTTTCACGGTGGTGAATATAGTCATGCACCCAACATCAATCCCCGACGAACCCTGAAGAGGTAAATGCTTTAAATAATTTTTACCAACGCCCCAGAAATGACCCTTTTTCTGAAACCTATAATCCCGGTTGGCGAAATCACCCTAATTTCTCTTGGGGTGGGAATCATCACCAACAACCACCATCTCCTCAACATCAAAATTTGCAACAACCATATCAAAGACCAAACCAATTCCAAGGGTCGCCCTCAAACCAACCCAGAAAACCCTCATTAGAAGAAACACTTCAATCATTCATCCAAAACTCGGATCGAAGATTTGAAGCAATGGAAGCATCAGTAAAACGAGTCGAAACTCAAGTCGGGCAACTAGCAAGTCAACTGCAAAATAACCAGAAAGGGAGGTTACCAAGTCAACCCGAACAAGCTAAAGCTATCACCACGCTAAGAACTGGTAAGATTTATAACAATAAAGTTGATTCCCCTTCTAATGATGATATTTCAATTATTGCAGGAAACAAGGACGAAGATAAGGAGTCAAATGAAAATTCTAAAGAAGAAATCTCCATCCCAACACTCCACAAATCTACAAATCCATGCAAGCCCCCAATACCTTTTCTAAGTCGACAAAAAAATAAAAAACTTGAGAAGCAATTTCTAAAATTTTTTGATATGTTGTCCAAAGTAAATGTAAATCTTCCTCTATTGGAAGTAATAAAAAGTGTCCCAGCATACAGAAAATTTTTCAAAGAATTACTCACGGATAAAAAGAAGTTTGGATATAGAGAAAAAATCATTGTCTCAGAGGTTATGTCTGCATTGCTCCAACAACGATTACCTCCCAAGCAAAGTGATCCAGGTAGCTTCATCATAAATATCGCTATGGGAAACGGTAAGAAGACCACTGGTATGCTTGATCTTGGAGCAGGTATAAATTTGATGCCATTATATATTTTTGAGCAACTTGATCTTGGTGAACTTAGCCCAACTAAAATATATTTACAATTGGCCGATAGATCGCTTCGTTATCCTGTTGGAATTATCGAAGATATTTTGGTAGACATAGAGGGGCTTATTATTCCAGCAGATTTTGTTGTCTTAGAAATGGGACAATGTCTAGAAAATGGAAAAGATCATTCTATTTTATTGGGAAGACCTTTCATGGCTACCGCTGAAACAATAATTGATGTTAAAAGAGGAAAATTAACCATGAGTGTGTTAAATGAAACCGTGACATTTTCTGTGTTTAATTCGCCCCCTGTTCCTAGTTATGATTTATATGAGGAGTGTGCTTTTGTTGATATTATTGACAATTATGTAGAAACTCTCATTATACAGGAACAAGTAATGGAATGTTCAGAGCTTAACCCGGAAGTTGAAGGAGAAGTGTGCGAAAATCTCTTACAGGGGATTAAGATAGATAGTCTGGAGTCGTTAATGGATAGCAAAGAAAAAGAAATATCGGAGCTTAAAGAATTGCCTAAGCATTTAAAATATGTTTTTCTTGAAGAGGGAAATAAAAAACCCGTAATTATTAATGCAGAATTGAACAAAGATGAAGAATTTCTTTTAATAGAAGTTTTAAAAAAAAATGCAAAGAGGCAATAGGATGGGGTTTGAGTGATATTAAGGGAATTAGCCCTTCAACATGTATGCACAAAATAATCCTAGAAGAGGGGGAAAAACTAAGAAGAGAAGCACAACGAAGATTAAATCCCAATATGCTAGAGGTAGTAAAAAAGGAAATTTTAAAATTACTAGCTGAGGGAATTATTTATCCGATTGCGGATAGTGAATGGGTAAGCCCAATACATGTGGTGCCAAAGAAAAGTGGCATAACAGTGATTGAAAATGATAAGGGAGAGCTAGTACCAACGAGGGTAACAACCGGGTGGCGGATGTACATTGATTATCGAAAATTAAATGCCGCCACCAAAAAGGATTATTTTCCTCTACCTTTTATTGACCAAATGCTTGATAAACTTGCAGGACACAAATTCTACTGTTTTCTTAATGACCTTTCAGGGTATTATCAAGTGGCGATTGCACCCGAGGACCAATCGAAGACCACATTCACATGCCCTTTTGGAATTTTTGCTTGTCGAAGAATGCCCTTTGGATTATGCAATGCACCAGGAACTTTTCAAAGGTGCATGTTGTCAATTTTCTCAGATATGATCGGCGATTCTATTGAGGTATTTATGGATGACTTTTCAGTATTTGGATCATCTTTTGATGATTGCTTAAATAAATTGACCAAAGTACTTGAACGTTGTATTGAAAGCCATTTAACTCTCACCGGGAAAAAGTCATTTTATGACAGAAAGTGGAATTGTGCTAGGCCATGTGGTGTCAAATCATGGAATTGAAGTCGACAAAGCAAAAATTGATGTCATTCAAAAATTACCGCCACCAAACAATGTAAAGGCAATCAGGAGCTTTTTAGGACATGCCGGTTTTTATAGAAGGTTTATCAAAGATTTTTCAAAAATAAGTAAACCTCTCTGCACTTTGCTTACCAAAGATGTTTCCTTCATTTTCGATGACGCTTGTCTCGACGCTTTTAAAACCTTGAAAGAGAAACTAACCACGGCACCAATCGTAATTGCCCCTGATTGGTCTTTACCTTTTGAAATTATGTGCGATGCATCTGACCGAGCTGTTGGTGCAGTTTTGGGCCAAAGAATTGATAAAATGCTCCGTGTGGTTTATTACGCTAGTCTAACATTAAATGATGCGCAGGTTAATTATACGACAACCGAGAAAGAATTATTAGCTGTGGTTTTCTCACTGGATAAATTTAGATCTTATATTGTAGGATCTAAAGTGATTGTACATTCAGACCATGCAGCTTTACGACATCTGTTGAAAAAGCAACAAGCGAAACCTCGGTTGATTCGGTGGATTTTAATGCTTCAAGAATTTAATGTGGAAATAAAGGATCGGAAAGGAAGTGAAAATGTGGCCGCAGACCATTTGTCTCGTTTAAAAATAACAGAAGAAATAGATAACAAACATGAACAAATTGTGGACCCTTTTCCACATGAAAATCTATTTAAAATTTCTTCGGTACCTTGGTTTGCAGATATTGTGAATTATTTGGTTTGTGAAATGCTCCCACCTAACATTTCTTACCAAGAAAAGAAAAGGTTTCTATCATCATGCAAAAACTACTTTTGGGACGAACCATGCCTTTTTCGATTATGCAAAGATGAAATCATGAGGCGATGTGTCCCAGAAGATGAGCAACAAAGTGTACTAACCTTTTGCCACGAACTTCATTGCGGAGGACATTTTGGCGGACAAAAGACCGCACAAAAAATTCTCCATTCTGGTTTGTATTGGCCATTATTTTTTAAAGACGCATATCATTTTTGTGTTCGGCGATAGGTGTCAACGAACCGTAATATCGGAAAAGAAATGAGATGCCCTCACGATCAATTTGGTCGTAGAAATTTTTGATGTATGGGGAATTGATTTTATGGGACCATTCACTAAACTGGAAATTTTGAGTACATTCTTTTAGCGATAATTATGTATCCAAGTGGGTTGAGGCAATCCCCACAAGGACTAATGATGCTAATATTGTTGTTAAGTTTGTACAGAATACATAATCACCGCTTCGGATTTCCCAAGGCAATAATCGGTGATGGGGATCCCACTTCGCAACAAGTTATTTGACAAGCTTATGGCCAAAAATGGCATAAATCACAAAATTGCAACTCCCTACCATCCACAAACGCGGGTCAGCCGAAACAAGCAAATCGACAAATAAAAGGGATCCCGAAAGAATCGGCGCCCAACTCGAAAAGATTGGGAAAAAAATTGGTCGATGCACTTTAGGCATACCGAACAGCATACAAGAGTCCATTGGGAATGAGCCCTTACCGTCTAGTCTATGGAAAAACTTGTCACCTTCCAGTTGAAATCGAACATAAAGCTTATTGGGCAATTAAGGCCGTTTCAGTGGAATTGAAAAAAGCTGGACAGGAAAGACTGCTACAAATATCTGAACTAGACGAGTTAATAAACGAAGCATACGAGAACTCTCTGATTTACAAAGACAAAGTCAAGAGACTTCATGACCGGAAACTTACCCTCAAACACCTTGAACCAGGTACGAAAGTACTTTTATTTAATTCTCGTTTGCGATTATTTCCAGGTAAGCTAAAATCACGCTGGACGGGAACCTTCGAGATTGAGGAAGTATTTCCATACGGAGTAATTAGACTGATAAATCCTCAAACCAAAGAGTCATTTCAGGTGAACGGACACAGGGTAAAGTCTTATTTTGAAAATCAGAAAATTCCTCACGGAGAGAGCATAACCCTTGAAGATCCGTCGCACGACTAAAACAGGAAGTTGTCAAGCTAATGACATTAAACGAGCCCTTATTGGGAGGGAACCCAATTTATTTATTGTTTTTCTTATTATTTATTTTCAAAAAAATCAAAAAAATCAAAAAAATCAAAAAAATCAAAAAAAAAAAAAAAACGATGTATGACACGGCGAACAAACACGGCGATAATCTGGACCGTTTCGCCGTGTCTATTTTCCATCAAAACATCACTGTACGACACGGCGCACAACACGGCGAAAACTGGACCGTTTTTCAGCGCCGTGTTCTGGCAGACGGGTTATAAACATAAGTCGGCCTTTCGTTCTTATTTCCTTCTCACCCTAACCTCCGACCTCCTCCCCTAAAAATCCCAACTTTTTAATTTCTTTTTCTTAGATTAGTTTATTTCAATACATAAACACCTCAATCAACCTACTTTCATCAAATTTGTTAGGAATTTTCCAGAAATTCGTCATCAAGCGATAATGTAAGTTTACTTCAAAATTCTTCAATATTTGCTGTGAATTCGATTCTCATTGTGTTTGTAGATATGTGGCTACGTTTGTTCACGTGAATGAACACTTTTGTTGGATTATATGTGAGGATTTAACACTTTTTCATAAATTGAAATGATATTATGTCAAAATTTTGATGGTTTTAGTTTATAAAATTTTAAATGATGAAAGTTTGTAAATTCGTGGTGTTTTGCATAGATTAGTTTTGTTCTATTGCAAATCGTATAGTTTTGAAGCTTTCATGTACCAGGGGGTTAGATTTTGTCCATAAATTGATGAAATTGGAAGCTTGTTAAATCACGATTACAAGGTGTCCGATGAAATGCTTAAATGAATTTTTTCTTGTGATAATTGTGCAGGACAACCAGGACTCGCAAGCGCCGGGCAGCCAGCCCTTTAGCATCATTTTCTGCCACCGAGAGCGACAATTCTCAACCAGAGCATACCACGGGGACCTTTGATGCTATTTACAAGTGCTGAAAATGCGGAATGGTTTGAGCAGCGAGCTCATTCCAAACTTCTGGTCGAGAAAGATATCGCACATGAGGTTGAAGAAAAATTCAACCTATCTCAATTCTTCAGTCACCTACATTGGGAGAATGCGTTAAAGCTCCCTGATCATTACTACGGAGATTTGGTCCGTGAATTCTACGCCAACGTAGAGGCAAAACGCAAAGATGACTACGCTATACGAAGCACGGTTAGAGGGACACCAGTGGTAATCACCGAGAGCTCAATAAATCACTCGCTCCACACTCCGGACGAGGGGGAGAAAGTAAATTTCAGAAAATCCTTCAATCCCCCAGAAGGACCGGTGTGGAACACTAGTAGTGCGATGGTGCGGTTTGACATCGAGTACACTCCTTCCCGAAAGGATGGAGTGAAGATCGGGACCTTATCCTTCTCCGACCAGCATCGCCTCATTTTATATCTTCTCGGCACAAATGTTCTTCCGCGTTCGAGTGGTAAAAATGAGGTACGAGTTGGGGATTTATACTTTTTGGATAAAATGGTGCATGGGCTAAGTGCTATAGAGGGATTGAATTATGGGAGTATTATATACAATCACATGAGAGATTTCCTAAGGAACAAAAGCCCCAAGCACTCCATCCCTTATCCCCGGTTGATCACATTGATACTCAAGCAGGCGGATGTGGACTTCTCATATGCCGACCGCACATTAATTAATGACCGGGACAAATTGAGGTGTGCTACTTGTAACCGAATGGGTATCGAATTCGAGGAGGCCGCACAGCGCGACGACGAGGAAAATTCTCCGACTGACGGAGGTGACGGCGAGAGCCCTACACGAGAGATGACCGAATCCCGCCATCCGAGCCGTCAACCCTAGTCCCAATCCCTTCTCCGTCGTATTTGGGAGGCGATTGGCTGCATCAGAGACGATCAGGAGGTTATCAAAAGTGAGCTTAAAAAGGTAAACGATCGTCTCGACCGAACAGACGAGCAGATGGCACGCATTCAAGAAAGACTTCGGCATCGGACCACCATCACCACCGCCCGGACATCGGCTTAGTGCTACTTTTTATTTTATTTTATTTGTGTTATTCTTGACTTCTTTTTCTTTTGGCTTGTTTAGATTTTTTTTTTTTTCTTGCAATTATGGATTTTGTTTTTATTTAACTTATTTCAACATAGTTTTCTGCTTTTGTTTGAAAGTTCTTATTAGGGATTGCTATGAGGATCAACCGTACCACACGACAGGGGAGTCCTTTTTCTTCTATCTTTTCAATACATTGAGGACAATGCTTATTTTTAAAGTGTGGGGTGATATCGGAAATATATGAATTTTTAAATATAAAAAAAAAATAATTACCTCCAACAGTCAATTTGTAATATGTCTTACTACTCACCTCGGGAGACTTGTTTATAAAAATTTTGGTACGGTAAAATGACCATGTGTTAAAACTTGAATTTTTCGATAAAAGGTCAAACTCAATTGTTCCAAAAAAATATTTTGTGTGAATTCATGAAACATATATTTTTAAAACCTTGTGAGCTTTTGAGCCGTTGTTTACTTGCTATCATGCAAAAATCTCCTTTGATTGAGTGCGCTATTTGTGTTGTGAAACTCTAGAACGTGCATTGGTATCTTACTCAAAACTACGAAGTGTGTGCAAAATAGTGAAAGTGATTTTAGGCGATTTTTTTTTTAGCTTTTCAATCTTTTTTTTGGCCTACCCCAAAAAATTACTAATTCCCTCGTTAACCCAATTGAGCTTATTGCCTATTTTATTGTCAACCACATACTGAGCTTTCCATCACTATGAATCCTTTGACCCATATTTGAACAGTTAGAAATTATTTTTGACAAGGATGAAGATATTGTGTGGTGACATTGGGTGATATATATTGTTGGTAGTGTTGAAAAATAGAGAAAATATTTACTCTGCTGTTTTTGGGAACTTAGTAACCGGGTGTATTCATGTGACCCATGTTTACATTCGCGTAAAACAGTTACCTTAGATATGAGTATGCATAAAAGCAGCTTGTGTATGTTTTTTATCCTAGTAACCGGGTGTATTCATGTGACCCATCGTTTACATTCGCGTAAAACAGATAATAAACAACCCAAAAAAAAAATGGTTGATTGAAAAGCAAGAAAAAGAGCTCAGATAAATCGAAGCATAAGTAAGGGGATTGATAGAAAGCTTAATTAAATAGCTTCTAAAGTGCTTACCAGTTGATAAAACTCGATTCAGAATATTTTCTAATGTTCGGTTTCAAGTCACTTTATCCATATTTCCCTACCCCAACCAAAGAGCCGACATTACAACCTTAAAGTCCTTTTTGATTCACAACGTTACACACACAAGTGGTAGAGATAAAAGACGATTTGCACGCCTATGGAAATTTTCACTTCATTAAATAAGCTTGAGCGAAAATATGTCCCATATACACTTGAGAGTGAGCGATACACTTATCCAGCGAGTTCTATGAATTCATGCTTTTTGTTTAAAAAGGAAACTTTCTTGAGATTTGACAAAATTATAAAAACTTGGTCTAATTTACCCCTTGAGATGTGGTAAAAAAATTATTATTGGTACGTTCAATATACCATATCTGAGGTTTACTTGAGGACAAGCAAATAATTAAGTGTGGGGTATTTGATTAGTGCATAATTGATCTAAAAATTCATATACAAAATATTCCTTTTACGGGCATAATCGTACTGATTTGTGATTAAAAATATATATCTTACAGATATGTCCAAACATGAGCTAAAAATGGTTATTTTACAGATTACTGACATGAAGCATCAAAAAGGACGGAAAACAAGATCAAATCCAAAACGACGAGAATTTTTCCAGGAAAAACGACCATACAACACGGCGCAAAATGGACCGTGTTCTGTCGGCCGTTTCACATACGGCGCAAAAAGGGCCGTGTCTTGGGCCGTTTCACACACGGCCGGCATTTAGCGCCGTGTCCTCACGCGTATTCCGGAAGAGACCGAGGCACCACAAAACGGCGCACAACACGGCGAAAAATGGGCCGTTTCTATCGCTGTTTTTAGACTGATATTTATGGAATTTTCCACATTTAGCATCTTGTGAGCTCAACAACTATGTATGAAGTCAATGATCTGAAAATCAAGACATGCAAGGAAGATCAAGTGTGAATCAAACACCAAAGACTTGTTAAAGATGCCACAAATTAAATAATCAATTGTATTCTTGAAAATCACCTATAAAAGGACATCTTCATCCATTGTAAAATTACTCCTCTTCTTGCCAAGAAACTCCCATTTCTTTTAGCAAGATATTTTCTCCTTTGAACTCTCACTTTACTTTGTATTTCATTTTTAGTTTAAAGTTTTTCTTCCATTTAGTTTGTAATTGAAAAGTGCTTGATTAATAAGCACTTAGTATTTTACTTTCAATTTTGGTAAGCTTGTAACCTTTAAACAAGTTTGAAGTTATATTTTGAAGTTTGATTCTTGCACTTTGATTCATCATATTCAAATAAGTTTTATCTATTGTCATTAAGTTCTAGTAATTAAAAGTTTATATATATATATATTATGTATATCAATTATTTCTATTATAATTTTAGTTTGTATAAACCAATGAGTAGCTAATCTTTCTTCCCAGGGGAAGGGGGATTTCTATTAGGTTATATATTGATTATTTGATTGATTTACACTATTTTGATTAAAAAGGACTAATTGGTTTAAATAGAGATTGATCATATCCTATTTTTACTAATGAAACCTCCTTGATTGATTGTTGAGTGAATTGGAAACATATCTCTTCAATCTATCAAGTGTTAATCTTGTTATCAACATCTTAAGATTGCGAAAGTGGTTAAGACATCTTTGATTACGAAAGTACAGAGGTGAAAAGTTGATTACTCGATAAACATTCATTTTTCTTTTATATCCGTGTAAATCAATTCATATACTTAATTAAAAACCCAATTTAATGAACCCGTAATCCTCTAGATTTTATAAATTCCCAACTCATTTTAATCCTATTCATTTCCACTAGTTAAAAAAAATAGTCTTCTTAAAAATAGTAGTATTAAAAATAGTCTTCTTAAAAATAGTAGTATTAAAAATAGTCTTACTTAAAAATAGTCTTATTAAAAAGTCTTATTAAAAATAGTTTAAATTAAACATAGTGCATTTTAATTAAGTTAATATTTAAAAACCCAATAATCTATTTTAGTATTTATTTCTCGTAATTTGTAACAAAATATTATACGAAGCCCTGTTGGACAATCCTCGAGAGAAAAGACCTTGGTAGAACTTACCAAAACTACTTCTACCTCGTATATATTTGCGAGCGACTCAAAAACTCCTATTTTTAGGATAAGTTTTTGACCGATCAATATGCAATATATTATGTTAATTCAATCAATAACTTTTTAAATAAGTGTATCGTTAACAAATAATTGTTAATATATAAGTAACAACACCTAAATTAGTATATGAGATATTTCATCCAGATGATTGAACTTATCCGTACGAACTAATATAGTGAGAACAGATACACGACACATGATATGCAATATATTATGTTAATTCAATCAATAACTTTTTAAATAAGTGTATCGTTAACAAATAATTGTTAATATATAAGTAACAACACCTAAATTAGTATATGAGATATTTCATCCAGATGATTGAACTTATCCGTACGAACTAATACACTGAGAACAGATAGACGACACATGATATGCAATATATTATGTTAATTCAATCGATCACTTTTTAAATAAGTGTATCGTTAACAAATAATTGTTAATATATAAGTAACAACACCTAAATTAGTATATGAGATATTTCATCCAGATGATTGAACTTATACGTACGAACTAATACACTGAGAACAGATAGACGACACATGTTATGCAATATATTATGTTAATCAATCAATAACTTTTAAATAAGTGTATCATTAACAAATAATTTTTAATATATATGTAACAACACCTAAATTGACGAGTAATTTGAGAAATTGGTGAAATTTTTTGATGTTCTTGTGCACACGATCGTGTGTCTCATCGTGGGCACGACCGTGTACACGATCGTGTGCATATAAACTTTTGGTATTCTTGCCAATTTGATTTATTGTGTTATCTAGAATGATGTTTTGTGATTCAAACATCGCTTGTTCAAACGTTAATTACTATATAGCTTCTTATTCAAACTCATATTTGTCATTTCGTTGTAATTCATTAGTATATGAGATATTTCATCCAGATGATTGAACTAATCCGTACAAACTAATACACTGAGAACAGATAGACGACACATGGTATACAATATATTATGTTAATTCAATCAATAACTTTTTAAATAAGTGTATCGTTAACAAATAATTGTTAATATATAAGTAACAACACCTAAATTGACGAGTAATTTGAGAAATTGGTGAAAATTTTTGATGTTCTTGTGCACACGATCGTGTCTTCCATCATCGACACGATCGTGTGCATACGTGGATACAGTGCCAATTTGACACCAAAGACAACGTGACACCTGGTTGCCAATGTGTCACACGATTGGAACACACGATCGCGGCGATCGTGTGCACAATCGTGTTTACTGCAAAGGTCAACATCAAATTATTTTATTATAAAATCCCATCGTGGGTCGGTCCCCCCCCCCCCCCCCCTTTTCAATATAAGCCCATCTTCATTGACTGAGAGTGAAATACATATACCGTAGCCCCCCTTTTCACTACAACCCTAATCAATTAACATTAGTTAAAATCCATTAAAATCAAATACGCGAAATGAGCTGCCGATTACGAGAAAGCGATTTAGGAGGAATCGAAGCACCACCACCAAAAAGAAGAATGAGGATACCTCCTCCCAACCCACCATACAGAACTAGGCCGAGAGGAAGATACTCAATGCTCAGAGTAAGTTTTTTGATTTTGTTGTATGTGTAGTGACTATCATTGCGAATTAATGTTTTCCATGAAACAGGGCCTATTTAAAAACACTACGGGCACTCCAGTCATACTAGATGGTGATGATGATAATGATTTGGAGATTTCTGAGAAGAAAAGCAAAGAAGTTATTTTAGAAGAGGAAGTTCATGTAGATGGTGATACAAGACTAAAGATACGGCGAGATGGGGAAAAGGGATCCAAGTGATTGTTTTTTTTATGTTATTATTAGATATTTTTGTGTGATGGTGATTAAAGTTTGTTTTGTAAAGTTATATGCTTTGGATATCCCTTTGCTGTAAACTATTGCTCTTTGAAGTGAGCTACTTTGTTATGGTTAATGTTTGGCTCCATAATCACCTTTATTTGCTTTACATAACTCAACACTTAAATTTCAATTCAAAGATAAAGAAAATAGACACAAAATTATGCATTTCAACTAATAATCAGAATACTGAATCAATACATGGTCTATCGAGGATCAAAATATCAGCACATGATTGTTACTAGTAAGTCACAAAATATAAAAATACATAAGCAATTTAAGTTTCACGGTATGGACATCCCCTTATATCATGGTCATCATTACGGCAAATGCTACACCTCTTCTTCTGCCGGCGCCTTTGCCTCATTTGTTCATCCATTCCTTGAGTTTCTTCAGGGATATTCAAATCCACACCACCTATGGGAATGAATGCTTTGCAATATTTTCAATTGTGGCCGGTTCCTTTACACCTACCGCACACTTGAGGCCGTCCACCTGCGGGCAAATTTTCAACAGCGGACCGTGCGCGACTCATCCTTGGTCGGACGGCTTGTCGTACCCCCTCTGGAGGTATGCAAACGATGGATGAGATCTCCGGTGGGACATTTCACTCATCAGGATGTGGGATGGGACTAATATGCTCCTTATGTAATACCCGAGATTTCTGCTATGTATTTGGAACTTGTGATTTTGTAATTGTTGCATTTTGATCTGAGTATTATTCTCCGTATTTCATAATCCGGTTTTGTTGAGCGTATGATTTCATGAATGTGATTTAAAATTTGTGATTCTGCGCATGTAGCGCATGCTATCGACTAAGTGTAGCGTACGCTAACTTGGATCCATAGCGCATGCTGTGAAGGAACCTTAGCGCACGCTATACATGGTCAATATGATTGAGACGTGTTGGTAGGTGAGATCAGGCCGGGGATCTTGGTCGGATTATGTTGGGATGAACCTGGACGGCTTTCGGGAAAAATCCAAGTCAACGCGTTAGCGCACGCTACTCATATGTGGATAGCGCACGCTAAAGGCTGAGTACAGTGAAATCAGTAAGTTTCAAATAGCCGTTAGCGCACGCTATGAATATGGACTAGCGCGCGCTAATAACCATTTTCTATATATAGGACAACATCCTTTTTCATATTTTCAGACTTTTCACTTCCCACATCCGAATTCTTGAACTTAGAGAGTCACTCTCTTCATCTTAAACACTTCATATCAGCATCCTAGCTCGATTTGAAGATTGTAGATTATTGGGGATTGGTGTTCAAGCCTTCGGCGTTGGATTGCTTCGAATTCCTCCTTGTTCTTCACTACTTTGAGGTAGGTAATTCTTCACCAATATTAAGTTCTAGTATGGAGGACGTTTTGATCATGATTATCTAGTCAGTTAAATTCGTTAGTAGTCGAACATCATGGGTTAGAAGGATATTTTTGACATTTCGGCACTTATTCATTGTATGATCCATTGAACCTTTTTAGTATATGGACTCCTAAGCATATTCATGTATCTTCAAAACCGATTATGATTAGTATATGAAGAATACCAAGTTCTTATGCCCTTACATAAAGGAATCATACGTTTTGGGACACGAAATGGATTGGACTTAAGATATTTTTTAAAGATCAAAGATGAAATATGGTGTTGTGATGATTAAACGTATCCTTGTATCTCATAGTCATTTAATACGTAAAGATCTTTCACAAACCGTATGAGCATGATATGCACGGAGATGGCATGTATTAACACTGAAGATTTCATGAGTTTCATCACATTTAGCTTAGTTTTCTGCCCAGCAGTAAACTGCCATGCACAGTTAGCGCACGCTAAGATAGGCATATTAACATGCGCTATCGGGAATGAATAACGTACGCTACGTTTGGTACGTAACGTACATTATGACATCGAGCGGGGCAGATCGGTGATCGAGAGAGGGTATGCATGCACACTAAGCGTACGCTAGGCTTTATTATTTGCGTACGTTAATGGGCAGGATTAGCGCACGTTACGAAGAGTACGTAGCGCGCGCTAAGTAGTTCAGGCAGAATTCATTTTTAGAGCTTGCGGCCGTAAACTGGATTGTTAAACGTTCGTGCGACTTGAGAGGAATTCTTTATTATTTCTTAGGTCCGAACCTTGCATAGGGGACGATCGAGGGGCGGTGGCATACGGACGTGTGTCATTTGTTGGAGTATTTCATTCTTGCCATTTTTCGAGGCAAGTATCATATGTTGAGTTTGATTGATATCGGAATTTTGATCATGTATATGGTTTTGTTCATGTTGTTGAATATGAGAATTATTTCTGTAATTTCTCGTGGTATTCGTTGTTAATTGATCGTATTGATGAAAATATTGAAATGCATATATGTATGCATAATTGATTGGTTTATGGTATAAATGATCCGAGGGGGTCATGAGGATCTATCTTGAAGCGCTGGATCGAATGTCCACCATGCGTTGGTCCGACGGGATCATCATGGGGATCTATCTTTGGCCGGATCACTGGATGGGTTTTCCACCATGCGTTGGTCGACGGGATCATCATGGGGATCTATACCAAGGGTCTTTGGATCATTGGATTACCTGTATTGTGTTGATGGAATCGTGAGGATTCACATCGTTGGATTAGATGACGGAAGTCCGTTTTGCATGTTTTGTGATGCAATGATGATTTATGTATTATGATACTTGTACTAGCATTGTTTTGCTAACCCCTTCGGGAGTGGACATTGTTTTGATGTTCGGGTAGCCGAGGAGCGGGGAAGCAACCACGATGCAAACGGAGACGATGAAATGGCTCAGTGATGTGGTTGATGTTTATTGTTATTGTGATTTGTCTTCTTGGTTCACTTTAGTACTCGAGTACGTGTGTTTTAATAATGTCATTTTCGATATGGTTGTATAAGTTAACTCTTTGGATCAGTTGAACCAGTTCTGTAATTTGAACTTCAGTCGTACGGTTGGATTATATTTACATTTCTTTTAATTAGCCTTGTAAATCCTTACTTAAAGGGTTTACGGCGCTGTAATTACTCCGAATATCTCGGGGTGTTACACCTTAGAAGTATCTCTAAGGCCTTGTTGCTTGAAATAATGACTAACAAAATCATACACGGACAAACCATTGCCGGCGCGCCTGTTACAATAAGCAATTATGTCAAGGATGTTGTATAGGATAATGTATTTTTGATATTGATGAGGTATAGGATAAATCCAGACCAGCCCTGTTTTCCACACGATGGCAGAACACGATCGTGCCGATCGTGTGTTAAGATCGTGTCGATCATGGGTTACGATCGTCATGATCGTGTCCCATCGTAGGTTACGATCATGGCGATCGTGGGTTACGCTCATGGCGATCGTGGGGTTACGATCGTGCTCATCGTGGGGTTACGATCGTGCCCATCGTGGGTAACGATCGTGCTCATCGTGGGTTACGATCGTGCCCATCGTGGGTTACGATCGTGCCCATCGGGTTACGATCGTGCCCATCGTGGGTTACGATCGTGTGCATTCTGCCATGACCGTGTGCACACGACAGCATAGACAAAAACATTGAATGGCCATGACCATGTGCACACAACAGCATAGACAATTACCTTATAGCGGCAACGACATGACGACATGGAATCTGATCCAAATCAAACTCACGACAACAACATGTCCATGTTCGAAGGTCGCCCTCATAAGAAACTTTGTTTTCTTCGACTTTATAAACAAGTGGGGTGGTAGCTCGAACGGTAAGACTCAGACTGGCTTGCAGAGAGTTAGAAAGCTTTTCAAAAGTGTGCATTGTCAACTCATGGTCTCTTGATGTAGCTTCTCCCCACTTCTCATCAAACCAATTCTCTAAAATTAGGCGAAATATCTCAAGTAACGAGCAAACAGGTAAACGCCTCGCCCAAAACATACAATTATTAAAGCATTCAATAGCATTGGATGTCAAGAAGTTATAGCGTCGTATCGGACACTTCGACCTAGCCCACCTCTCTGGCCCAATTTCAGAAAGGCGCCTGTGAGCCCCATTAGGACTTTCGATATGTAGTTTCGAAAAGTAGTTTTCAAAAACTTCTTCTCGATGCGTGTAGGCAGCAGTTCTAAAGAGTCCTATCGCATGCGCACCGTATGAGGTCAGATTTTTTGCAAGATGGTGATAGCACAACCCGTGGAATGCATTCGGATAGACGACTCGAACAGCATTCTGAATGCTCTTATGTTGGTCACTCACAATCAATAAATCTTCCATCGGATTGTAGCATCTGCGCAGGTTATACAGAAAATAAGTCCATGACTCGTCGTTCTCTATCGTTCCGAGACCAACAGCAAGATGAAATACTTGCTCGTTCCCGTCAAATGTGACGGCCACAAATAGAGTTCCTTTATTCCTTCCCTTCAGGTGGGTCCCATCAACTATAATCACCGGTCGAAGGCACGTATCAAATGCCCTAATACTCTGTCCGAGTGCAACGAACATGTGGCAAAACACTCCCTCACGAGTCGTCTGCAAATCATAAATTGTCCCTGGATTACGCTGTTTTAACAAATACAGATAAGATGGGAGCCTCTGATACGACTCATCAAATCCGCCATATGTATTCTCTATCGCTATATTCCTCGTCCGGAGGGCAAAACTGTATAGCATGTCAATGTCGTACTCCCTACACATCTCTGCAATCATCTCCTTTGGCCTCAAAGTGACCCCCTCACCGGTCAATCTTTTAGCAAAATAATGGGCGACAACCTCAGAAGTGACCGATCGTGCGGCAAAGACGGTTCAAATCAGGTGGCAATTTGTGCTCCAATGTCAACTTAGTAATTCTCCAAATAGTTGCACCTCAATAGCACACAACCTAAACGACAATTTTTCGCCCACTCTTACAGGACAAACACTATACGTTTATCGGCGGACGATCGGTGATACACTGTAGCATGTTTTCCAAATGATACATTCCTACGCTTATCCTCAACTCGTCTTGGAACGAAAGGTGGACCCCACTCCACCGACCAGAACCGGTGGAGGCCGCTCAACCCAACCCAAAGTCCCGGCACTACCGGGTCCTAAATGGAATGATCCAGTTACGCATTGATTGTAGATGCTCATGCTCGCTCGCAGATTGATGGTCGGATGAGAAGTTCCGACGACTCATAATCCTATCCATTTGGGCCGGTTGGCGAACCCAAGCAAGAAATTCAGTAGATAGTGACTCAAGCAAGTCTTTACAACAATCTTCATCTTCGGATGTATGCACCTCCTCATCTTCCTCGTCTTCCTCATCTTCCTCGTCTTCCTCATCTTCCTCGTATTGATACTCTTTGGAATGCATGTCATAATTTATGTCGCCGGGCTCTACTCTCGAGCTGCTACATCCCATATTAACCTCGGGAGTGGAGGAGCTGCTGTTCTCAATATAGACCTCAGGATCCTCCTTGTATTCTACTAGTAATCGAAGTATCTCGGTATCGCCCCGTAATAGGACTTTTACTTTGTTTCCCTTGGCCATGTGTGTCAAGTACCATAATTTGTAATCGGACTCATTTGGACCACCCAAACCCTCTCTGATAACCCCCACGAGGTTTGCACGACTAACTTTGCTCGTGTCGATATAGACAAAAAAGGAGTCCCCGTCTACATATGTCGATCGCTCCCAATGACCACCATGATGTATCAAAATACGCTGCCACGACATCTGATTACAAAAAGATGAATAACTATTCAGAAAAATGAGCGAACAATATTATAAAACGGTCTGCCTTGGACACGACCGATGCACACGGTCGTATACTACCATGTGCAGTGATCGTGTGCAAGTTTCTGTCCATGAACACGATCGCTGCACACGTTTGTAGACGATCGTGTTAAACGATCGTGTACACGTTAGTGGTGCGCACGATGTCAAGGTCGTTGCACACGATCGTTGCACACGGTGGCTTCCCACCGTGTGCAGCGATCGTGTCCGTAAGAACATATCGGGAATTTTTTTTTTCATCGTTCAAATACTGATGCATACCTTCTTTATGAACTCAGAAGCACGACAAATGAAGTCCTATTTCAACGTCAACTTTTCTTTTCGAACAATCTTGTGATTTCTATAAAATTTTTGAGAGACCCTTTGTCAAAAATAAAATGGTTGTGTTGTTTTGATGTATATGTTTGTAGTTAAATTTTGGTTGTTGGACATTAATATCGATCGGAGGAGGAAAGTAAAAAAGAAAAAAGAGAAGAAAAGTAGTTTAAATTAAATAAAAAAAAGTGAGAAGTCAACAATACAACAAAAGAAAGGACATTTTAGTCTTTTTAATCAAAATAGTACTAAAAACTTATAATTTTATGAATGAGGATATAGAACTTATCAATTTTATGATTTGGTATTAAAAAATTGATTCCCATTAGTATTTATGGTATTGATAAGTTCATAATGCATTATGAACCTGGGTCTCCAAAACTATCGAGAAAATATTTAACATACTATGTATTGATTTTTCGATTGTTAATATTAAATAAGACGAGGCCTTACGAACCCGTGCGATGCACCGGCTGTGTTTTTGGTTGAATATCTATGTATTTTGTACGTAATATTTGTGCAGATGTTTATATACCTTTTATCAAGGTTGCATCAATGTTTGTAATATAAGTTTTATATAATTAGTTATATGTAATGTATTAGTTTTTTTTTCCCAATAAGTTTGTAATTTGTGTTTGTTATCATGGGATGAAGATTATTGGTGACGTTATTTCATCGCTTTTAATTGAGGTTGAGTGAAACACTCAGAATGATATTTAGGGTTTATAGTCTTGAACACTGAGGGATGGATTGAAAGTTTGTCGTGATAGTATTAAATCTCTTGCATTGCACATAGTTTTGGTCTGTTCCGTATTCGGTTAATTTATGGTATTAATTTTGGTTATGGTTTACTTTATCTTGGTTATACAAAAATATTAAGTTCGGGACGATGAGTAAAAGCGTTGGTCATATATGTTAAATTTAAGTTGTTGTTATAGTGTAGTATGTTAATATTATGCATTATATCTACGTGTTTTGTACGTAAAGAGTCAACTTCCTCAAACGCTTTCAATGTTGCAAATTGCTTTTCACAGTATTCTTTCTCCCCTAATTACAACAACCAATTAACCAACAAAAACGGCATTAAGGATCCAAAAAAGCAACTACTAATCAGAATTTGATAAACATCAAAAAGTTTATGCGACGATTATTTTATACAAACAAAAAATAAAAAATCTCCAAGAAAGCGGCATTAAGGATCCAGACAACGTCGGCCCCTGCGTATAACCCATTTTTCTAATATTACTTGTTTCTTATCAACATTTTATACAAACAAAAAATAAAAATCTTGATTTCGAAGGTATTGCTATCATATCTACCTATAAGCACATTAAAAAATTGTTAAATATTAATAGATCTAGTAAAAAAAAACTCAAAAGTTACCTTAAAAAACGGCGGCGCGACGACAACTTTTCCGGCCAGTCAATAACGGCGGCGGAGTCTTGTGGCGGGTATAACAGAAAAACGCAATATAAATTAATAGAAACCCATATCCAAATATAAACATCAAGAAAAACTTTCAAATTTTTTAAAAAACTTTAGATCTATGAATACAAACCTTAGATATATGAAGAAAAACTTCGGTGGTGGTGGTTTAGTTCGGTGGAGATGACGTTCGGCGAAGGTGAGTCTGGTGGAGGTGTGGCCTGCGGAGGAGGAGTGAGGACGTCGGAGGAGTGGTGGTGATGTGTTTTTTATTGTTGTAGTGTGTGTTTGAAGTGTAGTGTGGTGGTGATGTGTGTTTTATTGTATCCCAGTTTAATATCCTGACTGATCGATTGATATTCATTATCAGTTATTGATCTTCATTACAATTTATTATAAAAGTCTCTTCACTTGGCATGCACATGACATTACTCTTCACACATTTTCACTCCAAAAATCATGTCATTAATACAAATTGGTGTCATTAATACTACTCAATGATTTTTAGGACCTAATCTTTCTATATTTATGATGATATTTGTATATATAATAATGTATAAAAATGATCACGTGAGGAAAATAGATCAAGATACTACTCTTTTGTTCCGTAAAACTTTCATATTGCTTGTTTTGACATTAATTTGAAAAAAATAATACAAAGTTTACAAAATGTCCCATTATATAAAAAATAAAATGAATTCTCGGACCACTCGAATGTTTCATATTATTTTGTTTTTTCACATTGCGACTACTTATATATTTTATATGATTTTTCTAAATTTGACAGACAAATTTAGTACTATGTATATGGAGTGAGAGTAATAATAATATTAAATATATTAGTTAATAATAATACTTTTTTTGAGGACATTAATAATAATACTGATAAGAGTATGAGTTAACTATATTTTTAGTCCTTGTAGTTTGTCGGGTATATCACTTTCAGTCTAATTTTTTAAAAAGTTTCGGGTTTGGTCTAAAAGTGAAACACCCGTTTCAGCTTTGGTCCATTTTGGTGTTGACTGTTAGTTTGACCGGTTAAACAACATAAAATTACTAAAATATCCTCCTTTCATTCTTTCTTTTTCTATTATTATTATTATTATTATTATTATTATAATTATTATTAACGTTAAGTATTTTTTATTCAGAAATAAAAAATTGAAAAAATCTGGATCTTATTTCAAATTGTATTAATAAAAAATGAAAACTAGAATATTATTTTCCATAAAATAAATAAAAATCTGAATTATTTTATTTTATTTATTAAAAAACTGCTAGTAATTTTTTTATTATTATTTTACTTTTCATAAAAAAATATTTTTTTATTTTTTAAAAAAAATCTAAAAATCTAAAAAGATTGATTACTTGAATTCAACTTCACCGGAGAAGATAACCGATCAGATTTTTAAATTATTTTATGGAAAATACTATTTCAGTTTTTATTTTTTTTTTGAATTCTAAATATAGACTCGATTTTTTGAATTTCCGTTAATTTTTGTCCGTTAAGTACTAACAGAATGCTTAGTTGGCAGTTAAATGACACGTGGCATATGTTTATTGGCTGGTCAATATATGACGTAAAATAATAAAAAAATATAAAAGTTTAAAATAATAAAAAATCTAAACTGCAAAAGTTAAGAAAAAAAATCAGAACTTCATTTTTTTATTTAAAAAATCTGGAAAATTAGAAACAATCGGAACTTCAGGTATATTTTTAAATTCTGGAATATAATTAATATTAAAAAATCGGAAATAAAAAATTTATAAACTCTGAATATTATTTATAAATTGGTTTAATAAAAATGAAAACTAGAATATTATTTTCCGTAAAATAAATAAAAATCTAAATTATTTTATTTTATTTATTAATGAAACGACGTAAATACCCTCCTAACTAACGGTCAAACCTAGTCAAACTAGCGGTGTTAGTAAAATTGAACTGAAAATGAAACGGGTGTTTCAATTTTGGACCAAACTCGAAACTTTTTAAAAGATGTAGTTAATTCTAAGAATATATAGAATGGGTCATGGTAGTGGGCCAGACCCAATTAGCTTGATAAATTCTTGTAGCTAAGAAATCCCTCGCCCCAGGACTCGCAGTGGTACACTACGCCGCACTAGTTGTACCTTTCTGAACCACAAATCTTAATCGGCCGAAGACCACTGGAAAAGGAAAATTCGGGCGCGCCAAAGTCAACGAAAATGTGTAGTAGAGAAAGTTTCTCGATTACCATTGCGATCGCATGCATGTGCCGCCTCTCCGGTGCTATCAGTGGTGCATTTGCAGCAGTTCCGGAATTGGGATCCGCGCGTGTAGTCTTTCAGGTGTACTCGTGTGTTTCCTCTCTCTCTCTCTCTGTGTGTGTGTGTGTGTGTGATCAGTATTTGGTGATAAGCATTTACCTTGTTTTCGTATATAGAAACTTATTTTGTTCATAATTGTTTATGTTACTGCAATTGGCATGTGAAAATAGTGTTTCGGGTTGGAATATTTATGCTTTTCTTTCATAAACTTGTAAGTAAATTTATTTAGTTAGAGTATTTTTAATAAGTATGTTGTCGATCTGGTAAAACTGCAATAATTTATAATACTCTTACTTGTACTTGGATCGAATTTTCATGCCTGCTAGTTGTTTGATTTTGTGTTTCAATGAGACTTGTTGGTAGTCGATCCGCCTTGGCGTCCACACAAGCGCTTCGGGCAGCCGAACGGCCGAGCGGATCCCAGGGCCGAACCGGTCATAAACTTGATCGTTTCTCGGGTTCGCACAAAAAACCGGACCGGGCCGAGACCTTAGAGCCGACCCGGGATCCGGACCAGAAAAACCGAGCAGACCCTACATGAATACGCTCCATAACCACGAATAAGGCCGACCAGAGTAGCAGGAAGCTCGAGGGCCGACCTCATTGTCGGTCATAACAGATAAATATCGAAAGCCCAAAGAACAGGCAGACACGACAGTAAAAGAGAGCTGTCATGCCCCTTCCCAAAGCACACTTAAGAAGGTGACACGTGTCAAAGGAGTCACCTTCATCGTGACAAATGTCATCAGCATATTCATCTCAATCTTCCTATTGTCATCTGATGAATGACTGACATTGCCTATATATATAGGGCAGAAAAAAGAGAGATACGGAAAAAGAATAAAAAAGACTGGTAATTAACAAGCAAACCGAATAGACCGGCATACATTATTCTGCCCGGCTCTATGCTATCAAGAGGTCATTAATAAAATTTAGTGATCAAATATCTTCCACTTTATTTGTCATTTTCTACGTGTCTTCGACCCATTTGTCCCGGTCAGTACACGTGACGTTGACCAAATCAGACGTCAACAGAATGGCGCTAGAAGGAGGGCTTGAACCTCCGACCTTGTGGTTAACAGCCACAACCTATGCTTTTCTCGTTCATATTGCAAGCCAATCCTATGCTTTTCTTTAAAATATTTCTTGTTAAGTATATGATTCTCCATCTCTAACCACAAGTGGCGAATTACCATCAGGCCCATCCAAAGGGCCCGTTATACAATAGAGGCCACCATTATGAGGTGTACACGCTAAGAAGTTCTCTATCATGCATGGACGTATCGGACCATTCTTGGTGTGCCCATGATGGACACGACTTTGAGCCAAACTACAATCAGCACGCAGATGTTTTGAAAGGCAATCTGCTGGCGGGGCACTTTGACACACCTTGCGTTCATCCGGAAATAACCGCACCCACCAAGGGATGGTAAGATGAAAGCATAGGAATCATCGTAACTATGAGTCGAAAGCATAGGAATCATCGTAATATGAAGTTGAAAGCACAGAGCCATTGTGACCACGGGCTCTGCTCGACTCGGTGACCTCTTAGAGGTCATAATTTGAAGGATATTGAGCGTCGCTCAAAATTCCAGAGAAGGTCTCAAAGGGTCCTCGTATCCTTCAAATTAAAGTTGCGATCGACATATACCGCAACATCTGAAAACTCCTTCGAATTCCCATCCGCACCGCGAAGGTCACAGTAATCCGGACGGTAATGGGCCGACTACCAAAAACATCTCAGTATTGAGCCATGTGTCGGAAAACGTGGCGGCCCTTATAAGGGAATTGGAAGTTGAAGCAAAAGTAATCCGTAAAGGAGTTTTCCCCACAATCACCTGACCAGCGGTCGTTAGGGTGCCACCGACGAAACCCAGAACTCAAAGTGATGAAAAAACCGCGGAAAGTGAAAAATACCAGCAAAACTAGAATAAGCCAAGGAAAAATCTCTATAAGAAAAGAGGGGCCCGGCCGACCGAGTCACTAACAATCCTGCAACGGCCGATCCAAGAAAAATCCCAGGCGTTCTGCGATGACCCCGGTCGAAATTGGGACACACCCACAGGAGAATTCGTTTCAAAAAGCAAGGTCAATGTGACCCCCGGAACCTGGACCTCGTCGCCCAAAAAGGCGGGCCGTCTTCTACAAAACATACAAGGATCATCAGCCTCCAGGCCAATAATCTCATTATTAAACGAGCACTGGGGCCCGACATGGGACCTCCCGGATCCCAGTAGCAAAGCCCGTCAGAACGGAGACTGCTAGCTAGAATATGTAAATGACCAAGGATTAATTCATTTGTTGAATGCCATGAAGGTACAATCAATAAAATTCGATTCTATTTTCATCTTGGAATCAAGTACACTATAAGACCGAGTTCGTCTCGGCACCTCGAATGACCGGCCCCTCCGGCACTATAAGACCGGGTTCGTCTCGGCACCTCGAATGACCGGCTCCTCCGGCACTATAAGACCGAGTTCGTCTCGGCACCTCGAATGACCGGCTCCTCCGGCACTATAAGACCGGGTTCGTCTCGGCACCTCGAATGACCGGCTCCTCCGGCACTATAAGACCGAGTTCGTCTCGGCACCTCGAATGACCAGCTCCTCCGGCACTATAAGACCGGGTTCGTCTCGGCACCTCGAATGACCGGATCCTCCGGCACTATAAGACCGAGTTCGTCTCGGCACCTCGAATGACCGGTCCACCCGGCACTGAAAGTCGGAGCTCGCCTCGGCACCTTACAAGACCGATCCGCCCGGCACTGAAAGTCCGAGTTCGCCTCGGCACCTTACAAGACCGATCCGCCCGGCACTGAAAGTCCGAGTTCGCCTCGGCACCTTACAAGACCGGTCCACCCGGCACTGAAAGTCCGAGTTCGCCTCGGCACCTCACAAGACCGGTCCACCGGGCACTGAAAGTCCGAGTTCGCCTCGGCACCTTACAAGACCGATCCGCCCGGCACTGAAAGTCTGAGTTCGCCTCGGCACCTTACAAGACCGGTCCACCCGGCACTGAATGTCCGAGTTCGCCTCGGCACCTCACAAGACCGGTCCACCCGGCACTGAAAGTCCGAGCTCGCCTCGGCACCTTACAAGACCGATCCGCCCGGCACTGAAAGTCCGAGTTCGCCTCGGCACCTTACAAGACCGATCCGCCCGGCACTGAAAGTCCGAGTTCGCCTCGGCACCTTACAAGACCGGTCCACCCGGCACTGAAAGTCCGAGTTCGCCTCGGCACCTCACAAGACCGGTCCACCGGGCACTGAAAGTCCGAGTTCGCCTCGGCACCTTACAAGACCGATCCGCCCGGCACTGAAAGTCCGAGTTCGCCTCGGCACCTTACAAGACCGGTCCACCCGGCACTGAATGTCCGAGTTCGCCTCGGCACCTCACAAGACCGGTCCACCCGGCACTGAAAGTCCGAGCTCGCCTCGGCACCTTACAAGACCGATCCGCCCGGCACTGAAAGTCCGAGTTCGCCTCGGCACCTTACAAGACCGATCCGCCCGGCACTGAAAGTCCGAGTTCGCCTCGGCACCTTACAAGACCGGTCCACCCGGCACTGAATGTCCGAGTTCGCCTCGGCACCTCACAAGACCGGTCCACCCGGCACTGAAAGTCCGAGCTCGCCTCGGCACCTTACAAGACCGATCCGCCCGGCACTGAAAGTCCGAGCTCGCCTCGGCGCCTCAAAAGACCGGTCCCTCCGGCACAATCAGCGAAGGGTGAGCAGAAAAAACGGCGGTCTGACCAACCGGGCCCAAACACAAAAAAGCAACAAAAGCCATAAAAAGATTTTATTCATTCAAAATAAGCTCTATGTCAGAGTACAAAAAAGAATGGCACGCAGGCCATACATGGAATAAAACAAAAAATCTACTCGGCCTGGTGCTCCTGATCGGTCGCCTGAGAAGACTGCCCTCCACCTTCGCCAGACACGGTCTCCACAGGATCTTCGACAGCTTCGGCGGCCTTCGGCTCATCATCCCCGAGAGCTTCAACCTTTAGGTCGGCCGCCTGAGACCTTATGTAGGCCTGGACCTCCTCAACGGTCTTCCCTTCCTTCATGAGATCCAATATCTCATAACAGGTGGAGACGTAGTTAAGGTTGATCAATTCCTCGTATTCGGGTGTCTTCTGAAAAGCAGCCGCCCCGTCAGCCAGGCCCTTGTTATAACCCGCAGACTCGCAAGTATGAACCCGCTCGGTCAATTGCTCAAGCTGGGCCTTAGCACTTTGCAAATGAGCCTCGTACTCGGCCCTGATATCCAGGCACTGTTTTTGCGCCTTCCCAGCCGCCGTGGCCATCTCGTCGGCCTTCCCTTTCCATACATCGGCCTCAAAGGCCCGCCTCTCCAGAAGCTCCATCTTACCCTTCAGAGAAGCCATCTCATCCTCCAAAGATTTGATAAGCGAAGGGCAGAGATGGTGTTCCTCCTGTAAGGCCTTGAGATCGGCCTCTGCCTTCTTATGTTTCCCAGCTGCGGCGGTCAGCTCCCCAGCGGCCTTCACATAGGTGCACAACGCCCGGCCCAAAATAGCGTTTCCAAAATGGATCTGCTCATTCGGATCCATGTCGTTGGTCACCATCTCCATCTTCGGCGTCCAGCCCAAAATGGGGACATGGCTGGACTCAACCACCGATGGGGGGACCCGATCGAGCAGTTCAACGGTTGGAGTGGCTGCTCGGACGTAGTCGAGAAACCAGCGCGGCCTCCGCCCTTTCATCCGAGCACAAGGTTCTTCCCGATCCTTATTCACCGGGAGATAGTGGCCCTCCAAATCAATCAAGGGCTCCTTACCCTTCGCCCGGCCTGTCCGTACAGGGCTTAAGGCGGGCACAACGATCTCAGGAACGGGGAAACCCTCGGTCCTGGTCATGTTATCTTCAGGCCCGGCCTCTACTCTCTTCCGCTTGCCCGCGCGCTCCCTACGCTCGGCGGCCTCTGCAGCCAGCCTCGCCACCCGCTGCGCAGGCGTCTCTTTCCGTCCAGACGAACTCCTACCCCTGGGGCCTGGATGAAGAAGATGTGTCAAAAAAAAAAAAAAAAAAGCTACCTGATGAAGACATTCTGCTCGGATTAGTGGATCGAAGTCCCGCGGCCCAAAGATTGTCCTCAGTAATCAGAAGGTATGACTTCCTCCGATCAACGGGAAGATCCAAAAGCTGTTCAACCCGGTCGTCGAACAAAGAGGAGGTCTCTGAAGCCGGGATACGTTCTGCACAAACAACAAATTATGAGCGTTAGACAAAAAAAGGAACAACAGCAAAAAAATACGACACTTACTCATTTTGGCAACAAAGTCTTCGGGGACCCGAAGCTCGGCGTCTATCACGCCAGGTTCCCACTCATCAACCGAGCACACCACGGCCCCCTACATAGAACCACTGTTCTTTCCAGCTATGTATGGTCTCGGCACATCCACGATTCCTTATACATCGCGTCTTGGTGTCAAATAAAACCAACGAGAACCGGATCGGTGACGACCTCCATAAAAAGAGACTGTTAATCTCTTCAAAAGGCTCGGTCCATCCATGCCGACTAAAAAGAATTAGAAGACCCACCATCCGGCCCAAGAATTCGGATGAATTTGGGCAATACAAAGACCCCAGCCTCAACCACCGGAAAGAACCAACGGCGGAGGAACCTTAGCCTGACAACAAAGAGCGGTAATACACCGCCGTGCATCCGACAGAGGGGTGTGGGGTCTCTCCTCTGGGTCCGAACAAACATCCGCACCACCGCGGTATCTTAAATCGCCCGCCAAGCCTCCAGTTGCCATCGGTGACCGTCTGCGTATCAAGGCCGAATCCCATTCCGCCTCCACAAAGGAGACGGCCGAGGCCGAACTCACCCTGGGCCTCGCCACCGCCGTCAACGACGTCGCCACCTCCACGTCTCCAGAATCTGCATCTCCAGAATCCGGCGATCTTGCGACCTCGCCTCCATTCTCATCGCTCCAGTCAACGGGAGCATCACCTATCGACGAATCTGCCACTCCCGTGCGGTCTGGGGACACAACCGACTCCTCCGCCGTATTCCTCCGCTCCGACATCGTAAAATAAGAAAAAAGAGGAGGAAGAGCAAGCTTACCAGGAAAGTCGGCGAAACCAGAAAAGAAGAAAAATTGCCGGAAAAGATCTCTCTCTGCAATAAAAATGGCGAAGGAGGCAATGAAGAAGAAGACACTCTATTTATAGGATGAGACAGGGGCATTAAATGCTAAAGCGGCGATTCATAATCATCACGAAGATTAAGAACGCGTGAGACACCGCGACGAATTACATCCCGCCACGCGTCCCCCTCACTATGACTCTTGGAGATCCCGAAGTCAAATCGATGCGACTCTCAAAGATATGTCCCTTCAAGGGATCTTATCCACCCCCAAATCGGATCGACCTCAATCTGAAACGATTCCAGCACCGGCCAAACCGGCACGACCCTGGACTCGGGGGCCCTTGTTGGTAGTCGATCCGCCTTGGCGTCCACACAAGCGCTTCGGGCAGCCGAACGGCCGAGCGGATCCCAGGGCCGAACCGGTCATAAACTTGATCGTTTCTCGGGTTCGCACAAAAAACCGGACCGGGCCGAGACCTTAGAGCCGACCCGGGATCCGGACCAGAAAAACCGAGCAGACCCTACATGAATACGCTCCATAACCACGAATAAGGCCGACCAGAGTAGCAGGAAGCTCGAGGGCCGACCTCATTGTCGGTCATAACAGATAAATATCGAAAGCCCAAAGAACAGGCAGACACGACAGTAAAAGAGAGCTGTCATGCCCCTTCCCAAAGCACACTTAAGAAGGTGACACGTGTCAAAGGAGTCACCTTCATCGTGACAAATGTCATCAGCATATTCATCTCAATCTTCCTATTGTCATCTGATGAATGGCTGACATTGCCTATATATATAGGGCAGAAAAAAGAGAGATACGGAAAAAGAATAAAAAAGACTGGTAATTAACAAGCAAACCGAATAGACCGGCATACATTATTCTGCCCGGCTCTATGCTATCAAGAGGTCAATAATAAAATTTAGTGATCAAATATCTTCCACTTTATTTGTCATTTTCTACGTGTCTTCGACCCATTTGTCCCGGTCAGTACACGTGACGTTGACCAAATCAGACGTCAACAAGACTGTTGAGATGTCATATATCCGCTAAATCTTTCATTATATGCAAAGGTGAAATCTGAATGCTGTGCGAATTTAAGTGAGAAACTTCAATGTATAATGTGTTTCTTTTAGTGGAAGTGTTAGTTATTAACAAATTTAGACAAGAACAGAGGTGGAGAAGGAGGACGGAGAGAATTTGGGAAAAACCATTTTCATATTGAAGGAAATGAATTTTACACACTGAATACAATGGCTAGGAAATAGTATTTGTACTATCTAAGCTATGACTCAACAACCAAGAAAACAACCAATGAGAAAGCTCCACATGAGCAAACTAATACACGTAAGCAACCAGCTGCCAACTAATAACAGGAAAATGAAAAACATATTTCATTTATTAGTTATTACGTTCAACCGTGTTGATATCTTATTTTATTTATTTTATCTTATGGTATGGGTTTTGATTACAAAAAATTTATTCGAGTATTTATGAATGGAGTGGTGTTTTTTTGTAATGCAGACAGATTATGGGGACATTGAGTTTGGTTTCTATCCCAATGTTGCACCAAAGACAGTTGAACACATTTTCAAGCTTGTTCAGTTGGGATGCTATAACACCAACCACTTCTTCCGGGTATCGGTTGCAAACTAAAACACATGGAAGTTTTTCTTATTATGATCGTTCTTGGGATAAACATAAAAAATTTGGATGAACCAAATACTTGCGGATTTTGCAGGTAGACAGGGGGTTTGTTGCTCAGGTGGCCGATGTTGCTGGAGGAAGAACTGCACCAATGAACGAAGTGCAGAAGTTGGAAGCTGATAAAACTATTGTTGGTGAATTTAGTGACGTCAAACACGTGAGGGGCATTCTTTCTATGGGAAGGTTAATGCCATTTTTCTCTATCTTTATTCCGTTGACCAGAATTCTCATTTATTTGTCCCTTAAATAATTACAAAAACTACCCTTGTGGTTTCGGCTATTTACAGAAAAAAAAAATATGCCCGCTCTAAAGATTATGAAATCCACTCTTGGCGTATTCCATCTTACATATGGCTACAGCCGTTAGTTGACCCGATGGAATTTGCTAACCTAAAAAAAGATAGACAGTTACACCAATCAACTTTTCAGGATATTACAAGTAATCTCAACTTTTCATCTGACTATTTGTAATATTTAGAAACTTAGGGAACATAAAAGTTGGGGGTGTGTGTTAGCTCCACTGACGGCAGGTGTAAAATGTAAGTCCTATGTTCTCTCGAGGGTGGCTTTTGTATTTTTCAATGTCAGCCGGGTTGTTTTATAATTTGGCCAAGCCTCTTGATAAGTTTCTTCAGAATTTCTTGTACTACTGAGATTGCGTAGACATCTTCAAAAGATTTCGTCTCCCTTCAATGTTTAATCTTACTATCAATATTTGCATTATTATTAGTTTTATTCACTGATTCGTAATGTGTCTAATCATTTGGCATGCATACATGTATATAACCATTGTAAACTCCAGAACTTGCAGTTCTATCTGTTTTATGCAATAATTTTCTTCAGCAAGAAATCATGTAAAAGTTGTTTTTTTACGTTCTTTTCTTATCCTTTTATTGGCATGATATATAGAGTTGTATTGTATACTTGCCAACCGTGTCAAAAAATTAACTCTGTTTCATTACAGATATTCCGACCCTGACAGTGCACAGTCTTCGTTCTCAATACTCCTTGGAGATGCCCCCCACCTTGATGGCCAGGTATGCTGGATGACTCTTCAATGTACTTTTTAATGTTTTGACACACTGCGTCATAAATAGTAACTGCCTTTTGTGGGAATATATTTCAGTATGCAATATTTGGTAAAGTTACTAAGGGCGATGAAGCATTGAGAAAACTCGAGCAAGTTCCTACTCGGACAGAAGGAATCTTTGTTATGGTATAGCTCATCATTTTCTCTTTCTCCCTTAGTGTGTTTGTGTGGATTCAAATTCTTTTTTAGCTATTTTAAAATGTTTGAGATGATATCCCTTGATTTTAATGTGTTAGGGAAAGGTCTGAAGTGAAAAGACTATTTTATTGCAATTTGATATTTCTCTTTTTAATCAACTTGAGTTATAAATAATCAACTATCCCAATTTTGTCTATCTATATACTCCATCTGTTCAAACTAATATTTTCCCTCTTCTCTTTTTTCCAGCCAACTGAGCGTATAACTATTTTATCGACATACTATTATGGTAAGTTCGATTCAATTTTTACCTGTGCATATATGACTCGAACATTCATCCGAATAGTCTTATTCAACATAACTTAATCCAAAGCTTTTTAAATCAACTCTGTTCAATTAGTTTTATTCATGATCCTTTGCCGAACTTATATGCAACAATTGTTTAACTTATCCTGGATTTGTCCCTCTGTAAATTACATATACTTATCATAGTCAATCTTAACAGGTCATTTGTCGACAAAAGTAAAACCAGTGAGTGTCAATTATGAGATTGTTGACTAAATTTATAAAGTTCCTCAAATATCGTATAACATGTTTGATAACTTATAAGATGTCATAAAGTGGTCAGGGGAAATATTTTGTTGAGGATATTATAAGTTTCCGAAACAAGATGTTGGGTTTCTACAACCTCAATTAACGAAAAGGCTTTTGCTTCCTTTTTTAAAGATCTTATTAAGAAGTACAAAATTGCCATTACTGACATCTTATAAGCCCATAATCGTTCTTGGAGTCTTTAGCTGCGTGGAACTTAGGAGTTACGACTATGGAATAGTATTTATTCAGTGTTGTGATTCTTCGTTTTTTTCTATTTTCTTTTCACTTTCCAAGTTCCCAGAAAAAAAGGAAGAAAAAAGCAACATATCATTTTTATTTGTCTTAGATATCGAAGCGGAAACTTGTGAGAACGATAGGTTGGTACTGAAGAGGAGACTTGCGGCATCTGCTGTTGAAATTGAAAAACAGGTCAAACAAAATTAAATAAAATTGCATCAGTTTCATTTGTCCTCAAGAATATCAAAATTTTACTCATAAACAAGGATTTTTTCGTGTACATTGCAGAGAATGAAATGTTTTGCATAGACTACACTAGGCCAGGACGAACAGGCTACTACACAGTAAGTTAATTTATTCACTTTCAGACTTTCTGCATATTGTTAGGAAAATAAGTGACATTTTTTATTTTATTAGATACGTTAGAGCAAAAATAAAGAGGCATAATAACACATGAGATTTATGTGGTTTGTCATTCCAGCAGGGCAATGAACCATCTCTGTTCCTGTTGGATTCTGAACAATGAACCAGCGCATAAAACCATATACATAACACCGTGATCACATGCCACATCATCTCACGGTTGGATCAATCACTTGTTGTCTCCTGACCACATGATCGCAAGCCATGTGTCACCGTAGGTATTTTTAGGCGCTCACGTTTGGATTAATCACTTGTTGCATCCTGACCGCATGATCACAAGCCATGTGTCACTGTAGTTTTTCTTAAGCTCTCATGGTTGGATCAATCACTTGTTGCATCCTGACCACATGATCACAAGCCATGTGTCACCGTAGACCCCGCCGATGTCCACACATTCACACACATAACATAGTACACCAAGGATATCCAAACAATTCACACAGAGGCAACAAACACTTAGCACGACGCAAACATCAAACCACAACGCATCGAAATGAGGTAATATATGTACACATATTATCAAGCGCAACATCAACACCAAACATATCCATAGGATTCACTTAATCATTTACGAAACACAGCAATCACAAAATACACGGGTTTTTGAAAGAGAGCCTTTAACGAGGCTAAACCGAATCTTTTGAAAGTTCATTTCAAACAACAAACAAACACACCAAGACGATCACCAACCATCATATCCACAAAACAAGAAATGTATGAACAAGGTGCTTGCTTCAAGTAATGATAACCGCGGAGAACCGATCGAAGTGAGGCAACACGAACCGACTGCGAACCCACCGACTCCGCCGAATGACAACCCGCGACAATAAACTACGAACGACAATAACAACAATGAAAATGAATTCCATAGCACGACCCAAAGCCGCTGAATTAAAGTATCAAACTACGAAAGTTCAAGGGTTTCCCTCAAAATGGCCAAGAACACGAATCGACCCGACAAAAATACGAAAATGGAATTTCATACCATGGGTTAAGATCAACAAGACTAGCTAACAACAATAGAACCAACAATTTCTGACTAGAATTACGAAATCAAGAAAAAGCCCCAACTATTCCCGAAATAGGGTTCTAGGTTGATTACCTTGATTCAACGGGAAAATAATGATTTGATGTTGTTAATCCACACCAAGACCTTGATGATAACGTTTTAGGATGAAAGATTGATGAATTCCCATGAAGAATCGCCCTGGAATCGCCTCAAGACTCTGCCCGTCGCCAAGAAGAAGAAAAAGATCGAAGTCTGACCAAAACAGAAAAGGCTTATGTACTTGTACAAACCCTAGTTACGGTCGTAACATTATGACATTACGGCCGTAACATATTGTTGGATTCGGTCCAGCATCCTGCCTGCATTGGGCTTAAAAATGCGCGAGGCGCGGCTTGCGATTCGACCTATGAGATCTGCACTAGAAAGTGGTTAAATGAATTGATTTGGACTACTCATACCAACAAGATGCATCTTCTTTTCTGGTATCCATATCATAGAAACTCCAAAGTTAAGCGTGCTTGGCCTGGAGTAGTTATGGGATGGGTGACCCCCTGAGTAGTTATGGGATGGGTGACCCCCTGGGAAGTTTCTCAGGTGCGCGTGAGTGAGGACAAAGCGCGCTAGAAAAGCTTGTGTTGGTACAGTGAGGATAGTCTTCATCATTTCTGGGGACCAACACATATGACCAGTACGCCCGTAACTCACGGCCTTTACGGTTGTAACATACTGCAGGTTACGCCCGTAACTCACGGCCTTTACGGCTGTAACATACTGCAGGTTACGGCCGTAATCTGCCTTCTGGCAGCAAAAATCCATTCTGCTCTCTGGTTTGTTCCAAAACGACCTCAAAATGCGACGACTCAGAGAACATGACATAACGCTAATGAAGGATTCTCAACAACGAACGAAAACGCTAAACAAACATGTTATTCCAACAACTCGGAGGTAGGTAAAAACGAGTACGAAAACAAGTACCCAACACTTTGAGAAATTACAAAACGGCCCAACGTCCGAAAAATCACGATACGGCAACGGATAACCCAACCGAAACTCACAACACGTATAACAATGTTAAATGAACTTTACGGGAAACACGAAACAATAGTTTCGAACGAGATTCACAAGAATCGAACTTAAGTGCGGAAAAGTCGCTAAGAAGCACGGAACTTAACAAAGCGACACTGAAACGAACTCGGATGTCAAAAAGTGCAGAATTAATCATTCCCAAAATGATGAAACGGTCACAAGTGAGACATTCCTACTTTCTCTACAGATATGTTAAGTTGGAGTTACTAAAATGGTAATTGATTTTAACATAAATTCAAAACAAAATAATGTCTTAAACATTCAAAATAACTTAATGGTTGTCCTCGTGTTTTTGCATCATATTTATGCCACACGATATGGCTTCAACCTTCTTTCCTCACTCAATTTGGCACAGTACTAAAACAGCAACCTTAAGCAAGCACCATGATCTGATTTTAATAAGAATTAAATGACTAAAATAGGACCTCAAGTTCGGCAATTTTAGCATTTGAGAACCTAAATTTTCGAAAGTATCCAATTGGGACCTAATCTTTGATCCGTTAGACTACGCTAGGACATCCGTTGACTTTTGTCCGTTGGGTACTAACGAAGTGCTTAGTTGACAGTTAAATGACACGTGACAGCTGTTTATTGGCTGGTCAATATATGACGTGTCACCGATTATCTTCTCCGATAAGGTTGACTTTTCCGGTCATCTTCTCCACCAAACATTATTTTTTCCGGACATTTTTTTTTCGGCGAACATCATTTGGGTGTGTTTTTCAGTTGTGTGCTTTTTCGGTCCCTATCTACCTATATATTAATTGTGAAACTAAATTGCTACATATCATAAAATTAAAGTTCAATTATTTATCAACCAATTAGATTCAAGTATTATGACATCTTATACTTTTATTTTCATATAAAAAAATAAATTAAGAAATATTTTAATGACAAGTTAATCTTACCAATGTTAACCTACATTAATGTCAATATATGACAGTAAACTGTATACACAATTCTCATTAAATATAATAGAATAAATACTTTTTGAAATGTATACATGTCATAAATATTTTCTATGATATTGGTATTTTTAATAAATTATGTACTACAGTTTGTAAATATCATTACAAAATAGAAAAAAGACAAGTTCATCTAATATAAAAGAATATATAGCTGAATATACTAAATATTTATTTACAATTTTTTCGAATAATACAACATTTATACTATTGACATATATTTCCGGAACATGAAAATATTGTAAAAATCTGAAACTATTCATCGAATAAATATTTAGAAAATCTTGAAAAACATTTTAAAATATTTAAAAATTATTCAATGAATAAAAAATAAAACTTTTAAATAAACGGACGAATACACTAAAATATCTAAATATTTTGAAAAAAGAGAGTAAAATGTAAAACTTTTATTTTTCATATACCAGATAGATCTTAGATATTCGTTTGAATAAATATATCAATTGGTTATCTATAAGAAAAAAAAAATTAATTTTGGTGTGACAACAATTATCTTGGTACTTAGTGACCGATTGTTTTGCACATACAAATAATATTATTAATTTTTAAAATCAATATGAATAAAAGTATTATAATCACGTTTGAGTATCCATACTCATCAACCTACCCATTGTCATGTTTACACATATTATATATACTAAATATTATTTAATAATTTTTTTGGTGATTATATATATCATCATATATTTTATTTTATTGTTTTGTATATAGTATGTAGTTTTCAGTTGATACAACAATACATGTTCTTACGAAATAATATGATATTTGTTTACTTATTCTATAACTTAACATATATAAAATAAATATAATAGATTATATTTATAAATATCTTGTATATTACACAGAATTTATACTAGTTTGTTGTGAAAAACATCACTCGGCCCATTTAGCATCCTATTTGACCCATCAACCATATTGGTAACTCAAATCAACAAATTTACTAATTTGATATAATACATAAAGTAGATACAACTAAATTAAAATAATTAACATTTAAAAACTCAAACGAACAAGAATAATTAATGAAGTACAAATGAATTTGAAGCCAAGATTAATACTCCATCCGTCTCATAATAGTTATGGGCACGAGTTTTAATAAAAGTTATGTAGTTGTGAATTTGAGTGGAGAAGATGTCCAACTTTTTGTTATACATGTATGTTAATTATCGTTATTGATTAATTAAAGGATAAATGACGTGAGCCATCATTGATATTGTTGTAAATAAGTTGAAAAGGTGGAGTAAAAGTATAAGGGATATTTTCTAAAAATAGAAATGATATATTCTTGTGGGACGGACGAAAATGACAAATTGACCACACTCTTGTGGGATGGAAAGAGTATATAATTTCTATTTATATTTACCCCATTTCAATAAAGGTAACTACAGTAAATTATTAGATTGTGCCACTTAGTTGTTGATGCAACATAAGCAAGGTTTGTATAAAATGAATAGACCATAGTGATTATGGTATTGATAAGTTCATAATGCATTATGAACATGGGTCTCCAAAACTGTCGAGAAAATATTTAACACACTATGTATTGATTTTTCGATTGTTAATATTAAATAAGATATTTTTATATATAATAATGTATAAAAATAATCACCTGTCATTCCAACATTAGCACATCATCCATAATGAAGTGATAACAGAGACCAATGTATTTTCTTCGAGAATCAAATGCTGAATTCTTTGCCAAATGTATCACACTCTAACGATCGCTATCACACTTCTCCTGGAATCATTCAGTCCTGTTAACAAACCCTGAAGCTGTATCAAAACTTTTCTAGCTTAAATAACTGCAACATACTCGGTCTATGTAGTGCTAAAGCTACAAACTTCTGTATCGACATCCTACTAACAGTTGCTGTTCCAGTAATGATTGTATAATAGGTGGTGCTTTCTTGGTGATCGACATCTCCTACATAGTTTGCATCTAAATACGGGTATAGGTACCTCAAAATCCACTTAGCTGTTCCTAATAAGCTTTCGCTCGATTTGATATAAACCTGCTAACAACTCCCATTGCATTGCTGGAGACCATTGCATGCATCAAACTTTATGTTGGTGAAGCATAAGGAATTTTAGCCATATCCATTTTTTTCTTATCTGACGGGACTGGACTGGTCTCTGGATAAGCAAAAATGACCGGCCAAGGGTGGGCTAATTGGTTTGGGTTTGCTCATGTTCAATCTTTTGTAAGAGATGGTTCGTGTACTCTGCCTAAGATAACTGAAAAATTCCCTTTGCCTTATCTCTAGCGATTCGCATTCCAAATATCGTTCTTTGTGTATCCAAGTCTTCATGTCAAATTCTTTTGACAATTGCTGCTTCAAGTTTCACATTTCGTCCGTATCAGAACCATCTTGTAACATATCAACATAAAGCAGCAAAATGATTAAACTGGACTTGTATATATGGAAATAGCAACAATGGTCGGAATTGCACTCATGGAAGCCTTATTTGTGATTGAAGGCATCAAATTTCAAGTACCATTTTTCCTTGAAGCTGTTTCAAACCATATAAGCTCGTTCTGCACACCTGTTGTCCATCCCTTTCACGAAAACCCTTCTCGGACATGTATATTTCCTCTCAAGGCAGAGATCTTCACTGGAAAAAATATTGAACACGGACCTGATAGTATTGAGTTTAACAAGGGAGATTCTCAGTATAATCGGCTCCTTTTGCTGGACGTGTTTGATGACTAGTCGGGTTTTATATATGTTGAAACTATCATGTTCCTCCTTCAGCTGATATTAATGTTTAAAAAGCGATAACGCGAGTTTTTGGTATTTGTAGTGCGTAGCGCAAATGTAGAAGCGCATAGAGTAAGCGACTTGAAGGATTTTAATTTAAAAATAAAAAATATTATACTTCCTCCGTCCTGCCCGAACTGCAACATTTGGTCCAAAAAAGTGTTCCTCTAGAAGTGTAACATTTCATTAAATACCATTAAAACCTTTTATATTTTAATTTACACCACACACTCACCATTTACAAAACTTATACATCTATCATATCCAATCATTCTCTTAAAATACACCAGTTTTACTTGAAATGTTGCGCGAGAGCACTAAAGAAAAGTACTGAAAATCCTGATGGAGGGAGTACTAAAGAAAAGTACTGAAAATCACCAGGACACTACAAATAACACTAACAAATATCCAAATAACATAATTTCAGTACACATTTAAAGTTTGAAACACATCAAGTTCAGGACTAACTACTTCTCAAAAGATAAACTACAAATTCTATACTTGAACTCTCACCAATTCTTTTCTGCAATGCACGAGAAGGAGAATGAGGAAGAGTATCATCATCACCATTGTCACCATCAACAACTTCAATTTGTTTATCAAATCATTGAGATTAACAAAGGGGACGGGTGTCACACTAAGGGACGGTTGGGTTGGTTTTTCATTAAGCTCTGTATGTGTTAAGTTGTTTGTACGGATTTAGTTGTCTGTATAAATTAACCTAAATTATTGTTCGGTTATAATGCTGAATAAACAGTCTGAATGACAGAAATAACTGTTTTATCCTTCACTATATATTAAATACTGATTAAAATAATTATTTGATAATCATATTAAATGATAAAAAAACATCGATTTAAATGATTTTCTAAAATAAAATATTAAATTATTTCCTTTTAAAAACACAACTTTTAGATTAATATTATATTAATATAATAATGTAATAAATGAATGAATAATAATATATATGCTTTACTAATATATTAATATTATTTTCTTTTAAAAATATAATTTTCATATTAGTATTAAATTAATATAATATATGTAATAAAGGGGTGATAATAATATATTTAGTAGAATGTTATATATACGGTTAATATATTAATATAATTTTTTTAAATACAATTTATATATTAATATTATATTAAGATAATTATATATAAATCTAATATATGTATATAATGAAGGGTTTAAAAGTGAGTGAGGAGGACAAATATGGAATAAAAGATTGAACAAATAGCTTAATCCATACGACTCTCCTTTTATGGCTGATTGATTAAACCATATGCTTAATGAATAAGCCATAAACGAACAGTCAGATATGACTTGCCGAATAAGCCATACAGGCTATTAAGCCCATTAAGCCATTACCGAACAACATCTAAACAATGGGATCACCGGGAAACAACTCATCATTTTCAACCGGAGAAGGCTTGTCACGAAGTCTTAGATCGACATCGATATCAACAACAACAATCGATACATCGATACCGCAAACCGGCTATCGACAATGACATTAACAACAAGTATCCCAATGCCTTGAACCGGCCATTAATGAACAATAATAAACATTTGTCATAATTGCCGAAGAGTATCGTATCGAACGATCCCTTAATATCAATGAACTCATGAAGAGACTAAGTCTCGGAATGATACAACACATTCATACATATATATGATAATATTAATCTCCTTGACTAGTACAAGTATAAAACTTGCCTCAAACCGACGGCGAGAAAGTCCTTCCACGATCAACGTCCTTAATGGAATTATCGGTCGCTCGAACAACCTTGAATAACACAATTACCAACGATACACTTAATATACGAAGCAAGCATGATTACAACCAACTCAAAACTCGATACAACTCTACCCAAACTCATTGGGGCAATTCAAGAAACACGTTGTAAACAATCTTCAATTGTTTACAACTAATCTCAATTATATCGATACCAGACCTCCAATGAATGATTTAATCCAACAAAACATCTTATATACAATCAATATTATCATAGGAGTATACAATTCGAGATTACGACAACATCTAATCGGAATCCCCAATTCCAAAATCAACATTCGAAAAGTTCTTGAATAATTCTCCAACAATCCAATGATAATTCATAGAAACATGATTACAACATCCAAAACATTATACTCCATCTCAAAATTGAAATCTAAGATTTTGAAGTAATTACCTTTAAAGATCCAAACCCTTCAATCCGTCGAAACTCGAGTTAATCGACTATCCAAGCTCCACAACCGAAGGTAGGTGATTAGAACATGAATACACAAGTGATATGATGATGAAAAATCTCTCCCAAGACTCTCCCTCTCGGCCAAAAGTGGAGAAATGAAGAAATGATGCTGAAAGATCCGTCCCGGTCATTATATACTGCGCAGAGTTATGGCCGTAACTCTGCCACCTTACGGCCGTAACTTTCCAAGTCAACGACTTTATGGCCGTAACACTTCGGCCTCTACGGCCGTAACTTCACTTCGTCGAACAATCCTGCCGACCGAAATCCTCGACTTACGGTCGTAACTAGAACTCCCTTACGGCCGTAAGCATCCTTCGTCGAGACACCCCCGAACCCAGTACTCGATTGTACGGCCGTAGCCTGCCTCTTCTTACGGCTGTACCTTCTTCTTCTTACGGCCATATCAAGCGAGACTTACGGACGTAAGACGTCCTTGTCCAAAAACCATGAAACCAACGAATGCATGTTACGGCCGTAATGTATGATAGGTTACGACCGTAACTCTCAGCTGGAAAAGAAATGCAAAACCTCCGCCTCCTCGATACGAATGATGAATGATCCGACGCACATGTTGTTGCCCAAAATATTTATCCGAAGATTAAATACTGCTGGAATGAACGGACAACAAACAATAATTGCGGGAGCACTTTCGAGAGAATATGAATAAACACAAGATTTGCCGGGTTTGTTAGGCCCGGGCTTGAATGCTCTCGCGAGATGTTATTAATACAAATATTCGTGGATACAAGTATTAATATGAGAATCTAAGTACAATGAGTGTAAAAAGACTCTGTTAATCCAGCTCTTGAGCGAAGCTCGCTGTTCTTCGTCCCTGCCGATCGTCTGCTGAAGGAGAGAGGCCGAGAGAAGAAATAACTGTAATATCCGCATTTTTCTTTCCCTTGTATTTTTATTTTGGTGTATTTCTCGATCGTAGTGACCCTCGTGTACCTTTCAGTGTGTCCTTCCTGTCAACTGTTGAACTGTATTCTCGTTATTGTTGTGCGGAACCGCCGTTTTGGGGTTGCCGTGGATCCATTTCGTGTTATTGGTTCCCAAATATTGATTCCTATCGTTTTTATTCTCTTTCCGGATCATTTTTATCATTTTGGGACCCAAAAGGGGTGTGGGCGCGGCACAAGGTGTGTCTTGCGCGGCACACAAAATTCTCCGATTGTTGGTCGAGCGAAGCGTCTTGTGCGCGGCACACCCATCCGTGCCGCGGCACGATCCGATCAGTGCCGCGGCACTTTGTCCGGTGCCGCGGCACACCCGTGTGACATCTGCGACCAAAACCAGACTGGTGCCGCGACACTTCTGCATCTTGCACACCAAGCGGTCAACTGTGCAATCTCGTTCTTATTAGACGAGATCGGCCATTTCTCCTTCATTCTTCACCTGCGAGAGAGAGAGAGAGAGCTAAGGGGGAGAACTTCTCAAGCATTCATCAATTGGGGGTTGATTTTCATCATTTTTCTTCGGTTGTGAGGCCCGGATAATCAATCTAACGCGCGTTCTACGGATCTTAGCACTTGAATCTCCAAAGGTAATATCTCTAGAACCCTATTTTCGATTAATTTGGGGGTTTTGGTATTTCCTTCCGATTCGTTCCGTTTTGTTGGTGGATTCATGATGTATACGATTAATATTGTTAGTACCTTTAGTTTTCCTACGGATTCATGGATATTTCGTGGGATTTTGCGGAATCGAGAGGGTTTGGTTGTGGTCCGCCCTCGTTGTTATTTTTGGTACGAATATACATGAATCGTAGGCGGGTTTTCGGGTGTATTCAATTTCTATATTCGTCTAGAGTTGGTTGTGATTATGTTATTCAGATCGTTAGGTTCATTTCCTCCGGTTCTTCGCGGTCGTGTTCGGCTCTTCCTTTCCGTTCGTATCACCGTCTATTAACCGTGGCAAGTATCCTTATGAACTTACAATCTTGACATAGTAGTTTTGTGCGAGAATTGTGTGTGTGTGTATACTCATTACGGGTTAGATCCGACGGGGTCTCGGTAGGGCTCCACGAAGCTTGGAACCGCGAGTTGCTTTTAACCACTACGGGTTAGATCCGACGGGGTCTCGGTAGGGATCCACGAAGCTGTGGGTCCGCGGTTAATTGTGGTGCATTTTACAAATGTGGTTTGATTATTGGCATTTCCAGAAATGAGTGTTTTGGAACTATGATTTCTTGATTGCATGCATTACTATATGTGTAAGATGTAAGTCGTTCATTTGGTTACTTGTACTAGCGTAATTGCTAACCCCTCTGGGGACCCGTTTTGGGGAAATTCGTTTTATGAATTTCAGGTCAGGTTCATCGAGACGAGCGGGTGCTGGACCAGTATGCGGATGATGGCCGTGCGTGATGATTGTGCACGAGTGGTGTCTTGTTGCTTTCTATCTTTTACCTTTTGTGGTCTTTAAACTAATAGAAGTACTCGAGTACTTAAGAACTTTTACTTGTCGGGATTGTTTTGTTGTTTATTATGTTGTGATGGATTATGGTGTCATGTTTGACCGGTTAAACTGGGTGAATTATTTTGTTGGGCGTCTTTATGACGAGGTATTTTTTTTCTGTTGTTTCTGTGAGTCGATGAGTATGATGCTTGTTCAGCCTGGTGGGTCCCATGTAGGGACTTACGGCGCTGTAATATACCTCGGATATCCTGGGGGTGTTACAGAAAATGGTATCAGAGCACTAGGTTTATGGATACCTAGGCTTGTCGGTTTATTGGGTCTTGTTGTATTTTTGTTTTGCACATCATCATCACGCTGCCATGACTCCGGTACTACCAGTGCCCGTATGTTTTCCTTCCTCTGTTCCTTATATCCTTGTATCGTACCTTTGATTCTCGATTTGTGATTGTTCTTTTCTCGTGCTTACCATCGTATGGCTTTTGCTACTTATTTAACTCCAGTATGGATGCTGGAAGAGGTCGTGGTCGTGGTCGTGGACGCGGCCGGGGACGTGGGGCAGCCGGTGGGGCGGCCACATCACAGTCTTCGGGAGCCGGCAGTACCGGCGACCGTCACAGTCATGCTTCTTCTCAGGAGCACGCCGACCTTGGTATTGCGGCCGTTATGCAGTAAATGGTGAACCAAATGGCGGCGATAGCTCAAGCGGTTCAGAACCCGGTTCAGGCCCATGCTAATCGGGGCGGAGCGGATCGCTGGCTTCATGATGTCATCAAGATGCATCCTCCTCAGTTTTCGGGGGCTTCGGACCCGATCGGCTGGGAAGGGTGGATCAAGGAGATATCTAAAGTCTTCACTGCTACCAACTGTCCCGAGGACCGTAAGGTCCCTATTGCCCAGTACTTTCTCACTGGGGACGCTACGGATTGGTGGGAGGCCGTTGGGCCCAAAGATCATGTTGCTTCGTGGGCCGAATTTCAAGAATTTATGGAGACTGAATATTGCCCGTGGCCGGTCAGACAGGCTCGGATACATGCTTTCTATGATGCTCAACCACGGGATATCCCCGTATCTCAAGCTATTGCCGATTTTAACAAGGAATTGGGTTATGTGAAGACCCAAGTTGTCGAGGAGAGCGACAAGATCTTCCATTTTTCCAGGCGGATGAAATTGTCTATTCGGGACTATATGTCGGGGCTCGTCTGTACTACCTTGAAAGATTACCAGAGCAGGGCCCTTGTTTACGATATGTCTGTGACGGCGAGTGAGGCGGCCCGCGAGAGTAAGAAGCAGAAGTCCGCCGGGAATTTTTCGGGCCACAAAGGTGGGGGTCAGCAGAAATTTCAGTCTGCTAACTTTTCCGCTGGTGGTGGCCCAGCTTGATCTACTGGGTTTCCCCGTAGGGCTGCCAGTGCCCCTTCTCGAGAGGTGAAGTGTTTTAACTGTGGCCAGCAGGGCCACATCAGTCGTATTTGTCCGAACCCTTTGCTGACGTGTAATCAGTGTGGCCAGCCGGGTCACAAGGTCGTCTGTCTTTGAGAGGGAGAAAATCTTTGGTGCCGGGCTTCCATTCCAGCGCTAGGGAACCAAGTGTGAATCGAGATCGTTTGCTCCTCAATCTCCGTCGAGTCTTTGGTCGGGAGAGGTCGGCCCTCCAAGGGGGAGCTTCGGCTCGGCCACCCATCCGCGTATCTATGAGATGCGGAGAGCCGATGATCCAGCGGCTACCGTAGCGACAGGTACCGTTCATATTCTTTCTCATCTTGTCAGTGTGTTTTTCGATTATGGTGCTACGCATTCGTTCATATCTCTGGATTGTATGCGCCGTTTGAGTCTCGACTGTTTGACGCCTTGTGAGCCCTTCATCGTTAAGCTTCCTAGCGGTGATCGGATCGTTGGTGATCAGGAGGTTCGAGACTGTTCTGTGTTTATTTGTGAGAGGGCCTGGCCCTCTAATCTTATTGTTGTGGGTATTGAGGGTGAGGACTTAATTCTCGGGGATGATTGGCTCGAGCGGCATGGTGCAATCATGAACTACCGCACGAGAATCATTACTATGCTAGCCGAGGCAAGAGAGCACTCTTTCGCGGGCGAAAGAGGGGAACCGAAACTCGTTATTAACGCCTTGAAGGCGATGAGACTCCTGCGAAAGGGGTGTACTGGCTATTGGTGCTACGCCTTGAAGGCGGAGAGTGGGGGAGTCGAGCTTTCGTCGATTCCAATCGTTAATGAGTTTTCTGATGTTTTTCCTGACGAGTTACCGGGATTGCCACCGGATCGTGAGGTCGAGTTCGCTATAGAGTTAGAGCCGGGTGCGGCTCCTATTTCGAAGGCGCCCTATCGCATGGCACCTTCAGAGACGTCCGAGTTGAAGAAGCAGTTGAGTGAGCTTCTTGAGTCGGGGTATGTTCGACCGAGCGCCTCGCCTTGGGGCGCACCGGTCCTGTTTGTGCGGAAGAAGGATGGTTCACTACGTTTGTGTATTGACTATCGCGAACTAAACAAGGTGACCATCAAGAACAAGTATACCTTGCCGAGAATTGACGACTTGTTCGACCAGTTGCAGGGAGCTGCGGTATTCTCGAAGATTGATTTGAAATCGGGGTACTATCAGCTCCGGGTGAGAGAATCCGATGTGCCGAAAACAGCTTTTCGGACGAGATACGGACATTATGAGTTCGTAGTTATGCCTTTCGGGTTAACTAATGCGCCAGCGGTGTTCATGCAGTTGATGAACAAAGTCTTTATCGAGTATTTGGATAAGTGTGTTGTCGTCTTCATTGACGATATTCTTATTTATTCGAAGAACGAGAAAGAGCATGCCCATCATTTGCGGGTAGTGTTAGACATTTTGAGAGCCGAGCAACTCTATGCGAAGTTCTCGAAATGTGAGTTCTGGCTGAAGGAAGTGATGTTTCTAGGTCACGTGATTTCAGCCGAGGGAGTTAGAGTGGATCCGCAGAAGATCGAGGCAGTGTTGGATTGGGCACCGCCCAAGAATGTGAAGGAGCTCCGTAGTTTCTTGGGTTTGGCTGGCTACTACCGTAGGTTCGTCGAGGGTTTCTCGAAACTGGCTCGACCACTTACACAGTTACTCCAGAAATCCGAGAAGTTAAATGCGGAATGACGAGAGGCGATCAGCTTTGAGGAGTCAAGAAGCGTTTGACTTCAGCTCCGGTTTTGGCGTTGCCATGTGGCAACGAGGGATTTGCCGTTTATAGCGATGCGTCGGGTCAGGGTCTTGGGTGCGTATTAATGCAGCACGGCAAGACCATTGCCTTTGCGTCGAGACAGTTGAGGCCGTATGAGATGAACTACCCTACTCATGATTTGGAGTTAGCGGCAGTCGTTTCGCGCTCAAGATTTGGCGTCACTATCTTTTCGGCTCCGCATGTCAGATTTTTACCGATCATAAAAGTCTGAAATACATATTTACTCAGCGGGAGTTGAATATGAGGCAGAGGAGGTGGTTAGAGCTGATTAAGGATTATGACCTCGAAATCCTTTATCATCCGGGCAAGGCGAACGTCGTGGCCGACGCCTTGAGTCGGAAACCGATTGCATTGCGATCGCTTGAGATTCTTACGTCTCAGCCTGAGCTTCGGCGGGCTTTGATCGAGTTAGATGTTGAGGTTACATTGCCGAATCGCCGGGCAACTTTGTGCTTTGGAAATTTCGTTGTCTTTGATCGATGAAATTAAGCTGAAGCAGTTAGAGGATCCGATGATTACTCAAATCCGAGAGAACGTTCTTAAAGGAAAGTCTCCTGGGTTTGTGATTCACGAGGATGGTGCTTTGAGATTCAGTCGGCTTTGTGTGCCGAACGACTCGGAGTTGCGACAGAGTATTTTGCGTGAGGCCCATGCTACACCTTATTCCGTTCATCCTGGTTCGAGTAAGATGTACAAGGACACGAGAAGGAACTTCGGTGGAATGATATGAAGGAGGAGGTCGCGATTTGTAGCAAGGTGTTTGACTTGCCGAAGTTAAAATCGAGCATCGACCTACTGGGCTTTTGCGGTCACTTCGTTCCGAATGGAAATGGGAAGATATATCGATGGATTTCATTACGAGTCCACGAGATCGAGGTCGGGCATGAATATGGTATGGGTGATTGTCGATCGTCGACCAAGTCGGCACATTTTACGGGCATCAAGGACACTTGGGGCCCGGAGAAGTTAGCTCGTGTGTTTATCGCGCAGATTGTGAGGCTTCACGGTACTCAAAAATCTATTGTTTCGGATCGTGATGGCCGTTTTGTATCGCACTTCGCGGGCGGTGCATAAGGCGTTGGGTACTCGTTTGCGTTTGAGTACCTCTTTTCATCCCGCGGATGGATACGAACGCACTATCCAGACGTTCGAGGATTTGTTGCGTGCTTGTGCTCTCGATTGGAGTAGTGACTGGGAGGAGCATTTGCCATTGATCGAATTCACGTACAACAACAGTTGGCACGCGTCGATTCGGATGGCACCGTATGAGGCACTTTATGGGCGGCGATGTCGATCACCGATTTGTTGGAATGAGACGTCCGATTTGGTCGGTACCGAGCCGGATGTCGTTTTAGAGACGAGGCGGAAGATAGAACTAATTTGGGAACGGATGTTGACTGCCCAGAGTCGACAGAAGTCGTATGCCGACGTCCGTCGTCGACCTTTGGAATTCGAGGTGGGGGACCACGTTTTGCTAAAGGTGTCGCCGACGAAGGGAGTTTTTCGTTTCGGGAAGAAAGGGAAGTTGAGTCCGAGATTTATCGGCCCCTTTGAAATCCTCGAGTGAGTCGGTGGGTTGGCATACCGTTTGGCGTTACCTCCGGCCTTGAGTCATGTTCATAGCGTTTTTCATGTTTCCCAGCTGAGAAAATATGTCCCGGATCCTAGTCATGTCATCGATTATGGCGAGATTGATATCGCTGAAGATATTACTTTTGAGGAGCGTCCTTTGAAGATTTTGGAGCATCGTGAGAAACGACCGAGGCATAAGACCATCCCTTTGGTCAAAGTGCAGTGGTCGAGACACGGTGTCGAGGAGGCAACTTGGGAAACCGAGGATAGCATGCGTGCTAGGTATCCTGAGTTGTTTGTTTCTTAAGTTTCGGGACGAAACTTATTTTTAGAGGGGTAGAATGTAATATCCGCATTTTTCTTTCCCTTGTATTTTTATTTTGGTGTATTTCTCGATCGTAGTGACCCTCGTGTACCTTTCAGTGTGTCCTTCCTGTCAACTGTTGAACTGTATTCTCGTTATTGTTGTGCGGAACCGCCGTTTTGGGGTTGCCGTGGATCCATTTCGTGTTATTGGTTCCCAAATATTGATTCCTATCGTTTTTATTCTCTTTCCGGATCATTTTTATCATTTTGGGACCCAAAAGGGGTGTGGGCCGCGACACAAGGTGTGTGCGCCGCGGCACACAAAATTCTCCAGTTGTTGGTCGAGCGAACTGTACTGTGTGCCGCGGCACACCCATCCGGTACCGCGGCACAGTGCCGCGGCACACCCGTCCGTGGCGCGGCACACCCGTGTGACATCTGCGACCAAAACCCGACTGTACCGGGTGCCGCGGCACACGCAGGCCGTGCCGCGGCACACTACCGAACTCTGGGAGCGAATTTTTGGCCTGTGTCGCGGCACACTTCGGCTGTGCCGCGGCACACCAAGCGGTCAACTGTGCAATCTCGTTCTTATTAGACGAGATCGGCCATTTCTCCTTCATTCTTCACCTGCGCGAGAGAGAGAGAGAGCTAAGGGGGAGAACTTCTCAAGCATTCATCAATTGGGGGTTGATTTTCATCATTTTTCTTCGGTTGTGAGGCCCGGATAATCAATCTAACGCGCGTTCTACGGATCTTAGCACTTGAATCTCCAAAGGTAATATCTCTAGAACCCTATTTTCGATTAATTTGGGGGTTTTGGGATTTCCTTGCGATTCGTTCCGTTTTGTTGGTGGATTCATGATGTATACGATTAATATTGTTAGTACCTTTAGTTTTCCTACGGATTCATGGATATTTCGTGGGATTTTGCGGAATCGAGAGGGTTTGGTTGTGGTCCGCCCTCGTTGTTATTTTTGGTACGAATATACATGAATCGTAGGCGGGTTTTCGGGTGTATTCAATTTCCATATTCGTCTAGAGTTGGTTGTGATTGTGTTATTCGGATCGTTAGGTTCATTCCCGCCGATTCTTCGCGGTCGTGTTCGGCTCTTCCTTTCCGTTCGTATCACCGTCTATTAACCGAGGCAAGTATCCTTATGAACTTACAATCTTGACATAGTAGTTTTGTGCGAGAATTGTGTGTGTGTATACTCACTACGGGTTAGATCCGACGGAGTCTCGGTAGGACTCCACGAAGCTATGGAACCGCGAGTTGCTTTTAACCACTACGGGTTAGATCCGACGGGGTCTCGGTAGGGATCCACGAAGCTGTGGGTCCGCAGTTAATTGTGGTGCATTTTACAAATGTGGTTTGATTATTGGCATTTCCAGAAATGAGTGTTTTGGAACAATGATTTCTTGATTGCATGCATTACTATATGTGTAAGATGTAAGTCGTTCATTTGGTTACTTGTACTAGCGTAATTGCTAACCCCTCTGGGGACCCGTTTTGGGGAAATTCGTTTTATGAATTTCAGGTCAGGTTCATCGAGACGAGCGGGTCTTTGGACCGATGCGGATGATGGCCGTGCGTGATGATTGTGCACGAGTGGTGTCTTGTTGCTTTCTATCTTTTACCTTTTGTGGTCTTTAAACTAATAGAAGTACTCGAGTACTTAAGAACTTTTACTTATCGGGATTGTTTTGTTGTTTATTATGTTGTGATGGATTATGGTGTCATGTTTGACCGGTTAAACCGGGTGAATTATTTTGTTGGGCGTCTTTATGACGAGGTATTTTTTTTTCTGTTGTTTCTGTGAGTCGATGAGTATGATGCTTGTTCAGCCTGGTGGGTCCCATGTAGGGATTTACGGCGCTGTAATATACCTCGGATATCCTGGGGGTGTTACAATTACCGGAAGATAGCTGTTGCCAAGAGTAGGAGATAGCCAAGTGCTGTGTATTGTATGCTGAAATCGCGATAATGCTCGGTTGAAATCCAAGTGCAGGCTGCCTCTTATTTATAGGGGCAGAGGAGCTTTGTTTCCTAGCGGGCGATCGTCTTCCGGCCATTATAATAATGGGGCGATCGTCCTCAAGGTCACATGGGCAGTCTGTCTAAAGTCCAAGGAAGATGCTGGCAGCCAGCTGTGCGGTCCAATGAGGAGCCAGCACGCGTCCGGAGTCACTGTCACATGCGGTCCTACTGACAACTTTCGGCGGGCCTGTCGGCTGGTGGACGGATGCTGACAGGCTGTGGTCAACGATCCGTTATATGCAGATCTTGTCTCGGCTCTGCACGTGGTGTCAGTCCTGAGGCTCGGCCTTTGCCGACTGGATGACTATCGGCATGATGCGATCGTCTCTAGCTGGTCACTGAGGGTCGGCATCGGCCAGTCGCTGAGGGTCGGCATCGGTCGGTCACCAAGGGTCGGTCGGCAAGCGCCGAGAGATGATCGTCCGCTAGTCGGTCACCAAGGGTCGGTCGCCAAGTACCGAGAGACGATCGTCTTTGATGTCGATCGCTCGGCACCGGGACTTGTCCTGGGACCTTCGGCTGGCCGATTTATCTTGTCTGCTGGGCTAAGGCTAGGCCGCCTGGTCAGCCGGCCTCAGCTTCGCCGGCCGCTCTGGCAGCGGGCTAGGTCGCCAGATCTCCGAGGCGATCGCCGGTCGGAGAGTATAATTCTCGACACAACAGCACATAACTTGCATGAGTATGATTAAGTCCAATCATATGCAATAACGATACTTCCAACACAAGGCTACCAATCACAATGATTATGATAATACTCTCGTCTTCCCAAATAGGGTTGGACAACGAATGATAACTGATACACGGCTCAAAGATACGCGGAACGATGAACATAAATGAATGAACATGAATGATGAATGATTATTAGAGACTGAAAAGAAAGAAAAAAATTATTGAGTGTCAATTACTGAATGATAATAAATGACTTCACAACCGGGTATTACATACTCCCCCCCTTAAAAAGAGTTTCGTCCCCGAAACTAAGGTTACACAAGTCGTGATATGAACTGTAATATCCGGTATTTTCGCTTTCCGTTATCTTGGATTGTTGTGTTTTGACGCCAGACATTTTCTTGTTGATGTGAATTGGAGTGATTTCTATCGTGATACTCTATTTTGTTGCTATCGCATAGCCGTTTTAGTCGGGTACGACTTGTTGTCACGTACGTTTCTTTGATTAATGTGTGCATGCGATGTGGTATGTTAGGTGTCGTTAATTGCTCGTTTTTGTTTCGAATCATAGCCGGTGCGTGAGTGTGACCGAAACATTGTCGAACGCCTAACCGGACTGTCGGAATTGGCGACGGCGTAGTCATGGCCGTACCTTTTGGGGCAAAATCACACCTGGCCGAGTTACGGCCGTAAGTCCTGTTACGTACATAAGCCCCTGGCCGGTAACGTATGTAACGCTGTCGGCAGTTTTGGGCAGAAGGTTCGGCCATGGACGGTTACGGCCGTAAGCTATGGCCAATTACGTACGTAAGGCGGTCGGCAGGCTGCCTATAAGGCCAGCAGATGGGTTTACACCCATTTTCTCATTTCGTTTCTTTCCCTTCCGCGGCTGGAGTCTTGGTGGGCGTGGAGGCATGTTGTCAGGCGATAAATCCATGAAGTCCTGGAGTTCATATCATTGATTAGTCATCCTATAACATCCTTTGATCGAGCGAATCAGGTCAGATTTCCCGAAAATCCTAGTTTGGGAAAATTGGGGATTTTGTTTGGTTTTGTCCGATTTAATTGTAATAACTTAGATTTGTGATGGATTGATGATTATTTAAGATGTATTCTATCATTTCCCTAGTTATTCCATGGTTGGATTGTCTAGATTCGTCGTTTTGGTCGAGTTCTTAAATTGACGCCTTGAAGGTGTCCGATAAAAGGTCTTAAAGGGGGATTCGGGCGTTATGCGATTTTTATTCATCGTACGATTGTTGATTTATTATTGATATAACTTAAGAACGAAATCCTTGTGAAGAACTCGAGTCGGAACCCTCCCGCTCGTTGTCTTCTTCGGGGTCCGAGCTTCCCGGTTGAACCGTGTTCTTCGGAATGTTTGGTAGCGGTTATTAAGGCAAGTATCTTGCTTATATGACTTGTGTCTTGTAAATAAAAATTACGTGTTAAATTTATGATGATTGGTTTGCCTCCTTGATTTTTAAGTGTGAATTGACAATGAGATGAAAATCATAAACGTTGGCGGTATTATGATATTCCATTAAGTGATGATAAATGTATTGTGTCGATTATATTGTACTTGAATGCTCATTGTGAAATGTTCGTACTCGATATGCTTATTGTGATGGCTTGATTTTACACTTGGAGGCGTATCATATGGTGTGCTAATTGTGTAATGTCGATGACGTTGTTGTTGTCGAAATTGCCTTATGTACATTAGTCCTGTAAGGCGTGGTAATCACTGTGATTGATTAACCGGGGATGTCGTTGATGAATTATGAACGTGAATATGTGTGTGACCGCTACGTTCACTCGTGATGGTTCGACGGGACCTACGAGGACTCGTGGCAGTAGACTATGGGGTCAGAACTTAGTGAGGTGCGAGGTCAATCGTCTTTGATGCAGCGAGGCCTACGATAACACATGGCAGTGGACCATGAGTTTAGGGCACAGTGCGTCCAACTGGGTGAGCTCGACGGGGCCTACGGTGACACGTGGCAGTGGACTACGGTGTCGGGACTGTGTGTGTGATTGTTGTGATTGATTTAGTCCGTGTGGGTTGTTGAACCTACGGAGACACGTGACAATGGATCACGGTGTCGGAATTGGTTATGTTTGTTTATTTGTGTGTTGATTAGTCCGTGTGGGTTGTTGAACCTACGGAGACACGTGACAGTGGATCACGGTGTCGAAATTGGTTATGTTTGTTTATTTGTGTGTGGAATAGTCTGTGCGGGTTGTTGAACCAACGGAGACACGTGACAGTGGATCACGGTGTCATGAATATGTTTGACAATCAAAGTTTTGAAAGGAAAAGTTTTATGAAAATGAATGTTGGACCGAGTTCCGAGCGATTGGGTAAATGTTTACCGTGTTGCGAACTGTTGAGTTATGAAACAAGATTTGGGTTAAGACCCTAAAGTTTTACGAAAGGTTTTGTGAATCAGGACTTGAGGTCTTAAAGGTTTTGAAAATCTAAAAATTCCCGAGATGATGATCTTATTTTCGAATGCTTCATAGCTTATTTTCCCTTGTTAAAACCTTCCGGGAATAATTTGATACTTGATTATTGCATTTGATTCATGGTTAATGTTTGCTCGTTACATTTCGTATGATTTGATACTTGCACTAGTAAAATAGTGGAGTTTTACTAACCCCCGAGTAATCGGGGGGTGGATGTCTGTTTTGCGTCCAGGTACATGCAAGTTCAGGGGAGCAGTCACAGGATTGGCACAGGAAGTGACGAGCTACGATACTAATCAAGAATTGAGAGTTGGTAGAGTTTAGTTGTATTGTCAGAGTTGATTTCAGTCTTCCGCTGTATTGTGTTTCGACCTCTGTGTGGGTAATGTTGTATAAGTCAGTTTTGTTGATTGAGTTGTGTGACCTCATCGGTCTGTGTATTCACGTGTAAGTGACCTTAACGGTCTGTGTTATTTTATTGTTTGACCTGGCCGGGTAAGCATTTGGTCGTTTTGTAAGGTTTAGCCTGGTAGATCCTCGTGAAAAGGGGTCTACGGCGTGTAATATTCCCATATAGTTTTGGGGGTGTTACATGAACTATCCCTCAGGATCTAAAAACAACATCTCCAGGATTACTCCTCAATACAGACTATGAAGAATAACAATGAATAGAATCCGAGAAAGATCAAGAATGACTCACTGAGGTGAAATAATAATGCAATGAGTGATGGCTCAAATGAAATGATTGGAACCGTCGTCCCTCGTGAATTGAATGATTATATTGAAAATTACAAGTCTCAACATGATTGATATATTATGAATGAATTATATGCATGAATGAATAACAATGAACGGAATGATTAACCTCTAACACCGATGATGAATGTCCTTACCTTTGGCTCCCGAAGCCTGATAGGACCCCCTGAATAGAGCACGGGCTGGAGTAACAAAATCCCTCGAGGCCCTTGAGCTCTCTCGAGGTCTACCGGCACTAGAACTCCTACAGTATTTCCGTAGGTGTCCCTGCCTCCCACACAGGAAACAAACAATAGCTTGCATCGAGCACCAGGTGCTGCGATGTCCTATTGTATCACAATTAAAACAAACAGCAGTCGAACTGGTCGTCTGAGAAAAAGATGCTTTCCCAGCACGAAGAAGACTAAAAAATGACCTCTTGGATGCCGGAGCCCGATGTCTCTCTGAACGAACCGACATCCTAGTCTTCCCACCAGAAGAAGCTGAAGGGTGCCTCCGAATAAGCTCCTTGATCAAATGCTCTGCTCCAAGAGCCGTCTCGATGAACCCATTAAGTGAATTACAATTGTGATTGAACAACTGCATCCTCAACTGCGGATAGCCTCTTGCTAAAATACTTGATCTTATCCGCCTCAGTACGGACAACAGACGAAGAAAACTGAAGAAGTCCCTGAAACTTCTCAGCAATGACAATAACACCCTCGTCTTCGACGGATTCGGGGTTCAAAACCTCTAATAACTTGGCCTCATGAAGTGAAGCCGGATAATACCTCTCTATCATGAGAGTCTTGAATTCGCTCCAAGCACAACCACGATCGGTGTGTTTCACAGAAAGCCACCAAGAATAAGCACCCTTACTCAAGTAGTAAGCCGCTACTGCCACCTTACTCTCTTCCGGACACTGAACCATGTCGAAGAGTTTATCGAAATGCTCAAGCCAATGAACAATATCAGCTGGTTCCGACGAATCTTCAAAAGTAGGCGGCTTCTGACGAGAGATATCGCCAACAATCTGACTCACTCCTCCAGTCTGTCCATGAAACGGCACCTGGAATACCTGCTGTGGTGGACCACGAACCATCGACGTCTGCATGGTCTCCACTATCCGCGTCATCTGAGTCATATGGGCCATCATGCCCTGCATACATATGACTGGGTCCACCCGAACACCCTCCGGTTGAGCTGCATCTCGGGTACGACTCCCTGACAGTGAATGATTATCTGCCGGTGAATGAGTAGCATCACTACCTGTTGAACTAATGTTATCCCTCGCATTCGCGCGGGTATTCACACGAGATCCCGGGTTTCAGCCCGCACTGCAGCCTCTTCCCCTACGTCCTCTGACAGCTCTATCCATACTGAAACAGGAAAGTCACATGATGATTATAGATACCGCATGAAGATCGCATTATGATTACGTTACGGAATGATAATAATGAGCATACATGCTTTAACACAATAAACGCATTAATAATGCAATAAAATGATCGTCGACATTACGCCGGAATATGATGATATCGCATGAAAGGTCAAGTGAGGTGACATGATTATCTGATGAAATTCCTGAAATAATTATCTTGAACAAGTTATCAAGATTGATAATTCGATCCACAAGATCAACAACTGAGCAATGAGATTGACTGAGTGATTAATGAATTAATATGATCGACAAGATCAAAAATGATGATTGAGGATTGTTGACTAATGAATGAGTTGATCCTTATCGCTTGCACAGGTCACACGTGCTCTAAAACAATTAGTCATGAATCAATCGTAGCACTAATGTCACATATAGGTTTCAACAAAACATGTATAATCAATGACATAATGAATGTATGAACATAAAGAGAATCGAGTCCTTACACAGGTCATATGAAGCTTCGAGGTCTTGCGATACTAGTCGTCACTGACGACGAATCGATGAATGAATGACTCATGTAGTCGTACAAATATCACGACTCACAAAACCCGACTGTCCAGATTGTCATAACCTGAAAGTCCCACTACTACTGCGTCGGTTGAGCCACATAACTCACATATCAGGGTATCTCACAACCCAACGCTCTGATACCATCTTCTGTAACACCCCCAAATCATATTGGGTTATTACAGTGCTGTGTACCCCACACCAGGAGATCCACCAGGCGAACACGACTAAAATACATCAAATTAACCAATAAGGGAAATCACAGTCCCTACTATGATATCCGTCACAATATTTCGATGAGGAATTTCAACGACAATGATGGGCATACATGGCCAAAAAAAATATAACAACATCCACGAGCATTTGCTCGGATAATACATAATGACAATGACTGACAAACTGGAGAACACTCCAACTGACTGACCAACATGAACAACTCGGACTAGTATCGCTCGAATGCCTCATCGCCATCGTCATGCCCCTGTGTCTCAACTCTCTCCTCGCAAGCACCTAAAACATGAAAACATGTTCCGTCCCCACAGGGTCAGTCATCCAGATAATGAACATCAAATACATGTATAACTTGATATGCATCCAAAGCCAAAATGAAACGGTACAATGATAATAATTATACGAAATGCTCACAAACCAAGGTAAAACCGAGCATTCGTGAAACACTATACCCACGGCATAGTACTAATACCTGTTCAACAGGTTAGAACATAAGTGCCCAACGGCGAATCATAATTATAGAGCACCACAATGAATTATACGAACATGAACCAAATCAGAATTGAATTAAATATGAATCACAATGCCCGAAGGCTCCAATAAAAATACCAAGACATCACAAAGGCCTGAAAGCCACTCAGCCGAAGCTGTCAAATATCACAATCACCTGAAATCAAAAATAGCCCGAAGTTGTATCAATGAAGGCCGAAGCCACGGGAAGAAGCCGTATCACAATGAGGGCCGAAGCCACGGCACGAAGCCGTATCACAATGAGGGCCTAAGTCACAGCACGAAGCCGTATCATAATGAGGGCCGAAGCCACTGCACGAAGCTGTATCACAATGAGGGCCGAAGCCACGGCACGAATCCGTATCACAATGAGGGACGAAGCCACGGCACGAAGCCGTATCACAATGAGACCATCCAATGGTCGTGACCTACTAAACTGTAGGTGTTGGGAAACCAACCGCGAAGGTTCAAGCCCCAAACTTACCCATAATGAGATCACCCAGTGACCGTGACCTGCTGAATTGCAGGTGCTGGGAAACCAACCACGAAGGTTCAAGCCTCCCCAGACTTACCCATAATGAGATCATAAATATGGCCGTGACCTACTTAGCTGTAGGTGTTGGGAAACCAACCGCGAAGGTTCAAGCCCCAAGCTTACCCATAATGAGATCACCCAATGACCGTGACCTGCTGAATTGTAGGTGCTGGGAAACCAACCTCGAAGGTTCAAGCCCCAGACTTACCCATAATGAGCACTAGCCAAGACTCGCCTCCAAAACACAATTAACCAAAAATGGCAACGATTCAAAGATTACCGAATTCACAAGAATGATAGTGTGTTGCCTTGAGTCGGCCAACACGACGATAGTAACACACGGATGGGCACCATTCTCGACAGTCCCAATCCAATACCTCGATTGCCTTAGAATGGCCAACCGATAACAATGATGCAGCGGATGATTCAATACCTCGATTGCCTGAGAATGGCCAATCGATAACAATGATACAATGAATGACTCAATACCTCGATTGCCTTAGAATGGCCAATCGATAACAATGATACAATGAATGACTCAATACCTCTATTGCCTTAGAATGGCCAATCGATAACAATGATACAACGAATGATTGAACACCTCGATTGCCTTAGAACGGCCAATCGATAACAATGATACAATGAATGACTCAATACCTTTAATTAGTTACCGATGACGAAGCTGAGAAACAAATACGCCAATGCCTTCAGTCGGCCAATACAACGTCAATGACAAAACACCAACATCAATAACAATGATTACAACGAAGTCTTAGATCGACATCGATATCAAAAACAACAATCGATACATCGATACCGCATATCGGCTATCGACAATGACATTAACAACAAGTATCCAATGCCTTGAACCGTCCATTAATGAACAATAATAAACATTTGGCATAATTGCCGAAGAGTATCGTATCGAACGATCCCTTAATATCAATGAACTCATGAAGAAACTAAGTCTCGGAATGATACAACACATTCATACACATATATGATAACATTAATCTCCTTGACTAGTACAAGTACAAAACTTGCCTCAAACCGACGGCGAGAAGTCCTTCCACGATCAACGTCCTTTATGGAATTATCGGTCGCTCAAACAACCTTAAATAACGCAATTACCAACGATACGCTTAATATACGAAGCAAGCATGATTACAACCAACTCAAAAGTCGATACAACACTACCAAACTCATTGGGGCAATTCAACAAACACGTTGTAAACAATCTTCAATTGTTTACAACTAATCTCAATTATATCGATACCAAACCTCCAATGAATGATTCAATCCAACAAAACGTCTTATATAAAATAAATATTCTCATAGGAATACACAATTCGAGATTACGACAATATCTAATCGGAATCCCCAATTCCAAAATCAACATACGAAAAGTTCTTGAATAATTCTCCAACAATCCAATGATAATTCATAGAAACTCATAATCTTATGTATATCCCTTCACATATCAAGATTATAATATCCAAAACATTATATTCCATCTCAAAATCGAAATCTAAGATTTTGAAGAAATTACCTTTGAAGATCCAAACCCTTCAATCCGTCGAAACTCGAGTTAATCGACTATCCAAGCTCCACAACTGAAGGTAGGTGATTAGAACATGAATACACAAGTGATATGATGATGAAAAATCTCCCCCAAGACTCTCCCTCTGGTCCAAAAGTGGAGAAATGAAGAAATGATGCTGAAAGATTCGTCCCGGTCATTATATACTGCGCAGAGTTATGGCCGTAACTCTGTCACCTTACGGCCGTAACTTTCCAAGTCAACGGCTTTACGGCCGTAACACTTCGGCCTCTACGGCCGTAACTTCACTTCATCGAACAATCCTGCCGACCGAAATCCTCGAGTTACGGCCGTAACTAGAACTCCCTTACGGCCGTAAGCATCCTTCGTCAAGACACCCCTGAACCCAGTACTCGATTGTATGGCCGTAACCTGCCTCTTCTTACGGTCGTACCTTCCTCTTATTATGGCCGTATCAAGCGAGACTTACGGCCGTAAGACGTCCTCGTCCAAAAACCACGAAACCAACGAATGCATGTTACGATCGTAATGCATGATAGGTTATGACCGTAACTCTCAGTTGGAAAAGAAATGCGAAAACTCCGCCTCCTTGATATGAATGATGAATGATTTGACGCACATAACTTACATGCGTATGATTAAGTCCAATCATATGTAATAATGATACTTCCAACATAAGGCTACCAATCACAATGATTATGATAATACTCTCATCTCGATTCCCAAACAGGGTTGGACAATGAATGATAACTGATACACGGCTCAAAGATATGCCGAACGATGAACACAAATGAATGAACATGAATGATGAATGATTATTAAAGAGTGAAAAGAAAGAAAAAAATTACTAAGTGTCAATTACTGAATGATAATAAATGATTTCACAACCGGGTATTACATAACGTACGTAAGCAAATGCCAGAATCAAGTCAGTGAGCTTTGGCCAGACGTTAACGTACGCTAAGGATTGAGTATAGCGTGCGCTAAGGCTTTTACGTACGTAATGGAGTATAGGTAACGTACATAATGGTTAGAGTTCTATTTATAACCCTTATCCCCCATTTCATTTCTTCCACACTTCATTTCCGTCTTTCGCCACCTGAGAAGTATCCAGCACCATATAACTCCCATATCATCGTCTTAGCTTGATTTTGAAGATCATAGACCCTTGTGGATTGGTGTTCAAGCTTCTGGTGGAGTTTTTTTTCAAGTTTTTCGTTGTTCTTCACTATATTGAGGTATGTGATCCTTCACCAACTTGATTACGTGTTCTTGGTGATGTTTTGAACATGTTTTTGAGAATATCAAATCAGTTATATTCATGAGAAGTCGAACATCATGATCTTAGAGGAATAAATTCGGTTATGCTTCGGTTCTCTTTTGTTGTTAAGCATGTTAATCGAACCTTTTAGCGATAAGGCTCTTGAACGCAGTATCCTGAGATTTCGAACCTGATTATAACAAGTTTTCGGAGATTATCTAAGTTCGTATGAATTATATGATCGAACATTTCGTTTGGGGAATTTAATGGACCGAGCTTAGGATTAATTCCTAGAAGGAGATGACAATCAAGATGAACCTAATGAATAAGTTCTTATGATGTTCGTCAAAGTATTTCCGATATCTTGTTATTGAAGAACATGATCCTTCTAAGATGAATTTCATAATTGAAGAATCCGACCGAAAGATGTATTTGAACTTGAATGGTATTCTATGAGATTGTCGTTCGGCCGAATAGCGTAGTGTCGATTCAACCGAATGGATTGGGGCAAATTAGTTCACTTGTCATGATAGGGTATAACATGCCTTTTGATGATTCGTTTGATGATTAGAACGATTATCTGGAACCGTTAGTTATACCGGTATTATTGTTCGATGAAGGTTTGGATTTTGGTGAGCTGACCGAGTGAGAATTCTCGAGCGGGTTGAAGCCTATTCGTAGTAGCAATCCTTATCGCCATTTCTGAGGCAAGTATCGTATTTTGAAATTGGTTTAATATTGATAATTTTGATCATGCATATTGTTATTCATGTTGTTGAGCATGAGATCATTTCCGTTGAATTGTCATGATATTCGTTATCAATTATTTGTATGTTCATGTTGAATTACCACATAATCAAACGTCACAAAGAAATCGAGTTTTTATTTTTTTTGAATTCTAAATATAAACTCGATTTTTTTGAATTTCCGTTAATTTTTGTTCGTTAAGTACTAACAGAGTGCTTAGTTGGCAGTTAAATGATACGTGGCATATGTTTATTGGTTGGTCAATATATGACGTAAAATAATAAAAAAATATAAAAGTTTAAAAAATAAAAAATCTAAAAAATCTGAAAAACTTAAGAAAAAAAATCAGAACTTCATTTTTTTATTTAAAAAAATGTGGAAAATTAGAAAAAATCGGAACTTCAGGTATATTTTTAAATTCTGGAATATAATTAATATTAAAAAATCAGAAATAAAAAATTTATAAACTCTGGATATTATTTATAAATTGTTTTAATAAAAATGAAAACTAGAATATTATTTTCCATAAAATAAATAAAAATCTGAATTATTTATTTTATTTATTAACGACGATTAATACGCCTCGAAGGCGATCGGCATAACGATCAGAGAATCTGCCACAGGAGACATACTCTGGGCAAACACCCAACAGTCGGCACCCACGGCGATCGTCTTTCGGTATCCGGCGATCGTCTTTTGTTAATTGGCGATCGTCTGTGATGTCCAACCAGAGACGATCGTCTCGTGCCACGTATGAATCCAATATCCGTCAAAAGTCATCAAAGACCAAATCTTGGACTGTGACCCACGTCCAGATCCACAAAAGGCGCTGACAGACAAGACCTGTGACCCCAGCCTGTCACCTACCTCACCTACCAACAGGGCCGCCGAAAAGGTAGGTGACAGTGACTCAGAACGCGTGCAGGCTCCCCATTGGACCGTACAGCTGGCTGGCTGTAGCAGCCGCGGACTTTAAGGGAAAATCCCCACGTGACGGGACGATCGGCCATCTTATTATAATATAAATAACGGAGGTCGCCTGCGGTCGCGGGAGGGGTCCCAGCAACTTTGTCTCCTATAAATAGGAGGCTCATAACACGGCTGCAGGGACAGAATCATAATATCGTGAATACAGAAAACGAGATACAGAAAGAGAAATACATTCTCATACACAGAACATCCATAGTAAGAACTCACAGATCTACATATCTGGTTCTTCCGGCAATCTACACGCTCTACATCTTAGATAACTAGAAGTCTTTACACTCATTGTAACAGATTCTAACATTAATATTTGTACTCGACAGTATACTTATTAATAAAATCTCGCGAGAGCATTCAAGCCCGGGATTCACAACCCCGACAAATCTTGTGTTATTTATTCTCTTACGGAAGTGTTCTCGCATTTGTTTGTTACTCGATCATTCCAGCAATACTATCTCCGGATAATATTTTGGGTAACAACAATTGGCGCTAGAAGGAGGGCATTAAAACATTCACTTTTATTCCTACCGTCTCGAAGAACACTCACTGTTCTCCGGACATATACTTGAAGAAACACTCACTGTTCTTCAAAAGAAAAACCTTCAGAAAAATGACATCTGCAACGACCTCCAAGAGAGCCACCCTGAGATCTGCCGGAAATCTCATTCCGGCCCGGACCGAATCCCAGCCCACGGCGGAAGGTGACCGCAGCGACGCTAGGCTCTCACTCCCGCCCCCGAGGGACGGCGCTAGCCTCTCACTCGATCAGTTCCAGACCGCGGAACAGATTGAGGAGGCCATATCCGTCCTCAAGGAGCGACGGAGGGCATGCGACTCGCCCACCATCACTCCGTCAACCATCCGCCGAGCTGGCAAGCGGAAGCTCAAGGGGATATATGTTGAGAAATCAACAGAAAACCCTGAGCCGCAGGCAAAGGCTCTCGTAAGGCGGGACGACTCCGTCTTCATCCGCCTAGGGAGTGACCCCTCGTGGCGACCCGGGCAGTCGGTCCCGAGTCGGGAGGCATTGGAGTCCGAATCCGTCACCAGGAGTTCGGCGTATCCGACTCCCAGAAGACAGGCCGGTCAACGGGCCCGCACTCGCCCGAGAAATGAGTCCGCGGGCAGAGAACTCGTCATCCACCATGGGGTCAAGGGATCAGTACATGATCGCCTCGGCTCGCGCTCCGTGCTTGTCAGCGGCGATCGAGTGCGCGATGGCCGCAATGCAGCGCCAGCTCGACGAAATGATGGTGCTCTTAGACGCTGGGGCAGGCGCCAGGAGATCGATCTCTGGACCAAGTGAACCACTCACGGTCCAGATAGAGCTCGCCCTCGTTCAACCAACGATCGCTCCCCCACAGACACCTCTATATGAGGGAAGATCGGATCCGGAGACCCACCTGAGCAAATTCCAGATCTACATGACCGGATGCGGAGCATCAGATGCGACGAAGTGTCGAATGTTCCCGTTAACTCTGGGCGACCTCGCCCACAGGTGGTACATCTCACTGCCACCTCGCTCAATCAATTGCTTTGAGAAGCTGGCGAACGACTTTACGTCGTACTTCGCCGCCAAAGTCGCTCGCCCTGAAGGCCCCCACCGCATGATGAAAATCAAGCAGGGGAAGGACGAGTTAGATGAAGATTACATCGACTGGGTAGACGAGATAGTCCTCACCGGCGAACCCATTAGCGACGAGCTCACCCTGTATTCAGTCCTCGGGGGATTCTACGACCACTTACCCATGTTCAGGCATCTCACAAAGGATATCCCCCCGACCTATTCGGTCTTCCGCGTCAGAGCTGCCGATTTCCTGGCCAGACAGAGGATGCTCTCCCTCCGTTTAGACGAGAGACCCTCCGGAGAAGGGAAGACGCCATCCCATGTCCAGAAGAAGGCGGTCGCCAAGCCCAGAAAGGCGGTCGCAAAGCCGCCTGGTGAATTCAAAGCCTTCGAGGATCTAGAGGTTCACCTCCTCCACAACCTCAACTTATCTCCAGCCCACATCTTCAACGCAATTAAGGGGCGCGAATGGCTTTCCAAACCAAATCCGATAAGGGACCACGGTCATCTAGACCGTAGCAAATTCTGTGCCTACCACAAGAGTCCCGGCCACAACACCAGCCAATGCCGCGACCTCCTCAGACAACTCTGGCGACTGTTCGAGGACGGTAAATTAGATAACTTGGTCACCAAGCCAGAACCTAGGACAGAGAGGACCGGAGGGCGCGAGCGCCGACAAAACGAAAGGACCCCTCCCAATCCGGTCGCCAGGATCGAGCACGAGCCGGAGTATTCGGATGAATCGATTCCTCCGATCAACCCTTACGGTCGGATTAATATGCTCCAAGCAGGAGGTGGAAACCTCGGGGGCCTTTCCCCGGTTTCCACCATATCAAACAGGAAGCGAAAGGCCGAACTAAGGGCGTTCGTCGGGGTCCATATCGTGGTACCTCCAGAACCGACCATCTCTAAAGACGCGCTCATCACCTTCTCCAACAAGGACAGGGAGGGAGTGCAATGCCCCAAAGAGGATGCACTAGTGATCTCTGTTTGTATCCTTGGGAAGATGGTCGATCGCGTGCTGGTCGACAACGGGAGCTTCTGCAATATCATATTCAAATCTGCTCTAGACCAGCTCGGCAACTTAACCAAATTTATCAAGCCCTTCGACACCGTGCTCCAAGGATTCGGCGACAACACGGTCCAAGCCTACGGAAGGATCAAGCTCTCAGTCGAGCTAATATGCTTTTACGATCCCAAGGTTAGGATTACTAGGAACCTAAACTTTGTAATCATAGATAGGCCCAGCATCTATAATGGGTTCCTAGGTCGTCCATTTCTAGAAACCTTCGAGGCGGTCGCCTCTTCTTTCTTTTACTGTATCAAATTCCCCCATCTTGATGGGACGGTCAGTGCGTAAAGGAGACCAATTAATGGCTAAGAAGTGTTTGAACTACTCCTGTGTCGTAACTTCTTTCAATACTTCTCATGCTGTGTGTAACATTGAAATGATCGACAACCAAACAATGGAGATCGACGAGCCAGGCACATCGTACCAACCCGACTCAGAGAACGCCGTCTCAAGTCGATTAACGGACGACATCGAGCCAAGAATCGGTTTCGAGCCAAGCCTCGACATCGATCCAAGGATCGAGTCCGGAAATCACTCTAAACGAGAAGCGATCGTCCCCATTGAAGAGTTGGAAAGCGTGACGATAGATCCGGCTTGCCCAGAGCGGGAAGTACAGATCGGCACTAGCGTCGACCTCGAATTAAAGGAGGATCTGATCAACTTACTACGTGAGAACATCGGAGTCTTTGCCTGGTCGCCTCAAGATATGGTTGGCATAAGTCCTGAACACGCTTTCCACTATCTAAAGATCGACCCGTCAAGGAAGCCTGTTCACCAGAAACGTAGGAAATTCGGTCCTGAGAAGTACGCGGCACTCGACGTAGAAGTCAGAAAGCTGCTCGATAACAAACTAATCGGGGTAGCAACAGACGAGCCGCAGTGGGTCGCCAATGCCGTGCTCGTCAAAAAACCGAACAGCTCCTGTAGGTTATGCATCGACTTCACCTACCTCAACGCGGCGTGCCCAAAAGATCACTTTCCAATACCTCATATCGATCACCTGGTCGATAGTACAACAGGTTGCGAAATGATGTCGTTCATGGATGCCTTCGCCGGATACCATCAAATCCCAATGGCGGAGAAAGACATAAAGCACACATCTTTCCACACAGAGAAAGACATATACTTTTGGGTCCGAATGCCGTTCGGCTTGAAGAACGCAGGGGAAACCTACCAGCGACTAGTCAACGGAATGTTCGCCAATCAGATCGGCAAGACCATGGAGGTCTACATTAACGACATCGTGGTCAAGAGTCTCAAGAAGGAAGACCACCTCAATGACCTTGCCGAGACGTTCGCCATCCTCGAAAAGTTCAACATGAAACTGAACCCCAAGAAATGCAATTTCGGGGTGAGCTCCGAAAAATTCCTGGGGCACATCGTGAGCCAAAGAGGGATCGAGGCGAACCCCACCAAGATTCAGGCGATCCTCGACATGCGGGAGCCACGGAATGTCAAACAAGTGCAACGCCTCACAGGTTGTTTGGTTGCGCTCAACCGTTTCATATCTCGGCTCGGGAATAAAAGCAAACCTTTCTTCGCGACCATAAAGAACAATAAGTTCGCATGGACGAAGGAAAGTCAAATAGCATTCGCCAAAATCAAGGAATACGTGTCTAACCCCCAGATCTTGGCAAAGCCGATCCCCGGCGAGAAACTATTCCTTTACCTGGCAGCCTCGGAGGTCGCACTGAGTGCCGTTTTGGTGCGAGCGGAGAGACAAGTCCACTTTCCGATCTACTATGTTAGTCAAGCGCTCCATGACGCTGAAACACGATATACACCATTGGAGAAGATCGCCTACGCCCTTGTCATGAGTGTCCGTAAACTAAGGGCTTATTTCTTCGAACATCAAGTGGAAGTCCTGACAACTATACCTCTAAGGCAAGTTCTACATCAACCGGACACCAACGGACGACTCCTCAAATGGTCACTGGAGATCGCCCAATATGGTATCACATACGCTCCTCGCACGGTGATCAAAGGCCAAGCTCTGGCGGACTTCGTGGTGGAATTAACATTCCCTCACAGTCCGACCCAGGTCAGTCGCCCTGCCTGGAAGCTGTACGTAGATGGTTCGGAGACCAACTCGCGAGCAGGGGCAGGGATCGTCCTCATTAGCCCCGACGGACAAAGTTTCACAAATGCCGTGCATTTCGGGTTTCGTGCGACCAACAATGAAGCCGAATACGAAGTCTTGGTTGGCGGGCTCAATCTAGCTCTCGCCCTAGACGTTCGTCGCCTCCATATCTTCATGGACTCCCTCTTGGTCGTGAACCAAGTCAAAGGAGAATATGAGGCACGCGGCGAACAGATGATCAAATACCAAGAGCTGGTCGCCGAAATGTGCACGAAATTTGAGGAAGTGCAAATCGAACAAGTCCCGAGAGAGCACAACTCCCAGGCCGATGCCCTATCCAAGCTAGCATCGTCAGATAGGGCAGCCGATTTCTCTAATATCCAAATAACAAAATTAACCAGGCCGGCGATCGACAGAAACCTGGTTACCACAGTTGCCGTTGCCGAGGAGAACTGGATGACTCCGTTGATCAAATACTTAAAGGATGGAACGGTCCCTAACGACCGTATCAAAGCTCTCCAACTCCAGCTCCGGGCGACCAGATACACCCTATTGGACGATCGGCTTTACAAGCGAGCTTCCAGCCTTCCCCTCCTCAAGTGTATTACACCGGAGGAAGGTCAACTCATTTTAGCCGAGATCCATGACGGAATCTGTGGAAACCATGCTGGCGGACGAGCTTTCATCCATAAGACAACCAGGCAAGGTTTTTTCTGGCCATCACTTCAGAAGGATGCGATCGCCTATGCCAGATCGTGTCATAGGTGTCAAGTAATGGGACCAAGTATTAAACTCTCCCCCGAGCAGCTCACCTCAATGTACAGCCCATGGCCATTCGTGCAATGGGGCATAGACCTTATAGGTCCCTTACCGACGGCTCCAGGAGGCTGTAAGTTCGCCATCGTAGGGGTCGACTATTTCACCAAATAGGCAGAGGCCGAACCGCTCAACAAGATCGGCCAAGAGCAAGTGATCAAGTTTATCTCGAGAAACATCATATGCCGATTCGGTCTGTCCCAGGCCATCATCTCTAACAACGGTGTTGGAATATTTATTCCACACATTATTTAATTTATGTTTTGATGATTAAAGTTGCTAAACTACAAAACAACATCGAGGCGAAGCAAAACGGCGAAGCAGGCGAAGACGCAAAAATTGCAATCTGGACTGCATTAGCGCACGCTAAGGGACATATGTTAGCGCACGCTAACGAGTGTTGCATTCGGCTAGTATCGTAGTAAGCTGCAGTGAAGTCAGCAGATGGATAGCGCACGCTACACTCTATTATTAGCGCACGCTACCCTCTATCATTAGCGCACGCTACAAAGGATGATTAGCGCACGCTAAGATATTTGAATCTAGTCAATCCGAGCGTTGGGAAAAGCGGTCAAAGTCGGCATATCAAGCGGTCACTTTGACAATCCATGCAACGGATATATTGGATTAGCGCACGCTACAAAAGAAGTGGTAGCGCCGCTAGCTGTTAAGAGCGTAGCTCTTTGGTGAAATATAAAGTGATTAACGACGCTACATGAAAGCCTTTACGTGCGCTAGAGCAAAAATGTGCGATAAGCGCACGCTAAGAAGGAAGGCTAGCGCACGCTAGCTAGTCACCGGCGACAACGGCTAGTAAGGAGGAAGAAGGCTATAAATACCAAGGAGTTGGTATTATTCCACAAAACAACATTGAGCAAAGCATACATACGTGTTATATCATTGTAAACATTATAGTTGTTGTTCTTGAGCTTAATTAAGAGTGATTGAGTGTTATACACAAGATCATACACGAGCGAGAAAAAGAAAAGATACGATTTGATTCGGTGCTATTAGGATCAAGGATCCGGCATTGTTAGAATCACAATCGCTATCCTAGTGAGGTTTATCTAGTACCGATAGAAAGCTAGAGTGGTTGATTCCTTATCCAATAGAAAAGGAAAAACGGTTTTACTCGGACCGATAGAAGACGTGCTTGTAACTTTTATCCCTCTACCTATAGTAGAGAGGCGTAGATGTTTTGATCTTAAGCCTAAGGAAAAGATACATCGAGAGGGGCGTAGGCCGTTAATAGCCGAACCTCTATAAATCCTCGTGTCCTTTACTTTCCGCAATTTATTTTCGCTTCCGCATAAAACGGCGCAAATATCCGATTTGGTACCCAACAATTGGTATCGGAGCGGTTCTCAATCTGTGACTTAACATCAGGAGAAGATCAAAATGGCGTTTCAAATCTCTCCACCAAGGCCTTGCTCTCAACCGACCACCATTTTTGATGGCGCAAACTTCATGACTTGGAAGAAGAAGATGTCAATATTCATTCGAGCTTACGACATCGAACTTTGGAAAGTGATTTGTCTTGGCCCAAAAATACCAATGAATTCCAACGGTACGCTTAAAAATTTTGAAGAATATGACGACTCCGATTGGAAAAACGACCATTTCAATTGTAAGGCAACTCAACTTCTTTATTGTGCCTTAAATCCGGAAGAACACAACCGGATATCATCGTGTGATAGTGCCAAAGAAATATGAAAAATGCTTGAGGTAACACACGAAGGTACGTCTCAAGTCAAAGAGACGAAGATAAACATGCTCCTTCACGACTATGAATTATTCCAAATGAAGGAAGATGAATCCATCTCGATTATGCTCGACCGATTCTCGGTCATTACTAATGGATTAGCATGTTTCGGAAAACCACTTTCGAGTAGTGAGAAAGTAAAGAAAATTCTCCGATCACTACCTCGAGAATGGGATGGTACGGTTACGGCAATAATGGAATCCAAAGATTTAAATACTCTCGATTTTAGTGCTCTCGTTGGTTCTCTTATCAACTACGAGATTGTTCTAAAATCTCGAAATGCCAAACCGAAACCGAAGGAGAGGTCGATAGCCTTCAAGGCTAAAATGTCGAAAAAGAAAGAAGAAACCCGGTGGACGAAAGCGTGAAGAAATGGCATTTTATGCCAAAAATATTAATAAGTTCCAACACTTATTAAACCGGAGAAAGAAGGACATTCAAGCGGGCGAACCTAAGAAATTCGACAACACTTGTCGATTATGTGGTAAACCGTGCCACTTTGCTAAGAAGCGTCGAGTAAAGCAAAAGGAGGTTCTAATCGCAACATGGAGCGACGAAGATCCCGATGAAGATTTTCTTGAACAAAATAATCTCGCGCTCATGGCGGAGTTCATTCGACGATAGCGGCGTCGAAAGCCAAGTAAGTAATTCCTACGACGAACTTTTTGAAGCATTCGAGTTACTACATACGGACTATCAAAATGCTTTAAATGAAATTAAGTCCCTCAAGTCTAAATATAAAACTTTGGAAATTGAAAATTCCAAAATACTTGAAAAAGGGAAATTTGTCGAAATTGATCATTCGAAATGCCTTGAAAATGAAAATATTTTGAAAAATGATCTTTTAAAAGTTCAAGATGAACTAAAAATTTTGACAAAGAAATTCTCGTGCGGCAACGATAAATTTGAACAAATGTTATGTGTTCAAAATATACTCTAAATAAAGAGGGTTAGGATTCAAAAAAATGAATCCGTCAATTTCAAAATACCCCGATGTGAAAAATGTTTGAAAATTGGGCATCACATTTCAAATTGCAAAAGCCCAAATCGGACGATAAAAAGTTAATAGATTTGGGTTCCTAAAGGAACAAACGTTTCAAACATCGTCTATGTTTCAAAAGAAAAACCAACTATCGGTTGGATCCCCAAAAATAAATTTTGACAAATGATATTTTACAAAGGGGGAGAAGGAAATAATATTTTCAGGGGGAGTTTATACCCTTATTAATGCATAAATTGGTATCATGCATATTTATATTTCATTTGGTATCCTTTATATTTTTTTTACTTTTTGATGAAAACAAAAAGGGGGAGAAAGATATGAATTGAGATAAAAATGATAAAAATGAGAAGGAGATGAAGAGGAGATAAAAATGAGAAAAATCGAAGAAGTCGAAAAGAAAAGAAAAGCATACAAATAGGGGGAGTTGGAAAAAATTGAAAAACGAAAAACGACGGAGTTGAAAAATGAAGAAGTCGAAAAAGAAGAAAAAGAAAAGAAATGGAGAAACTAACGAAACGATCAAAGCCGAAAACTTTGATTCGTATAAATATACATATATTATTTTTTACAGATTATCCAATTCAAGGGTTGTTTTGTAATCATCAAAAAGGGGGAGATTGTTGGAATATTTATTCCACACATTATTTAATTTATGTTTTGATGATTAAAGTTGCTAAACTACAAAACAACATCGAGGCGTAACAAAGCAGCGAAAGCGAAGACGCAAAATTGCAATCTGGTGCATTAGCGCACGCTAAGGGACATATGTTAGCGCACGCTAACGAGGAGTCACCGCATTCCGGCTAGTATCGTAGTAAGGCTGCGGTGAAGTCGGCGGATGGATAGCGCACGCTACACTCTATTATTAGCGCACGCTACCCTCTATCATTAGCGCACGCTACAAAGGATGATTAGCGCCGCTAAGATATTTGAATCTAGTCAATCCGAATGTTGGGAAAAGCGGTCAAAGTCGGCATATCAAGCGGTCACTTTGACAATCCATGCAACGGATATATTGGATTAGCGCACGCTACAAAAGAAGTGGTAGCGCCACGCTAGCTGTTAAGAAGCGAGCTCTTTGGATGAAATATAAAGTGATTAACGACGCTACATGAAAGCCTTTACGTACGCTAGAGCAAAATGTGCGATAGCGCACGCTAAGAAGGAAGGCTAGCGCCACGCTAGCTAGTCATTGCGACAACGGCTAGTAAGGAGGAAGAAGGCTATAAATACCAAGGAGTTGGTATTATTCCACAAAACAACATTGAGCAAAGCATACATACGTGTTATATCATTGTAAACATTATAGTTGTTGTTCTTGAGCTTAATGAAGAGTGATTGAGTGTTATACACAAGATCATACACGAGCGAGAAAAAGAAAAGATACGATTTGATTCGGTGCTATTAGGATCAAGGATCCGGCATTGTTAGAATCACAATCGCTATCCTAGTGAGGTTTATCTAGTACCGATAGAAAGCTAGAGTGGTTGATTCCTTATCCAATAGAAAAGGAAAAACGGTTTTACTCGGACCGATAGAAGACGAGCTTGTAACGGTAATCCCTCGACCGATAGAAGAGAGGCGTAGAGGTTTTGATCTTAAGCCTAAGGAAAAAGATACATCGAGAGAGGACGTAGGCTTCGTTAATAGCCGAACCTCTATAAATCCTCGTGTCCTTTACTTTCCGCAATTTATTTTCGCTTCCGCATAAAACGGCGCAAATATCCGATTTGGTACCCAACAAACGGAAAGCAGTTCGATGGCTTAGAAGTCATGCAATTCTGTGAGAAGTGGGGAATCAAAAGGTTGTTCTCGGCTCCCTATCACCCTCAGACGAACGGGCAGGTAGAAGCTGTGAACAAGATCCTCAAACACACAATTGAAGCGCGACTCGAATCTAGGCTAGGACGATGGGCAAGCGAGCTCCCAGACGTTTTGTGGTCTTATCGAACAATGACCCGTAATTCAACCGGCGAAACCCCATTCGCCCTCGCCTTCGGAACATAAGCGGTGATCCCCTCGGAGATCGCCGTCCTCAGCCATAGAACCGAGCAAGAGATGACGATCGATAATGACGTGGCCCGGCGGATCGACCTCGACATGCTCGAAGAACGACGACTGACCTCAGAAATGAAGAACACTATCCACAAAAGGAGATCCGAGAAGTTTTTCAATTCGAAGGTCAGGGAAAGGCGGTTTCAAGTGGGCGATCTCGTCCTCAAAAAGATCCAAACCCACACAGGTGTCTTTGGACCGAACTGGCAAGGCCCCTTCAGGATATCGAAATGGCTAACTAAGGGAGCCTACGAGCTGGAACACCCTGACGGTACTCCGGACCGATATCCCTGGAATGCCGTGAATCTGAAGAAATACTACCAGTGACGAACTTTGTATTCAGTTTCAACTACCCAATGTACAAAAAATATAATGAGATTTTTTCTATCCCATCTATTCGAGTGATCGCCCCACCAGGCATATTGCATACCATCGAAGATCGTCGTTCAAACATGACGATCCGAGGTAGAAACAATGCAGCTATGGCCCTGGAGGTCGATGGAACCGACAGCTTCGCCCATGCAAGGTTCATTTGAGCTGAGATCGCCCGCCCTTCGTTTAAATGCGAGGCCGTCATAGCCGAAGGACCCTCCAAAACTAATCGGTGGACACGATCGCACGTCCTCAAAGGTTCATCATCTGCCACTACCCCCGTCTCAACGTACACCGTCGAGGGTCGCCATCTTAATGGCGGGCCGAGGTGGAAGCAGAGCTAACAAGCCACGGACGTGGAGTCGAATAAACCGACGACGCCCCGTGCAAGGACTCCTCCAAACCAAGGCCGCCCACCTTTCGTTCAAATACAAGGCGGGCGCAACCTAACGGAGGACCCTCACAATAAAGTGAGTCGCGGGATAGGCAATGTCCCTCGCACACAAAGACACGGTTATGGAGGTCGGTCCATCGAACTCCGCGACCATACACGGTTCCTCACAATCGGCAAAACTGAAGATAGCTCACCAGACATACTATTTTTGTTCCCTTACTTACAACAAGTAAACAAAAACAAGGGAGCAAAGGAGGCGAGCTAATCCTAAATGCGATCGGGAAGAAGGAACCATACTCAATCGGCTTCGTTCAAACACACGCGGGACGATCGGAATCGTTCCATGATATTTACAAGTAAGAATTTCCAAACATGTCAATACATTCAAACATTCAGACAATCGGTCGGATAAACAAGACTTCAGAAGCAATCATACACATACTTGTAAAAGTTCGCATGCAAACATTCAAAGGCGATCATACATGAGAAGACATAAAGTGCGAAAAAGGAATATTTATTCATAACCAAGAGTTCGTACAATATGAAGCCCGTAGGCAATACAAAGAGAAAGCAAAAATTACAAGATACAAGGAAAATAAAGAGATCTCTCAGGGTCCCCCCGACTGGTCTTCGCCCTCAGGAGGCGGATCGGCATGCGCCCCCCATAGGCCTCAGGACGAATGAGTTTATCCGGAAAAGGATACCAACTCAAATCGATCCCCCAGTCGACGAGGTCGATAATCGGCAAAGAAAACTCCGGGTGCAAAGGGTGCTCAAGCGCATAAACCTTGAAGCTCTCCATCAGAGGACCGACCTCGATCCCTACCTTCTTGGCGGCTCTGACAGCATCGGCGTAGGCCATATAATAGGCGAACTCACCGACGAGAGCCACATTGAGGTAGGGATCGGTCTCGATCGCCTTCAGCTGACCTTTCAACTCCACGGTCAGTTTCTCAACTTCCGCCAGCTCGACCACCTTGGCGGCGTTTTCTCCTTTGGCCTTCTCCAGCTCTCTTTTCGCCGCCTCCAGCTCGCTGTTGAGCCGATCCACCGTCGCCTTCAGTCCGGCCGCCTCCTCCTGCGAAGCCGCATGCTTCCGGCGAGTTTCTTTCTCCTGATCACGAAACCGATCGGCAGCCTCCTTGGAGCGGCTCAGCTCTTTCTTCAGTCGGTCGACGTCCTGTTTAGCCCGCTTGGCCGTCTCTATGTACTCCTTCTCCATAGACTGGATCCGGTTGGCATATTCAATGTTTGTATTCCGGGCGGCCTCGAGGTCGCTATGGAGATGAGCAGTGGAGGGTCGCCCCTCAAAATCCCTAGCAGCTTGGACGGCCATCGTCGCCGTCTGGAGAGCCAGGGCAATGGTCGCCTGCATGGTATCTCCAGATCGCCGACGAGCGATCGCATCAAGATCGGTCGTCCAAGCCTTGGGCAGAGAGGTGATAGCCTGCTGGACGTAAGTAGGGACGTCGAGGGACTTTTGCGGAGCCTTACTCGACAAGAAGTCCAGCACCATAGGAGCGACGTCCAGGTCAGCAAGGCGGACCCTACAGCACAAACAATAGAGACAAATAAGTTAGAATATACCTAACTAATTTTTCCAACTCGAAAAGTTCAATCCGATCTCACCTGTTGACCAGCTCGGGATCGCGGCCAAAATAGGGTTTTCCCCGAGAAGTCTCGGCCTCAGCGATTGCCGCTCTTTTCAAAAAGCCGGCCAGGGACCTGGAGCCGGACGCCGAGGGCCTGGGACCAGACCCCTCCGCCATCGGAACGGAAGAGACGGGGGGAGCGGCGATCGGCGGCTCCAAAATAGCTAAATCCGCCTCAGCCGTCGGCAGGGACCCCTCCGGCCTCTGCCTCTTGCAGTTGCGCTGAAGTTGTTCCTCCCCTTGAATTTCCGGTTCGGCGACCGGCACCACAGCGGGCCTCACCACAGGGGCAGGGTGAGACGACATCGCAGCAACGCGACCCGTCTTCTTTCCCAGGTGAAGGCAACCGATAAGACCAGGATTAGACATGGATATCTCCTGCGGTGGCTCGGCAAGAAGGGGAAAGTGAATCTCTGTCAAAGAAAAAGTACAAACAAGTTAGACAACTACTTAGACGTTGCGACCTCCTGGAGACGATCGTCAAGCAAGGAAGAAGAAATAAAATTTGTACCTGGAACTCTCAGGTGTCGAGGGAAGCGAAACAATCGAGCCCCCAACCGATGAAGTTCGCCACCGAACGAGCGAACGTCTATGAAGGAATCCGGCAAGGCACGAATCCACTCACAAACGATCAGGAAATCGAAAGGAAGATCGCCGATTGCTGGAACAAGAGGTACTGCAAAAAGGAAACGAAATTAGATCAGTTCAAGACAAGTCCGATCAAAGGGATAATTAAAACCCTTACTCGAATTCCTCTCTCGAAAATTGGTGGGAATCTCCAACTCCTCCTCCGGTCTGTCACTCGATGCCGATCGCCACGCTCCGCCGATCCAGCACTATTTTGCCAGGTCGCCCCGGGTCTTGTTCGGCACACCGAGGACCACTCTTCCCATTCAGCCTTGGATATGATTACCGCCGATCGACCCTTTCTGCGCGGCCAGTTTGAAAAGATAGTTCATCTCCATCGCAGAAAGGAGGCGGAACAACCGGTGACCGCCAAAGAGTGTCAAAGTGCAGATGACCTGTAGCCAGGCGCTCGGCGTTAGCTGGAGCGGCGCCAAATTCCAGGCGATCAATAAGTAGGATACGGCGAACGGCAGAGGGAATCGCAGACCGGCCTCCATGATCATCTCACTAACGGCGACCAGACCCTCGGGCGGTTGATCGGCACGTTCATTTTCCGATGGCACATGCAGGGAAACGTCAGAGGGAATATGATATTTTGCCCTCCAGCGGTTCAAGTCTTTCTGGGTCGCCGAACTCCGGATCTTACCAAGGGTCCACTGAGACGGGTTGGCGGCCCGAAACACCGTCCGCTTCGCATGTTCGTAAGGATGAGCGCCGGAGTAAGCTTCAAAGTCAAATTCCGGACAAGGTCCAGCAATCCCCTCCATAATCTTGGTGAAAGCCACATAGGCGGGGCCAAATACACTCTCCCGTTCCCAAGTTATCCATACCAGTTCGTCCTTATCCACCGGCGGTCCCCCCTGCTCCGCCGTCGCCGTCGCTCTCGCCACTTCGGCCTCGTTGAAGAGCTCTTGAGTTCTGCGGGTGCAATCCCCGCACGAATGGCCTCAACGGCCGTTTCCATATCAACTCCCACGGGAATCTCCTCCCGGTCAGGCGAATCCGCGGCGGCGGAAGTGATTCCGGCCTCGAAGGTCTTAGATCCTCCCGACATATTATGATAAAATAAAGGGAGAAAGAAGATTGGTTTTCTTACCTAAAGAAAGGAAGACGATCGGCACAACAAGCTTCGGAAATTTCTGCAGAGTTTCAGCAAGAAGGCAAGGACGCGTGAAGAGTAAAAATGGAGTAGCCCTAGCCCCTTTTATAGATGGAAGCGGGGGTCTCTATGCAAATAGGCGAAAGTCCGAGGGCTGGAGCGCAACCGTCAGTGGGGGACACATTAAATGTTGCCCTCGAATCCCGCGTACGCGTCTTTTCGAGGGCATGCCAGGCGACAAGTCTGACAAACCGTCGGACTCCCCCAACAGTAGCGCGACGCGTGTCCTTGCAACATTTCGAGAGCCCGCCTTCATTTCCCGCTGCTCCCAGCGCAAAAGGAGATCGTCCAAATTTGAAATCAGATCGCCCGGTCGTCTAAACATTGGCGATCGCCAACAGTGCCACCTCCCCCCGTATTTTCAAACATCGAAGCGAGCTGGGGGGCAATTGTTGTGCGGCGATTAATACGCCTCGAAGGCGATCGGCATAACAATCAGAGAATCCGCCACATGAGACATACTCTGGGCAAACACCCAGCAGTCTGCACCCACGGCGATCGTCTTTCGGTATCCGGCGATCGTCTTTTGTTAATTGGCGATCGTCTGTGATGTCCAACCAGAGACGATCGTCTCGTGCCACGTATGAATCCAACATCCGTCAAAAGTCATCGAAGACCAAATCTTGGACTGTGACCCACGTGCAGATCCACAAAAGGCGCTGACAGACAAGACCTGTGACCCTAGCCTGTCACCTACCTCACCTACCAACAGGGCCGCCGAAAAGGTAGGTGACAGCGACTCAGGACGCGTGCAGGCTTCCCATTGGGACCGCATAGTTTGTCGATGTGGCCATGACTTTAAGGGAAAAGCCCCACGTGACTGGACGATCGACCATCTTATTATAATATAAATAACGGCGGTCGCCTGCGGTCGCGGGAGGGGTCCCAGCAACTTTGTCTCCTATAAATAGGAGGCTCATAACACGGCTGCAGGGACAGAATCACAATATCGTGAATACAGAAAACGAGATACAGAAAGAGAAATACATTTTCATACACAGAACATCCATAGTAAGAACTCACAGATCTACATATCTGGTTCTTCCGGCAATCTACACGCTCTACAGCTTAGATAACTAGAAGTCTTTACACTCATTGTAACAGATTCTAACATTAATATTTGTACTCGACAGTATACTTATTAATAAAATCTCGCGAGAGCATTCAAGCCCGGGATTAACAACCCCGGCAAATCTTGTGTTATTTATTCTCTTACGGAAGTGTTCTCACATTTGTTTGTTACTCGATCATTCCAGCAATACTATCTCCGGATAATATTTTGGGTAACAACACCCTCCTAACTAACGGTCAAACTAACGGTGTTAGTAAAAACGGACTGAAACTGAAACGAGTGTTTCACTTTTGGACCAAATCCGAACCTTTTTAATAAATTTGATTGAAAGCGAAATACCAAGCAAATCACAAGGACCAAAAATGTACTAACTATAAGAGTATATAGAATGGGTCATGGTAGTGGGCCGGACCCAATTAGCTTCCAGACCCAATTAGCTTGATAAATTCTCGCAGTGGTACACTACGCCTCACTAGTTGTACCTTTCTGAACCACAAATCTTAATCGGCCGAAGACCACTGGAAAAGGAAAATTCGGGCGCGCCAAAGTCAACGAAAATGTGTAGTAGAGAAAGTTTCTCGATTACCATTGCGATCGCATGCATGTGCCGCCTCTCCGGTGCTATCAGTGGTGCATTTGCAGCAGTTCCGGAATTGGGATCAATTGCATTTAATATTTATATTTATATTTAATAGTTGTTAGGGTTTTATTTATATTTTAAATAATTGTTAGTGGGCGTGAGAATAATGCGGTTAGTGGGCAGTTATCATGATAATGGGGTTAATGTGCAGTTATCATGTTTTATCTATTATAGAATGTCGTCTGAAGAACATTGTATGAAATAGAAATATATCGGGTTTTATCCCTTTGTTCGTGTTTTTATCGTTGTTCTTCCGGTATTCATATTGAATCAACGGAATTAAACGTTAATCACGTTTGTGTATTCATCCGGATATTCTAAGACTTGCTGCATCATCGAGTTCGAAAGTCGGCTCCAAAATATTTCGGATGGGGTCGAGTCGTGTAATTTGGATTGAGTATCGAGCGGGTACCAGGTTTATGATAATTTTGACATTTCTTTTTTATTTTTTGAGTAATTTCGTGCCGAGTCGGGTATTACTCGAACTAAATTCGAGTTTGGCTGAAACTCGGACCTCATTGAAATTATTTTGAGCTGGTTTTCGAGTTGGTTTTCCCGAGCGGGTTTCGAGCTACTCAGTTTATTTACAGTCCAGGCCGCTGCAGATCTTTACTAGAAAAACTACACCGTGTTTACAAAATTTAACTACATAAAACAATTTAAAAACGTTTATAAATTTCTTCGCATTTTTTTTTTCGCTAGAATTTTTCGCTCAATTTTATATTGCACTCCCTACAATACAGTTAGGGTTGTTTTGGTGAATGCACCTCCATTTGTAGAAGTGCAATGACGTGTTATGCATTGATTAAGGTGGTCCAATTTCCAGTTTGTGCACTTCAGTTTCGAAGGCATTAACGAGGCACATTTTCTTCGGTGCCCGTATACCTTTCTTTTGTTGTTTCCTTTCATATTTATCAGTAAAAATGATGGTTCACAGTTTAATTCTCATCATCAAGTATCAGATGGCCACACTAGACCTGCCCAAACTAGACGGCTCGGTGGGCCCGAACCGAAACCGACGGGTCGGTCAACGGATTTTAACATGCCCGCCGGCCAACGGTTCAAAACCCGGCCCGGAACCGTCTCACAAGGGCCGGTTACGATTCGTCTCAGCTGTGAACTGGAACCACCGAGCCGAACCGCCGGTTCCATTAAAAAAAGGGGGGGGGGGGGGGAACTAGGGAAGCAACGGTTAGAAAAATGGCCGTTGGCGTTGCATCATGCCCGTAGGAAAAAGAGGCGGGCAATAGGTGGACCGGGACTTCACTTCTCCTATAAAATAACAACAATCCCACTCTCTCTCAAGTGTCAGATGGCGACACACCCACACACCATCTATTTATCGGAGAACACTGATAATAGAGTTACATATTGATTTTTGTTTTTCCAATTCATCTCTTTGTTCACTTTAGGCAAACATCCAATGAATTTCTTTAGAGAATTTTGACAATACATCTTTCATTGTGGCTATATTTTTAGATTTTTATCTCCTTATTATTGAACCATTATGATTGTTTATTATGCCCTGTATTTTTCACTGAATTTTCTATTTGTTAGCGCGATATTTTTTTAACAGCAAACTTGGGTATATGTATGGCAAGAATACCATGTAATTGTGGCGAAAATACCATTGGGTTATAGGCAAATTTTATGTCGCACCTCTCGAGCACCTAGTGCTAGGTGCTCATCTTGTCATACTGATAGTGATTTGACTTATATAGATTATCGGTATGTACAAGTGTACACCACTCTATCTATAGATAACAAAATGAACACCTTACTACGTGCTTCTGAGATGAGAGTATTATTGCTGAATTTGTTACGCGATAATAGTTCTGAATTCTATTGTTATCTTGTTTTGTTAAAAATGAACACTATTAGCAAGTCGTATTTGTTGTGAATTATGAAGCACGGACACTTCAAGTTGAAAATTTTAGATGTGTCGTGTTTTATTGTACGTGTAAAAAAACGTATCCACGCCGCGTCCCCGAGTCGTGTCCCGTATCCACTCACCGACTCACATGTCCGTGCTTCCTAGTCTCGTGAGTGAGTGATTACGGCCTTAACATTGTGATAGACGACGTTTAATTAAAGGAGAGTGAAATTATCCATTATTTTTTCCTGCCGTTCTTGTTTATGACACACAAACACACACACACACACACACACACACACATATATATATATATAAAATTGATCAAATGAGAATGGATTTTTGAATAAAAAATAAGAATAAATCTGAATCACTAATTTTTATGTGATCTAGGGTCCATATTAGATTATGCATAGAAATATGTATCACATGCAATAAAATGTTAAGCATTAAAATTATGCATCATATGCATCAAAATATTGATGCATTAAAACAATGCATTCCATGCATAAATTTCCATGTAAATAAATCTTGGTCATTCATTTAGTCAAAATCTATGTACCAAATATATTTTTATATCTTAGCTTATATATATATATATATATATATATGTTCCGGGAAATCCTTCCCTTATTGGTGTCTTACCTAATACTGGTTGTAGGGCGATAGAGTTATGGAAGGTTCTAGACTCTTCCAGAGGTAGTAGGATCCTGTTAGATGTCTTACCTTAACTAGAAATCCTATGTATGGAAGGACTCTCATTGTAATGCCTATAAAGGCCCCTCTATTCATTGTTATCAATACAATTGATTTGCTGTCTTTTACTTTCTCCTTAAACACGTTATCAGCACGTAGCTCGAACAAAAAAAAAAGAAGAAAATCGGCCAGCATCGCCGCCCAGCCCAGCCGCCGCCGCCCGCTGCCAGCCGCCGCCGCCTGCTGCCACCGCCGCCGCCCGCTACCAGCCCAACCACCGCTGCCAGCCGCCGCCGCATGTTGCCACCGCCGCCGCCCAACTAACGCTGCCAATCGCCCGTCGCCACTGTCGCCGTGCCCACGCCGGACCACCGCTCCACCCGCCGCCCGATTCATCCAAATGAACATCACCGCCGGACCGCCGCCAACCACCGCCGCATTGATTACCAACCGGTAGATCGAAGCACACCACAAATTCAGCACGTGCCTAATTTTATAATCGAGGTAATTATCTGACTTGTCCTTATTCAATTCTCTCCTTTTTGGGAATTTTTCTTTTTGGGACATGGGTTATTGGGCTCTTTATCTCCCACGCTACTTTACGGTGGATGAGACCGCGAGAGAAGTTGGTATCTCTGCGTGTCGAAGAAAACTGTGTGACGGTCCTGGAGGAGTCACGGAATTGTTGAAAGTCGATACTTGTGGTTGTTGCATACATCATGTATCTGGGTGTGATCTGATATCGCCGTTCTTTTTGTCGACTTTACTAAACAACAATTAAGGGAAGTACATCGAGTAACGGTTATGTTACACGCTTTTAAAAGCATCGATTGTGACCGTTTACATTGTCACTGAAAATCCAACAAGACTAACTTTCTCTTGTTTATATCTTATAGATGGCACAAAGCTCCAATGTTCATCCGGAGTTCGACATCCTTGACCATGTTGGTAAGGAGTACCATAGGTGGGTCTTAGACGTTCGCTTGGCGTTCGTCGGTAAGAGATTTACCACCACCATCTTTCCCTCTAACGAGCCTACCGCTCAAGAACCGAGCGAGGAAACCAAGGCTAATGCACTGATGTACTTGCGTAGACATATACATCCGTTGTTGAAAAAATGTTATATGAATTTGCAAACCCCCAAAGAACTATGGGATACACTCGAACAACGATTTAATAATATGCATGATCAGCGCTTCCCCGAATTGCAACTTCAGTGGGATCAAATACGATTTTTGGATTATGCGAATGTGGAGGCCTATAATCAAGCCATCCTCGATCTTCACGCTGATCTTGGTTTTTGTGGTGTCAAGAAGTCTGATCAAGATTTGTCGAGAAGACTCTTAACACATTTCGGATGGGAGCAAGTGTGATTGCTCATCGTTGCCTATGAGGAAGGGAGAATTAAAAACTTTAGTGATCTTATCTCCCACCTCGTGAAAAAAAAAGGCACCATGAGATTATTCTCAATAGCAATGCGTGCCCTGCTGGTATGAAGCCGATTCCAAAAGTGAATCAGGCTACCCACAGGAAGGCACCACGACAAAATAGAGAAGGCAACGCTACTTAGTTTTTGCAAGCACCACGGGTGCATGACTCGAGCAAGCGAGGGAAAAGACGAGGTCGTCGTTCTAATGTGTGGAAGAGGCAAGGTGGATCGGCCACGGGACCTAGTGGAACCCAACCACATGGACCGCCTCCTGCTGCCGGGAATGGAACCACTCCAAAGGAAGCCAGAATTGTTATACTTGCGGATCGAAGAAGCATACTTAACACAATTGCAAGGTGCCAAAGAACATCCAAGCTTACTACAAGCACTATAAACAGTACTTGACTCAATAGTCAAATTACATGGAAGAATATAACGAGAATACGGAGGTGAACCATACTGAGATCCCGACTGAGATCCCTCCTCTCACCATTGCGGACAAAGACCAACATATGGATATTGCCGACTTTGACTAGATCATTGTATTTTGACTAGTTTTACGCTTTGGTTATGTTTTGTTTTGTTTCTAGTTTTCAAGAACTACTTTGGATTTTCTATGAATGTAATAAAGTTGGCCATGATGAATAAAATTCTTTTAATTGCTGTGATTGTGCAAAAACGAATTTTATTTTTCCCTTCGAAAGCATGTTTGGTTTATAACAAAACAATTGCTCAATAATGAATTTCTTGGTTAAATTGATACATTGGTGGATTTCATCAAAACTTATGATCAAGACTAGGCGCATCCTCCTTAGTATTTGTTTATGCTCTGAAAGTTCAAACGGAATCAGTGGTTTTTAAACAGCCTTAGCTGTACCGACATTCCTACTTTCTCTGCAAGTCTACCAAGTTGAAGTTACCGAAAGGATCATTAGTCGAGATATAAATTGAACACCATGATGAATTTTGAAGTGTTTAAACTCTCCTGTGGCCATATTGCCATAGTATTGTATCAACAATAATGCCTTTGAAAAAGGCTTCAACCTTGCTCTATCACTCAACAATAGGGAAATACCAAAATAGCAACTTGAAAGGAGCACTGAGATCTGAGTTTGATGATCCAGAAAGTGCACGACCTATGGACAGAAATATACAGAAGTCTAGTTTCCAGAACAACTGACCGTTCATCCATAGCCTTCTTAACGAAGAAGTTATTGCTGTTTTAGTGAACAAAGGTTAAGCTGCGCGAAAATTATTTCCAGCGATTGTGCTAACTTTGATCCTAACCAACTTGGTCGAATTTCCACAAACTCGAAGTTAATGAGTTTTCGCTATGTCTTTCATCACAAGACTAATCGAGTTTCATGTCTTATTGTAGATGTCTCGTGGCGAAATTGAGTGCCTTGCTGATAGTGGAACAACCCACACTATTCTTCGGAATAGGCAATTATTCAAGGATATTGTGCCATATATATCCTCAGTGAAAATAATGATTGGTTCCTCCCAAGTAATTCAAGGGAGGGGACCTGCTCATTTCTTGCTACCTAATGGTATGCATATTAATGTCACAAATGCTCTCTATGCCCCAAGAGCAAATCGAACCTTGCTAAGTTTTAGGGACATCCGTGCCAACGGTTACCACCTTGATACACATTGTGAGAATGAGACAGAATTTTTGTGTGTTACTCTGGCAGAATGTGGAAGATGCCGCGTTCTCGAGAAACTAATGAGTCTAAGTAGTGGTTTATACCAGACTACAATAAGGGTTATTGAATCATATGCTGTGAGTCACGAACTGTGTGATTCCGAAGCATACCAACTATGGCATGACCGACTCGGTCACCATGGACGCGACATGATGATTCACATTTTGAAAAACTCACATGGTCATCTATTTTTCAAGTCCAGAAAACGATTGGAAGCACCACTCGATATCGGCATTGATGTGAGTGAGCTTGATACCGTATCACCGGGACTAAAGATCGCACGCCCTGATAAAGTTGACGGTGCATCTCTAGTAAATCCCGAGGCTTCCGTGGCAATTTCTAATGCCCATAAATTATTTTGTAAAGCCTGTTCACTAGCGAAGTTGATACCCTCTCCGTCCTTTGCTAAAGACTCAACACAAAACATTCGCTTCTTACAAAGAATTCAAGGGGACATTTGTGGACCTATTCAACCAGAGTGCGGACCATTCAGATACTTTATGGTTCTGGTTGATGCATCGACGCGATGGTCACACGTCGCTCTGCTATCCACGAGAAATGCTGCATTTGCTAAACTCTTAGCACAAATCATCAAGTTACGGGCTAACCACCCCGACTTTCCAATCTCGTCATTAAGATTGGACAATGTTGGTGAGTTTACGTCAAAGTCTTTTGACGACTATTGCATGTTGATTGGGATTGAAGTTGAACATCCCGTCCCCCATATTCATTCGCAGAATGGCCTTGCCGAGGCTATGATTAAGCGATTACAGCTTATCGCCCGAGCATTGGTATTGCGCACCAACTTGCCGATTTCTGCTGGGGTTATGCAATTTTGCATGCGGCCATACTTATTCTCTTTCGACCCACTGCCAATCAACCGTTTAGTGCGTACCAGTTGGTAACTGGATATGAGCCTAATATTTCACACTTACGCATTTTTGGTTGTGCAGTCTATGTGCCAATTACGCCCCCACAACGTACTAAAATGGGTCCGCAAAGACGATTAGGTATATATGTTGGCTATGAATCGCCTAAAATTATCCGCTATTTGGAACCTTTGACAGGAGATCTGTTTACTGCAAGATTTGGAGACTTTCACTTTGATGAGACAAACTTCCCATCGTTAGGGGGAGAGAGGAATCGAACGATTCCAGTTGAACGCCAGGAAATTGTCTGGTGTGCTCCCTCCTTTCCTCGTCAAGATCCCCGCACAGCTCAATCCGAGCTAGAAGTGCAACGTATTCTCAGTCTTCAGAAAGTTACGGATTCGATGCCCGAAAGCTTTACTGATACTGCGAAAGTGACAAGATCTACCATTCCTGCTGCGAATGTTCCTGTAAGGTTAGAAGTTCCAGTTATAGGGCAAGGTTCAGCCGCCTAAAGGAATGATGCCGTTGGCGTCAACCTTAGTGGTGGGACGGCTGCTTCGGCTGCTCTTATCCCTGCTCGAAAGAGGGGGAAGCCAGTGGGTAGAAAGGATACCGAACCTCGAAAGAGAAGAGGAACGGAGGCACAAAATCCTCTCATCATCGACACAGTGACTCCGTTACACGAGATTATCTCTGACTACAGATATGTCCTCGAATAAACAATGGAACAATCAACGGATGCGTCGGAAACTTTGTTGATGTCAGAGAATAAAGAAATCTCGATGCAATGTACGAGTGAATACGTACTATTGGACAGGTTGTCCACGCTAGTCGATGATGCTTTTGCCTACTCCGTCGCTCAAGAAATTATTGAAGACGACGATCTTTGAGCCGCTCGGTTCTTTGAATGTCAACAACGAGCCGATTGGTCGAAATGGAAAGATGCAATGCAGGCTGAACTAGACTCAATGGCTAAACGTGAGGTATTTGGCCGTATCGAGCCAATACCCGTGGGCATTAAACAAGTTGGACATAAGTGGGTCTTTGTTCGTAAACACAATGATAAGAATCAGGTCATGTGTTAAAAAGCGAGACTAGTTGCCCAAGGCTTCTCGCAGCGCCCTGGCATTGACTACGAGGAGACGTATTCTCCCGTTATGGACATCATCACTTTTCGCTACTTAGTCAGTTTGGTAGTGTCCGAAAAACTGAATATGCAGCTTATGGATGTGGTTACAGCGTATCTTTATGGGGATCTAGATACGGATATCTATATGAAAGTCCCCGAAGGGATTTCGTTGCCCAAATCAAGTAGCTCTAAACCACGGAGCGCTTACGCTGTGAAATTGCGTCGTTCACTGTATTTGAAATAATCCGGAAGGATGTGGTACAACCGCCTAAGTGAATACTTGGTTGGGAAGGGATACGAGAACAGTGACATCTGTCCATGCATTTTCGTGAAAAGAACAGATACATGATTCGTAATTGTAGCCATCTATGTAGATGACATGAATGTTATCGGTACCATAGATGAGGTCAATGGAACGGCGTGCTACCTTAAATCCGAATTCGAGATGAAAGACCTGGGGAGGACTCGATTCTGCTTGGGCTTAGAGTTAGAACATCGAGATGATGGCATACTCATTCATCAGTCTGCCTATGTCCATAAAATGCTCAGGCGATTTAGTATGGACAAGGCACATCCTCTTGCTACCCCCATGATTGGTCGAAGTCTAGAAATGAACAAGGATCCATTTCGTCCCAAAGAGGAGGATGAAGAGGTCCTTGGAGCAGAAACACCGTACCTTAGCGCAATCGGTGCGTTGTTGTATCAGGCTCAATGTACTCGTCCAGACATCGCATTCTCTGTGAATCTGTTAGTGAGATTTAGCTCCGCTCCCATGATAAGGCATTGGAATGGAGTAAAACACATCTTTCGATACTTGAAAGGCTCCAGTGATCTTGGATTGTTCTTTCCCTACGCAAGAGAGAGCGATATTCCGAAAGGAACTGTTGAGGTTAAGACGATGCATACCGACCGTCGATCTTCCTCTGATATTGCAGCTGAGCATGGTAGCTTGACTACCATAAGTGCTAATGCGAGCAAGCTTACCCCTTATGCAGAGAATCCTAACGACACGTTAGTTGGATTTGCTGGTGCCGGTTATCTCTCTGACCCGCATAAAGGACGTTTCCAAACTGGTTATGTGTTCACCATTGGGAATACGGCAATATCTTGGCGATCTACCAAGCAGACCATGGTTGCTACTTCCTCGAACCATGCAGAGAATCCTAACGACACGTTAGTTGGATTTGCTGATGCTGGTTATCTCTCTGACCCGCATAAAGGACGTTCCCAAACTGGTTATGTGTTCACCATTGGGAATACGACAATATCTTGGTGATCTACCAAGCAGACCCTGGTTGCTACTTCCTCGAACCATGCAGAGATAATTGCATTACACGAATCCATAAGGGAGTGCATTTGGCTCCGGTCAGTCATAGACCATATACGAGGAACGTGTGGATTAGATCCCACTACAGCAAGCCCTACTTGCATCTTTGAGGACAATGCGGCATGCATTGAGCAGATGAAGTTAGGTTTCATAAAGGGTGACAATACCAAGCATATTGCGCCGAAGTTCTTTTATAATCAGCAGCAGAAATTCTTTGAATATCAAAGTGAAACAAGTGAGTTCCGATGAGAATATCGCAGACTTGTTCACTAAGTCTCTACCGAAATCTACATTTGAGAAACATGTGAGAAGCATCGGCATGTGTCGATTATCCGAGCTCAACTAATGATAGCTCGACGGAATGAGCTGTCATGTATACCTCAGGGGGAGTATACTTCACATGATTCTGTCATTTGTAGTTGGTGCGTTGTGCTCTTTTTCCTCACCAAGTCTTTGTTTTTCCCACGGGGTTTTATTTGACTTGGAAAGGTTTTTTACCGAGGCAACACCTTATGCACCATGTTAGTATTAGTGCTCCACACAGGGAGAGTGTTCCGGAAAATCCTTCCCTTATTGGTGTCTTACCTAATACTGGTTGTAGGGGGATAGAGTTATGGAAGGTTCTAGACTCTTCCAGAGGTAGTAGGATCCTGTTAGATGTCTTACCTTAACTAGGAATCATATGTATGGAAGGACTCTCATTGTAATGCCTATATAAAGGCCCCTCTATTCATTGTTATCAATACAATTGATTTGCTGTCTTTTACTTTCTCCTTAAACAATATATATATATTTGCCACTACCTTACAATTAAAGCCATGAAAGGCAACTCCGGTTCGACTCATGAGGTATAAGAAGAAAATTGTAGTCCTCATCTTATCCCTATTTAAAATAAAATCTCATCAATTAATGCTTTCTGATAAATATTTCTGTATCATAGGATGCAGAATGTATCTCAAATTAACAACTATATAGGAAACAAATCACATGGTTCAGGATGATATAATTGAGTTATTTCATGAATTCGAGTTCATAATACAATATGTACCCACAAACACAAGGCATGAAATAAAGTGCCGATGAACTTGATCCGAGTATTTATGCCATTTACTCATTTATGATCTCTTTGGGACTAAGGTTTAGATGCTGTTGTTGTTGTACTCATTTATGATCTCTTTTATATTCATCACGAGTTCATTGTGTATCATGAACCCGGGTCCATGATATAAACTGCCCATATAACCGATTCTCTATGTGTTTTTGGTGAATGTGTGTGTTTCTATGGTGGTTGAGTTGAGTTGGGTGGGTGGGGGTTGAGGGGTTATAGGATGGTCCATGTTTTTTTTTTCAAAGAAAATTATTTTATAGGCATTTATAGCTCCGTGTTGTTGGGTCAATTCACTACTATGGTTGCAAATTTGTATGGGACATGAAAAAAGCAGCAGCCAAGCCCATATGGACATGCATGACAATGGGGATATAAGTCTTGTAGTGTAATATCAATTTGTACCGTGAATTATACGGTTTTTTTTTATATACATAAACTATATTTTTTTTATCAATTTAAATTTACACTCCAATAGTTTATCATTTTGCAGTGTCCAGCAAAGAATTATGGCGTTTTTTTTAAGAAAAATATATATTTAAAGTCAGAAAATAATTTGTGTATAAATAAAAAATCACTGTATATCTTTAACATGTAATTGTAATAGCTTTCGTGTCACACTTATTTTTGATGTAACACCATATAATATTAATAAATATATTAAATGAAATTATAAAAATTAAGATATCTTTAATATATATTCATGATGGTTCATTATTTGGATATCCAAGTACAATGTTCACAACTATACAATATATATATATATATATATATATATATATATAAACGAGGCATTACGAACCCGTGCGATGCACACAGGTTGTATATAATTGTTCATCGCGTAATGTTTGTGTAAATTGCCGAGTTGTTAGTATGATGGTGAAGCTCAAATATACAACAATCTATAACTCGGGCTGCCTCGGGAGAATTTTGTTGATTGTTGGAAGAATTTTGTTAATGTTTAGGTAGATGTAACTATTTTGTTGAGTTTATAGTTTAGTTCTCCTTGTTGTATTTCTTTACTTTTTTCTATGTTTCTAGTCTAAGTTTTAGACAATGGGCTTATAGTATAATGTGTTTAGACTCTATTTTTAGACAAAAATTGATTAGTTTGTCAGCATTGCAAAGACCAATATACTAAACATGTGAGTCAGTTTTGTTCACTTGTTAAAAGAGATAATAGCTCCTCATAGACAAATTGGGGCGTCAAGTTAAGCCGTTAACACTTATTTGATTGTTATATAAAAACTAACATACTAAATCCATATAATCTACAAAAATATTGTACTACTTGAGAACATGGTTTCGTTATTACAATTCATTATTTCGTACAATGCTATTCATTTGCCTTTTACTTCAAATATAATTATGTGTATTTACATTTTCTGCCTCACCACATATAACAAAATAATAAATAACAAAATTTGTGCATTACACACGTCAATTTAATGAGGCTAATTATTATTAAATACTTATTCTCATTTAAAAAATATAACATAATGTGAACATTTTTGGTTCTTAAAGAGTTCATACCATATACATTTGCAACTATTTTCTCTAGTTTGTTATAAGTTATTTAAAATATTGTTTTACTTTATAAATTAAAGCCATTCTAAGTGTCCTTTAAGAATTAAGACAAATAACAATATTAGGTGGGTTGGGAATATCCCTTCTAAGGGATCTACTCCTCAGGTCACCTTCAACTGATAAACCTATGTTTTGGTTTTGCTAATTTCATTTATTTTAAAATGCTTTCTCCTAATTATTCTTTGGATAAATGGAACCTCATTTGTATTATTTTTATTTGTTTGCAGTTTATTCCATCCGCAAACAACCATCCAAAGTGAAAAGAGAGAAGCACATTTTAGAATTGTTGAATACTAAATTAACTTGTACTCCGTAGTCTTCTTTGTATCTTGAGATTCTATCCACTCTTCTAATTATTATTCAATATAAAAATTTATGAGAATTTTCTCCGGATATTTGATAAAATATCGTATATTATATCATCACAATATGTCTAGTTGCATCAGTCCACCGGAGTACATTGGGCCCTTGAGCGTAGCCCTTGCAGACTGGTTTAAGTAGTAACCTTGATGATAGCCCATATTTTAAAAAAAAAACGACAATTTCAGTTCTTACCATTAACACATTCAACCCTAAAATAACTCATCCAAAAGCACACGCCTCCATCTAAAATTATCTCTCCCAAGATGCAGACACTCAACATCAATCTCCCCAAATTCGTCCTTATACCTCCAAAATAAAAATGTTTCCGACTTTATTGCACCATTAACACAAACATATCATTTCATTTCACGAATATAAAACCCAACCGAACGTAATCCTCCCATGGTTGGTTCTTTTCTACAATAAAACTTCAGTACCAAACAAACTACGACCGTTGCACTACATGTCTTCAAGATCTCATATGGAGGTCTCGGGTAGGTGTTTTGTGTTTTTTGTTTTATCTTTTATGGATCTATGATGGCTTGGTTTTCGTATAGAAAAGATCTTTAAAGGTCTTGTTATCTCATAAGAGATACAAAGGAAAACATCGCTGAGATATTGTTATTTTTTCGTTTTGTTTTCGGGTCTTGGTTTCAAGATCTATAAAACAGATCTTGAAAGTGATATACGATAGTTATGGTTTCGGGTTTTGTTGGTTTCGGGTCTTGGTTTCACGATCTATAAAACAGATCTTGAAAGTAGTTACTGTGAGAGTTGGGCCTTGGTTTCACGATTGTGAGGGTTTGTATCTACTATTTATAAGCTCTTCCTTTTGTGTTGTAACGATCAAACGCTTTACATTCTTTTTGGTTGTAATTGATGCAGATGGTTGCTATACTCGCAACTGCAGGAAACTCTTCATATTCATCTTCATGGTTACATTTAATTCGGCCAATCGAATGTGTGGATGATGCCCTTCGTGTACCCAGGCTGAAATAAATTTTCAGGATGTTTTGATAGATGAATTCAGGCTTTAAGACTCCCCGATTAATAAGAAGACTGAATCTTTTAGTATGTATGATAAAAATTGGAGTCATTAAGACTTCACAATAAATTTAAGAACTGAATCTTTATATATATATATAAGATTTGTTGAGATGTATAATCCATAATTTAAACTCCTTTACTTTATTTTTCTTAAATTCCCTCCTATACACATTCTCTCTTTTGTTAAATTGTATATTAGATATAACTGTGATATATATAATTATATATTGTAGATAATTATATATTAATATTAATAAAAAATATTAAATATCTTCTCTAGTTTAGAATTAGGATATGTTTGGTGTCATTCCAACTTTGGTGTAACATCATAATTATTATAGTTTTTATATAATATAATAAAATTTAATAATCTGTGTGAGAATTCATGTATGATGTTCATAATAACTATAACAACAAAAATAATAATAATAATAATAATAATAATAATAATCTTATTCATTATACTAAATTTTTGGAACCCCGTATTATGACTTACTCTTCAATCTCTAAAATTGGAAATGCATGAATAATGATAATCCTAATAATACTAATAATAGAAAAGGTCAATAAATTTTTTAAAATCCTCTAATTTATGAACTACACCATCACTTCCTAATTTTTATTTAAATTTTTTTTTTGCGAAAAATCAAGATACAATGTCCATAATAGTAATAATAATAAGGGATAGTACACATTCCATCACTGCTAAACGACTCCAAATCAAATCAGTACCCACAATTTGAACAATTACAGTCCAAAAGTCGACATCGGAGGTGAGATTGGAATGTGGATTTAATTGTTCAAACAAACATCTACGTTAACAATCAGTTTGAACAATTACAAATTCATCCAAAATCAACAGTGGAGGTAATATTTGAATGTGGATGTAATTGAATATGTAATTGGACAAAAAATAAGGATACCTTATTAATTCGCCCTAATAATAATAAAGAATAATTGTATACATATATAGTACTAAAACTTTTCAAATCCCATAATCTATGAACTATCTCATAATTTATGAACTATCTTGCATTACTCAATAAAACTTCTAAAATTTCCTAATTTATGAACCCCTCTTTTGATTTTCAAAATTAGAAATGCATGTATCAAATATTTAATATAAATATTATTTTATCTCAAAGAATCAACACAATATTCCAAAAAACATACAATACTTCTTTTTCAATTATATAATATATATATATAATTAACATATACAATACATATGCACCTGTAGTAACTCAATATTCAAAGCGAGGTACATCGTGGGATTGTAGCATTTTGAGTATGCACAAACCCTACATGGATAACCGAATATGTCTACACGTGACATCAGGTGAGTGTGTTTTTGTTGTTATGTCATCAATATTGCCTTCCAGTAGGTGTGTGATGTAATATAGAGTTTTGTTCAAATTTGTCTGAGTTTTTTATTTGAGTTATAAATTTTTGGGATGATTAATATATTCAACTTATCAAACTCGAGTGCAGTGGCGGATCCAGGATTACATGATCAATGAGGCAGGATAAAAAAATCAAAAAAATTCCAACAAAAGAAATAATACTTAAAAGATAAACATTATTATTTTTATGAAAAATTGATGCAAATTGCTTCAAAATTGCACAAAATTGATTTAGAACCTGACGGTCCTGACCTAGAAAATTTCATAAATCTAAACATGATATCACTTATTCCTTAGACAATTCATCAAACCACAAAACAAACACAAGATAAACAACAACAACAACAACATCTAAGCCTTAGTCTCAAAATGATTTGGGGTCGGCTAACATGAATCAAACTTTGAAACCGTCAATAATCGTTACATAAATAACATAAAAGGAAAAAAGAGGGAAAAAGTAGAGAAAAAAGCAAATAAAAAAAGAGAATGAATGTAAAAAAAAAAAAAGATAACATGAAATAAAAGAAAATAGGAATTAAAAAAAAAATCAGACTCCATCCACCATCCGTATTCTTTCCCGCCACATTTGCCTCTCCACATACTTTCTCCAATTCCAAGAAACCGCATATCATTTTCAAACACAAGATAAACAAAATAACTAAATCCCAGTCCTAATCAGAGCAGTCCCATGTTTTTTTTTCTTCCACAATTAATTATGTTTGGGACATTTGGGCTTAATGGGTTATTGGTTGGGCTTGGGGTTGGGCTTTCAGTTTTTTATATACGAGACATTATCCAACCCGTGCGATGCACGATATTTGGTTAAATATCTACGTGTTTTGTACGTAATGTTGGGGCAGACGGTTGAATGAGCAGATGGCAGAATTTAAATGCCTTTTAGAGAAGTTTATATGTTTTTTATTGTTATTGTCCTTTTATTTTAGTCTATGTAATTAGTTATATGAAATGAGGCTTTACTAACCCGTATGTTGCTCCGGGGGTTTTTTTGGTTTATTCAACCCGTGCGATGCACCGATTGTATCTAAGATTTCATATCTAAAATTTAACCATCTTGTAATTTATACTATCATTTAAAAGTTTATTTTAATCACCTTGTGTATTAGAAGGTGCACGTGTTTTGTACGTAATGTTGGGGCAGACGGTTGAATGAGCAGATGGTAGAATTTAATTTAGAGAAGTTTATATGTTTTTTATTGCTATTGTCCTTTTATTTTAGTCTATGTAATTAGTTATATGAAATGAGGCTTTACTAACCCGTATGTTGCTCCGGGGTTGTTTTTGGTTTATTCAACCCGTGCGATGCACCGATTGTATCTAAGATTTCATAGCTAAAATTTAATCATCTTGTAATTTATACCATCATTTAAAAGTTCATTTTAATCACTTTGTGTATTAGAAGGTGCATTTGCATTGTGATGTTTATCATAACTTTTGTATTTAAATTAGTTTATTTACATTAAAATTTACAATTAAAATAGTCTCTTCATATATTTACAATTAAAAGTTACAATTAAATCCCCTCCCATATTAAATTAAGGTGGATAAGTATTATATAGTATAAATATTATAATATAATATGTAAAAAAATATTTTTTTTCAAGGGGTCAGATGACCCCTCTTGCCCTGCAGTGGATCCGCCACTGCTCGAGTGTAGCTATGGTATTTCTTAACATGTGTATTTTACAATTTGAATCTTTTGAAATAAAAAACTTATATTCAAGCATGGCTAATTATCTTAACAAACCGATGTCAAGCGAGCGCTATATATATGGCCGGCTCTCCGAAGTCAAGTTTCCGAGTGGTAGGCCTGTAAAGGATTCGAGCTTTTTTCGAACACTTCGAGCTCGACTTGAAAAAAGCTCGACTCGATACTCGATAATTCGAGCTCGAACTCGAACCCGAGCATATATTAGAGATCGATATATTAATCGAGTCGAGTTCGAATATATATCTATATATATATATATACTCGGCTCGAAAGCTCGACGAGCTGCTCAATATTTATTAATATACATTATTAATATATTTATTTATATATATTTATTATATATATATAACCCTAAAAATTAAGTAGCAGCCATTTGAGCTCACGAGCCGAGCTAATTCGAGCATGGTAATTTTCGAGCTCACGAGCCGAGCTTGAATAGGAAAAATTTATGTCGAGCTCGAGCTCGAACTCGAGTGGTGAAGCTCGATCGAGCTCAAACTCGAATTCGAGCCACTGTGCAATAATATTTTTCAAAGATAAATAAATTTAAATTCAAGTTGGTTATTTTCACATCACAACTGCAATATTTTTTTTAGTTTACATCAATACCAAACTAGACCTGACCACAAAACTGAAAGGTCACGAGTTCTAATCCCCCTACCAACACTTTATTCGTTGAGTCTGTCATATAGGGCTTGCCTAGTGTGCTTTATCTGGTTGGCGTAGTTTGCAGGCTATTACGTCCAGCCCGAGAATTTATCCAATATGTTGGGAAAAATCAGATCCCACATTCATCCACTAGGGATGAGCAGAAATAACCGAGAAATAACATGAAAAATAATAATTCACAACACAAGAATTTACATGGAAACTCCAAAATCGGAGAAAAACCACGGCCCCCAGAGAAAGAAATTCCACTATGTGAAATATTATTACAATCACACAGACATTCTCTCTCCCGACCCCCGTACCCCACACTCTTACAAACATTTGACTAACTCACACCTCTCTTCCAACTCTCCATACTAGAGAATATAAGAAAGGAATTTAACTAGAGTCAAACCACAAAGGTTAAAGAATATTTGACTGGTGCACTTGAAACCACACCACATGGGTTCCTTAAATAACCTTAAGGCCCCCACCCATTTTGTTCCACAAGCAATGTGGGACAAAACCCACTTGTTATATTTTTATACAAAACCAACAAACTCCATTGTCTTCACCGACAATCATGACTCTCAATCCAGAGAACCATCATTCTCAAACCAGAGAATCCTACTCCATCATATGAGTAGACCACTTAGAATATGTTGCTACCCAAAATATTATCCGGAGATAGATATTGCTGGAATGGATGGATAGCAAACAAAGTGCGAGAGCACTTCCGTAGAGAAAGTAAATAACACAAGATTTGCCGGGGTTGTTAGTCCCGAGCTTGAATGCTCTTGCGATGTTATTAATATGAATATTCGGGGATACAAGTATTAATGTTAGAATACTATTACAATGAGTGTAACGATTCTAGTTATCTTAGCTAGTGAGCGTGTACATTGCCGGAAGAACCAGATATGATGCCCTGTGAGTTCTTGTAACAACGTTGATGAGCTGTGACGGCAGTGAGAGATCGACAGTCTCTCACGGCGTGTATTAGCTGTATGTTTGAGTTCCTAGGCTTGTGAGTCTCGTTGAATCAGTACTGCAGGGAGTTCTTGCCTCTGCCGACCGTCTTCTGGATGAGAGATGCTGAGAGAGAAATCCTGAGGTAGATCCGAGAGAGGAAACTGTGAGCCTGAAGGAATGTATTTGTTTGTATGTATTTCCGTGAATGGAGTTGGAACCAATTTCTGCTATGAGTGGTACTGAGAGGAACTAATTCCGAACCTTCTTTCAGTTGCTGGATGTTCTCTATTTATAGGACTAGAACACGCTGAGCGATCGCCTCTGCTGTATTATAATAAGCGGGCGATCGTCTTTTAGCACATGGGCTGGTCCCCTTAAAGTCCGCAGGTGTTGCTGGCAGCCAGCTGTGCGGTCCAATGAGAAGTCTGCACGCGTCTGAGTCGCTGTCACGGGCGGTCCCACCTTGTACCTTTCGGCGGGTTTGTCGGTAGGTGAGTAGGTGGTGACAGGCTGTGGTCAACGATCCATGTTATGCGGCGCCTTTCGCGGATCTGCACATGGGCACTGCTTTGGGATCCAGTCTTCGTGGACTTCGATGGGCGAAGGTCTTGTTCATGGCGTAGGACGATCATCCTTAGTCGGGCACCAGAGTCGATCGCTAGGTGCCAAAGGCGATCGCCTTGGAAGTCAATCGCTAGATACCTGAAGGTGGACTGTTATCTCTGTTTAGGCGAGTCCGCCGTAGCTTGATTGGTTGTGGACTCGGTCGCTCGACTTTGTAGTCGATCGCCTGCCGAGGTGAATAAATCTCGGCACAACAATTGCCCCCCAGCTCGCTCCGATGTTGGAAACGTGGGGTGAGGTGGTTCTGTTGGCGATCGCTTAGTTATGACGAGCGATTCTGCATTTTATCGAACTAGCGATTGTCTTTGAGCTGTTTGATTCTGAATTTGGACGACCTGGTTGGTCGCTGAAATGAGCGGGAAATGGTAATGGACGTGGAAAAGTCTCTGGGGCACGTGTCGGGTTCCTGTTGGAGGATACCGATGGTTAGCTGTGACTCCTCGTCTGGCGTGTCCTTGAAAAGACGCATCGCGGGTTTCAAAGGAGTCATTAATAGCGACGGTTGCACTTCGACCCCTGAGATTCTCCATATTTGCACGGAAGTCCCTGCTTTCTCATATAAAGAGGCGCAGGGTTGCAGCGTTAAAACCCTTATGCGATTTATCGGAGAAGACTTTTGCTGAAGATATTTCTGGAGATATAGCTGCCGATCGTCGATCGACTCAATCCTTGGGTAAGAAAAACACTTCTTTTCTCCTCTTTTCTTCGAGAATGACTGGAACATCTTCTTCACACGGAGTGGGCACCAGCTCCGCCGCCGGGGCATCGACTGCCCGGGGAGGATCCTCCACGGATTTCCATCTGGAGACGGCCACCGAGGCTATCCGGGCTGGAATTGACCCTACGTAAGTCGAGGTGTTGTTCAATGAAGCCGACGTCGCTAGGGAGGCGGCGGTTGAGCGGAGACGCTCGCAAATGGAGAGAGATTCGGCGGTTAGGGCCTACTGGGAGCAGCACAGTACTTTTGGCCGGGCCTATTTGGCCTTTGCTGAAATTATGGAGAGGTTGGCCAGTCCGTCTCCAAAGTTCAATTACCGGGAGTACTCGATCGATCATCCCTACCAGTTTGCTAAACGATAGTTGTTTCGGGCTGCGCAGCGATCTCTTTGGTCTCTTGGCCAAATCAGGAGTTCGGCGACCAGGAAGGACCTGGCCGTATGGAGGATGAGGTACCATGTTCCTTCAGATGTGGATCTATTTGCGCCGGCGGAGAATGAGCGAGCCGACCAACCCTCGACGGGTATGGTCGCCGTGAACGAGGCAATTATGGAGGCCGGGCTGCGTTTCCCTCTATCTTTTGTTGTCTCCCATTTGCTGGCCGACTGGAACGTGGCGCCGCTCCAGCTTACGCCGAACGCCTGGCTCCAGATCATCTGTGCCCTTACTTTGTTTGGCGATCACCGACTGTACCGCCATCCTTCGCCATCGGAGATGAACCATTTGTTCAAGCTGACAGTTCATAAGGGATCTGTCGGCGGCTATCATATTCAAGGCCGATCCGGTCGGGTGATTCTTGGAGTTCCGAACAAGGTGCGGGGCGATCCGGCTAATTGGTTCTGGGTCGTCGGTGCATGGAAGGCCTCTGCGAGTGACAATCCTACGGGCGAGCTGGAAATCCCCACTAGCTTTCGGGAGAGGAATCCCGGTAAGGGTTCAGACTCTCCCTTTGTTCGGATATGATCTGAACTGATCTAATTTAGTTTTGCTTTTGCAGGTTTCCATATTTCGTCGATCGACGAGCTTCCTTTTGACTTTTTGGTTGTCTGGGAGCGGATATGGAGTTTACCGGACGACGATTTAGAAGCTAGCCAGATCAACAAGGAGAGCCGTAGACTGTCTGCTCGGCTATTCTATTTTCCACGACATCTCTCGGTCTCAGGTATGATTTTCTGCGATCTCGAATTGCTTGGCGATCGTCCTGCTTGAAGAGTGTGTCTGACCGTGGTTTGGTTGTCCTTATTGTAGAGGTCCGCTTTCCTCGCTTCTTGGAGCCTCCACCTGAGATAGCTATGTCGAACCCTGGAGTTTTAGGCTGTCTCCGCCAGAAGAAGTCATCTCGAGCTCCTCCCGTGGCGTTACCTATTATTCCGGAGGCAGGGCCTCGCGTAGGGCCGACCGTGGCGGAGGAGGAAGTTCGTGAGGAGGGGCTTCAAGCGAACCGCAAACAGCAGAGGTTGGGAGAAACCCCACTTTCTGCCCCAGCCAGTGAGGTGCCGATCGCCGCGCCTCTGATCACCGTTGTTCCTCCGGCGACTGAGTCTACGCCCTCTGCGACTTTCTTACGGGAGATGGCGATCGCCGATGCTGAGACCCCTCGCGGGAAGCCATACTTCGGCCGCGATCCCGAGAGAGCCGAGAGGTAAATTTTTCTTGTTGAGTTGAAACTTGTCATTCGCGTAGGAGATGTGCTAACTTTGTTGTTTTGATGCTTAGCACTGACCCATCATGCCCGCTGATGGTACTGGATTTCTTAGCGAGCCGATCTCCTCGCCAGGCCTCTGATATCCCGTTATACGTCAACCGGGCCGTTTCTGCTCTGCCGAAGGCCTGGACGACGGACTTAGATGCGATCGCTCGTCAGCGATCTGGGAGTTCGATGTAGGCTGCTTTCGCTCTCTCTCTTCAGGCGGCGACAATGGCTGCCCAGTCTGTGCAAGAATTCGAAGGACGTCCTTCCACTATACGTATGCAGGTGGATCTCGAGACGGCTCAGAAGGAGAACGCCGAGTTTGCCGACAAGATTGTGGCAATGGAGAAGGACTCCCTGGATGCAGCTACGCGGGCGAACCATGAACTTGAGCTGGCGAGAAAGGATGCTGAGCAAGCTCGGGTGATGGTCGACCGATTTCGGGACCGGATGACAGATGCCGTACGGTCGCAGAAGGCCGCTGAGAAGGAGGCCGATCGATTGAAGGTGACTGTCGCTCGGCTAAATAGCGAGCTGGCGGCGTCGAGGGGAGAGACGGATGCGAGGGAGGCCGAGCTCCAGGGTGCGCAATAGGCGATGGCGGAGCTGAAAGGGGAGCTAGAGGCGACCAAGGCCAATACCTTTCTTAATGTGGAGTTTGTCAGTGAGTTTGCCTATTATATAGCATACACTGACTCGCTCCGAGACGCTAAGAAGGGAGGACTGGAGGTCGGCCCTCTAGTCGAAAACTTCAAGGCGTATGCATTGGAGCACCCTCTTCATCCTGACTTCTCCATGCCGATCTTGGATCTCGCGGACATCGGTGTGGACCTGAGCTGGTATCCGACTCCGGCGAACCTTATTCATCCTGACGCTCTGTAGGATGGAGAGGCCGCACCGGAGGCTGGCGAAAGGTCGCGGGCAGATCCGGTAGTTGAAGGCGAAGGCCAGGCGGGGGCCCGAGGCTCTTCGTTCTTTTATTTGTTTTAGCTCTTTGCCTTGTAATTTTGTAGCTTTCTCTTTGTAGCATTTAGGCCTTCCGGCGACCGTGTATTCTGAAACTTCAAGTAATGAAATGAATGTTTGATTCTCCGAGTTTTACTTGAATGATTGCTTTTCTGAGTCTTTTGCTGGACTTTGTACAAATGTGTGAGGAGAGATTGTTGCGTGTGTAGGTCTAAGTGAATTGATAAACTCATATAGATAACTTTTACAACAAATTCGATCGCTGCACAAACATCTGAATAATGCCGATATCCATATGTAATTGAATAGGGACGATCGATGTGTAAATAGCTCCGCACTCTTCTCCCCCTTGTTTTTGTTCACTTAGTGAAAGTAAGGGGATGAAAATAAATCATTGAGTGAGCGGTCTTCAAATTTGTCGAATCCTCGAAAGGCCGTCCATCTCGGTATTGAGGAGTCGTGCACGATCGCGGAGATCGATGGATCGACCTCCATGATCGTGTCTTATGCATGAGCGACATTCCGTCTGATGGCTAAGTTTTCGTGACTCACTTAATTGGTAGGGTCCTCCGAAGGCTGCACCTTGCCTCATATTTAAACGAAGGGCGTGCGGTCTTGGTCTGGAAGATTCCTTGCGCGGGGCGTCGTCGGATTAATCAACTCCACTTCCGCGGCTTGTTAGCTCTACTTCCACCTCGGCCCGCCATGAAGATGGCGACCCTCGACGGTGTACGTTGAGACGGGGGGAGGGTCGCGTCGCATTGCCCGGAAAGGACCCACCACGTTAAGTGATGGACCTCCGAGGGCGGGCGAACGCATCCACAGATTAGTTTTGGAGGGCCCTCAGACTACGCCGGCCTCATATTTAGACGAAGGGTGGGCGATCGTGGCCCAAAGGGACCTTGCATGGCACAAAGAACGGTTCCATCGTCCTCCACGATCATGGCGACACTCTTCTACCTCGGACCATCAAGTCAGATGACGATCCTCGACGGTATACGTTGTGTAAGGGGAGGAGATCACCTACCTAGGTTCTTCACGTAGATGATGAACTTCAGAGAGCGAGCGAGTAATCCTCTGGTTTGATTTGGAGAGACCTTCGGTTATGCCCGCCTCGTATTTAAATGAAGGGCGAGCGATCGAAGCCCAAAAGAACCTTGTATGGACGGATCGTCGGTTTCATCAATTTTTGCGACCATGGCGGCACTTTTCTACCTCGGACCATCATGTCAGATGACGACCCTCGACGGTATACGTTGTGCTTGGGGAGGCGATCACTGCCTAGGTCCATCATGTCAGATGACGAACTTTTGGGGGCGAGCAAGTCATCCTCTTTTGTTCACTGAGGTGGGAAATCGGGGAGAGACGTCCGATGCCCCCTTCTCTTGATTGAAGCATGTAGATACGGTCGCCGAGGTTGATCGAGGGGTCGGCTCGTATGAGCGTTCTGGCCTGTTCGCGTTCGACTCGGGCGATCGTGTTGGGAGATTGGAGGGGCTCCGGCTAAGCCAATAAGCTGTCCAACTTGCCTTCTTCGAATAATCTCCAGAGTTGTCTGAGAAGGTCGCGGCATTGGTTGGTGCTGTGTCCGGGACTCCTGTGGTAGGCACAATATTGATTGTGGTCCAGGTGACTGTGGTCCCTTATTGCCTTTGGCTTGTTCAGCGGTTCGCGCCCTTTGATGGCGTAAAAAATGTGGGTCGGAGTTTGGTTGAATGTATGGAGGAGATGGGATTCCATGTCCTCGTAGGCCTTGAGATCCCCAGGTGGCTTGGCGACCGCATTCTTGGTTTTGGCGATCGCCGTCTTTCAGGCAGGAGGTGGCGTTTCCTCGCCTAGGCAGAGGGTAAGCAGCTTCAGCCTGGCCAGAAAGTCGGCAACCTTAGCGCGGAAGATCGCGTAAGTTGGGGGAATGTCTTTCGTCAGATGTCTAAACATGGGTGAGTGACCGTAGAATCTCCCCAGGACTGAGTAGAGAGCGAGCTCGTGTAATACCCGTAATTTCGATTTCCGGTAATTTCTTTTTTTCGGCGGAAGTTCGTTTTGACGACTCGATCATGACCGTTTTGTCATTATGGGAATGATTAATTCTACACTTTTTGACATCCGAGTTCGTTTTGGTGTCATTTTGTTGAGTTCCGTGCTTTTTAGCGACTTTTCCGCACTTGAGTTCGATTCTTGCGAATCTCGTTCGAAACTGCTGTTTCGAGTTTCCCGTAAGTCCGTTTAACTTTGTTAGACGTGTTATGAACTTAGGTTTGGTTATTCGATCACGTATCGTGATTTTCGGGCATTTTGGGCCATTTTGTAATTTACCCAAAGTTACGGTATCCGTATCTGTAATTGTTGTCTCGACCCGTTTCTTGGTCACGTATGATTAATTATGGTATTATGTTTTCATTTCGGGTCGTTGATGTTGTCCGCGAACTTTTCGTCGTGTTCGTGTTGTGTCAAGATTTAACACCTTCCGACCGGCGATCGCCTCCGAGGCCGAGCGACCGACTTACTGCCGAGCGGCCAAGGCAGATCTGCCGAGCAGCGACCAGGCGACCAAGCCTCAACCCAGCGGACATGCTAGACTGGCCAACCGAAGGTCCCAGGACAAGTCCCGGTGCCGAGCGATCGACCTCAGATACGATCGTCTCTCGGTACTCGGCGACCGACTCCTGGCGACCGGCATCTGCCGACCTCTCCGGGCATCTGCCGATCGACCCTTGGTGACCGACCATTGCCAACCTTCAGTGACTGGCCGAGAACGATCCTCGGTGTCCAGCTAGAGGCGACCGCATCATGACGATCTGGGCCGATGGCCATCCAGTCGGCCAAGGCCAAGTCTCAAGACTGACCCCACGTGCAGACCCACAAAAGGCGCTGACAAACTTGTCACCTACCTCACCTACCAGCATGGCCCAGACCTGCGAAAGGAGTTGGCGGACAAGACATGTGACTACAGCCTGTCACCTACCCTGACAAAGTCCGCCGAAAGTAGCAAAGTGGGACCTCCTGTGACAGTGCTTCCGGACGCGTGCCGGCTCCTCATTGGGCCACTCAGCTAGCTGCCGGCTGGATCTATGGACTTTTGGCAGGCAGCCCACGTGCCCTTTAGGACGATCGCCCCGTTACATTAAATGCTGAAAGGCGATCGCCCACTAGTGGACAGGGCACCTCAACTCCTATATAAAGAGGGCAGCCTTCACTTGTAAGAGGACCGAGACTCTGACTCTCTGAACTTTTTCAGCTTCCTTCGCATTTCACACCATACAGAAGCAAACATTAAGGACTTGGCTAACATCCAACTCTTGGCAACAGCTTTCTTTCGGTCTTACTTCTCCCGGCCTTTTCTCCTCGAGCAGATTACCGGCGGGACGAAGAACACCGAGCTTCGCTCAAGAGCCGGATCAACAGAGTCTTTTTACACTCATTGTATTTAGATTTCTCTCATTAATACTTGTATCCACGAATATTTGTATTAATAACATCTCGCGAGAGCATTCAAGCCCGGGCCTAACAAACCCGGCAAATCTTGTTTTATTTATCTTCTCTCGGAAGTGCTCCCGCAATTGTTGTTTGTTGTCCGTCTTCCAGCAATATTAATCTTCGGATAAATATTTTGGGCAACAACAATTGGCGCTAGAAGAAGGGGATCAACCCTCGATTTTTTATACCTACCGTCCCGAAGAACACTCATTGTTCTCGGGGCAGATACTTGAAGTGACACTTACTGCACTTCAAAGAAATCCTTCAGAAATCATGTCTTCCGCCTCCGCGTCGAAGAAAGCCGGACCGGCCGGCCAAACCCCCTGTTCCGTCCGGTCCGAGCCACGGCCGATGGTGGAAGGTAGCCGCCGCGATCGAGACGCTCGATCCCGTCCCTGGACGGCGGCCTCTCGCTCGATCGGTTCCGAACCAAGGAACAGATCGAAGGGGCCCCGCCGCCCTACAGAGCGACGGAGTGCTCTCGACGCGCTCCAGCCTACGCCCCGGTCTCTCGCCGGAAGATCAAGCGGAAGCTCAAGGCACTATGGCCGAGCGATCGCGGGAGGCTCCCGACCACAGAAGAGGCGCTCGCCAGCCGGGGCACCTCTGTCTTCGATCGCCTGGCGGTGACCCGACAGCTACCGGGCGCCCGGCCCGCCTACGAGACGACGGAGTTTGAGTCCGTCACCAGAGCTCGGCCTACCCGACTCCCGGAAGGCGCCTGGCCGTCGGCTCCCTCGCCAAATTGCCGAGGTCGGCGGTAGCGGAGCCCGAGATCGGTACACGATCGCCTGGCTCGCTCCCAAAGCCGATCGGCAAGCGACTGCCACGGCGATGGTCGCGATGCACGCGTCAACTCAACGACATGAAGGCGCTCCTGGAATCCTGTGGCAGCGCCAAGAAGACGATCGCCGGCCAAGCGAGCCGCTCGCGATCGACATCGAGCTCGCCCCGTGCAAAGACAGATCGCTCCCCGCTAACACCCGTACGAGGCGATCGGACCCCAAGTGCACCCGAGGAAGTTCAACATCTACATGACCGGTGTGGGGCATCGACGCGACCGCATGCCGAATGTTCCCTCTGACGCTGGACGACCTCGCCCACCGGTGGTACACTTCATTGCCACCTCGGTCCATTGGCTCCTTTAACGAGCTGGCGCACGGCTTCACGGAGTACTTCGCCACCCGGGTCGTCCGGCCCGAAGGTCCCCTTCGCATGATGCAAATCAAGCAGGGAGAAGAAGAGTCCGACTCGGACTACATCGACCGGGTAGACGTAATCATCCTCAATGGCGAGCCCATAAGCGATGAGACCGCCCTCTACGCGGTCCTAGGAGGTTTTCAGGGTTTTTCGCCTATGTTCAGGCATCTTACGAACACCCAACCTACGACCTACGCAGCCTTCCGGGCTAGAGCCGCAGATTTTCTGGCCAGGCAAAGGTTTCTTCTTAGCCTGTGAGCAGCGCGATCGGCACCCGGACGACGATCTCCCGCCCGATCGCCAATATCGACCTACGAATAAGCGATCGGCAGCCGAGCGACGATCGCCGTCTTCCGACCCGATCGCCGATCATCACGCTACATCACCCGCTGTCCGGAGGACACGATCGCCATCTACAGTCCAGCATATAACATGACGGACTAAGGCATAAGATCGCCTCCACCGCACATCATAAAGCCATGGCCCTGGCAGTCGATGGAACCGGCTGTTTCGGTCATGCAAGGTCCCTTTCGGCCAAGATCGCCCGCCCTTCGTTTAAATACGAGGCCGGCGTAGTCTGAGGGCTCTCCAACATTAATCAGTGAACACGATCGCTCGCCCTCAAAGGTTCATCATCTGACATGGTGAACCCGGACAATGCGACGTGCCACAACCCCGTCTCAATGTACACCGTCGAGGTCGGCCATCTCCATGGCTGGCCGAGGTGGAAGCAGAGCTAACAAGCCGCGGGCGTGGAGTTGATTCATCCGACGCTGCCCCGCGCAAGGACTCCTCTAGACCGAGACCGCACGCCCTTCGTTTAAATACGAGGCGAGGCGCAGCCTAACAGAGGACCCTCATAATAAAGTGAGTCACGGGACACTCATTGTCTTCGCGCACAAAGACGCGGTCATGGGGTCGGTCCATCGATCTCCGCGACTGTGCACGATTCCTCAAACGAAGCGAAACCACCAAGTTTCCGTGGGGGATCGGCCAATGTTGTTTTTGCAGGTACAAGACCGAAAGATAGCTAAGCCAATCGACCATGAAAGCCCAAGTCCGAAATCGTAAGTCGGCTCAGCAAGGTCGCCAGCAAGAGCCACCTCGCCCCATGTCTTCAACATAGGAGCAAGCTGGGGGGCAATTGTTGTGTCAAGATTTAACACCTTCCGACCGGCGATCACCTCCGAGGCCGAGCGACCGACTTACTGCCGAGCGGCCAAGGCAGATCTGCCGAGCAGCGACCAGGCGACCAAGCCTCAACCCAGCGGACATGCTAGATCGCAATCAAGGTCCAGGACAAGTCCCGGTGCCGAGCGATCGACCTCAGATACGATCGTCTCTCGGTACTCGGCGACCGACTCCTGGCGACCGGCATCTGCCGACCTCTCCGGGCATCTGCCGATCGACCCTTGGTGACCGACCATTGCCAACCTTCAGTGACTGGCCGAGAACGATCCTCGGTGTCCAGCTAGAGGCGACCGCATCATGACGATCTGGGCCGATGGCCATCCAATGGCCAAGGCCAAGTCTCAAGACTGACCCCACGTGCAGACCCACAAAAGGCGCTGACAAACTTGTCACCTACCTCACCTACCAGCATGGCCCAGACCTGCGAAAGGAGTTGGCGGACAAGACATGTGACTACAGCCTGTCACCTACCCTGACAAAGTCCGCCGAAAGTAGCAAAGTGGGACCTCCTGTGACAGTGCTTCCGGACGCGTGCCGGCTCCTCATTGGGCCACTCAGCTAGCTGCCGGCTGGATCTATGGACTTTTGGCAGGCAGCCCACGTGCCCTTTAGGACGATCGCCCCGTTACATTAAATGCCGAAAGGCGATCGCCCACTAGGGGACAGGCCACCTCAACCCCTATATAAAGAGGGCACCTTCACTTGTAAGAGGACCGAGACTCTGACTCTCTGAACTTTTTCAGCTTCCTTCGCATTTCACACCATACAGAAGCAAACATTAAGGACTTGGCTAACATCCAACTCTTGGCAACAGCTTTCTTTCGGTCTTACTTCTCCCGGCCTTTTCTCCTCGAGCAGATTACCGGCGGGACGAAGAACACCGAGCTTCGCTCAAGAGCCGGATCAACAGAGTCTTTTTACACTCATTGTATTTAGATTTCTCTCATTAATACTTGTATCCACGAATATTTGTATTAATAACATCTCGCGAGAGCATTCAAGCCCGGCCTAACAAACCCAAAGAAATCTTGTTTTATTTATCTTCTCTCGAAGTGCTCCCAATTGTTGTTTGTTGTCAGTCTTCCTGGAGTATTAATCTTCGGATAAATATTTTGGGCAACAACTTGATTCGTGACGCTTTTGGAAATCGAGTCGCCGAGCCACGTGGTCGGGCATCGCCGGACGGCCATGGATCGGCCGGATGATTGCGGCACCGGCCGGACGAAAGGCGCGGCAGAATCGCATAGCGCACGCTACGGCCGGAAGGCAGCGCACGCTACGGCCCGGAGGCAGCGCACGCTACGCCGGTTGTTCTGCGCTAGCGGCCGAGGCGATAGGGCGGTGGGGGTACTGACTCGGTGGATCGGGCAGTAGCGCACGCCATCGCCGGACATCGCAGACGCTACGACCAGCAAGTAGCGCACGCTACGGCCGGAAGGCTGCGCGCGCTACCTGGCCGAGCAGTGTCTCTGGACTGCAGCCTGGGCCGGTAGCGTACGCTAGCTCGGCAGCCTAGCGCACGCTAGGCTGCACCTGTATAAATGTGACAGAGCAGTCACATTTCCTCTCGTTTTTCATTTCCTCTCTTTCTCTTCCACGGCTAGAGCCTTGGGGATTCCGAAGCCATGTTGTTGAACAACAAATCCATGAAGTTCTTGAGCTCATATCATCGATTAATCATCCGTTATCATCATTTGATCCAGCGAATCAAGGTAATCTCTTCTTAGAACCCTAAATTCTTGAATTTGGGGGTTTTTATGTTTTTATCCGATTCGTTCCGTATTGTTGATTAATTCATGATGGGTATGATTAATCTTGGTAGTATTCTTGTGTTTAACATCATTTAATCCATTGTTCTTCGTCGAATCGAAGTATATTTCTTGATTTCCTTCGAATCGACTTTTTGGGGGATTTGTTCTCGATCTCGTTTTCCATCCGTTTTTGATGGATCGATTGTGGTTAAATGATGTTGTTAAACATATTCTATGGATTGTATATCCATATTTCAACTTGGAATTCCGTTTTCGTGTTTTGTCGGGACGAATCGTGTTCTTGGCCGTTTGGGGGAAACACTTGAATTTTCGTCATTCGTTCTTTGAATTCAGCGGCTTTGGGTCGTACTTTGGAATTCATTTTCGTTGTTATATTTGTCCTTCGTAGTTTATTATATCGCGAGTTGGCATTCGGTGGAGTCGGTGGGTTCGTAGTCGGTTCGTGCCAACCTACTTCGGTCGATTCTCCGTGTTGTTCTTATTCGAGGCAAGTACCTTGCTCATACATTTCTTATTTTGTGGATATGATGATCGGTGATCGTCTTGGTGTGTTTGTTTGGTTGTTTGAAATGAAGTTTCAAAAGATTTCGGTTTGGCCTCGTTAAAGGCTCTCTTTCAAAACGCGTGTGTGTTTTGTGAACGGTGTGTTTTGGGAATTGTTTATGATTTGATCATTTTGAACGTGAAGGCTTTGATGATATCCCTGTTGTTTAAAGTTATGGAATTGTGTATTTCGTGTTTAATCTTGTCACTGTGTTTTGAAGAGTTTGATAACGGCGTCGAGTAAATGGCCATCTCTAGTAAGTATTCTTGATGAACTTACATTCTTAGTATATTAGTATTGCATGAGTAACGTGTGTGTGTATGCTCACTACGGGTTAGATCCGACGGGGTCTCGGTAGGGCTCCACGAAGCTGTGGAACCGCGAGCTTGCTTTTAACCTATGTGGGTTAGATCCGACGGGGTCTCGGCAGGGGTCCACGAAGCTGTGGGTCCGCGGTTAATTGTGGTGTATTTTGCAATGTGATTTGGATTATTGGCATTTCCGGAAATGAGTGCTTTCGAATGGTTCTCATGATTGCATGCATCGACTAAGTGTGTAAGAGGTAAGTTGTTCGTTTGGATTACTTGGCTAGGATGGCACTAGAGTATTTTGTTGTTTGTAGTAAATCCTTTAATTGTGGATTTTGATATTGGAAGACGAACCTTGTTGTCGTTCTCGTGGACTGTGAGTTGATGAGATTTGGGGCTAAAATCCCAATGGTTTTGTAAAAGTCATTTTACGGATTTGGGGTTAAAATCCCAACGGTTTGATAAATGTCATTTTACGGAAAGTAAACCTTTGGGGCGGTGACCCCTTTCGTCTTTTGGGTTTTGGAAAAGTAAGATTTGATAATCCTAAATTGACTTCTATTAAAACTCTCGATGGCATTCTAAACTGTTTTATAAATTATTTCCATTGATTTGTGATCTTTCGGTTTTGGTATATTTTTCTCAAACTCTTGCCTCGGGAAGTACCTTTCGTTTCGTTTGGATCTTTGAGGATTCTTGGTTATTGTTATTCGTGGAATGTGAATTGTATGACTCGTATTTTTGCACTTGTACTTGCACTAGCAAAACTGTGGAGTTTTGCTAACCCCCGAGTATTCGGGGGGTGGATATCTGTTTTTGCATTCAGGTTTTGGAGCATAACACAGGGTCGGCACGAAGGATGATGAAAGATGATCGATACTAATCACATGAGGAACCGTACATCGTGTATTGGTTTAGTTGTACTTTATTTTCCGCTGCTATATTTTTTCTGTTGTACGGGTGTGGTTGTGTTTTGACCCCTGCGTGGGCATGAGTTGTAATCGAGTTGTATGTTTTTATTGAAAGGCCAAATCGGTCTACTGAGTCATTTTAGCCTTAAAGGCATTGTCGAGATGTTTCATGTTGTTACTAGCCTGGTAGATCCTTGAGGAAAGGTTCTACGACGTGTAATATCCCTGAGCGGATTGGGGGTGTTACATAAATGGTATCGGAGCAAGGTTGTGGAAACCTAGGCTGTCGGGTTTAGTGGTGTCTGTTGAGTTTTTGTCTCGTCGGATTTTGTCTGACTGAGTCGTGTCGCGACGCGTCGTGTGAGGTTGTTGGTCGTGATTAGTATCGGGGGGTGATCATCATCTTCGTGCGACCTGTGGATGTAAGTCTCCCTTCTTTGTGTTGTGCCTCGTGTGACACGAGCTATTTTTATGATTGTTTGTTAAGTGGCGGAATCCTATTATGGATTTTGACTTCTTGATATGCGGTTATTTGACCCTCATATTTCGTTCATATGAGGAGTAGTGTTGCTGGATTGTGCATGTTTGACTTTATTTCTTTTATCCACTGCGTGAGTTCTTTTGTAATGGTTTTCGGTATTTTACCGACTGAGTTCTATTTCAAAAACCGATTCCCTTAACCGAGTTTGTGGCATTGTGGCCTTGATCGTTTTGGCGAAATTCTTATGACGGTATTTAGTATTTTGTAATTGGCTTTTGTAAGTTTTTGAAATATTACCGTCATCGGCCTTTTTGACGTTGTAAATGGTTTTTAGCCTGGAGAGTTCTGGCGCGGGACCCACGGCGCTATAATGTTTCGTGTAATTACCTGAAATTTTTGGGCATTCTAGCCCATTGAATTATCTTTGAAAACCTTGAGTATCTTAGAAAATAAATTTCGAGGCGTACTTCTAAAATGAATTATTTTCTCGTGGTACATCCAAGGTGCCACAATATGTTTCAAGATTCTTCTACCTCGAGGACCAAAATGTTTTGAGATATTTTCATTGTTTTAGAAACACTTTTACTTAGACTCGAGGGTCAATTATTCTGAAAGTTTTTCACTAAGAGAAAGTGTCCTCATTTTTATCAAATGCAAAATAGTTCTCCAAAGTCTCGATAACGATGTTTCACGTTTGTATTTTTTTGAAAAGGTGATACTCAAGATCAACCGGTGTTTTTCTAAGTTATTTTCAAAATGAGGTTTTCGTTTTTAAAACCTATCCATTCCCTTTTGAGGGCTGGGTATGTATGTATGATGTCCACATTGTCATTATGATGTTTGCTCCCGAGTATGATCAAATTGGCGGTGTGAGCGTTGAGTCGTTTTCCACACATTTGTTGTGTTAGCCCTCTGTGAGAGGTGGGATGTTGATATTGGATGTTGTCGCCCCGTGGTGATTTCTGCATTATCGCTCATGTGCGAACTGTTAGAGCTTTGTTTGGTACGACCGTGTGCATCGGTGATTGTTCCGTTATGTGTCGGTTGTTTAATGTCTTGTTACCTTGCTCCCGTTTTTGTGAATTTCGTGGACGAGGTCGAAGGTAATACCCGTACTATTTTGACTTCGGTATTTTCTCTTTATCCAATCTATCGATTCGCTCATGTTCGTTGATACTTTATGAACTTGTTCTGTATTTCGGTATCATCGTCCGAACGAACTGTGATCTTGTTGTGGGTCGATCTGGTTATCGCTGTGATTTTTTCGAGTTCGGTTCGATTCTTGTGAACCTTGTTCGTAAGTGACATCATTTGGTTCTATTAGTTCTTTTATTCGAAGTGGATCGGATTTGGAACTCCTATATTTTCGACTCTGTCGGCTCGTTTATGCTCGTTAACATTTTCTGAACTTTCCCTATCCCTTGCTTTTATTGATCGAACGAGGGTGGTATTGTTTCGGAATAACTCGTTTGTCGTTGTGACTTTTCAATCGCTATTCCCTTTCCTGTGGATCTTATGGGAATGCACGTCTTGTTGTTCTCACCAGATCATCCTCGGAGTTGTTGTTTGAATTTTATCCTTCATGTTTCGGACATGATTGTTCGATTTTTGTTGTCTCGATCGTTTGTTTGTTCAGTTTTTGTTCTCGTTTCGTGATTGTTGAGCGTTCAGGATCCTTTTTAATTCCATTAAGTTCGGGAAATTAGTCTCGTTTTCGATCTTCCAACCCTTAGGCGGTGGAATTCCGTATTTGTTCAGCGTTTGGCTCGCGTTTTGATTGATGAACCGTTGGGTTGGTCAATCGTATTGATTTTCGTTCGTGTGTTTTGTGACTGTTCGGATAATCGACTTGATTGTACTATCTGTTTGATGACGCTTGTCAGTTGTTGGTTTTATGTTTCTACCGGTGGCGTTGTGTTGGTCGTCGTGGAGCGTGTTTTCACGCTGTATGTCTCTTTGCGTTTCTTGCAGCGTTTCGCCGTCGGGCGCGAGTTTTTGGTTTTTGTGTATCTCGTCGAGTTTTCCTGGCAGGGGATATTGCTTCTCCCTACTTGTTTTAAGTTTCGGGACGAAACTTCTTTTAAGGAGGGTAGAATGTAATACCCGTAATTTCGATTTTCGGTAATTTCTTTTTTTCGTTGGAAGTCCGTTTTGACGACTCGCTCATGACCGTTTTGTCATTCTGGGAATGATTAATTCTACACTTTTTGACATCCGAGTTCGTTTCGGTGTCGTTTTGTTGAGTTCCGTGCTTTTTAGCGACTTTTCCGTACTTGAGTTCGATTCTTGCGAATCTCCTTCGAAACTGCTGTTTCGAGTTTCCCGTAAGTCCGTTTAACTTTGTTAGACGTGTTATGAACTTCGGTTTGGTTATTCGATCACGTATCGTGATTTTCGGGCGTTTTGGGCCATTTTGTAATTTACCCAAAGTTACGGGTATCCGTATCTGTAATTGTTGTCTCGACCCGTTTCTTGGTCGCGTATGATTAATTATGGTATTATGTTTTCATTTCTAGTCGTTGATGTTGTCCGCGAACTTTTCGTCGTGTTCGTTCCGTAGATTTTCGGAAATCGAGTCGTCGAGCCACAGTGGTCGCACCGCCGGACGGTTATGGATCGGGCCGGATGATTGCGGCACCGGACGGACGGTGCGGCAGAACCGGCGTAGCGCACGCTTACGGCCGGGAGGCGCCGCACGCTACGCCCGGTTGTTCGCGCGAAGCGGGCCGAGGCAAGAGGGCGGTGGGGTACTGGACTCGGTGGATCGGGCAGTAGCGCACGCTATCGCCGGACATCACAAGACGCTACGACCGGCAGTAGCGCACGCCACGGCCGGAAGGTCGCGCGCTACCGGGTCGAGCGTGTCTCGGATCGCACTGGGCCGATAGCGTACGCTAGCTCGGCAGCCTAGCGCACGCTAGGCTGCACCTGTATAAATGTGACAGAGCAGTCACATTTCCTCTCGTTTTTCATTTCCTCTCTTTCTCTTCCGCGGCTGGAGCCTTGGGGATTCCGAAGCCATGTTGTTGAACAACAAATCCATGAAGTTCTTGAGCTCATATCATCGATTAATCATCCGTTATCATCATTTGATCCAGCAAATCAAGGTAATCTCTTCTTAGAACCCTAAATTCTTGAATTTGGGGTTTTTTTTACGTTTTTGTCTGATTCGTTCCGTATTGTTGATTAATTCATGATGGGTATGATTAATCTTGGTAGTATTCTTGTGTTTAACATCATTTAATCCATTGTTATTCGTCGAATCGAAGTATATTTCTTGATGTCCTTCGAATCGACTTTTTGGGGGATTTGTTCTCGATCTCGTTTTCCATCCGTTTTTGATGGATCGATTGTGGTTAAATGATGTTGTTAAACATATTCTATGGATTGTATATCTATATTTCAACTTGGAATTCCGTTTTCGTGTTTTGTCGGGACGAATCGTGTTCTTGGCCGTTTGGGAGAAACACTTGAATTTTCGTCATTTGTTCTTTGAATTCAGCGGCTTTGGGTCGTACATTGGAATTCATTTTCGTTGTTATATTTGTCCTTCGTAGTTTATTATTGCGAGTTGGCGTTCGGTGGAGTCGGTGGGTTCGTAGTCGGTTCGTGCCAACCTACTTCGGTCGATTCTACGTGTTGTTCTTATTCGAGGCAAGTACCTTGCTCATACATTTCTTATTTTGTGGATATGATGATCGGTGATCGTCTTGGTGTGTTTGTTTGGTTGTTTGAAATGAAATTTCAAAAGATTTCGGTTTGGCCTCGTTAAAGGCTCTCTTTCAAAACGCGTGTGTGTTTTGTGAACGGTGTGTTTTGGGAATTGTTTATGATTTGATCATTTTGAACGTGAAGGATTTGATGATATCCCTGTTGTTTAAAGTCATGGAATTGTGTATTCCGTGTTTAATCTTGTCACTGTGTTTTGAAGAGTTTGATAACGGCGTCGAGTAAGTGGCCATCTCTAGTAAGTATTCTTGATGAACTTACATTCTTAGTATATTAGTATTGCATGAGTAACCTGTGTGTGTGTATGCTCACTACGGGTTAGATCCGACGGGGTCTCGGTAGGGCTCCACGAAGCTGTGGAACCGCGAGCTTGCTTTTAACCACTGTGGGTTAGATCCGACGGGGTCTCGGCAGGGGTCCACGAAGCTGTGGATCCGCGGTTAATTGTGGTGTATTTTGCAATGTGATTTGGATTATTGGCATTTCCGGAAATGAGTGCTTTCGAATGGTTCTCATGATTGCATGCATCGACTAAGTGTGTAAGAGGTAAGTTGTTCGTTTGGCTTACTTGGCTAGGATGGCACTAGGGTATTTTGTTGTTTGTGTTAAATCCTTTAATTGTGGATTTTGATATTGGAAGATGAACCTTGTTGTCGTTCTCGTGGACTGTGAGTTGATGAGATTTGGGGCTAAAATCCCAATAGTTTTGTAAAAGTCATTTTACGGATTTGGGGCTAAAATCCCAACGGTTTGGTAAATGTCATTTTACGGAAAGTAAACCTTTGGGGCGGTGACCCCTTTCGTCTTTTGGGTTTTGGAAAAGTAGGATTTGATAATCCTATATTGACTTCTATTAAAACTCTCGATGACATTCTAAACTGTTTTATAAATTATTTCCATTGATTTGTGATCTTTCGGTTTTGGTATATTTTTCTCAAACTCTTGCCTCGGGAAGTACCTTTCGTTTCGTTTGGATCTTTGAGGATTCTTGGTTATTGTTATTCGTGGAATATGAATTGTATGACTCGTATTTTTGCACTTGTACTTGCACTAGCAAAACAATGGAGTTTTTCTAACCCCCGAGTATTCGGGGGGTAGATATCTGTTTTTGCATTCAAGTTTTGGAGCATAACACAGGGTCGGAACGAAGGATGATGAAAGATGATCGATACTAATCACATGAGGAACCGTACATCGTGTATTGGTTCAGTTGTACTTTATTTTCCGCTGCTATATTTTTCCCGTTGTACGGGTGTGGTTGTGTTTTGACCCCTGCGTGGGCATGAGTTGTAATCGAGTTGTATGTTTTTATTGAAAGGCCAAATCGGTCTACTGAGTCATTTTAGCCTTAAAGGCATTGTCTAGATGTTTCATGTTGTTACTAGCCTGGTAGATCCTTGAGGAAAGGTTCTACGGCGTGTAATATCCCTGAGCGGATTGGGGGTGTTACAGCTCGTTGCTGATGGGCTCGCCGGTGAGGGCAATTTCGTCTACCCGGTCGATATAATCTGCATCGGATTCGTCTTCCCCCTGCCTGATTTTCATCATGCGGTAGGGGCCTTCGGGTCTGTTGACCTTGGCGGCGAAGTATGACGTGAAGTCATTTGCCAGTTTCTCAAAGGAGATGATCGATCGCGGTGATAGCGAGATGTACCACCTATGGGCCAGCTCGCCCAATGTTAACGGGAAGATTAGGCACTTGGTTGCATCTGATGCCCCACACCCGGTCATGTAAATCCGAAATTTACTTAAGTGGGTTTCGGGGTCCGATCTCCCTTCATATAGAGGTGTTTTGGGAGGGGCGATATTTGGTTGTACGGGGGCGAGCTTGATGTGGACCGCGAGTGGCTCGGTCGGTCCGATGATCTTTCTGCTGGTGCTTGCCCCAGTGTCCAAGAGTGCTTTCATCTCGTCGAGCTGGCGTTGCATAGCGGCCATCGCCGTGGCCTGGATGCTCGCGGCTAGGCGCTCGGAGCGGGAGCCGAGGCGATCTAGTATTGACCCCCTAGCGTTCGGAACGGGAGCCAGACGGCTGATCTGCATTCGGCTGGGAGTTGGGTAGGCCAAACTCCTGGTGATGGACTCGGATTCTGTCGTCTCGTGGTTGGGCCCAGAAGACCCCGGTCGCCATGACGGATCGCTTCCCAGGAGAATGAATACGGAACCATCCACCCTTGCGAGAACCTTTTCTCGCGACTTGGGGCTTCCTGACGATCGCTCGCCCAATAGCCCTTTGAACTTCCGTTTGCCCACGCGGCGGACGGCCGAGGGAGTTATAGCGGGTGTCGTGCATGCTCTCCGTTGCTTCTTTAGGATGGCCATAGCCTCCTCGATCTGTTTTGCGGTTTGGAACTGATCGAGTGAGAGAGGCTGGGGCCACTCCTCAGGTGCGGGATCGAGAGTCTCGTGTTCCTGCGACTTCCCTCTGCCATCGACTGGGGCTCGGATTAAGCTGGGATATGGTGCCCGGCAGTTCGGAGAGCGGCTCTCTTCGATATAGTGGCGGACGTCATGATTCTGAAGGCTTTCTTTGAAGCGCAGTGAGTGTCACTTCAAGTATATGCCCCGAGAACAGTGAGTGTTCTTCGGGACGGTAGGAATAAAAATGAAAGTTTAGATCCCCTCCCTCTAGCGCCAATTGTTGCTACCCAAAATATTATCCAGAGATAGATATTGCTGGAATGGATGGATAGCAAACAAAGTGCGAGAGCACTTCCGTAGAGAAAGTAAATAACACAAGATTTGCCAGGGTTGTTAGTCCCGGGCTTGAATGCTCTCGCGAGATGTTATTAATACGAATTTTCGGAGATACAAGTATTAATGTTAGAATACTATTACAATGAGTGTAACGATTCTAGTTATCTTAGCTAGTGAGCGTGTAGATTGCCGGAAGAACCAGATATGATGCCCTGTGAGTTCTTGTAACAACGTTGATGAGCTGTGACGGCGGTGAGAGATCGACATTATCTCACGGCGTATATTAGCTGTATGTTTGAGTTCCTAGGCTTGTGAGTCTCGTTGAATCAGTACTTCAGGGAGTTCTTGCCTCTGCCGATCGTCTTCTGGATGAGAGATGCTTAGAGAGAAATCCTGAGGTAGATCCGAGAGAGGAAACTGTGAGCCTGAAGGAATGTATTTGTTTGTATGTATTTCCGTGAATGGAGTTGGAACCAATTTCTGCTATGAGTGGTACTGAGAGGAACTAATTCCGAACCTTTTTTTAGTTGCTGGATGTTCTCTATTTATAGGACTGGAACACGCCGAGCGATCGCCTCCGCTGTATTATAATAAGTGGGTGATCGTCTTTTAGCACATGAGCTGGTCCCCTTAAAGTCCGCAAGAGTTGCTGGCAGCCAGCAGTGCGGTCCAATGAGAAGTCTGCACGCGTCTGAGTCGCTGTCACGGGCGGTCCCACCTTGTACCTTTCGGCGGGTTTGTCGGTAGGTGAGTAGGTGGTGACAGGATGTGGTCAACGATCCATGTTATGCGGCGCCTTTCGCGGATCTGCACATGGGCGCTGCTTTGGGATCCAGTCTTCGTGGACTTCGACGGGCGAAGGTCTTGTTCGTGGCGTAGGACGATCGTCCTTAGTCGGGCACCAGAGTCGATCGCTAGGTGCCAAAGGCGATCGCCTTGGAAGTCGATCGCTAGATACCTGAAGGTGGACTGTTATCTGTGTTTAGGCGAGTCCTCCGTAGCTTGATTGGTTGTGGACTCGGTCGCTCGGCTTTGTAGTCGATTGCCTGCCGAGGTGAATAAATCTCGGCACAACAGAATACACCATTCTAAGAATTTCCTCGGCACTTATCGAAAAACCCGCTGAAATTTATGGTGCAACTCCCAACTTTTGGCCCTCCTGGAAGTCCTTCAGCCATCGACATAACACACACATTGTATCCATGCCAAACCGATACTCGTGTGTAAATTCCACCACACACCCTACATCCATGTCAAATCAAGGTCCGTGTAAAATTCCACCACACCCGGCATCTTTCCATGACAAGCCAATGCCCATGCGCAAATTCGTGGACCCGCTAACATAACCACATCCTCTTTCATGACAACTCATATGCCAAAAGGACATATATTTTCTCATCGGAGAAAATCATCACTGTCACAATGTTAGCCAGGATTAGGAGTTATTTGCCAGATTAACTCCACCTCCACCTTGACAGTTCACCTTCATAGCCTTGTGTAACCCGGATTGTACCAACACATCCTTGACTTATACTTGTCATAAGCCAAACTTGATTATTCCATCAAATCTCTACACCTGCTTGAACCACCCTAGCGTGATGAACAACCGCCTCCAAATGAGACCCCCGGACAACGCTCAAGAAATTTTTTATGATGTGGAAGGTCAGACATCGCTGCGACCACAGAGCATACTCAGAATTTCAAGAGACCCAACCCGGGCTCCGATACCACTTGTTGGGAAAAATCAGATCCCACATTCATCCACTAGGGATGAGCAGAAATAACCGAGAAATAACATGAAAAATAATAATAATCCACAACATAAGAATTTACGTGGAAACTCCAAAACCGAAGAAAGCCACGGCCCCAGAGAAAGAAATTCCACTATGTGAAATATTATTACAATCACACAGACATTCTCTCTCCCGACTTCCGTACCCCACACTCTTACAAACCTTTGACTAACTCACACCTCTCTTCCAACTCTCCATACTAGAGAATACAAGAAAGGAATTTAACTAGAGTCAAACCACAAAGGTTAAAATATATTTGACTGGTGCACTTGAAACCACACCACATGGGTTCCTTAAATAATCTTAAGGTTCCCACCCATTTTGTTCCACAAGTAATGTGGGACAAAACCCACTTCTTATATTTTGACACAAAACCAACACAATACGCACTCGAAGAATAGTGGCCTGCGGATTCTCCGTCTTTAAAAAAAGGGACATGCTCAAAGTACAAGCAGCACGACCAGGGCCGGTCCAATAGTTTCGGATGCCCTAGGCGAAGGGCGAAAAATATGCCCCTTAATTTAAAAAATTAATAACACAATTTTTTTGAAGGGGTTTGGAACCTAGTCAAGCTAGGCGGCTCATCCCCACGCCGATTATTATTAAAAAGAAAAGTTACAATGTCACAAACCAAAATCCCGAAAAACAAAACAAACATAATATCACCTAAAACGATGTCTTTTTGCATTCCGTGAAGCAAAATCTTCAATTAATCTCTCATAGTCAACATTCACTAAAAACTTACTTACGATGCTCAAAATTCCTAACCCGTTAAGCCTCTCTTGACTCATGGTAGTCCGCAAATATGACTTCAATAGCTTTAATTTTGAAAAACTTCGTTCGGCAGATGCTACCGTGACTGGTATGGTTAACAAAATCTTGTAGGCAAGCAACACGTGTGGGAACATATCCACCTTCCTTACAAACTCCATAACTTGAATAGACGTCCAAGGTTTTTCTTCCTCGTATGCTTCAGATGGTATCATGCCCTGCAAAATTTGTAACTCCGTAAAGAGGTACTTCCCATCAATATCAACATCGTCACCATGTGTCAAAGCAACCTCAAGATTCAAACAACATTTCTTTAATTCATCATCTTTCAATTTGACCAACTCTGACGCATCAAACAAGAACCCAAATATAGACTCAAAATGTTTCATCTGTTCAAATCTACTTCTTAACTGAGAAAGTGCCATATCCACTAAAACTAGAAAGTAATCGGTCCTAAATGATTCTTGTGCAGATTGTTGTTCTCTTTCACTATTTGGGATCTCGTCAAAATATTTTTTTTCTACAAGCATAACGTTTTAGAGGAAATTCGAGTTCAACTCCAATATTTTCTGCAATTTCTTTAGCTTCAATAATAGCTAAGTCAAATCCATTGTCCCTATATTTTTCAAAATAAACAACCAATCCTTCCAAGTTTTTTACCACAACATCTAGAAGCATATCTTTTGATTGTAATTTTTTACTAACCAAGTTGATTCGATATAAAATTTCATGCCAAATGACCAAACTTAAAACAAATTCAAAACTTGAAAGTTCACCATTTATCAAAGAATCAGCATCTCTACACACTTTTCCGTCTTCACATACGTTGGCTAATTTTATTAAGGCATCTTTTATTTGGCCAAGTTGAGATTTTATTGCTCTGACACTTTCAACATGACTTTCCCAACGAGTAGCACATAAAGACTTTAAAATCAAATCATCAATATATTCAAGTAAAACGCTCCACCGTATTGTAGAATTAGAGAATACAGTATAAATCGTTTGACATGTACCAAAAAAAGTTTTTGCTTTGTGACAAGAGTTTGCCATATCACACAAAACTAAATTAAGACAGTGGCATCCACATGGCATGTAAAAAGCTCTAGGATTTATATCAAGTAATCTTCTTTGAACACCTTGATGCTTTCCTTTCATATTAGCTCCATTATCATAACCCTGTCCCCGTACGCAATCAATATCCAAATCAAGAGATTTCAAAACATCTTGTAGCACATCAAAGAGACCTTTACCGGATGTATCTTCTACAACCAAAAACTCTAAAAAAACTCTTCTACTTTAATAGGAACACTCAAGACATCAACACATCTTACAATCAAAGTCATTTGTTCTTTATGACTTGCATCCGGAGTACAATCAAGAATGACAGAAAAATATTTTGCCTCTTTGATTTTTGAAATAATTGCACATTTTACATTGGATGCCAACATTTCAATCAACTCATTTTGAATTTTATGACTAAGATAATGATGATGAGTTTCTTTTTCTTTAATCATATGAAAATGGTGTTGCATGACGGGATCAAACTCAGCAATCATTTGAAGAACACCTAAAAAGTTACCATTTGACTCTTCGTAAAGCTTTTCATTTGTTCCACGAAAAGCCAAATTATATTGTGCCAAACATTTCACAACAACAATTATGCGTTTCAAAACTTGTTTCCAATGAACGGTGTATTTCTTGATTAACTCTTGCAAGTTCTTATCAATCGTTTGGTTCTTGTCTAACCTCATTTTCAACTCAGACCATGCTCTCAAGTTAATCCAATGTTCAGAACTATTTTCATGTAATGATAATGCATAACTAAGATGTTTCCAATCATTAAGTCCCTCACTTGCTAATTGACTTTTTGATCTAGCAACTTTGAACAATTTGCAACAAAAACAAAAAACTTTATCCAAATCTTTGGAATAAACCAACCATTTTCGATCATAGGATTCACCATTTCGTAGCTTACGAATGTAATGAGTACAAGAAAAATATCTATTTTGTTCATCTTTTGGAAAAACAACATTTGGATCTCTAATAGGCCCCTTTTCTTTAAGGAAATCTTTTATGTTTGAACTCATACCATCCCAAACACTCGACTCAAAAATATTCAAATCTATTTTATCAACATGAGGCTCATTAAAGTCATTAGAGTTAGGAATACGAAGAACTTCTTCATCAACAAGATTTTCCACAAAATCATTAGAATTGGGATCACCAACAAGTTCTTCATCAACAAGATTTTCCATATTGTCATTAGGATCACCAATAAGTTCTTCGTCAACACGATTTTCCATATTGTCATTAGGATTTTCAATGGGTTTTTCTTGTCTAACAAAAAATCTATTTAATGATCCATGTAAAGATTGAGCAATTTCTTGTTATTTTTTCTTTCTTTTTCGATTTTGAGCTCTGGATGGTTGTGATCTAGGAAACATTTTTCAACAAGTAATCAAACAACTAAGCAAAAATACCAAGTAATACCAAGCAAATAAGAAAATAATACCAAGTAATGCCAAGTAAATTAGCAAATAATACCAAGAAGTAAAATAAAAAATTTAATTGAAAAGAAAAAAATAGAAAGACAACACCTGGAGTCCTGGGGATTGGCCTGGCAGTGGCCGATTGGGTAAGATGAAATGGGCGAGAGCGAACCGCCCGGGCTGTGGTGAAGATGAAGAAACCTGGGGGCGAGCGACCTACACAAACCCTCAAATTAAAAAAAAAAAAAGAATGGGGACAGTGGAGCTACCGAGAGGGAGAGCAGGAGAGGAGGGGAGGGTTTTTAGGGTGGTGTCTGTGTGGTGTCGGTTGTGACTGTGAGAGTGAGAGAGAGTCAGAGAGAGAGAGAGAGAGAGAGAGGAGCGACCGAGAGAGGGTTTTGAAAAAAAAACAAGTATACTACTACTAGGTGGGCTGCTAGCCAGTGATGCCCCTTGGGCTGTTGCTGCCCTGGGCGGAGGCCCATTTGGCCCAGCACAAGGGCCGGCCCTGAGCACGACACAATATGTGCAATGAACAAAATTTATATCCTTCTTAGCCCAGACTCGTTAACTAATAAAGCATTTTTTTTTTCTTTTTTGATACTGAAAACTAGGGATGGACACTTGAACTCGAAATTTCGATCCCGTTCCGATCCCGTCCCGAAAACTAACGGGCCAAGACTGGATAGTTTCTTAAAATGGCAATCTCATCCCGTCCAGTCCCGCTCTGTTACTATTCAAATGGGACGGGATGGGATCGGGACCATCCGATCAATCCCGTTCTGTTCCGTAATATTTAATATAATCAATTTTTTTATATATCATTTAATCATGTAAAACCTAAATTGATGTATGATGTATGAAACATCAAAGTTTCAGTAGTAGTTTTCAGTTTTAAGTTGATGTTTCCTGCACTTTCAATTTGAATTTTATCTTCACATATTGATGTTGATATATGCAGTATATATGCAATTGAATTATTGATCTATTGTCCTTTGTGCGTGTTTACATTACTATCTATTTTGTACGGTGTGTTTTTTAAGTTTCTAATGGATATTGGGGGTCACTTTTTTTTTGGAATGACTAGTTTGGATTTTTTTTTAAATTTCTACCTCATTCATTTGATAATTCCAAAATTTATAGCTGTCTTATTCGTTTTTCACAGTTTCTGTCAAGGTCATTAAATGTGCGGGATATCCCGTCCCGTCCCGGTCCCGACCCGAACCCGAAGGGGATCGGGACGTGCGGGATGAATTTCAAAATACGTAATCCCGTCCCGTCCCTATAATTTATTTTCAAGACGAGATGAGATTCGCCCAATTCCGACCCATCCCGTCCCATGCCCACCCCTACCATCCACATAAATTATCCATACAAAAAACCGAAGTGCAATTCAAGAGTCATTGACATGACAAATGTTTTTGTTCCTTTAGTGTGGTTTATCAGGCCCAACCCAATCCATCTTGATATTTAACGGCCTTATTATTGCTCCCGAACGATAATGGCGTGAATTTGATGTGCCCCCAACCCAAATGGTATAATTAGACGTGATAAATCGTTCGTGTCGTGTACTTTCGTATTGTATATTTTTGTATTTTGTGTACCAAAAATACAAACTCATACATGACACGAAACGAATTCGTATCGTGTCGTGTACCGCACAAATTCGTATCATTTCGTGTAGTGTTTTCGATTCAGGCACATAATATAAAATAAATATTAAAATATTATAAAAATAACAGTTTTAGTATTTTAATATTATTTTTATAGGTTTTAGTAGACGAAACGAATGATGACGAAAACACGAATATTTATACAAAATGTATGAAAGTTCACATTATATTTTCGAATTTTAAAATTTAGTACAAACAGAATTGATCATAAAATGTATGAATTTGTAAAATTAAATATAAAAAGTTAAATTATGTTATAAAATATTATATATATATATATAATATTTTTTTTATTTATTAATTTATTTAATTCGTGTCCCTCGCGTCGTGTCGTGTAGCCAATGGGTATACAAATCAATACAAAATCTCGATCGTATATTTTCGTGTTCCTGTATTTTCGTGTCGTGTACTCAAAATGCAAACGCAAACACTAAAGCCCTATTCTCTTTGCTGTTTTGAGGTCATTTTCCGTTTTTATTTTCGAAAACACTAAAAACGCATTCTTTTTATCATTTTCGAAAATGTATTTTGGAAAACAAAAAAAAATATTTGTACACAAAACGCAAAATGCCCAAAACCTCGTTTTGAGCGTTTCGTGTGTATTTCAACAAAAAATCATCAAAATGCTCAAAATACATTTTGAGGTTTTTTTTTTTGGATTATCCTAATTTGAAACTAAGTGTAAAATAAAGATTTCTAAATTTAATATTAATATTGCAAAAAAAATATTTTGCAAAATAAATTTAACAGAACGTGTTTTCAACAACTTTGAAAATAAAAATAAAAATAGAAAATATAAAATATTTTGCAAAATGAAAATACAAAACAAAATACAAACAGAATGCCCCCTAAATTTTTGTATCGTTTTCTTATTGTGTGGAAAATTGTCGGGTCTGGCTATAATTTGGTGCCGCATTCTTGCTGGTCAACCGTGTTGTGCCTCAAACCCACCCCCGCCAACTATCCTCTCACACGAAATGTTGATGACTATCTCAGATTTTATGGTGGTTATCGGAAATAATCCTGAAAATTTAAACAAGTGTAATTGCAGAAACACCTTTTTTTTTTTTTTTTTTTTTAATACCTGACCCAACGATAGCTCTTGCTCTATGTAAGGTCACATTGATGTGGTGCAAGCACACGTGATTATGTCGGCATTACTACTAAACGAAAATACATTAATCACAGTAGCATCTATCAAGTAGTTCTGTGATGGGAGAATAAGAAACGACATGTAACCCTCCCAAAATTTATTAGATATATTACACTATCTTTATTTAGAAAATGAAAATTTATATTTTATTAATAATTTTTTGTAATTTAAATATAAAGAGCAATCCCGTCAGACATCATGCATTTTTTTGGTGAACACATAAAAATTTGGAATAATGCACAACCATAAATTACACGAATTATTACAAAACAACAGAGTATGCGACCGAAATGTTCGACATTTCTACTTTAATTATAAAACCAAATCAGCATTCGTGTAACGTGTCTCAACACTCCTCAAGACCGATCGGAAAGTTAAGAGAATTAAAACACTCTATAATCTACAGCCGGAAACACTACAATGCTGGCCCAAGATCTGTCTTAAAGGAAGATAAACTTGAAATGAACTTAAACAACACTTATAATAGCACCAGCAGAGCAGATAATAGTATTTGAAGTACTTCTGATTTGCTTGCAATATGCATGTTATAATTAATAATAACAGTAGAAAAGTACAAAAAATCTAGATACTTTGCTAAATACATGAACTGGACAAATTTGTAGAGTAGTTATTCAATGTAGATACAGATGCACTAATAATTAGATTCATGAACTTCATGGTGCATGCTCCTTTGATTCATTTAATTCTAATAACTTCAAGAAGTTTGTACAATATTTCACCACTCTACAACTAATCCAAGTTGTGTTTTGAAAATTCAATATGCTCAAAGCTAGTTGAATTGAACTCATATTATCACAATATACTCCAATTGGTTCCAGTGGCGGAACCAGAACGATAAACTAGCCGGGGCTCAAATATTTAATAATAAAAATTTATATTCGTGCTTTAAAAATGTAAACATACCTTTTCTCATGCGTCAAAACTAGTGCTACCTTGCTTGTAGGTTTAATATATGATAATTGAGTCATCCGATTTTGCATATGTTGATAACGTTGCAAAATAGCTTCATCATTTACACTAGCAAATATAGATTTCTCGATGTATACCACCATACTATCATTGAGCCACTCACCCCCATCCTGTTATGCAAATAAGACTTGACTATTTTCATCGCTGAATTTACCACTCATGTTTGAAGCTCCGTCATAACCTTGGCCTCGCAATCGGGATAATGATAGTCCATGTCTCGCAAATAACATTTCTATGCAACTTTTCAACGACTAAGAAGAAGTATCTGTCACATGCTCCATTGAAATAAATCTTTCAATCACCTCTCCATTCTTGTTCACATATCTAAAGACAACGGCCATTTGTTCCTTCAAAGAGATGTCTCGAGACTCATCAACCATTAGTGAAAAGCATCTATCACCAATGTCAGCAAATATGGATGATCTTGTTTCAGCTGCACAAGCATTCACCAATTCTTTTTGTACCTTTGGAGCTGTAAGTAACAATTCCCAGGAGCAATTTTTATAACCTTGTGATTGTAGTGCCATTCAAGAATTTCAAGAAAGTTTCCTTTGTTCAAAGATGTCGAAGACTCATCATGACCCCGGAAAGAAAGACCTTGGTGCAAAAGCAACCGAATAACATCTAAACTTGCAGTCAAGCGCTTGCGATACTCGGCCTCTATCTCATACCCTTGTGCAGAAAAAACAATTGATATCCTTTGCCTTTGACTTTTAAATGCCTGACAATGTCTTGATGCTGTATTGTGGAAGCTACTAACGGAACCAACATGTTCTTTGAATACTTCCAATGCCTTCTTCCAATTGTTAAAACCAGTTGCTGTAAAAACATCTTTTCCGGGATAATGTGCCCTCTTTGGCTTAAAAAGGTAACACTATAATCAATATGCCTCATCTTTGGCAACACTATACTCCAACCAATCATATCGTGTAAACCAATTTTTCTGAAAAATTCTCTTGATTTTGTTGAATTGCCTCTTTGGAAAATTGTAATCGGACGGTTGATAAGGCCCCTTAGTAAGATATGCTCTTCGAACTTGATCTCTAATATTAGCATCATAACTATCAATAGAAATTCGAAGCCCGGGATCAGAAATAATGTCTTTTGAATTGAACTCAACATTGACCTTTTTTAATTAGAGTTTTAAAATTATCCGGGGCTAAAATAATTTTTTTAATTATTTTTGAAGATAGTCGGGACTAAAAAAAAAATAGTGATTATTTTAAGTCTAGCTGGGGTTTCAGCCTCCCTAGCCCCCTGGTTCCGCCCCTGATTGGTTCCATAGAAGAATGCGAAATACCCCTGATCAATCCCGCTAACCATACACACTCTTATGCTGCAAGTGTAGCAGTGTTATACTCAGTCTTTGTACTTGATGGTGCTACTGTAGCTTGTTTCTTGCTACAACACGACATTGCAGTTGAACCAATGTCGAAGGTATAGTCTGAGTAGATCGTCTTAACGAAGGATCACCATCCACTAATAAAAATCGTTGTGCCTTGTTTATACAACATCACATAATTTATTGTGTATTTAAGATACCGAAGTATCTTGTTTGCAGCATCAAAATGTGGTTTTCTTGGCTTTTGCATAAATTAACTAATAACTCCAAGCAGAAAAAAGTATTCAGCCTTGTAATCGTCAAATTTAATAAGCTTCCAACCAAAGTGTGATATGCTTGAACATTCACTCCCACACAACAGGCTTTTAACAGCGGTTCTGGGGGCCAATTAACAGTGGTTCCGGAACCGCCGTTGTATGTCCCGCTGTTAATTTTAATAGCAGTTTTTGCAACCGCCGTTGTTTTAGACAATTAACAGTGGTTCTTTATAACCACTGTTAAACATTCCAATTAACATGGGCTCTTTGATAGTCGTTTGAAATTTTCACACCCCAGATATAATGGAGTCTCTAAATCACTTTTCAATCCATCATAAACATGAGCTCTTTGAAATGATTCTTGTCTGACATCACGAATCATTTCTTCAAATTGATCACCATCTATATCTACATGAGTGTTTCCAGTTGGAACATCTACTATTTCGCCATGCCATATCCACACCGTATAGTTAGTGTTTATCCCCTCACAAACAAGATGTTCACGAATTGTGTCAGCCTCATGTCGTCTCCCATTCATACACTTCATGTAATACCCACGCCTTTACTACTGTATTCTTCGTTTAAATCAAGTATTGTCGCACCATGTCTGTGTTTATTGTAATGAGTATATTGATGAATTATGTTAAATTGAAATCCTGGTCGTTCATACTATATTGATTGTTGGATGTTATCGGGAGAATTTCATTTTTTACTTGTTATTGACCTTAGCGTACGCTAGCCTACTCTCTTTACGTATGCTATGTACGTAGCATTATGTACGTAACTCTCATATGTTAACGTACGTAATGCGGTGTATCCATCAGCAGCTCGCCTTTCGGCGGGTGAGGCCGAACATGGGTAGGTGGTCGAGAGTCGATCGTGACAGCCTAGTCAACGGCCATTACGTACGTAATGGCTGTGCAGTAGCGTACGTAATTTACAAGAGTCTTACGTACATTCGTTTGGCAACGTACGTAACAACATGTGTATTTTAAGTCAGTAACATCTGGTAATCTGTTACGTACGTAATACTCGGAAGGTTACGTACGTAATGTCTTTAACGTATGTTAATATTTAACTATAGCGTACGTAATGCTGAATTCAGGTTATAAAATGTAACACCCAAAATTTATTTATATATATATATATATATATATTTTTTTTTTTTTTTGCGGAAATAATATAAAGTTTGACACCATTTCAAAAAGGAACTTCATTTATTTAATTTAATAAGCCAATAATGGCAGTCAAGTTATCAAACTTCTAAAGAAAACAACATAAGTAAAACTTTCTAATATAGAAATGTCAAAAGCGGAAGTACTAAAAATGTTCATTGACTTAAAATAAATCACAGTGTGTCACGAATGCTCCCGTCAGTCCTTAGCCTCCTTAATCGTAATACCTGAAAATGTTAAGTAAAACCGTAAGCACAAAGCTTAGTGAATTCAAACACAACATTATACCAATATCCACAATCACTAGACCTAGATTAAAATATATCGTTATAACATTTAAACATAAGCCAAGAACAAATCAAGGCTTATAAGGAGGGCTAGTAGGTTACCCGCATCTCACAAACCGAAGAGTATTGGGTTAATCTTACCCTCACCTCACATCCCGGAGGGTATTGGAGTAATTATACCTAACCACGCGCACCGGACAAAAGCCGGATAATTGCTATGATCCCCTCAACAATAAACATACAGTGCACATGTATGATTAACAATTTAAGCATGCATTCACATTATCATACCATAATAATAATTTAACACTCACGTGCTAACCTAGCAATCATAAATATTGAGACAATGGAGTGAGAGAACTCACCTTGAATACTTAAGGGAGATTGCTAAATCAAAACTGGCTACCACACTTGAGCAAATGCCAAAACTTCACCTATTATAAACTAGGAGTTAGGATATACCCAAAGATGAAGCTTAAAGACTTAAACAAAAATCTGGACAGCAAGGTCTAAAAACAGACCCGCTGTTAAAGATGGATTTACTTAATTTTCCTAAGTATTAACATATCAATATTAAATTTTTCTAAGAAACTAGAGTCTTTCCCCTTTTTAAAACAGTAAAGAACTCACTCTAACTCCAAAATATGAATTTATTATGATGCTTTTAAAAAGACATCGCAGTGCAGTCCCAAATCATAGGAATCAGTAGTGTTGGCCAATTCTACCCAACTTGTGGGTAGACATTGTCCAAACTAAAAATCACAGAGATAATAGACATAAATACTAAAGTCTCAGAGTTGGAACCGACCAAAAAGGGTTTCCCAAACTCTAGATATGAAATTCACAACATGACTAATTACAAAACCCTTACAAGCTGATGACAGAAAACTGATCTGGAGTGTGAACTCAATATGACCAAGAAATACTTGGAGATAACATCCCATAAACTCCAGATCACAACTTTAGGTCATAACACACATGTGGGAACTTGGAATCCCATTATATCATTTCCCAAGCCCTAGAAACGAATAAAACAAGTTGACCTATCAGATCAGACCCGGATCAGACCTACCAGCAAAGGTGCTGTTCTTGCCCATGGATAAAGTCCTAATTAGTGAGAGTGACCTTCATAAGAAAGTTACCCAACACAATTTGTAAACTTTTGGCATAGGTTTGAGATCCGTTTGAGTTATAGAATTCAAGTTATGATTTTTGTAAGATGACTACAAATCTGATGGAAACAGAATCGTAGCCAACCCTTAATCTTTTTAACCAATCCATTCCTCTCCCTTTTGAAACACATTCCTAGATGTGTTTATCACCCAAATTTAGTCCCCTATGAACATGGTGGCACCAAAAAGGGCTAGGGGTCATTGGCATTTCATTTAGTCACAAGGAAAAGAATCAAATCAACATAATATATGACAAACCATTTAAACTCATAATTTTCCCCTTTCTTAAGGGTTCCTTGATCTATCAAATACACAAACATTTATATACACATCTTAGAAGATGCTATAAAATTGTATACTTAGATCTAAACATATTGATATGGATATGTTGAGAATCAAAATAATAATTAACAAGAATTATAACCATTCACAAGATCTATCACATTTTATCACCTAAATAAAACTTGGTGATTTCCATGGTTCATTTAGACCTTGTATTTTATATAATCATCTAGATCCATCATACACCATGTATAGGGTGTAGATACAATCTAGAGATGATGATAACATACAACTTATAACAATAACAACATTGGTTAAAACCATAAGATCTATCTTCTTTAAATCACACAAGTTACAACTTGATGATTTTTATGAATCATATAGATCTTTTACATAATATGATCATCTAGGCTCATCATACACCATGTATAGGAGATGGTGATGAAATTTCTAGATGATAATCAACACTTAAAACAATTAATTGAATATAAATCAAAAGAAAAGATTAAAACACCTTAGAAGATCTTACCTAAGCTTGTTACACCAACAAGGAAGTGAAGGAGAAAGATGATTGTGGCTTTGGAAGAGAAAAAATGAGAGAGAGATGGGAGAGAGGGATTGGCCGAATGAGGGAGAGAGGAGGGAGTTTAGGGTTTTGTGATATTTTTATAAATCATTTAAGGATAAAGCCTAATGACTTCACTAATGGGGTAGGCTCAAAACTCATTTCTTACTAGCCCAATATAATTAAATCTTTCAATTAACTTAGCCCAAAACTTGTATTTTAATCTAACTTGGCTAATTAATTAAACCCATCATTTAAATAACTAAATACCATGAAAATAATTAACGTACCGAAAAAAACCGGGCGTTACAACTCTCCCCTACTAAGAAGGGACTTCGGCCTCGAAGTCAGTCCCTCTGAATAACTCGGGATAATGCGCCCTCATCTCGTCTTCAGGTTCCCATGTACACTCAGATCCCTTCCTATGCTGCCACCGAACCTTAGAATAAACAGTCTTACCGCTCCGAAGGGTCTTTGACTTTCGATCAACAACCGCGATAGGTTTCTCAACATAGTTGAGCCGTCAATTTGGATGTCTTCCGAGGTACTACGGCGGTATCGTCAATAATGCACTTCCTCAATCGAGACACGTGGAAGGTGTTATGAATCAAACTAAGCTCGTCGGCGGCTCCAATCGTACGCTACTTTACCAACGCGAGCTATGATCTTATAAGGTCCAATAAACCGAGGTCCCGGCTTCCCACGCTTGCGGAACCTAATCACACCCTTCCAAGGGGAGACCTTTAATAGCACATGATCCCCAACTGAAACTCAAGATCGGAGCGTCGCTTATCCGCATAACTCTTCCGACGACTCTAGCGGTGACCAAATGATCCACGATCATTTTGATTTTCTCCGTGGTCTGCAAAAGCGATATCGGTGCTACCGAGCACCCTCTGTCAACCTCACCCCAACACACCGGGTTCTACACTTCTGCCATACGATTGCTTCATACGGGGCATGTCGATGCTTGAATGATAAGCTTGTTATATGAAAACTCGGCTAAATGAAGATGATCATCCCAACTGCCTCCAAAATCAATTGCACATGCCCGAAGCATGTCCTCCAAAGTCTGTATCGTCCGCTCACTCTGCCCATCAGTTTGCGGATGGAACGCAGTACTGAAATGCAATCGGGTAGCCAATTCTTCTTGGAATTTCTGCCAAAATCGAGAGGTGAACCGAGTATCTCGATCAGAGACAATAGATACGGGCACCCCGTGCAATGAAACTATCTCCCGAACAAAAATCTCGGCCAATTTTTCAGCTGAAGAACTTTCCTTGATGGCCAGGAAATGAGCACTCTTCGTCAATCGATCCACAACTACCCATATCGTATCCGCTCCCTTTGCAGTCTTAGGAAGTTTTGTAATAAAGTCCATGGTTAAGTGCTCCCATTTCCACTCAGGAATCTCCAAAGGTTGCAATTTCCCATGAGGTTTCTGGTGTTCGGCTTTGACCTTCCGGCATGTTAGGCATTCTTCTACATATCGAGCCACATCATTCTTCATCCCGTGCCACCAATAACCCTCACGAAGATCTCGGTACATTTTTGTAGCACCCGGATGAATAGAAAACTTGGACTGTGAGCTTCTTCCATAAGAGTTTTCCGGTTCCCACCCGATAAATGGAACCCAAACCCTACCATAACGAGTTAGTAATCCACGCCCATCTCGCTCCATCTTAGGTAACTCATTCACAATCCTTTCACGATTTGGGTTCCCCTCTTGAGTCGCCACATCTTGAGCATCTCGAATCATACCCAATAATGATGTCTCCATAGTCATCCGAAGACATTTAGCTCGAATCGGTTCGACAGTTGCTTACGAAGGTGTCGGCTACCACATTAGCTTTAGGGGTGGTAGTGAATCTCACGGTCGTAATCTTTCACCACATCTAACCATCTAACTTTGCCTCATATTCAAATCCCGCTGATCGAAAAGGTACTTCAAACTTTTATGGTCGGTGTAAATGATACACTTAACCCCGTAAAGGTAGTGCCTCCATATCTTGAGAGCAAAAACAACGGCTCCTAATTCCAGGTCATGAGTGGGGTAGTTCCTTTCGTGAGGTTTTAGGTGGCGAGACGCATAAGCTATCACCTTACCCCGTTGCATCAACACGGCACCAAAACCCGGGAGGGATGCGTCGCGATACACTACCATGTCCTCCACTCCTTCCGGTAAAGTCAAAACCGGGGCATTACACAACCGCGTCTTAAGATCTTCAAATGCAAACTGTTGTTCCGGACCCCAAACAAATTTCTCCGACTTCTTGGTCAATCGCGTAAGAGGTCGAGCAATCTTTGAGAAATTTTCAATAAACCTACGATAGTAACCGGCCAAACCCAAGAAACTACGAATCTCCGAAGGCGATTTAGGAGCTTCCCATTTCTTCACCGCATCAATCTTGGCCGGATCGACCTTGATACCTTCCTTGTTCACCACGTGGCCCAAGAATTGAACCTCTTCTAACCAAAATTCACACTTAGAAAATTTAGCATAAAGCCGTTCTCTCCGTAGTGTCTCTAGAAGTTCCCGAATGTGCTTTTCATGCTCCTCCCCAGTCTTAGAATAGACCAAAATATCGTCGATAAACACAATGACCGAGCGGTCGAGCATCGGACCACACACCCGATTCATAAGATCCATAAAAGCGTGGGTGCATTAGTGAGTCCGAAGGCATCACCACAAATTCAAAGTGTCCGTATCGGGTTCAAACGCCGTTTTCTCAATGTCACGATCCACGAACTCGCATCATCGATGATAACCGAACGCAAATCAATCTTGGAAAACCAAGACGCTCCTTGGAGTTGGTCGAAAAGATCGTCGATACGAGGTAAAGGATAACGGTTCTTTATCGTGAGTTTATTCAACTCCCGATAATCTATGCAGATTCTTTGAGAACCGTCCTTTTTCGCGAAAAGTATAGGAGCACCCCACGGCGAGAAACTTGGCCGTATAAACCCCTTATCACTAAGCTCCTGTAACTGATCTTGAAGCTCTTTCATCTCAGGTGGCGCCAAACGATAAGGAGATTTGGCGATCGGAACAGCGCCAGGTACTAAATCAATGCGAAACTCCACTTGCCTAATAGGTGGCAAACCCGGGAGTTCCTCAGGAAAGACGTCACCAAAGTCGGACACAACTGGAACATTATCGAGCGCAATAGCAGAGGTACAAGAAGTAATATCCAAATGGGGAATATCTCCTTGAATAATAAGTTCTCCACCCCTAGGGTTTTGAACACGAACTTGTTTCTTGCGACAAAGAATTTCTGCATCGAATGCATCGAGCCAATCCATACCCACAATAACGCAAAGTTCCCTCATAGCAATAGGGATAAGATCAATGGGGAATTCAACTCCCGAAAATTCAAGGGTACAACCCCGATAAACATCGATGCGAAGATAGTTCGATTGTCGGCAACCGATAACCATGGGACGTGCTAGTTTCCCGACACCACGCCCAAACGATTTATGAACGTGCGTGACACGAAGGAGTGAGTAGCGCGAATCAAACATAACCGCGGCGGTGAGAATCTAGAGATAAGTGCACGATTCATAATATTTAAGCAATAAAACAATTACTCTATGGCATAGCATAAGATAAAAGATAAGGAAGAGATGTTTACCTCTACTGTCGCAGGCTTCGCAGCTCCTCCTCGTAAGCTGGTGGACACGTCCTCGTGTCAACATAGTTGGTCCGTTAGAGGTCGGCGATTGGGATTTGCATTCCCATTCTTCTTGACTTTGGGCAATCGGGCTTCTTGTGCCCCTTCTCTTGGCAATTGTAACAAAGCTGGTACCGCCTGCAATAGTAACACAGGGAGGTCAGAATGGCTTTTGGAGCCTTGCAATTCTTCCAGTGATGCCCTTCCTTCTTACGGTTATAACACACCAATGGGGGTCGATCACCACTTCGCAGATGGCTTGTATTCATATCTTGGTTTATCCCCAAACTTTGTCTTCTTATGAGCCTCATTAGAAGTTTTAGAAAAAGTGCTCTCAGTTTCCTCTTAGATTGAGTTTGCGGCTCAATCTCTCTCTTCAGGTTGCCCCCATGTTGCACCCAAAGTCGTAAAGTCTTGCATGCTCACAAATTCCCGGATGTCGGTACGTAAAATCGAGATGTACCGACTAACAAGCCATGCTTCATCTCCAGAAAAGTAGATGAAAGTAAGCATCTCCATGAACTTGGCGTTCGGATCACTACAGACTCGGTGGTCTGTTGTAACGCCATGAACTCCTGCATCATTCTTTGTTGCTCCACCCTAGGCACATACCGTGCCTCGAACCACTCCACAACCGGGCCCAAGTAATCGCCCTTACGACTTCTTGATCATTCTTCCCGTGGTGGTGTTCCACCATGTCTTACCCCGCTTCCTCACCTCGGTGGTTCTTTGCTACCAACACTCTAAACGGTCTGCAGGCACCCTATAGTCATAAAGGCGCCCTCCACGTCGATAACCAAGGCTTAGCCGCCACCGGATCGTCCTCCCCATCCCAATGAGGTGGGATGCACTTGCCGAACTTCTCGTAGTAGTACATTAAATCACGAACGGGAGGATCGGGAGCCCCCAGGCGGAGGTGCATCGCCATACGCTCATCTAGCGAGCACGAACTTGATCAATGATGTTAGCCGTGACATTCGGAATGATCTCGTTAAAAGCATTATTGAACTCCTCGAACGAGTTCCCTAACTTGAGCTATTTGAATTGCATTGAGGCGAGCAGTGAGCCATCTAAAATTGATAAGAAAAGAAAACGATTCAACCTATGCATGTCTAAGAGATCGAAAACACTCACTTCTTTGAAAACTTTTCAACCTTGCCTCGTCCCCAAAACCGGCTCCAATATATTGAATAATAGGGGCCCTTCTATTATTCAATATAGAAGTTCCAATTTCGGTTTGTCTAGTTTCAAAATTTCACTTGCTCCTAGCCGTAATGAGTTTAATTCACACTCATGGTAGATCTAAAAGGCCTAAATTCTCACATGGTAGATAGTAGCACTAAAGGCATATAATTATCCTCCTAGGCTAGTCTTTGGGATATGTCATAAATGGAGCATACTATTGTGTTTGATAAGTAATAAAATTTAAACTCAATTAGTAAATAAAACTTACTTGGTGGTGGCCAGCACCGTGACATCTTCACTGCTAGTTTTTAATAAACTTTGTACAAGAGAAATAAAATGTTTTAAATTTGAGTCTAGACATCCCTAAGAAGGCCTAGTTCACTCAAATGAAAAGCTCCGATACCAACTTGTAACACCCAAAATTTATTTATATTTTTTTTTTTTTTTTTTTTTGCGGAAATAATATAAAGTTTGACACCATTTCAAAAAGGAACTTCATTTATTTAATTTAATAAGCCAATAATGGCAGTCAAGTTATCAAACTTCTAAAGAAAACAACATAAGTAAAACTTTCTAATATATAAATGTCAAAAGAGGAAGTACTAAAAATGTTCATTGACTTAAAATAAATCACGATGTGTCACGAATGCTCCCGTAGTCCTTAGCCTCCTTAATCGTAATACTGAAAATGTTAAGTAAAACCGTAAGCACAAAGCTTAGTGAATTCAAACACAACATTATACCAATATCCACAATCACTAGACCTAGATTAAAATATATCGTTATAACATTTAAACATAAGCCAAGAACAAATCAAGGCTTATAAGGAGGGCTAGTAGGTTACCCGCATCTCACAAACCGAAGAGTATTGGGTTAATCTTACCCTCACCTCACATCCCGGAGGGTATTGGAGTAATTATACCTAACCACGCGCACCGAACAAAAGCCGGATAATTGCTATGATCCCCTCAACAATAAACATACAGTGCACATGTATGATTAACAATTTAAGCATGCATTCACATTATCATACCATAATAATAATTTAACACTCACGTGCTAACCTAGCAATCATAAATATTGAGACAATGGAGTGAGAGAACTCACCTTGAATACTTAAGGGAGATTGCTAAATCAAAACTGGCTACCACACTTGAGCAAATGCCAAAACTTCATCTATTATAAACTAGGAGTTAGGATATACCCAAAGATGAAGCTTAAAGACTTAAACAAAAATCTGGACAGCAAGGTCTAAAAACAGACCCGCTGTTAAAGATGGATTTACTTAATTTTCCTAAGTATTAACATATCAATATTAAATTTTTCTAAGAAACTAGAGTCTTTCCCCTTTTTAAAACAGTAAAGAACTCACTCTAACTCCAAAATATGAATTTATTATGATGCTTTTAAAAAGACATCGCAGTGCAGTCCCAAATCATAGGAATCAGTAGTGTTGGCCAATTCTACCCAACTTGTGGGTAGACATTGTCCAAACTAAAAATCACAGAGATAATAGACACAAATACTAAAGTCTCAGAGTTGGAACCGACCAAAAAGGGTTTCCCAAACTCTAGATATGAAATTCACAACATGACTAATTACAAAACCCTTAAAAGCTGATGACAGAAAACTGATCTGGAGTGTGAACTCAATATGACCAAGAAATACTTGGAGATAACATCCCATAAACTCCAGATCACAACTTTAGGTCATAACACACATGTGGGAACTTGGAATCCCATTAGATCATTTCCCAAGCCCTAGAAACGAATAAAACAAGTTGACCTATCAGATCAGACCCGGATCAGACCTACCAGCAAAGGTGCTGTTCTTGCCCATGGATAAAGTCCTAATTAGTGAGAGTGACCTTCATAAGAAAGTTACCCAACACAATTTGTAAACTTTTGGCACAGGTTTGAGATCCGTTTGAGTTATAGAATTCAAGTTATGATTTTTGTAAGATGACTACAAATCTGATGGAAACAGAATCGTAGCCAACCCTTAATCTTTTTAACCAATCCATTCCTCTCCCTTTTGAAACACATTCCTAGATGTGTTTATCACCCAAATTCAGTCCCCTATGAACATGGTGGCACCAAAAAGGGCTAGGGGTCATTGGCATTTCATTTTGTCACAAGGAAAAGAATCAAATCAACATAATATATGACAAACCATTTAAACTCATAATTTTCCCCTTTCTTAAGGGTTCCTTGATCTATCAAATACACAAACATTTATATACACATCTTAGAAGATGCTATAAAATTGTATACTTAGATCTAAACATATTGATATGGATATGTTGAGAATTAAAATAATAATTAACAAGAATTATAACCATTCACAAGATCTATCACATTTTATCACCTAAATAAAACTTGGTGATTTCCATGGTTCATTTAGACCTTGTATTTTATATAATCATCTAGATCCATCATACACCATGTATAGGGTGTAGATACAATCTAGAGATGATGATAACATACAACTTATAACAATAACAACATTGGTTAAAACCATAAGATCTATCTTCTTTAAATCACACAAGTTACAACTTGATGATTTTTATGAATCATATAGATCTTTTACATAATATGATCATCTAGGCTCATCATACACCATGTATAGGAGATGGTGATGAAATTTCTAGATGATAATCAACACTTAAAACAATTAATTGAATATAAATCAAAAGAAAAGATTAAAACACCTTAGAAGATCTTACCTAAGCTTGTTACACCAACAAGGAAGTGAAGGGGAAAGATGATTGTGGCTTTGGAAGGGAAAAAATGAGAGAGAGATGGGAGAGAGGGATCGGCCGAATGAGGGAGAGAGGAGGGAGTTTAGGGTTTTGTGATATTTTTATAAATCATTTAAGGATAAAGCCTAATGACTTCACTAATGGGCTAGGCTCAAAACTCATTTCTTACTAGCCCAATATAATTAAATCTTTCAATTAACTTAGCCCAAAACTTGTATTTTAATCTAACTTGGCTAATTAATTAAACCCATCATTTAAATAACTAAATACCATGAAAATAATTAACGTACCGAAAAAAACCGGGCGTTACATAAAAGTATGAGTTGCCTTTCATTTCTGCACGACCTTTTTCCGTCCTCCCTCTCTCAAAACCGATTCCATGCTCCCTTAAATCATATTCTTTCCTTCTAATCTCGTATTAGAGCTACAATACTTGGATTATAGCTTGGTAACTAGAAGATAGGAGTGTGTTCTTGGAAGATTTGGTGCTATTCTTCATCCCTTTTCTTGAGGTTGGTTATATTACTCTTGTTGTTCATATGATTATTGATGTTAGTAGTAGAATAACCTGATATATCATGATGAACATTGAAGTTATGTACAAATTTAGTTTGAAACATGATAATATTGTTAAAACTCTTCCTTGAATGATTTATTAAGTTGTGGATAACATGTTCAATATAAAATCCTTAGTTAATCATGTTAAAATCAGGAGATTAGAGTTATGAATATGTTCTTAATTGCTAGTAGGATCCTTTGATGTTATATCCATATATTGGAGAAGGTTTAACAACTCATTGGGAAGAGATTGATGATGTCTTTAGAATTTCAAAACCTTCAAAGATATAATTATGCTTTGAGTAAAAATCTTAGGGATGATGATGGATTATGTAGAACACAAGTATAACCTTTATATATTCGGCGTGTTGATAACTCAAGAAGGGGTTGATCACTACATTAATATGTTGATAGTATTTTAAGACGATTATAACAAATATGGGTATTAACGTTGCGGTAGAATTAATAACCGAATTCTATTACGTTGATCCCCGCGTATTAGGATGACGTAAATTAGGACGATGTTCTTATTATGCTTAAAACTTAAAGTTATTATTTTATTTCTGGATTGGCTTAACGTAATTATTGTGAAGATGATGAAGAATGTAAATAAACACAAACTTTTAAAATGATTTGACGTTAATCGGAAGTGTTGATGAATTGAGAGTATGTTTAATCATCATAGTATTACATTGATAATGTTCTTGACTTCAAACACTTGCCATTAATGTTAGAAAGTGTGGGCGAATCTAATAAACTTGTGATGTGATGATCCATAATTGGAGCGTTAGAATGTTCAATAGGATAGTCGAAACTATTCGAGTAAAATTACAAATATTGTTTCTATGAATTAATACCATTATAGTACGAATGTGTTGTTGAATGAATTACGTTTCATTCAAGGTTGCTTGTTCAAGTGAGTATTGTTAGACGAAAATACCATTCGTTGTTCGTTGTTCGTTCAATGAAGGATTATTCATCTACGAAATTGAGGCAAGGTATCTTGATTGGTTATAATGATGGTTGAATTCTTGTGTTTATTATGCGTTTCGTGTATATGGAAATGTTCTGTGAATCTATGATTCATGATGTGGTGATATCCTTGATCGTGTTACCGTTTGTGGCGGGATTGCATTCCCAAGCTTATCGCCCTTGTTACCGTTTGTCTCATTGAGCTTTGTTGACACTTCGGTGAGTTGTTCGATTTCTTGATGAATGTGTAATTCGTTGCGTTTTGTTGTCATGTTGCATCGTGACATCTCTGGAGTCATATATGCATGCTGATTGGTCATGTGTAGGATTTTTAGCCGGGCACTTGATGGTCATGCGTGGATGTTTCCGCATTAGATCGTGCACACACGAGACGTAGTTCGTGAGGCTAATTAGGTACATCGTCCCACATATATTTTGGATTCTGTATACGGGGTGGACATGTGCACGGACACATTTTCGGATCGGGCGTACTGTGACGTCCGCCTTGAGCCATATTATTTGGTCGTTCGTATGTTGGATATGTTCGATAGTTAGGACTGACTGTTTATACGCCTGCATGGTATATTCAGTAGTCGGTTGTTTCTTTGAGATCAGTATGTATATGAATTGTATAATGCCATGAGAATTATTATCATGTATAGCTGACCCTGTGGTATGGGCGAAATACTTGTATTTCAGGGCGAGGAAAGGGCAAGGCACAGGAAGAGCACGATGGTGACGGAGGGTTTTGAAGGATGCTAATTCGGTGGCCCCGAGTCTTTTGATGTTCAGTTATGTCTTAATGTGATTGTTCATTTTATTTTATTTCGGATAAATGTATTATAATTTGTAAGGTATTTTCCATCATCATATGGTCTATACCGAATTTGGATCCTGTGTATGTTGTGTGAGTTGATATATGTATAATTTGTACTCCACATCGGGGTTTGGATTATTATTGTGGTTCGGTACCACGTTGTTGGGATGTTAAAGTTCACGTTGTGATATCGCCTGGTGGGTCCCGGTGGGGGTCCACGACACTGTAATAGCCGCCGTTTTCGGGGTGTTACAGAAGATGGTATCAGAGAGTCTTTTCTTTTGAGTCATTATAGATCGAACTAGCATCAAGAAACCTTCGTGCCACGTGTAACCTGTGCAAGCGCCTGACCCGTCGAATACGGTATGTTTCTCATGAGCCATGATTTAATTACTGGCATAATATTGATGACGAATTGATCCCTTTACTGATCTTGACATTTTGAGAATGTGTGGTAAGATTCATCTGTTTGATTTTCTGAGGAAATTCTAAATTGATTGTGTGATCGGAACTGGTTCAATTTGATGTCGATATGATATTGAGTGTGTGGCACCCGCGGTGCCAATGATTCATTACGAACTGTTTTCTTGAATATGTAATTCCTTGTTGCTATTAACTTAGCATGAATTTTGATTGATAACTTGAATTGTACTAATGATTTGATTCTTTAGTATGGAAAGAAATCTGAGAGGCCGTGGCAGAGGGGGACGAGGCCGCAGAAGGGGCCGAATCCCGATACCACGAGCCAACAGGCGCGCGAATGTGGAGCAGAGTTTCGCAGGCAGTGATTCGCCTTCTAGGGACCAATCGCACCACACTGGAGAGAATGCGCGTATCGATCCTTACGCTGTGATGCAGGGCATGATGGCCCAGATGACCCAAATGGGTCAGCTGATGGAAGCTATGCAGAGGAGTACTACTGACCAACAACAGGGGCAGCAGCCTCCGCCTCCGGTGCATGGCGGGATCGTGAGCAGGATCATTAGCGACATATCGCGTCAACGACCTCCGACCTTTGAAGGCTTTTCCGAGCCTGCTGATATTGTACATTGGATAGAGCATTTTGAGAAACTGTTCGAGATGGTGGAGTGCCCAGAAGAGAACCGAGTTGCTGTGGCGGCTTACTACCTTAGTAAGAGAGCCCATACTTGGTGGCTTTCCGTGAGGCCTGGTGATGGCGCGAGTACTTAGGAGGAATTCAAGAATCTAATGCTAGACCGTTACTATCCCGCACCCCTCCATGAGGCCAAATTATCAGAATTGCTGAACCCCGATCCATCTGAGGATGAGGATGTGTTAGCTATTGCCGAGAAATTCCAGGCACTTCTCCCTTTTGCTACGTCAGTTGTCCGTTCGAAAGCTGATAAGATCAAATATTTCCTCAAGAGGCTTAAACCCCGGATGAGGATGCAGTTGTTAAATCACCACTGTACGACCCTACCAGAGTTTATCGAGAAGGCTTTAGAGTATGAACTTACTGCGAAGGAGATTTCCAAGAAGCAGCCTTAGTTTTCCAACAAGAGATCCAGGAACCAGACCCAGGAAGACAGTAACCAGGGGACGTTCAAAAAGCCCCAGTCTGTACGAAATCCTTCTGAGCGGCCACCTATGTCGCCGAAGCCGACAGGAACGCACTCTCGAGCAATCAGCTCATCTATTGTGTGTTATAACTCTGGGGACCAGGGACACATCAGCTCCAAATGCCCGAAGCCGGCCGTTACCTACCACACTTGTGGGAAGAACGGACATCGTGCTCGCTATTGCAGGGGTGGATCCGTACATGCTCCAGTAGCATCTATTGCTCCAGTACAATCTTCTGTCCAGGACCGTGTACCTCCGTTCGCTTCTTATCAGACTACCGGGGCGAACAAAGGGATGGGCCGTGGAAATCAAGCTGGTACACCTGGTACCGGAGTTGCAAAACCCAGAGTCTACGAGATGAAGTAGGCCGACGATCCCGAAGCCAGCATGATCGCAGGTACTCTCGAGATCCATTCTCAGCCCGTTTGTGTTCTTTTTTATACTGGTGCTTCACACTCCTTTTTATCTGCCTCTTGTTTGAGTCGTTTGCAATTAGATCATGTTACCGATTATGAACCTTATGTCATCGATCTACCCGATGGTAAAAGAATTGTTGGGAATCGTGAAGTACAGAACTGTCCGATTTGCATGAACGACTGCGAGTGGTTGTCAGACTTGATTGTGGTCGATTTACCTAAAGATGATGTGATCTTGGGCATAGACTGGATGGATCATCTTGATGCCGTACTTAGCGTCCGTAAGCGAATAGTGACCGTCACATCTGATGATGGTGTCGAGTGTATTTTTCAGGGTGATAATCCCAGTCATTTCGGGAGAGTCATCAGTGCTATGAAGGCAATGAAACTACTGAACCATGGGTGTGTTGGTTATTGGTGTTACATGACCAAGACAACCGACCGAACTGTCGAGTTGGCCGATATTCCGGTAGTTCGGGACTACCCAGATGTATTTCCAGATGAGCTGTCAGGATTACCCCCACAGCGAGGGGCAGAATTCACCATTGAGTTGGAGCCAGGAACGTCCCCGCTTTCGAAAGCACCATATCGCATGGCACCGACCGAGATGCAGGAGTTGAAGAGCCAGCTTGAGGAGTTGACTGAGAAAGGCTATATTCGACCTAGTGCATTCCCTTAGGGAGCATCAATGTTATTTGTACGGAAGAAAGACGGATCGATGTGTTTGTGTATTGATTACCGTGAGCTGAACAAAGTAACAATCAAGAACAAATATCCATTACCTCGTATCGATGATTTGCTGGATCATCTCCAGGGAGCCGCTGTATTTTCCAAGATCGACTTGAGATCCGGGTACCACCAATTACGGATTCGAGAGTCTGACATTTCGAAGACAGCTTTTCGTACTCGCTATGGGCATTATGAGTTCGTTGTCATGCCATTCGGACTAACTAATGCACCGGCAGTGTTTATGGAGTTGATGAATCGGGTTTTTATTTATTATCTGGATCGTTTTGTAGGTGTTTTTATTGATGACATTCTGATTTACTCTCATGACTATGAAGAGCATGAGTGTCACCTCCGCCAGGTTCTCGATGCGTTAAGGCGAGAACAACTCTATGGAAAATTTTCCAAGTGTGAATTCTGGATGCCTGAAGTTATTTTTCTTGGACATGTAATATCAGCAGATGGAGTGAGAGTAGACCCACAGAAGACAGAAGGCATTCGAGACTGGCTACCTCCGAAGAACGTGAAAGAAGTTCGTAGTTTTCTGGGTCTAGCAGGCTATTACCGACGGTTCGTGGAAGGTTTTTCCAAAATTCTTCAACCGATGACTAATCTGTTGAGGAAAGATAAGAAATATTTGTGGCCGGAAGCATGTCAGCAAAGTTTTGATGAACTCAAGAGTCGATTGATTTCAGCACCTATTTTGGTTCTACGTAAAGGAACGCAAGGATTCGTGGTATATAGCGATGCGTCGAGACAGGGCCTTGGCTGCGTATTAATGCATAATGGGAAAGTGATCGCCTATGCATCTAGACAGTTGCGACCTTACGAGGTAAACTACCCGACTCATGATTTGGAGTTAGCAGCTGTGGTGTTTGCTTTAAAAATCTGGCGCCACTATCTGTATGGAGTTACCTGTCAGTTTACTGATCACAAGAGCCTGAAGTACATTTTTACTCAGAAGGAGTTGAATATGAGACAGAGGAGGTGGCTAGAGCTAATCAAAGATTATGATATCGAGATCCTTTATCATCCGGGCAAGGCAAACGTGGTTGCCGATGCCTTGAGCCGTAAGACCGTACAGGAGCAGATACTTGGCCGCTTGACCGCCCAGAGAGAATTGCAGTTAGAGTTCATGAGGCCAGAGATTGAGGTCTGGTTACAGCGCATTCAGGGACAACTTTGTACGCTTGAGATTTCATCTTCCCTTGATGAGATAGTCAGGACGAAACATATGACGGACCCATTCTTATCTAGAATTCGGGGAGAAATAGATCAGGAGAAGGCCCCTGGATTTGTGATTCACGAGGACGGACTGATACGCTTCAAAAATTGAGTATGTGTACCGGCAAATGAAGAGTTGAGGAATACTATTCTGAAGGAGGCTCATGCTACCCCGTATTCCATACACCCGGGATCGAACAAAATGTATAAGGATTTGAAGCCGTATTATTGGTGGAGTAACATGAAACGGGAAGTTGCAGAATTCGTTTTGAGGTGTTTGACCTGTCAGCAGGTCAAGATTGTGCATCAAAGACGAGCTAGCATGATAAAAACACTCCCGATTCCCGAGTGGAAGTGGTAAGACATATCGATGGATTTTATTACTAGCTTGCCGACGAGCTGTCGAGGCATGAATACGATTTGGGTGATTGTGGATTGACTGACCAAATCAACCCACTTCTTGGAGATTAAGGATACATGGGGTCCTGAGAGGTTGGCCCAGTTGTTCATTAAAGAGATTGTGAGGCTGCATGGCACCCCCAAAAGTATTGTATCAGATCGTGACGGATGGTTCGTATCACACTAGGTGACTATTACAGTGTTGTGGACCCCCGACTAGGACCCACCAGGCGAATGAAAATTAATGACTTAAATAATATAATTGTAGTACCGAACCACATTATATCATTAATTTTTCCGATGTGGAGTTTCAAGTACAACACACCCAAGATAATACAGAATACATGTATATTTTATATGAAGATAAAATATACACCACTGAATGAAAATAAGTATCCAAACGGAAATCTGCAGCGGAAATAAAATGAACACAACATGAATGACTGAAAGGACTGGGGCCCTTTACTAATATCACTGGGACTCCTCGCCGTCAACGTTCTCTTCCCGTGCCTTTGCCTTGCCATGACCTGAAAACAATGTCCTCCAACGGGGTCAGTTACACAGAACAACAATCCTCAAGGGTTGAATATACACAATCATGATATATCTTAATTATGAAATTAAGCTGAAGAGGGGCATCGTAGTACGCCCGTAATGGTATGTGTATGTGCACAAGACGAGTGACCGGACACACCCGTCCTTGTACCTAATTAGTCTCACGGAGGTACGTTACCGTGTGCACAGTCCATTGTGTCGGTGAACCCGAACACATGACCATCATGTGCCCGATTAAAAATCCCACACATCACCACCCGGCCACGCAATACGAACCCAGAAGGTCACATGAACGAGAATGACCATGATGAATATTAATGAATAACAATCCGACAAAGTCAAGAATGACTCACCGAGATGAAATAATAGTGAAGTGAATGATAGCTCAATGAAATGATTGGAACCGTCGTTCCTCGTGAATGAAGTGATTATTCGACAATTACAAGTCTCAATAGAGTTAATACATTATGAATGAGTTATGATTATGAATGAACAACAACAAAAGGAATGAATATCCTTTTAACCGAGTAAGAATTAACTTACACAACACCGGTGAAGAATGTCCTTCCACGAACAAACGTCCTAAATGAGATGTCGGTCGCTCGAACAACCTTGAATAACACAATTACCAACAATCCGTTCAACATACAAATCAAACACGATTATAACTAACTCAAAACGTCGATACGACTAAACCAAGTTCATTGGGGCATTATATCAAACACGTTGTAACCAATCTTCGATTGTTTACAACCAATCCTTAATTATACCAATATCAAATCCCCAAGGAGTGATACAAACCAACAAAACATCTTCAATACAATCAATAATCCAATATGAATATCCCAAATTGTGATTTCAACATCAACTGATCGAAAACCCCCAAATCCAACTCAATATTCAAAGTGTTCTTGAATAATCCTTCAATAATCCAATGAATATTTATACAAACTCATAATCATATATATATCTCTTCATACAACATGATTATAATGTCCAAAACATCATATCTCAACAGAAAATCGAAATCCAAGATGTTGAAGAAATTACCTCTTGAAGATCCAAATACTTTGATCCAGTGAAATCGTGTTTAATCGACTATCCAAGCTTGAAAAACGAATGAAGATGATGAAAACCGAACACCCAAGTGATTGATGATGAAAAATCTCTCCCTCCAACTCTCTCTCTCGGAACCAAGATGAAGAAGTGAGAAAATGAGCTCAAAGTCCCGTTCAATCCTTTAAATACAGCTCCAAGTTACGGCCGTAACTCACCTATCTTACGGCCATAACCTTCCAAGGCCAATGGCCTTACGGCCGTAACAAGCCCTTCTTACGGGCGTAACTCGCCTTCATCCAAACATCTGCCGACAGACATACGGCCGTACCGCACATGCCTTACGGGTGTAACTAGACTGTTACGGCCGTAATCGGCAAGACTTACGGGCGTATGACACCTTCGTCGAAATTGACCGGGCGCCCTGCTCGAAACGTACGTCCGTAACCGGCCAAGCCTTACGGACGTACCTGCCTCATCTTATGGCCGTATGCCGCAACCCTTACGGCCGTAAGCCCTCTTCGTCCGACATTTCCTCAAAACCACGAACACACATTACGGCCGTAGCCTGCCTACCTTACGGCCGTATCTCACCTTCGGCCAAAACACCCTTAAGCCAACGAATGCATGTTACGGCCGTAATGCATGATTAGTTACGGTTTTAACTCATTGCTGGAAGTGACGAAAATGCGACAACTCCGTCTACTCGCTACAAACGGTGAATGATCCGACATACAATACTTGTATGAATGTAATTAAGTCCAATAACACGTGATAGATGATACTTCCAACACAAGACTACCATCCACGATGATTATGATAATACTCTCGTTTCGATCCTCAAACGGAGATGAATGACGATCGGTAACTGATACACGGTTACAATATGCCAACGATGAATACAAATGAATGAATCATGAATGATGAGTGATTATTAATGAGTGAAAATTACTGAGTGACAATTACTGACTGATAATTACTGAATGATAATGAATGAGTTACAACCGGGTATTACATACTCCCTCCTTAAAAAGAGTTTCGTCCTCGAAACTAAGGGTCAAACAACTCAGGATAACTCTCCCGCATACTATCCTCGGTTTCCGAAGTAGCCTCTTCGACTCCGTGCCTAGACCACTGAATCTTGACCAAAGGAATCGTCTTGTTTCTCAACTATTTGATTCGCCGCTTTAAAACTCATATAGGACGCTCCTCATACGAATGATCATCCGCGATCTCGATTTCATCAAACTGAAGTATGTGACTCGGATCGGCAACATACTTCTACAACTGAGAGACGTGAACACATTATGAATTTGGCTCAACGCCGGAGGTAAAGCTAATCGATAAGCCAGACTGCCTACTCGATCCAAAATTTCAAACGGTCCGATGAATCTCGGACTCAACTTTCCCCGCTTCCCAAAATAGAAGGTACCTCGACTCGGGGATACCTTGACCAAAATGTGGTCACCTGTCTCGAACTCTAATGGTCGACGATGATTATCTGGATATGATTTCTGTCGACTCTGAGCGGTCAACAAACGACTCCTGATCAAAGCTACCTTCTCACAGGCGGCTATAAGCATATCGGGCTCGGTGCCGATTGATTCTGATAAGTCATCCCAACACAAAGGATATCGACAACGACGATCGTACAAGGCCTCGTAAGGTGCCATCTTAATCGAAGCATGCCAACTATTATTGTACGTGAACTCAATCAACGGTAGTTGGGCTTCCCAATCGTCTTTCCAATCAAGAACGCATGCCCTCAACATGTCCTCCAATGTCTGAATAGTTATCTCTGATTGTCCGTCGGACTGGGGATGAAAAGATGTGTTGAAATTGAGCTGAGTTCCCATGGCACGATGAACTGATTTCCAAAAATGTGACACGAATCGCCCGTCGCGATAGAAACGATACTCTTAGGAGTACCATGCAATCTCACTATCTCTTTGATGAACAATTGGGCAAGCCTCTCGGGACCCCACGTATCCTTAATCTCAAGGAAATGAACTGACTTAGTTAAACGGTCCAGAACTACCCAAATTGTATTCATACCACGATGACTCGTCGGCAAACTCGTGATGAAGTCCATAGAAATATCTTCCCACTTCCACTCTGGAATAGGGAGAGGTTTCAGCATACCCGTCGGTCGTTGATGTTCTATCTTGACTTGCTGATAGGTTAAGCATCTCGAAACAAATTCCGCAACTTTTCGCTTCATATACTCCACCGGTAATTCTGTTTCAAGTCATTGTACATCTTGCTAGATCCTGGATGAATGGAATAAGGGGTAGCATGAGCTTCTCTCAAAATTGAGTTTTTCAACTCGTCATTCGCCGGTACACATAACCGATTCTTAAATCGAAAAAGTCCATCCTCGTGGACCCCAAATCCAGGGCCTTTCCCCTGAGTCACATCCTCTCAGACGCGCAACAAAAACGGGTTGGAACCCTGATTCACTCTGATCGCCTCCTCAAGTGGCGAAGAAATCTCCAACATGCAAAGTTGCCCTTGCACTCGCTGTAACCAGACCTCGATCTTGGGTCTTAGGAATTCCTGTTGAAGCTCCTTCTGAACTGTTAAACGAGCAAGCATTTGCTCCTGAACGGACTTACGACTCAAGGCATCGGCGACCACGTTCGCCTTTCCCGGGTGGTACAGGATCTCAATATCATAATCTTTGATTAGTTCCAACCACCGCCTCTGTTGCATATTTAACTCCTTCTGAGTAAATATATACTTCAAACTCTTATGATCGATGAATATTTGACAGGTAACGCCATAAAGGTAATGGCGCCAAATCTTCAATGCGAACACCACGGCTGCTAGCTCCAGGTCGTGGGTCGGATAATTAACCTCGTAAGGTCTCAATTGCCGTAAAGCATAAGCAATAACTTTACCATTCTGCATTAATACACATCCAAGACCGTGTCCGGGCGCGTCACTATGAACCACAAATCTTTCCGTCCCTTGCGGTAAGAAAAGGACAGGTACTGACTCTTGAGTTCCTCAAAACTCTGCTGACACGCATTCTTCCACAACTCGCCTGCAATGGCCTGCTAATCCGAGAAAGCTTCGGATTTACTTAACATTCTTCGGAGGTTGCCAATCTCGGACCGCCTCCGTCTTCTGAGGATCGTCATGTACACCGCCTGACGAAATTACATGTCCGAGAAACGTCACATCGGACATCCAGAACTCACACTTGGAAAACTTTCCATAGAGTTGCTCTCGTCTCAACACGTCGAGAACCTGATGAAGGTGATCCTCGTGCTCTTCTTGGTCACGAGAATAAATCAAAATGTCGTCAATGAATACAACCACAAGCTGATCCAAACAGTCGATGAAAATCCGATTCATTAACTCCATGAACACCGCAGGTGCATTAGTTAACCCAAACGGCATTACCACAACTCATAATGACCATAGCGTGTTTGCAACACCGTCCTTGCGATATCCGACTCTCAAATTCCCAACTGATGATATCTAGATCTTAAGTCGATCTTGGAAAATACTGAAGCGCCCTGAAGTTGATCTAAGAGATCATCGACACACAAACGAAAAGAACTGTCCTTCTTCTTGACAATTAACACTGGTGCTCACTCGGTCGAAAATACCCCTTCTCAGTCAAATCCTCCAATTGATTCTTTAGTTCCTGCACTTCGGTCGGGACCATCCGATACAGTGCCTTCGATAATGGAAACGTACCAGGCTCCAACTCTATCGTGAATTCCACATCCCTCGGTGGAGGTAAACCAGGTAGCTCGTCTGGGAGTACATCGTCAATCGATAACAATGATACCATGAATGGTTGAACACCTCGATTGCCTTAGAATGGCCAATCGACGACAATGATACAATGAATGATTAAACACCTCAATTGCCTTAGAACGGTCAATCGATGACAAATGATACAATGAATGATTGAACACCTCGATTACCTTAGAATGGTCAATCGATGACAATGGTACAATGAATGACTGAACACCTCAATTGCCTTAGAACGGTCAATCGATGACAATGATACAATGAATGATTGAACACCTCGATTGCCTTAGAACGGTCAATCAATGACAGTGTTACCATGAATGATTGAACAACTCTGATTGAGTAATTTCACTGCTTTCATCATATTAATGATTCTTCTGGAACAACGGGGATTACCTCCCTGAAATACACACTCAGCTCCAACGATTGAAATGATAGTGACCATATGCTTACGAACGCTGACGATGGCATCGTGACGATCCATCCAATCAATACCCAAGATGAAGTCGTCTCTCAGTAAATCTATCACGATTAGGTCTGCTAACCCATCACGGTGATGAAGTTGAATCGGACAATTCTTAATCTCACGATTTCCGAAAATTCTTCTACCGTCTGGTAGACCAATGACATAAGGTTCATAACTAGTGGAACTATCCTGAAGTAGTCTACTCAAACATGACTCGAAAGTGAATGAATGCGATGCACCAGTATCATAAAGGGTACACGCAGGTTGGGATAGAATTTCGAGTATACCTGAGATCATTCGGGCCTCCGGATCTTCGGTCCTATTCATATCGTGAATTCGGGGCTTGCCGGCCCCCGAACCGGATGCTCCCGTCTGATCAGTATGAGCTCCGCCTTTAGATTCTCCCTTCATCTTAAACAGCACAGACTGAGTGGCCTGATTCTGAACCGCTGATTGCTTTGGGGCCTGAGATGCCACCGGAGTATATGCTTGGAGTCTCTTCGGCAGAAACAGACCATATGCCCGACAATCGCACAGTTGAAACAGGTGATAGCCTGCCTCGAACACCTAGTGCTGAAATGACCCGACGCTCCACAGTTGAAACAGGTGATGGCCGAACTGGCCGCTCGGGACTGAGACTCTGCGGGCTTATGCGCCATTGGAGGTCGCTCAGAAAAAGTAGAGCCCACACGAGACTTCTTGAAGGTTGACTGACCGCCTTCAGACTGATTATGCTTCGTTGATTTCTTGATAGCAAATGAAGGTTGTTGCTCAGCAATTTCCTTAGCAGTAAGCTCATCAGTAAGAGCTTTCTCGATTAATTCGGTCAGAGTAGCGCATTGGTGATTAGGCAATTGCATCTGGGCCATCATGCCTTGCATAAAAGCGAGTGGATCAACCCGAACACCTTCTGATTGAGCCGTGTCCCGGGTACGACTTCCTGACTGTGAATGATTATTCCCCGGGTTTCGGCCCTGCGTCCTTTGACAGCTCTCTCCATACTGGAGTAGGAAGGCCAAATGATGATTATAGATCCCGCATGAGTATCTCGTTATGATTACGTTATGAAATGATAAAAATGAGCATACGCGCTCTAACACAGTGATTACATGAATGATTAACTGAGGTGACATGATTATCTGATGAAATTCTTGATATGATTATCTTGAACAAGTTAGCAAGATTAATGCTACGATCCTTACAATCAACAACTCAGTAATGAAATGAACTGAGTGATTAATAAGTTAACATGATCGTCCTGATCAAAATGAATGATGATGAGGATTGTTGACTGTTGCATGATGAATGAGTGATTCTTATTGCGAGAAATTATACCATGGGGTTAGAAATCTTACAGTTCTTTCGGTCTGAGGGGCTCGGCATTTGCACAGGTCACATGTGACGCGAAAGTCCAATGATACTAGTCTGATGACGATGATTTCAAATGAGACATGACTCGGAAGGTAGTATTCAAAACCACGCTCCATACCAACTCTGTAACACCCCAAACTAGGCGACTATTACAGTGCCGTGGACCCCCGACTGGGACCCACCAGGCGAATGAAAATTAATGACTTAAATAATATAATTGTAGTACCGAACCACATTATATCATTAATTTCTCCGATGAGGAGTTTCAAGTACAACACACCCAAGATAATACAGAATACATGTATATTTTATATGAAGATAAAATATACAACACTGAATGAAAATGAGTATCCAAACGGAAATCTGCAGCGAAAATAAAATGAAGACAACATGAATGACTGAAAGGACTGGGGGCCCTTTACTAGTATCACTGGGACTCCTTGCCGTCAATGTTCTCTTCCCGTGCCTTTGCCTTGCCATGACCTGAAAACAATGTCCCCCAACGGGGTCAGTTACACAGAACAACAATCCTCAAAGGTTGAATATACACAATCATGATATATCTTAATTATGAAATTAAGCTGAAGAGGGGCATCGTAGTACGCTCGTAATAGTATGTGCATGTGCACAAGACGAGTGACCGGACACACCCATCCTTGTACCTAATAAGTCTCACGGAGGTACGTTACCGTGTGCACAGTCCATTGTGTCGGTGAACCCGAACACATGACCATCATGTGCCCGACTAAAAATCCCACACATCACCACCCGGCCACGCAATACGAACCCGGAAGGTCACATGAACAAGAATGATCATGATGAATATTAATGAATAACAATCCGACAAAGTCAAGAATGACTCACCGAGATGAAATAATAGTGAAGTGAATGATAGCTCAATGAAATGATTGGAACCGTCGTTCCTCGTGAATGAAGTGATTATTCGACAATTACAAGTCTCAATACAGTTAATACATTATGAATGAGTTATGATTATGAATGAACAACAACAAAAGGAATGAATATCCTTTTAACCGAGTAAGAATTAACTTACACAACACCGGTGAAGAATGTACTTCCACGAACAAACGTCCTAAATGAGATGTCGGTCGCTCGAACAACCTTGAATAACACAATTACCAACAATCCGTTCAACATACCAACCAAACACTATTATAACTAACTCAAAACGTCGATACGACTAAACCAAGTTCATTGGGGCATTATATCAAACACGTTGTAACCAATCTTCGATTGTTTACAACTAATCCTTAATTATACCAATATCAAATCCCCAAGGAGTGATACAAACCAACAAAACATCTTCAATACAATCAATAATCTAATATGAATATCCTAAATCGTGATTTCAACATCAACTAATCGAAAACCCGCAAATCCAACTCAATATTCAAAGTGTTCTTGAATAATCCTTCAACAATCCAATGAATATTTATACAAAATCATAATCATATGTATATCTCTTCATACAGCATGATTATAACGTCCAAAACATCATATATCAACACAAAATCGAAATCCAAGATGTTGAAGAAATTACCTCTTGAAGATCCAAATACTTTGATCCAGTGAAATCGTGTTAAATCGACTATCCAAGCTTCACAAACGAATGAAGATGATGAAAACCGAACACCCAAGTGATTGATGATGAAAAATCTCTCCCTCCAACTCTCTCTCTCGGAACCAAGATGAAGAAGTGAGAAAATGAGCTCAAAGTCCCGTTCAATCCTTTAAATACAGCTCCGAGTTACGGCCATAACTCACCTATCTTACGGCCGTAACCTTCCAAGGTCAACGGCCTTATGGCCGTAACAAGCCCTCCTTACGGGCGTAACTCGCCCTCATCCAAACATATGCCGACAGACATACGGCCGTACCGCACATGCCTAAAAGGCGTAACTAGACTGTTACGGCCGTAATCGGCAAGACTTACGGGCGTATGACACCTTCGTCGAAACTGACCGGGCGCCCTGCTCGAAACGTACGGCCGTAATCGGCCAAGCCTTACGGCCGTACCTGCCTCATCTTACGGCCGTATGCCGCAACCCTTACGGCCGTAAGCCCTTTTCGTCCAACATTTCCTGAAAACCACGAACACACATTACGGTCGTAGCCTGCCTACCTTATGGCCGTATCTCACCTTCGGCCAAAACACCCTTAAGCCAACAAATGCATGTTATGGCCGTAATGCATGATTAGTTACGGCCGTAACTCATTGCTGGAAGTGACGAAAATGCGACAACTCCGTCTACTCGCTATAAACGGTGAATGATCCGACATACAATACTTGTATGAATGTAATTAAGTCCAATAACACGTGATAGATGATACTTCCAACACAAGACTACCATCCACGATGATTGTGATAATACTCTCATTTCGATCCTCAAACGGAGATGAATGACGATCGGTAACTGATACACGGTTACAATATGCCAACGATGAATACAAATGAATGAATCATGAATGATGAGTGATTATTAATGAGTGAAAATTACTGAGTGACAATTACTGACTGATAATTACTGAATGATAATGAATGAATTACAACCGGGTATTACATCTGAATCCATTGGTACGGAGCCGATATGTTGTTAGCAGCCCGCGAGAAGATTACTCTGATTAAGAGTCGACTATTAATGGCCCAGAGCCTCCAGAAATCATATGCAGATAATCGTCGGCGACAACTCGAGTTTGAGGTTGGTGATCATGTACTAGTTAAAGTGTCCCCTACTCGGTGTGTTTTCCGTTTTGGGAAGAAAGGCAAGCTGAGCTCGAGGTATATTGGTTCGTTCGAGATTTTGGATTGTGTAGGCGACCTAGCTTATCGTTTAGTGTTACCACCAGTTTTGAGTCGAATTCACAACGTATTTCATGTATCCCAGCTGAGGAAGTATGTTGCTGACCCGAGCCACATTATTCGCTTCGAAGAGGTCGAGATAGTCGATAACCATTCATATGAAGAACGTCCTGTACGGATACTCGAGAGGAGGGTCAAATAATTGAGGAACAAGACAATTCCCTTATTGAAGATTCAGTGGTCGAGACACGGAGTCGAGGAGGCTACGTGGGAGACTGAGGATAGCATGCGAGAGAGATATCCTGAGTTGTTTACCCCTTAGTTTCAAGGACGAAACTCCTTTTAAGGGGGGAGTATGTAATACCCGTGCCTTTACTACTGTATTCTTCGTTTAAATCAAGTATTGTCGCACCATATCTATGTTTATTGTAATGAATATATTAATGAATTATGTTAAATTGAAATCCTGGTCGTTCATACTATATTGATTGTTGGATGTTATTGGGAGAATTTCATTTTTTACTTGTTTTTTACCTTAGCGTACGCTAGCCTACTCTCTTTACGTACGCTATGTACGTAGCATTACGTACGTAACTCTCATATGTTAACATACGTAATGCGGTGTATCGATCAGCAGCTCGCCTTTCGGCGGGTGGGGCCGAACATGGGTAGGTGGTCGGGAGTCGATCGTGACAGCCTAGTCAACGGACATTACGTACGTAATGGCTGTGCAGTAGCGTACGTAATTATTGTGAAGATGATGAAGAATGTAAATAAACACAAACTTTAAAAGTGATTTGATGTTAATCGGAAGTGTTGATGAATTGAGAGTATGTTTAATCATCATAGTATTACATTGATAATGTTCTTGACTTCAAACACTTGCCATTAATGTTAGAAAGTGTGGGCGAATCTAATAAACTTGTGATGTGATGATCCATAATTGGAGCGTTAGAATGTTCAATAGGATAGTCGAACCTATTCGAGTAAAATTACAAATATTGTTTCTATAAATTAATACCATTATAGTACGAATGTGTTGTTGAATGAATTACGTTTCATTCAAGGTTGCTTGTTCAAGTGAGTATTGTTAGACGAAGATACCGTTCGTTGTTCGTTCAAAGAAGGATTATTCATCTACGGAATTGAGGCAAGTTATCTTGCTTGGTTATAATGATGGTTGAATTCTTGTGATTATTATGCGTTTCGTGTATATGGAAATGTTCTGTGAATCTATGATTCATGATATGGTGATATCCTTGATCGTGTTACCATTTGTAGCGGGATTGCATTCCCAAGCTTATCGCGCTTGTTACCGTTTGTCTCATTGAGCTTTGTTGTCACTTCGGTGAGTTGTTCGATTTCTTGATGAATGTTTAATTCGTTGCGTTTCGTTGTCATGTTGCATCGTGACATCTCTGGAGTCATATCTCTGTGCCGATTGGTCATGTGTAGGATTTTTAGCCGGGCACTTGATGGTCATGCATGGATGTTTCTGCATTAGATCGTGCACACAAGACGTAGTTCGTGAGACTAATTAGGTACATCGTCCCATGTATATTTTGGATTTCGTATATGGGGTGGACATGTGCACGGACACATTTTCAGATCGGGCGTACTGTGAAGTCCGTCTTGAGCCATATTATTTGGTCGTTCGTATGTTTGGATATGTTTGACAGTTGGGACTGATTGTTTATACGCCTGCGGGGTATATTCAGTAGTCGGTTGTTTCTCTGAGATCAGTATGTATATGAATTGTATAATGCCATGAGAATTATTATCATGTATAGTTGACCCTGTGGTTTTGGCGCAATACTTGTATTTCAGGGCGAGGAAAGGGCAAGACACAGGAAGAGCACGATGGTGACGGAGAGTTTTGAAGGATGCTAATTCGGGGGGCCCGAGTCTTTTGATGTTCAGTTATGTCTTAATGTGATTGTTCATTTTATTTTATTTAGGATAAATGTATTATAATTTGTAAGGTATTTTCCATCATCATATGGTATATACCGATTGGATCCTGTGTGAGTTGATATATGTATGATTTCTACTCTACATCGGGGTTTGGATTATTATTGTGGTTCGGTACCACGTTGTTGGGATGTTAAAGTTCACGTTGTGATATCACCTGGTGGGTCCCAGTGGGGGTCCACGGCACTGTAATAGCCGCCGTTTTTGGGGTGTTACACTTCACACAAGGACAAAAGTATCTTTCATCGTGTTCTGAGCGATGTTGTCGAGCAAATTCAAGAAATTGCTCAATTCCATTGTCATACTCCGCACTCGCTCGACTTGCATTCATCCAAATTCGATCCATTTCTTCTTTTCTGTTACACATACTATGAAATTGAATTTGCTATTGTTTTCTATAAGGGAAAGAATTTCATTTCTATATGATTACTAACTTTTTAAAAATTATTTTGACAGAGAATGACAAAGGTATGGTTGTCCTATAACTGTTGTTTAAAATAGAAACATGAACGACGGTTGTCAAAATAGAATTAACTTTATACTACGTCAACTTATGGCTTTCTCAAGATTGCTAACTCTATCTGCACCAACTGTTGGGGGAAGATCCTTAAGACGAAAGTTGACATCTATCACAAAGGGAGAAGATCCTTAAGAAGTTAACCACATCTATCCCAAAGTAATTCGTGTTTCACAAAATAGTGTTGTCAAAAGCAACATACACAATTAAACACACACACACTCAGTTAAATAGATTAAATTATACGAAAAACAAGAAGAAAATAACACGTAAAACTACATTACACACTCACATACACATAGTGCACACGCACATACATTACACACACAAAGCACACAACACAACACACAACACATACTGCACACACACACACACACACACACACACACACACACATACCGCCACACAAACAATACACACACTCACAGACACAACACATACAGCACACACACACAATACATTGCCACACACACAATACACACACACACACACTGTGTACACACACTGCCACACGAACAATACACACACACAACACAATACAGCCTCACACACAATACACACACACTGCACACACACACACTGCCACACCAATACACGCACATACACACACACAACACACACACACACATAGTAAACACACAAAGCACACAACAATCCTTAAAGACTAGATAAAATTACCAAATAGAAACAAAGAAGAGAGTTCGAAATAGTTACTTGATTTCAATGTAGAGGACCGCGGTCGATTGCGAAGCGTCGGGGAGGTCGCGGAGGTCGTCGGAGGTCGCAGGTCGATTGTGAAACATTGGGGAGGCAGAGTCAGGGGGAGTCAGAAGCGTCAGGGAAGAAAGAGAGGAAAGAAAGAAGAAAGAAAGGAGACCGGATAAAATTAAAGAGATCATTAACATCGGTTATGAAAAAAACCGTTGTTAAAATTAAGATATTAAATGTTTAACAACGGATATAAGAACAACCGCTGTTAAGAAATGAAAACTGACTGCGGTTTTACGGAAACCACCGTTAATTGTCGGATTTTAACAGCTGTTGTTATAATAACCGCTGTTAATATTTCATGATATTTACGATGTGTGCCATCGCACAAATTTAACAGCGGTTTTTGCATAACCGCTGTTAAATGTCCACAGTTAAATAATTATTTTGTAGTAGTGATTCTTGATCTCTTTCTCAATATCAGCTCTTAACTTTAAATTTTGCTCCATTGGAGCAACTCCAGGTCTACAATCAATCATGTTAAACTTCTCAAAAGATCTTTTTAACATATTGACCTTGAGAAACAATAATGCCTTCCCTGCACCTTGGTACCTCCAATATGGAGCTTTCATGTTGATAACTTTTGAGGACAATCTATTTATCAGATAGCAAGCATACAGCATACTTCGGCCAATAGCTCTTCAGGAAGACTCTTTGTATGCATTCAACTTCGACTGACCTTTTGTAAATGCCTCAATTCCCATTCAGCAACTTCATTTTGCTGCGATGTTCTTGGACATGAGATTTGTCTCCTTATGCCATGCTCCTCGTAGAAATAATCAAATTCTTTTGATATAAATTCTCTTCCATTATCATTTCACAAACACTTAATCTTTTTCTCATCTCTTCCTAATCTCCCTCTTGAATTGCTTGAAGATTGAGAAAGTGTAAGACTTTTCTTTCATAGAGAATACCCATGAAAATCTGGTATTAATGATCAACGATGACAAGCATATAGTGAAAACCAATATAACTTGTTGCTTTGTTTGTTAATAAATCAGAATGAATTAGCTCCAAAGCTTTTCTAGTTTTGATTGAAGGTTAGCCAAATGGAAAACGATGTGCTTCACCATATTGGGAGCCTTCACAATCAACTTCATGATGAAAGTGCAACATTTAATCACCAGCTATGACTTAGTTTTGATATTGATTACTCCCCCATTTAGCCCGAAGTGCAACATTTGGTCCAAAAAAATGTCCCTTTAGAAGGGTCATTTCATTAAATACCCCAAATAACATCTAATAGTCACTTTTTACTTTTTAATCTTCACCTTACCCTCACCATCAATACCTTTTACTTTTTAATATATACCACACATTCACCTTCAATACTCACAAAACTTACACGTCTATCATATCCGATCATTCTTCTAAAATACACCAATTTTACTCAAAATATTACACTTCAGGTAGGACTGAGATAGTGTCATTTTATTCGTGAGTTGGTATTGTCTGGACAAATTGCCAATTAGTTTATTTCTTCTCATTTACGGACCGTTGTTCACAAAGGGATTACATCATTTAGTGTCCGAGTTCTTTCGATCCAAGCTTTGCGTCATCATAAATCCCATGCTTAGCTTGCGGGAGGTATTAGGAAGATCCTAAAATAATCTTCTATTCTCTTTATATTTATCTATTGTATATTCGTATCTTACAATTTATTGATAAGGAAGGTCAAAGGTACCTATATGGATACCACATATGTATGTATATTCACTCTTAGATTCATGATGAAAATAATTTGCTAAAGATCAAGTGATTAACATATACACAAGTCTGATATGCTTGTGTGAACCTTAGAACTTTCCTATTTATATAGAAAAAATCACTCACAAAAAGCTATGGTGAGATTCTCCCATACTCAAAATAAATTAACTTTGGTGACTTTTGCTTATATTTAAAACCAGCAAAATCTGCAATTTTTTTGCTTGTAATAAGATCGGAGGGAGTAGATAGTTGAACCACAATTGAGTTTCCAATGAAAAATCCTAAATCAATATAGAACCGAAGTTATTTTCGACGAATATCAGATTACTCTCTATTTTACAAAATGAGCTGTTTTACCCATTGTGTAAATTAATTAATGATATTATCCATTGTATGGCTATGTTTAGTTTTAACTTATCAGCTAGCTTATAAGTTCATGGAGCTTATCAGTTAGCTTATTTTATAAGCTAATAAAGTTAGCTTATTTTTTTAATAAGTTATCTTATCATCTTTCATATTCTAATTATACCCTTAAATAAATAATATAATAATAATAATCATCATAATAATAATTGTAACATATAACTGAAGATGGTACATATTAGGATTTGACATATAGGCTACTAACATATAACTGAATACGGTATAACATATTCCAATTATTGTAACAAAAGTCTCTTTTATTCTTATTTTATAATAATAATAATAATAAAAAAATTAAAAATATAAAACATAATATTCATGCATTTTATGTCATTTTACCAACTAGCTTATAAGCTAATTTACTAAATACTAAACACGTACATTAAAATCAACTAGCTTATCAGCTCATTCGCTAAACACTATACTAAAATCAGCTATCTTATCAGCTATCAGCTAGCTTATCAGCTAGTTTTGCTAAACAGAGCCTATATCTTAAAAATAGTTGAGTACCCACACGTGTAAATTATATATGCACATTATTCCTATATATTTTCAAAAAGATACAGATTAATTCTCTATATTTTATTCAAATGGTGCAAATTACTTGTGCAAAAGACAATAGAAGGATAGAAGGAACCATTTTAAAAATATATGGGATAATGTGTTTATTTAATTTTTATAGAGGAATGATCGTTTTTTTTTAAAACACAGATGACCAATATATTTTTTTTTTGGTTGGTAAAAAAAAAACGGAGATTATGATTTTGGTTTACACATAAAGGTAAATGACAAATTTTATAAAATATAGGAGATATGTCAAACACCCAATAATTTAGTCAGTGTGATTCAACCGGATTTTCAATTAAAATTTTACTAAAAAATTAAAAAAAATAAAAGAATTATAGAATATTACAAAAAATATATTATTTCTCCTCGCGTTGTATATTAAGTTTGATGAGCAAATGAGATTTTAAAAATAAATAGTACAAAAGTAGTAAGAACAATAAAATACATTCTAAAAAATCATTTACAATGTAGAAAATAAATTTTTATAAATGAAATATCAAATTTAAAAATAAAGTTCAAAATGAAATAAAGTTTTAAAAATCAGGTCAGTTTTTTTGGTTCGGTTTCGATTTAAACTTGAATTTCATTTTCCGTTCAAACTGGTCAGACAATTGAACTATGGTCACCCCATAGGCCCATACAAAGGTATATATATATATATATATATATATAAAGATTGAGTCCATTCATTTATTGTGGAGTTTTCATGACTAATAAACATCTTATCTATCTATCTATATTATATAAAACTTATCCCCCTTAATTTAATGTGGAAGGGGGATTTATGTCACTTATTCATGTTAAAGGATTACATATGAAGAGACTATTTTAATTGTAACTTTTAATGTAAATAAACTAATTTAAATACAAAAGTTATGATAAACATCACAATGCAAATGCACCTTCTAATACACAGGGTGATTAAAATGAACTTTTAAATGATAGTATAAATTACAAGATGGTTAAATTTTAGCTATGAAATCTTAGATACAATCGGTGCATCGCACGGGTTGAATAAACCAAAAACAACCCCGGAGCAACATACGGGTTAGTAAAGTCTCATTTTATATAACTAATTACATAGACTAAAATAAAAGGACAATAACAATAAAAAAATATATAAACTTCTATAAAAGGCATTTAAATTCTGTCATTCGCTCATTCAACCATTTGTCCCAACATTACGTACAAAATACGTAGATATTCAACCAAAGACCGTGCATCGCACGGGTTGGATAATGTCTCATATATATATATATATATATATAGGATCAATCGACTTTATTTTCATTATTAAAAATAAATTAGAAACACATAAATTAAAAATACACTATTACTATAATAAATATCACGATTTGAAGACCGCAATTTTGATTTCCGTGACCTGATTCCTCATATCTAGCTAGTCAACACCTACTTTTAACGAAGTAGGTTTAGACAAAAATAGATTCACTATTTCTGTTTGCTACTAAGAAAATGTTGGCTTGAATCTTGTGCTGGATTTTATGCTTGTCTGCGCACGTGACGGTGTGCACCATTTTCTAGCGAGATTCCTTTCCCCAAGTTTTTTGATTTGGTCATTTGATGAAACCCTATGTTAGAAATGCCCAACGCCGGGTCCGGGTCCGGGTTCAGACTCGTCGGGTCGGCAGGACAGGACCCACATTCCACCCGTACATATGAAATGTACGGGTTGGCGGGTCGATGGGTCGGCCACGGATCCGGGTCCGACTCGTCTCAATTTTTTTTTTGAAGTATATAAAACTTTTATTTGTTATCATTTTAACACGAAAAATAACTATAAATAAATAAGGAAATCATTTGAAAAAATTAGATTGTACTTAATTTTAAGTTTTTCCTTAAAATTAAATTGCCTACGTATCCTCGTGGGGAATCAAAGCTCCACGTAGTTCTTTTATTTGAGAAGAGTTAAAAAAATGGGCTTGTATTTAATTTTAAGTTTTCACTTAAAATTAAACTGCATACGTATCCTCGTGAGGAATCAAAGCCCTACATAGTTCTTTACTTACCTGACTTACCTTACTTACCTTTAGTCGAAGTCGATGTCGTCGTCGTCTTGATCATCGGTTTGACTCATTTGACTAGACTCTCCTTCAGTAGTGCCTTTTTGATAGGCATCTTAGTCCGCTAATAGGTCATCCCACTTATTTTCTTGATCTCGTAACTCGGCTTTTGTTGCGTCTTTAAGTACCATTTGAGCCTCGAGATTTTTTGGCATCATTCGGGATCTCTGCTCGTCCAACATATAGCCTCCTTCACTAAAAGCACTCTCAACGAGGACTGTGGATGCGGGTACTGCAAGAATTTCTTGTGCCATAATGGAAAGTATGGGAAATTCGGTTCCCATTCTCTTCCACCAATCCAACAGATCAAATGTACCTGCATTGTCATCCTCCGGCACAAAACTAGTTGCATAATATCGACTAAGGTCATTTCTTTGACCGACGTTACTACCACCCCTATTTCTTGCTATATTATAGAGTTGTTGTTGAAATAGGTTAGTGAGAGTTCTGTCGAATTCCATGTTAAATGTATTTGTAGTTCTAGTTCTTATTTTTTGAGTTTGAATCTTATCACCATATTTAGAAGAATATTCAGAAAAAACAGTTTCTAAACTATTTTTTAAATCAATTTTTACTTGTTCAACGTTAGGAATATTTTCAAATAAAGTTTGATTTTCAACACTATCCACAATATTAGAAAAACCCAAATTTTTAAGAATATTATAATATATTTCTAGTAATTGTTCTACTTGAGCTAAATTCAAATCGGGAGATAAAACAGCACTAATCAAGAAAATATCATGAATACGATTATTTTCAGCTTCTTGACTTTCATTTTCAAAACCGGGTGGAGTTTGGTTTTGGGGCTCCCGAATAATTATTCCAGATGGTTTCTTCGATTTGCCCCAAAGACCCATTCGCTCGAACTTGGACATTTTGGATTTTTTGGGAGATGTAGCAATACCCTTTCCCTTGTCAGAACTCGACATAATGATTAAATACGAAAAAAAGAGAGAGATTAAGTAGTATAGCAATTAGCAATGAAAGTTTGAGAGATAGATTATATTGAAGGTGTGAAAAAAATGTGTAGAGTAGTGAGGTATTTATAGATAGGAATTTTTTTTTTTAAAAAAATCTGCACTAGCCATTAGACCAGCCGGGTCACGGGTCCGACCCGCCGGGTCTAACGGCCAAATTTCAATTTTTTTTTTACTTTTCCATCGACGGACCCGGCGGGTCGCCGGGTAGGCAAAACCTAGACCCGGACCCCACTCGTGTATACCACGGGTCCGGGTCGACGGGTCCGATGGGTCAGCCGGATCCGGGTCCTGCACGGGTTAGCCGGGTTCGGGTCGGTGGGTTGACCCGGCGGGTTGGGTCGTTTTGGGTACCTCTACCCTATGTGACGGGGGATATGGTGCACCATTTTCCAGCGAGATTCCTTTCCCCGATTTTTTTTTTTTTAATATCGAGGTTCCAAGTTTACACCTGACTAGTCCTCGGGATAACAGCCCCAGCCCCCTCTCCCCAAGTTTTTTTGATTTGGTCATTTGGTGAAACCCTATGCCTCGAAGTTTCATCTCTTTTATTCAACCCGAGTGTATACTTCAAATACATTCTAGATTAATTGCACCATCTACACTTTGATACTATTCATGTATCTGGATCGAGTTCAATAAGCACGAGTAGGGCTGTTCCGGTCTGGTTTGGTCCGAGTATTGTTTTTCCGAGTCTGGGACCGTTAATGTATTGAGTATTACCGGTTTTGGTCCTTATCGGTTTCGGATCTCAGCTTCAATACTTGTATCCGGACTGCTAACGTTTCGGGTGAGTATCGGTCTCGGGTATTTCTGGCGGGTTCTCGGGTATCTTGGATCGTTAAAAGTCCTAATCACCAAAACCTCATAATCGAAACAAGAATGGAGAGTTTTTTTCAAATATATGTTAAGAAAATTAAGAGATAAAGTCTTTTAAACTTATTTTTTCTATATGCACTAATACCTTATAAAATATTTTGTACGATGTATGTTTACAGAAAATTACCGGATTTTATACCGGGTTAACGATTTCGGTCCTTACATATTTTGGTTCTAACTTCGCTACCAGTATCCGGACCACTAACATTTCAGATGAGTATCGGTCCAATGTATTCTCGAACGGTTCTCGGGTATACTTGGATCGAACAGCCCTGAGCACGAGCATGTGATCTAAATAGTGGCAATTCGAGATGAATAAGTAATTCGAGAATTTGACCTGAGTATGGCGAGATTTAGTTTATAAAAGCATTCAGGAAAACAATCCTTATGTGCAAAAAAAAACTCAAATCATACATTTATTTTGACCATCTCTTATGAGTTACACAGAGAAAATGATAATCCTATGTTAGATTCAACTCAATATATAATTTTAAAGTATCAACTTTTTTTATAAATTTTACTAATAAATAATTGAAACTACCAATAATTAAAATTGTGCATTAATAAACATATATAACATCATGTGTAGTAACAATTCAGTAATGAAGGAAGTAATAGATACCAACACCTCTGTTTTATAATGTACAAATGGACAACTAGTGCCATAATGGCATAGTTATGGTACCATAATTGGATTCAAGATTACCATACTAGAAAAAGATATGTTAGCCGACCGAGACAGAAAATAATGTCGGTCATCAGAGATTTGCGGCCGACTGACAAACAGCTGCAGGAAATGACAAAAAAAGAACTGATTGCTCGTCGAAGGTCCTCAACGGATGGCAGGCGGCCCCCGGTAGAATATGCCGGTAGGTAGCCGGAAAAAAAAATTGTCCGATCATCGAAAATCCGACAGACGACTGTCAGGGCCCGCCGAAGAACAGATCGATGACCCGTCGCAAAAAAATAAATTGCTCGAGGCTCGACCGCCTCCCGGAGAATATACCGGCAGACAATGACAAAACAAAATGCCCGGCTGCTGGAGTGTTTGATGGGCCACTGCCAATGAATGATCGCAAAGCGACCGCAAAGATAATCGTCCATTGCCGAGGTCCGCCGACGATCGGGGAACAAAGCAAGAGCGCACTAAAAGGGAATTGCCCATTGCTGAATTTCGCTGAAGCGGACGACCTCTCAGAGAATTGTCAAGAACGGAAAAGATTAAACGATTAGTTGTTCATTTAATTTAATGTTCTAAAGTTCTTTTGAAAGTTTATTGATTTTTGAATTTTCGATTTTAAATATAACACAAAGGGATACAATGATCTTTTCAGATATATATTACGAGACGAATATCATAAATATCATTATTCCTTATGTTATAGATATTGTTGGGTATTACTAAACACCGCCCAAAATTACTAGCCACCGCCCTATAAGATTACCTTTTTATCCATTTCAAGTCTTTCATTATTTCTAAATACCACACCACACCAAAATCTTTCAAGCTCAAGTTTTTTGAATATAACACACAATCAAATATATATCGTCAATATTATCGACAACTACGAAAATGGACGAGAATTCGCATCTGGAGGTAATTTTTCGGAGAAAATGACGCAGGCGTCTGATTATTCCGCCTGTTCCATAGTACAGGCGTCCCGTTCCGCTGGACCATGGTACAGCGTCCTGTTCGACGCTCCGTCCTAGGTCTAGCGTCTAAACCAGCCTTTGAACCATGGCCGGGACGTCCGATTGACGCTGTGCCCTGGCTAGGCGTCCGATTCAGACGCCTGTACCGTGGCCAGGCGTCCAAGCCAGACGCCTCGACCATGGTCCAGACGCAATTTTTGGACGCCTGGACCCTTTTTTTGTTTGATTTTAAATATTAATAATAATATTATTGATATTATTATTAACATTCTGTCAATTAAAAATTTCAGGTTATATTGGAAGAATTTGAAGGCGACGACGTTGATTATAGTGGTTATTTCGTTAATGACGAAATATTCGCTAGTGATTGTGATGCGATTGCTTGGGCGAAAAAAATTGCTCTTCAAATTGGTTTCGAGTTGATCATTTCATCGTACAAGAATAAAGGAAAGACAAAGCTATTGAGATGTAACCTGGTGAACAGTACAGAGGGGTATTAAGAGATTTGGATGTCATTGCTCGAAAGGACACAAAGACGAAAGCATGCAAGTGTACATTTCGGATAAAGGCCGAACAATTGCATGACTTGAGTGGTTGGATAATCATACCGATCTCTGGGAGTAAGGGTATGCACAATCACTCATTTATTGTTTATCCGAGGGGCATCGTCAAATGAGTGGATCGAGTAAATCGCCAAACAAGTTGTTCGTGAGATGAGTCTTTGCTCAAGCCAAGCCGTGTGCCATCTTGGCGGCCATTCGAATAAATTTCCCGAGGACAAACCGACTAGACGACATATCTATAATTATAGAGACCACTTGAGGAAGCATGATTTTGAAGAAAGAGATGTCGTCGGTCGGTTTCACCATTCGTCATGGACGAATAACTACGTACATTAGACGCAGGCCGACCCGGATACAAATGCTGTTACCCACGTGTTCATGGCACATCCAACATCAATCAACTTAATCCGGACCTACAGATGGTTCATTGGCATGGATTCCACCTACAAAACGAATAAGTACAAGATGCCATTTCTCGATATAGTCGGGATGACTCCATGTAACAAGAACTTCCTAATCGCCTATGCAATTATGAAAGATGAGACCGAATCGAGCTACGCGTGGGTGTTACAGAAGTTGAAAATTTTGCTTGGGTTTGATGTTCATCCGACGGCTATTGTTACGGATCGCGAGTTGGGATTGATGCGTCCTATTGAAGAGATATTTCCAGAGAGTGCCCACTTACTTTGCACATGGCATATTAATAAGGATGTTGAAGACAAGGTCTACAGAATTTGTGGAAAAGATAAAGAAATGGGCCAAAGGTTTAAAAATGGGAAATGGAAGAAAATCATGGAAGCGGCGACCGAAGAGGAATATGATCAAGCGGTGCAACTCATGAAGGATACATGGAGATGGAATCCTAAGGTGATATCATACGTTGAGGGTACATGGCTAAAATACAAGGAGATATTCGTTGTTGCGTGGACGAATAAAGTGCTTCATTTTGGAAACACAACCACTTGTAGAGTTGAGAGTGCGCATGCCGAGTTAAAGCAATGGCTTAATTCTTCCACCGGAGCCCTCGATACCGTCTGGACCAAAGTGAACCAAGAGATTGAATCACAACTTACGCAGATCAGATACACACTTGAACAGTCTAGGTGTCGTACAGGCGTGGTGTATTCTGGTTTTCCGTTCAACTACTTGCGCTGTCGTGTTTCCCATCATTGTCTGTGATTACTGTCGAATGAATTGACACGTATGAGAGAATTAAGTGATCAAGTGTACGATCGTTGCGGTTGTTCACTCCAAACCACCCATCAGATTCCTTATGCGTGTGAGCTCAAGAGACATATGGAATCGCGGACCCATGCAGTGTTAGTCGTCTTCACATATTTTGGCAAACACTTATTATTAGTGATGGTGGGGACACGACTAAATTTGTCGATCTTTCTACCGGTGCTGAATCGGAGGACCAGCGGTACTTTCAGGCCCTTGCCGATGAGGTCAGACAGAGCGATCCTGCAGTTGTCCGTAACGTATCACTTATGATCCACGATCATCTTCACCCTGATCAAACGCATTATGTTGAACCACAAGTGAATACGGCAGTTAAGGGTCGACCAAGAGGAAGTTCATCGACTAGACGCTATCCTAGTGGTTGGGAGTATAGCCAAAGGGTCGTGGTCGTTCCCACTCATCCAGTGGTCGTGGCCGCAGCTCTTCTGCATCAGTCCACAATGCCTCTTCATCAGGTATGAACAAATTTATTAATACTGTGTCTTTTTTTATATTGGACTAGGATACTTATGTACTACATGTTAAATAAAAAGATAATTTTTATTAGAAACAAAAATAAAAATAGTCTTCTTGACTAATTTTTTATATTTATATGTTACAAGTTAAATAAAAAACGTTAGGAATAAAAATAAAAATAATCTTCTTGACTAATTTTTTATATTTATATATTACAAGTTAAATAAAAAACGTTAGGAATAAAAATAAAAATAGTCTTCGTGACTAATTTTTTATATTTATATGTTACAAGTTAAATAAAAAATATTAGGAATAAAAATAAAAATAGTCTTCTTGACTAATTTTTTATATTTATATGTTACAAGTTAAATAAAAAACGTTAGGAATAAAAATAGTCTTCTTGACTAATTTTTTATATTTATATTGTTATGAGAAATTTTTTTGTAGATGTATTATTTTTTGAAGTTTTTCAATGAGTTGTATCTTTTTAAGTTCGATAATATCTAATATATTGAATATGTGTTTGCAGATGGACACCACCGAGTGGAGATTGGTAACTATCACCATATCGACAAGATACCGGGAATTATTTTGCCGTTTGTTGAAGGTTATCTCGATGTCCCCGGAGACGGTAATTGCGGATTTCGTGTTATCGCCGACTACATATTTGGCGACCAAGATAAATGGCGTATTGTACGTGTATGCATTGCAAATGAAATTATGGCTATTGTACACTCTACCGATCGATCTACTATGATGGGATTGAACCTGAGGTTCGACGTATTACATGGGATGGTGGTGCGTGTGGATCGGATCATTGGATGGCTATTGCTGAAGATTTATTCCCTATTGCTACTATTTTCAATGCCGCTGTCATACTATTCGGATTCGGAAATGGTAGATCTTTATTTGCATGTCTCACTGTGCTGCCGTTGAAAGCACCCTCAACGGCAACACGGCCTAGCCAAGAGATTGTCATTTGTCATTTAGGAGATACGTACAAACATTTTATTCGTCTAGATTTAATGCCTAATTTTCCTGTACCGCCCATAGCGAGTAACTGGTTTAGATTCCATGATAGTAGTGTTGGTGGCTGGGAGAATTTGTATACGAGCAGGAGAGAAAAATGGAATAGATTAGTCGGTATGATGTAAAACTTTATTTGTTGTATGTTCCTTAATTAATAATTTCGTTTTTTGTTGATCTTTATAGTTGATAGTTGATTTTGTTTTATGTTGATCTTGATAGTTGACAGAAAAATTTTCGTTTTTGTAAGCGGAAGAGAAAAAAACAAACAAAAGTAAAGTGCCAAATGCAAAACGAAAGTGCCAATCAATATACAAAATAAAAAAAACGAAAACGCCAAACAAAATACCGTCTTACACAAAACAAACAAAATATAAAATACAAAATCAGCTGGCCAAATGCCAATCCCTCATGTACTCCTCGAGCATCGTCGTCGCTTCTTCCGCCTGGTCTGGGGGAAGGTGTCTGATACAGTGCTGGGTAATAGCGACGGATCGACTCACCCACTGTAAAAAATAGAGACAATATAATACAATGAGTAATGTATGATGAAATCAAACAAAGTACAAAGTTAAAGAACATACGTAATCAGTGCTGGAACGAGAAGGGATCACTGATCCAGGTGCTGCACCGTCGTTCAGTAGCTGAAGGTGCGAATACCGATAATACCACTCAATGTAATCATCGGCGCAAGCAGCCTGATCATGAGTAGCATCCTGATAGTCAACGAGAGGAAGCCTGTATGCACCCGGAAACATCATCCAAGCATCAGATGACATCCGAATGGGATAGTCAACTCGGTACAATCTGCTCAACCACGCCCGAACCGTTTTCTCCGGTCTAGTGATCGGGAAAGGGATGGTCTGCACATAACCGAGCTGCCGGAATGCCCGACCAGGCATGTATGGCTCGATAATATCCCGATATCGTATCCATCCAATGAATGTGGTCCTCGGGACATCCCTCACCGGATCAGGGCCATAAGGCAACCACTGTATCTGCATACATGTAATCAACAAGTTATACAAGTTATTTTTAAATAAATTGTGAGATTGTTAGAAGGAATCATTATACCTCTGCGGCTGTCAACTGATCAATGCGGCGACGCAAAGACTGGAGTCGGTGCTCGTCCCTACCCTCGGGCTGGACACTCCATGTAGAAGCTCGAGGCTGCGTGGAGTCAACAATCATACGCTCTCGATGAGGTCGAAAGCAGGGAAAATACTTATAAATCCAAGCCTGAACGAGGGTAAGGCATCCACAAATCCCCATAGAGTCGCCGCGACTAGCGATACCGAGTTGACGGTACATGAAAGCTAATGCGGCCGAACCCCATGAATACTGACCGGTAGTATCCATACCGTCCCTCACCTCCAATATGCAGGAAGGCCTAATCCGGTTACTACTCTTGTCAACAAACAAGGTGGATCCAAATAACAACCACATCCAAGCTACGGCCTGGGTGCCCTCCACTCGACCTCCATCGCGACATGACCTAAAAATCGAGTCCATAAGTACGCCGCCACCCCCCAGTGAGTACTCAGTAGCTCCAACCGCGATACTCCAAGAACCTCCATCACATCCACCTACAACTGTGTAGATGTGCTATCGGCATCAACCAATCGCCCTTCGATAGGAATGCGAAGGATCTGCCACACATCATGTAACATGATGGTCATCTCTCCGAACGGCATGTGAAAAGAGTTCGTATCGGGCTGCCACCGCTCAACGAACGCAGAAATCAATGGGGAGTCAATGTGTCTGAACATGGCGTCCGTCAGGGGGGTAACCCAGTCCCACTGATCCGACTCACTAAAGAGGGTGACATCACTGAGCGCCACTGACTCAAGCTCTGACAAGCAGCAGTCCTGGTGTGACACTTCAGCAAACCTCTCATATCTCCAGTCCAGATACGCGCGGCGACATGCCCACCGAAACTCGGGATAACGCTGCCGTCGATAGGGCCACCAGGAATCTACTCAGAAACCATCCAATATGTCTCATCCTCTGCCCTACGCCGTTTACTACTGGTAGACCCAGAAGTCACAAACCTCCCCCCTCTCCCCTTCCGAACCCGGCACGAAAATGAAGAAGAATCATCACCGCCCTCCTGATCGTCGGCCTCATCATGCGAATAATACTCGCTCGAATCCTCAGTACCAAAATCAGTATAAGGTACGTCCTCGAATCCCCTACGCTCTGCCTCCCGCTGTCTACGAACGGAAGCATCAACACCACGAGCTCTGGTGTGATGCGCTCCAGAACCCATCAACTCTGTGACTAGCGGCATAGATTTGCCCGCTCCTCCTCTCATCTGCATTTAGCAAACAATACAACTAATAAGTAATAATCATACAAAGAATACACATTATTAATTATTAATTGAAAATTTTATTTTTTTCCAAAAATATGGTCAGGCGTCCGAACGACGCTTGAACCATGGCACAGCGCTCTGTCCGACGCTACTTCCATGGTTCAAGCGCCCGAGATGACGCTTCTCAGCGGCTAAGCGTCCGATTCGACGCTGAACCATGGTATGGACGTCCGCCGGACGCGTCAGACACTGAGATGAGCGTCCGCCGTGGACGCCTGCGCCATGGACAGGCGGAATAGGCGGACGCCTGTGCCATGGCCAAGCGTCATTGTCGGACGCCTGAAACAAAATAACGGCCGCGGCCTCTACCGTGCACTCCGGCACGGCGGCCGCGGCCAATAAAACAGTAAAACGAAAAAATAAAATTACCGGCGCTTTTCCTTTTCCGGACATGGCGGCGGTGCGGCGGCAGACGGCGGCTACGCGGCGGTAATATGGCGGCGGACGGCGGCTGTGCGGCGGTAGTGTGGCGGAGGTTCGGCTGCATCAGGTGGGTTGTTTAGAATGAAAAGTATTGTTAAATTAGGATCCAAAATCTAATTAATATGAATTAAGGGCAAAAAGGTAATATTTTAGGGCGGTGGCTAGTAATTTTAGGCGGTGTTTAGTAATCCAGATATTGTTTTTACTTACATAGCCTAGAAATGAGCGCTACAAAGTGGTTAAAGAGCTTTGTGTTGAAAATTTATTTTTTCTCAGAGTCCTACTTTGCCGCCTGGGACTCTTGTTTTGATGTGGCCCAATCACTTGAGTTACTAAGACGAGTCTCAAGTTCTTATCGAGACAAACATCCTATATATTCGTTTAGTTTCTGTGAGAGTATCAGCAAGGATGAAGTAAAGGGTGCCCTAATGAAAATGGGTAGAGCTAAGGCTGTAGGTCCGGATCAGATCCCTATTGAGGTGTGGCTTTGTCTGGGGGAAGTCGGAGTTCAGTGGCTAGCAGAGCTGTTCAACATCCTCCTGAGAGGTTCTAAGATGCCGACAGAGTGGAGGCATAGTATTGTCGTGCCTTTTTTCAAGAACAAAGGCGATGCTCAGCGTTGTAGTAACTATAGGGGTATTAAACTCCTCAGTCATACTATGAAACTTTGGGAAAGAGTGGTGGAATGCAGGGTTAGAAGAGAAGTTGAGATCTCAGAGAATCAATTTGGCTTCATGACGGGGAGGTCCACGACTGAGGCCATTCATCTCGTCAGACGCCTTATGGAGAAGTTTAGAGAGCGGCGTAAGAACCTCCATATGGTGTTCATAGATCTAGAGAAGGCTTATGATAGCAATCCGCGCGATGTTATTTGGAGGAGCCTAGTAGAGAGGAGGGTGTCGTTGCCGTTCGTTAGGGCGATCCAAGACATGTAGTCCCAAGATAGGACGTGCGTTAGGACCCCAGTTGGTGACACCCAGTATTTTCCGGTTGAGATAGGGCTACACCAGGGGTCGGCTCTAAGCCCTCTTCTCTTCGCTCTAATCCTTGACGTCATTTCGCGAGGGATTCTAGATGGCATCCTGTGGTGCATGCTTTTTGCTGACGACATTGTGTTAGTGGCGGAGTCGAGGAGGGAGGTGAACTCGAAGTTGGAGCTTTGGAGGGCTAAGTTAGAATCCCAGGGCTTGCGTGTGAGCCGATCTAAGACCGAGTATCTCTGGTGTAACTTCAGTGGTGAGGCCAACGAGGAAGATGTTGAGGTAATGATTGCGGATCAGATCGTACCCCGTACGGATAAGTTCAAGTATTTGGGTTCGATCATTCAGAAGGAAGGTGAGTGTGAAGATGATGTCACGCATCGCATCAAGGCGGGGTGGCTAAGGTGGAGAGCAGCGACAGGGGTCCTGTGCGACAAGAAAGTCCCTCTAAAGTTGAAGGGTAAATTCTATAGAGCGGCAATCCGACTTGCAATGTTATATGGCTCCGAATGCTGGGCGATGAAGAAGTCGCTTGAGAGCAAGTTGGAAGTGGCTGAAATGAGAATGTTACGTTGGTCGTGTGGTCGCACAATGTTAGATAGAATCGCGAACGGGGTTTTCAGGAACGCGCTGGAAGTGGCGCCCATTTCAGCGAAAGTTAGGGAAGGGAGATTGAGATGGTCTGGCCACGTCCGCAGGAGGCAGGCATCTGCTCCGGTGAGGAGGGTCAAGAGTTTATTGGTTGTCGGGGAGAGGAGGAGAGGCAGACCTAGGAGGACGTGGGAGGAGCAACTGAGATTAGATTTGAAGGCCTTAAACCTTTCCGAGACCATGACTGTTGATAGGTGCGCTTGGAGGCGCCAGATCAGAGTTGTGGATTCTTTTGTTGGGAGCGATGCTGTAGTTGAGAGCCTCAGGGTTGGGTTGTCTCGGTTAGCTTTGACCTAGAGCATTGCATTTTTACTTTTATTGTATATTTTATCCTATTGTCTTTGCGTGTGGTGTATTTTTGACAGGGAGCTGTGCGCAGAGCCAACCTCTCTTTTGTTAGAGCAGCGTTCATCGGGAGTGAAGTAGCCATATTCCGCTTAGGTAAGTCCCGTGTGGATCAAGTCATGGGCTCAGGTATGGTTTCGAGCTTTTTCGAATCATATGTTTTCCTTTGTATTTATCACACAAGATTCTGCTGTGCACTAAGCTGGGGGTCTTCACGGAAACAGTCTCCCTACCGTAATAAGTAGGGGCATGGTCTGCGTACATCTTACCCTCCCCAAACCCTGCTCTGAGCGGGACATACTGGGTATGTTTGGTTTGGTTTGGTTTACAATACTGTGAATTCCTACACACGAATTTATCGAGAACAAATACATAAACAAATACGAATACTGACCGACAAGATAAAACAAGAACAAGGACTCATAACAACGACATCTAAACACAACCGTAACATTTTAAATGAAAATCCCATCCCAAGTGTCAAGTAATAGCCAAAAGAACACAAAGTACTCGAGTGCTTATTCAAGAAAATTAGTCTAGACAAGTGACAATGCAAGATAATTACAAACGACAAACGACTAGTACCGTGGTAGCCCGTCATCTTCATTCCGTCATTAGGATAGCTTTTCGAATCCCCAATATCAAAATATAAGAGACACGTATGTTCCCCCAAAATGAATTAGCTAGAGAATTGTTATTACATGTACAATAAACATAGAATACGATACAAAGAAAACATATTTTTTTTATCAAATACTTCAAATAGTATCATATGAACTACTCAATCACTATCACATGCATAAACAAAGGCACGTTAAAGATAGTCTGTGACCCTACACGCTAGCACAGATCCTGAGAGCCCCTTCAGATCCTTCCCAAGTGGAAAACTCATAAATTATGATCCAATATCTTAGCATAATTCTTAGAGGTCCCGCCAGACTTGTCCGGTTGAATAGACATTTTTACATACACATATTTTATTCAAAACATAATGTAAAAACATAAAAAACATACGAACAAAATACTTACCTTATACTCGATTTGTGTAAAACTTCAATTTAAATAGTCTAGAGAAAGCTTATGGTGTTCATAGAGAGCGGCGTAAGGACCTCCATATGGTGTTCATAGATCTAGAGAAAGCTTATGATAGCATTCCGCGCGATGTTATTTGGAGGAGCCTAGTAGAGAGGAGGGTGTCGTTGCCGTTCGTTAGGGCGATCCAAGACATGTACTCCCAAGCTAGGACGTGCGTTAGGACCCCAGTTGGTGACACCCAGTATTTTCCGGTTGAAATAGGGCTACACCAGGGGTCGGCGCTAAGTCCTCTTCTCTTCGCTCTAATCCTTGACGTCATTTCACGAGGGATTCAAGATGGCATCCCGTGGTGCATGCTTTTTGCTGACGACATTGTGTTAGTGGCGGAGTCGAGGTGGGAGGTGAACTCGAAGTTGGAGCTTTGGAGGGCTAAGTTAGAATCCCAGGGCTTGCGTGTGAGCAGGTCTAAGACCGAGTATCTCTGGTGTAACTTTAGTGGTGAGGCCAACGAGGTAGATGTTGAGGTAATGATTGCGGATCAGATCGTACCTCGTACGGATAAGTTCAAGTATCTGGGTTCGATCATTCAGAAGGAAGGTGAGTGTGAAGATGATGTCACGCATCGCATCAAGGCGGGGTGGCTAAGGTGGAGAGCAGCGACTGGGGTCCTTTGCGACAAGAAAGTCCCTCTAAAGTTGAAGGGTAAATTCTATAGAGCGGCAATCCGACCTGCAATGTTGTATGGCTCCGAATGTTGGGCGATGAAGAAGTCGCTTGAGAGCAAGTTGGAAGTGGCTGAAATGAGAATGTTACGTTGGTCGTGTGGTCGCACAATGTTAGATAGAATTGCGAACGGGTTTTCAGAACGCTACTGGAAGTGGCGCCCATTTCAAAGAAAAGTTAGGGAAGGGAGATTGAGATGGTTTGGCCACGTCCGCAGGAGGCACATATCTGCTCCGGTGAGGAGGGTCGAGAGTTTAATGGTTGTCGGGAGAGGAGGAGAGGCAGACGAGGAGGACGTGGGAGGAGCAATCGAGATTTGATTTGAAGGCCTTAAACCTTTACGAGACCATGATGTGGATAGGTGCGCTTGGAAGCGCTGCATCGAGTTGTGGATTCTTTTGTAGGAGCGGCCTTGTAGTTGAGAGCCTCGGGGTTGGGTTGTCTCGGTTAGCTTTGACCTAGAGCATTGCATTTTTACTTTTATTGTATATTTTATCCTATTGTCTTTGCGTGTGTTGTATTTTGACAGGAGTATGCGCAGAGCCAACCTCTCTTTGTTAGAGCAACGTTCATCGGGGTGAAGTAGCCAAATTCCGCTTAGGTAAGACCCATGTGGATCAAGCCATGGGCCTGTGTATGGTCTCAAGCTTTTTGAATCATATGCTTTCCTTTGTATTTATCACATAAGATTCTCGTGCACTAAGTCGGGGGTCTTCACTAAACAAATTCCTCCCTACCGTAATAAGTAGGGGCATGGTCTGCGTACATCCTACCCTCCCCAGACCCTGCTCTGAGCGGGATATACTGGGTATGTTTGGTTTGGTTTGGTTTGGTTTTCAATTTAAATAGTCTCTTTAATCCAAACACACGATCCTATCACCCTTAATCACATGATTCGTTAATTAATACAAAATCTAAGCTAAGTGACTGAAACACACCCCAATACCTGATAAGTGTCAGTTTTGTACACTTATCCATGGTTTGTATCGATAAAATTCACCCATAATTGAGTTAGTCTACTAATTTTTTGCTTTTAATTTATTAGTTTTTAATAATTTTATTTTTATCGGATGATGATCGGATTAAATAACTGAATTACTCAAGAACAACATGTTTAATAAATATTCTCTGTATTGAATTTTGATATATTCATGTTGTAGGGCTTTCCGAGACGAATTCGGCAGTCTTTCCGGATTCAAAATCAGAGTTATATATCAAAAGTTATCATCCGAAGAAGATCTGGGGCAAAAACGCAAAGTCTGAGAAATTCTGGGCCGAAAATGTAACTATCCAAGCTTCAAATGAGCAAATTTACGAAGCCGAGTTACGGCCGTAATATTCAGGGGTTACGGCCATAAGTCACCCTAGTTACGGCCGTAACTCCTGAATGTTACGGCCGTAACTCTTGACAGATTACTATGATTTGTCTAATTTTTTATACTTTTTGTGTATTATTGAGGGGATGGCTGACATTGATCCGATCTAATGTAATAATGCTGGAGTTTTAGAGCTATTAGATGACTTTAGGTGTATAAATAGACCCCTTAGATCCTTCATCATTCATCATTCATCTTATAATTTTCCATTTTTTGTAAACTTTTCTTTTTGTGTGAAGAACACACTTGTGTTCTTGAGTGATCTTTGTAAGTGTGGTATAACATATGTTGTTCAGAGAGTTTATTGTTTCTATCTCCTTTATCTATTAAGGGAGTTAGGATCAATTCTTTCTCTTGATTCAACTAATAATGACCACACAAGCTTGTAACATGTATAATAAACCCTTCATGGGCTAAGTAATCTTTAGTTGGGATTATAAACAAGGTTAGTCATGTTATTTATGTTTGTATAAAGATCTATTATGAATTACTTATTACTGTGTGTGATTTTCATTGTTTGAACAATCTTTATTTATTTGGCCAATAAATGACGATATTAATGGTCTTCATATGTTTCGAAAGAAAATATGTTTGATTAGATCAAATGATCTTCACTCTAAGTTGTTCTAGGGGATAGAAATATACCCCTAGTCCTTAGATGATTCTTTGAGTTATTTTCATAAATCCTAATGCTATGTATTGAAGCCAATCAACATAGAAATATAGTGGATTGATTCAATATGTAAGGGGCGTTTTATAGTTCGAAAGAGAAACCGTCTTTTTAAGGAAAATCGAATCTACACAACATAATAAGTAAATTCATCTTATGATCTCCAATACATCTTTTATAACTAATGACGAACTAAGTTTGTAATCCCAACTATTTTATTTTATCAATAATCAATCTATTATTATTGCTATCTTTTTATTTTCTTATAATATTAGAACTATTATTGCAATTTCTTTGCAATTATTAAACCAAACTTTTTAATTCTGTGTTTCACTCATCTTAAGTATCTATAAAAATAGACTAATAGTGTATAATTCAAATTATAACAAAACTTCCTTGTGGGATCGATAAACCGGACTCAAAAAGTCCACTTTACTACTTGATACGATATCGTGCACTTGCGATAGTTGCACTAAAAGCGTGTCAAGTTTTTGGCGCCGTTGCCGGGGACGTATAAGTTATATTTGAAATCTTACATTGTAAACTATTTTTATAGGTACAAATATCTCGACGTTGTAACTTAGTACTAAATTGTGTTTGTCCGGTCAAGTGGCGGATAACGGTACTCCGTGACTAATAAAGTCGGATTTTTCAGTTTCCCACAACAACTGATATTTGTAGATATTTTATTCAATTATTTTCATTGTCTTTTTTTTTTTTTTATCATGGATGAAACATTGTTTAAAATTGAAAAAAGATTTCCCTTTCTAAGCAAAAATGTAATTTTAAAAATTTACAAGACAAGGCTTGAAAGGATGAGGTTGCTTACGAATAAAAGCATACCTTTTGACATAAGATTCATTATCGAAGCCAAAGTAAGAATAGAAGGTGAATTCACAGAAACACCAACTAGATTTTTACCAGGGCTTGGAAAAAGTTCATATGCCAAGAAACGACGAGCAAAGATGCTAGCCGTTTGCTATAAATGTGCTAGATGGAACTGTAATGCAAAATGTCGATCTTTAGGAATTCCATCTACAAACAGAGAAGATAAAATTCAGTTCATTAATGATGGTCTGAATAAGGAGAATTTAGATAATATCAAAATTTCTCTTGACACGCATCCTAGTGGACTTGTATATTACGGAATTCAATGTTTGTGGAATAAATTCAAACCAGAATATGAACTACGTCTTGGGAATCTGACGTTAAAAGACCCTGTTTGCCAATTTGTAAGAAAATTGGATGGGAAGCTTCTCCCGACTCATAGAAGGCGTTTAGGCCGTTTCTGAACGTAAAATCAGAGGAAGATGTGAGCCACAATCACAACTACTGTACATACGCGTAAGTATCTTTTATTTTTGTCGTGTGGTGAGATTTTCTGAATAAAAAATGTGATACGCGATAAAAGCTTTCATTATTCTATTGAGTAGTTGAAGCACAATCAAACGCAATCACAAACTTGTTAAACAATTTTTACCTTCTTTTTCTTCTATAAATAAACTTTCTACTCGTTTCTTTCATTCATCCCTCAAACTTGCACTTTTCTCTGTTTCTCTCTAAAAAAAATTTTCTTTTCAAAAATAGAGTCATCATCTTCAACAAAAAAATTTAACACAGTATGCATTTTTGGTGGAGCTAATTCTGGAAAAGAGGCATGCTTTACTGAAGCAGCCCACAACTTGGGTCGTACCTTAGGAGAAAAATGCATTCATGTAGTTTACGGAGGATGAAGTCTAGGATTAATGGGACGAGCTGCTGCTTCTGCCTATATGGAAGGAGTAAGAGTGTTAGGAATAATCCCAAAACCTCTGGCTGAAAGTAAAATCACCGGGTCAACTATTGGAGATGAGTTTAGATCTGTGAATATGCAAGATCGCATAACTCACATGATAAATAATTCGCGCCTTTATCGCCCTTCCGGTGGTTTTGGCACCCTTGAGGAACTTTTTCATGTGGTTACAGAGCCCACTAAATGTTCATCAAAACCAATAGGAGTGCTTAATGTCAATGGTTTCTTTGATGGTTTACCTTGTCTTTCATCGACTACTCTGCTGAAAAGGGCTTTATTTCCGAGCGTGCAAAACGAATCATAGTCGTTGCAACAACACCAGAAGAACTAATCAAAAAACTCAATGAATTTGTTCCTCAACCAGATCCAGCTCTAGCTAAAATTGTGTGGGTAGAAGATTTTACCGTGAGAAAACGAAAAGTGGATTCATTCCTCTCCCTTTGATAACCCATGTCGGACCTCTTGTATTTTTACTTTCTGTCGTGTGTAATAATCGTGCTAAATGATGGCAGCTTAAGGAGTTTCTTCTTGATCTCTTGACGCGCATCTATTCGCGATTTATGTATTTTTATTTCATTACTGTAATGTTTATTTCGTGTTTTGCTTTTATAAAAATTTTGATGGCAGCGTAAGGCGACTCTTCGGACTTTCTTGATGCGCATCTTAAAAATTGTGTTATACTTACGAGTATATTTTATTTTCTTTTGTTGTGTGCCTCATATATTTAATCTCTTGCAGATTCTAAAAGGCGTTAGCTCAGACATCAACTTTCTTAACAGGGAGTATTCTGCTTTTCTGCATTGATTTTTTATTTTTAAACTGAGGACAGTTTTATTTTCAAGTTTGGGAGTGGTTTGTTCAATTATTTTGGTGTGTTTTGATTGATTTGGTTATTTGCCTTAATTTTTTTTATTATTATATATATATATATATATTTATAGTATTTTGATTTTTGAGATTTCTAGATCTGGCTATAACACCAATAAATTAGCTATATACAAGCTTCTAAAATCGTTTTAACCGGTTAAAAAATTGTATATTCCAAAAATTTTTGAGCCTTAATCTCTCTTTCCAAGCCTTGTAATTATCATATAAAATCGAGTCATTCGTTACCTTGAGAAAAGAAGAATCAATTGGTTGATGAAAAATAAAACTGAAATTTACTTAATTTATGGAGTTTTTGATTTTTCATGCTTAACTAAAAAATGATTTTCTGCAAAAATTCTATTCCCTAAAAAAAAAGGAGTCATTGGTGAAAAGAGCTACACGTTAGCAAATAACGGTGTGAAAGCTATCACCTAAAAAAATAAATGACAAAAAGGAGAATTGTTGAGCAGCAACAGCTGCCTAATTTTGGAAGTCTTAAATTTTGCGAAAAATAAAGGACTAACCATTGTTGGTGCGTAGCTGTCGTCTCAGAAAAATTGGTGAAAAGAGCTACACGTTAGCAAATAACGGTGTGAAAGCTATCACCTTTTTACGAAAAGAAAAATAATGAGATAGAAATTGTGTTAGTGAAAAGAGCTACACGTTAGCAAATAACGGTGTGAAAGCTATCACTAGAAGGGATGTAGTTTATGAGCATATTTGAATTAATTAGCAACTGAATTTCAATACACTCAATTTTGTGAAAATCACAATATTTGATGACGCCAATGAAATTCTTCTTCATATTGAGTCGAAAAATAAACGAGTGATCGAGAGCAACCATTAAAGGGAGTCGTGTGTATCACGAGTGGGAAAGAAATAATCAACATTTTGGGGGGAAAACCTTACATTTTGGAATTACAAATAAAAACCGTGTTTTAACTTCAAAAACATTAGTAGATTTATTTTGAATCTTGATTCATTTCTATCTACTGTATAAAGCTGGTTGTTGTTTATTAATGGCATTTTGATCTCCTTTTCTCTTTTTATATTTTAATTTATGTGTGTATTAATTTTTTTATTTTAGTGATTTTTATTTTTATTTTTTGGAGTGTGAATAATAAAGAGTCTTGCTCGGGACTAGCAAGAATTCAAGTTTGGGGGTATGATAAGTGTCAGTTTTGTACACTTATCCATGGTTTGTATCGATAAAATTCACCCATAATTGAGTTAGTCTACTCGTTTTTTGCTTTTAATTTATTAGTTTTTAATAATTTTATTTTTATCGGATGATGATCGGATTAAATAACTGAATTACTCAAGAAACAACATGTTTAATAAATATTTTCTTTATTGAATTTTGATATATTCATGTTGTAGGGCTTTCCGAGACGAATTGGCATTCTTCCGATTCAAAATCGAGTTATATATCGAAAGTTATCATCCGAAGAAGATCCGGGGCAAAAACGCAAAGTCTGAGAAATTTCGGGCAACGTAACTATCCAAGCTTCAAATGAGCAAATTTACGAAGCGTTGTTACGGCCGTAACATTCGGGGTTACGGTAGTAAGTCACTAGTTACGGCCGTAACTCTGAATGTTACGGCCGTAACTCTTGACAGATTACTATGATTTGTCTAATTTTTTATACTTTTTGTGTATTATTGAGGGGATGGCTGGTATTGATCCGATCTAATTAATAATGCTGGAGTTTTGGAGCTATTAGATGACTTTAGGTGTATAAATAGACCCCTTAGATCCTTCATCATTCATCATTCTTCTTATAATTTTCCATTTTTTGTAAACTTTTCTTTTTGTGTGAAGAACACACTTGTGTTCTTGAGTGATCTTTGTAAGTGTGGTATAACATATGTTGTTCAGAGAGTTTATTGTTTCTATCTCCTTTATCTATTAAGGGAGTTAGGGTCAATTCTTTCTCTTGATTCAACTAATAATGACCACACAAGCTTGTAACATGTATAATAAACCCTTCATGGGCTAAGTAATCTTTAGTTGGGATTATAAACAAGGTTAGTCATGTTATTTATGTTTGTATAAAGATCTATTATGAATTACTTATTATTGTGTGTGATTTTCATTGTTTGAACAATCTTTATTTATTTGGCCAATAAATGACGATATTAATGGTCTTCATATGTTTCGAAAGAAAATATGTTTGATTAGATCAAATGATCTTCACTCTAAGTTGTTCTAGGGGATAGAAATATACCCCTAGTCCTTAGATGATTCTTTGAGTTATTTTCATAAATCCTAATGCTATGTATTGAAGCCAATCAACATAGAAATATAGTGGATTGATTCAATATGTAAGGGGCGTTTTATAGTTCGAAAGAGAAACCGTCTTTTTAAGGAAAATCGAATCTACACAACATAATAAGTAAATTCATCTTATGATATCCAATACATCTTTTATAACTAATGACGAACTAAGTTTGTAATCCCAACTATTTTATTTTATCAATAATCAATCTATTATTATTGCTATCTTTTTATTTCCTTATAATATTAGAACTATTATTGCAATTTCTTTGCAATTATTAAACCAAACTTTTTAATTGTGTGTTTCACTCATCTTAAGTATCTATAAAAATAGACTAATAGTGTATAATTCAAATTATAACAAAACTTCCTTGTGGGATCGATAAACCGGACTCAAAAAGTCCACTTTACTACTTGATACGATATCGTGCACTTGCGATAGTTACACTAAAAGCGTGTCAATACCCCAACTTAAACTCTCGAAATCTATTTATCAAGCTCATTTGCACGAATTCACAGTTACGCACACTAGTAGAAAATCTACCCATTCCATATATCAACAACACGTGAAACAACCACATATTTAGACAAACACGTGAATTATAGGCATAGAATGAACTAATTCGGATTAAGAACCAAACAATCCAAAAGAAACTCAAAATTAGGGTTCTAGCAAATCTAACTTGATGCAGACGAATAAATCAGATGGAAGACAATTGGAATCGTACACGAAGTCATCTAAATTGATGGAATATGGTATAAGTACTCCACGATGTAAGTTTAAGGAGATGTAACACAAATGGGGGACGAGAAGGGGTTGGTGTTGGGATGAAAGTACGAAATCTGAAATACCCAACATATTGGTTAAAATTGCGACTGTTGGAAGTAAAAGGGAGCGGAAGTGAAGTTTGGAATAAGTTTGATAATACATATTATGCATCCACGAGCACAAGATCTATTTGGGCATGCTAATTAATTAATTACTAAGATTAATAAGCAATTTAAACACCATTATGATCCATATAATAATATTGTTGGTAATTTTAATATCATAATCTAGATCATGATATCATAGAATATTTACCTTTGAAGCAAAGTGGTTCTTCTTGATCTCTTCCTTAAAACCTTCAAGAGTATATTGTTGTGTCACGATTTATTCATCCCGACAGGCGATCGACTATAAGGCCGAGCGACCAAGTCAACATCAGTCAAACTATGGCTAGCTCGCCATGTTGAAGATATCAGACCACCATCAGATACCTGGCGATCGACTCCCAAGGCGATCGCCCTTTGGCAGCTGGCGATCTACTCTAGTGACCGGCTAAGGGCAATCGACCTACGCCCCGAGCAGAGACGATCGCCCGTCAAAACCATCAAGGAATGGATCTCAGAAAAGCACCCACGTGCAGATCCACCAAAGGCGCTGACAAGATCTTCGCTAGCAGATAAGATCTTTTGCTGACAGACAAGACCCTTGACCACAGCCTGTCACCTACCTCACCTACCAGCATGCGCGCCGAAAGTTGTCAGTGGGACCACCCGTGACAGCAACTCAGGACGCGTGTAAGCTCCCATCGACCGCACACTGATTGTGCCGCAACTCCCCGCAGACTTGGAGGGGACAGGCCCATGTGCTAAAAGACGATCGCCCGATTATTATAATGCAGAAAAGGCGATCGCCCGGCGTATCCAAGCCCTATAAATAGAGAACCTCCTCCTACTGGAAAAAGGTTCCGAATTCATTTGACTTACGTTCAGAATTCATTTCTCCCACAACAGAAATACAGAAGAACACACATATCACCAAGCTCCCGGCTTTCTCACCGGAATCCATCTCAGGACTTCTCTCTCCGAATCTCTAGTCCAGAACACGATCGGCAGAAGCAGCAAGTCTCCACTAGACTGATTCCAAGGGATTCATAAGCCCCGGAGCCCAAGCATCCAACTAAATATTCGCCGTGAGAGACGGTCGATCTCTCGCCGCCGCGACTGTTCATCTCTTTTGTTACAAGAACTCACAGAGCATCAAATCTGGTCCTTCCGGCAATCTACACGCTCACTAGCTAAGATAACAAGAATCTTTACACTCATTGTAATTGTATTCTTACATTAGTACTTGTATCCCCGAATATTAGTATTAATAATATCTCGCGAGAGCATTCAAGCCCGGGACTAACAACCCCGGCAAATCTTGTGTTATTTATCTCTCTCGGAAGTGCTCTTGCATTTGTTTGCTATCCCATCCATTCCAGCAATATCTATCTCCGGATAATATTTTGGGTAGCAAGAATTGGCGCTAGAAGAAGGGCGCGTCAAACCTTCAAACTTTTATTTCTACCGTCCCGAAGAACACTCACTGTTCTCGGGGCATATACTTGAAGTGACACTCACTGCACTTCAAAGAAAATCTTCAGAATCATGACATCCTCCGGTACATCGAAGAAAGCCGCTCTCCGAACCGCCGGACACCATATCCCGGCTCAATCCGAACCCCAGCCAACGACAGGGGGAAGCCGCAGCAACGCGAGACTCTCGATCCCGCATCCGAGAGATGGCCCCAACCTCTCACTCGATCAATTCCAAACCGAGGAACAGATCGAGGAGGCTATGGCCATCCTGGAGGAGCGACGGAGAGCATGTGCGTCGCCTGCAATAACTCCCTCGATCATCCGCCGCATGGGAAAACGGAAATTCAGCGGGCTACTGAACGAGCGATTGTCAGAAAGCCCCAATTTGCGAGGAAAGGCTCTCGCACGACCGGACGGATCCATATTCGATCGCTTGGGGAGCGACCCATCCTGGCGACCGGGGAACTCTGTTTCCAACCTCGAAAAGACGGAACCCGAGTCCGTCACCAGGAGTTCGGCCTACCCACCTCACAGCCGAACGCAGGTCAGCCATCTGACTCCCGCCCCGATCGCCAGGGAATCTGTACTCAATCGCCTCGGCTCCCGCTCCGAGCGCCGAGCCGCTAGCAGTCAGGCCACGACGATGGCCGCCATACAACGCCAGCTCGACGAGATGAGAGCACTCTTGGACACTGGGGCAAGCGCCAGCAAAAAGATCGCCGGGCCGACCGAGCCACTCGCGGTCCACATCAAGCTTGCCCCCATACAACCAACGATCGCTCCTCCCAAAACACCTCAGTATGAGGGGAGATCGGACCCCGAAACCCACCTGAGTAAATTCCGAATTTACATGACTGGGTGTGGGGCATCTGATGCAACCAAGTGCCGGATCTTCCCGTTAACATTGGGCGAGCTGGCCCATAGGTGGTACGTCTCGCTACCACCACGATCAATCACCTCTTTTAAGAAACTGGCGAATGACTTCACGTCATACTTCGCCAGCAAGGTCGCCAGACCAGAAGGCCCCCACCGCATGATAAAAATCAAGCAGGGGAAGGATGAAACCGACGCAGATTACATCGACCGGTAGACGAAATCATCCTCACCGGCGAACCCGTCGATGACGAGCTCGCTCTCTATTCGGTCATGGGGGATTCCACGGTCACTCTCCCATGTTTAGACATCTCTCCAAGGATATTCCCCAACTTACGCGATCTTCCGCGCCAAAGCCGCCAACTTTCTGGCCGTGCAAAGGCTACTCACCCTCCGCTTAGGCGAGGAAACGCCACCTCTCGTCCAGAAGATAGCGATCGCCAAAGCAAAGAAGGCGATCGCCAAGACACCCGGAGATCTCAAGGCTTTCGAGGACATGGAAGCCCATCTCCTCCATACGTTCAACAGAACTCCGGCACATATTTTCTATGCCATCAAGGGGCACGAAGAGCTCAAAAAGCCAAAGGCGATAAGGGACCACGGTCACCTGAACAACAATCAATATTGTGCCTACCATAAGAGTCCCGGCCACAGCACCAACAAATGCCGCGACCTCCTCAAACAGCTCTGGAGATTGTTCGAGGAGGGCAAGTTGGACAGCTTATTGGTTTAGCCGAAGCCCCTGCCTATCTCTATAGACGATCGTCCGAGTCAAACATAAAACAGGCTGGAAAGCTCATATGAGCCGACCCCTTGATCAGCCTCGGTGACCGTCCCTACATGCTTCAATCAAGAGAAGGAGACCTCGGAAGTCTCCTCGATCTCCCCCCTTATTTAAGAAACTGGAGGACTCGATCGCCATCTACAGTCCACCATCTAACATGATGGACTAAGGCACGAGATCGCCTCCCCCGCACAACGTACACCGTCGAAGGTCGGCATCTGCATGACGATCCAAGGTGGAAGAGTGCAGCCATGGTCCTGGTGGTCGATGGAACCGACTGCTTAGGCCATGCAAGGTCCCTTTGGGCCAAGATCGCCCGCCCTTCGTTTAAATACGAGGCCGGCGTAGTCTGAGGGCCCTCCAAAGTTAATCAGTGGACACGATCGCTCGCCCTCAAAGGTTCATCATCTAACATGGTGAACCCGGACAATGCGACGTGCCACAACCCCCGTCTCAACGTACACCATCGAGGTCGGCCATCTCCATGGCTGGCCGAGGTGGAAGCAGAGCTAAACCAGCCGCGGGCGTGGAGTTGATTCATCCGACGCTGCCCCGCGCAAGGACTCCTCTAGACCAAGACCGCACGCCCTTCGTTTAAATACGAGGCGAGGCGCAGCCTAACAGAGGACCCTCATAATAAAGTGAGTCGCGAGACACTCAATGTCTTCGCGCATCAAGACATGATCAAGGAGTCGGTCCATCGAACTCCGCGATCGTGCACGGTTCCTCAAGATGGACGACCGTCCCCGAGGATTCGACAAAATTGAAGACCGCTCACTCAAGGAATTATTTTCATCCCTTTACTTCCACTAAGTGAATAAAAGCAAGGGGCAATAAGAGTGCGGACTACCTACACGACGATCGTCGCTATTCAACCACATACGGAGATCGTCATTTTTCAGATGTAGTGCAGCGATCGAATTTGTTGTAAAAAGTTGTCTTTATGAGTTTATCAATTCATTTGGAACTACCCTCGCAACGATCTCTCCTCACACATTTGTACAAAGTCAAACAAAGACTCAAAAATAACCATTCATTCAAGTAATCGAAGATAATCAAACATTCAGTTCATTGCTTGAGAAGATCAAAGTACATGGTCGCCCGAAGGCCTATGTTCTACAAAAGAAAGCTACAAAACTACAAGGAAATAAGCTAAAAACGTCAAAAATGAAGCGCCTCAGGCCCCCGCCTGGCCTTCGCCATCAGCATTCGGCGCGGTCCCCTCATCTTCCGGAGCATCGGGATGAGCAAGATTGGCTGGAGACGGATACCAGCTCAAATCCACGCCGATGTCCGCAAGATCCAGGATCGGCAAGGAGAAAGCTGAATGGAGAGGATGCTCCAACGCATACGCCTTGAAGTTATCGGCAAGAGGCCCGACCTCCAAACCTCCTCTCTTAGCCGCTCGGATCGAGTCGGCGAATGCCAAATAATAGGCGAACTCGCTGACATACTCCAAGTTTTGGAAGGGATCGGCCTTGGTCGCCTCAACCTCTCCTTTCAGCTCCGCCATCGCCTGTTGCGACCCCTGGAGCTCAGCCTCCCTCGCAGCAACTTTTCCCCTCGCCTCCGTCAGCTCGCTGGTCAGCCGAGCGATCGTCACCTTCTGGCGATCGGCCTCCTCTTCAGCAACGATCCGCGCCTGGACGGCATTCTGCATCTGGTCCCGAAATCGGTCAACCGCCATACGATATTTCTCAGTCTCCTTCTTCTCCAGCTCAAGCTCATGGCTCGCCCGCTTGGCCGCCTCCAGAGAGTCCTTCTCCATCGCCGCGATCTTGTCAGCAAACTCGGCGTTCTCTTTCCGAGCCGCCTCGAGATCCTCCCCGCAGCGAATAGTGGAGGGCCGCCTCAAACTCCCGAGCACCAGACGGCCATGGTCGCCGTCTGAAGAGAAAGGGCGAGAACAGCGTGCATCGAACTCGCCGATCGCTGTCGAGCGATCGCATCCAGATCAGTCGTCCATGCCTTCGGCAGAGCAGAAGCAGCCTTGCTAACGTATGGAGGAATGTCACAGGAATGGCGAGGAGATCGGCTCGCTAGGAAATCTACGACTATCGGCGGACAAGACGGATCTGCGCGACGGATCCTGCATCAAAACAACAAAGTTAATACAACTCCTACGCAGATGCAATTTTCAACACAAAAATGCTATCTACCTCTCAGCCTTCTCGGGATCCCGACCGAAAAACGGTTTCCCTCGATGGGTCTCAGCATCTGCGATCGCCGTCTCCCGCATAAAAGCCGCAGAGGGCGGCTCGCTCTCCGGAGCAACGATGGTGATCGGAGGCGCGGCGATCGGCACTTCATCGCCCGGGGCAGGAACCGAAGTTTCCTCCGGCCTCGGCCTCTTGCGATTCACTCGAAGCCCCTCCTCCGGAGCTTCCTCCTCAAACACGACCGGCTCTACGCGAGGCTCCGGCTCCACGCGAGGCTCCGCCTCCGGAACTATAGGCAACACGATGGGAGGGGCTCGAGTCGACCTCTTATGGCGAAGTCGGCCTAGAACTCCTGGGTTCGACATGGCGATCTCCGTCGGAGGCTCCAAAAAGCGAGGAAAGCGAACCTCTGCAGTTAAGACAATCGATCAACAGTCAGATTCTGTCCTCAAGTAAGGCGATCGCCTAGAAAGTGAAGGTCGCAGAAACTCATACCTGGCACCGAGAGATGTCTCGGGAAACGGAATAGTCGAGCCGACAACCAACGACTCTCCTTGTTGATCCGAGTGGCGTCAAGGTCGTCGTCCGACAAGCTCCTTATCCGCTCCCAGACAACGAGAAAGTCGAAAGGCAGCTCCTCGATCGCCGGAATGTGAAAACCTGCAAAACCGAAATCAAATTAGATCAGTCCAAAACGCATCCAGACGAAGGGAGAGTCTAAACCCTTACCGGGATTCCTCTCCCGAAATTGATGGGATCTCCACCGCCTGTAATATTGTCGCTCGCCGAAGCTCTCCATTTGCCGGCGACCCAGAACCACTTCGTCTGATCGCCCCGCATCTTATTCGGGACTCCATGAATCACCCGACCGGATCGGCCTTGAATGTGGTAACCGCCGACCAACCCTTTATGAGCCGTCAGTTTAAACAAATGATTCATCTCCAACGGCGATGGGAGGCGGTACAGGCGGTGATCGCCGAAAAGGGTGAGGGTGCAGATAATTTGGGGCCAGGCGTTCGGCGTCAGCTGAAGTGGCGCCACATTCCAAGCGGCCAACAGATGGGAGACGGCAAAGGATAGAGGGAAGTGCAGCCCGACCTCCATAATCGCCTCATTCACGGCGACCATACCCATCGGAGGCTGGTCGGCTCGTTCATTCTCCGCCGGCGCGAACATGTCCACATCTGAAGAAACATAGAATCTTGTCCTCCGTGACGCCGATCTCTCCGGTCGCCGAACTCATTTGGCCAAGCGACCACAACGATCGGCTGCGCAAAGACGGCATCGCGACCGCTTGGGAAGCACATAGGGATAGGCGACCGAGTATCCCCTAAATCGAATCTCGGAGTAGACCGCCAACCTCTCCATTATCTCAATAAAGCCCTATAGCCCGACCGAAAACGCTATGTTGCTCCCGGTAAGCCCCGATCGCGGATCTCTCTCGATCTGCGATCGTCTCTCTTCAAGCCGACTCTTTAGCAACATCGGCCTCATTGAACAAAGCCTCGACTTCACCGGTCGATTCCGGCCCGAATAGCTTCACTGCCGTCTCCAGTGGAAGACGGAAGAAGTTTCTCCCGGACAATCGATGTCCCTCAGCGAATCGGTTCCCGCTCCACATGATGATGAGGTTCCGGCCATTCTCAGAAACAGAAAAGGAGAAAAGGATTTTTCTTACCCTAAAGTGAAATCGAACGACGATCGGCGCTAAGATCTTCAGAAAATTCGACAGCAAGTCCTTCTTTCTCCAATAAGCACGCGTGAGTGAAAGCTGCAGCACCGCCCCCCTTTTATAGGAGAAGGCAGGGACCCGTTTGCAATAAGGGAAAACCTCAGGGGTCGGATCTCAAACGACGGCATTAATTGACCCCCTCGAGACCCTCGTACGCGTCTTTTCAAGGACGCGTCAGCCGAGGAGTCATTAATGACCGTTGGCATCCTCCAATAGAAGCCCGACACGTGCGCGGAGACTTTTCAACGCTCGTTGTTTTTTCCCGCGCAGTTCAGCGGCCAACCAGGTCGCCCGAACTCAGGACATATCAGCTCAAAGACGATCGCCAGTTCAATAAAACGCAAAGTCGCTCGTCAAAAGTTCAGCGATCGCCAAAAGAGCCACCTCACCCCACATTTTCAACGTATGAGCGAGCTGAGGGGCAATTGTTGTGTCACGATTTATTCATGCCGACAGGCGATCGACTATAAGGCCGAGCGACCAAGTCAACATCAGTCAAACTATGGCTAGCTCGCCATGTCGAAGATATCAGACCACCATCAGATACCTGGCGATCGACTCCCAAGGCGATCGCCCTTTGGCAGCTGGCGATCTACTCTAGTGACCGGCTAAGGGCAATCGACCTACGCCCCGAGCAGAGACGATCGCCCGTCAAAACCATCAAGGACTGGATCTCAGAAAAGCACCCACGTGCAGATCCACCAAAGGCGCTGACAAGATCTTCGCTAGCAGATAAGATCTTTTGCTGACAAACAAGACCCTTGACCACAGCCTGTGACCTACCTCACCTACCAGCATGCGCGCCGAAAGTTGTCAGTGGGACCACCCGTGATAAAGAACTCAGACGCGTGTAAGCTCCCATCGACCGCATGATTGATCGCCAAAGAACTCCTGCAGACTTGGAGGGGACAGGCCCATGTGCTAAAAGACGATCGCCCGATTATTATAATGCAGAAAAGGCGATCGCCCGGCGTATCCAAGCCCTATAAATAGAGAACCTCCTCCTACTGGAAAAAGATTCCGAATTCATTTGACTTACGTTCAGAATTCATTTCTCCCACAACAGAAATACAGAAGAACACACATATCACCAAGCTCCCGGCTTTCTCACCGGAATCCATCTCAGGACTTCTCTCTCCGAATCTCTAGTCCAGAACACGATCGGCAGAAGCAGCAAGTCTCCACTAGACTGATTCCAAGGGATTCATAAGCCCCGGAGCCCAAGCATCCAGCTAAATATTCGCCGTGAGAGACGATCGATCTCTCGCCGCCGCGATTGTTCATCTCCTTTGTTACAAGAACTCACAGAGCATCAAATCTGGTCCTTCCGGCAATCTACACGCTCACTAGCTAAGATAACAAGAATCTTTACACTCATTGTAATTGTATTCTTACATTAGTACTTGTATCCCCGAATATTAGTATTAATAATATCTCGCGAGAGCATTCAAGCCCGGGACTAACAACCCCGGCAAATCTTGTGTTATTTATCTCTCTCGGAAGTGCTCTTGCATTTGTTTGCTATCCCATCCATTCCAGCAATATCTATCTTCGGATAATATTTTGGGTAGCAACATATATTGCCGCCTTAATCCAGACATTGCGTGGGGCAACGAGCTACCGGATCTTGCTTGAACTTGAGATTGATCGGCCGATATGTGTTCTTGAAAGTCACTCCACTTTTATCTTTATTTTCTACTAATATGCAATTACTCTGAGAAAATTGATGTGTTGTCTAGATTGTAGAAACACAAGTCCAGATTTATAATTAAACACAAGATAAAAAAAATCAAACTCTTCCTCTCATAATTGATGCCACGGCCGAACTCCCTTCCCAATGTCCTATTTATAGGCTTTGAGATAGTATATGGTTCTTAAAGAAGATTAGAGTTGGACTCCTAGTATAACTCAAGCTTCCAATTAAGTTCTACCTAATATGGTTGAGTTCACTAATATCAATTTAATTCACTAAAGAATTGATATTGCACTTTCAACTCAAATCTCAGTTTACGAAATCGGGATCCTTATTTAAATATATTGTTTTTCATGTTTAAGCTATTTAATGGCCATTAGTTAATTTAAGCTACTGACAGCTTTAATCAATTAATTGCTCGGTAGGACCACTCGAACCTTATTATTATGTCGGAAGTAAATCCGCCTGGAGGGTTTAATATAATAATTATTCTCGAGCTCCTCAAGGGGACATCATCAACCTGCACGTTTCGGGACGCGATTTCTAGTGATAATATTAATTGTCATATAAATAATATTATTACACAAAATACGAAGCACATTGATTCAATCAATGTGACTCTCATTCATGGTAAATCAAAACAATAATTATACAAACAAAAAATTAAATATTATACACTAGAATTTAAGAAATAATAATTATACTAGATTTAATTTCTTCTTGCAGTCAGTACAAAAGAATCTATCTCACTGCGGTCCAGTTGAATGTATCAAATACGCTAATGTATGCTACTACTCAAGACCAGGTAATCTCAAGCATACACTACAACCTTTCACATATCTAATATTGTATAGGTTGTGAACTATTATATTATTTTACAAGACAATGATAATATGATCTTTCGTGTGACACCAACACACCATATTATCTACAACATAAAATAAATAGACAATATATTTGCATAACTATAACATGAATTAATACGCAAAACATGTGATGAAATGTAATTAATATTCTCATAGGTAGTTACAGGGAAATAAGATAATACGAGCATAAAAGTATGCTTTGCAGTACAAATCCTAATAATCTCCCACTTATACTCAAAGCATGCTTCTAAGTGTACTACTCTATTACAGAGTCTATCATATCTCACACTTATACTCAAAGCAAAGCTTCCATACACCGTAACCCCGTTCCCCTATGTGCCCATCAAAAACTTTTGAGGGCAAGCCTTTTGTAAAATGACCAGCAAGATTATCTTCCGATGTAACTCTGGCCACAACTATGTCTCTTTCATTTACGAAGTGTCGTATAATATGGTACTTGTGTTGATATGTTTACTTGCTTAATGGGCTTGTGGTTCACTCGATTTGCGATTGCATCGGTATTATCACAATAATGTATAATACCCTATGGCAAATCGGGAATCACATCTAAGTCCTGCAGGAAGTACTTGAGCCATACCGCCTCTTTGGCTGCCTCAGAGGCTGCCACATACTCGCCTTTCGTGGTAGAGTTCGAGATGCATTTCTGCTTCACACTCCTCCAACTAATTCCACATCCCAGAGTGAATACATAACCTGAAGTAGACTTGGACTTTTCTTTGTCTGCTAAAAATCTGTCATCTAATGGATATACTAGCATGTACTCCCTAGTCCTTCTCAGGTACTTGAGTATATGCTTGACATCAGTGCATTTATTAATGAATACATAATCACTGCATTTATTAATGAATACATAATCACATATGGATGCCCTAACTCTCTTATCCTCATGGTGGCATTCGAGGGCATACACTAAAAATCTGCCACTTGCACTCAATACCACATATTTTGATATCTAATACCCATGTTATCTAGATGACACTCCAAGATAATCTGCGATAGTGGCTTGGTAGGCGGGGCAGCAAGGTTGTTTGCTGAGTCTACCTCTCCAGTTCAATGTATCTATTCTTCACCATCTCTCTGACGATGTGATACTTTCTCTAAATATGCTTGGTCTTATGATGAGACCTAGGTTCTTTAGCATGTGCAACAGTTCCTTCATTGTCGCAGTAAAGCGGCACTGGCAGCTTTGCGTTTGGGACCACTTGAAGTTCTTCAAGATACTTCTTGATCCAACATGCTTCCCTTGACGCCTCCGAGGCTGCCTAGCTCGCAGGTGGAATGTGTAACTGCAGTTTGCTTGGAACTTATCCAAGAAATTGCTCCACCATTCAGAGTAAATATATGTTGGGATTCAGTGATTAAAATCGAATTACGCAACAGAAAATAAACCGGTCCAACCGGATAAAACCAAACCCTAAAATCGGACCGATCAAGCATCATATAAACGAATATAAATAATGAGGAAGAGAATTAAATAATACTTACCTTCATAGTCATTTGATAATATAATCTTCGAAGGAAAAACCCGAACAAGCTTTCTCTGGTTACCGACACGAACACGAATCTAATTCGTTGTAGCTTGTTGAATGATCCAACACCGAAATTACCGAATGTCTCTATGTTATTACGCGTCGGATATTGATCGGAAAAATAAAATATCAATTCGTTCTCAAAGAACACGACTAGGAATTGATATGGTATTTTTCTTCTCTTCTCTTATTCCTTTTCTTTCTCTCAAAAATGAACCAAGAAATTGAAGAAATTATTTATCCTCCTCACCAATATGTTATTACGGCTGATGCTATGTGTGTGTGTGTGTGTTTATTTCACAAGTCTTGTTCAAAACAAAGACCAACACGCCATTTTATATAACTAATGAGATAATATTATGAGATATAGGATCTAATCCCAAGTCTTCATCATTTGCCATATAAAACACACATCACATGTTAGGAAGTAACATGGAAAGTGTGGAAAAGGTGAGGGGGGCGGCCCACTTGGTATTAGGTGAAAAAATGAGCCGAGCCACTCGGTTCGTGTATCGGACGTTCGCGTGTCTAGTCCGTTAAATACACTTCGTTTTATCCCAAATGTATTTATACTTAATTAATTAATCCAATTAATTAATTTTATCAAATACAAAATTATAATAATATATTTCCAAGAAATAATTATTTATGAATTAAATTAATCACCCGGTAATTAATTTCGATTCACTAGACCACATGATTTATCAAATAAATCAAATTAGATATCTAATATCGAATATTAATAAAGAGATAATAAATACATATTTATCCATCATATCATTGTACGCGACTCCGTAGGTCCGTCTTAGTCGGCAATGGGAGGAACCAAGGAGTACGGGTAACACTTAGCCAGTCTAGTGCTTCGTACCGTAACCCAACTAAGAACGAATGATCGGATCATTCCAAAACCATTACGTCGTGAATACCGTATACGTATAAACCCTTCAATCATATGTCCCGATCTAGTATTAAGGTCATGGTAAAGTCAAACCCTATTAAAACTTGACTCTATGCATTTTGTTAATGCAAACCGAGATCATCGAGCTCTCGTGTATCAAATACAACTAGCTCTAAATGCTTTGGCAAAAAACTTATAATCTCATTTTCCATTAACCGCATAGGACATTTACCTGCTCACTTAGAGGCGAAAGAATTCTATCTTGGTATTCAGTAGAGACTGCTACTTGCCCACTAAGTTGCATTTCGAGGTTGACCCCACCCACCGGCAATTGGATCGAACTACTCTAATGACTAACTTAATGTCACAAGCACATATCCTATTGAAACCTCAAGTCAAAGGTCCACATATACCTATCACAACCTTTCGATCCAGTCATTGACAAACCCTGAGTGATATCCATGTGACCGAATCGAGGTGAGTCGTGTTCGAGTATACTAATCTCATTAGCATACCTATAACGTGTGCTCCCACTAACCCTTAGTGAAGACCGGCACTCTACATGTCAAAGTACACATTATACAAGTCTTGTCTAAACTTATTGCCCAGTCAAGCTTTATCTGTAACACCCCGATATATTCGGACTAATTACAGCGCCGTAAATCATTTGTATAAGAATTTACAAGGCTAATTTGAGAAATATGAGATAAATAATAAAGTGTTATCAAAGTACAAGAAGTTCACACCCGATCGCAAATCAATGAATTCAATATTACAAAACATCTCCAAAACATCAATAACATAAGCGTACTCGAGTACTGGAAAATAACCATAAAACCAAAATAACAAAATCCACATCACTGAGCCACTTCATCGTCATGTCGGTACTGTGGATGCTTTCCCACTTCTCGGCTACCTGAACATCAAAATAAATGTCCACCCCCGAAGAGGTTAGCAAAACAATGCTAGCACAAGTATCACAATACATAAATCAACGATGCATAAAAATACATACAAAACGGACTTCCGTCATCGGAATCCGACGATGCGAATCCTCACAATTCCATCAACACAATACAGGGTAATCCAACGATCCAGCGCCCTCGGTATAGATCCCCATGATGATCCCATCGTACCAATGCATGGTGGAAAACCCGTCCAACGATCCAGCGCCCTCAGCATAGATCCCCATGATGATCCCGTCGGACCAACGCATGGTGGACATTCGATCCAGCGCCCTCAGCATAGATCCTCATGACCCCCCTCAGATCATTTACAATATAAATCATGCAATCATGCATACATATATGCATTTCAATATGTTCATCAATACGAAAAATTAATAATGAATACCACGAGAAAATCAAAGAAATTAATCTCATACTCGACAACATGAACAAAACCATATGCATGATCAAAGTTCCAATATAAACCAAACTCAACATATGATACTTGCCTCAAAAATGGCAAGAATGAAATACTCCAACAAATGTCACGCGTCCGTATGCCACCGCCCCTCGATCGACCCCTCTGCAAGGCTCGGACCTTGTTCAAAAAGAGATACAAGGAACTTAACATACTACTCTATACTAACGTACGATCACCGAATACTTATATTAGAATCGTAAATTAGTGACGTAAGGCCGGTTCATGGTTAGTACACTAGATGAGAGCTGAACCGGAAATGGTAATACACTTCATAAGAGTTGAATGATCATTTCGGAGGTGAAGTACTGATGTTTAAGAGTTCATGGTCTTACAAGATATTGAAGATTTTGGGTTTAAATATGGGATTCAATTCCAAATTCTCATGTGTTCGGCTATTATGATTTTACCACCAATGTTACTCAAGATGACAAGCATGCCCAAGTATTATGCAAGGAAAACGATACTACGGTGATCCGGGTTGAGTTCAAAGACATGGCCGATTTATCATCCTCAAGAACATGGAGAATATTGTCAAAACAAATTCCTCTAACATACATGAATTTCATCAGTGGAACATCGAAAGAGTTCATACACTCTAACTGAAATCACGCTCATTATTCCAACGAATTAAGGATACTACATGCTAAGGTTTTTGTCCACCGAGGCTAAATCAATACTCTAAGTAATGGAAGAAAAACAAGGTATAACTGGGTTCTAATTTCCAAAATATGGTGCTGGACTCAAAAGATCATTAACTAGTCCAATGATTTCCAAAACAAGCTCAAAGCATAGCTAAGAACATAAATTCTAGCTTGGTGAATCGTAACATACCTTAAACGGAAGGATAAGTTGGAATAACTTGATGAACTTTATGCCCCAAAGCTAGAACACCGATCCTCAAAGCCCCTTCGTCTTCAATGATGTGTTAGGAAGCTGATATGAAGGTTGAAAATGGAGAGGGTAACTCTCAAAGTCGCGAAATTATGTTGTGGGCTGAAGTGGAAGTCTGAAAATGAAAGAGGGTGCTGTCCTATATATAGAAAATGGTTATTAGCGCGCGCTACCCCATACCCATAGCGTGCGCTAACGGGCTGTCAGTATACTGTCTCTGACATGTCTCGGTATAGCGTACGCTAAACAGCCTTACGTGTGCTAAAATCAACGATTAGCGTATGCTAACAACTATTTTTAGCGTGCGCTAACGACTGAACGAAGGTTCACTGACCTCGCTGTACTAGACTTACCGTGCGCTAGCCTCATGACACTAGCGTGCGCTAAGTACCGTTGACTCGACTTTCCCAGAAAGCCGCCCAGGTTCATCCCGACATAATCCCAATGAAATCTGTGGCCTGATCTCACCTACCAACATTTCTCAATCATGCTGACTACGTGTAGCGCACGTTAAGGTTCATACATAGCGTGCGCTACGAGACCCAAATTAGCGTACGCTACGTTTAGTCGATAGCGTGCGCTATAAGTGTAAAAATCACAATTGAACACATTCATGAAATCATACGCTCAACAACACCGGATCATGAAATATGGAGAATAATACTCAGATCAAAATGCAACAAATACAATATCATAAGGTTCAAATACACATCAGAAATCTCGGGTATTACATCCTCTCTCCCTAAAAAGAAGTTTCGTCCCGAAACTTAAGATGAAAACAACTATGGATATCTAGATTTCATACTGTCCTCTGTTTCCCAAGTGGCCTCCTCGACTCCATGTCGTGACCATTGCACTTTAACCAAAGATATTGGTTTATTCCTCAATTGTTTGATCCTACTCTCAAGTATTCTGATTGGTCTCTCTTCAAAGGTGCCGTCATTAGCTATCTCGATTTCGCCAAAATCAATGATATGACTGGGATCTGGTATATATTTCCATAACTGAGATACGTGAAAGACATTGTGAACGTGACTCAGCGATGGCGGTAAGGCCAACCTGTATGCTAAATCCCCAACTCTCTCGAGGATCTCAAATGGTCCGATATATCTCGGACTTAGCTTTCCTTTCCTCCTAAAACGGAAAATTCCCCGGGTAGGAGAAACCTTCAATAGTACATGATCCCCAATATCAAACTCCAATGGGCGGCGGCGCACATCTGCATAAGACTTCTGTCGACTCTGGGCAGTCAACAGTCTTTCCCGAATTAGAGCTACCTTCTCTTGAGTCTGGACTATCAACTCTGGTTCCGTCCCAATCAAGTCCGAAGAATCATCTCAGCACAAGGGTGATCGGCATCTTCTCCCGTACAAAGCTTCAAATGGTGCCATCTTAATAGAAGCATGCTAACTATTGTTGTAGGTGAATTCAATCAAGGGCAAATGAACTTCCCAATCAGTTGACCAATTCAAGGCACAAGCTCTAAGCATGTCTTCTACTGTTTGTATAGTCCTTTCGGACTGACCGTCCGTTTGAGGATGATAAGACGTGCTAAAGTTCAACTCGGTCCCCAAAGCCCTGTGAACTGCCTTCCAGAAATGCGACACGAAGCGACCATCTCGATCTGAAATAATGGTCTTCGGCGTCCCATGCAATCTGACTATCTCTGCAATAAATACTCGTGCTAATTTCTCGGGTCCCCACGTGTCTTTAATTCCTAGGAAATGAGACGACTTGGTTAGTCGATCAACTACAACCCAAATCATGTTCATTCCCGTATTGGCCCTTGGCATACTGGTGATGAAATCCATCGAGATATCCTCCCACTTCCACTCAGGGATCGGAAGTGGCTTCAACATTCTGGCAGGTCGCTGATGTTCAATCTTAACCTGCTGACAAGTCAAACACTTCGAAACGTATTCTGCTACGTCCTTCTTCATATTTCCCCACCAGAAGTTTCGTTTTAGATCCTTATACATCTTACTGCTGCCCGGGTGAATAGAATAGGGCGTGCTGTGAGCTTCCTTCAGAATTGTCTGTCTCAAAACATCATCATTGGGAACGCAAAGTCGACTCTGAAATCTCAGAACTCCATCATTTTGTATTACGAATCCTGGGGCCTTGCCTTTCTTTAATTCGTCACATAACCGAAGAATCAGAGAATCACTCAACTGCTTAGATTTGATTTCCTCGACTAGTGACGAAGTTAGTTCCATCACACATAGCTGCCCTTGGATTCCTGGTGACCATACTTCAATCCCTTCGCGGATCAGTTCTTGTTGAATGCTGGTTTGGGATGTAAGTGCTTCCAACACTCGAAGAGAAACAGGTTTACGGCTCAGTGCATCAGCTACTACGTTTGATTTGCCTGGATGATATAGGATTTCCAAATCGTAATCCTTGATCAATTCCAGCCACCTTCTCTGCCTCATGTTTAATTCCTTCTGACTGAAAATATACTTGAGGCTCTTACGATCTGTAAAGATCTGACAATGAGTGTCGTATAAATAATGTCGCCAAATTTTCAAGGCAAAGACCACAGCTGCTAACTCCAGATCATGAGTCGGGTAATTAACTTCGTACGGTTTCAACTGTCGAGAGGCATAGGCAATCACTTTATCTTTTTGAATCAACACACATCCCAGACCCTGATTTGAAGCATCGCTGTATACCATGAATCCATCAGTTCCATCTGGTAACGCTAATATAGGTGCTGTCGTCAGTCTCTTCTTAAGTTCATCAAAACTAGCCTCGCATTTCTCATTCCACGTGAACTTTTGAGTTTTCTGTAACAGCTGAGTGAGCGGACGAGCAATTTTGGAAAATCCCTCTACAAAACGGCGATAATATCCAGCAAGTCCTAAGAAGCTTCGGACTTCTTTCACGTTATTAGGAGCTTCCCATTCCAAGATTGCTTCGACTTTCTTTGGGTCCACCTGAACTCCGTCAGCTGATATCACACGCCCAAGGAAGGTTACTTCCCTAAGCCAGAACTCGCATTTGTAAAGTTTTGCATAAAGTTGTTCATTCCTCAAGGTGGTCAAAACAACACGCAAATGCTCAGCATGCTCATTTGTGTCCTTTGAATAGATTAAGATGTCATCGATGAAAACGACCACAAACTTATCTAGGTATTCTAAGAATACCCGATTCATCAATTGCATAAATACCGCAGGAGCATTGGTAAGTCCGAATGGCATTACCACAAATTCATAGTGCCCGTACCGGGATCTGAAAGCAGATTTCAGTATATCCGATTCCTTAATTCTCAACTGATGATATCCTAATCGTAAGTCAATCTTAGAGAATACTCTGGCCCCCTGCAGTTGATCAAACAAGTCATCGATCCGAGGTATAGGATACTTATTCTTGATCGTCACCTTGTTTAGCTCCCTGTAATCGATACATAATCGGAGGGATCCATCTTTCTTCCGGACAAAGAGAACGGGTGCTCCCCAAGGAGAAACGCTAGGTTGAATGTAACCCTTTTGCAATAATTACTCAAGCTGCTTCTTAAGTTCATACATCTCGATTGGCGCCATATGGTATGGTGCTCTGGAAATAGGAGTGGCCCCAGGCTCTAATTCGATATTGAACTCTACTTCTCTCCGCGGAGGTAATCCGGGTAGTTCGTCAGGGAATACGTCTGAGAATTCATTCACAACTGGAATAGATGAGAGCTCTACTCCTTCTTCTTTCTTCATGGAGTAGCACCAAAATCCGTGACAACCCTGCTTCAGTAATTTCACTGCTTTCATCGCTTTGATCAATTTTCCCGAGCTTCCCGGTCTCCATCCTTTGAATAAATGTTCAGATCCGTCATCAGCAATGATAGAAATGACTCTCTTTTGGTAATTCAAAATAGCTCCATAACGGTTGAGCCAATCGTCTCTGAGAATTAAATCGTCACCTTGGATGCCCACTACAATAAGATTTGATGGCCAATCTCTCCCTCCTATAGTCACTGGAAAATCTCTAGTTTATAGGGTTCCCACAATTTTCTCTCCGCTCGGTAATCCCACAACATAAGGTTCACAATCATACAAGCACGAGATTTTCAAACGATTAACACAGTTCAAAGATATGAAAGAATGCGTAGCTCCTGAATCGAATAAGACACTAACTGGTTGCAAAAGGATCTGAATCGTACATGATGCAAAAGCCGTGTTCTGATTGTCTGACTTCTTCATCTCGTAAATACGCGGAGGAACGGACCCAGCGCTGGATGCCTCTCTTTTCCCAACATTCGGCTGCTGGAAACCACTCTGCTGCGTCTGGTTTACACTTGTATCCTTCGGAACCGGTGCAGGAGTGCGAGTACCAAAAGATCGAGTCATATTTCCACAAAATGTTGCGCGATGTCCTTCCTGTCCACACTCGAAACAGGTCACAGCAGGTGCGAAACAATCACGTCGAACATGCCCCGTTTTGCCACAGTTATAACATTTCTTCCCTGCGTCTGAAACGGTTGGTGCTGCCCGGAACTTCTTTCCACCTCGAGAAGGATGCGAAGGCCTACTGGATGAATGAAATGAGGACTGGCCCTTGTGGGGCCCACTACTATTGTTCTCGGTGAAGTTGCCAGACACTTTCTGCTTCTGTTGACTTTTCTACTGTCGCCTCTTTCATATCGTAGGCCAGTGCTTTGTCCTGATACTGTCGCAAGGTGGTACACTCAAATCCGGACATATATTGCTGAATTTCCGGCTTCATCCGCATGTCAAAATGGAAAATCCTTTCTGCCTCGGTCCTGACCAAGTGGCGTACATAAGTCAGCTGGTGATTAAAAGTCTTAATCACGTCTGTCACAGATGCCTCTAGATTTTGTGGTAGAAAAACTCCCGGACTCGGGCCTCTCTAACTGGGCGAGGACAATATTACGCTTCCATCATTAATTTGAATTCCGTCCACTCAGCATTATGATTCTCAGGTCGAATGGCCTCCCACCAGTCGAAAGCCTCCCCAGTCAGGAGATACTGGGCTATCGGAACCTTTCGGTCGTCAGGGCAGTTAATCCCTGCAAAGATCTTTTCTAACTCCTTCAGCCAGTGATCCCAAGTAGTTGTCTCAGCAGAACTGTCAAATTTTGGAGGGTGCAATTTGACCACCTCAGTAAGCCATTTGTCTCCCCGATTATCCTCGTTGTGCTGCTGTCCCATCGCCGTCTGCATACGATTAACAACCTGAGCAAACCGGTTTATCTGAGCAACCACCTGTTGAAGCACTCCCGGCACGTTAGGATCTGCATTATTATTTGCTGATCCCTGCTGTCCTCCCGAATGGCACTACCAAAAAAAGTACTTTAGCCGACGACCCGAAAAAAAACGGCCGACGACTATAAAGTGTCGTCGGCTAAACTTCGCACTTTAGCCGACGACTCAAAATACCGTCGGCTAAAGGGTTTTAGCCGACGACTTGGTGGAGGTCGTCGGCTAAAGCTCGAAATAGTCGTCGGCTATATTGAAGATATTTAGCCGACGACCGTCATAACGTTTAGCCCACCGAAAAAAAAAAAAATATACTTTACCCGACGACCTAGATCTAGGTCGTCGCCAAAGTCCTTCCGAAAAATAATAATAATGTAATGGTTTAGCCGACGACCTAGATCTAGGTCGTCGCTAAACCCTTTTTAAAAAAATAATTTACTTTATCCGACGACCTAGATCTAGGTCAGACTAAACTCCTTCCGAAAAAAAATAATAATGTAATGGTTTAGCCGACGACCTAGATCTAGGTCGTCACAAACCCTTTTTAAAAAAATAATTTACTTTAGCCGACGACCTAGATCTAGGTCGTCGCTAAACTCCTTCCGAAAAAAAAATAATAATGTAATGGTTTAGCCGACGACCTAGATCTAGGTCGTCGCTAAACCCTTTTTAAAAAAAAAAATAATTTACTTTAGCCGACGACCTATATCTAGGTCGTCAGCTAAACCTCAAAGTGAAAATTATTTATAATTCAGGGAACACCAACCCAATGTTGCACCTCTCCTCACTAAAGAGCACATTTCTATTCCCGATTATTTCAATTATTCCCGAAAAAAGCTTGTGAGTTGCTACTTTGAGTTGTGCTAGCTGGAGTGCCGAAGGTTTCTATCTGTTGTTATAATCACCATTTCGATTAAGGTATGTATTTTATTGTATTTTTTATTGTTCTTTAGAAACTTTGTATTATTCATGTTACATTCGATAGCTTTTATGTAAAACGATTAAGTTTTATGATGATAATCATTATGATTAATTGTTTGTTGTGATTTCATTTATAATTTGAACAAAATTAATTAGTTGGATTAATATTGGAAAATGTATACATTTTCAGGATGGATAAGAGTTGGATTGGGTTACGAAAATGGGATCCAAGTGTAATGGATGGGATGAAGCAGTTTATGAGATTTGTAAAAGAGCACGACAGTGGTAATACGTTGCACTACTGTCCATGTAATAAATGTAGATGTCGCAGTGATATGTTTCGTTTTCCATTTGATGAGGTCTGGGAACACCTAAAGAAGAATGGTTTTTGGAGTAAATATACATGTTGGATATACCACGGTGAAGCACCGAATTCTGTTATTCCGTATGATCACGGACAATTTAGTGGTAACGGCGGGTTCACCGATCCGAAGAGGAGGTTGATTGATGATGTGTTTGGTTTTTCCGAGACGTTTGTACCAACTGAGCAAATCCCACGACCCCGTAGACCGTTGCCTTGCAATACTGCTGGGCTTGACAGGTACAATAAGCTAATTCAACTCCAACAGACCCCTCTATACCCAGGGTGTAACATGACTGTTCTTGATTGTGACATGGAAATGATGAGATTAAAGGTGGAAAACAAATCATCTATCAAGTCTGTAGATGATTACTTGGAGCTTACGAGTAATATGCTTCCACAGGGTCATCATCTTCCTAATACATATTCAAAAATGAGAGGAATTTTGAAAGATCTTGGTCTTTCCTACATTAAGATCCACGTCTGCATGTATGATTGTATTCTATTCTGGGGGCATCCTAATGAAGCACGCAAAGGTTTGGAAGAAATGAGCATAAGAAAACATTTGTGGTTGAAAACTGTCAAGGGAAAACAAAAAATGCCTAAGGCAGCTTACACCATCACTGCCGAGCAAAGAACTGAGATATTTTGTTGGATAAAGACTGCTAGGTATCCTACCGGTATCTTTGGAAATATAGGAAGATGTGTTAATTTCGGGAGAACAAGTTAACTGGTTTGAAGAGTCATGATTGTCATATCCTACTCCAACGCCTATTTCCGGTATTTATTCGACCGTACTTACCAAAACAGGTGGTCGAGCCGTGTGTTGCATTGTCAAGATTTTTCCAGAAACTATGTACGAGAGAAGTCAAGAGATCTGATTTGCGTAAAATGCAAGATGAGATCATCTATATCTTGTGCAAGTTTGAGCGAATATTTCCTCCAAACTTTTTTGACCTCATGCCTCACCTCACGATCCACCTTCCCAGGCAGTTATTGGTCACTGGTCCAGTGCACTACACGTGGATGTACCCGGTTGAAAGGCAACTCGGTGATTACAAAGACTCCGTGGCCAATAAGTCTGCACCAGAAGGATGCATTGCAGAATCTTACCTTGCGTCGGAGTGTATTACGCATATCAAGTTGTATTTGGGCAACTTCCATCCCCCTTCCCGCTCTATTCCAGCAGACAAAATACAATTCAATCTTTCTATCATATCCACTGAGGTTGATGTCTATGGGAGGTTGCCAGGAAGACAATTAGACCCGTACGAGTCACGAATTGCACATTGGTGGATATTGCTCAATTGTCCGTAAGTTCAAGATCTTGGAAAGACATCCACTTGTCATGCGATATGGTGCGAGGTGACACTAGATTCCACAATGACACTTTTGCCGACTATTTTGGAGAATGGGTACGTATACATTCAATTGCTATTGCATTTTGGACTTAAGATATTTTTTTACATAAAAAGTTTATTTACGACAGATGACACACATACAAGATGACGGACACCCTAACTGGTCACGTGAACTTATGCTTCTTTCTATGAAGCTGATTATGTCAAGAATTTATTCGATGGCCAAAGTCAACGGTGTCACATTCGTATGCCTTGGGAGAGACCAAAAAAGAAGATGTCAAAATTCTGGGGTTATGATAGATGGTGGATATTACGGTGTTCTTTTGGAAGTGGTAGAACTAATTTACGGGGAAGGCATGACAATTTACTTGTTTAAGTGTCGATGGTACGACACCGCCTTGGAACCGATATGCAAGACGACTACGGTCATATCTGTTGACACTTCCACTTCATGGTATGAAAGTGATCCTTTTGTATTTGCTACATCAGCAAAGTCGGTGTATTATTTGGACGACTTGGTGAAGAAAGGCACATGGAAGGTAGTGAATGTTGTGACAACGAGGAATATTTTTAGTCTTTGCTACTTTGGGAGAAACAACAGTGCGATGACGATGATGCTTATCAAGAGCCAAATGCAAAGAAATATTCCACCATCAACGACAATTACAATGAATAATGTTCTCAAGGACGAGTCATCCGACTCGCGTGGTGATGCTCGCGTACGTTGACGTTGATACAAACGAATTACTTGAAAATTCGATGACGATAATGTGGACGACTTGAGGCATATGTTGCCGGATATCAACTCGTATAATGAGACAGATCGTAGTGATGACTCAAACTATGAGCCATAAATTTAGTAGATGTATATTTTTATTTGTTAAATATAATTAAAAAATAGTAATAATAATAATCATAATCATAACATTAATATAATATCAATAATATTATTATAAAAAAACACGGGGTTTAGCCGACGACAAGATCTACGTCGTCGGCTAAAGTTTTAAAAAAAAATATACTTTAGCCGACGACATATATGACGGTCGGCTAAACATTTAGTGACCCGACCGTGTTAGACAACACGGTCGGGTCAGTCATACAGTTTGTTTTCCCATTCTGGGTTGGTGCGACACGGTCCGTGTCCCCTGACACGATCGACTAATGTTCTTTAAAAAAAAAATTGAACTTTAGCCGACGACTTATAAGAAGGTCGTGGGCTAAACCCCCGACCGTGTCCATCAACACGACCCGTGTCGCACCCACCGCAAATTGAAAACAAATCGTTTTACGCCCGACCGTGTTGTCTAACACGGTCGGGTCACTTCCGGGTTTAGCCGACGACCGTCATATATGTCGTCGGCTAAAGTATAATTTTTTTTTTAAACTTTAGCCGACGACGTAGATCTTGTCGTCGGCTAAACCCCCACCTTTTATACGTTTATCGTACCTCCCTTTTCTTATTTTCTTTTTCTCCCCCTTAGCCATTCGCCGCCGATCGTCACCAGCCCAACTACAATCGCCGCCGATCGTCTGCCTTGACCCGGTCTGCCTCGCCGCCCGCCCGCTCATGTCCGCCGCCCGCCCTCGGCCCAGCCCTACGCGCCCGCCCACCCCGTCCGCCGCCCGCCCGCCCTCCGCCTGCCGCCTACGGCCGCTTCTCCGCCTGTCGCCCTCGCTCGCCTGCGCCTCCCGGCCCGGCCACGGTAACCCTTGTCCCTTTTTTTTTATTTTTTTTGTTGAATTTATTGTATTTGTTTGATGAATTTGTTTAGAATATGTGGTGAATTTGATAAAATGTTTAATGAGTTGTGATGCAATATTTGATGAATTTAGTATTTTCAATATTTTGTGTTTAATGAGTTGCGAATATGATGAATTTGTTTGAGGAGGAAGAGATTGTATAGCCGGCGTTAATCGAAAGATTAACATGGTATGGCATTGATAATTACTGTTGTGTTGAATTGTTTAGTTGATGAATTTGTTTAGATTATTTGATGAATTTGTTTAGAAATATTTGATGAATTTGTTTGAGGAGGAAGGAATTTTATAGCCGGCGTTAATCGAAAGATTAACGTGGTATGGCATTGATAGTTACTGTTGTGTTGAGTTGTGAATTTGATTGATTTGTTTAGATTATGGATAGAATAAAGAAAGCGTTGGGGAAGAAGTCGACAAAGTCGACCACTCCCGATTCGAGGGGGAGTTCCGCAGCCTCTAGTAAGGCGGATCCCGGTACACTATACATATCTCAGAGCAGCGTTCGTGCCCGCCAGATACTAGAAGCTACCGGCATGAACGCTGACGATTTTTATAGGGCGACAGATGAGCCCGCTGCACTAGCGCGGCGTTTATCCTTTCAGACACCACGACCGACCCCCTCGCAGCCGGAGACTCGTATGCCTCCCATCCACCGACCCACGTCTAGCCCTCACACATCAGGAGATGTACGGAGTTCCTCGTCTGCGGTGCCCCACGGTCCGCCGCCGACTCTATTCATGCCTCCGATGGTTCCGACTATTCCGGAGGTCGATGAGTCGGGAGCCCGAGTTCCCGTTCGATTGATTAGCCCTGACGAGGCATACGTGTATGAGTCTTGGCCAGACAACATGTTTTGGCGCAGTTGTCGGGTTTCGAAGACGAAACTGTATGAGGAGATAGAGAGGGAGAAGGAGAAGGGGAAAAATGTAGTCGAGGAGGAGAAGAAAAAGAAGAAGACTCGTGGCCCAGCAAAGGGTCTGGCGCTCGACTCGTACGTAAGTAAGAATGGCCGTTATGAGATTCCTCTAGACAGACACGACCGGCCGGTGATGTCTTCTGACGCTGCGGCGTCATATAACCGTAATGTTGGCTTTGTCATTCGGGACAGAGTCCCCGTTTTGTGGCCCGATTGGGGGGACGTGCCGCAGTGCGTGAAGGATGCTTTGAATAATGCTATGTCGGTAAGTTAATAAATATTTAATAAGTGTTTCTCAATCAACACGTAGTTCTTGAAAATGCAATATGTGATGTTTTTAAATTATTGCGTATTTATGCTGTTCATAGGTGTGGTTTGTCATTCCCGACTCTCTACTACGTACTTGGTGTGACGAGGTGCAGTCTACCAAGTAAGTCATTTTAATTTATTTTGTATCTACATTGTTTGGATATTTTTTTTCTTACGAATGATATATATTGTGCAACGTGTGTTGTAGGTACAAATCTTTGAAAAATGAGATGCACATGTTCTGGACAGCCTGGAGTGATACCCGAGAGGCTACCCCGGAAGAATTCAAGTTCCGGGAGTACGAGTGGAAGTAGCTACGCGCCCATTTTCGCGACCCAGAGTTCATGGTATGACTAAAATACCCTCATTTCATTCTTCCTCTTTCAGATTTTATTTTTTTGAATTCTAAATATAAACTCCATTTTTTAAATTAATGTTTGAATATAAAATACTTGAAGTTCCGGTTTTTAAATTAGAAAAATCGGAACTTCATGTTTTTTTTTAAAATTCTAGAATAGTATTAATATTAAAAAATCGGAGTTTTTTATTCAAAAGTGGAAATAAATTGTTTTAATAAAAATAAAAACTAGAATATTATTTTCCATAAAAAAAAATAAAAATCTGAATATTGTATTTCATTTATTAAAAAAATGCTAGTATTTAATAAAAATAATAATATTTCGCTTTTATTTTTTGAATTCTAAATATAAACTCGATTCTAAATAATATTTTTTGAAGGCGACTAGCTTGACCAATATACGACCAATCGTGGCCGTCCGATCGACCATCACACCGGGTTCCCTGGCCGTTAGCCGAGTTGCGCACGAGGCCATTTCTTCGATTCGTTGGATGCATTTGCCTACGTGACTCGAAAGCATTTCCGAACCGTCCCCGAGGAGCATGTAAGTCTTTTTTATTTTATTTTAGTAATAAAATAAATGCCTTTGTATCATACTTTTATTGATATTCAAATATTTATTTTCATATAACTTAGGAGCGTGTGCGGGAGGAGTCTCAGAGGATGCTTGCTGAGATTGCTCGGGAGCAGTATCCGGACATAGCGGAGATCGACTCGATTCTCGCCATTGGACGGATCGATCAGCCGATCCTTATGTTGGCGCTAGGGTGGGGTACCGTCTACCCTCCTAGAGGTAGTCGGTACCGCACTAAGATGATGGGAGCCGAGGGTCACCATGTATTGAAAGATACCCCGGCTTCCAGCGCCCTCGCGGATGGGATGCACGGATCGCCTATCTCGAGGAGCAGTTGAGGGCGGAGAGGGAGCTCCGGCCGAGAATGAAAGGAGGACTCGACGCGGTTACATGAGAGCGAGCAGAGGACCGAGTCGCGGTTAGAGAGTTTCCAGAGAGGCAGCGAGCCATGATGGACTATATGATGACGCCGACTGGACCATTACTCAGCCGGATCAGGCACTGCTCCACCGCCTTCTCTCTTCGGACAGACCCCATCTTCACAGCCTCGTGACGAGGATCTAGAGGATGGTGGTAATCCTTCTACTACTACATTTCGACATTTAGATGATTTTGGCAGTGGATTCTAGTTGTGTTGTTGTAGTACTCTTGTATATTTATATTTGTGTTACAATTGTGTAAGTGATTTTATTGACGCTACTAGTATGTTGATGAAATTAATGTTCTTCAATATGTTGTGCGTTGATTGTTGTTGATAATGAGAGCTGGTGTATAAAAATTGCAGGTGCAAAAAATACAGGTTTTGGGATACCAAAATCTGAATTAATTTTTTTTTTAAAATAGGGTTTTAGACGACGACATATAAGACGGTCGTCGGCTAAAGTAATTTATTTTTTTTTATTAAAAAGGGTTTTAGCCGATGACAAATAAGACGGTCGTCGGCTAAAGTAATTTTTTTAAAAAAATAGGGTTTTAGCCGACGACCTGTAAGACGGTCGTCGGCTAAAGTAATTTTTTTAAAAAATAGGGTTTTAGCCGACGACCTGCAACACGGTCGTCGGCTAAAATAATTTAATTTTTTTTTTTAAAATAGTTTTAGCCGACGACATATAAGACGGTCGTCGGCTAAACTATATATATTTTTTTTTTTTAAAAAATGGTTTTAGCCGACCGTCTCGTTAAGGTCGTCGGCTAAATGTTTTTTTTTTCCAACAGGTTTAGACGACGACCATGTACTAGTGGTCGGCTAATGGTTGAACATTAGCCGACGACTGCACAAAGGTCGTCGGCTAAACCTTGGCCGACGAATATCGGCCGATGGTTTTTTAGCCGACGACTGACATGATTAACCGACGACTTTGGGGTTTAGCCGACCACTTTAAGTCGTCGGCTAAAGTCTGATTTTTGGTAGTGTGGGAATCTGTTCGAATAGCCGATAATTCTGGGGTAGACGGCGAATCCTCCTGTCTCGCATTACCACGTCCGCGTCCACAACCACGTCCGCGTCCACGACCTCCCCTCAACATACTGTAAACACAAATACTCAATATCCAGGGCAAAATTTCTAAAAGAAAGTCCGTCAATATTCACAAAGCAGGAATTAAATAAAACGGTAGTATTTGAGATTTGGAGACTTACAACCACGGTCCACACGACGATGCTGGCTCAGCAGTGATGTTATAAACGACCCTTAACTCAATTAACGTAAACAGACCCAACTAAAACCCAACTGCCAAGATATCCATGAATCTTAGCTCTGATACCATATTCTGTAACACCCCGATATATTCGGACTAATTACAGCGCCGTAAATCCTTTATATAAGAATTTACAAGGCTAATTTGAGAAATACGAGATAAATACTAAAGTGTTATCAAAGTACAAGAAGTTCACACCCGATCGACAAATCAATGAGTTCAATATTACAAAACATCTCTAAAACATCAATAACATAAGCGTACTCGAGTACTGGAAAATAACCATAAAACCAAAATAACATAATCCACATCACTGAGCCACTTCATCGTCATGTCGGTACTGTGGATGCTTTCCCGCTCCTCGGCTACCTGAACATCAAAACAAATGTCCACCCCCGAAGGGGTTAGCAAAACAATGCTAGTACAAGTATCACAATACATAAATCAACGATGCATAAAAAATACATACAAAACGGACTTCCGTCATCAGAATCCGACGATGCGAATCCTCACGATTCCATCAACACAATATAGGGTAATCGAACGATCCAGCGCCCTCGGTATAGATCCCCATGATGATCTCGTCGGACCAACGCAAGGTGGAAAACCCATCCAACGATCCAGCGCCCTCAGCATAGATCCCCATGATGATCCCGTCGGATCAACGCATGGTGGACATTCGATCCAGCACCCTCAGCATAGATCCTCATGACCCCCCTCGGATCATTTACAATATAAATCATGCAATCATGCATACATATATGCATTTCAATATGTTCATCAATACAAACAATTAATAATGAATACCACGAGAAAATCAAAGAAATTAATCTCATACTCGACAACATGAACAAAACCATATGCATGATTAAAGTTCCAATATAAACCAAACTCAACATATGATACTTTCCTCGAAAATGGCAAGAATGAAATACTCCAACAAATGTCACGCGTCCGTATGCCACCGCCCCTCGATCGACCCCTATGCAAGGCTCGGACCTTATTCAAAAAGAGATACAAGGAACTTAACATAGTACTCGATACTAACATACGATCACCGAATACTTATATTAGAATCGTAAAGTAGTGACGTAAGGCCGGTTCATGGTTAGTACACTAGATGAGAGCTGAACCGGAAATGGTAATACACTTCGTGAGAGTTGAATGATCATTTCGGAGGTGAAGTACCGATGTTTAAGAGTTCAAGGGCTTACAAGATATTGAACATTTCGGGTTTAAATATGGGATTCAATTCCAAATTCTCATGTGTTAGGCTATTATGATTTTACCACCAATGTTACTCAAGATGACAAGCATGCCCAAGTATTACGCAAGGAAAATGATACTACGGTGATCCGGGTTGAGTTCAAAGACATGGCCGATTTATCATCCTCAAGAATATGGAGAATATTGTCAAAACAAATTCCTCTAACATACATGAATTTCATCAGTGGAACACCGAAAGAGTTCATACACTCTAACTGAAATCACGCTCATTATTCCAACGAATTAAGGATACTACATGCTAAGGTTTTCGTCCACCGAGGCTAAATCAATACTCTAAGTAATGGAAGAAAAACAAGGTATAATCGGATTCTAATCTCCAAAATATGGTGCTGGACTCAAAAGATCATTAACTAGTCCAATGATTTCCAAAAGAAGCTCAAAGCATAGCTAAGAACATAAATTCTAACTTGGTGAATCGTAACATACCTTAAACGGAAGGATAAGTTGGAATAACTTGATGAACTTTATGCCCAAAAGATAGAACACCGATCCTCAAAGCCCCTTCGTCTTCAATGATGTGTTAGGAAGCTGATATGAAGGTTGAAAATGGAGAGGGTAACTCTCAAAGTCGCGGAATTATGTTGTGGGTTGAAGTGGAAGTCTGAAAATGAAAGAGGGTGCTGTCCTATATATAGAAAATGGTTATTAGTGCGCGCTACCCCATACCCATAGCATGCGCTAACGGGCTGTCAGTCTACTATATCTGACGTGTCTCGGTATAGCGTACGCTAAACAACCTTACGTGCGCTAAAATCAACGATTAGCGTACGCTAACAACTATTTTTAGCGTGCTCTAACGACTGAACGAAGGTTCACTGACCTCACTGTACTAGACTTAGCGTGCGCTAGCCTCATGACACTAGCGTTCGCTAAGTACTGTTGACTCGACTTTCCCAGAAAGCCGTCCAGGTTCATCCCGACATAATCCCAACGAAATCCGCAGCCTAATCTCACCTACCAACATGTCTCAATCATGCTGACTACGTGTAGCGTGCGTTAAGGTTCATACATAGCGTGCGCTACGAGACCCAAATTAGCGTACGCTACATTTAGTCGATAGTGTGCGCTATAAGTGCAAAAATCACAATTGAACACATTCATGAAATCATATGCTCAACAACACCGGATCATGAAATACGGAGAATAATACTCAGATCAAAATGCAACAAATACAATATCATAAGGTTCAGATACACATCAGAAATCTCGGGTATTACTTTATCGACTTACAAACGAGTTAAGCATTCGAGCTCTAAACACTTCCAGTGTCTATCTCCTTATCTCCATAAGGAGTAGAATGTTTGCTCTCAAATGCAAGGACTATTATTCTATATACCAAATCACAATGCCAGTGATATACAATAATATAGAAATAATTATTGCCTTATTAAATATTTATAATTACAATACAAATGCTCTCACTCTTTCATCCTCTGAGTGGCATTCGAGGGCATATCCCTAACAATCTCCCACTTGCACTCAATACCACAAACTATGGTATCTAATACCCATACTCTCCAGATGTCTCTCTAAGACCTTCTGAGATAGTGGCTTGGTAAGCGGATCAGCAACGTTATTTGCTGTGTCTACTCTCTGCAGTATAACATTTCCTTCCTGAACCATTTCTCTAACAAAATGATATTTTCTCGCAATATGTTTGGTATTGTGGTGAGCCCTAGGCTCCTTAGTCTGTGCAACAGCTCCGTCGTTGTCAACAAACAGCGTCACGAGCTTTTCCGCATTAGGAACCACTTGAAGTTCCTCAGTGAACTTCTTAATCCAAAAAACTTCTTTAGCAGCCTCCGTGGATGCCTGATATTCAGCTCGACATGTAGAGATAGCGGTCGAACTTTGCTTGGCACTTCTCTAAGAAACTGCCCCACCATTCAGAGTGAAGATATACCCTGATGTGGACATCTGAGCATCCATGTCCCCCGAAAAATCTGAGTCTGTATAACCCATCACTCTAAGTTCTCCACCGCCATATGTAAGAACCAAGTCTTTAGTCCTCCTTAGGTACTTAAGAATGTTCTTTATAGCAGTCCAATGTTCCTGCCCTGGATTTGACTGAAACCGACTTACTACACTCACACCATAAGCAATGTCCGGTCTAGTGCAAATCATAGCGTACATGAGGCTACCTACTGCCGAAGCATAGGGCACATTACTCATTTCCATTCTGTCTTCCTCACTTTGAGGACACATCTCTAAGGAAAGTTTTGCACCATGTTGGATAAGAAGGAACCCTCTTTTAGAATCTTCCATCCTAAATCACTTCAGGATCTTTTCTATTTAGAGGGCTTGGGAAAGACCTAACATTCTTTTTGCTTTATCCCAGTAGAGGCGAATACCCAGAATATAGGTAGCTTCTCCCAAGTCTTTCATTGAGAACTCTTTAGAAAGCCAATCTTTCACAGAAGTGAGCATTCCTACGTCATTTCCTATAAGTAGAATGTCATCTACATATAGTATTAAGAACGCAATTTTGCTCCCACTAACCTTCTTGTAAATACAGGGCTCCTCTTCATTTTGGACAAAATCAAACTCTTTGATTATCTCGTTAAAACGAAGATTCTAACTCTGCGAAGCTTGCTTCAGTCCATAAATGGCACGCTGAAGTTTGCATACTTTATGAATATTGGTTTGAGATATGAATCCCTTAGGTTGTTCCATGTAAATCTCCTCCTCGAGGAATCCATTTAGGAATGCCGTTTTCACATCCATTTGCCATATTTCATAATCTAAATGGGCTGCTATTGCAAGCATAATGTGAATAGACTTAATCATAGCTATAGGCGAGAAGGTCTCGAAGTAATCGATTCCTTCTCTTTGGGTAACCCTTTGCCACAAGCCTGGCCTTATAGGTATCAACCTTGCCATCTCCATCAGTCTTTCTTTTATAGATCCATTTATTTCCAATAGGAACTATGCCTTTAGGACGATCAACTAAAGTCCAAACCTGATTAGCATGCATTGAGTCTATCTCAGCTTCCATAGCTTCTTGTGACTTGGCGGAGTCAACATCTACCATCACTTGGTCGTGTGTAGAAGGACCATTCTCTTAACTACTTTTTGTCATCTCATGGACACCCAGTTCCTCTTGATGAAGATAGCCATACCTCTCAGGTAATTGAGAAATTCTACTAGACTTGCGAGGTTGTGTTTGTATTTCAGAAGGTTCGGTTCTAATATCTTGCATAGGTGTCTCATTTGGTGTTTCTTTTATTTCTTCCAAAGAATATTTCTACCTACCCCTCCTTCCTGAATAAACTGATCTTCCAGGAAGTGTGCTTGTATAGCAACAATGATCCTATGATCTTCGTGCATGTATAATATATATCCCATGGAATCCCCTGGATATCCTATGAAATGACCTTTCACAGACCTAGTTTCCAAGTTCTCTGCTTTAGTCTTCTTGACATAAGCAGGGCATCCCCAAATCCTAATGTGATTAAGACCTAGTTTTTTACCTCTCCACATCTCATGTGGAGTCTTAGGAATGGATTTATAAGGACATCTGTTCAAGATATGTGCAGCAGTAAGGAGCGCGTAACCCCACAGATAAATTGGTAGATCAGTATAGTTAAGCATGGAGCGAACCATGTCCAACAAGGTTCGGTTTCTTCTTTCTGATACACCATTTAATTGTGGAGTAGCTAGAGGAGTGAATTATGATGCTATTCCTAGTTCTTTTAAGAACTCATTAAATTCAGTACTCATGTACTCACCACCTCGGTCTGGCCGAAGAGTCTTAACACGGTTACCTGTTTGATTTTCAACTAGGGTTTTAAGTTCCTTGAATTTATCAAAAGCTTCAGACTTATGTTTTATTAAGTACATGAACCCATACGTAGTTGTAGATCACAGGTGGTCCAGGAATAAGTATAGAGGGGGGAGAATAGACTTATTGAAACTCTTTTTCCACAAGGGTTGAGTTTCTCAGCTGATAGGTACATATGACTTAAAGTCGTCTGTAGACAGGTATGCGGAAGTCAGCTGATGATACAAGCAAATAACTAAACAATGGAACAGTAAGTATGTATGCAGCAGGTAGAAATGATGATTAAAGCAGTAAAACACGCAGGCAATTATAGTGGTGCAGAGATGGGGTAATCCTTTACTAATCCACTTTTCTCCAAACCAGTTGGAGATGAATTTACTATAATTCTCAACCAGTGATAAATATTACAGTGATTCTTCCTTAGCTACAACAACTTCTAGCCAGTGGAAATCCCGTCGTTGCAACTCTTTTGACTGCCTAACACCTCTTGATCTAAAATCCTCGGATGCCTATCAGTCTCGCAAACTTCAACCAGTGAAGTACCCCGAACTCAGGTTTAAATACACAAGTGGTTGTCTTCTCCAACTAAGAGATTCTTCAAATAAGAACTTTTGAACTCTTGCTGTTCACGATGCTATTTGTTCGCTTGGATTGCTTTGTTCGCTTGTAAGTTTTTTTCGCATCGTACTTTACTCAATTCCAATCTTCAGGTATTTATAGATATCGATCCTTGATCTTCTTTCATAGCCGTTGCAATTCCTGTAACAAATCCGTTCGTTGGAGAAATAGACTTCTTTGTTTTTCTTTCCGAACGTTGCAAGGCTGGATTCCCTTATTTTAATCCATTTCCGACCGTTGTGAAGACTTTCACGTTGAGGGGCCTAAACTTTAGATTATAATATGATTAAAGTATTCAGTGGTGGGTCTGGATGAATAGTTAATTCATTTGCTTTTCCTAGAATCTCTCTGGTGTGTCTCTCTACGCCTGCATGTGACTTTCCGTGATTATTGACTTTTCAACGCATGCTGACGTAGACTGGATTACTTGGCTGATCACTTATCTGATCTCCTACAGTCATCCTTATCTAATGTCGGACTTCTCTGATGTAACTTCTCAGCGATGAAGTTCTCTGTCCCAACTAATCTTCTCTGATCTGAAGTCTTCTGACCTGATGAACTTATCTGATCTGATGGTCAAACTTCAGTTGACTTGGACTCCGTCTGATCACTTGATTGTTGTTTGGTCAAACTTCTCTGATAAATATTTTGACCAGGACTTCTCTGATAAATCTCTTTCTACAGAACGTCGTCTGATCAGTTGAGTTGACCAGGACTTCTCTGATATGAACTTGTCTGCAACTCGGCTTTCTGTAGTATTTGGTCAAACCTCTCTGATGTATCTGTTTGACCAAAACCTCTCTGATGTTGAACTTATCTGATTTATACTTAGCCGATTTTAGCCTAACCTATATGGCTTATAGAAGATACTCATTTGGTTCTTCTTTACATGTTGCCAAGTATTCAACAATACATAATCTGGCATACAGATGATACTCATTTAGTTCTTCTTTATATTTTTCCAAGTACTTAAAATATATATTTGAATAATCAAGTAAATACAGGGATGACATCATCAAAATCTAATAAGTATTCCTAACAAATTCCCCCTATTTTGATGATGGCAAAACTTAAGCAAAATATTCAAATGACAGGTCTGCAAATGATCAAGTGCAAGACAAAACAAATTCAGTCTTGTTTTGAGACAACTAGTGGTTGTCTTTCAAATGACTGTTATAAAGTTTTTCAGAGATGTTTACAAGTACAGTGCTTTTGAATGATCAAACAAAATACAGAAAATTTTTACAAGTACTGAAAAGTTTAGAAGTAAATTCCAAAAATAAAAAACAAGTAAAATACAAACTCCTATCTGCCTCTGCCTCTGCCTCTTCTGACAGGCTGCTTGGAAGGCCTAAGAAGCTTTGCACCAATTGGTCTCTTCTTGACAGGTGCTAGGCCATAGTTCCTTCTGATAACTAGAGAGGCAAACTCTTGTTCTTCTGTTGATGAGAATTTTTGTTCAACACAGAGTTTCCTAATCTCCTTCTGCAGAGACAACTCATCCAATTCATCGTTTATCAATATAGGAGGCTCTTCAGGTCTGAACAGGGGAATCATGGGGTAAGCATCCAATTCCTTTGCATATTTTATTATGATGGCCCAGAGAGTTGGCCATCTTGAGTCCATGAAGTTGATAAACGTCTGCTGTGGGGAGCAGTCTTTATTCTGGAGTAACTCCCAGAGATAATACTTTTCAATGAACTGCCTCTTTGCATCTCCCCATATTGGAAGAAATTCAGTAGGTAAGAACTCCTCAACATGCCAAAGATCTTTGCCTTCCCATTCAAATCTTGGATCATCCCCCAGTCTGGTTCTCCTTCTCTTGGCTGCAGGTAGGTCATCAGCAGGAGCAGGAGCAGCTAACTCTGTCCTTTTCAGGTTAGACGTCCCAGCTTCAATTAGAGGGAGGTCACTTATCTGCTTGGTCCTTAACTCCTTTCTGACTAACTCAACAGCTTCTTCTTCCCCCTGACCTCTTGCTTCCCCTGTCCTCTCTCTTCCCCCTTTTTGCCAGCACCAACCAGAATGGTTAACTATTGTTCAACTCTCGACATCCAGTCAGACATGCCTAGAGGCATTCTGGAATTGGTAGGAGGAAGTGGAGGGACATCCTTCTGAAGTAATGTGTCCATCTTAGCATTAAGGGTCTGGAGGTCAGGTTTGATCTCTGTGGCTATCAGCTGAGCAACAGTCTCTTTGACTAGATGCTTGATCAGGTCATCCATCTCAGGTAAGATAGGTGTTGCCTGAGGGGAGTGGTCTCCAGATCCTTCCACAGCTACAGGTCGGTTGGTTGACCTGTCTGACTGCAGACTCCTGTCTGCAGGAGGCTGATCAGATGGGGTTTTATCATGTGTCCCCGATCTGTCATCCTCTTCTTCGGACTTTTCTGAGCTGGGGGCTTGATCAGGTGACTCGGGCTCATCTGCATCTCCGGAATGATCTTCATCTCTGGCATCCTCCTTGTTCTTTTCTTATTTTCCTTCATCATCATTATCATCTTTTTATTTCTCAGCTTCCTTCTCATCTTCCTTCTAATCTTCTTTTTCTTTTTCTTCTTCCTTCTCATCTTCTTTTTATTTTTATTCCTCTTCAACTTCTTCTCCTTCTTCATCTTGGTCCAACTCCTCTGTCTTTTCGACTTCATCTTCCTCATATTCTTTTTGGAATAATATTTTTTTTCTTCTCCTTCTACCTTCTCTTCCTCCATAATTTCTTCTATTCTTATTCCTATAACTTTTTCAACTTCTTCTTCATTCTCATCTACAATCCCAGCCAAAACACCTTCCATTACAAAATGCATGAACTGATCCATGTTGGTTTTAAAATTAGACATGAACCAGTTCTCCTGGAGCATTAAAATCATATCTGTCTCATGGCAAAAACACATGAGCACTTTCTCCATAGCCTGGGGGTAATCCCAGCTACTCTTCTCAATAGATTGTTGTAATTGAATAAATGAAAGAGATTTGAGGTTCTTCCATTCTTCAAAAACAGTGATAAATGAAACTTTAAGAGTGTGGTGTTTTACCATGTGTAGCTGCTCTACAGATAACTCCAGGGGATTGTTCTCCAGCATATTGAATGTAACCTGCTTCAGGAATGTTGATGGTTAGGTCTGCTTCTTTCTCTTCTGTCATGCTAGGAAGAGTCAGCAGGGGAACAATGTCAGCCATCAGATCAGGGTGATCAGGCTGATCTTCATCATCAGGAATAGGAGCATGTGCAGGTGAGTGAGGTGTCAGCTCTGCATCTTCAAAGTCAAGACGTCTAGGCCTTTTTGGAGAAGGCCCAGGTGATGACGTGACATGCACCACTTCATCTGCAACCGGATCTTTCTTTTTAAATCTCAAAGCTATACGGGTGTTGTCTGAGTCTGAGTCTGAGTGATTTGCAGATGGCTCCTTATCTTCAGATGGCTTGGTTACCGCAGGTGACATATGTGTTGCAGGTTGGTCGGCAGCATCAGATCGGTCTTTATCTTAATCAGAGGGGTATCTGTAGGGAGGAGGTCCACTTGATATTTCCTTTATCATCTGGGCCGCCTTCCTCTCCACTCTTAACTTCTTCAAAGTCTCTTGGTCCAGGTGACCAAGTCTCTTATTAACATGAAAGGGGTCAGCATTCCCTTTCGCCTTTCCAAGATACTCCAAGATCCAGCTTATATGCGTCCCAAAAGCCAGCTTGGCCTTGAACGTTTTCTCGTCCTCCATCCAATGAACTTTATTGACCTCGCGGACTAGTTGTCTGTAGATATAATTAGCCCAGTCAATTGGCTGATGCTGGATAAGCGCTCCCAGCACCATGAATTTTGCAGACGATAGCTGGTCATAGCTGCCTGCCATTCCCATCATGATTTTGTTTGTGATGTCTAGAACATATCGATATTCCTGCTTCAGGTCACTTATCTTCGCCGTTAGCTTCAGTTTGGACGACTGTTCTTGCAACTTGATTTCGAGCCATGTTTCGGACGCGCTCTGTTTTAGGGCTTCAACGGCCATGCCTCGAGATCGCATCCCGAAGGCCTCTCCGACTGTCTGAGGGGTAATGGTCACTTCCTCTCCAAAAATCGTGCTTTTGACTCCTGCTTCCGTGACCTCAGCTTCCTTGAAAAATGAAATTACAGCTTCCTTGTAGAGGTATTGGGGCTAATGTCCAAAAATGGGTAGATCCCATTTTTCTCCATTGATCGGATGATGTAGTTGTTAGGAGTATGCCCTCGAATGCCACTCAGAGGATGTTTGAGTGAGGGCATTGTACTTGTTATTATGTAAATCATTATCAGAAGGCAATTGTATGTTTCTTTATTTACTGAAAGTCACTGGTATTCCTGACTCGTAAATATATATATAGAAACTAGTCCGTGTATTTGAGAGCAAAACATTCCACTACTTATTGGATAAGGGGACCAGCACTGGAAAGGTTTATGGATCAAATACTTAATCGTTTGCAAGTCGATGAAACTTGACTGGGCGTTAAGTTTATGTGAAGACTTGTATGACGTGTTCTTTGACATGGAGAGTGCCTGTCGAATACTAATGGTTAGTAGGAGCACACATTATAGGTATGCTAATTGGATTAGTATACTCGAACCGACTCACCCTCGATTCGTCACACGAATTTCACTCCGGGACTGTCAATGACGGAATCAAAAGGTTGTGATAGGTATTCGTGAACCTTCGACTTGAGGATTTAGTAAGGATGTGATTGTGACGTCAAGATTTTCATTAGAGTAGTTAGACTCTGTAAACCGGAAGGCAGGGGTCAACCTCGACCTGCGTCTTGACGGGCAAGTAGCAGGTCCTACTGAATACCAAGATAGAATTCTTTCTCGTGTTAGTGAACGGGTTATATGCCCTATGCGGTTACTGGCAGATGAGATCATAAGTCTTTAGCCAAAGCATTGGAGCTAGTTGTATTGGATACACGAGAGCTCGATGATCTCGATTTGCATTAACTCATGCATAGCATCAAGTACAGATAGGGTTTGACTGACCATGACCCTTTAACTTGATCGGGACATTTGAAAGAAGGGTCTATACATATACTGGTATTCACGACATAATGGTTCTTGAATGATCCCAATCATTCGTTCTCAGTTGGAGTACATTGTAGGCCGCCAGGCTGGCTAGGTGGTGCTACTACTCTTTGGTTCCTCCCATTACTGACTGAGACGACCTACCGAGTCGCGCAATAGGATTGACGATGGTATGAATCGAGCTTATTCTCTCATTATAAATATTAGATATTGGATATCTAATTTATTGGGACATTGGATGTCTAAATTGATTTATTGGATAAATTAATTTACACCTAATGAATTAAATAAATTACTGGGTAATAAATTTAATTCATGAATATAATTATTTCTTGGAGAAATTAATTATGTTATTATATATTTGATATAATTAATTAATTGGATGAATTAATTGATATAAATACATCGGAACGGAATTGGAGTTTATCTGTTTGGACTCACGGGAGTCCGAAACGAACCGAACTCATCCGACTCCTTCTAGATTGCCCCCTACTCCCCTTGGTCTTTGTCTCCATTTTAATAATGGATGACTCATGACCTTTAGAGATAGAATATCTCTTATTATATGGTAAAGGGGATTTGAGGAGATAATGTTGGAAGAATATAATGAATACTTGCTCTCATTTCCTCATCTTGTGCATTCATACGGTTCAAGAGTGAGAGAGAGAAAATAGTTTTCTTAATTGTATTCATCTTCTTCTTGATTTCTTCTTGGTGGTTCTTGGAGAAAAATCAACAAATCAAAGAGAGATAGTGAGTTATACACTTAGAGTGCTATAATCACAATCGAAAGCTTCATCTTCCTAACTCTAGCCGTATCCTTGGAGGATAGCAAGGTGATCGTCATTCCGGTCGTTTCTCCAGCGCGTGGCAAGTAGAGACGCGGTACTTTCGATGTTGGATCATCCAAGAGCTTGGAGCGGATTGGATCGTAGGGAAATCAACTAAAGCTTGGGGAATAGCTCAAGAGAAGGACACCATTTAAATCAACGGACTACAAGGGTATGTTTCTCGTAGCTCTTGTGTTTATTATATTCGTATATACGTAGCTCGATCGATCCTCGTAGGGATTCAGATCGAATTAATTTTCATTTTACCGCTTCCACTGGTCCTTCGTTTTAGGCACCGAATCCCAACAGCGGAGCGTAGGTCTTGCGATCGTATATACGATATTGGCATTTGGAATGCTTGATTAGATGGTGAATGATTTGGAATCATTTATAGTCATAATCGTGGTGTATGTTTTTCTTTCGTTGTAGTTGTATTTTTCATAAGTTTATGTCTAAATATAAATCTTTAATTTCTGGGAAATGTAATTTATATGGTAGATATGAAAGTCGGAAATTATTGATATTGGATATCTGGTCGAAAATCTAGCCCCGAATCGTCGTTGGGCGACTTTTCGGACGACGGGCAGGAAGCTGCCGGGCTGACCCAACCGTGTCAGGAGACACGGGCCGTGCCAGCCATCTTGTCTCGGCAGACTGTCGGGATAACCCGAGCGTGCCATTCGGCACGGGTCGTGTCGGGCCGGCAAACTGTCGGGACAACCCGACCGTGTCATTTGACACGGCCGTGTCTGGCAGGCCAGCTTTAGAAGCTGTCGGGGTAACCCGACCGTGCCATTCGACACGGGCCATGTCTGGACGGCAGACAGCCGAAGGTGACTCGACCGTGCCAATCGGCACGGGCCGTGTCCGGTAGGCAGTTTCGCCCCGGCTCGATTTTTTCGTGTATTCCAAAAAATTAATCTCCCGCATGTTAAATTGGATTTAATATGATTAAAATGATTTATGGTATTTCATTTTATAATGGAAATGTGATTAATTGGAATATTTGTGGGTGACCGAATACTTTGAACGTTTTCATATTACCGGTTGTGTGAATTGATTGGATCGATTCTATTTATTGTTTATATGTTGATTGGATCAATGTATCTTTACGCAATCCGTTTACATAGTATTTATTGGATGAATGCTTTTGAATGGGGATGTGGTTCATGGACTTAGTTTTGAATCGTTCGGTTTTATTCGATTGGGTTGTAAAGGCCGTTTTGAGCCTATTTATTTTACTAGAAATATTTGTATCTAGGATACAATTTTTCGATGTAAAATCTATATGTAATGACGAAGACCGGAGGAACATCCATTTCGAGAAGACGAAGACTTGTAATTAGATTACGGAGTTTTTATTTCTAGGAACGGTCCATGAACTACATGTTGGTAGCAACTAGGTTCTGAATGGTTGTTTATATTGTATGAATGCTACAAAATGCGCTTAAATGAATTAATGTGCAAAGTGTAATATTAATCGCGAAAATTCTCCCACAACAAATTATTAAGTTTATAAGGTTTTAAGGTTTTCCTTCCCTCCATCGAGCTTTCGGGAAATTGAAGTCCAAACCGGATGTGCTATGCTTCCGAGTTATCGGGCTAGTCGTTCGGGGAGGATGGATAAATTACCGGGGGCACATTGGATGCCTTCAGTTGGAGCAAATTTTATCCCTAGAAACCTGATAGGTTGCCGGATAAGATTCAATTATGAAACTGATTTGCGTCGATGGTATAAACTTAACTTATTCACGAACCATATAAACCGTATAGGTTGAGGGTAGTGAACAAGGGGAAAAAGAAGATCGTATCATCCATTAGATGGGTTGGTTTTGGACGCCATTTTATGAAAATTAATAGACTAGAAACCTGTTTGGTTGCCCTATATTAAGATTTATAAAGAACACGATCACCACTATGAAGTAGTGCGAACGATACTTCCGGATTTCACATAGGAGTGTGTTATTCCGATAAAAGTAGTGGGAGCTGGGTAACAAGAATATAAAAGACCTTAATTCTATACTCAGAACATAATTAAAGGAGTCACTAATTAATCTGTTATACTTAATGCAGACATAACTCTCAATATGACAATGAATCCACTCGCAATTCTACTCTAAAAGAACACCTTGATCGGACCTAACTTTGTGGATTAGCTCTACAATCTGATGATTGTCCTCAGTATAGATGCACTGGGATACGTCTTGGAGACGAACATTCCAGCGCCTCCAGTGCGGACTAGAGCCAATCAAGAAGAGATTGAAAACCACTAAAAGTTGGTTAAGGATGACATAAAAGTCCGTGCATACATGATGGCTTCTATGTCTAATGAGATTCAGAGAGCTCATGAGAAAATGAGTTCTGCTAGGCAGATTCTATCTCACTTAACCGAGCTTTATGGTGAGCACAGCAGAACTGCTAGATATGAGATATCCAAGCAACTGTTCGGTGCAAGGATGAAGAAAGGTGAGAAGGTTGGGGATCACGTCCTCAAAATGATATCTATGATCGAGAGATTGGAGGCTCTTGATTTTAAGATGGATACTTCTCTTCAAACCGACCTCATTCTACAGTCTCTCCCTAATTCCTTCTCACAGTTTGTTATGAACTTCAACTGCAATGAGATTGAATGCAACTTGGCTAGGCTAATGAACAAACTAGTGACCGCTCAGTCTCAGATGAAGACTCCACGGATGAAGGAGTCTGCCTTGTGATTTCTTCTTGATCTCGGAGGTCCAAGAATAAGAAGAAAAAGACTAAGAAACATAAGGGACCACAAGTCATGGACTTCAAGGGTAAGGGCAAGGCCCCGATGGTTCCGAAGAACAAGAAGAAGAAGGACGCATGTCTCAAGTGTGGTGAGCTGGGCCACTGGGCAAGAGACTGTCCAATTCTTCATGGCGCTTCAGGTACAGAACTTTTAGTTTTGGAAACGAATTGTTCTGCTACTGTATTTTCTACTTCATGGATACTGGATTCTGGTGATCGTTCTCACATTTATACCGTGAATTAGGATCTGGAACAAAGTAGGAAGCTTAGAGCTGGGGAAGTGATGATCACTGTCGGAAGCGGGCATAATGTCGAGGCAACCGACATAGGATCACTTCCTTTGGGTTTAGAATCCGGCTTTGTTTTAACTTTAGAAGATGTACTTGTTTTGCCCAAGGGGCATAAAAATATTGTATCCATTCCGGTCATGGATCGGAAAGGATTTTCATTTTTCATTGGTGATGGTTCCTGCAAAATGTATTTTAGAAATAAACTCGAGGGCACTACTACATTGTTAAATGGATGGTATCATCTAAACCTTAATAATAAAGTCGTTGTGAATACTATGACTAGGAAGCGTGGTAGGGATGAAACTAATCAAGTTTTGTCTTAGACTTGGTCATGTTGGTCAGACCAAGGTTTACAAAATGGAAAAAGATGGACTTATGGGTCCATTGGGATCAGATCCCTTCCCTACTTGTGAATCTTGCCTTAAAGGCAAAATGACTAAGTCCCCCTTCATAGGGACTTTTGAAAGAGCCGCTAATAAACTAGGATTAATCCATACCGACGTATGTGGTGCTTTGGAAGCAGCACGTGACGGATATCAGTACTTCATTACGTTTACAGATGATCATACTAGGTATGATTATGTATACTTAATGAAACATAAATCCGAGGCCCTTGAGAAATTCCAGGAATTTAAGGCCCTAGTCGAGAAACAAACTAGAAATCATATCAAAGCACTTCGGTCGGACCGAGGTGGTGAGTATATGAGTACGGAGTTTGACGAGTTCCTAAAAGAACATGGAATAGTATCACAACTAACACCTCCAGGTACTCCTCAGTTAAATGTTGTGTCAGAAAGAAGGAGCCGGACCTTGTTAAACATGGTCCGTTCCATGCTGGGCTATACTGACTTACCGATTTACCTGTGGGGGTATACACTCCTGACTGCTGCATATATCTTGAACAGATGTCCTTCCAAATCCATTCCTAAAACTCCACATGAGATGTGGGAGGGCAGGAAACCAAGTCTTAATCACATTAGGATCTAGGGATGTCCCGCCTATGTCAACAAGACTAAGGTGGAAAAGTTGGAAGCGAGGTCCGCAAAAGGACGTTTCATTGGATCCCATCTGGGACGATGGGTTATCTATTCTACATTCCTGAAGATCGAAAGATCGTTGTTGCTTTACAAGCACACTTCCTGGAAGATGAGTTCATTCAGTAAGGAGGAGCAGGTAGAAGTATTTCTTTAGTATAATACAATGAAACTCCTCAGGAGACACTTGTGCAAGAAATTGGAACCGAACCTTCAGAAACACAAGTACAACCACCTCGCAGGTCTAGTAGGGTGTCTCATTTGCCTGAGAGGTATGGCCTTGTACACTTGGAGGAGCTGGGTCTCCATGGGGTTCCAAGTGATAGACAAGAGACGGACCCAACGACATATGACCAAGCGATGGTGGATGTAGACTCCGCGAAATGGCGTGAAGCTATGGAAGCTAAGATAGACTCGATGCATGTCAATCAGGTCTGGACTCTAGTAGACTGCCCCAAGGGCATAGTGCCTATTGGGAACAAATGGATCTACAAGAGAAAGACTGATGGTGATGGCAAGGTTGACGCCTATAAGGCCAGGCTTGTATCAAAGGTTATACCCAGTAGGAAGGGATCGATTACCACGATACCTTTCTTGCCCGTAGCTATGATCAAATCTATTCGCATGATGCTCGCTATAGCTGCCTACCACGATTATGAGATATGGCAAATGGATGTAAAGACGGATTTCCTTAATGAATTCCTCGAGGAGGAAATCTATATGGAGCAGCCTAAAGTCTTTGTGTCCGAGGTCGATATTCAGAAAGTGTGCAAACTTCAGCGTTCCATTTATGGACTGAAGCAAGCATCACGGAGTTGGAACCTCCATTTTGATGAGGCGGTCAAAGAGTTTGACTTTGTGCAAAATGAAGAGGAACCTTGTGTATACAAGAGGGTTAGTGAGAGCAAGGTCGCATTCGTAGTACTATATGTAGATGACATTCTACTAATAGGAAATGATGTGGGAATGCTCAGTTCTGTGAAAGCTTGGCTTTCAAGTAATTTCTCCATGAAAGACTTGGGAGAAGCTACATATATTCTTGGATTTCGACTCTACCGGGATAGAGAGAAGAGAACAATAGGTCTTTCCCAAGCCCTCTATATAGATAAAATCTTAAAGCGATTTAAGATGGATGATTCTAAAAGAGGGTTTCTTCCGATGCGACATGGAATAAAACTCTCCTCGAAGATGTGTCCTCAAAGTGAGGAACAACGAAAGGAAATGAGTAATATACCATATGCTTCAGCTGTGGGTAGCCTTATGTATGCTATGTTGTGTACGAGACCTGACATTATGCATGCTGTGAGCGTGGTAAGTTGGTTTCAGGCAAACCCAGGTATAGAACATTGGACTGCCGTAAAGAACGTTCTCAAGTACTTGAGAAGGACTAGAGATATGGTTCTTATGTATGGCGGTGGAGAAATGGATGTGGTGGGATTCACTAATTCAGACTTCCAAGGACAGAAGGACGATTCTATGTCTACTTCTGGCTACATATTTACTCTTAATGGAGTAGCAGTATCTTGGCGTAGCGCCAAGAAAAGCGCGACTACTGATTCCACCTGTCAGGCTGAGTATCAAGCAGCCTCGGAGGCTTCTAAGGAAGGGTTCTGGGAGAACTTGAAGTGATACCATGTGCTGAGCTGCCTGTTCCGCTGTACTCCGACAACGACGGAGCTGTAGCGCAGGCCAAGGAGCCCAGGTTTCACAACAGTACCAAATATATTGAGAGGAAGTATCATCTCATGAGAGAATTTGTTCGCAAGGGATATATTGTGCTGCATAGAGTAGACTCAGCCGACAACGTCGATGATCCACTAACCAAGCCACTTCCTCAGATTAGGTTGGAGCGTCATCTAGAGAACATGGGTATTAGATACCATAGTGTGTGGCATTGAGTGCAAGTGGGAGATTGTTAGGATTATGCCCTCGAATGCCACTCAGAAGATGTTGAGTGAGGGCATTGTACTTGTTATTATGTAATTCATTATAATAAGGTAATGGATGTTTCTTTATTTACTAGTAGTTAATGGCATTCCTAACTCGTAAATATACATAGAGAAACTAGTTCGTGTATTTGAGAGCAAAACGTTCGACTCCTTATTGGATAAGGGGGTCGGCACTGGAAAGGTTTATAGCTCAAATACTTAATCGTTCGCAAGTCGATGAAACTTGACTGGGCGTTAAGTTTATGTGAAGACTTGTATGGCGTGTTCTTTGACATGGAGAGTGCCTGTCGAACACTAATGGTTAGTGGGAGCACATGTTATAGGTATGATAATTGGATTAGTATACTCGAACCGACTCACCCTCGATTCGTCACACGGATTTCACTCCGGGACTGTCAATGATAGAATCGAAAGGTTGTCATAGGTATTCTTGAACCTTCGACTTGAGGATTTAGTAGGGATGTGCTTGTGATGTCAATATTTTCATTAGAGTAGTTCGACCCTGTAAACCAGAAGGCAGGGGTCAACCTCGACGTGCGTCTTGACGGGTAAGTAGCAGGTCCTACTGAATACCAAGATAGAATTATTTCTCATATTAGTGAACGGGTTATATGTCCTATGCGGTTATTGGCAGATGAGATCATAAGTCTTTGGCCAAAGCATTGAAGCTAGTTGTATTGGATACACGAGAGCTCGATGATCTCGATTTGCATTAACTCATGCATATCGTCAAGTACAAATAGGGTTTGACTGACCATGACCCTATAACTTGCTCGGGACATTTAAAAGAAGGGTTTATACATATACTGGTATTCACGACATAATGGTTCTTGAATGATTCCAATCATTCATTCTCAGTTGGGGTACAGTGTAGGCCGCCAGGCTGGCTAGGTGGTGCTACTACTCTTTGGTTCATCCCATTGCTGACTGAGACGACCTACCAAGTCGCGCAATAGGATTGACGACGGAATGAATCGGGCTTATTCTCTCATTATAAAGATTAGATATTATATATGTAATTTATTGGGACATTGAATGTCTAAATTGATTTATTGGATAAATTAATTTACGGCCTAATGAATTAAATAAATTACTAGGTGATTAATTTAATTCATGAATATAATTATTTCTTGGAGAAATTAATTATGTTATTATGTATTTGATATGATTAATTAATTGGATTAATTAATTGATATAAATACATCAGAACGGAATTGGAATTTATCTATTTGGACTCACGGGAGTTCGAAACGAACCGAACTCATCCGACTCCTTCTAGATTGGCTGCCCCCCTTCACCTACTGTAACACCCCGAGATATTCGGAATAATTACAGCGCCGTAAACCCTTTAAGTAAGGGTTTACAAGGCTAATTTAATAGAAAGGTAAATATAAGACATCATCATCGTTGGAAATTCAAGTTTACAAACCGAACAACTAATTCAACGAGTAATTTATACAACCATATCGAAATGAATATTAATACGACACGCGTACTCGAGTACTGAAATCAAACAAGAAAACAATTCACCAGCAACAATAAACATCACTGAACCCCTTCGTCGTCACGTCGGTCTTTTGTTTCCTGCTCTCGGCTACCGAACATCAAAACAATGTCCACCCCAGGGGTTAGCAAAACGATGCTAGTACAAGTATCATATTAAACAATTCGAATATGCATCAACAATACATAACAAGATACACCACACGGACTTCCGCTACCGGAATCCGACAATGCGAATCCACAAGATTCCATTAACACAGCAAGGGTATTCCAATGATCCAGCGCCCTCAACATAGATCCCAAGATGATCCCGTCGGACCAACATGAGGTGGAAATGACCCGTCCAATGATCCAGCGCCCTCAGCCTAGATCCCAAGATGATCCCGTCGGATCAACATGAGGTGGACATCCGATCCAGCGCCCTCAGCATAGATCGTACAACGTACACAAACACAACTCATGCATACACATATGCCAAATCATTATGTTCATCAACATGAACATACAAACACTAGATAACGAATATCATGACAATTCAACGAAATAAATCTCATGTTCAACAACATGAATAATCATACGCGTGCTCAAAATACCAATATTAACATGTTACGATACTTGCCTCGAAGATGGCAAGAACGAAATACTTCAATGATCTCAACACACTCGAAGGCCGCCTCCTTCGATCAACGTAGCAAGCTCGAACCTTAACAAAAGGAATGATATACAAATCATCTCAAGTCGAACGATGGCCTAACAATTCGGTCTACAGCCCAAAAGCTCAATTTAAACAATTCTGCCTGGACTGCTTAGCGTGCGCTACGTACTCTACGTAACGTGCACTAAGTCTGCCTGTTAGCGTACGCTATCGTATAAGCCTAGCGTACGCTAGCCACGGACTGACAGTTTGACTCGGCTGATCTCATAACGTACGTTACGTACGTATCGTGCGTTAACTTAACCCCGATAGCGCACGTTAACTTACATATGTTAGCGTGCGCTAATCTTGCATGGCAGAATACTTGCTAACAGAAAACTGGGTTGAATGGTGATGAACTCATGAATTCTATGGTGATAATACAAGTCATCCTAGAGCATATCAGGTTAATAAGGTTTTTGGAAGTTCTATGATTATGAGATACAAATATACGGATAATCATCTCAACATCATAATTCATCTTAGATCTTCAAGAAATATTCTAAGTTCCGTTCGTCCTACGTTCCAAAACGCATGATTCCAACGTGTAAAACGTAACAATCTAGGTAATATCCGATTACTGATCATAAATCGATTTGAAAATGCTTAGGAGTCCATATACTAAGATGGTTCAAAGGTTCATACGATATATAGTGCCGATACGTCAAAAGTATCCTTCTAACATGTGATGACCGATTATAAACGAAATAACTGGCTATCAAAACATGATCAAACGTCCTTAAGAACATTACTAATATCGGTGAAGAATCACCTACCTCAAAGTAGTGAAGAACACGGAGGAAATCGAAGTAATCCAACACCGAAGGCTTGAACACCAAATCTCCAATGATATACGATCCTCAATCACGAGCTAGGATGTTGATATGAAGTATTTAGGATGAAGGAAGTTATGCTCTAAGTGTAGGAATTCGGGTTATGGGAGAAAAAGGAACTGAAATCACGAATAGGATGCTGTCCTATTTATAAGAAATGACTATTAGCGCGCGCTAGTCCCTGCTCGTAGCGTGCGCTAACGGCTCACTGACTTAACTGTATTCAGCACTTAGCGTGCGCTACGCATATACCTGTAGCGTGCGCTAAGGCGTTGACTTGGCTTTTCCCAAAAGCCATCCAAGTTCATCCCGACACGATCCGACAGGGGTCCCCCGGCCAGATCTCACCTACCGCACGTCTCTATCAAATTGACCACGCATAGCGTGCGCTAATAATCCTTTGTAGCGCACGCTATTGAGTCCACGTTAGCGTACGCTACACATAGCCGATAGCGTGCGCTACATGCGCAGAATTATAATTTCTAAATCACATACACGAAATCATACGCTCGACAACATCGGATTATGAAATACGGAGAATAATACTCAGATAAAAGTACTATAATTACAATATCACAAGTTCCAAATACAAGTCAGAAATCTCGGGTATTACATCATTCCTCCCTAAAAAGAAGTTTCGTCCCGAAACTTAAGATGAAAACAACTCTGGATATCTAGCCTTCATACTGTCCTCCATTTCCCAAGTGGCCTCTTCGACTTCATGTCGTGACCATTGTACTTTAACCAAGTGTATTGGTTTATTCCTCAATTGTTTGATCCGACTCTCAAGTATCTTGATTGGTCTCTCTTCGAAGGTGCCATCATTAGCTATTTCGATCTCGTCGAAATCAATGACGTGACTGGGGTCCGGTACATACTTCCGCAATTGGGATATGTGAAACACATTGTGAACGTGACTCAGCGATGGCGGTAAGGCCAACCTGTATGCTAAATCTCCAACCCTCTCGAGGATCTCGAATGGTCCGATATATCTAGGACTAAGCTTGCCTCTCCTCCCAAAACGGAAAATCCCTCGAGTAGGAGACACCTTCAACAGCACATGGTCCCTAGCGCCGAACTCTAGAGGACGACGACGTACGTCTGCGTAAGACTTTTGTCGACTCTGGCCAGTCAACAGTCTTGCTCGAATCAAAGCTATCTTCTCTTGAGTCTGAATAATCAATTCCGGTTCCGTCCCGATCAAATCCGAAGAGTCCTCCCAACACAAGGGTGATCGGCATCTTCTCCTGTACAAAGCTTCAAATGGTGTCATTTTGGTAGAAGCATGCCAACTATTATTATAGGTGAACTCGATCAAGGGCAAGTGAATTTCCCAATCAGTTGACCAATCTAATGCACAAGCTCTAAGCATGTCCTCTACGGTTTGAATAGTTCTTTCGGACTGACCGTCCGTTTGGGCATGATAAGCCGTGCTAAAGTTGAGCTCAGTCCCCAAAGCCCTGTGAACTGCTTTCCAGAAGTGCGACACGAAACGACCATCTCGATCCGAAATAATGGTCTTCGGCGTCCCATGCAATCTGACTATCTCCGCAATAAATACTCGCGCCAATCTCTCGGGTCCCCATGTATCTTTAATTCCTAGGAAATGAGCCGACTTGGTTAGTCGATCAACTACAACCCAAATCATGTTCATTCCTGTTCTAGTCCTTGGCATACTGGTGATGAAATCCATCGAGATGTCCTCCCACTTCCATTCAGGGATTGGAAGCGGCTTTAACATTCCGGCAGGTCGCTGATGCTCAATCTTAACCTGCTGACAATTCAAGCACCTCGAAACATACTCTGCTACGTCCTTCTTCATATTCCCCCACCAGAAGTTTTGTTTTAAATCCTTATACATCTTACTGCTGCCCGGGTGAATAGAATAGGGCGCGCTGTGAGCTTCCTTCAGAATAGTCCGCCTCAGATCATCATCATCGGGAACGCAAAGTCGACTCTGAAATCTCAGAACTCCATCGTCTTGTAACACGAATCCTGGGGCTTTTCCTTTCTTTACTTCGTCACATAATCGAAGGATCAGAGAATCGTTCATCTGTTTAGACTTGATCTCTTCGACTAGTGATGAAGTCAGTTCCATCACATAAAGTTGCCCTTGGATTCCTGGTGCCCATACTTCAATCCCCTCGCGGATCAGTTCTCGTTGAATACTGGTTTGGGACGTAGGTGCTTCCAACACTCGAAGAGAAACAGGTTTACGGCTCAATGCATCGGCTACTACGTTTGCTTTCCACGGATGATAGAGAATTTCCAAGTCATAATCCTTGATCAATTCCAGCCACATTCTCTGCCTCATGTTTAATTCTTTCTGACTGAAAATGTACTTGAGGCTCTTATGATCGGTAAAGATCTGACAATGAGTGCCGTACAAATAATGTCTCCAAATTTTCAATGCAAAGACCACAGCTGCTAACTCCAGATCATGAGTCGGGTAGTTAACCTCGTATGGTTTCAACTGTCGAGAAGCATAGGCAATCACCTTATCTCTTTGCATCAACACACATCCCAGAACCTGATTTGAAGCGTCGCTGTACACCATGAACCCATCAGTTCCATCTGGCAATGCTAAAATAAGTGCTGTCGTCAGTCTCTTCTTAAGCTCATCAAAACCAGCCTGGCATTTCTCATCCCACTTAAAATTTTGAGTTTTCTGTAACAGTTGAGTGAGCGGACGAGAGATCTTGGAAAATCCCTCTACAAAGCGGCGATAATATCCAGCAAGTCCTAAGAAACTCCGGACTTCTTTCACATTATTAGGAGCTTCCCATTCCAAGATTGCTTCGACTTTCTTCGGGTCCACCTGAACTCCGTCAGCTGATATCACATGCCCAAGGAAAGTTACTTCCTTAAGCCAGAATTCGCATTTATAAAGCTTTGCATACAGCTGTTCCTTCCACAAAGTGCTCAAAACCACACGCAAATGTTCGGCATGCTCCTCTGCGTCCCTCGAATATATCAAGATGTCATCAATGAAGACGACCACAAATTTATCCAAGTATTCCAAGAATACCCGATTCATCAATTGCATGAACACCGCAGGAGCATTGGTAAGTCCAAACGGCATCACTACAAATTCATAATGCCCGTACCGGGACCTGAAAGCAGACTTCGGTATATCCGATTCCTTAATTCTCAACTGGTGGTATCCTGATCGCAAGTCAATCTTCGAGAATACCCTCGCCCCTTGCAGTTGATCAAACAAGTCGTCGATCCGAGGTATAGGGTACTTATTCTTGATCGTCATCTTATTGAGCTCCCTGTAATCAATACACAGTCGGAGGGATCCGTCTTTCTTCCGGACAAAGAGAACGGGCGCTCCCCAAGGAGAAACGCTAGGTTGAATATATCCCTTCTGTAGCAATTCCTCCAGTTGCTTCTTGAGTTCATACATCTCGGTTGGCGCCATGCGGTATGGTGCTCTGGAAATAGGAGCTGCTCCAGGCTCTAATTCGATAGTGAACTCCACTTCTCTCTGCGGAGGTAACCCAGGTAGTTCGTCCGGAAATACATCTGAGAACTCATTCACAACCGAAATAGACGAGAGCTCTACTCCTTCCTCTTTCCTCATGGCGTAGCACCAAAGTCCATGACATCCTTGCTTCAGTAATTTCACTGCTTTCATCGCTTTGATCAATTTTCCCGAGCTTCCCGGTCTCCATCCTCAGAATACGTGTTCAGATCCGTCATCAGCAATGATAGAAATGACTCTCTCTCGGTAATTCAGAATGGCTCCATAACGGTTGAGCCAATCGTCTACGAGAATTAAATCGTCACCGTAGATGTCAACTACAATAAGATTCGATGGCCAATCTTTCCCTCCTATAGATACTAGAAAATATCTAACCTCTAGGGTTCCCACAATTCTCTCTCCACTCGGCAAACCCACAACATATGGTTCACAATCAGATAAGCACGAGATCTTTAAACGATTTACACAGTTCAATGATACAAAAGAATGTGTAGCTCCGGAATCGAATAAAACACTAACTGGTTGCAAAAGGATCTGAATCGTACCTGATGCAACAGCAGTGTTCTGATCGTCAGATGTCCTCATCTCGTACAGGCGCGGAGTAACGGACCCAACACTGGATGTCTCTCTATTCCCGACGTTCTGCTGCTGAAATCCACTCTGCTGCGTCTGGTTCACACTTGTCTCCTTCGGAACTGGCGCTGGAGTGCGAGTACCAAAAGATCTAGTAGCCACTCCACAAAAGGCCGCACGGTGCCCTTCTTGTCCACAATCGTAACAAGTCACAGAAGACGCGGGGAAATCACGTCGAATATGCCCTGCTCGACCACAGTTGTAGCATTTCTTTGATGCGTCCGGAACTGCTGATGTAGTCCGGAACTTCTTCCACCTCTAGAAGGATGTGGAGGTTTCCTATCCGAATAAAAGGAAGACTGGCCCTTACGGGGCCCACCACTCTTGTTCTCTGAAAAGCTTCCAGTCATCTTCTGCTTCTTTGCCTCCACTGATTTCTCCACTGCCGCCTCTTTCATGTTGTAGGCCAGTGCTTTGTCTTGATACTGCCGCAACGTAGTACACTCAAATCCGGACATGTACTGCTGAATCTCCGGCTTCATCCGCATTTCGAAATGAAAAATCTTTTCCGCCTCCGTTCTGACCAAGTGTCGCACACAAGTCAGCTGATGATTAAAAGTTTTGATTACATCTGTAACAGATGCTTCCGAACTCTGTGGTGAGAAAAACTCTCGAATCTTTGCCTCTCTAACTGGACGAGGACAATACTGTGCTTCCATCATTAATTTGAATTCCATCCATTCCGCATTATGATTTTCGGGTCGGATAGCTTCCCACCAATCAAAGGCCTCCCCAGTCAGAAAATACTGGGCAATGGGGACCTTTCAGTCCTCGGGACAGTTAAGACCCGCGAATATCTTCTCTAACTCCTTGAGCCAGTGGTCCCAAGTAATTGCCTCAGCAGATCCGTCAAATTTTGGCGGGTGCAATTTGACCACCTCAGCGAGCCATCTGTCTCCCCGGTTATCCTCGTGGTGCTGCTGTCCCATCGCCGTCTGCATGCGGTCGACTACCTGGGCGAACTGGTTTATCTGCGCCACCACCTGTTGAAGCACTCCCGTCATGTTAGGAATTGCGTCGTCGTTCTCCGATCCTTGCTGCCCTCCAGAATGGGAATCGGTTCGACTAGCTGATAATTCCGGGGTAGTTGCGGAATCCTCCTGTCTCATGTTACCCCGTCCGCGTCCATGACCGCGTCCGCGTCCACGTCCTCCTCTCAACATACTGTAAACACAATTCCTCAATATCCAGGATAAAGTTTACGAAATAAAGCCCGTCAATACTCACAAAACAGTAATTAAGTAAAACGGTAGTATAAGAGATTAGGAGACTTACAACCACGGTCCACATGACGACTTTTGGCTGAACAGTGATCTTACGAACGACTCGTAAATCAATAACGTAAACAGACCCAACTTAAAACCCGACTGCCAAGATATCCATAAATCTTAGCTCCGATACCATATTCTGTAACACCCCGAGATATTCGGAATAATTACAGCGCCGTAAACCCTTTAAGTAAGGGTTTACAAGGCTAATTTAATAGAAAGGTAAATATAAGACATCATCATCGTTGGAAATTCAAGTTTACAAACCGAACAACTAGTTCAACGAGTAATTTATACAACCATATCGAAATGAATATTAATACGACACGCGTACTCGAGTACTGAAATCAAACAAGAAAACAATTCACCAGCAACAATAAACATCACTGAACCCCTTCGTCGTCACGTCGGTACTGTGGCTGTTTCCCTGCTCCTCGGCTACCTGAACATCAAAACAATGTCCACCCCCGAGGGGGTTAGCAAAACGATGCTAGTACAAGTATCATATTAAACAATTCGAATATGCATCAACAATACATAACAAGATACACCACACGGACTTCCGCTACCGGAATCCGACAATGCGAATCCACAAGATTCCATTAACACATCAAGGGTATTCCAATGATCCGGCCTCAAAGATAGATCCCAAGATGATCCCGTCGGACCAACACGAGGTGGAAATGACCCGTCCAATGATCCAGCGCCCTCAGCCTAGATCCCAAGATGATCCCGTCGGATCAACACGAGGTGGACATCCGATCCAGCGCCCTCAGCATAGATCGTACAACGTACACAAACACAACTCATGCATACACATATGCCAAATCATTATGTTCATCAACATGAACATACAAACACTAGATAACGAATATCATGACAATTCAACGAAATAAATCTCATGTTCAACAACATGAATAATCATACGCGTGCTCAAAATACCAATATTAACATGTTACGATACTTGCCTCGAAGATGGCAAGAACGAAATACTTCAATGATCTCAACACACTCGAAGGCCGCCTCCTTCGATCAACGTAGCAAGCTCGAACCTTAACAAAAGGAATGATATACAAATCATCTCAAGTCGAACGATGGCCTAACAATTCGGTCTACGGCCCAAAAGCTCAATTTAAACAATTCTGCCTGGACTGCTTAGCGTGCGCTACGTACTCTACGTAACGTGCGCTAAGTCTGCCTGTTAGCGTACGCTATCATATAAGCCTAGCGTACGCTAGCCACGGACTGACAGTTTGACTCGGCTGATCTCATAACGTACGTTACGTACGTATCGTGCGTTAACTTAACCCCGATAGCGCACGTTAACTTACATATGTTAGCGTGCGCTAATCTTGCATGGCAGAATACTTGCTAACAGAAAACTGGGTTGAATGGTGATGAACTCATGAATTCTATGGTGATAATACAAGTCATCCTCGAGCATATCAGGTTAATAAGGTTTTTGGAAGTTCTATGATTATGAGATACAAATATACGGATAATCATCTCAACATCATAATTCATCTTAGATCTTCAAGAAATATTCTAAGTTCCGTTCGTCCTACGTTCCAAAACGCATGATTCCAACGTGTAAAACGTAAAAATCTAGGTAATATCCGATTACTGATCATAAATCGATTTGAAAATGCTTAGGAGTCCATATACTAAGATGGTTCAAAGGTTCATACGATATATAGTGCCGATACGTCAAAAGTATCCTTCTAACATGTGATGACCGATTATAAACGAAATAACTGGCTATCAAAACATGATCAAACGTCCTTAAGAACATTACTAATATCGGTTAAGAATCACCTACCTCAAAGTAGTGAAGAACACGGAGGAAATCGAAGTAATCCAACACCGAAGGCTTGAACACCAAATCTCCAATGATATACGATCCTCAATCACGAGATAGGATGTTGATATGAAGTGTTTAGGATGAAGGAAGTTATGCTCTAAGTGTAGGAATTCGGGTTATGGGAGAAAAAGGAACTGAAATCACGAATAGGATGTTGTCCTATTTATAAGAAATGACTATTAGCGCGCGCTAGTCCCTGCTCGTAGCGTGCGCTAACGGCTCACTGACTTAACTGTATTCAGCACTTAGCGTGCGCTACGCATATACCTGTAGCGTGCGCTAAGGCGTTGACTTGGCTTTTCCCGAAAGCCGTCCAGGTTCATCCCGACAGGATCCGACAGGGGTCCCCCGGCCAGATCTCACCTACCGTACGTCTCTATCAAATTGACCACGCATAGCGTGCACTAATAATCCTTTGTAGCGCACTCTATTGAGTCCACGTTAGCGTACGCTACACATAGCCGATAGCGTGCGCTACATGCGCAGAATTACTATTTCTAAATCACATACACGAAATCATACGCTCGACAACATCGGATTATGAAATACGGAGAATAATACTCAGATAAAAGTACTATAATTACAATATCACAAGTTCCAAATACAAGTCAGAAATCTCGGGTATTACACCTACTCCCCTTGGTCTTTGTCTCCATTTTAATAATGGATGACTCATGACCTTTAGAGATAGAATATCTCTTATTATATGGTAAAGGGGATTTGAGGAGATAATGTTGGAAGAATATAATGAAGACTTGCTCTCATTTCCTCATCTTGTGCATTCATACGGTTCAAGAGTGAGAGAGAGAGAAAATAATTTTCTCAATTGTCTTCATCTTCTTCTTCATTTCTTCTTGGTGGTTCTTGGAGAAAAATCAAGAAATCAAAGAGAGATAGTGAGTTATACACTTAGAGTGCTATAATCACAATCGAAAGCTTCATCATCCTAGCTCTAGCTGTATCCTTAGAGGATAGCAAGGTGATCGTCATTCCGGTCGTTTCTCCAGCGCGTGGCAAGTAGAGATATGGTACTTTCGGCATTGGATCATCAAAGAGCTTGTAGCGGATTGGATCGTAGGGAATCAACTAAAGCTTCGGGAATAGCTCAAGAGAAGGACACCATTTGAATCAACAGACTACAAGGGTATGTTTCTCGTAGCTCTTGTGTTTCGTATTATATTCGTATATACGTAGCTCGATCTATCCTCGTAGGGATTCGAATCGAATTAATTTTCGTTTTACCACTTCCGCTGGGCCTTCGTTTTAGGCACCGAATCCCAACAGTAGTATATGCCTGTATCCAGATTCGCTTCAAGCAAGCCCTCGAAATCGACTACCAAACTAAAAATGATCTGGTCCTTGACAAACTTGAGGTTAACGCCTTCAAAGTAAGATTCCATTTCTGTAAAATAAATTTTCGTAGTGTATTGAAGGTTCAAAGAAATGTATGCTCTTGAAAAAACTAGGGTTTCTCGAGTTTGAAGAAGGTAAAGTTCTTGTGAAATGGGTTCGCCGACTTAAATAGCCATATGAAAAGTCTTTGAGTTTAATAATAATTAATTCAAGCGGCGGTTCAACTTTTGAAAATTTAAAAAAATTGACGGTTGAATTTTTTATTGGACATAGTGGCTGTCGTGTGAACGTGTATATGCCACGTGTACATAAATAATAATATAATATTCAAGTGTCTGTCAGGGATTGAAAAACTTAGCTGGTTGACCGTTTGACTGCTCTGCATCAGGTAGGATGTGTCGCCTGTGGTACAACTAACTTTTCCTTGTCTGATCTGCATCGGATAGCTATTTGCATCAGGTAGGCTGTATTTCCCGAGGTTAGCTTCGTTTGTCCTTCGTTTTCTCATCTGATCTGCTCAGATAGAATGATTGTGTGTTCTGATCAGGTGGATCCTCCTTGACTACTTCTGGTAGCTTTCCTTGTCTGCATCAGGTAAGTTCCTTCCCTCGTCTGATCTGATCATCAGGTAGCTTTCTCATCTGTACTAGATTCCCAATCTAGTAATCCAAGTTCCCTGCTCAGCTCCAGAAACCTTTCTTCTCTCTTTCAAATCAGATATCTTTTGATCTGCTTCAGTTCAGATAATTTTTCCTGTCTATTCTTGAGGTCAGGAGACTGGTCTGATCAGGTGGGTTTCCTTAACTGGTTTTTTGGCATTTTCCCAGGATCAGGTGGCATGTTCCTTCATCTTGTATGATCAGATAATTTGTCTCAGCTGTGGCTCTGATCAGATGATATTTCTTTTCTGATCCAATCAGATGACTTTTCTCTCGTCTGGTCCGTAGATCAGGTGACTCTTCTTACCTGCTTAAGATAACTTTTCTTTCCTCATTCCGGTGGCTTTCTCAACTTCATCTGATCAGGTGACTTCTCCTGTCTGGGTCTGATCAGATGACTTTTCTCTTATTAGGGCATTCTTCAGCTAGCTTTTGAGATCTTCAATTAGGCACTTGATTTCTTGCCGCTGGTGCGTGCTTTCATCAAAATCTATTTCTTCATACTCAGGATGACTTTTTGCTACCAGCATTGCTTGTATTCCTAACAAGTTCTTTAGCAGGTTCCTCCTCACTGGGATGCCCGATTTTTCTTTAACCTGATTTGTTCATATGAGCTCTCCTCTATTGATTCATCTGGGTCTCTTTTGATTTGCTGATACTGACACTCTTTTGAATTCCTTGGATTGACATTCTTGTTCCGGGTCATGTGACTGAACCACCTTAAAATTGCATGCCATTCTTCAGCCATTGCTAATGACTCTATGGTTTCTGCACAGTAGTCTTATTATTTTTCCTGCAATCAGATAAGAAGCGATTTGGGTTCCCAGATTTGTTTGGGTCCTCTAAGATTAGTGGTTCTCTTGTGAACCTCATTCCTGTAAGTATCCTTATGCTCTCTGTATCCTTGGTATGGATTATGCATATAATATGATTGGAAACTAAATGGATGTGGTCTGTAATGTTGTTTCCACATATTTTGAAAATTATGATTGTTGCACCTGAAAGGTGCATAGTATTGTTTGGGCCTATATCCTCGGTTAGGATTGTGTGTTGGATATGCCTTATAAAATTGGTGGTGTGGGCCATTTCTAAATCTTATCTGAGACCATTTATAAAATTTTTGGGGTCTCCACACCTTTTCATTTTGAAAATTTAGATAACCTTGAGGTTTCCATTTGCCCCTCCCATTTTGAAATCTGTTTTTAGGGAGTCTTTGATAGTAGTTGGCATATTGTTTTGACTGCTGCTTCTGCGTAGTTTGAAATACATGTTTATGTGTAGGCTCAGTAGTCTGTACAATTGTTTCTCCCTTGATAAAAGTTGTTTTAGAAGTGGAGAGAGTGTTGGGGTCATATCCAAGGCCTGATTTTAAATAAAGTGGCCTTTGGTTTGTACACAAACCATCTAAGATTACAGATGCTTTTAAAGATGTTATCTCTTTAGCTTGAGCATCATTTAATTGTATAAGTTTTGAAAGTTCAGCTTCAAGATTCATGAGTGCACCTGATTTTTCATTGTTTACAACTGTTAGTCTTTCTATTTCAGCAAAAGCTAATTTTTCAGTTTCAGCTTGACTATTTTTAAAATTTTCTGAATCCTGGCTGAGTTTGTCAAAATCATTTTTCAGCTGAATTTTATCATTTTTCAGTTGGGTATTTTCAGCTGTAGTAGCCAGGTGTGTTGTTTTAAGAATTTCAAAATCTTTTAAAAGTTGGTTTACATATTTGTGTAGATCGATATTTTCAGAAAAATCAGAACTGAAACTTCCTGGAGCTTGAGGTTTAGATGATACCTCTTCATTGTCAAGATTGGCCATAAGACAGTTGATTACTTCGTTATCATCATCAGATAGGAATCCACTTGTTGATTCCTCGCTCTCTCTGATCAGCTCTGTTTCTTCATACATTGCTGCTAATGTATACCATGTTTCTTTGGCATTTCTGCAATGCTTGATTTTTGCCATGGTGGCTTGATCAAAGGTTTGGTATAAGATATTTCTGGATCGATTGTCAAGGTTTGCCAGCTCCCTTTCTTCCGAAGTCATCTCTGATCTGGTCTTGGGAATCTGTCTGGGCTTTCCAGCTGTAATATTCTCATTTGTGTTGTTTTTCATATAGATGAAGGGACCTTCTTCAAATATACTCCACATGTAATCGTGGACAGATGATAAATGTGCCTGCGTTCTTATCTTCCATAATTCGTAGTCATCTATAGAAAAAATGGGAAGACTAGAATACATATGTTCCATTATAAATGAGAGATTAAAATATATATCCTCGATATATGGATCTGGTTCTGAAAAATTGAACCAACCTCTCCGATACCACTTGTAGGACACAAGTCGTCCAGGAATAAGTCTAGAGGGGGGTAAATAGACTTATTGAAACTCTTTTTCCACAAGGGTTGAGTTTCTCAGCTGATAGGTACAGATTACTTACAGTCGTCTGTAGACAGGTATGCGGAAGTCAGCTGATGACGAAAGCAAATAACTAATCAATGGAACAATAAGTATGTATGCAGCAGGTAAGAATGATGATTAAAGCAGTAAAACACGCAGGCAATTATAGTGGTCTCAGAGGTGGGGTAATCCTCTACTAATCCACTTTTCTCCAAACCAGTTGGAGATGAATTCACTATAATTCTCAACCAGTGATAAATATTACAATGGTTCTTCCTTAGCTACAACAACTTCCAGCCAGTGGAAATCCCGTCGTTGCAACTCATTTGACTGCCTAGCACCTCTTGATCTAAAATCCTCGGATGCCTATCAGTCTCGCAAACTTCAACAAGTGAAGTACCCCGAACCCAGGTTTAAAGACACGAGTGGTTGTCTTCTCCAACTAAGATCTTCTTCAAATAAGAACTTTTGAACTCTTGCTCTTCACGATGGTATTTGTTCGCTTTGATTGCTTTGTTTGCTTGTAAGTGTTGTTCGCATCGTACTTTGCTCAATTCCAATCTTCAGGTATTTATAGATGTAGATCCTTGAGCTTCCTTCATAGCATTGCAATTCCTGTAACAAATCCATCCGTTGGAGAAATAGACTTCTTTTTTTTTTTTCTTTCTGAAAGTTGCAAGGCTGGATTCCCTTATTTTAATCCATTTCCGACCGTTGTGAAGACTTTCACGTTGAGGCGCCGAAACTTTAGATTATAATATGATTAAAGTCTTCAGTGGTGGGTCTGGATGAATATTTAATTCATTTGCTTTTCCGGGAATCTCTCCAGTCTGTCTCTCTACGCCTGCATGTGACTTTCCGTAATTATTGACTTTTCAACGCATGCTGACATGGACTGGATTACTTGGCTGATGACTTATCTGATCTCATACAGTCATCCTTATCTGATTTCGGACTTCTCTGATGTAACTTCTCTGCGATGAAGTTCTCTGTTCCGACTAATCTTCTCTGATCTGAAGTCTTCTGACCTGATGAACTTATCTGATCTGATGGTCAAACTTCAGTTGACTTGGACTCCGTCTGATCACTTGACTGTAGTTTGGTCAAACTTCTCTGATAAATATTTTGACCAGGACTTCTCTGATAAATCTCTTTCTGCAGAACGTCGTCTGATGATAAGTCGTCTGATCAGTTGAGTTGACCAGGACTTCTCTGATATGAACTTGTCTACAACTCGCCTTTCTGCAGTGTTTGGTCAAACCTCTCTGATGTATCTGTTTGACAAAAACCTCTCTGATGTTGAACTTCTCTGATTTATACTTGGCCGATTTTAGCCTAACTTATATGACTTATAGAAGATACTCATTTGATTTTTATTTACATGTTGCCAAGTATTCAACAAAACATAATCTGGCCTACAGAAGATACTCATTTGGTTTTTCTTTACATTTTGCCAAGTACTTAAAACATACATTTGAATAATCAAGTAAATACAGGGATGACATCATCAAAATCTAATAAGTATTCATAACACTAGTATGGTCATCAGTGAATGTAATGAAATACTAAAAGCCATCTCGTGCCAATTTATTTCTGAAATAAATACGACAGGACCCATCTCCAATAAAGAAGTGAAATTCCTTTCGGTCCATGACCGGAATTGATACAATATTCTTGTGCCCCTTAGGCAAAACAAGTACATCATCTAAAGTAAGAATAAAACCAGATTCTAAATCCAATATAAGGGATCCAATATCAGAAGCCTCGACACTATGCCCACTTCCTACGGTGACCATCACCTCCCCTGAATCCAGCTTCCTACTTCATTCCAGATCCTGATTCATTGTACAAATGTGAGAACTCTCACCGGAATCAAGTATCCAAGAAGTAGAATATACAGTTACAGAACAATTTGTTTCCAAAACCAGCAGTTCCGTACCTGAAGGCGCATTACGGTCAAGCTTTGGACAGTACCTCTTCCAGTGTCCTAGCTCACCGCAGTTGAGGCATACATCCGTTTTCTTGGCCCCCTTTCTCTTTTGAACCATTGGGGCCTTGCCCTTTTCTTTATCGATCTTGGCTATTGGACCTAACTGCTTTTTATTCATTTTCATCTTATTCTTGGAATTCCAAGTCCCAGAAAAAATCACAAGTGCATCTTCCTTTCCCTTTGTCTTCATCTGAGACTGGGCAGTCGTCAGTTTGTTCATTAGCCCAGCTAAGTTACATGCAATCTCATTGCAGTTGAAGTTCATGACAAATTGGGAAAAGGAGTCAGGAAGTGACTGCAGGATAAGGTCAGTTTGGAGAGATGCATGCATCTGAAAATCAAGAGCTTCTAATCTCTCAATAATCGAGATCATTTTGAGGACATGGTCCCCAACCCTCGCTCCTTTCTTCATCCTGACGCCGAATAATTGCTTCGATATCTCATATCTAGCAGTTCAACTATGCTCTCCATAGTGCCCAGCCAGGTCTGCTAGGATGGCTCTAGAAGACGTCATCTTTTCATGGGCACGTTGAAGCTCATTAGTCATTGAGCGTAACATGTACCCGCGCACTCTTACGTCGTCTTTAACCCATTTCTCATGGACATCGAAATCTTCCTAATTGGCTCGGGTTCTTGCAGGAGCTGCTGGGATGTCCGCCTCCAAGACGTATCCCAGCATTTCCATAGTTAGGACAATCCTCAAGTTCTGAAGCCAGTCCACATATTGAGAGTTTTGTTAACTGCAGAGAATAATTTAAGATTCGTTAGTGATTTTTTAATTATGATCCGAGTGAAGAATTTAAGGAATTTCTTTATCCATAACTTGGCTCCCACTATTTTATCGGCATTCGCATACTCTTATGTGAAATCCGGAAGTCACAGTTGACTTCATAGTGGTGATCGAGTTCTTTATAAAATTTAATAGAAGGCAACCCATACGGTTTCTATTCTATCATTCTTTATAAAGTGGTGTCTAACACCAACCCATCTAATGGATGATTCGATCTTCTTTTACCCCTAGTTCACTTGCCCTCAACCCATTCGGTTTCTATGGCTCGCTGAACTATCAAAGTTTAAACCGTCAACTCCTATTAGTCTGACAATTAAATCTTACCCGGCAACCCATACGGTTTCTAGGGGTTTGATTTGGCACAACCAAAGGCATCTAATACACTCTAGTAATTTATCAACCTTCCCCAAAAAGGTTACCCCGACATACTCGGAAGAATAATATTCCAGTTTAGATTTCAATTTCCATGAGTTTGACGGAGGGTAGGAAACCTCGTAACCTTTATAACTTAGTGTTTATAAGTCGGAGTATTAACGCGATTATATGTTACACTTTGCACATTAATCCGTTTATAAGCGCAGTTTGTCGGTTTGTCGGTTTGTTTGTTTGTCATACAATATGAAAACATCCACAACCTAAAACTAACAACATTCAGTTCATGAACCGTTCCTAGAACAAACATATCGTAATATAATTACATGTCTTCGGTCTTGAATCTTCGTCTTCTCGAATGGATCTTCCTCCGGTCTTCGTCATTACATATAAATTTTACATTTGAAAAATTGCATCCTATACAAATTTTCTAGTAAAATAAATAGGCTCAAAACTGCCTTTACAACCCAATCGAACAAAATAAACGATTCAAAACTAGGTCCATGAACTACATCCCCATTCTACATTAATGGGACAATTACATTAAAATAAATGGCAATAATGATTAATCTAAAAATTGATCTAATCAATAAAAATTAATCCAACTATTAGAATTAATCCAATTAATTCAAGTAACCGTTAATTTTAATTTATTCCAGACAAAATAAATATTTCATTAAATTAATTCCCTTAAAAGTAAAATTACCATAATTATATTTTAGTCATATTAAATCCAATTTAATTTGCGGGAAATTAATTTACCGAACGAAATATAAAAACGGAGTCGGAAAACACAAGGCCGGGCCCACCATGTCGGCCGGCGGCCTAGCCTAGCCCAAATAGGTCTGACCAGCCTCAGCTTGACTCACCCAGAGACAACTTGTCGCTGGGTAATCCTGAAATTTGAGCCGCCGGTCCGGCCATTTTTTCGGCTCGTCTTTTCATCCCGAATCCAAAAATAATATTTTTTTAATTTTTATATTACACAATTAAATCAGTTTTTCAAAAGATAAAATAGATTTATATTGTAACATAAAATCATGAAAAATAATTTTTAGATGAACAATTAAAACAATTATGATTCTAAATCATAAAAAATAACCAAACATTCCAATTGCAAATATCGAATATACGATCGCATAGACCTCGCTCCGATACCATTATTGGTATTCGGTGATTAAAATCGAATTACGCAGCGGAAAATAAATCGGTCCAACTGGATAAAACCAAACCCCAAAAACGGACCGATCAAGCATCAAATAAAGGAATATAAATAACGATGAAGAGAATCAAAGAATACTTACCCTCGTAGTCCTTTGATAATATAATCTTCGAAGGAAAAACCCGAACAAGCTTTCTCCGGTTACCGACACGAACACGAATCCAATTCGTTGTAGCTTGTTGAATGATCCAACACCGAAATTACCGAATGTATCTACGTTATTACGCGTCGGATATTGATCGTAAAAATAAAATATCAATTCGTTCTCAAATAACACGGCTAGGAATTGATACGGTATTTTTCTTCTCTTCTCTTCTTCCTTTTCTTTCTCTCAAAAAATGAACCAATAAATTGAAGAAATTATTTCTCCTCCTCACCAATATGTTCTCACGGTTGATGCTATGTGTGTGTGTTCAAAACAAAGACCAACACACCATTTTATATAACTAATGAGATAATATTATGAGATATGGAATCTAATCCCAAGTCTTCATCATTTGCCATATAAAATACACCTCACATGTTAGGAAGTAACATGAAAGGTGTGGAGAAGGTGAGGGGGGCCCACTTGGTATTAGGTGAGAAAACGAGCCGAGCCACTCGGTTTATGAATTAAATTAAACACCCGGTAATTAATTTCAATTCACTAGATCGTATGATTTATCAAATAAATCAAATTAGATATCTAATATCCAATATTAATGAAGAGATAATAAATACAGATTTATCCATCAAATATCCTTGTGCGCGACTCCGTAGGTCTGTCTTAGTCGGCAATATGAGGAACCAAGGAGTACGGGTAACACTTATCCAGTCTAGTGCTTCGTACCGTAATCCAACTAAGAACGAATGATCGGATCATTCCAAAACCATTATGTCGTGAATACCGTATACATATAAACCCTTCAATCATATGTCCCGATCAAGTATTAGGGTCACGGTAAAGTCAAACCCTATTAAAACTTGACTCTATGTATTTTGTTAATGCAAACCGAGATCATCGAGCTCTCGTGTATCAAATACAAATAGCTCTAAATGCTTTGGCCAAAGACTTATAATCTCATATGAAATTAACCGCATAGGACATTTACCTGCTCACTTACAGGAGAAAGAATTCTATCTTGGTATTCAGTAGAGTCTGCTACTTGCCCACTAAGTTGCATTTCGAGGTTGACCCACCTAACGGCGATTGGATCGAACTACTCTAATGACTAACTTAATGTCACAAGCACATCTCCTACTGAAACCTCAAGTCAAAGGTCCACGTATACCTACACAACCTTTCGATCCAGTCATTGACAAACCCTGAGTGATATCCATGTGACCGAATCAAGGTGAGTCGTGTTCGAGTATACTAATGTCATTAGCATACCTATAACATGTGCTCCCACTAACCCTTAGTGAAGACCGGCATTCTACATGTCAAAGTACACGTTATACAAGTCTTGTCTAAACTTATTGCTCAGTTAAGTTTAATCGACTTGCGAACGAGTTAAGCATTCGAGCTCTAAATACTTCCAGTGCCTATCTCCTTATCTCCATAAGGAGTAGAATGTTTGCTCTCAAATGCAAGGACTATTATTCTATATACCAAATCACAATGCCAGTGATATACAATAATATAGAAATAATTGTTGCCTTATTAAATATTCATAATTACAATACAAATGCTCTCACTCTCTCATCCTCTGAGTGGCATTCGAGGGGATATCCCTAACAATATATACCCTGAATTGGACTTTTCTTTGTCCGCATCGCCACCGAAATCCTTGTCCGCGAACCCGTCCACTCTTAATTCTCCACCACGTATGTGAGAACCATTTATTTAGTCTATTTAAGGTACTTTAGAACGTTCTTTACGGCTGTCCAATATTCTTTACCTGGTTTGCTTGAAACCGACTGACTACGCTCACAACATATGCAATGTCCAGTCTCGTGCGCAACATTGCGTACATGAGGCTACCCACAACCGATGCATAGGGTACATGCCTCATCTCCATTATCTCTTCCTCAGGACACAGATTTGGAGAGTTCCAAACCATGTCGCATAGGTAAGAACCCTATTTTAGAATCTTCCATCCTAAATCTCTTTAGGATCTTTTCTATACAGAGGGCTTGAAAAAGTCCTAATATTCTCTTCGCTCTATCTCTATAGATGCGAATACCCAGAACATAGGATGCTTCTCCCAAGTCTTTCATGGAGAATGTGTTTGAAATCCAAGCTTTCACATAATTGAGAAGTCCTACGTCGTTTCCTATTAGTAGAATATCATCTACATATAGTACTAAGAACGCGATATTGCTCCCACTAACCTTCATGTAAACACAAGGCTCTTCTTCATTTTGCACGAAGTCAAACTCTTTCACTACTTCGTCAAAACGATGATTCCAACTTCGCGATGCTTGATTCAGTCCATAAATGGCACGCTGAAGTTTGCCAACTTTATGAGTATCAGTAGTGGACACGAAGCCTATAGGCTATTCCATATAGATTTCCTCTTCGAGGTATCCATTTAGAAAATATGTCTTCACGTCCATTTTTCATATCCCATAATCATAGTGGGCGACTATGACAAGCATCATACGAATAGACTTGATCATGGCAACTGGTGAAAAGGTTTCCTCATAATCTATTCCTTTTCTTTGGGTATAACCCTTAGCCACAAGCCTAGCTTTGTAGGCTTCAATGTTCCCCATCAGTCTTCCTTTTGAAGATCCATTTATTCCCAATGGGCACCATGCCCTCTGGTCGATCTACCAAAGTCCAGACCTGATTGGCATGCACCGAGTCTATCTCTGCTTCCATGGCCTCTCGCCACTTCGCGGAGTCCACATATACCATTGCTTGATCGTACGACATAGGATCATCCTCTTGGCTACCATCTGTTTGGTGGAGACCTAGTTCCTCCAGATGCATGTAGCCATACCTCTCAAGTAGTTGAGATATCCTATTCGACCTATGCGGTGGTAGTGGTTGTGTTTCAGAAGGTTCGTTTCTTTCTTCTCGCATGTGTCTCCTCGGGAGTTTCAATATGTTCTTCCAAAGAAACATTTCTACCTGCTCTACCTTTCTGAATGAACTCGTCCTCCAGGAAGTGTGCCTGTAAAGCAACGATGATCCTATGATCATCGGGTATGTAGAACCGATAACCCATTGATTCATATGGGTATCCTATGAAACGTCCTTTGACAGACCTAACTTTAAATTTCTCCACCTTAGTCTTCTCGACATAGGCGGGACATCCTCAGATCTTAATGTGATTAAGACTTGGTTTCCTACCTCTCCACACCTATGTGGTGTTGTAAGAACGGACTTGGAAGGACATCTATTCAAGATATGCACGGCAGTAAGTAGTGCATGTACCCAGAGATATTGGTAAATCAGTATAGTTAAGCATGGATCGAACCATGTCCAACAAGGTTCGGTTCTTTTTTTCTGAAATGCCATTTAATTGAGGAGTTGTTGGAGGTGTGAATTGTGATACTATTCCATGTTCTTTCAAGAACTCATCAAACTCGGTACTCGTGTATTCGCCTCCTCGGTCTGATCGAAGTGCCTTAATATGATGACCAATTTGATTTTCGACTAGAGCCTTAAATTCCTTGAATTTCTCGAAGGCTTCGGATTTATGCTTCATCAAGTATACAAAACCATACCTAATATGATCATCAGTGAACGTGATGAAGTACTGATATCCGTCTCGTGCTGCCTCTAAAGCACCGACATGCCGGTATGAATCAATCCAAGTTTTTCAGTAGCTCTTTCAAAGGTCCCTGTGAAGGGGGACTTAGTCATTTTGCCCTTAAGGCGAGATTCACAAGTAGGATATGGATCAGATCCCAATGGACCTATGAGTCCACCTTTTCCGTCTTATGAATTTTAGTCTGGCCAATGTGACCAAGTCTAAGATGCCACTTTAGTGCTTGGTTATTTTCATCTCTACCACGCTTTCTAGACATAGTACTCACAACTATTTTGTCTTTTAGATTTAGATGATAGAGTCCATTCAACAATGTAGAAGAACCAACAAATTTATTTCTAAAATAAATTTTGCAACTGCCATCGCCAATGAAAAAGTGAAAACCTTTTCGGTCCATGGATGGAATGGATACAATGTTTTTGTGCCCGTTGGGCAAAACCAATACATCATCTAATTTTAATACAAAACCGGATTCCAAATACAAAAGAAGTGATCCTATATCAGTAGCCTCGACACTTTGTCCGCTTCCGACTGTTATCATCACTTCCCCATATACAAGCCGCCTACTTCGTTCCAGAACCTGTAGCACCATCAAGCTGAGGATAGTCCATTCTCCAGTGGCCTAGCACACCGCATTTAAGGCACCTGTCCATTGGCTTAGCCTTATTTGCCTTGAGAATCATTGGGGCCTTGCCCTTTCCCTTTCCAACCACAACTTTAGGCCTTAGTTGCTTCTTGTTTTTCTTCTTCTTGTTATTGGATCTCCAAGGACCAGAAGAGATAACAAGTGCAGCCTCCTTCACCCTTGGTGTCTTCATCTGAGACTGAGCAGTTGACAATTTGTTCATCAATCCTGCCAGATTGCAAGCAATCTCATTGCAGTTGAAATTCATGACGAACCGTGAGAAGGAGTCAGGTAGAGATTGAAGGATGAGATCGGTTTGGAGTGAAACATGCATCCTAAAACCGAGAGCTTCCAATCTCTTGACCATAGAGATCATTTTGAGGACATGGTCCTCAATTTTCTCTCCTTCCCTCATCCGAACTCCAAACAACTGCTTCGATATCTCATATCTAGTTGTTCGGCTATGCTCCCCATAGAATTTGGCCAGATGAGCCAGTATCTGCCTAGCAGAAGTCATTGTCTCGTGCGCTCGCTGCAGATCATTAGTCATAGAGCCCATCATGAAGCCACAAACTCTCACATCATTTTTGACCCACTTACCATGGATTTCAACCTCTTCTTGATTATCCCTGGTCTGAGTAGGAGCCGGTGGGATATCCACCTCCAAGACGTATCCCAATGATTCCATACTGAGCACTATCCTCAGATTTTGTTCCTTATGAATTAATAGAGGGCAATCCATACGGTTTCTGGTCTATTAGCTTCACAAAGTGGTGTCCAACACCAACCCATCTAATGGATGATTTGATCTTTCTTTTACCCCTAGTTCACTTGCCCTCAACCCATATGATTTCTATGGCTCGCTGAACTATATAAGTTTAAACCATCAACTCATATCAGTCTGACAGTTAAATCTTATCCGGCAACCCATACGGCTTATAGGGGTTCGATCTGTCACAACCGAAGGCATCTAATGCACTCTCGGAATTTATCGACCTTCCCCAAAATACTACCCCGACATACTCGGAAGCATAGCATTTTAGTTTAGGTTTCAATTTTCCAAGAGTTTGATGGAGGGTAGGATACCTTGCACCTTTTCCAACTTAGTGTTTGTTAAGTGGGAGTATTTCGCGATTAACATTACACTTTGCACATTAATTCTTTTACAATCGTGATATGATATTCATACAATATGAATAATGTAAATAACAACCTAGTTGCTACCAACATGCACTTCATGGACCTTTCCTATATATTGGGCCAAGCGAATGACCCAATCAAAACAAGGAAATAAAATAAGTCTTGAATCGCCTTCTTCATGATGGATCATCTTGGGCCTCCGTCTTGGAAAAACTATCTATTACATTTGAATAATTTGCATTCTATACAAATCTTCTAGTAAATAAATAAATAGGCTCAAAATCGGTCTTTACAACCCCATCGAATGATTCAAAAACTAAGTCCATGAACTACATCCCCATCACATAAATATGTCAAACATACAACAAGCAATGGTGTGAATTAATCTAATTAATTCAACAATAATCGACAATTTAATTTTCGTCCGTAGTAAACCCTCAAAATATTTTCTATGAATTTTCCCTTCACCAAAAATTCCAAATTTAATGATTTAATCAAATTAAACATTATTTAATATTGGTAAAATCTATTTTCGAAAATATACTGAAAAACGAGACCCGGTGTCCGACAGTCTGGAAGCTGCCAGGCAGCACCAGGGGGGTTGTCGGCACCTGCCGAGTCACTGTCGGCACCCGCAGGGTCGCGCTTCGGCAGTGCCCGGCACTACCCGGACCTCAGCTGATCAGCTGAGGTTTGGTGCTCGGTCCCGCCGAGACACTGTCGGCAGCCGCTCGGCTGTCTTGGCACCCAGCTTTGATCTGGTGCACGGCCAGTCGAACCAGTGCACGGCCAGTCGAACCAGTGCACCGGCCAGTAAAACCATTGCACCGGCCAAGTCAAAACCATTTGCACGGTCAGTCAAAACCATTTGCACGGCCAGTGGTAAAACTGTTTGCACCGGCCAGGTCAAACCAGTGCAGTGCGTTGGCTGATCGCACTAGCTTTAACCAGAAAGCCCAGTGCCGTTTCGTCCAACGAAAGCACTCGGCTCGTTTTCGGGCAGATTTCTAAAATCTTATGATTTCCAACTTTCATATTATTAATAAAATCATATTTTCAAGAAAAACATGATTTATATCATAATATAAAATCACAAAAAATATTACTACGACGAATAATTAAATATCTACGATTATAATATGATTCCAAATCATAAAATTATCTACAAGCATGCATTCAAAATGAAAAAATATCGTCTATACGATCACATTGACCTCGTTCTAATACCACTGTTGGAATTCAGGCCATAAATCGACTATGCAGCGGAAATAAAATCGCATAAACTGTGCTTATCCGAACTCCTAAAGAGGATCGATCAAGGATCGTATAAACAAATAAATAAAAGAATCAAAATCATACCCTCGTAGACCCGATTTCTTTATGTTTATGGCGACGAGAACGAATCCAATCCGTGAAACTTTTGGAAGATCCAACGTCGAAAGTGCCGAACGTCTCTACGAAACACGCGTCGGAAAAATGCCTGGAATAAACTCATTCTTCTCGTTCTCCAAGAACATGTCTATAAGAAGATATGGAGTATGCCTTAAATTCTCTCAAAACCCATAAGAAGAAAAACGAAGTTCTAAACTCCTTTTTTCTTTTCTCTGTTGTTTTTCACGTAAGCTTGCCCACATAAATGTGAAGTGTCTCCCTTTTAAAAGAAGTCTTCAAAACGTTAAAGTCTAAGTCAACACTTTTGTTTTCTATTCCATCACATGCTACCAGCATGTGAAAAGATTGTCTTCCAAATTTGAATAGAAAACATGGAACGGCCATGTGGGTTGACTGGGTGGAAGTTTCCACTCTGTCCGTATTCTGGACCCCATGTATCTAATCCGATAGATAAACATTGGTCCGTCACTTTTTATTTAAATTAATTAATTAATCTAATTAATTAATTATATTAAATACAATATAATTAATTTCTCTAAGAAATAATTATATTTGAATTAAATTAATTACCCAGTAATTATTTAATTTATCTGACCGATTTAATTTATCAAATAAATTAAATTCAATGAGACATCCAATGTCTAATATTTATTAAGAGAGAACAAGCATAATTTAATCCATCATTAACCCTATATGCGCGACTCTGTAGGTTCGTCCCAGTCATCAATGGGAGGATCCAAAGAGTGTGAGGAGCACTTAGCCAGTCTGTGGCTCACACCGCAACCCAATTGAGAACGAATGATGGGAATCATTCCAAAACCTGTTATGAATACCGTATACATATAAACCCTTCAATCATTTGTCCCGATCAAGCTTTAGGGTCACGGTTAAATCAAACCCTATCTATACTCGACTCTATGCATGTGTTAGTACAAATCAAGATCATAGAACTCTCGTGTATCAAATACAACTAGTTCAATCGCTTTGGCCAAAGACGTTTGATCTCATTTGCCAATAACCGCATAGGACATTATCCTATTCACTTACAGGAGAAAGAATCCTTTCTTGGCATTCAGTAAAGACTACTACTTGCCCATTAAGTTGCACTTCGAGGTTGATCCCTGCCAACAGGTGAATGGATCGAACTACTCTAATGACTAACTTATTGAAACAAACACATCTTCTACTGGACCCTCAAGTCAAAGGTTCATGTATACCTATCATAACCTTACGATCCAGTCATTGACTATCCTACAGTGAAATCCATGTGACCAAATCGAGGTGAGTCGTATCCGAATATATTAATCCAATTAATATACCCATACCGAATGCTCCCACTACTCCTGAGGAAGACATGCACATGTCCAAGCATACGATATACAAGTCTTCATCATATAACTTGATGCCCAATTAAGTTTTATCAACTTGCGGATAAGTTAAGCTATTTAGTTCTAAACACTTCCAGCGCAACACTCCTTATCTCATAAGGAGTGGAGTGCTTCTACTCAAAATCACGAACATCATTTCTATTTATTTACCAAATCAAGAACGCCAATGATATACAATAAATAAAGAAATAATCATTGCCTTTTATTAATGAATACATAATCACATATGGATGCCCTAACTCTCTTATCCTCTTAGTGGCATTCGAGGGCATACGCTAACACTTGAGTATATGCTTGACATCAGTCTAGTGTCCTGCTCTAGGATTCGATTGATATCTGGCAGTCATGCCTATGCCATGATAGATATCTGGTCTAGGGCAAAGCATAACATACCTGAGGCTTCCCACTGCTGACGCACAAGGGCCCAACTTCATGTCATCTATCTCATTTTGTGTTTTAGGACACATATCTTTAGATATCTTAATTCCATGCATGTAAGGTAGAAAACCTTTCTTTGAATTTTCCATGCTAAACCACTTTAGGACTGTATCGATATAGGTTGTATGAGATAAGCACAACATCCTTTTCTTTCGATAACGAAAGATCCTGATTCCGAGGATGTGTCCTGCATCTCCCAAACCTTTCATATTGAACTACTCAAATAGCCATACCGTACCTTTGATAACTCCTTCACATTATTTCCAATAAGTAGGATATCATCTACGTATAGTACAAGAAACACCAACACGTTTTCATCGCACTTATTATACACAACTCTCACTCGGGCATTGGACAAATCCATATGACTGGACAACCTCGTCAAATTGAGTGTTCCAAAATCTAGGTGCTTGCTTAAATTCATAAGTGGACCTCTTAAACTTGCACACTAAGTGCCCTTCTCATTCGGCAATGAATCACTCTGGTTGGCGCATATAGATTTCCTTGTCTAGACTGCCGTTCAAGAATGCAGTCTTGACATCCATATGCCAAATCTCCAGATCCAAATGCGCAGCTATAGCTAAAAGAATCTGGATTAACTTAAGCATGGCTACTGGCAAAAAGGTTTCACATAATCGATGCCCTCCTTCTGAGTACAACCTTTTGCTACAAGCCTAGCTTTGAAGGTTCCAACCTTCCCCTCACCTTTTTTCTATCACTTGTAGACCTATTTACTCCTAATAGCTTGTTCCCCATTAAGTAGTTCTACTAGCTTCCACACTTGATTGGAATCCATAGTGTAATACCCGTGTTTTTCAACTCTGTAATTTTCAATTCGAGCGACTCACTTGTGTTCATTGATATATTTTGAGCATGATTTTTTCTGCACCTTTTGTCATCCGAGCGAGTTTTGATGTTGTTTAGGATTAATTGGCATATTAGGGGGACTTTCCGCATTTGGGTTTGATTCTTATGAGTTATGCTCGGAACTGCTGTTTTGATGTTCCTACAAGCTCATTTAACTTTTGTGGTCATTTTGTAAACTTCATAATTATTATTCGATCTCTTATCATGATTTTTCAGGCATTTGGGCAGTTTTGTAATTCCCCAAAAGTTTTGGGTACTCACTTACGTACTCGTTTCTACCTACCTTCGGATTGTCGAAATCGCATGTTTGTTTAACACTTTTGTTCATTGTTGAGAATTCTTTTTAAGCATTACGTCGCATCTTTTTTGAGTCGTCGCATTTCGAGGTCGTTCGGGGCTAGTCGGGCAGCAGAAGGGAATCTGCTGCCAAAATGCAGGTTACGGCTGTAACCTGCAATATGTACGACGTAAGGTGGTGGGTGTTGCGGCCGTAATGGCTTATTGGTAACAACCGTAACACACCCTTTCATTTTGGGCAGAAAACCGGAGAGCTGGGTTACGGCCGTAATGTCCTACGTGTTACGGCCGTAACACGTCCAGCTACTTAATAGCTCGGTGACGGGTTTCACCTCATTTTCTCCCTTTCTTCTCCTGTTCTCGCGTACGATGGACGGGTGAGGCTAGGGTTTGGATTCTTGGTTGATTCCACTCAATTCCAACGTGTTTTGGAGGGTCTTAGGTGATTGTAACAGCATCTAATCGGTTGTTCTTCATCGGATCGAGGTATTTCTTGATTTCCCTAAAGTTGACCTTTTTGGGGATTTTGTTCTTGATCTCGTTTCTAATCTGGTTTTCATGAATTGGTCATTGTTAAATATTGTTATTGGTCACGTTCTATGGATTGTATATTCATAGTTCCGATTCGTTCAACCCGGTTGATGATTTTGGTGAGGAACAGTGAACATTTAATGTTCGATTAAATGTCTCAATGGTTATCCCTTCATGTATTGGGTGCGTTTCGCGCTTTAATTGGTTTCTATATATGTAGTGATCGTGTTTCCGTTATTCTTCGGAGGTTGTAGGTTGTCGTGGTTCACCGATCAAGCCGTGTTCACCAGAGTATTTGCGTGTCGATTACCGAGGCAAGTATCTTGCCCGTACACTTCGTGTTTTTGTAGATGTAATAGTTGGTAATTTACTATGCGTGCAATTTAAATGTTTTTAATGAACTTTCAAAAGAATCGGTATATTCTCGATAAAGGTTTTCTTCAAAATCAACTCGTGTGTTGTAAATGAATGTGTCGTTCTGAGAATGTGTATTAGTGTTGTATGTTGGAATGCCTTATTTTCGTGTGGTATCGTTGTGCACGACTATATCGCTAGTGGATTGAAAGTTATATCCTTTCGGCAAGGGGTGTGTGTGTGTGTGTGGGCATGTGTACTTATTGATGAGTATCGTGATGTGTGATATTGGTTGTATTGTTTCCTGACTCCTTTGTAGGGAGGTAGTGCTATTTGGTGTTGTTCGAGAAGTATATCTCCTTGAGGTATGTGAACGTGGTGTTATTGATATGCGTTGTGGATTGTTGTGTTGATGTGTGGAACCAGGTAGGGTCCGATGGGGCCTCGGAGTTTGTTACTTGATGAGTACGAACATTATATGTGTGGAACCAGGTAGGGTCCGACGGGGCCTCTGGGGTTCGTTACTTGATGAGTACGAACAGTATATATGTGGAACCACGTAAGGTCCGACGGGGCCTCTGGTGTTCGTTACTTGATGAGTACGAACAGTATATGTGTATACCAGGTAGGGTCCGATGAGGCCTCTGGAGTTCGTTACTTGAGGAGTACGGACCGTATTTGTGTGATGCTGGGTAGGGTCGGTTGAGGCCTCTGGAATTCGTTACTTGATGAGTACGAATAATGTTTTATTGTCGGATTTGCATGACCCGTGATTATATTCTAGTTGTCGAAAACTGAGTAAATCTTTGGGTTGTGACCTTAAGTTATTTTTGAAAATATAAGCACTATTTAGTCCCAAAATGTATTCCCCTAAACACTCCCGAGACCTATAAAACGCTTTACAAATTGTTTACTTACTTTATTCCTATCTTTCATGGCTTCGGATTATTTTGCTCAAGTGAATTACCTCGAGAAGTCTTTTGCTACGTTTAACTAGTTGGATGTTCTCGATTATTATGTTCTCGGAGTATGTCGGGTATGGCTCGTATTTGCACTTTATACTTGCACTAGCAAAATAGTGAAATTTTGCTAATCCCCGAGTAATCGGGGGGTGGATGTCTGTATTGCGTCCAGGTACATGCTGGTTCTTGGGGAGCAAAATACAGGATCAGCACGAAGGATGATGGAAGACAAACGATACTAATCACATGAAGGCCACTTCTGGGTGCAGTTAATCGGAGTTCATTGTATTGACCTTTTCACTGTCGTATTTTATGTTGTATGAGTTTGTGAGTGTATTTGACCCCTGTGCGGGTATGAGTTTTGAGGGAGAGATGTATTTGAGGTTTTAAGTTGTTTATTTATGATGAACACCAAATCGGTCCAATGGTTCGTTATTCAGCCATGTCGTATGTAATGTGATGTCTTGTTTCTATATTTAGCCTGGTAGCTCCTTACGGAGAGGGTCTATGGTGCTGTAATATTCCTGAGGGGATCGAGGGTGTTACACATAGTGTAACACCACCAAATTATTCAGCACCATGAGCCCCGCCATGGGACCCACAAGGCTTGACATACGCGGAACCATGAACTTTGACAGATATGGTCTAAACATAATCCAATGGAAGACAATAAAATTGACAACCAAAACAATATTCGATAAGAAAACATACAATACATCGGGAATCAATCCCAAGGCAACACCGGCCACAACAACATGAACGTCTGAAACATCACTCGAGTATTCAAAGCATCCCAAGTACAACTAAACCGAATGGGACAAAGTACAAACATAGACAGAAACAAGGCACAGCATCACTCTAGCCCATCATCTTCGTGTCGACCCGGTACACACCTTTCTCCTCTCCTGGATCCTGAAATACATGAAAAGTATTTCTCCCAAAAGGGGTTAGCCGTCGAATAGCTAGTACAAGTATATCGAATTTGAAACACAATACTTCTCGACAATAAAGTAAATGTAATCATCATTTCATCAAACTCAAGACTAAATCTCATAGCACTTCATTTCGATACATACGTGATTAACCATAGAACCGCACCAAAGGTAACGGAACCCTTTGAGGCCCCGTCGGACCCTCCCAGAGTGGCTAACCCAAAATATTCGTGGAACCGCACCAAAGGCAACGGAACCCTCTGAGGCCCCATCGGACCATCCCAGAGTAAATATATACAACCATACAATCCATATACTTCACTTTCAAAGTCGAGAACATACAATCATAAACATATACTTGCCATTGAGACATCGAGAATCGGAAGGAAAGATATACAAGTTCGGTAGGTCCAAGAATGCACTTCCGGCACCTAAACGATTCGTAAGGAGTACGATAATTAATAATCAATACTAAATTCACACGTAGAAACTCACGAAACCTACTAACGATTTTCCCCGTTACAATATCATGAACATACGGTTGGGAAACACCCAAACCCTCTCGAATTCGCAACACAAACCAAAGTAGGGCATGAAATCGTAAGGTTTACGTATATACAAGTGAGATTAATCACAAACTCAAGATTTCCATAGTCAAAAATGGGTTACACAACCGAATCGAACAAAAACCCCCAAAACTACCCAAAGTAGGGATTCACGAAGATTTACCTCGATTTGAAGGAGAAGAGATGGTATTGTGATGATTAAATCACGTTGTGAACTCGAGATGATGATGATTGATGAACTCCCGTCGATTTTTTGTAACACCCCAAACTAGGCGGATATTACAGTGCCGTGAATCCCCGACTGGGACCCACCAGGCAAATGAAAATGATGAATTAAAATAATATAATTGTAGTACCGAACCACATTATATTACCAAGTACTCCGATGAGGAGTTTAAGTACAACACACCAGGACAAAACCGAATACTAGTATATTTTATATGGAGATAAAATACACCACTCTGAACAATTAAACATCTCAAACGGAATTTGCAGCGGAAAATACAAATGACGAAAATGACTGAAATGACTGAAACAAACGGAATAACTGGGGGCCCCTACTAGTATCACTAGGACTCCTCGCCGTCAGCATGTTCTTACCGTGCCTTTGCCTTGCCGTGACCTGAAAACCAAAATTCCCTAAACGGGGTCAGTTACACAGAACAACAATCCTCAAGGGTTGAAAAATACACAATCATGATATATCTGAAGTTATGAAATATCCTTAGTTATGAATTTCGCTGAAGAGGAGTACCATAGTACGCCCGTAGTGTTCTGTGCAAGTGTACAAGACGGATGACCGGACACACCCGTCCTTGTACCTAATTAGTCTCACGGAGGTAATCGTTACCGTGTGCACAGTCCAATGTATCACTCCCAATACATGGCCATCATGTGCCCGACTAAAAATTCCACACATCCGCACCCGGCCACGCAATATGAACCCATAAGGTCATATGAACGAGAACGACCATAATGAATATCAATGAATAATAATAATCTGACAAAGTCAAAAATGACTCACCGATATGAAAGTGATAACGAAGTGATTGATAGTTTCAATGAAATGATTGGAACCGCCGTTCCTCGCTAATGAAGTAATTATTCGACAATTATAAGTCTCAATATGATTAATACAATGATGAATGAGTTATGATTATGAATGATCAACAACAAAAGGAATGAATATCCTTTTAACCGAGTAAGAATTAACTTACACAATACCGATGAAGAATGTACTTCCACGAACAATGTCCTAAATGAAGTGTCGGTCGCTCGAACAACCTTAATTCAATACAATTACCAACAACCCGTTCAATATACGAATTAAACACGAATATAACGAACTCAACACGTCGATACGATTAAACCAAGTTCATTGGGGCATTATATCGAACACTTTGTGGCCAGCTTCGATTGATTACAACTAAACCTCAATAATAACAACCTCAAATCCCCAAGAAGTGTTTCAAACCAACAAAATATCTTCAATACGATCAATAATCCGTTATGAATATCCAAAAACATGATTATAACAACAATTAATCGAAAACCCCCAATTTCAACTCGATATTCAAAGTGTTCTAGAATAATCCCTCAATAATCCAATGAATCCTTACACAAACTCATAATCATATACATATCCCTTCATATAACATGATTATAACGTCCAAAACATCATATCCCAACACAAAATCGAAATCTAAGATGTTGAAGAAATTACCTCTTGAAGATCCAACCACTACGATCCGAAGAACACGAGTTAAATCGAGTATCTAAGCTTCCCAAATGAATGAAGATGATGAAAAATACACACTCAAATGATTGATGATGGCAAAATCTCTCCCTCAACCCTCTCTCTCAGATAAAGTTGGAGAAATGAAGAAATGGGGAAAAATGTCCCGGCCAAATCCTTATATACTGCCGGAAGTTACGGCTGTAACTCGACCCTCTTACGGCCGTAACATTCCAGGTCAACGGCCTTACGGCCGTAACCGGCCAACTCGTATGTCCGTAACTCGGCTTCGTCCGAAAGCCAGCCGACAGACTTACGGCCGTAATCGCTCCTGAGTTACGGGCGTAACCCGCCTTCGTCAAAAACAACTGCCGACACCTTACGGCCGTACCCGCACACCTTACGGGCGTAACTCGGATGATATGGCCGTATCCGGCCGAACTTACGGGCGTAAGCCCCCTTCGTCGAAAATGACCAGGCACCCTGCCTGCAGCGTACGACCGTATCCGGCCAAGCCTTACGGCCGTACCTTCCTCGACTTACGGCCGTATGCCGCAACCCTTACGGCCGTAAGTCCCCCTTGCCCGACAACACCTGAAATTTACGAACACCACTTACGGCCGTATCCTCCCCTTCTTACGGCCGTAACTCGCCTTCGGCCAAAATGCACAGGCGACTGCTGAACACGTGCGGCCGTAATGCCCGGCCTTACGGCCGTACCTGCTCAACTTACGGCCGTATTCCGAAACCTTACGGCCGTAAGTCTCGTTCGTCCAAAATGGCCTGAAATCAACGAACCCTTGTTACGGCCGTAACCCAAAGTCCTTACGGCCGTAACTCAATGCTGGCCAAGGTGAAAAATCCGATAACTCCGATTCCTCGCTACGACTGATGAATGATCCGACATATCATACGAATGTGAAAGTGAACAAGTCTAACACAAGCCAAAGATGATACTCCCAGTACAAGGCTATCAATCACAATGAAAATGATAATACTCCCGTCTCGGTCTATAAACGGAGATGAAATGACGATCGGTAACTGATATACGATTACAACATGCCAACAGTGAACGTAAATGAATGATTCATGAATGATGAGTAATTATTAATGAGTGGAAATTACTGAGTGAAAATTACAGACTGATAATTACTGAATGAAAATGAATGAATTACAACCGGGTATTACATACTCCCCCCCTTAAAAAGAGTTTCGTCCTCGAAACTAAGGGTCAAACAACTCGGGATAACTCTCCCGCATACTCTCCTCGATTTCCCAAGTGGCCTCTTCGACTCCGTGTCTAGACCACTGAATCTTGACCAAAGGGATCGTCTTGTTCCTCAACTGTTTGATTCGACGCTCTAACACTTGTACAGGACGCTCCTCGTACGAATGATCATCTGCGATCTCGATTTCGTCGAACTGAAGTATGTGACTCGGGTCGGCAACATACTTCCGCAACTGAGAGACGTGAAACACATTATGAATTCGGCTCAATGCCGGAGGTAAATCCAATCGATAAGCTAACTCGCCTACTTGATCCAAAATTTCAAACGGTCCAATGAATCTCGGACTCAACTTCCCCCGTTTTCCGAAACGGAAAATACCTCGACTCGGGGATACCTTGACCAAAATGTGGTCACCCGTCTCGAACTCTAGTGGTCGACAACGATTATCTGTATATGATTTCTGTCGACTCTGAGCTGTCAACATACGACTCTTGATCAAAGCTACCTTCTCCCGGGCGGCTATAAGCATATCGGGCTCGGTGCCGATTGATTCTGACAAGTCATCCCAACACAAAGGAGATCGACAACAACGACCGTACAAGGCCTCGTAAGGTGCCATCTTAATGGAAGCATGCCAACTATTATTATACGTGAACTCGATCAATGGTAGTTGGGCTTCCCAATCGTTCTTCCAATCGAGGACGCATGCCCTCAACATGTCCTCTAATGTCTGTATAGTCCTCTCTGATTGTCCGTCGGACTGAGGATGAAAGGCGATGCGAGATTGAGCCGAGTTCCCATAGCACGATGGTGATTTCCAAAATGAGACACAAATCGTCCGTCACGATCGGAAACGGTACTCTTAGAGTACCGTGCGCCTCACTATCTCCTTGATGAACAATCGAGTCTCTCGGGACCCCACGTATCCTTGATCTCAAGGAAATGAGCTGATTTAGTTAAGCGTTCCACAATCACCCAGATCGTATTCATGCCACGACGACTCGTCGGCAAACTCGTGATGAAATCCATAGAAATGTCTTCCCACTTCCACTCTGGAATAGGGAGAGGTTTCAGCATACCACGGCCGCCGATGTTCAATCTTGACTTGTTGACAGGTTAAGCATCTCGAAACAAATTCTGCGACTTCTCGCTTCATATTACTCCACCAGTAAATTTGTTTCAAGTCCTTGTACATCTTGCTGGACCCCGGATGAACAGAATAAGGGGTATGATGAGCTTCTCTCAAAAAAGAGTTTTTCAACTCGACATTCGCCGGTACGCACAACCGATTCTTAAATCTCAAAAGTCCATCCTCGTGGACCACGAATCCAGGGGCTTTCCCCTGAGCCACATCCTCACGGATGCGCAACAATGCTGGGTCAGAACCTTGATTCTCCCTGATTTCCTCCTCAAGTGACGATGAAATCTCTAACATACAGAGCTGTCCCTGAACTTGCTGAAGCCATACCTCGATCTCGGGTCTAAGGAATTCCTGCTGAAGCTCCTTCTGAACTATTAAGCGAGCAAGCATCTACTCCTGAACGGACTTACGACTCAAGGCGTCGGTGACAACGTTTGTCTTGCCCGGGTGGTAAAGGATCTCGATATCATAATCTTTGATTAGTTCTAACCACCGCCTCTGTCGCATATTTAACTCCGTCTGAGTAAATATATACTTTAAACTCTTATGATCGGTGAATATCTGACAAGTAACGCCATAAAGATAATGACGCCAAATCTTCAATGCGAACACCACGGCTGCTAGCTCCAGGTCGTGAGTCGGATAATTAACCTCGTAAGGTCTCAATTGCCGTGAAGCATAAGCAATAACCTTCCCATTCTGCATGAGTACACATCCGAGACCCTGTCCGGACGCATCACTATAAACCACAAATCCCTCCGTCCCTTGCGGCAAGGAAAGTACAGGTGCTGACATTAACCGGCTCTTGAGTTCCTTAAAAATCTGCTGACACGCGTCGGTCCACGTGTATTTCTTATCCTTTTGCAAAAGGTTCGTCAAGGGTTGAGCGATTCTAGAAAATCCCTCCACAAATCGCCGATAATAGCCCGCTAATCCGAGAAAACTTCGGATTTCCTTAACATTCTTCGGAGGTAACCAATCTCGGATAGCCTCCGTCTTCTGAGGGTCGACACGAACTCCGTCTGATGAAATTACATGTCCGAGAAAAGTCACTTCGGACATCCAGAACTCACATTTGGAAAACTTTCCATAAAGTTGCTCTCGTCTCAACACGTCGAGAACCTGGTGAAGATGAATCTCGTGTTCCTCTCGGCTACGAGAATAAATCAAAATGTCATCGATGAAGACAACAACAAACTAATCTAAAAAGTCGATGAAAACCCGATTCATTAACTCCATGAATACCGCAGGTGCATTAGTTAGCCCGAACCACATAACTACGAACTCATAATGACCATAGCGTGTCCGAAACGCCGTCCTCGCGATATCCGACTCTCGAATCCGCAACTGGTGATATCCAGATCTTAAGTCGATCTTGGAAAATACTGAATCTCCCTGAAGTTGATCTAAGAGATCATCAATACGGGGTAAGGGATACATATTCTTGATTGTCACCCTGTTCAACTCCCGATAATCAATACACAAACAAAACGAACCATCCTTCTTCTTGACAAACAACACTGGTGCTCCCCACGGAGACGCACTCGGTCGTATATGACCCTTCTCGAACAACTCCTCAAGTTGGTTCTTTAATTCCTGCATTTTGGTCGGGGCCATCCGATACGGTGCCTTCGATATCGGAGACGTACCTGGCTCCAACTCAATCGTGAATTCCACATCTCTCTGTGGAGGCAAACCAGGTAACTCGTCTGGAAAATCGTCGGCATACTCCCTCACTACCGGAATATCCGTCAACATTACTGATGATTTCTCGGTTTTGGTCATGTAGCACCAATAACCAACATATCCCTGACTGAGTAATCGCACTGCTTTCATCAAATTAATGACCTTACCCGAGCAAATGGGATTACCTCCTGAAACACACATTCCACCCCATAAATGCGAAATGATAGTGATCATACGCTTACGGACACTAATGATGGCATCATGACGATTCATCCAATCAATACCCAAGATGACGTCGTCCCTCGGCAAATCTACTACGATTAGGTCCGGCCATACACGACCATGAAACCGGGTGGACAATTACGAATCTCACGATTACCAATAATTCGTCTACCATCGGGTAGGCCAATGACATAAGGCTCACAACTAGTAGCACTACCCGGGCGTAGTCTACTCAAACATGACTCGGAAATGAATGAATGCGATGCACCAAGATCAAAAAGGGTACACACAGTTGAGATAGAATATTGAGTGTACACGAGATCATTCGGCCTCGGGATCATCGGTCTTCTTCATCTCATAAATCCGGGCTTGCTAGTCCCGACCGGACGCTCCGTCTGCGGCTATAGGCTCCACCTTTAGTCGCTCCTGCTGTTTTAAACGACGCCGATTGAGTGGCTTGATTACGGCAGTGTTGCTTAGGGGCTTGAGATGACGTCGAGTAGGTTTGGAGTCCTACGGCAAAAACGGGCCTTATGCCCAACAATTCCACGATTATGACACGTGATGATCGTCTCGGACACTTAGTGCCGACATGACCAAGATCCCCACGATTATAACGGTGATGGCGAGTGGCCGCTCGTGATCGAGATTCCGCGGGTTTAGACGTCACAGAGGTCGCTCGAAAAGCGAGCCCGCACGAGGTTTCTTGAAAGTGGCACATCGGCCGATCGACACGGTTCTTGGACTTCTTGCTAGCGGATGAAGGTTGCCGCTTAGCAATCTCCTTAGCGATAAGCTCATAGGTAAGAGCTTTCTCAATGAATTCAGCCAACGTGGTGCAATTATGATTAAGCAACTGTAGTCTCATACGGGGTTTCAGCCTCTTGCTGAAATACTTAATCTTATCTGCCTCGGAATGAATGATAGATGAGGCGAACGGAAGAAGTTCCTGAAATTTCTCGACAATGGCGAGAACATCCTCGTCTGCTGAGGGGTCGGGGGTGAGTCATTCTGACAGTTTGGCCTCTCTGAGCGGGGCCGGATAATACCTCTCCATCATGAGAGTTTTGAACTGATCCCAAGTACATGATCCTTCGGTGGGCTTCAACGACAACCACCAAGAATGTGCGCTCTTGACCAGGTAGTAAGCTGCAACAGAAACTTTGTGTCCTTCGGGACACTCTACCATAGCAAACAACTTCTCGAAATGCTCGAGCCAATGAATAATATCTGCCGGCTCAGACGAGCCCTCGAAAGTAGGTGGCCTCTGGCGAGAGATGTCGCCGATGATATTGCTCACATTCCTCTCTTGCCTCTGAGGTGGCGGCGGAGGAGCCTGTTGATTTTGATTGACGGAGTTATGCATCGTCTCCATCAGCTGTGCTATCTGGGTCATTTGGGCCATCATGCCCTGCATAAAAGCGAGTGGGTCAACCCGGACACCTTCTGACTGAGCCGTGTCCCGGGTACGACTCCCCGTTAGTGAATGATCGCGTCCAGGTGAATGAGTGGCAGCATCGCTGCTCGATGAATTAGCATTATTTCTCGCGTTTGCACGTGTATTCACACGAGCTCTCGGGATTCGGCCCGCTCCACGGCCTCGTCCTCCACGTCCTCTTCTTGCCCTCTCCATACTGAAGTAGGAAAGTCACATGATGATTATATTTCCCGCATGAATATCACGTTATGATTATGACATGAGATGATGAAAATGAGCATACGCGCTCTAACACAGTGACTACATGAATGATTAACTGAGGTGACATGATTATCTTGAACAAGTTAACATAATTAATGATTTGATCTTCCTGATCAACAACTGAATAATGAAATGAATAGAGTGATTAACGAGTTAACATGACCGTCCTGGTCAAATGAAAATGATGGTTGAGGATTGTTAACTGATGAATTATGAATGAATGATTCTTGCCAGAAATTATACCATGGCATTAGAAATCTTACAGTTCTTGGTCTGATTAGCTCGGCATTTGCACAGGTCACACGTGACGCGAAAGTCCAATGATACTAGTCCGATGAAGATGATTTCAAATGAGACATGACTTGGAGGGTAGTATTCAAGACCACGCTCCGATACCAACTCTGTAACACCCCAAACTAGGCGGATATTACAGTGCCGTGAATCCCCGACTGGGACCCACCAGGCAAATAAAAATGATGAATTAAAATAATATAATTGTAGTACCGAACCACATTATATTACCAAGTACTCCGATGAGGAGTTTAAGTACAACACACCAGGACAAAACCGAATACTAGTATATTTTATATGGAGATAAAATACACCACTCTGAACAATTAAACATCTCAAACGGAATTTGCAGCGGAAAATACAAATGACGGAAATGACTGAAATGACTGAAACAAACGGAATAACTGGGGGCCCCTACTAGTATCACTAGGACTCCTCGCTGTCAGCATGTTCTTCCCGTGCCTTTGCCTTGCCGTGACCTGAAAACCAAAATTCCCCAAACGGGGTCAGTTACACAGAACAACAATCCTCAAGGGTTGAAAAATACACAATCATGATATATCTGAAGTTATGAAATATCCTTAGTTATGAATTTCGCTGAAGAGGAGTACCATAGTACGCCCGTAGTGTTATGTGCAAGTGTACAAGACGGATGACCAGACACACCCGTCCTTGTACCTAATTAGTCTTACGGAGGTAATCGTTCTCGTGTGCAGTCGATGTATCACTCCCAATACATGGCCATCATGTGCCCGACTAAAAATTCCACACATCCGCACCCGGCCACGCAATATGAACCCAGAAGGTCATATGAACGAGAATGACCATAATGAATATCAATGAATAATAATAATCTGACAAAGTCAAAAATGACTCACCGATATGAAAGTGATAACGAAGTGATTGATAGTTTCAATGAAATGATTGGAACCGCCGTTCCTCGCTAATGAAGTGATTATTCGACAATTACAAGTCTCAATATGATTAATACAATGATGAATGAGTTATGATTATGAATGATCAACAACAAAAGGAATGAATATCCTTTTAACCGAGTAAGAATTAACTTACACAATACCGATGAAGAATGTCCTTCCACGAACAATGTCCTAAATGAAGTGTCGGTCGCTTGAACAACCTTAATTCAATACAATTACCAACAACCCGTTCAATATACGAATTAAACACGAATATAACGAACTCAACACGTCGATACGATTAAACCAAGTTCATTGGGGCATTATATCGAACACTTTGTGGCCAGCTTCGATTGATTACAACTAAACCTCAATAATAACAACCTCAAATCCCCAAGAAGTGTTTCAAACCAACAAAACATCTTCAATACAATCAATAATCCGTTATAAATATCCAAAAACGTGATTATAACAACAATTAATCGAAAACCCCCAATTTCAACTCGATATTCAAAGTGTTCTAGAATAATCCCTCAATAATCCAATGAATCCTTACACAAACTCATAATCATATACATATCCCTTCATATAACATGATTATAAC